>LR989929.1:37421585-38835029 GCA_905146935.1 Scaeva pyrastri
TATTTGATTTGAGTATTCTTCAAAATAATTATGAAAACCCCGAGACAGTTTTCAATTATTATTTACTGGTTTCCATTATGATTTTGTCCCAAATAAAAAGATATTTAAGTAAGTAATTAAAAATTAAGTTTTGAACTTCACCATATTCCGATCACAGAATGAAAAAATCCACAGAAAACAGTAGGAAAATGCTACTATTAGCACCTAAAAAGACATTGACAAATAGATAGTTATATTAAAATATTAGTAAACAAAAAGATGGAAAATTATAAAATTGTAAAATGGATTGATCTCACTCTCAATTAATCCAGATTAAATATTTGGTGTGGTTCACTTGGGCGTATACTTTTTCTTTATTTATTTTTTTAGAAATTATTTCTTGTTTTAAAAACGGAACAACGTCTTCAGGGCTAGCTGGAAAGATATCCAAATATACTTTTAGTTTAAACTGCAGAGGAATCATAAAACAATCTAAACATTGTCCATTTTTGATTATGAAATTTATAGAATCAAATCAAAATCGTATTAAAAATTGTCTGTCCTGAATTCTTGTCAAATGTGTAATTATTATTATTATTATTGTTAATATTATTAACGCCTCTTACAAGTGAGTTGAAAATTCCTAAGTTAATTACAAATGTATCAAATATTTATATTATCCAGAATATTATTAGATCTATCTTTAAGACTAACTTCTCGAATCAGAATGTTTTCTATATTTTGTGGCAAGGAAACTTTCTGTTAAAGATTTATTCGTTTCTCCCTGAAACTACCCAAAACCCTATTCTTCATTAAATACTTATTCTTCAAGAGACTTTAAGGTGCTTAAAGAAGAAGATTTATGAAGTCCATCCAAAGCAAAAGAACATTTAAAACTAGATTTATTTTGACAGTACCTACATAAATGCAATTTGTTTTTTATTTTTTCGTTTTGATTTTCGAATGAATGAAAGCTACATAAATATTGATTTGGACAAGTAAGAGTTTACGCCTTTCTGGCCCTATGATGATTTAATATTATTTGTTTTTAGTTTCTAAGATTTATTTGCATAATAAACATTATACATATCAGTCAGATCTAAGGCCAATTCAGGGTGAATCACATTAAATGTCGACTTCATTCTGGTAAAAAAAAAAACGCTCATAAGACTGTAAGCCATTTTATTGAATCAGATTGGTTCTATGGAATGATTAAACAAATAAATAGTGTCAAAATTAAATATAAAACATATTTCTGTGAAAATACATAACTCAAAACTATAATATTATATTCTCTTGACCTTAAGAACTGCGGAAAACTTAAAAAAAAAAATTTGCGAAAATAAGAGGAACTCTTTTTATAGTTTATTCTTCGGCTGTGTCAAGCTGACTAGGAAAATTCTTAGAAATCATTAAAATATAAATTGCAATTTATTTAATTCCCTTCCCTAATACAAAAAAGAACTGTCAAATGAATTTACTAAACTTAGCTTTAGAAAAGATCATATTATAAAGTCAAAGTATTGATTTATAATAACCACACAGAAAAATTAAATATTTTTAAGGGGTGTCCCAAAATAAAAACATGATTTGTATTAAGGTGAGAGTCCCACAGTTATTTTTCCTAGGAATCAATGAGATGATTTTTGACTTTATTGCACTGTACTGTCGAAAGTGGTGATTGCACCTTCGTAGAATCAAAGACAAATAATTGATTCACCACATAGTTTTTTCTTTTTGAGATATCTAAAGATACATATGGATATGTGTCGAAAAACAAAAATGTACTCCCAAACCTAGAAAATGCATACAAAACTGTTTTACAAAATTTTATATTTTTTTACTAAAAAATTGAAAATTGAAAACAAACTTTTTATATCTCGAAAATGCGATATCAATTTTCTTTATAATTTAAAATTAAAATACCAAGATTCCAAATGGTTGAGTTTGGAATCAGTTTGCAACTCTGATTTCAGGATACCTTCAAAACATATATGTATTTTATTTGTTATTTATAATATTTTATATTGAATGCCATATTTTATTAAAAAAACAAGCGTTGCTGTCTTTCTATACGCTAATGCAGTTGTCACATTTGTTTTTTAAGATTTTCAATAATTTCCTTTACAAATGTCACCGGATTCAAATGTTGTCTCGACTTTGGAACACCCGTTGTTATACCAATGACACAAGTAATTTGTTAAGCTGCTGAAAGTAAGAATATTGTACCAGAACAGCATTTGGAATTGTGAAATTTTGTAAAGCAGTACACTCCGCTCGATAATGCGGTGTCACCAGTACCGACCACATTACTCTCAATCCACCGCCCATCCGTCAAAACTAAAAGCACTTACCGTTAATTAAATTAATGAAAAGTTTTTCTTAATTGAGAATATGTGTTACTTTTGTTTTATTGTATGCGTATTTTATCTATGTACATTTGAGTAGGCATATATAAGTCCACACAAACGAAACGTGTGTAGTGTACCTGTGTGTCCTTAAATATTGGACAATTGTTATCACAAACAGTCAGAGATGAGTACACAAACTTAAAAACAAAAATAAAATGAAATAATACAAAATTGGGTTAAGTGTATTTCTATGAATGCCAATAAATAACAAAGAAACAGAAAAAAACACGAGAAAATAAAAATCAAATCTGAGATCAAACAACTCTCAAAAAACTGAGCACTTAAAATGGGAAAGCTGTCGTGTGAATTGAAATGGGTTCTACATTTTCCATGAATACATTCATTGATTTTTATGAATTTTTTTCTGCTGTTTTGCACTGACCTTCTTTGCAGGAAATGAGTTTTGAACATTATCATACCAATCGATAAGAAAGAAACTGCAAAAAAAAAATGATATGATGTGATGAGATGGGATGATATACCTACATTACAAATATTATTTATTTATGCACATATACAATGAAAGTGATGTCTTTGGGATTGAAAATGGCCTTTATTGTAAATATACATTTAAACTCGAACCCCGAAAAGGGCCATTGAGCAATACAAAAAAAAGGACAAAATTCCAAACGTCCACAAAGTGAAATTCTATCATTCCATCGTACGTCGTCGTCGTCGACGTAGCCGGTTCGTTGCTGACGCTTCGAACAACCATAATCTTGGTTTGGTGATGATAACAAAATGCCAAAACCCATTGTGGATGGTCAAGGCTCAAGGTCATAAGAAAAGATGGTCCATGGGTCCTATGCAGAAAAAATAAATTAGGGGCTTAATTGTCAAACATATTCCTACAATATCGATTGAGGGGGATAAAGGGTGGCATTGGGGGATAGCTAAGTTAATTTTTTTTCGTTTTATATATGTACGATCTACATGCATGTACATTAGAGTGATGGCTATGATGGGTATTTTTGATTTTTCCATTTGCATGACCTTAAATTGGTATCGAATTCAGAAAAACAAATATTACTAATTTCTTCCCATGTAAATGACAATTTATATGATTAACGCGTAATGTCACAGAAATTAAAATAAAACCAAAATTATTAGAATCTACAATCTAGGAGCAACAAAATGGATGAAATTAAATTCTATTTTATAGATATTCTAAACTTAAATTTAAATATGGACAAAGAAACTATCCGGAGTAAAACAACATTTCTAATTGTCGATTTTTATTTATTCAAGATTTTTGAAAAGTAAATTTTATACATATAATTTAATTTTTTTATGATTAAGCTACAAGACCTGACAAGACAATCGAAAGTACCTTTAAATTTCAGTCCAATATACACAGACTTGTTTCAGGTTCTTTTGAGATAGTAACGTCTTTTTTATATCACTTCCAGGTCTCTTAGCTAGTCCTTGTTTCAATTAAATCCGAAAGCCATAACTTAAAGCCTGAATTAAAGGTTATTATTGTTCTAGCAGGACATGTCACACGGCGAGCGCAGCGTCACACAACACGCGATACAATTAATTTATTGAAAGAAACATTTGACAAACAATTAACTGCACGGAATGCCGAAATTGCCTTGTTAACAAGTCACCTCTGTCATGCAATTTGATTCCATTAAACATTATTTAAAAGAATAGAAATAATATTCAAACATATTTAGGACCGTAAAATTAACCAACAAATGAATGAATGAATGAATGGCCTTAAAAAAAATCATTTATTTATGGAAAAACGTGAAAACTACAAAAAGTTGGTTCTAATGATTTATAAATGAAAAAGCACAAAACTTACGATGGAAAATAGGACCTGTTTTTGATATTTGTCCATCTTGGAAATAAAACCTCAGGTTAAAATTTAAAATAAGTATATATTACCCACAATCGAGTGTTGAAACGATTTTTTAGCTGGCGCCCAATAGAATAGGCTTACGAATTAATTAATCAGTTTTAAATAAAACTTGTTATTTTTGAATTTCATCAACATTTGTATTTATACTCGTACCCTATCAATACCCTGTAAATCCTCTTTTCTTAATTGCGGAATATTCTTCAATTTCATTTTATCAACCAATACCTCAGGAATGATCATTAGTGTCTTATTGCACCCTTGAGTTTTCAATCTTACTGTCATTTCTTACTTCGATACAATTATGTGGATTCACTTAATTCATTCTATTATTTCTCTCCATTTCAATATTTAAGTTTTTAGGATAAATGTAAATACAAAGCATTGCACATTTCGAGGAAGTTCTTAAAAGAGTTAAATATGTAATTAAAATGTATCCAAAAAGTTACATCGAAACAAGTTTTCATTAAAATAATTGAGACAAAGTTATCCAAATTGTTTAACTTGAACTTGTAATTGCCATTTTGCTTTTTTGACATTTTATGCTTATGTACATATATTTATCTATATTTCAACATGAATAACTAACTAACTGAACTAACTATGAAACTTCGTCTCACCCCAAATTTTTCGTCACAAAAACTTGTCACAACGTAACGTAAGCATAATAATTGTTCTTGAGTTATAAGCATAGTAACTACGTCACTCTCTTACATACATACATACATATATACGTATATGCCTTTACATAGATGTTTCATTCGTGTTTGTTTGCAATCATATTTGTTTAATTAGTCATAATAGTAATAAGAATTTTACTTTTGGTAAACAACGACGACGCTTTTAAACTTTAGAAAAATTAAAAGTGTTTAATAAGCTGTTGCAACCACATGTCGTAAAAAGTTTTTTTAAAAGATTATCATCTACGTTTAAAACTCGATGTTAACCGTGAAGTCCTGGCAAAAGTTTCTCTAGAGAACAGATCAGCCACGAATTCACTCCAAACAGTGATATATTGGAGTTTCTTATTCAAGATTTGAGTTAATTGGTATCATTAAAAATTTAATTTGCCTTTTTTGTTGACGTATTCATTCGTCCAGAAATGTGGCTGATTATAATCGAAGATGATTTTTCAATGAAAATAAGAATCAAAATATAAATATCGTTATCTTCAGCTTCCGCTTCCGTTGAATTCCCAAGTCACTACCCAAAATTCAAACACTCAGACGAGAAACGGCGATGGTTTTTCAGATCACGCGTTCGTTGGTTAGTTGATTGTTTTTTAAAACAGTTGCGTCAAGTTGCACTACTTCAAATTCATGCTCCGTTACCTTAATTGTTTGACCAGGTGTTCTTCTTGCAGTGGACGCGACGTCACCATGTACATACTTTGTTTTTCTCTCACTGGTGTAATGTAAAGATTTTGAATTTTATAATAAACTAGCGGACCCTGCGAACTTTGTCCCGGCTCAATTGATTTCTAACAGCACGCCTAGCTGTAAGATTGGTCGATATGTCACCAACGGATACAAATTTTAATTACTCTCGAAAATTACAAAAACAGAGTTAATCTATAATAAAATCATTTGAACTGTATTGAGTTGAAGTTCGGCTTTTCTTTGGTATTTTAATACAAGTAAATCTAAGGCACTGACAAACTGATGATAAAATATTTTAATAACTTTATAATGGTGATAAAATGACAGGCAACTTCGACTAAAAATATAAAAATTTGACAACCAACTGACAATAAAAAAATTGTTTTTTTTGCAGGTAGAACAAATTGTATGGGAAAATGAAGTTACTTTTTTACTGCCCTCCTCGCAATTTTTCCATATTTTCTCACTTTTTAAACCTCTCCCGGACTACGAAAAGCATTTCAAAACCAAAACCAGTCAAATCGACAAAGCCGTTCTCGAGTGTTAACGAGACAAAACAACAGAAATTGATTTTTATTTTAAGAACATTATTAAAGCGCCTTGAAGTATACTATATACTATAGATATTGTAAATCTCAACGTTCGTTATAATGTATTGCAGTTTTTGGGAGTAAATGAAATATGGAACAGCCTAGAATGAAATTTTAAAAACTATTTTATATCTCTTTAAAAAAAACGCATCAAAATCCGTTGCGTACTTTTATAGCGACTTTATTGGTTGTACTATGTAGTGATAAGCTTTGTTTCGTAAAAATTAAACAAATTGTTTGGTTATTATACAAATTTTAATCCATATATTTTTTTTTTTTCAGGAAACCGTCGAGGACACAGGATCTGAAAGTGCCTCAGGTGATATAAATAAGAAATCCAAAAGAAGACGTCGATACTTACAAAAACGACGATCAGTTGTTAATCCTGACGAAAACTTTTATTTTTATTGGCTAATGGTGCTTACCGTGTCGGTGTTATATAATTTATGGACGTTAATTGTGAGGCAGAGTTTTCCAGAACTGCAAGTGAGTACATATGTATATCAGTTTCATAAATAGGTAATAATCAATTTAATTCTTAGAACAATTATTTTTGAACATTTTTATACACTTAGCTATACACCTACACACGAAATCTGCTCCTAGAGTTGTCTTATAAAAACATTATATAGGTTTTATTCAACTTAATATTATTAATTTTATGAATGTGATGCAAATTGACTTTAATTTTAAGGATTCATTATTTTAAAAGTTCAACTACGTTTATCTATTTTCTATTTTTCGAGTTTTTTTTTATCCAAATTTGAAGTCAGTCCTAGGTTCATTACTTATAGTAAACTTGGAAAACTTGACGGAGACATAATCATTTCCATGCACTGACACTGACAGTGACAGGTCGTTGGTTATTTGAGCGTTAAATTTGAAAAACAACCCTCTCTATCAAATGAAAAAGGAAAATCATGCAAAAAAATATTGTTTCACAAATCACAACAGTTTGATTTACTTTTTCACGCAGCACGCACCTAAGTTTCCTATTTGATTGACTCCCTCAGACTATTTTCGTTTCACAAACTTGAATAGAATGACTCGGTGGCGGCGCTGCGGTCGGTGGTGGAAAGAAATTTCCAATTCAACAATCAATGGTGAGAGGTGATTGATGTGGTTTCAGGAGTGGAGTTTGAAAAGGATATGTTTCAAGCGTGTTGAGCTTAAGGATAAAAAAAAAACATATCGAACTTAATTAAGAATTCGTTGAAAAATGGCTGATATTCTGTAGGTCGGGCGACTTTCTTAAGTAAGACAAAAAAATATGCATACAAACACTTTAACAAGATTTATTGAGCATAACATAAATTTTGCTAACGATGATGAATATTGGGAATGCTCATATAACGAACCCATGTGTTAAAGTTTTTAGCTTTACACACATCCTTTTTTGTGATGAATATAATTTTGCTGTCAGAAAAACCCGCAAAATCATTTTAAATTTACATTTTTAAAATGGTTCCTCTCCTAATGTTTGATATCTATATTGACATTGATATTTAGATATATTTATGTAGAGATTTTTTTTTTTAAATTCAAATTGTTGGTTCTGTAAATTTAATTCTGTTTTCTTAACTTTTGCAGCAAGCAGTCCCACGATTTTGGTTCTTGTGTGATATTCTTACAGATGTTGTGTTTATTTTAGATGTTGTTGTACAATTGCGCACAGGATATTTAGAACAAGGATTGATGGTAAGAAAAAGAACAATTATTATTTAATTTTCCTGCAAATTTAAAATCCCTTATTTAATTTTTTTTAGGTATACGACGATAAGAAACTAGCTTATCACTACATGCAAAACAGGCATTTTTACCTCGATCTTGCAGCTCTAATTCCATTAGATTTACTTCAATTAAAATTTGGAACGCATCCAATTTTACGTTTTACACGATTTTTTAAAGTGAGACAATTTTTTTCGTTTTGTACATAACCAAAATATACAAATATTTAAAACTGTTTTGATTTTTCAGGTATATCGTTCAATAAAATTTTATTATATTGTTGAAAGTCGAACTGTTTGGCCGAATTTGTGGCGAGTTGTTAATTTAATCCATATACTTTTAATTCTGGCACATTGGTTTGGTTGTTTTTATTATTTACTATCGGAAGCGGAAGGATTTCAAGTAATTCTATAATTTTATAAATTAACAAATATGTCCTCATTTTGAATAATAAAAACTTTCTTACTTTTGAAACATTTTCTAGGGCGATTGGGTGTATCCTTATCGGCCGGGAGATTACGCAACTTTAACACGAAAATATTTAGGAAGTGTTTATTGGTCAACATTGACGTTGACCACAATCGGGGATCTACCGACACCCGAAACAAATGCTGAGTAAGTTAGATTGATCATGTCTTTAATCTACCTGTAAGACATTTAGTACAAAACTAGACGTCATAAATGTCAGAAATCTATGTAAGGCCAGACATTTTACTCTCGAATAAAAGTGGGCTAATAGTCCTTAAAAATTGCACTTCGAGTGCTCATTAAACACTTTTTGAAGGTTATAGGAATTCTTTACCAAGGATTGAAACTTTACACTACTGGTTTACTCAATTTCTGCAATTCCAAACGTTCAGATCGCTGAATCAAAGTCAACATCGTTTGACAACTGTAAAGTTGCTGTTTGTTTATTTTCAGACAAAGTTGACTGATTTCTTGTAACCGTGAATGAAACTTTAATTCACAATAACGTACAAGAAGCGTTCAAAACACTGGACTTATTCTGGTAAATCGAAAATGCACTCGTACAGTTACAAGAATATTAAAAGATCTTCACATGCGTACAAAATATACCTCCTGTCCATCAAAAGAGGTATTCTTCAACGCTGACCAATCCCTAAAAATGGCAAATCTCTCTCCTCCTCCAGCTTTGTAAATAACCCAACTGCATTTCTGAACTCCATTTCCAAAACGCGTTTATATTTTATAATATTTGGCTACAAATTATTTAAAAAATCTGAATCTCTCAACGATAGCATTTTAATCTTTAAATATTAGAATTAGTTCACTTACATATACTCGTAGATACTCTTGTATTGTAAAATGTTACGATGCGAGCTGAAAAATACATTAAATCTACCTAAAAGAAAAAAATTTAATTTTTTAATAACCATTTTAATTTTAAGACCATCAGACTCGGTGGACGGCCCAAGATCTCTACCTAGACGTGGTATAAAATCAAGATTACTTCAATTCGGTTCAAATTACGGGTATGCAAACTAAACATCTTCCGATGTACATAAATGATATAAAATATTATATTAGTGATCGTTGAGGCTGTCCGCCTGGTAATGGTATTAAATAAAAAAAAAAAATTGTATGCAAAAAATAGATCTCACAAAACTTTTACCACACACTTAAAATCCAAAGTTTTCGAATAATTTTTTTAAATGAAAGCGACAGCCTTCAACGCTTATAGATATAATATTCGTTCGTCATTTAAAATTTATATTTTTTTCTTTAAAAACTCGAAAACTTTGAATTTTTGCAAAAGTGGTTCTCGAGAATGTACCGATTTTACTAAAGATGAGACGTTTTTTTTTTCGTTCTTTTTTTTTGCAGATATCTTTTTACAATAACAAGTTACTTAATAGGAGTATTTATTTTTGCTACCATTGTTGGACAAGTCGGTAATGTGATAACCAATCGCAATGCAAATCGTCTAGAGTTCGAGAGACTTCTGGACGGAGCCAAGACGTATATGCGACATCATAAAGTGCCTGGTGGCATGAAACGACGAGTGTTACGATGGTATGATTACAGTTGGTCGCGCGGTCGTATTCAGGGCGGTGGCGACATTAATACAGCCTTGGGATTGCTGCCCGACAAGCTGAAAACCGAGTTGGCCTTACATGTTAATCTAAGTGTTCTGAAAAAAGTAACTATTTTCCAAGAGTGTCAGCCAGAGTTCCTACACGATTTAGTACTTAAAATGAAAGCGTATATTTTTACACCGGGTGACTCGATATGTCGCAAGGGTGAAGTAGCAAGGGAAATGTTTATCATAGCCGATGGCATTCTAGAGGTCTTAAGTGAGACTGGCAAAGTACTGACAACAATGAAGGCTGGAGATTTTTTTGGCGAAATTGGCATTCTCAATCTGGATGGCTTGAATAAGTGAAGTTTTTGCAATTTGGTGTAGTGTGGACGAAGGCTAATGAGCGAAATTTCTTTGTTATCATTCAGGCGAACTGCCGATGTTCGATCAGTGGGGTATTCTGAGCTGTTTTCACTGTCCCGGGAGGATGTGTTGGCTGCGATGAAAGATTATCCAGAAGCACAAGAAATCTTACAGTCTCTGGGAAGGAAGCGTCTCATGGAGGTTCGATGTGTGAACAAGCGCCATGCAAAAGCTCAAAGCGATAAGGAGGCAGCGGCGAATCTGGCTCAGCAGCTGGCAGACGATGAAAAAAACCCCGCCCACCAACATCATCACCATCATCATAACGGTGAAAGTGCCCCTAGAAGTATGGTCGACAAAATTCGACGAGATGTGAAAGGATTTAGAAGCGTGCTGAAGAAATCCAGGTAAACCCTGAGAGTTACCGATTTTTTCAAATCCATTTATTTCTATATGTACATATGAATATTTTTCTATTTTTCTTCTAGAGCACTAAGACGGAGCAACGAATCCCTAGAGATGCAGCCTCTGCATAGTGCGCCGCCGAAGAATGAGAAATCTGCCCTTAAACGAATATCAAGGGTTTACTCAGATGAAAATGATCGACACGAAGACACTCCCCCTCCACTACCACCCGAACACCGTGAGAAAACGCCAAGTCCTATTGGGGCTGGTTTGCCTTTGTTACAGCGCCTTCGGTTGTTGAAGGAAAAGCAGGTAAGGCTTGGCGTTCCTTTTTTAAATGTGGTAGAGAAGCTTGTAAGGTTATCATATAAAAAACGCGGTTACTTGCATTTTGGTCACGATTAAATATTGTTTCGACTTGGCTTACATTTTATTTTGTTCGTACAGCAATCCCTTGCTTGAAGCACATAATAATTATTTTACTTTTAAAGCTTCAGAGGCTATTACAAAAAATTATTAAAAAAAAAAATTATTTGAATTTCAAACCAACAAAATTGTGAAAGATTGTTCTGCAAAAATTACGTTTAGAAGACCAGATGTAAGGATCACATTGCAACAACTCTAAAGCTGAAGTTTGATAGGTTGAATTCGTAGATAGACAAATTTTTCTTGGAACTTTGTATTCAGGGGCCAACCGAAAACTTTCGTTCGTTTTTTTCCTTCCAGAATGTTACCCCAGGAACCAGAGTGACATTTTGTAACAAAAAAACGAATAACAACGTTTCGCTGGATTAGACGTTACCTACAAAATATTAAGATCACCAATATGATTAATTCAACTGTGGGATATGTCTGCAAAAAATAAATTTCATTGAGAACCGTCTATGTTAACAAACAAATAGTTACCCTTATTGCGAAGATTGAATAGACATTTGCGTCTGATAGATGTTTGTTTGTTTATTATATTATTTATCATTGGCGGCGTTTTCAGTTGACATATCAATTTCATTAATATGTGAATACATTTACATTTTAGATCGATCCACAATCTCTGCCACTTTTCTGAAGTTCATTGTGGAATTATTTCCCACTTTCTATTAGGGAGTTCCACGTTCTCTTCCATCTTTAGAAATAAAAAAATTAAAAATTTATCACTTACATATTTAATTCCAAACTCTCATTTTATAGTTCTGTGCCCACAAAGCAAAACCGCTAAAGTCGAGTTTAGACAAAATGGAGATTTGTATGTCGTTAGATTCAGAGTGTCCGAGTTTAGTTGTTCTTCCTCGATGATATTTTTATATATTCTAAGTTTCATGTTGTGGAATAACAACTAAAGTCCAGATTGGCATAGTAAAATCCTAAATTACCACAAGGAAGAGAAGCTAAACTCAACTTTGTGCAATGAAAATTTCGATTTACTTCAAGGAAAAACAGCTAAAGTCGATTTTAGATTTTTTGTAAGAACAATTGCCTCAAGCCAAAACAACTAAAGTGTTTATTTTGCCTCCCACGCTTTTTATTTCAATGTTAAGTGAATTGTTTAATTTTATATTAACAGATATCTAAAATACCTTCAAATTGATACTATTTTCAAGACGATCAGATTTTTTAATAATATTCTAGAGCAATTTGTAATTTTGTACTTTTTCCAAAAACTTCAAACGTCTCTCCTGAAAAATGTTGAAAAGCGACTTTAGCGGTTTTTCCTTGTGGCCACAGAGTTATTTCGTAGCTAGCTCCCTAGCACTAACTCAACGACGGCTAGTTTACAATTCAAAGAAAAATTGACAGCTTACAAGAAAATAATTGAAAATTGAATTTAAAAAAAAAAAAAAACGAAATTCCATTTTATAGAATTGATGGATAAATTTCAATTATTAATTGATAGTTGAACTTCGCAATAAGGGTGAATATTAAACAAGACTTTGTTGACGAACAGCTGTCTTAAGATGGGCTTAGTTGATAAATGATGATTTTTGAAAAAAAAGTATACTTTTACATTTGAAATCGATTTAAGATAGGAATAGAAAATATACAATCATCAAAAGCGTTTGTTTTTTATTAAATGGGATATTGAAGGATGTGAAGCAATGTGTTTTTGAACAACCACATTTATATGTATGTAGGTATAGTTATTCTCATAACATAGGAGTAAAGATCATTCAAATAACCAAATAACCTTATAAAATGAATCTTTTGAGAAGAAATTAAATAAACAATTATTTTTCTTAAAAATTCATTGTGAAAAATTTTAAGAGTATTAATAATTATTAAGCACAACAAAAACTTCTAACTTCAAACTTTCTCTTTTCAATGGTAGAAGGGTTTCAAAGGTACAAGAAACTTTTGTAATATTTAATTTAACAAAATAGCCAGGTTGGATTGGAATAGCGTAAGGTGATTGTCACTGTTTTGATAGTCAATTTTGATTATCAACTTCTCTTTGCTCTATGTAAAGTGATCGCTAAAAATTTAAGATTGCTTGGCAGCACTTACCTAAATTTAGGAAACTTAGTTCGAATTTTAAATTATCAACAGCAACAAATGTCATTTCGAACAGCTGTTGTGTTCGAAATGTGAACTTGTTCTTAATATACAATACATACAATACCTACTTCTATTTATTCCCGATGATAAATCGAGCAATCGCAAAACATACACAAACATTTCTTTATTCAGTGGAAATTTTTTTAAGAATCTGAAGTGTGTAATTTATGTGTTGGAAATAACATACCAATAAATTTCCATAGAAAGTCTCATAAGTACCTACATACATTCCTCTAGGAAGTTACAATATATGAGCTTTTTTCCTTAAATTGACTCTCACCAATTGAACTTTTTTGTGGTAATTTTTTGCTGATTTCCTTTCAAAAAATATAATCATTGATGTTAAGATTATGGATTATTCACATTCTTTTATTTCAGATTTGATGTATTTTTAACTTTTTTCTACTTTATTTTTCAATTTGAAGTAAAACAAAATGTATCTTTCTCAGAACCTAAATAGCCGTCACCAAAAAACTATACTACATAGAATAGTAATAGTCAATTTGATAATCACCTTACTGGAGCAAAATTATATATTTTGATAATCAACAATCAATTATCGCCTTACGCGATACCACCCCATCATGCAAAAATTAAAATCTAAAAAAGTTAAAACGTGTAATATCTAACATTAAAACTAAAACAAGCAAAAAAAAAAAACTTGTCTATTCGACTTATTTATTTAGACTGTACTTATAAGAACTAACAAGAGCTTAAACTTAAGTTAAACATAAAAGCTATCACAATTAATAAGCGTTGCTTAAACAAAACCAACAATGCATTTATAGTTAATGAAAACAGTTTAGATATTATTCGATCGATTGTTCAAAGGAAGTGTTTAACTAAGTTCGTTTATATACAAAAGTTTATATTTCGACCAAAACATATTAAAAGCTTTTATTCGAAAATTATATATATCGTAGATTAGAGTTGCCGATATACTTTATATACGTTATGTCGTTATAATATATTATACAATGCTAGTTTTTAAGGTAATTTGTAAAAGATGAAGTCCCCTACACTTTGTTATTACTTTGTCACAGACGTTTAAAGGAAATTGTAATGTAAGTGAAATTAAACTTATTAGTTAGAGACTAGGCCCACCATCCAACCCTTCCCTCTGTTACGACCTCGTGTTAGGAAGCTCCTTTTGTACAGCAAGCTGCGAACTGATTCATAAATGAATTGCTAATTTTGTTTTCAAAATTTAAAATTTTGAATTGGATATCTTAAGTTTTTTTTTTTAATTTGACTTAGATTTTGAATTTTTAACCGACAACTCTTGAGCTTAAATGCAAATAAGTGTAAGCTATTGGTTAAGATCGATTATTTTCTTTTTATGAAACTGATTTAAGCTGTAATTTTGCATGAAACGCTGAATTAAGCTTTATATCAAATGTGTAAGACAAAACGTAGTCACATATATTTTAAATTTGTTATTTTTTTCAAAAACGCAAACGCTATGCTTTATATATATATATTACGCATACATTTACGCAAGCATTAACAACGCTTCCAATTGATTAAAAAAAAAAAAGCTACGTAATTATCTTAATTTGCTTACCCAATTTTTTATGTCGTCTACCCCACTCCTAAAGTAGTTTCGTATGTGTTTTTTTTATGTGTTTTGCACTAGGATCGCGAAGAGCGAGAAGTTAAGACCACACCACCACAGAAATCTCCACCTCACTCAAATGTTACATCTACGTTGTCACCACAGGAATCAATACAGGAGGAACCTGACCAGGAGTTAATTGAGACTCCAAAGATTCTGCAACGATTGCAAAAATTAAGGGCTAAAAATGAATTGATGGCCAATAAGGAGCCCTCTTTTATGGTAATTTTTTATTTAAAAAATGTTTTTTACTTTGTAGAATATTATGTTGAATGTGTATGATTGTTTAATACTGTATTAGAAGCTATATTGTTTATAACATACAAAGAGTTTTCCAATAAGGATTTCATTTTTAATAGCCCGCTACTTGGGCAGCTGTCATCTTTTGACAAGTACCAAAAATGGAAATTAAAATAAGCTACAAAAATGGTGAAGATTTCGCATTCAAAGTTCACAAAACTAAAGGACTTTTGGTCGTCATGATGCATTTTCTCGGCTGGAAATAGTAAAACCTGTGGAAAAATTTCAAACACCTAATCGAAGATACGATTTTACTGCTGATCAACTGCTTTGAGTTAAAAATTGAACTTTAAAAGCCTTATGATCTGAGTTTTGATGGAAAAATCATCTTTAGTGACAATCTTCCAAGAATTATTGTTGAAATGTCTGTCTATTCTGAGAGTGACACTTTTTGGTAATGTTTTTAGACTGACGTACTGACGCGATGATAATGTATGTAAAGTCGCTAATGTTTTAATTAGTCATAGAAAATTTCATGAAAGGAATATGATTAATTTCTCTAAAAAAAAAACTGGTTTTTATAATATGAAAATGAAACCTCTAATTGGAAAACCCTGTAGAGAAATTAAAAACAATTTTAAGTTATATTGGAATTAGTAGAAAATACGTAAGTCCCTGGAATTATTCTTTTCTTAGGTTCTCAGTTATTTTGTTTTCATTTTCAATCGTGAAAAATTATTTCTTAAATTCTTTTGAGTCAATAAGTTTTCGAAGATCCACGTGCAATGTTAACATTGCCTCAAACAGAAATAGAGTAAGTACATTAGAAATAGTATTTTTGTATAGTTGTAGGAATTTGATTCTTCTTACTATTCCTCAGTTTAAAAAACAACAAATTGACTAAAAAACAAAAAAAAAAAAAAAAAAAACTGCTAAGAAAAAAAAGATCATAAACTATTTTCCCATTAACTTTGTCGAAGTTTTTTTTTAAATGAAAGCTTTCTAATATTATAAACATAAGTAACTTTTTTGAACATTTAAAAATGAGTATTTTTGATGACTTAGCAAGTCAAGTAAGTTTTTTAGCTTACCAAGTCTGGTTTTTCAATGAAATCTGGACTAGTTTAATGTTTAAATGAAACTGGGAAAATAGGGCTTTCAAACCGCACTTTATGTGATCCTCGAAATATGCATAAACATTTGAAACTCACTTCTACGCACTTACTAGTTAAACTCATTGTGTATAGATGAAGTTAAGTAATTTTTAAGTCGTTGTCAACAGGCAAACTTTGACGACCACTACTAATTTCAGGTTTTGTCTTCACTGTTTCCTAGAAGAGATCTTCCTTGGCTGCATTCATTAAGTGGGATGCTTCAAAAGACAGATGATTTTTTTGTAGAATTAATTTATTGCTAACTGGAAGTGCCATTTATGAATTTCACCTCAAAGTTTTCAAATCTACAAAAAGTTGTCTTCGCGGAACAATTGGATCTATAGAAAGCTGTACTTAATTAAACTTATTTAAAAGTTTACCAAATCCGCGATGTACGTATGTTTAGATAAAATTTAGTCTACTTGTTAATAATAAACTGGAATGTATTTATTATTAAACTTTCCAAATGCAAGTAATTACCTCCAGCACTCAAAGTCACAATAGTATAAATACTTCAAGAGAACCTAATCTGAACTTCTGAACATAATTTAGCGAAAGTTCAGGCTTTAGGGTGGCTCATGGTTTAGAAAAGCAAAGTACTTGTTTGCCAGGTAAAATTCAGCTTTTCGAAAAAAGGCTGGGAGCAAACTAAGGGCAATTTTAAAACTCGTCAAAAAAAATTATAGTATTGAATCTGTCAGCTGTGCCATAAAGAACAAGAATGAATGCATTCAATGCAATATTTTGGAAAATCCAGATCAATAATTTTAAGGGAAGATAATAGAAACAGACTTAAATTTTTTTTCAATTTATATCGATTTAATATATTCAGTTTTATTTGTACGCATAATTGTTTCTGAATAAATTGAAAATATGCATTCAAATATGTATTAATATAGAAGTCTATGAAATAATCAATGAGGAGAATATTTTATTTATATTTAAATTCAAAAGGTTTAATAAAATTATAAATAAAATATTAATGAGATTCTTGATTAAATCAATAAATTCTGCCTGATTAATACATTATGTATTTTATATTTTTATAGGAATCAAATGTAACTATGGGAACGCTACCGCTGCATGAGACAACATCCTTGGGGCTACCATCACCATCTCTCCATCCCACGTTAGATATTTCCCAACTCTCACCACGCTCACCCAAGCCAGAAAATACAATAAAAACCATTTCAAGCAGTGACCGAAGCACTGTTAACATAACTGCCCCAAATCTATCTACAATCAAACCTTCTATGAAAGTTTCCTTCAAACAAAGAATCCAGCAGCTGCAATCTGGCGTAACCGACCACAGTGTTGCACCCTCAACTAATAAAACTACCGAAACACCTGCAAGGCCACTGCCAACAAATGACAGTCATGAGCGGAACAAAATGTCAAAAATAATACCAACAATATCCAACAACATAACGAAAGCAGCGACTTCGGGCCTAACATTATACGCTCAAAAGCTAGGCAAACCCGTAAACTACACATCGGATACCTCAATTCGACCTTGGTCCAAGCTTAAATTTGCAACACTAATGCCATCCAATAGTTATACGAGCTTATCCAATTATGGTTCTGAACATTATGAGTTAAAACCCATAAGAATGAGTTCAGCTGAAAGTATAGCAACTGTGGCCGGTGCCTCAGCCGGAGGAACTGGTAACAAATCACTGAAGCCTTCTGGCACGGCAACAAAAAAGAAGAACCTTAAGTCATTTAATTTGAGAGTCAAGCCTAAGTTTTACAATTCAGTTTTTGATTTATCCCCCGAATACAATGGCTTACCCTTCGTGAAGCGTCTTAAGATACTCAATGAGCGCCAGAAGCTGGCCGAACTCGAGACGGCTCTTCAGACGCGCAGCTTTAGCTTAGACAACTCGAAGAGCCAATCCGAAGAACCGTTCTCCACTGAATTATTGTATCGCAGTCACAGCGATGCTTCGGCCATTTACTCACACTTAATGCCCCCGGTTAACTCATTATTATCATCATCATCGTCATTATCCCCAAAAGACAAACTAACGCTGTGCCTGCAAGATTGTACACAACTTAGTCCCGAGTCCAATGAAACCGTGGAACGGCGCAAGCTCAAGAGTATTCTTAAGAAGCTTAGCAAAAGCAGCGATGGAAGTCCACGGCCACGCCAAGAACATCCCAGAGGGCTACTTCGAGCGCCTACACTTGAAGGGTACGTGGCCAGACACAGCAAATTACTGAAGAGTGTAACCTTCAATTCGACTCTTTCTAGCCCACCACTTAGTGCCAACAGTGTAGTCGGCAGCTACACAAGTGCTGACGGCACTGCACAATCTGTATCTGAACGTTTTTTATTTCCTTCTGTTGTATCGTCATCCAATGATGCTTGTATATATAAATTATTATCCCCGTCTGATGCTGGCGCGTACAATGCACCTGGCAAGAGCGAAGATTGTGGTAACAAGGATGCCCTAGAGTTGCCTTTGCCTTTGCCTGTGTCAGTGCCGCTACCGATGCCGTTGCCTTCAGTAGTTACTGGCAAAAACGTCCCATCGATTGAGCACGAATTTGCAATGGCGACTAAACAAGTTAACAATATCCAAGGTAAGTTTTAGATTTTTTGGAACTTTAGAGTCCTGGGGAACTTCTTCAATTCTTTCTTATTAATCCTTTCTAAAAGTAAGCGCCTTAAATCCAACTCATAGAGTTAAAAATTTGTCAATGTTTGTTTTTTTTTTTTCATTCAAATTTTAACTTTTATAATAAATATTTTAAATTTGTTTAAATTGAACTGGTTTAAATTTTAATAAAAAGCATATCAATTTCTAACCGTTTTTGCTTGAACTTATAGTTTTTAAATGTTAACATATTTTCTGCACAAATCTCGAACTTGTACTTTTAATTGTGTTTTTAAAATCATTGCTCCGTTGTCAATAATGGAAAGCAGTGTTGCCATTTCAATTTATTTCATATTCGATTTGACTAACTAAGTTCAAATTAAACCAAATATTTTTTACAATTTAATCAGTTGCAATGAAATCAGTTAAGTGAAAGATAGCACTTGAGTTGAAAATAAGAAATAGCCCAGTCTGTTATTTTGCATTAAATTTAGCTTTAAGTTATGCTGTTTGTTTATGTCTAAAAAACTGTTATCTTTTACCATTTTCTGAACTCATTCAAACCAATTTTTGTATGTTCTCTTTATTGGTTATACCTTATTTAACTGTTTACTTTAACTTCTTGTTTTTAAATTTAAGAATAAATTGTTATTTAATATTTTGCATAGCTGTTCATAAATGTATTTTAAGAGAAAAGCATAAAAACTAACCTTTTTTAACGGAACAACTCATTTTGCCAGACAGACTTAATATTATTTGATTTAATTGTCAAGTTTTTTTTGAATTTCGGATATTTATTATTTCCTTTTAGATATTTAATTATGCATGTTCTGTACATTGGCAGTTGTAATTTCACTTAAGAGAAACTAAATAAAACTGTATGAACCTTCAATTTTGACAGTACGATGCAATTCGAAAGATTGCATGATAATGACGTTTTAAATCGCGTTTTCTTCGATAACGTGGATCTTAAAAAATATTAAGTTGATGGCCCGTTTGTGTGTAAAAAAGGTCAAATTGAATAAGATTTGAATTTGAAAGTCAAATTTAGGGAAACAATGAGAACTTTGGAAACTGTTAGATTTAGTGCACTAATACACACAATTAGTAGTGCTACCTACTTCTTTATATCGGTGAAAGGGTCGATTTTGTATAAATGAACTAGAAACCTTAATTCTAGCAAATAAACTAAAACATTTTCAACCTTTTTGCATCCAGGTTTACCGGACCCAAATGAATATTTTAGTCAAATACTTAGTGGAATTAATAACGTCATATCGTCACAAATGAGGGAAATGCACCTTAAGTTCGAGAGTCAGTTTCTTATGATGCAATCAGAGGTCCAAAAACGTGATGCCATTATATCATGTTTGCAATGTAAATTAAACAAGATGCAAGTCCATGAAACTTCTGGAGAATATGCTGATCGAATGGCAAACACTCCACAAAATCAAACTGCAGCGAATAAAACCGCCAAAGGCTCAGAGAGTTCCGGTTCCTCTGGTGAAGTTCTCTTTATGGTATGTTGAAATATAATCCATTGGCACTTTAGAATTGAAAAATATAATTTTTCTATCTTTACAGCGAGGTGATTCCCTGGATACAATATTCACTGCATCACCCCCACCTTACTGTGAATTAGTTCCTTGCAATTCACCAAGCTCAAGTAGGCAACTGCATGTTGCCAGTTCGGTAAAACTCAATCGAATTATCCACAAAAAAAGTTCAACGAGGAAGTCGCAAGTTCCCAATGTAATGGTATCGAATCTTACAGGCAATCTCACCCCCATGTCCAATAGCATAGTTCTCGACATTGGCGAGAGTTCCAGCTCCAGTTCGAGTACCTCCTCCAGCCGCTCCAATCTTAATTATGACGAAGAAGAAATCGAAGAACCCGAGCGTCTGGTTCACCATAATGACTGGGAAGTTCGAATGTTAGCCGCCGAAATGGATCGGCAAGAGAAGAAACGTGGGCTATCTCAAGATAACCTGACCGAACTCAAGCAATACGGAAGAGTACTGCCGCGTCGGAGAAAATTCAGCGATACAGAAACTGAATTCAGCGAAACCGAAGTCGAGAATGTCCAAACCCGGCCCAGAGCTGGCAGCTTAGATCAGTTCAATCTTCGATATGGCATCGGTAGGGGCATTTTTAAGGCCATGAGTATCGATCGAGGAAAAGATAAACTTTGAGTCTTTTCGTTGACGTTTGAATTATATTATCTGAAAATATGGCAAGAATAGGACACACACTTGAACATGAAAAGTAAATACAATACCTACGAGTATACCTCACTTTGTCATACAGGTAAATAGTTCAAAACACAAATGGTTAAAAATTTAATAGCTTTAAAACAAAGAAACCTTTTAACATTACCTTATAGGCTCTAGACTAGATGATTAGCAAAGATATAAAACACAAACATAGATAAATACATACATATATTATTATACAAGGACACAAAGTTATAAAGTAAAGAGCTAAAAGCGAGAGCATCATCAGTCAAATCGATTTAGAATGTGACAGCTCTGGGGAGAATTTTAATATAGTTTTAATGTTAAGTTTAAGAAGTAAAATTTAAAACGACATTTTTTTCTAAGTAAAAAGGTTCAAGTCCTTGTAATTTTTGTAAGAAAAATCTAAGAATATACCAATATACTCGTACTCGTAGTCGTATATCTACTATAATTGCTAAACGCGCTTGCGTTATAGCTTCAACAATAGTGAATAATAAGAAAATATCATCGGTCATAGTTTTTAACTTGTGATTTTTCCCCAGGGCGGTATATTTTAAACTGATGTGTCTCTAAACAAATTGACAACAAAATACGGTTAAGTAGATATTGTATATAATAGGGAACATAAGAACGGTGTGACACAAAGGCTTGTAGAATTTAAAAGGTTTTCTGATGATGATCTGCTTTCCACAGTATTATTCTCTTCGATAATATTTAAATTTTTAAAGTTGTAGAGTCCTAAAATTGTTCGGCAGTAACCGGATATCCTTTGTGAAAAGGATTCGAAAGTTCATAAAAACTAGTAAAAAATTAACGAGTCAAGTCAAGTATAAAAATGTGGGTAGCTATCATTTCTTAGGCTTTTCAGATTGTCTTACTCTTAACCTCAAATATTATGACCTACATCTACTTGCAATTTTACAGGGGATGTTTTCTTTAAGAGGTTTAAAAGAATGTCAGAAAATTATTGCATAGATTCTCATAATAAGGCCCAAAATACATGAAATTGAATATTGTAGATTTCCTTGACTTTCTTAAAATACATTTTTTAAACTAAATTATTTTAAATTTCAAAACAAACTTATTTGTTCAGCTGTGAGGATAAACATTTGTGAAAGCAATAATTGTATTCACTAATTGAAACTGGTTAGAAAAATACGTTCTCCGAAAATTCAAACAGTACTGAATTCAGTAGTTCTATTATTTATTATATTATGTATGTGATGGAAGCTCGAAAACGAATATGCAAATACATAAATAAATTTTGTCATCGACTATGATTTTAATAAATGCTTATGTATGTATGTACTGTACATAGCAGATGTTAAAGCTATACTCGTAAATAAAGCATTCGCTAGCTGTTTGGTTCGTCTTTATCGAATAAACATAAAACTGTACAAGCTCAACCCAAGTCAGTGTTTTAATTTTGGTTCAAGATTTCCCTATAATAAACTGCTATTTATAAACAAATTTAACTCTTGATACCAGATCTTTTGGCAGTTTATATAACAGATTAGAACACCAAATACCGAAATGATAAATTATAAAAATAAAATATTTTGATATGGAATTTTGAATATGGAAATTCATTACACAATAGCAGACTTACAATAAAATAAGATCTAATTGTTAAGAAAATTTGAATCTATCATCAAAAATCCAATAAGGATATTGAGACTCTACTTCGCGACATCCATCGTCGATTGCAATTATAAAAACTCATGAATTAAAAGTTTCTTTTTTATCAGATTTCTAAACAGATTTTTTCACTCACCATTATGTTTTTTGTACTACTTTGGAAAAAGAGTATCTTCGAAGTTTTTCGAGATATGCCTAATAAAAACGTGACCAGACAAAAGTGTCGGTGACGGTCCGGATACACGAACACTTAGTTCTCATCGTTTTTTAATACGCCAAAAAGATCGCGATAGTAGCTCTTATGAATATAAAGTAATTCTCTTTTCGGTTCTGCAGACAATAAAGAGAAGGAAACTGACTTAAACTGAACGGTTTGCTGTTTGAACATTACTCTATCACAGTACAATTCCAAAAAAACACAAAGTGGCTATGACAGACCTCAGAAATATTGAAAACACAAATTCACATTCTAATCGGCAAGGCCCCTAAGAGATGAACTAAAAAAAAGCAAATATTTTAGTTTTTAAGAATCTGTATGGAATCTGTTTTGAATTTAATTTTACAAAACCTTCTTTAGTCCCACTATGAGGAAACAAATTGTCTGAAATTTGTTGGAGATTATATCAAAATATGTAGTTTAAACCCATTTGTTTTTTCTTTAATTTAAAATGAAAAAAAAAACAGTTTTCAAGAATCAAACAATTTTCACTGTCAAACTTTTTCGTTCCTCTATGTCTCAGACAGAACGTAATCATATTGTCAATATTATTTAGCTTTTCTAAATGAAAGTTATAAAAGTATACCTATTCAAAAATAAATAAAACAAAATAACGTGGACCAAAAATTTCAAAACCAATTAGTTACAAACAGATCAATTATTAGCCATACGTAAAATTTGTTTGTCTAACTTCATTTTATCATGTTCATTGTTCAGTACCAAAAATGGAACCGGAAATTATGTATGTATAATAAAAAATTAGTCAATGAGTCCAAGTCACACCGTATGAATATCTCTAGAAAACAAAACACAAGGGAATGTCTAAAACTTAAATATAGATAACATACAAGAGTAAAGTTTTGAGAAAAAAAAGCTTTAAAAATCAAAAGCCAATAAAATAGATTTATAAAAAATCTAGTATTAATAGTTAACATTTATAGCAATTAAGTATTAAATTAAAAACAAACAAAAAAGGATAATTAAATTATATATATGTATATTTCTATTTTCCTTTGTTCTTATGACAAACAAAATAATAAAATATGTTTTAGGTACATTAAATTCTAAGTTATTTTTAAAGGGGTTTCAAACAATTAAAAAAACGTATTGAACAACGTAAAATAAAATAATAACGTTAATTGAGATGAAACAAATTATATCACAATAATTTTAGTTGATTTACTGTAAGTTCTTAGTATTACATAATTAAATAAAAACAAAATATGAGAACAATTATTATGAAATAATTAAATTAAACGTTGAACCCTCCAGACCAAGTGCTAGTGATTTTGATTTATTTATTTCTTTTTTGTTTTTATTTAATATCGTGCAGTTAAATATGAAATTAAAAAAAAAAGAAAACTAAAAACTTCAAAAAGAATTTTAACTTACAAATAGTACCATCCATATTGTAAATCGACAGTGACTTAAAAACTTAAAATATCATAATTAGAAAATTGGAAAGATTTTAACACTTAAAACCGAAAAATATATACATACACACATATATCTAATAATTTTCTAAATTTCAACATAAAAACATAATTGTACCTTATTATTTCAATAACACAGACTGTGAAGACCTGTGCGAATGCTTTAAAAATGATATAAATTCTTATTTTCATTAGATGTACGTAAAACTAATAAAAAATTATACCTAAAAATGTAGATCCTTATGACTAGAAGATTAATAACGTCTTCACACAAACAAACAAAAAAGAACGACAACAAAAATTATTATCAATACAAATTCTTAATGTATTGAAACTCAATTAAATAAAATTTTACAGTGTTTAAGAAAAGAAAAATAAAGCAACCTAACTAATATTTATAAAAAAAATCTGTTTTCTTAATTTATCAATTTTCCCCATTTGAATTAGGTTTAGGAAACAGTAATGTGCTTTTCCCTGAATCCTGTCTAATTGAAATGAATATGTTCACAGTTCTTTTTAGTAAGTAACTAAAGCTAAAAATGTGCTTTTGCTAATTTTAAAAAAAAAATTAACATCTTACTACCACTTAATATTTCACTAAAGTTAAAATCACAAAATGATTACTTTAACATTTAGTAATTTGATAAGTCCGATGTAATATCTGTCATTTTCCTAGAAAAAATGTCTTGCCAATTTTTGAAGGCTCGGCTTTGTGCAGAAAGAGAAAAGTGCGATATTTTAAGTCCTGAACAATTTCGTCCGAGGAGCTCACAACTCAAACTCAGTTCGGTGTTCGGTTCATCAGTTTAACTGAGAACTGACAACTGACGGGAATTCCATCAATTTCAGTTACAGTTTCAGTTAAACGTTCCAGTTTTTGTGTTTAGACATCAGTTTAACTGAAAGCTTAACTGATAGCTCAACTGAAACTGAACTGATCGTCTAAAAGGGGCTTTATAAATTTTAATTGTAACATCGACATGTACATACATACATATGTATGTAATATGTGTATGATTAATTTTTAACTTAAGCAACGTTACTTAAGGGCCTCTTAACTAACGCCCTAAATTAATGGTCATATTCTATAAAACAAATTTACTATTCTCTTAAAAAAAAATGAGATGCAAAAATATTTTGTTTTATCAAAACGAAGATGTGAATTTTGTAAGAAGCGCAATAACGCTTCTGTTTTTCTTATGGCTTGGCTGTCAATAAACAGTATTTCTATTGTATTGCGTTAAATAACTTTACGAATATTAAGCTAAGTAGCCATAGAAAATTAATTTTAACGTAGATACGTTATTTAAAGGCTACGTAAATATCAAAAAAAAAAACTTAACTAAATTGCGCAGAGCTGATAATCCTTACATTTAACACTACAGCAGTATTTTTGAAATGAAATAAAACATTTACATGAATATCTACCTAGGATTGTAGATTTAATACATTTCAGTTCAATTTTTTTATTTGTGGAAATTTTGATTTCTTAAGTACAAAATGTTTTCTTTTGTTTTTATATTTTCTTTCATATAACAAATTATTATCCTACTTCGTTATGAAACAGAACATTATCTAACTTAAATACGTTCTAATTTAGTTTTTCATTTTTCATTTTTTTTTTTCAAATTTAATTACATTATGTGCTAAAATTTTAATTTGTGTCTAACATTTATCACGCAACTTAATCGTTGAAGTTTTTAGATTTCGCTGTATAGCGTCCTAATAGTGTGTAGATCTTTCGTTTTCTTTCGTCAAGTTGATGACGCATAGCAGGACTGTAGGGATCAAAAGATAATACACGCTTTTTTCTCCGGAAAATTCCTTCTTTTCTTATAAGGGCGCATGACATAAGAGACTAGAATTAAAATAATATAAAGGAAATATTAATTATGCATGTATTAACTATCTGCTGTTGTTTGACTTATTTCCGAGTTGTACCTCTTCAATGGGATAATCTAGGAAGTTGAGGATTTCTCGTAGTTTCTTTTCCGAATTTGAAACCAAATCATCATAGTATACAATAAGTAAATCCCCGGTGAAAAATCTTGCCCATCCGAGATTCATGTTCTCCCATCCGTTCAATTTATTCGTCACAAATTGCTGCCAATCTGAAATGGGAAAAAGTAAGAATTTTGGAAACAATCCGAAATTAAGGGAAAAATATTTCAAATAAATCTTGAGATGTTTCCATCAAAGAAAAAGAGATTAATTTGATGTCATATCAACAAAACGACAAATTATATTCTCATTTCGAAAAGTAAAAAGGATGAACGTTGTAAAAATGAGTGGTGTTAAGTTAAACTTTTTGTATTTCAACAATTGATTTACTTTGGACTGAGAATTCTTCATCTTTCACTGCCCAAGTTCTTAACCCATCTTCTACAAGTATTTATTATTTTATTATTTTTGTACATATTTATTTATTAGTGTTTTATAATTAAAAAACTTAAATTTAAATTTTCCGTGTCTTCGTGTCCGATTTCTTTGAAATTGTTTAATATGTTTTAAACTTTGTTTTTACGTTTCTATCAATCAACGAAAGAAATTGAAGTTTGGGTGGGTTCTAATTCTAAAAGTATTCTACGGAAAAACTGTTTGTTTAATTTGTCAAACTAATGTGTTCAAGATGATTTGTATGGTAGATAAACCTTCGAGATTTCAGGGAGATTTGTGACAAAGTTATCTAAATATCGGTTTAGTGCCCGGAGGGAACGTAGTATAATTATCTAAGAAAATTTGTTTTATTGTTAGTAGCTTATATGAGTAGGTTATATAAAAGTAACGTGGAAAATACCTTAACTAAAGGTCTCAAGTACAATTAAGACGTTTTTAAGGGTAGACACCAAAACACACCTACATACATATTATGTACATATTTCTATACAATCTATAATGAAGAAGCGTTGAAGAAACAGTATATCAATAGATATACTGCATGAATGAAGCGATACACCTACAATCTACATCTCCAATCAGAGTCTTTATAGGTGTATTGTATACCTATCAGATTCATGCCAAGATCGTTAAAGATAGGATCGACCGAACGGACAACTTCGCGACCGCGGCAATAAATACAGTATCTATTTCGTGAAAATTCTAATTAAATAATGTTCTTTTCCTATACACTTGCTGAAATGCCTCAGGATTCTGTTTTAGGACTATTCCTCCCTAAATTTTATTTATTCGCCGTTTTACTTCCCATGAGCTTACTTCAAAATAGTTAACAAAAAAAAAAGAGGTTGGGTGCGACCCACACTGATAACTCCCCATTATGAATAATTTGAAAACTTGGCGTTCCTGATAATAATTGATTAACTTTTGATGTTAGTTGATAACAATTTTATTAACATAAAAAATATCAGATATATTAGATCTGAAAACAATATTTACCAATTTTTTTTTTTTGAAAGATTTGTAGTTTTGTATTTATTGTGAGAATTTCAATTTGATATTCGTCAATATTTTGCCATTTTTAGATATTGACAAAAGCATTACGAGTAGGTTGAAAATATAATACATTTGAAGTCAATATCATTGTTTGTGATGATATTTAAGCCGAAAAACAATTTATGACACTTTTCTGTAAATTTCAGTTTTAGTTTTTTATTTTAGTTAAAAATCTCACATTTCGACATATGTAAAAAATATACCATAAGTTGACAATTCCATTATGCACAAAATAAAGTAAATTCGAAGTAAAAACGATTTACCACTCTGGGCATATTCAAGTCAAGAAACTACTTTTGACATTTTTCAGCTAATTTTTGTTAAAGTTTTTTATTTTTTGTAAAAAACTGTCAGTTCTATACTGTAGCGTAGGTATATTAATAATTGTGTTTTGTTTAAGCTAAAATAAATTTGAAGTCAATATCGTTGCCCATTCTCGTGATATTCAAGTCAAAAAACATTTTTACCAACTTTTGGTAGAATTTTTTGCTCGTTTTTATTTTATGTAAAAAAAAACTGTCAATTCAATTTTTTCAAAAATTTTACCAGAAGTCATGGATCATATTTCACAAAGTAAAAAATTGTTTTGAAGATGATATAATTTTTCCTTCATTGTATATTTCCTCGCCAAAAAATTTTTTTTTAGTTTTTAGTTTTTTTTAAAATAACGGTGGATTAAATAATTTTCAAATTTATACCGAACCTGTGTCACATTGCAATCTACAAAATAATAAACAATTTATTTAAAGACAATAGCATTTTTGGTTCCTGAGATATTTGCCACAAACTAAAATTTTCACTTATTTTAAAAACTGCTATTGTGAAAAAACCGTTAGACGAATTTTTTTAAAAGTCCTTTCTGCATTTTATGAAATTATAACTTATTGAACAAAATTTAATTCGTGTTGATATCTTTATTCATTCCCGAGATACCGTTAACAAAAAAGGGGTCTCGAACGTACGAATGTACATACGTACACACACACACACACAGACATCTCTCTACAAATGACGAATTTAGATTCTAGGAACCATAAAACTTCCAGATTTGTCAAAAATTTCAATTTGACAAATCGGACCGATTACAACTCCCTATGGGAAGTTAAAAACTATGTATCTACTCACATCTTCCTTTTGTGCGCTTATAGCGATCGGGAGAAGCAAATCCAACATGTCCACCACTTTGTCTATTGAATTCTGCTAAAATCGCCTTATCCGGGTCTCGGACCAAAAGTATTGCCTTTGAAAACGCACTCCAAGCGTTTTGTCCCCATTCGTGTGTCTTTACAACTAAAACTGATTTATTGCATACATTTTCGGCCGGAAATCCGCTCTTCAAAAGACCATAATCCTTATAAATACTTCCGGTATAAATGCCTAAAAGTTAATAAGTTCTTATGTAGTTGTATACAAAGGAAAATAATTTTATATTATATGTATGTGTTTTTGTACCAGTAGATTGTTGAAGCAAATATCGAAGCCAAGTGTTGCCACTTCCAGGAAACGATGCTAGTGCCGTTAGGCCACTAACACTACTATTTGAATGAGAATTATAGGCGGCTTCCATTTTTGAACTTTCCGTTACTAAGTTATTACTGTGGGTGTTGTTATTGTTATTGTTGTTTTTGTTATGTTTACTTGGATTTGTATCGGTTTTAAGTTTTTCATTATTTGTCATCCTTGTACGGAATGTGGAATGAGTTTTTTTTTCCTTCTCCTCGGTAGCGACCGGTTGACTATGTAAAAATGTTAATTCCTTGCACCAGTGAATTGTTTGTTTTCGATGTAATCCAATGAATTGTGTTCGGTAATTTGCTATCTACACATAACAAAACAAAAATTATATTAGAAACTCTGTTATTTCAGGACATAATGTAGGTAATAGTTAAATCATCAAAGAATAATTATTAAGGGTAACGTTTCACAAAAAAAGTTTAAACAGAAACATAATAAAACATCCCCTATACATATCTAGCTTAATAGTTGCATCTAAGATTTAACACAAAATCCACCCCAATATTGCAGGTATACATATGTAGGTACATTGTACATACATGTATATTGTACATATGTATGTATGTCACTAGATACATATATAAAATAAATAATTTTCCAAATTTATAAAAGAAGAATTTAATACGATAGAGGGAAAACAACTCTTTGTGGGGATAACATCGAAATACCATGTTCGATAAAATTACAGTATATGTACATTATAATTTTATAAAGTACAATTGTACTACAATATTAACGAGTAGCATTAAACCCAATTGATTCAAATTAAACTGTTAGTTGAGTATGGAATATTTTATTTTGCATACTCCAGTTATATGAGGAATTGAATCTGAATCCAATCCAGGTTCGAACTTAGTTATGTAGGTCGGATTCCAAAACAACTTCTCAAATTCAAATGAAACAAATCAACATAATAGATACACTTTATAGAGTATACTCATTATAAAAAAACACACACACCATAAAATGTGCATGGACAAATAAATATAATATGCAGTTAAATTTCAAAAAGATCTTTTTTTTACAGCATGTTTTTAAAACAAAATCTAAATCACAAATTTAACATTTTGACATTTTTAAAACAGGGCTACTTTACCATATGTATGTTGCCTTCAACACTTGAATTAAAACCATTTGTGTCTTCAACCATTTGTGTCTTCAACCATTTGTGTCTTCAAACATCAAATTATCACAACAATCCGGAGCATATTGTTTTCAAGGTTTGATTACTTTCGTAATCAATTTTTAATCTGCACTTATGTATGTACAATGTACATACATACGTACATATGTATGTAGATATTTCAAATAAATCAATGAAAAACAAAATATTTTTCTTTGCATTTAACATATATGCAACCAATCTTGTACTTGACATGATGTGAGTTATTATACGAGTAATAATGATGAACCTCATGAACCTTTGTACTATGTATACATATGTACATACGAGTATATGCATATTTGCACCTACATCCCATTGCCCATAGGTTAGTTACCTTTGAAAATCAATATGGCTTACGGAATGGCTACTTCATAATCAACCAGACTAGACACAAAAAAAAAACTACCCAACAGAATCCTTGAATTATATTCGGTCTATAAAAAGGGGTCGTATTTTCAATTATTTTTCAAAGAATAAAGATGACGATGATAATTGATTGAACACAGTTGAATGCATGGCTGTCGGACAAGTTGAAGTTCACTATGAGCTTGTACACATATTCTTAACACTATACGTTAACAACTACTAACAAACAAATTTATACATGAAATAGGTAGGCACTGCTAGAGAGTTGTTTGGCCAAAAGCAAACATAATTTTAGGTATATATACATAAAGTTTAGTACCCACATATACATACATACATAGGTATATGTGTGTATTCTTACCTCTCCGAAACGCCCGATCCTTACTCGCTTTGGGTGGGGTCCTGGTACATTGGATATTGAAAGGAATAGGATACCAGCTATGTACATAACGATGGTGCATGCAACTCCGACTAGTCGCCATCCATACAATGCCATTCCGCATTATTCTTGCAGTCTTTAACGTACGCTTTTGGAACTGTTCTTACACCGAGTAGTTAATAAGTTCTGAAAAACAAAGAGTAAGCTTACAATAAAATGTGGCTCTCAATTGAATTTGTAAATGTTACGTCAAATATCGATCAAATAAATTATACTTCTTCCGTATCAACATAAGGATAAAAGTAGTTGGGCCTAAACAACAACAACTCCACGATGATGACGGCGGTATTTTTGTTTCCCTTAATTAAAATTCCGAAATTGTTATTTCGCCCGCGACCTTTTATTTTGTAAATTTAATTTGGAATTATTAGGTTTATTCATGCAATGCAACGGTGGAAAATCTGATAACATAAAGATAGGTTGGTGTATCTCATAACGAAACGGACATGAATACCTGATTATAGAACTTAGTTTGAATAAAATTTGTATATTTAGCAGTCAAATAATGTTTTTTTTTTTTTTATATTTAATGGGTACATTCAGTGACGAGACGATATAAGGGACTTGAAGATAAAAACAATTTTAAGCCTTTGACTTGTGGTCAGCTGTCAGAAAATATATATATACCTGTACATAGATGTATGCGCATCTAAAATAATGGACTTGTGGCCACCTAGATCGTTTGATATCACAACTTTTAATAATTTCTCTATAGATATGTAAGGTCTCAGATCTTAGGAATAAGCTAGATACGATTGACGCTTTGGAAGTCAACATTACTAGTGTTATTTGTGAAACACCAGTTCTCGAACGAATCGTCCAAAATTCGATCTTCCATATTTACATACATATGTACATGTGTACATGATATCATTTTCAAAAATGCTTTATTTTATTTTATTTTTTAATAAAACCTCACAATGAATCACCCTTTACCAAAATAACAAAATGTCTCCGAACTTTTATTTAAAAATAAAGTGTATTTGGATACTTTTCGAAATAAATGCACTTGTTCTTTAGAGACAACAAAAACTTTAAAAACCACGATACTTAAAAAATTTAAATTAATAAATTTATAACAAGTTCCAAAAAATTCATCCATTTGTTAAACGCTACCTTTATTTGAACCGCAGCATTTTGGATGTTAAATTTCGTAGTTCTTCTCTTCTGGGACTGTTTACTATTTAAATTGATCATTTACTATACAAACTGTTTACATTTATCAATTTTATCAAGCAAAATTAAGATTATCAGTTTATTAATTTTTTAAAATTTTAAATAAGCCAAACCAATCTGCGAAACATTGATCAATTACACAATCAAAATAAGAAGAATAATGTCATGAGTCATGACAAATCACACCAGACAAATATGGTGATAAGTTACGTAGTTGAATAGACACATGATATTATGTGACTTTATTTGACACTTTCATATACATAGGTGGTATAACCGTGAGATAAATAATAATAATATATTGATCGTGATTAACACCAACAAAAATATACGTAATTTTTTTAAACAAAAAATAATTAAGTAAGTAAGTAAGATATCGTATACGACCAAGTTACAAAGAATTGTAATTTTTTGGGAAGAAGGTAAAATTTGGCAAAATTAAAACACAATTTTGTGGACGTTTATTTTTGTTTGTTGGAAAGTTGAAAGCTGTTAAGATACATATTTTTTCCTAAGAGTTTGAAAGAATAGTTATTATCAGTAAATTATCTTTGGTCGACCGTTAGATTTCTGTAGTTCTGCTTAAGTACCTTAAATAATATAAATAAAAATAAAAAAAAAAACAAAGAATGAGCCTAGATTGTGAACATGGCTTATAATTCTTCATTAAAAAAAGGATCAGTTTTTAAGTAGATACCTTATGTTGTAAATAACGTTCACTTGGTTTTTTTTATTTTTGAAAGCCAATAACTAGTTAGTTAAAATGTTATGGTGTATTAAATAAAATAGGTCCGTACTCAATATTTTTTTTTTGGTTTTCAAGATATTCGAGGACAATTTCCATAATTTTTTGGTGTATTTAGTATTTGTAAAAACAAAATGGTTATCAAAAAAAAATTAAAAATAAATTAGGTAATAGATACGTCACAATAAAAAACAAATTTCAGATGAACACAAAATAAAATATTAAGATGCCTAATCATTGATAAAAACTCGGTTCCCATCGATCACCGAAATCAAGCATCAATATGCGCCAACTTAACCCATGAAAAATATAAACTGCTAACAGTAGCAAAAAGATTCACTATCATTTAAGGAAATGAATGAGAAAATTGAAGAAGTCAATTTTGCTCTTCTATTTCTACATCTATACTTCTGTACTGTATACTTCGACAATTCAAATTGAATTTTCAGAAATCGGTCAATCGAACTGTATAATTGGAATTGCATCACTTTGCACAAAAGGAAAGCTGTAATATTTTGACAATCAATTAACTTATAACTATGACAGTTACTTATCGCCACAACCGATTCCGCACCTTTGAATCATCTCTAAAATAAGTTAAACAAAACAAAACAAAACTTAAAAGTTATCTCTTTGAAAATTTTAATGGGGCATATTCGTAGTCATATCTTAAACCCAAGTCTAACTGAACCGGAGTTTAAAGTTAAGAAGACCCAGGTTAGAAACTGGTGCTATTTATAAAGACTGGAAACTTAGTTAGAAACTGGTTTATGAATATTCTACAACTTCATTTCTTACTCCATTTTGAATCTGCCAAAAAATAAACTGACAGCGAAATTAATAACAACGGTATTTTGTTATTGTGTTGGCAGGCCACTATTTGATGGTTGATCTTCATCAATACTTAAATCCTTGATATTAAAATTTAACGTTTTATACAGTTAAAAATAGCACTCTCTGTCGTGTTAACAGTTAAATTCCAGTTTATTCTTTAAAACATGGGTTTAAATGGGTTTTCTATAAACAACATAAACTGGAGTTTAGTTTAGCAAAGACAAAATCAGAACTCAAAGAACTATGAATATGCCATGTTTTTAAAAATCCTAATTCTTATAATGCGAACACACTATGAACAGCTACTTTAAGTTTATTCCAGTCCAATTGAATTCTTTTACTGTTTCTAAACTCTAAAGCACTTTGTTTAAAACCAACCTCTATCAGGTTTCGCAGCAGAAAATCCTGAAGGACTAAAAAACAAAAACACACTTTTATCTACTTCTACTCACACCTCACCGTCAACGACACTGACCGACCGTCTCTTTTGTTTGTATTTTTTGTACTTTTTCGAATAGAATTCGATACTTTATATAAGACCGAAAGAATTCATATACTGTTGCATGCACAAATTCCTTGATGTTGTTGTTATGTTTCATGCCCCAAGCCATATCCTTCAAGATTATGTGGCCTTGAAAAAATACAGCATTTGCTGTGCTGGTGAGAGGCTTGCAAAAGTATCCATTTGCCTCTTAAGTCAAAGGAACCACTCGTCAAACTTAAAACCCACTATAAAACTTTTGTTCTTTAGATACACCTACGTACATAATCCTTTACTACGAGTATATCACACACAACAGCAACAAGAAAATCGGAAAATACTGTGTAGGTTTCCAGGATTTGAACGATTTTAAAAGGATTTCAGGAATCATAGAAGTTTCGTAATGTTCAAATCGCATGCAAAACTGTTGTTGTTGTTGTTGTTTTTTTTTTAAGAATTAACTCATCTTTTTTTAGAAATCAAAATACCTCAGCAGGAATGTGCTTAAATAATATTCACATTATCCATGGTATATCTCAATCGACACTATTGCCACACCTTTTAGTTCTCCAATTTAAGATTTTAGAATGTTCTCATAATGTTAATGTTAAATTTATTGATTGGCACACTTTTCACAAATTAATCTCTTTATCACCAACTTGAGAAAGTACAAAAAAATTACAAATCATTTTTTTATTTACACATCAGCCAAGTTTGTGGGTAAAAATAAATGGGCAACATCTTTGAAATAAGAAATTCACTAAATTAAACATTTTTTTTTTAAATAAAACTCACTGTGTGGCGAGTGGCGATAGCGGTCGGCAGCAACAGCAGCAATAGATAAGATTTGTGCTCTTAAATCCTTGAGTATAGTTTCAGCAGGAAAAACAATTTAGGTCCGTATTGAATAATGCCATTTTTGCGACAATAATTTTTTCTTAACTTTCACTATGTACATAGAAACAGGAAGAATATGTAGTTCAATTCGACGACGACGACGGAGACGTTTTGGAACGTCAAATCGGCCATTTGAGATGGAAGAACTATACTGATGGCAGCTTTTTCCCAGTGAGAGCGAAAAATATAAACATCTTTTAGATTCACCACATTATTTTCTATTTTAATGTTTCATAAACAAGCCCATATTACTTGTATCTTGTATGTACTATATGCCTAGCCTATGATGAATAAAAACGGATTTTTGTTTTTATATACAAAACTGCAAAGTTAGGGTGAACTTTCATGGACCTGCGCATGCTTTATACCTACCGTCTATGAAACGAAGAGAAGTCCACGAGGAGCAGGAGAGAAAGCTTTCCATGTTTTAATCATAATATCATTTATACTCGTACGTTTAGTTGGATGTACAGTTAAGTTTTTTGAAATATAGGTATAGTATGTTGGTACATATACAAATACATAGGTAGTCGTAGGTGGACAAGGATAGAACCTTAATAGTTGCTTTCATTCATGTCTTGTAATAATGTATGAATTGTAAATCTTATCGCTGAAAGCTAAACGCTTGACAAGTAGGTCTCTAATGAGATTTGTTGTTTATGAACTAATTAGCTGGTAATGAATTGTTAATATTGTAGTTAGCACTCCGAGTAGATTGTTTGATGAAGTTTTTGAGATTTATTTGCCAATCATGACAAATTAGGATTGAAGATTCATTGTAGATATTAGAAGGTGAGAAAGCCGATGTGTTTCAGAATTTTCTTTTCGTATTGTTCAATACATCACTGATATCATGTTTCCAGGTCGCTAGAATCCTTATTTGATAGTTGAGTCCTTAATTGAGTTAACTAATATAGCGTTTGTCAAATTGTTGAAGGTTGTATATGTATTACGTGACATGACAGTACTTTTCTTTGTTATATTTTTATACCATTATATTAGATGAGTTTGCTTAAGGAAAATTCGTTATTAATTTGGCGCTTTCACTTGTCACTTTATAAAGTGCATTTATAATCTGCCAATCCCAAATTGAATTGAATAGTCTTAACCTGATTTTTAAGACTAGGGAATCTTGTTTTAACAACTGTTCAAGTATTTCAACAAAATATTAATTTATTTCATTCATTTAAAATACAACTCGCTATTGTTAAAATTGGTTCAGTGTGATAGCAGAAAAGGGGAAACTTGCTAACAAAATAATATACCTATGTACATATGTATGTACCTATACATAAACATGCATATTAGATAGTATGATTAAAGCAAAAACTTGGTAAATTTCGTGGTGCGAAAAATCAGACTCATAATCTTTAATCAACTAAGGTTCAAATAAAAAAAATCATGTTGTTAGTAAGAACTATTGACTGTTAAACATTCTTTTTTTCAGTTAAAAATAAATGTATGCCCAGCAACAATATCTTGAAATAAGAAATCAACGACATATCGCATCCGCCGCCGCGCCGCCGTTTGTAACCTGTAAAGATCAACTAAGTGATCTGTCGGTATCGCTTTTTTTATGGTTATTCTTACAAGTTTTTTCTCTCTAAGTATTCATTAAAAAAATTGCTTTTTTATATTTAACCTTAAGGGCAAGGAACGATAGGCTCTTTTAATTCAGCACTCATCTAAAATAATTTTATTATCTACTCCCAGAACCGATAAATAAATTATTTTATAAAAAACCACTTCAAACTTCAAACACTTCACTCTTTTGTATGTAAATTTTTTATTTTATTAAACTTGTGACACAATGTTCCTAACACTATTTTTTAGTTCTCTGTTAAAAATACATTCAATTTACTGCAAAATTTTTGTCAATATAACAAAGTATCTTAAGCCGAAATGACAAATGAGTAATTATTCTAGTTTTTAATGTTTAATATCATATAGGTATGTACTTTAAAAGCTAAACTATTTTCAAATATTTCTCCTTAAAAAAAAATATTTTCTTTTTCTATCCACTTATGTGTGGATATTTCCTTAATACCTTTTTAGATTACCTTAACTTCTTCTGTTTTACTTTAATTTAGTATTAGCTTATTTTAATTTTTACAAGAGTACGGACGTTAGTGAACGTGAGAGATGGTTTGGAATTTGGTACACTAATACCTAGTTGGAACCAAATGATTGCTTAAAAACAATTTTTAATTGTCCCCAGGAAAGTTGGAAACTCTCTGACGAAATAACTTTTAACAATTCTCAGAAAATAAACTTCTGGTTTGAATTGTTAGTGTTCAAAATCTTAACCCGCCGAAAACTGAAATACCATAGAAGCAATTTATTTTTACCTAAAAAAAAAATAATTGCAAGCTGATTATGTTTTTCCAGTCAATTGAAAGCTTAACTTCTTAACATTATTTGAAAGTTTTTGTTAATTGTGTTTTCGTCGATCAATTCCGATCAACCCAAAAACTTTAAAATACATATATGCATTCAAATATACCAATGTTAGAGTTGGGAATTGGGAGTGTTTCCGAGTGTACAGAATCATTTTAAGCAATTTCCAATATACCTACGACACACGAGAGTGTACAGTTCGGTGAGGATGATGTGTTATAGGTATAGGGAAGACATAGAATACCAACACCTCCAAGTCATTCTTTTAAATAATAATATTGCTTGTAGGACCTGGGCGGCGGCCCGGCGGCGCGGTGCTACTGTTGAAATGAAGAGCATACTGCTAAGTGATCTGATCAATATGCCATTAATTTTTTGTTTTGTAATCCTAGTCGGAAGGCAAATATCCGTATATCCGGATACAAATATTATCCGTATCTTCAACATCAAAGAAAATTATCAATAGCCATGGTAGTGTTCTTCGTACTTTACCATACATTTGCTATAAAGTATTTGAAATGACGTCCATTTAAAAACCTCAAACATTACATACACACATATATTCAAATATTGACACCCCAATTCAAAATAATACGTGTCACATAATTTTTTTTTATTAGTGTTCTCAACAATCGGCATGTAAACTAATGCACTGTTTCCCACTGGTAAAGAAAAGGATTTAATATAAACTTAAAAACATCTGTTGCAAGATTTAAGAAAATCTCCATTTTAACATGACCGACAGTACATATTTTAGATAATGGTGGCACCACTGCCGTACTGAATACGACTGTCAAATGTCACACTGACAGTTGTAGCTTACCCATGCGATGCCACACGTTGACACCCGACAAGACTGCAGAAAGCAGAAAGAACAACGCGACGACGCATCGACGACGACGCGTCAACGAGTACTTTTTCAGCACCAATTTTCAGTGGTTGTGTGCTTCTGCTTATCAAAAATTTGGTTGTTGAAATCGTAAGTCACCTAAAATTCACGCGATGTGTGCTTAACATGAATCATTAACAATTCTTAAAAAGAAAAAATATGATGAATAGCCATCCTAGTAAAAACATTAATATACTCTTGTGTAAATATAAACTGTGCGCATAACCCCCAACAACCACTTGTCTCAATAATTCTCAACACTAAAAATAACAAAAAAGAAAAGAAAAGTTTTACAAAATTAAAATTCAAGTTAACTCTAAAATAAAAAACCAAAAGAAACAAACCCTTAAAAAGTTACAATCCTGCACTTTTCATATAAATAAAACAAAATGAATATAGTACGAGTAATCGGAGACACATTCTGGTCAACAAATATATGGCTTCCGCCGAACGTAACGTGGGAGGACATAGCACCGGGATCCCGTCCAGATGTTAATCACGCCGACTACAGGCATCTGATATGGCCGCTTCCATTAGCCTTTATTGTAATGCTAATACGTTACACCCTAGAAAGGTATGTACGATTATTAAGTCTATTAAAATTACATATATTCGAAATATGGCTTTCTGCGAATGTTTCCTGGATTCTGGCGAGGTTGTTCCGCCTTGCGTTAAGTTAGAGTTAGTTTTGTTGGCGAACGACGCGATTGCCTATTTAGGTACGTGCTCTTTCCTCGTCTTGGAGACTATCATAACCTAACCATTTGCATTGGAAACGCCCAAACATTCTAAAGGTAATGAAACGTTAAGATTGAGAGGCTTCTTTGGGTTTTTTCTTTTGCTAGATCTTGGAAAAAAATTAATTTTCTATGTGCAACATGCAGCCGCCTCGCTCTTTGATCGAGTCAGAGTTATAAAATTATCATTCGAGTTGTCGCGAATGCTGATTGTGCACCGCTGCAATAACATTGCATGGTGACCTGGCTGTTTTACCAGCTGAAGCCAAATGCCTGCTGATGATGCTAAATCTTATTTATTTGTGCGGCTAGCTGAAGTTTAAAAAAAATGTTTCTATGTAGAAGTAGCCATTCACATAGAAAATTTTGTTTTTCAAAAATCGTGATATGCGTGACAGATTTATTTGAGCAGCCAAAGATTTTACATACATACATAATTGCTTGGAGGTGACAGGCGCTATTACTTACTGTGGAATTGAATCTTATAAAAAAAACTAGGTCGTTCTTTACGCTGACCTATTGACGATACGATGGTGATGTCGATGTGTGTTGCTGCTGGTTGATAATAATAAAATAATTGCAGAATAATTATTTGCATTCGCACGTTCGATGTTCGCGGCCTAAGGAGATAAGTTGGGTCAACAGCAAAGATGATATTGGCCTTAACCTTTGGAGTGATTCTTATCTAAAATTACTTTCTTCAGTGTTTTGATCTATAAAAAGATTTTGTGTCGCTTAACGAGCGAAGGTGCAATTGATGGTGACGGCGGATGATGATTCATAAAGTTACTTGTAATTGACCATTCATGTTGATCCACAAAAATTCAGCAGCATAATCAATGTGTGTGTGTTGCTTCAATGAATTGACAACCAATCAGACTTAATGGTCGATATGTCTTTTTTTTGTAGTTTAATTTGCCCGCAACACGAATTAATACCGTTGCAAGGTTGATGTTCTTTTCTGAATGGTTGTCTCTGCATTTTATATACATACATACATACATACACGCTTATGTCAAAAATAACCAGGTGGACTACTTTTCACCGAGTTTAGAAGATATCTCGAAAGGTACTTCTTTGAATGGAGATTCAAATGAAACCTGGCTGCTTCCATCACCAATAGTATTTTTATGAATGTGCATATTTAAATGTTAAGACATTTGTATCCACAACTACATACCTACATATGTATGTATGTATGTCTCGTTGTAAAAAAAAAATATGTCTAGGGGAGAAATAAACATTATGGAAGCCATGACAACAAAACGACAACAAATTTCATACACTACCATGCAACTCGCGAACAAAAATATTTAAAGGTGTTTTGCTTGGTGTTCTGCGCGTCTCATTTAACTTCACAACTCGCTTCTTTATCACTATTAACTCTAAATGAGAGTCGCGAAATAAGTCTTATCTTAACATATTTTAACGCTGCAAAGTTTTATCAAATGTAATATTAGGAACCTCAGTAATGACTATAGAACTAAATAAGGTGAGTTGTATTGGACTATCAAAACATAGGTCTTGAAACCGATCACATCCTGTGTATTGCTAGAAATTAATAAAAAAAAAACTATATAAAAGCATTTGTTATCGCGAAAATTTGTTTTTAAATAAACCGCTTGGATTAGGCATGAAATTCTAGATGTAGTTCGTAAACTGCCTTGAGAATTTTATTTATTCAAGTGATTTTCGTTCCGCTTTTAAATTCCAATAAATGCTTAAAATTTGGCAGTGTTTGCTTGATTAATCAAACAAAGTTTCAAATGTCTTGCAATTGTGACTTTTTAACTGAGTCACTAATAGATCATCAAATAATAAATAATCAAAACAATTATTTCTTATTTCTTTTAGTGATAGACGTGGCTTTAGTGTCAGCTTAGTTTGTCTCGTAATGGGCTTTTGGTATCAGTTTTGATTGTCTTTATTATACACAGAAAAGTTTGAATATCGATTGGATTGAAGATACTTCGGGATGTGGTATCTTTTTGAATTATGCTTAATTCCGAATGAATTTAATGGTATTTCATAGTACCAAAAGTAAAACAGGGCAAAGTTCATTGATGAGGTATTCTTCTATTCATTCAGAAACAGTAGTTTTTACAAAAAATCGAATGTAATGTTGCAAAAGAAACTATTTCCTAAATTTAATGTATGTTTTTGGTACATGAAATTCTTAAAACTCTATACGTGCGTACTCGCTGTGTATTTTATATATCTTTTTATTGTTGATATACAGCGCTTAACTCATTGAATCTTCTGCATGGTAAATTAATAAGTAGTCAGATCTTAAGAATAACCTGTTATACTTGATTTGTAATTTACTCGAACACCTGTTGGCTAATGGTTGATCGTCAACCTCTTTCATATTTTTAACATAAACATCATCGTTACAGATCATGTTACCATGATAAAATTATAAGCAAATAATACAAAAAAATAGTTATATTTTTTCTTTTACCACTCAAGCTTTTTCAAGAACGACTTCAAAAATGCAAATTCTCATCAAATGAATAACTGTCAAGATTATGTATTTTTTGTCAAATTAAAAAAAGAAAATTCCAACGTTACGCATATTTACTATAAAAGTTTATTTACTTAGCCATTCAATGATAATAACTAGACGAAACCGCTTTAGCTGATACAAGAACACTAGACTTATGAATGCCAGTTGTTGGAGTAAAATAAAACAAAGTGTCACCTATATTTAATTTACGTAATATGCCTGAGATTAATAATTAGGGACGAGACCAGTTATTCTCTTATCGACTGATATTTGTCGAAGGTCTGAAGTATTGAAAGATATAACAGAATTTGTTTAATATAATTCAAAGAAAAAACTATTTACCTCATTAGTGTGTTTCAAGTTCATCAACATAAATAGTAATCATCAGAAAAAGTACAAATAAATTTGTATTGCTTCAAATTCGTAATCTTAAAGAAGGCGTTGGCATTTTAGATAAATGTTTTAATTATTTCAAGAGAAAGGTGCAATATGATAAGAAATTAATTTAAATACCTAACAGAAAATACTATATTACTATACATACATACATATATACTAACTTGCATTATGGCATATTTTGAATAAATTCAAAGATAAATTTACCTGATCCTTATGGTATATAATGCAAATATATGTTTCCATAATAAACTGAAATATATAATGAAATAATAAATCATTAAAAGATGATTGTTTGACATCAAATAAAAAATTTCAGTTTTGCCACTGGTTTAAAGACGACGCACGGTGTTCATTTTGGAACCTTGAGGTGACTTATTCTCTCTTATCAGTCTCTCACTTATGGTTAAAAGAATAAAGGAAATGAGGCGTTTTTTTGTGCCAATCATATTGTGATTTAAATTATAAATAATTTATTTGTATTCATATGCAGTAACTTTTTAAACAAAACAATATAAATTATCACAATTCGTATAATTCTCTTTTATTTATTTTAATGTATCCGAACATAATGATCGTACTTCAAGCAACCAAAAAATTATTACTTTTGTTTGTATGTTGCGTTCTTCTTCAAACTACATGTCATTAAAATTTAACCCATGTGCTACAAAACACTTGTTCATTTTTTTTATAAAAGTAAATAGACTAAAGAGAGATAAATAGTTTTTATTTTTTGTTATCGAAGTATAAAATAAAATTAATAACATTCTATTCTAGGCATATCACACGATTTTTTAATCAAATTATTTATGGGAACATTAAAACCATAAGTATGATTTTTATCATTAATTTGTCTGATTCACTAGGTCTCTTTTAGAGATTTCTAATCTAAGATTTGGGTTTAGCTGGTTAAATTATAGGTAAGAAATTAATTACAAACTATTGATGATCCAGACAGATCAATTTATAATTGAAATTTTTTTTTTGAATGAAACAACAACAACTTGTGTGTGCTACCACCAAGTTCATAGGCTGGAGTTATAGCTATTTCACGGGGACCAACCCGATCATCAGACTCCTTATTTTAGTGGTGCTTAATCGCTTTTTTTATGTTCAATTTAATTTTTGAAGAACTTTTGCCCGAGCTGGGCTTAAACAAGCGATCTAGCGTGTGAGGAGCTAGTGCACTACGCACTACGTCACCGCACCCACATGAAAGTTGTAAGCCAATTACAGGTTTTTTTTCGTTCTACTGAACTATATTAAACCGATTAGCATTTTTCTAAGCACATACAAGTAATTGTTGTTGTTTTTATTCAGGTTCCTTCTATTATCTCCTCTCTTTTTCATAAGCCAACGATTTCGATTGCATTCGTATGAGGAGGGAGATGAGGCGAAAGATTCGACACGGGTCAAGATTTTTTAATTTTTTTACAATTTGTATGAAATTTTATACCCGGGATTTTCTAAGGCAGCTGCTTGCCGAATTTATAATTGATCAATTTCTTTGCAACATAAGAATTTCAATTTGAAAGGAACCCACAATCACTTCTAAATGGTAACTTAAACTTGCATATATCATATCTTATGTGTTTTAAGTTCTTTAAACAGAAAATAAATTTCAATATAAGAAATTAACTTCTATAGAATGAATTGCTGTCATCCAATGACAACTTCAATCTTACTTTAAGCCTTTATATGTACACTGCCAATTACGTTGATTCCTGCAAAACTAAATGAGCTACCAGTTTTTAAACTAGTGGTTAATATCTGATACAATCCTATTTAAAAAATTTTGTTTACCATTCTTTATTATTTTCTTATAATTAATTTAGTAAAAGCATACACAAACAATGAATCATCAGGTAAGCGCATTTTAAGCATTTAAGTGCCAAATTCATATCAAATCTTAAAAACCAAGAAGTTTATTCATTTTTGAAAATAATTTAATAATGAGTCGATATACCTACCCTTTTTGAGATTGACCTCAAAAATTCGATTTTGAAGTGTTTCGTACAGTTTTCCAATATAATCCAAGGAAATGGCAGATCAAGGGCATGATGGCGTCAATCAGTTCCGCTTTGGTAGAATATGCTTCCCAGACTCGTAGACCTTACGAACTTGATGTTAGGTCAGTAGGACGGCCACTGTATTAAGTCTATATTTTGGCATTCAATTCATGATCTTTCCACCCTGGCAGTGTGGATCGGAGCATTGTCGTGTTGAAAAAGACATGGCAAGTTACCGAACAAATTTTTAAAAATGGGGAAATGCAGTTTTCAGTACATTTTTGTAAGTATGTATGTATTTGCTTTCATTGTTGTTGTTAAAAACTGTAACTCGCAAGTTTCGTAGTAGGAGATGGCTCCCCACACCATTACACCTCCAACCCGACTATGAAACCTATCCAAATAATGTTCCTCCTTACGTCTTACATGTGCTAACCTGATGATTCAAAAAAAGTATGCTTTCACTTACAAAATTTGAAACTGTAGTAAAAATAGTTCAATGAGATCTTTCCACTGCAAGTTCTTTTGCCCAGGGACAGTGTATACAAAGATGAGAAAAATAGAGTTCATAAAATAAGCTACACTTTTACAAGAATAAAAATACAATCAAATTAGCATATTATAGTAAAATTTTAATCTAGATCGGATTAATAGAACGAGGGCAAACTGTGGACTCGGTTGAAGGCGTCATTCTTTAGCTATATCGCCGTAAAATTCGCTGTTAAGGTTTTTGATACTTTTCTTTCTAATACAAACATCAACAGATATTAACGTTTGATTTGATCAAAACCTCAAAGCCTAGGTAGATGTAGTCCTTAATTACCCTAAAAATGAAGTTGCAGATATTCTTGTTCAACAGTAGTAATTATGTTTTTTAAATAAAATGTTTTTTATTTATTTTTATTTTCGTAGTCTTAAATGCGCTTTAGAATGCATACATTATACTGAAAAAATTGCATTCCTTTTTTTACAGATTTTGGATAGCACCAATAGGAAAATCACTTGGCATTAGAAGCTCAAGACCAAAAAAAGCATCACCCAACCCAATATTACAAGAGGCCTATGAAAAATCGAGTCGGCTTGGACACAAGACAGTAAGTAAATAATTTCGTTTACAGTTTTGAAAACTGTTTTTATTTTAACTTAAAATACACTTTTGTATGTAACCAGGTTCTAAGCCTAGTGAAACAAACAGATTTAACTGAAAGACAAATCCAAAGATGGTGGCGTCTTAGAAGAGCTCAAGATAAACCATCGACCTTAGTTAAGTTTTGTGAAAACACTTGGCGTTGTCTTTACTATACTTACAGTTTTATATTTGGATTGATAGTATTATGGGATAAACCTTGGTTTTGGGATATTAAAAATTGCTGGTATGGCTACCCACATCAGGTAAATCATTTTTTTTCTTTTGTATCCTTGAACTGGTTCAGTATGTTAATATTTTTGATTTATTTTAGTCAATTGAAAGTGATATTTGGTGGTATTATATGATCTCTATGTCGTTTTATTGGTCTCTTACTGCAACTCAATTTATTGATGTAAAAAGAAAAGACTTTTGGCAAATGTTCATCCATCATATGGTGACCTTGTTGTTGATGGCATTGAGTTGGGTATGTAATTTGCATCGCGTTGGATCTTTGGTTCTAGTGGTTCATGATTGTGCTGATATATTCCTTGAGGTAAGCAATATTTATTTTAAAGTACTAGCTGTTGTCCTGTCTTAACTATAAATATTCAATCCGGAATAAAATGAAAAATAAATAAATACATATTTCAAAAACAGTGAATAATGCAACCAATTCGTTGTGTTGATGGAAAATTATGAATTTAATTACTACTTACTGTTTCTCTTTATACTTACTTTGGAAGTAGGCATACAATTATGCAGCTCGATTTGGATTAAATGCTACATTTCTATGTTGTTGATTTTGATTCTATCTATTTCGGTCGTAAGTTTAATATTTGGCTTGCATCATTTTGAGTTCTGCGACCTAAGTTTATACATAATGTACGCCTAGTTGGTGAAATTTTAAAAAATCCAAATTCAAATGAAAATAAAAAAATTTCATACTCTAAGTTTATATCAAAAAAGTTTTTATACTTGGTGGTGCTTTTGCTAAAAAAAAAATTAAATCTTAAATGTTCTAATTTTATGCGTAAGAACCTTCTACAATGTATTAGAAAACTTATAAAAAAAAGATGGATGAATTTGGTAAAGTCGTTCTCAAGTTTTGCCGTGACCAGGGAAAATAGGGCTTCTATTGTATATTATGTATATAGATATAGATTACTTATTACTTAAATATGAAAATATGTATGTAAATTCACCTCAAGGCATGTTCTCAGTTTTTTGTTTATTTTTAACAATGAAATTATATTTCTGACGAGCATGATCAATCAAACTATAACACGCAATATTAAAAAAAGGAAAAAAAAAAACAATTAGTGCAGTTGAAAGATTTTTCATTTAGATAAAGTTTGCTGGATTTAAATTATGTAATCAATAATCAAGATCATCTGCAAAAATGTGCACTAGTTATTTGATAACTAGAACACAAATGTACTTCATTGAACTCAAGTGAAATGAACATTTTAAATCTAGAGGCTGTAATTTGTTTTTAATGGCTATATTTAAGTGGTGTTTATATTTCATGGATCACTAAATAATACGTAATTAATTTCTAGCACTTCATTTGAGTCAAACTCACACGTAAAAACATTTTCTGAAACTAAATGAAAAAGCACCAATGTTTAATATCGAACCAAATTTATTCGCTTATCCTCTATTAGCCAGATTTTGTGTTTTTTTCTGAAACATAGACATTTTAATAGACTGTTTAGAAACTTGAGATTTTGATCAATCCTGACTTTATTACAAAAGCGAAGGAAAAAAAGCAGGGTATCGCAATACAAGTTTAAAAAATGCTGTTAACACTAAAAAACAGCACAGAATCAAAATTCTGCATTACAGGAAAGAACAATGACAAAAGGTAGTCGTGCTATTAATTTATATAGAATATAAAAAAAATATTTCAGTTCTACAAAAGGAAAAAATTTTCATTAAAAAATCAAAAAATACCAATCATTTCTATAAAATGTATGCAGATATTTTTGTTTTGCATTGAATCAAAACTTATTAAAAAAAAATGTAATTGAAATTATCTTGATTTTTTTAATATACATATGTACATATGTACATATATGTATGTACATTGTTCATACACCATAAACATAAATATTCATAATCACAATTGCATAATATGTATGTAAATCAAAACATATATTTTCCAAAGATGAGAAACCTATTGCTAATCTGTTTATCCCTATAAGTTGGTGATCTGAATGCATATCCATAGTTAATATGAATAACATTTGAGTGCAAGAATTTGTTTATTAAATTGCGTGCAAATGCACAATTATTAACTTAGGTGTCTTGTTTTAAAATTTAGTAGGATATAAATTTACATTTTTAATTCCATTTTATGTATTACAATGACTATCAAGATGAGATATTAACCCTTTCTCTTTTCTTTGTGTATTTAGATATATGACGATTACAGTGCTATCAAAACAATTACTTTAAGTGTTTCGTCTTGCTCTTCCTATTGTTGAATTTTACTTTAAAGCTGTTTTCAGCTTTCTATTTGTCTAAGGGCCATATATTTGTATGTTTGCATCAAAGCATTTTATTCAAAATTTTCATACTTATGAGTATATTAACTTGTAAGATATATTTAATTGAAAAGACTTCCATTATTATAACATAACAACATAATGTCAAAACATTTGAGAAATATTTGTCAACTACTGTTACTAATTAAATTGTTTTTACTTCTGAATCATAATATAATAATTATTGGCAAATTGTCTATAAAATTATTGTAACATACAGTTGTGAAATTCTTTCCCTGCAAATTTGATAGAAACATAAAATTAGTTTCGCTTAGCCAATATCGTTTGATCGTTTTTTTTCAGAAAGAATTCTTTATCTTGTTAAAAAAATTTACTCATAATTATGGTATGTGATCAAAATAAAAAAAATTGCTTTATTTTAAATAAATTATTTTAATTTAAATAAATCTATAAAAAAACGATATATTTGTTTACAGGCAGCTAAATTGACAAAGTACGCTAATTTCCAAAAAGCTTGTGATTGCATATTTGCTGTCTTTACCGTGGTTTGGATTGTATCTCGACTGGGATTCTATCCACGAATTATTTACAGGTATGAACTTTTTTTACTTAAAACTCAGTCAAAACTGAATAATTAACATTTTCACCTACATATATTAAAGTTCATCCATTGAGGCGCCATCCATCCTGCCAATGTTCCCCGCGTACTATATTTTCAATGGACTGCTCATACTTCTTCTGCTTTTGCATATAGTATGGACATATATGATTGTCAAAATAGCAATTGAATCAATCAAGAAGGGACTTGTAAGTTAGACGAAGGAAATATTAAAAATATCAACATTAATGTATTTTTAAATATTCCCTTTAGATGGCTGGAGACATAAGATCTAGCAGCAGTGAAATATCTGACAGTTCAGAGAGTACAAAACTACTGGCAAATGGTAAGCTCACCGAAAAGACTGCGAATTCAACGAGCTTAACTGCAACAAGCGATATAGCAGATCACCTTCATACCACAAATTGATAATCAAAAGATTCAGTTAAATGTTCAAAGTAGAAACTAAAATATATAGAACGTTATTATTATTAGGTTTTATTTTATTTTCATTTATAATTAACATTAAATAAGAACGAAACGTATTAAGTGCTGAACATGAGCCCGCAAAAGTAAAAGGAAAGAAAACAACAACAAAATATTCATTCCGTATTTTCGATTGTATTTTTTCTTTGTTTTTTTAAATTAATTTAAATAAATTATAATAATCTGCTAGCAGTAGTTTTCTATTCAACTTAAACAAACAAAAAATATTCATCACTCATTTTGAAGCAGAAACCAAAAATCGTTTTAAACGTTCTATAATTGTATTATAATTAAATTAAAACATAAAATTATAACAAACAAACAAATGTTTATATAAAAAAGATATGATGTGTATAAACATTAGGTCGTAAATATAGCTAAGATTATAATGTTGTTACTAAAATATTTAAACTTTTAAACCTTGTAAATCTTATCTTAGCAAAAGTTAATATTTTTTTTTAACTTTTTGCATAACTTAAAAATACATAATACTTAAAATATAAGTAATTTGTGACCAAAAGGTTTTTTAATAAATAACTATAAAGTAGACAATATTGTATTGGACTTGTCACAGTCTCAAAGCGTGTATTTTGCACACCTTCCCAAACAATACGAGTTGAATGATGATGATGCAGCACCACGAGCACTTATTTTTGTTTTTATGCATAACTTTTAGTTTTAATCACGTCACGTATTTTGCAACTAAATAAGAAAGTTCTTTTGGTAACCCTTTACAAATTGCTTAGATATGAAAAAATACATACATATGTATTTCCGGTTAAATATAAATAAATACTTCCCCAGTGTTTTTTGAATGCAGAGAAAATCATACCATTAAAGCTTTCGAAACGTGTGTATTGATAAAAAATTAAAACGATTTGTATGAAAATCGTCTTATAGAAATAAAAAAGAAAAACCATTTTGGTATTCAATTTTAATTTAAAATGTATAAAAGAAAGTTAATATTTTTTTTATAGTAAACTATTAATTTTAATATTATTCTACATTATAATAAAAAGTAAGAGTTAAAATATAATTGTTTTATTTAATTAAATTCAGTTCAGTATTTTTTTTGTTTTTTTGTTTTAAACTTGAACAATGGTATGTAGATTCTTATGACTACTAATTATTTATTCTGTTCAATATGCCCAAACAACAACACCGATGTAACCTACTAATTGTTCAAAACAAACATCAAACCTTACTAGACTTCGACTCGAACACACCAACCATCCTCAATAAAAATGTACCTCCAACCTGCTTGCCTTGCAACAGATGCCTTGATTTAAAACATATTTTGAAACAGTATCCGTTGACCAAATCCATAATATACAACATTTTCAAAAATTTATGTTTCACAAAAATAATGCACGAATTAGTCAACTGTGGGAAATGGCATACCTCTTGAATTTCCTATTTTAACACCAATCATCCGAAACTACAGAAATTGCCGATTAATCTTTGAGAATTTAGAACTCTATAAAATGAAACCTTTTCTAAAAAAAAAAAAGAACGAAAAGAAAACCCATAAATAGATATTCTCTTGAAAGTCCATTAATTGTCATTAATAAATTGAAATTTTTCTCTTATACTAAAAACTTGAATTTTAAAAAAGTGGTAACTTGGCTTTTAGGGATGAAAATGATAATAATATGCAGTGTTGCACATCGACTTGGGGTATAGGAAGCCATTCTTGATACTAAGCATTCTTGCCGACTTTCTGCGTTCCCACTAAAATCTAATTTATCTGCAGCCAATACTCCAAATAAAAACACTTCTAGTTACATGTTTGGCATTTTTTCAATCTGAATTAAAACCTGACTATGGCAATGATTATCCAAAAAATCAAAATACACTTACAGGTTTATTTTCATTTTTTAATGATAAACGTTTTTCTTTTTATTTACAGGACGATAAAAATAAGTTGAAATTATACCTTAATAAGATTGATTCTTTATGCTGGTTTAAACTTTTTAATTATGCAACTAAATATTTTTGTTTTGTATTATTTTCCCTTCGTTGACTTGTAAATCTCATTTTAAAAAAATATTTTTGTATGAAAAATAATATGTTTTGCTGCAATTACGGGTCTCAAATTATTGTGATTATTTTAATTTTCTCTTCTTTCAAATGCAGCATTAGACTAGATGGCTGTGGCGTCTCTTATGTTTGTTTATTTTTTCTTCACCTTCTTGATCATCGTTAAAAAATTGGTAAATTAACGACTTTATTAATTTATACTACAAAAAATGGTCGAATATTTATAGTGATGGCAGATTCATTTGAGAATTACTAATGATAAAACAATTGGGTAGCAAAAATTATTATTTCTTATTTTGTTCTTAGTTTGTTTTGGTAGTAGACTTCAAATCCACTCAGCCTTGTGCTATGACCGGTGTGTATGCAGTAGCGGAGTACTTTCTGCGACGTTTGATGTAATAACCGATTGAGTTGTAGCTGTGCGCCCTGATAGGTTTCTTCTTATGGGGCGAGCTTTCATCTATTCAATGAAAGAGAATCTTTTATAACAATTTCTTTAATCCAGAAAACTTATTTACCCTTCTGCGATGGACTTCATGTAGATACAACGTACTCAAACACATATCTGCTGTAGTCAGATCTGCTGGATTAAATCCTAAATGGGAATCCAGGCCATAGATGCTGAAGTAAATCGAGAATTTAGAAACATCGAAATCTTTTATAAAAATCTACATTATACCTATATAAGAGACTGTCTGCAGGACCCTCTGGACGTCCTTCACTTTTCCTTACACCAAAGCGTACACTTTTGTCCATTGGAGCAGTAGACCTTTGCATCACAGATGTAGAAATATCATCATTTTCCTGATCAGTAGTTGTAGAAGCATCTTCCAAATTTTGCTGCAACATTTGTTCGAAATCAAATGTTCTAGCTGAGGAGTCAGCAGCTGATGCAGCAGAAGAGGGCCCTGGCATAGATGGTGGCTTGCGCATAGGATGAAGCGAACGTCCAATTACACTTCCAACAATTTGATGATTATTGAATATCGAATTTGCAACCGAAGAATACTAAAACAAAAGGCATAGATTAATGTTTTAAAGACGAAAAAGTTCGATTCATTTTACCTCTTCACCAATAGTTCCGAATGAAACTAAACTCTCAGCCATTGCAGTATTGTTTTCTAATTCTGATGTCTTAGTGCGCATCAAGTCTTGAATGGCATTCTTGCGAATACCCTTCATAAAGTGCTTAGCATCTGGTGGCATCCTCCATTCAGGATTTGTTAGAGTAAAGTGCACAAGAGACAATTCAGTTTTTCCATTTTCGACTGCATAGTGTTGTCCCTCATCTTCAGCTGGAATCTTTTCTTTGTTAACAGTCAACAATTGCCATTCTGGATTACCATGTTTTCGAACATCCATTTGTGCAAACGAACAGACATTACCCACTCCCTTGACAGTGACTGTAAAACTTCGAAAGAATTTCACAATTTCTAGAGCTTTAGGACGAAAAACGAATAGGAGGATAAATGGTGTAATCAGAGGACTGCAAATTTCATTAAATAAATGAGCCTATAAAAAATACAAAAATTACGTGGTATATATATGAAATATTTTCTTGTCGTTGTGTTTACCGCTTTGAATTGAAAGAAATGTCCAAACTCTTGTTGAACCTGAGTTGTATGGGCAAGGCTTTTCCATTCAGATGGAAGATAATGTACATGAGCGAGTACTGCCGTCAGTAACTGTTCAGGGCACCATATCCGGTTCTCGTCTGGTATTAGAGTTCTGTAAAAGGATAAGTATATTCGTATATTTAGTGTAACTTATGTACCACGCAATACAAAATTGTATTCCGAAGAAGCAATCAGATTTATATTTTCATTTGCAAACTGATATTTAATATTTAAAATTATTATTGGGATTTTGGGACAAGAATTTGGAAGCGCTATCATGCAAAGGAATCTATCATTTTCGGTACGTATTTTGTGAAAATTTTCCGAACTTAATTGATAAGAACGTGGCATCTACTTAACTTTCTTAGGTTAGCAAAGGTGACATTTTTTGTGTAATTTTATTTTTATGTACAAAAACAACCTTACCTGCAAACAACGCCAATTCCAGTCAGTACAGCGATGATCGTAAGAACATGTTCCACTTGGAATACATATTCATCATAGATGCCAAGAGCTAAGATAAGAAATAGAATACCACCGGAAAGGAAGAGAATATTTCTGAAATGAAATAACATGTCAAGTTTTTATAATTCTTAACTAAACAATTTATCGCTTTTAAACTTACTTTGCTATAACATTCATAATTGGTGAGGAAAACGAACTGAGATATCGGTCAGCTGGTTCGTAAGCACGGTTTAAACGAGCATCTAATTCATGTTCTAGTTCGTTGAAATGCCTCAAATAAAGTCGACCATAATTTGACCATGTGCGCATTCCTAAGGCTCCTGGTTCTTTTTTCAATATCTAATTATTTGTTGTAGTAGTGTAAATTTTGTTTCTTCAGAATTATTCTAACTATGTACGTGAAAACTGAATGCACTTACATTAACGTATTGAAATGAAAAATAGATACATTGCCAGAGGAAAATAACTGGAGCAAGAATCAAATTGGCAATGGCCACCCACATGATTTGTTTCGAAAGACGTTGAGCTAATTCCACTTGATTGCTTCGCTGTGTGTAGTCGTCACGTAATTGCCAGTTGTTTTGAAATGGAGACCCTGGACCGCCTGAAATTTATTTTGTCATTCTGATTAACATTTTTTAAATCCAAAGTGAAATAGCAGCAAGAACTAAAACAACGAAGCATTAAGGAAAAAAACCCGAAAGTTTAGTTATTTTTCTTTTAAATTCATAAAATTAGTTCAACTCTAAACTTTATCTAAAAGCGTTCGCAAGACTTTTAATACTCTACTTACGAAATAAAATAAAGTCTATGTTATAAGTCAAACCGCGACTTAAAGATACAAATTCACCCAATATTGGTATACGAAACCGTACTGGCAATAAGTTCTTATTCATTAAAGCCACCATGTAATTTTTAAATCTGAAAAAATTAACAAGTTTTAAAACATGAAGTCTTTATAAATCCATCCTTATAAATAAAATCCTACCTTAGAATTCTATGGTAAATATCTAGTTCTGTAAGTTGTTCTTTATCTATACACATGTGCTGCTCGGATTGAACTTCTCGAATTTTCTTTTTGATTTCATGCCATGTTATATTGTCAAGTTCACTCTGAAATAAAATATTCACTTATGTAAGTAAAGTAAGTTAAAAATAAAAAACGTATTTGTCTGTGTACATATATCTGGCAATACTTTTAAAGGCCTTACTTTATATTAAAACAGAACTTACATCTTCAATTTGTAGAGCCGAATTGTAAAATTTTTTCATATCTGAGTATTGTGTTATATGATATATCATTTTGATCATTTTTACCATAAAAAATAGAATGGCTATGAATAAAACCAAAAATGTTATGCCTGTAAATCCTTGAACGCATTCTCCAATAGGTTTCGTTACATCGCCAATAGATGTTTTGTTTCTCCCAGCATCTCTGAAAAGAACAATTTAAATGAGTTTCATAACTTTAAATCTGTAAACCGTCTCTCATTTCATAAGGAGCCGTTTAGAAGAGTTCTTTAGATTTTTTAAGATTCAGATTAATTTTCTTTATTTTTTAATAGAAGATTGTTTTAGAAAATCTATTATTTAACCAAAAAGGTTGAAGTATAAGTATGCATATATATTTTTGTAATCATAACCACAAGAAGCAATTGATTAGAATCGTATATAATGCATTTTTTTTAATTTTTCCAAGAAAGGATTTTGAGGATATTATAATCTTTATAGAGAACTTGTACTTGTTCTTTATTTGTACACCGTTTTTACATAAATCTGAGAAAAAAAGTCCCTACTCAGTCAGATGTTTTTCTTAATGAATCTGTGTTCACTTAGAGATTTGATTTTGTAAGACGCGCTTATTTTAACTTTAATTCCAAAGTAGCAAAAATGTTCTCTAGAATCAAATCAAAGTTTTGATATTTTCATGAACAAAATTGAATAGCAGGTGTATTCTTCTAATAGTCGGAAGCAAAAAAGCTTTTGTTTTGTAAAGGACACAGTGAACTCCATCTTGCTCTAGGGACACATGGCACTATGCTATGAACACATTTGGTTTCGAATCTAGTGCTTCTACAGGGATATCATTTCGGACACTTCATGAGAGAATTAACAACAACTACGTAATCGAAAGTAACATACCCAAATAACTCTTTGTAATCAATGCAGTATACTGTAAAAGTCAAAACCCACACAACAAATCCAAACTGGATAAGTTGAAACATTCCGTCCATGACTATCACAGTGAATCCATGTTTTTGGTGATAGTTATACATGCGAGTAAAGAATGAATCAAGGTCTTCAATGTGATTCCATCTAGCTGAAATGTTACACCAAACAAAATTAGTAACAAACTCAGGATAAAATTTGTTCTTCTTACTTCTACTTGTCTCTGGTACAATATGTATCATTATGCCACTAGTTCGGGGGGTATCTTCATTTTCATTCGGACTCTCAATATCACCCAAGTTTTCATCTTTTCGAAAGGGATTGCCACCCTCGTTGAGAGATTTGTAGTTGACGTCGGGATTGGCCATTCTGATGTTTCTTGTTTCTATTAATTTCTCTAAAATTATCGAAAATTCTTTTATTAGCACACCAAAAAAACACAAGTAATGATGTTATTTCAATGTCACTCTAACCAAAACAAGTCGTCGAAATTAATCTTTGTTTGGAAACAAAGAAACAACCTGACGCAGGTCTCTGGATTTGTGTCTATTCACTGCCTAAGTTCACAAATGGGTTTACCATTTTTCGATTGTTTCGTTTATCAACAAGTTAAGCTTTAATTTTTCGTTTTATTTATCTTTTTTGTGGATTTTTGAAGCACTTTTTACTTAAAATCAAGCACACACGTACGAATTTATTTCTAATTTCTATCGAATTGAAAAAAAAATTATTCTGTCATGGCTTGATGCTTGATGGGATGTGTCCGGATGGTATGATTTCAAGTATGAATTCTATAAAATGTCAAAACTTCGTACAAATTTGAGGTTGGGAACACACTTACAGATGTCTGGAACAGAACTTAATAAAAATCAAGTTGAAATTGAGAAATGCTAGAAATTGTTAATAAACGATTTAATGCGTTTATATTTTGTTAAATATGATTTATCAATTACATTTCAGTGCAATTGAATTTTTCGATACAAGTGATATTTTGTTCGATTTGTTTCAGTAATCTTCTAGCTGATGAATGCAAACCTGTATGAATACTTGATTCATAATTATAAAGTTATAAGTTAAAGTTGTAAACTTTTTCAACTCTCTGTTTCACTCGCAAGACGTTTTTGAAGTCAGCTTAACAGCTGACATATACATTACACAAGTAGTGTATGTAGTTCACGAACTAATAAATTATTTAGATTAGTTACAAAATCATCCGTGTTTTATTTTCGAAACTTGACAAGTAGTAGATACCTTTATAAATTTTTGTTTATTTTATGTTTTATCAAACAACCATATATTATACACCTAGAAATACAAAAATGGTGTTTCATCTTTATTTTAACTTTTATTGACACATAAAGTGCACCAAAAAAAAGTTGTACAGTCGACTTTCTTGTGTTAAAATGCAATTATCTATGAAGTTAATTGCAATAGAAAAACAAAATATTTACCAAAAATAAGGATTTTTTTTACCCTCCAGATTAAGTAAAACACATTTTTTTAAATAAATTATTTTAATTAAAAAAAACAAATTCAATGAATAAAGTCCGTTTTATGAAACCAAAAAAAAAAACTTGAACACTTTGTAGTTACAATACTGTATAGAACCGTTATCCAGTAGGCTTTATTAGATCATGTCTTTTTTGAAAGGTTTAGTTTTTTCATGTTGCCAGGGTAATAATTTGTTAAAAATTTATAAGAGAAATTAAAAAAAAATGGAAAACAAACAAACTTCACTTGATATTAAAAAACTTATTGTTAAGTTGTTAAGTTGTGGGACGAAAAGAAAAGTCTTAGACAAATCGCTGATATTGTGAAAAAACCACATTCCACAGTTCAGTACGTTATTAATTCTTACAAAAAAAAACATTTTTCACAAGACCAGGTGGAAGTGGGAGACCGAGGAAAATTGATACTGAACAAACCAAGAGACGTATAGTAAGGATTGTACAAAGTAACCCCAAAATTTCGGCAGTGGAAATTTTCGAAAGAATGTAAGAAGAGTTTAGAGGTTTTACGCCGCGAAACAAACCACTTTTATCCGCCATAAATGTAAAGAAGCGCCTACAATATGCCATAGAGTGTGTAAATAAGCCGATAGAGTTTTGGAATTCCGTTATTTATACCGACGAATCTAAATTCAACATTTTTGGATCCGATGGCGACGTTTTGTTTGGAGAAAAAGGGGTACAGCCTTAGATCCGAAGAATGTAAATTGCACAGTAAAACATGGCGGTGGCAGCGTTATGGTGTGGGGTGCGATGGGAGCAAATGGAGTTGGAAATTTTCAGTTTGTGGAAGGGACAATGAATAAATTTGATTACCTGAACATATTGAAAAATAATTTAAGAAGTACTGCATGAAAATTGGAGATAATTTTAGTTTCGTTCATGACAATGACCCAAAACATTCCTAGTTGATAGTGAAGGAATGGCTGTTACATATATAACGTGAAAAAAGTCCGGATTTAAATCCAATTGAACATCTTTGGGCTCATGTTGAAAAAAGTTGAGGGAAAGGAAATTAAAAAATAAAGAACAGTTAAAAGATGCAATACAGAGGATATGGCTTCAAATAACGCCAGATGTTACAAAAAAATTGGCTCTTTCAATGCCAAAGAAGTTGCAAATGGTCTTAGATGCAAAAGGACATTATACAAAATATTAAACAATTTGGGTTTTCGAAATGTTGCTGTTTTTTAATTGAATTTTTCAAATGTACAAGTTTTTTTTTTGTTGGTTTTTTGTATTAAAATAATTTATTAAAAAACATGTATTTAACTTTTTTTTTGGTTCACTGTATATTAACAGTCATTATTGAGTTCATGACAAAAAAATACAATTTTTAAAAATCTTAATGTTTTATAAAATCAAATTTTTACTTGCCAAAAAAAACGACTTCTACAAATCTCTGTTTCGGTTAAGCAAACTCTTAATATAATTAAATTTGTTGGTATTTTAAAACAGAACAAAAAAATTAATATAAATTCGTCGATAAACTCCATCACCTACAACGAAATAAATGTAGGTTTTTCTACCATACTGCCCAGAACTCAAATCAACATATACATTCAATGACTATAATAAAAGCTTTCAAGTGCAAGTGGGGAGCCATAAGAACGTACACTTTCTACAATACGTTATTTAAAAAATTTATTGATAAATAATGGATTGGAAAATTTAAAAAACGCCTCGGATTATGTATTTATAATTTTTTCTTTATTGTTTTTAGTTCAAAATTTATTAATGCTTTCCAGATTCCTGAATCTTGTTGTTGACGTCTTTCAAAGCATCAACGGTAGTTTGCAAAATTTGGTTACCGATATCCTTGATTTCCTTAGCGGATTCACTGTCTCCAAGGTTGCTGATGCCTTCAATTAGGCTCTTGGTAGTCTTGGTTAGTTGTTCCTAATAAATTGGTTCAATCATTATTTCCCACCCAAGGTATTTTTAAACTAGACTACTTACAACATTGTTTGCAGCTTCTGGATTGTCTTTCTTAAGATTGTTGATGGCTTCATCGACACGTGAACGCAATTGTTTAACAGCATCGCTTTCTCCGATCTTCTCAATGTTTTCATCAGCCTATGAAATTGTATGAATTGTGTTTTATTTTATATTTCAGGCTAGATAGAACGTAAACGTTAATGACTTGACTCACAGTCTTCTTCAAGTCCTTGGCAAGAGCATCCAACTTGGTGGCGTAAGCCTTAGTTTCAGTAGCAACGAATTGGTTGAATTGTTCCTGGTTTTTGACACCAACAGCTTCAAATACCTTACCTTGGACTTCCTTTAATAATTCACCTGACTTTGCGAGCAAGTCAGTAAGAGATGGAAGTTCTTCATTTGCTGCTGGAGCATCACGAACAACTCTGGCGTAAGCCAACTAAAATAATTGTTTTTAATTTATCTCCAAAAAACATCTAGAAATGTATGTAAGAATTTTCAACAGACATACTTGCACGAAAAGAAGAGAGCAAATAATGACGAAAGTTTTTCCAGACATCTTCGATATGATTTAAAAGTCCGACTACGAGTAACTGCAACACAAGACTAACGTCTTGATGTAAGACGAAATACATTTTATATTCGATCTGAATCTAATTGAATCATACTTATCAGCAAAATAAGACAATATAATTATAATATGCATGATGCGCGACTTTTTTGTGCTTCTCCAAATCGTACAGTATGTAGATCTTGTCTTAAAATTTTTCATAAATAAACTAACAAACAGGGTGTCACTGACAATAATTAATTACAATGGTCAAGCAGGGTTTTATTTAATCAGTAACTATAGTATTTAATCAGTAACTAGCCGAATTTGAACTTTCCTGTTATTGCAAATTATTTGTTTTCAAAGTCAAGCTTTATTGTTAATTGCTACTTTTACTATACCATTCCCGGTGTTAGTATTGGAGGGTATGTACATTTTTCAGAAATCCATGCGGCTAGTTTCATTCCATTTATTTCGAAGAAAGATTTAAATAACAATAACACATTAAGATGTACAAACATATGTAAATCTTTAAGAGTATGGATAATAAAAAGACCATAGATTTTAAGTTTTCAAAAATATGAAAAATAATTCTTTAAGCTAAAAAAAGGGTTTAAAATCAGAGCATATTGATTTAAATAAAAGGAAAAAGATTATATACATACATATGTATGTATATGTAACTTATATGTATGTAAGTACCGAATTTTGATTTGAAAAGTGCAAGAATGTCTCACTTTTTAAAGTTATGGGTACCTATGCTAGCAAAATACAAGGAAGGGCATTCCACAAACCTATTGATCACACATAAAATAAATCTGCTATGCTCTATGCAAATCGCTACAAAATAAGTTTTATAAGTCTTTGAGCTACCTGTTGTGGATGATAATGTGGAGTTTTAAAACAAGACTGACCTTCAGACATTTATCGAGATTCATTTCAAAGAGCATGTGACGCAGTGAATATCTTGAACCACTATAAATAAAACCAATACAATGATTAGGAGCAACGTTCAATTTGTACTGCACTTTTGCTTGCACTTACTTTTTTTAATTTTTAGATATAACATAATATTGCATTCCATAAATGAAAACAATACATTTGTCTGTCTCAACAAACTAATAAGCCATATTATGCAAAGCTTTAACAAGAAGAAGAATGTCAATTCCATCCTCTCTTCTTCAACCAACTTCCCTCTTTTTGTTCAATTATACTTGATCAAAACCTAGTTTGTGATTTGACTTTACTTGTGCAAGATGATGTAGAATTAATCATCCATTCGGAAATGCTATAACTTTTTCTACTCGCAAATTGTGAATGGGCAAATTCACATTTCTTCGTTTTTTTTTTTTATTATTACGATATTTTGTTCATAAGTATTTATTTTTAAGTCACCCTGTCTATGTTCTTCTTCTTCTTATTTAAGGGCAACATCAATTTAATTTGAGTTACTATGTATATTTATTTATTTGATATGCCAAATACGGAAAATTTATAAAATCATCTATGCACTAAGTACTTACTCTAGATGAAAAACAGTCTCGTCTTGATTTCCGTATCACTGTATTGATCTTCCAAAGGTTAAGCAATTCTATCATCAATTCAAAAGTCAATAGAATTAGCTGAGGGGCTTTATTGTCCGCAGATCGATAACGAATTTTATTTTAAAAAAATACCCACTTGCGTCTGTAGTTGTTGACTGATGCTGTTAGTTCACTTACTGTTGTACTATCCCTGTCTCTCCCCCATGATTTGATATTGTAATGATCTCTGTCTTGGTACAATTTTTATGAACCCGTGAAGTTTTTTTTATTTTGTGATTACATTTTGATATTAATTAAAAATAAATAAATAAAGATTACTACCATTATCATCATATGATAAACATATGTACATGTGTACCTGTGTAATATTTTAAATTTTACTAACATGGATTTATTCGGAAAATGAACAACTTTAAGCTGGGACAAAATGTCCAAAAAATTGTTAAATGTACATAAATGTATTTTTAGACAAAATGGATGCAATTTACAAAAAGCACCGTAATCTTAATGAATATTGTTTACAGTTTAAACTTATGGGAAATAAATTTAAATGTTTAGTGTTATCTCCTATGATTGACGGATGTTTTTTTCTTAATCGGATATTTAAGTTGAAAAGTCGTTGGATAATTTAACTCATCAAAGAGGTAGTAAAGTGAATATGGGTTGTTGATTCTATTTGGTTAGTCCTCCCGATTTCCTTGAAACACAACCTAGTTCATAGCGCTTATTAAGATTGAAATAAGCGTTATACATATAAAAGATTTTTAGCTCCAAATAAAATTGACATAACGTCGGCTAAGGATGCAAACCTCGTAAATCAATTTTTGTAAATTGTGCAGGAGAGCACAATGCCAGAGGTGATAAGGAATAAAATTAAAGTATCCACCCGAGCTGAGTCAGGTCGAACTTTAACTTGAGAAACCTAAATCCATCCAAAATGTGGTCATTAGTATCAGTTTAAGCATCTTAGATCTTAGAAAACCTTAGAGTAAACTAAATAAATTGGTCATTGCAAAATCAGAACAACATTCTAAATCTAGATTCTACATATAGTATTCATGAGAAGGCATACATATTACACAAATATCCATAGGAAATGATAACTCACGTAATATACATACTTACATAGATTCAATATTTATTATGTGCATTCGTTAATTAATTAACCGAGTTTTTTTGTTTGGCAGATACTCGTAGGTACGTAGAATAAAAATGCAAGCCATTTCTGATTACCCATTTGTAACCAGATACTTTTTTTATTTTAATTTGTCATCACTTATTTCATAACAGGATTAATTTATATTTTACATTCAAATTATTTAATTTTAAAATAGTATTCCATTTTCGAAACTTTTTCGCTGAATTTTCAGTGATATGTATGTATGCATGTTCATATGTATTTTTCTTCTATAATGCTAAGTAGCATTTGTAATAACTTTATTAAGGGTTCGGTTAAATCATTTTAAATTTGTGAAGTTTTTTCACCTTTCGTTTGAGTTTCTAAACATTATCGTTCTAATGCTAATGACATAATCTCTGTGTTCTAGATCTGCGCTTCTCATGCTTCATCTCGACTTTCGTTGTCTAATTTTAATAGACTATAATTTTTGTGTTGAACTATAATAACCTTTAATATCTCTTATCAGAATTAAAGGCAGATTGCCACAAATAAATTAACTATAAAAAGAGGATGGATGCGATAGCCACACTGGCATTCTGGCAACAACAGACCTAAATGTTGCTTTTTAAGAAAAATTGATAATGAAGGATCTTTCAAATCAAGTAAAATCTAAAGCTATGGCATTTGCTATTGAAATATCAGAAACCAAAAATGTTGGCAAAGAAATTTTAAATTATACATAGAATAACAAATAAATGTATTTTGATCACATTTTCCAAAAATTGGCTTACGAATTCTTTACATTTTTTAATAACAATTGTAAGCCAAAGAAGAATGTAATCGTAAAACAAAATCAATTCAACTTTTTTGAAGTTGTAAAAATTCAAACCAAAATAATTATCAACAAAAATTTGAAAAGCTCTGATATGTAGCTCGGGTCTAGAGTTCAACACAAAAATAAATAAAATGGAGCAACAGGTCGAACGTATTTCCTTGACAATGCTGATTTATTTTGAGATAATGAGACATTTTATTATTATTAATTTCATCATCATTGTTTATTAAATTAATATCTTTTACACTTTCACAAAAGAAGTAGAGTTTTGTAAACAAAAAAGAAGATATCTTGTAATATCTCTGGTCCCAAGAATATTTAAAAACATGTATGGTCTTTATTTTAATAAAGTTTGTTGCACTGTTTACATGAGATAAGAGGCAAAAAATTGACAAAGATTGTTTAAAGTTTATTTTATTGTCATAAACCATATTGAAATCTATATGTGGATATGTTTTGAATATTACATATGTAGGTATTGTCTTTTTTCGTTTAAACTGCTTAAAGAAATACGTAAACACTTTAAAAAATTCTTGAGATTTCGCTAATAAGAAACAACTTCAAACGGTTGTCGGAACGCATGTAATAAAGTGATTGTTGTGTATATCCTTCCTTAGACGCATGTAACGTTATCTATCCTAATATGAATTTCTGTAAATAATTAAATACATACATACATATGTAAATCAATTTTTTAATTTAACATTTTTTAAAAGTATACTTTCCTCAGTCAAATATGTATGTACTCAATGTACATATTGAATTGTAGAAGAACTACATTACTGGTCTTTAACAAACTAAAACATAACTTTTAAATTGAAAATGTGTTAATTTTCTCGAGATTTAATTAATTACTCAACTATTTTCCATTTCATGTTATCAACTCAAATTTCTAATGTTAAGTTGCTTCAAAGCTTTATTCTGATTGAGTTAAAAACATAAAAACAATTTTATTTACACTTAAAATACAAACATACCAATGTATGCATTTCAACATTTTACATTACCTCTGCCAAGGCCACATGTACATACATATGTAAGCATATACAATAAATGAAACACGGAAACAAGACATTGAAAATGAAAAACAGAAGAATCATCAAAAAGTTCCTTACTCCATATCGCGCAAAGAATAAATATTCACTATGTGCACCAGGTGTACATTGTGCCGAAAAAGAAAAATCAAAACAAATAACAATACTTAATGTTGGAATTAAAAGTTTTCCTCAAGTTAGTTATTTAGTGATATTTCCCTATTCTATTCGAGACGATGTTAAAGAAACTCAACGCTAATATAACTAGGTTATTATTTTATATTAAAAACAACTTGGTTAGTTGTGTCTTTAAATTTAGTATCCTTTCAACAATGTTGATTTTAGTATATTTGGTGGTGAGTTTAAATTGTTTCAACAAGTGATTTGTTTAAAGTTTAATTTGTCCATTTTGAATACACTAGTTGATGTTGAGTCAGACGGATAACGTGAGCTCTAGAGAAAACAGTGGAGTTTACCCAATTGAAAGTTCTCAAAAGCGTAAGTTCTTAGTATTAAAGAAGAAAATTAGTAATAAAATTATTATCTATCTTTTAAGTCATGTTGACAATACCAACGGAAGTCCCTATTGAATCTTTATCTGATTTCGATGGTCTCTATTCGACAACAGAATCTCTGGAAGCTATAACTGAAAATTCAATTTCAAAGAGTGATAACATGTACATTGGGACACATCCTTTGTTTCCAATACAAGAGCCGATGACTACTCCAATGACTATTATCGATGAGATAAAGATCGAAAACGAAATAATTTCAGAAGAAGAAATTGCCAATATCACATTGCCAGAACCTGTAATGGAGGAGGAACTTTCAATACCAACTTCGACCCAAGAAATAATCGCAGAAGATGTTAATCACAAAATGAATAATGATCATGAAACAACCAGTACTGAATCAATTGTTATTTCCATTCAATCTTCGAGTACACAGCAGTATGCACCTCCAATTAAACGATCGCTTTTCCTGGATGTTCCACAAAAGCTAATTTCTACTGCAATAGATACTACAACAGAACCTCAAATGGCCATAACGGCAACTGAAAGCCTTGCAGAGTCAAGAGAAAAAGACCAAATTACAACAAATTCCCCACTCTCAACGAGCACACCAGATAGCACAATTGCTCTTGTACTCAGCACTCCTTCGCCAATTTCTGATGATAGTCTTTTCCTGGAAAATTGGTCGCATGATATGCCGGCCGAAAACGAAGACTATAATATTGACTCGAAAAATGAAAATTTGGACTTCATTAGGGAGCCAGCAAAAAGTTTGTTCCAAAACGAAGTTTCCGAACTTGCACCGACTGAGTTATCGCTTTTGAAAAATGAATTAAGTGACTCTTCCTCGTTATTAGAACAGAATAAGGAGGTCAACAGTGATATCGAAAATACAAGCCATATTTCATATTCTGATACTGAAGACACTCAACCAATGTTTTCACCACGCAATCTTTTGAATTTATTCACGTTTGATCATCAGCCATCTTCTTCGAATCTTAAGCAAACAACTTGGTGGCCAAAATCTAAAAGCTCTTCTTTGTCATTTTTAGCAGAAAATGCTGCAAAAAACCAAAAACAGCGAGCAAATAGGATTTTGCGAAATGATGCCTCACAAGACAATATTCGAAATCAACATGTGTTTAATAATTTGTTTAATAGAAAACTTCAAAGTTCTGTTAACATTTTAGAAAAATTATTTGGAAATTATTTTCTTCAGTAGCACATTTAGCATGTAATTTTTATTTTTATTTTAAAATATGATATAAATAGTTTATTTAATAAATTTAATGAATATAGTTTTTGTATGTACCTCAAGACAGTTTTAATGCAAAATAAATTCTTTTAAATACCATGCATTGATTCCCCGTTTTAGTAAAAAAAAACCTGTTCCCATTCATGACTTCATATGTTATTATCATTAGTGTACTATAGGCAAGGTTAAAAACATTGTCCAATACAACTCAATTACTTAAGTATAAATATACAAATAATGTAGCCAACAAAAAAAATTCCTAAGTTATTCCACATACAATTTTAAATTTGATTTCTTATTTTTCCACTCAATTTTTTGAGAATGTAGGAATACAATTAATAGTCTTTATTTCGCTCATATTTTTTTTTTTATGAAAAACATTTTTATTAATACAAAACGATTAGGTACTATGTGTTTACGTACGTTTCCTATTTGGCATAAGCACTTTTTAAGTATCAATTTTATAAAAATAGAAGTTAATTTTTGCATAAGAATATTGTTTGTATTCTGATATTGCTGTTATTAAAAAGTAACTTACTAATTTATATAATTTTTATAAATATACAATTTATTAAATATGTATCGATATTTGATTACTTATTATAATTATTGGACTTGCCAGTTTAATTTGTTTATTAAAAAAATCTTACAAATAATAAACAGTGACATAATTGATAACTTATAATTTGTATACTGATTAATTATTTGTCCTAAGTTTGCCGAACCACAAGAAATTTTAGAAAAATATTACAGTTTTCAATATTTTAAAATAGAAAAGAATCGTAATATAACTTTTTGAGAAATAGTTAAAAATTCAAGTATTTTTACTTTTGAAAAATTTATATTTCCAAAGTAAAATATATATGTACATACATAGTATATACATACATATGTAGTTATTCGTCATTCAGCTAAAAATTAGTAAACAACAAAAAAAAAATTAATTTACGTTATACTTCCTGTTGTATTTGAATTATAACGTCGTCGTTTCATGATTTTATGTATTTTTCTTTCATGCCGCAACATCGAATCTTTATTTCGAAACTCTTTCTTGCAGATATCACAAGTTGCCGATTCTATTGGGCCATGTTTACGTAGATGATACGCAAGATGGCGTTTTAAAAGAAATTTCTTATTGCAATCGATACACTCAAACGACGGTTCGCCGTGCAATAACTTATGCGTTTCTAAACGATTAAGGAATTTAAATTGCAAACCGCATGTTTCACATACAAACGGCATTTCTTCACTATGCATTTTAAAATGTGATTCCAATTCAGTCGATGTTACAAATCTTTTCGAACAAATTTTGCATAGAAAAGATTTTTCCTGTTCATGAATTCGAAGGTGAATGATCAAGCTACCTCTATCCTCAAAATCAATATGACAAATATCACAAGTTTTTTTTAGCAAATTCGAAGACAGGTTGTTCAGATGAATTTTTAGATCGCTTGAATTTTCAAAACTTACACGACAAATAGGGCAGTTTTTCAAATCTGACGGGCTCGTGTCTGAGTCTGATAGGTCATTTGAGTTGTCATTGTCAGAACCGAGATCAGAGCTATCATCTGCCTCAGTAAAAGTATTTACATCAGTATCGGTGACATAAGTGGTTTCGGAAATACTGATTGATTGATTCCTAAATGTATTCTTAAGAAACTGAAGCCTCTCATGAATTTCACGTTTTGATGAAACTTTCATCTTTTGTTGTTGTTCCTTTTCAAAGTTACCAAACAAGACAAGTAGCTCCTTTATTGCATTTTTGACCGAACTTATATCATCCAGGATATTTGGGTGGATAGCGTTGAATTTTTGGAATATTTTTTTATAAGCGTCTTCTTTCACTTTGCTTTTGTGGTACAATTTGCATTCAATATTCCAAAGACACTCTTGCTTACGATAAAGTTCTATGAACTGTAAAATTTGCCGGTCAGGCCATTGCGATAAATGAAAATTGGGCTAGAACGGAAATGATAAAATCACTTTAATTTATTTTACTTAATTATGACTTAAAAGTTAAGTAACTTATAGCTATGTATTTATGTACGTTCTCTGAGTTTTTTGATTTTTTAATTAAGAGCAATCTTGATTGGCTGGTAGATTAAAGGACCATGAGAAATATCTCCAAAAAGAGGGCGAAAAAAGAAGAAAAATTTAGTTCTAAGCTATTTCTTATACATCAGAGATTATACTTAAAATGCTATTATCGTTAGCGTAAATTAAGACACAGGAATGGTTTATAACTATTTCAATATCGTAAATGCTAAATATAGAAATATAGTTTCAAAAAAGAAAAAAAAAAAAGAGGCTGGGTGCGACCCACACTGACTTTCCATTTTGTATTTATTGTACAAAAATATCAACTTGATATTCGTCAATATTTTATCATATATTAGTAATTGTATTTCGTATAAACTTATATAAGTTTGAAGTCAATATCGCTGCTCATTCTCGAGATATTTAAGTCAAAACACACTTTTTACCAACTTTTCATAGAATTTTTTGTACTTTTTTATTTTTTGTAAAAAAAACTGTCAATTAAATTTTATGGAAAATTTTACTAGATGTTAAGGGCAGTATTTACTATACTAAAAAATTATTTTGAAGATGATATCATTTTTCCGAACGTGCGAACGCACGAACGTACGTACACACGCACACGCAGACATCTCTCTACAAATGACGGATCTAGATTCTAGGAACCTTGAAACGTCCAGATTTGTCCCTATGGGAATTTAAAAAAATGTATTTATATTATATCCGCAGACACGCATTGGGCCACCGCACTGTTTTAAAGTGCAGTAATTTATTTAAACTAATAAGCTGAGTGCTCCAGCTGAAAAACAGGTAGAAACAGAAGCTGTGGGAGAAAAATATTTAATCCTGGTAATCCTGATAAGGTTAATGAAATAACCTTATGGAATTATTGTATTGTGACCGGTTCTTGATATGTGAACAAAGTTAAAATTAAATCGGTTCATTTAAAGTAGTAATTTAAAGTAGTTGTGTAGTAGCGCTAGTGTACCGAGAACATTTGCAGTTCTGTAATACATAAATACAATTTTTGTGTTTAAATTATTCAGGTGGATTTTTTACTAACATGCAATGGCTGAGTGCAAAACATAACTAATTGTTGTGTTCAATCTCTAAAAATATGTTCGAATTTATATGAAAAAAGGCATTTTACTTTTTCTTATGGATATGAAACTTCTAGTTCTGGTATATTCCTAAAACTTTCAACATTTGCAAATTTTACAATAACAGTTTTGGCATTGAAACTAAACATAACATTCAATCTGGATTACCTACCTGCATAATATTATTGTAACCATTTGGACTCAAAATCATGGATTCATTGGCACAGCTTTTCTAGAAAGTGCATAAAAAGCTATAAATATTCAAACTTCATAAAAGAAGACTCAAGTACCTCAAGTTCCTCGTCACAATTTAGGTATTCTATTTCATATTCTGTTAACGCTTGATGTTCGGTAGGCAACTGAATAAAAAACATTTTTTAAAACGAGCATTTCAAATAAATGCAATCTTATAAAACCTTTTTGTCAGTGACTGAAAATAAGTCCTCCATTTCTGTATGACAAGATCCATCGTTTGGAAAGTCATTTCTCGAGATTATTAAGTGCATGTTTCTGATGTGATTAGCAAATTCTTCAAAAATAGTATATTTGTAAATGTTATTTTTACACAAACCGCAGAAGAAAACAAAATCCTCAGATATGAAGCATAAAAACACTTTTCCACATTTCATAAGTTCTGCATCATATATGTGCTTGGGGGTTAAACAATTTTCAAAAACGTCTTCTACTTGAGTTTTGTCGTTTTCGTAGAATTCTGTACTCATTTTATGAATTACTTATTTTATTCTTTAAAAAGAGGTTCAATTTTATTTTTGTCAAAAAAAACTTGAACTTATTTGTCAACAACACAAAATAAAACAGCTGATTTTAAATGGAAACATTCGAAGTTAATGATTCTAAAACTAATTACTCGTTGAACGATATCATTCAGGAAGAATTTAGATCCGTTCGCGTACAAGAAATTAAGTGTTAGTTTTATGCGAGAAACAAATTGACACACCAACTTCAACAGCAACTTTGACAAACATGTGTCATTAACACAGTGACATCGAAATCAATATGAGACCTAAACCCTAAATTCGAGGTTGCTGTGCAAATGCACAAACATTTTTCAGGTTTATCAATACTAAAAAAGTTAATATCAAAAGCGCTATTCAACGTGAACGTTGAAGTTGCTGTTTCTCGTATTACGCAAAACTTTTGATATCGAAATTTTCTTTGCTGTCCAAGTTGCTGTGTCAATTTGTTTCTCGCATAACAAATATCAACCAATTTATTTTATTTACTTTATATTAAGTAAATAAAACGTATTTTGAAGTTCTCATTTCTTGTTTTCATTTACTATTTCTTTACAAATATCTCAATTTCTAAAATTATTACCTTAACTGCCAACATCCCAACGAAAACTTTGAGTTATCGAGATAAGTGATCTACAGAATCATTGTTAAATTTTGTCAAAAAGTCGTTCAGTATGATCCCAGAACGACCATAGAGCTCAACGAACAAACCTTTATACCAAATGGGCCACTTCAACCACCACAATTAATTAATTTTGGAAGGTCTGATTAAACCAGTATATTTTTCAAATTATTTATTTACCAGTACATTATGGATGTATACAAGGACAATAAATTATCATAGCGGCATTAATATAGCGGAATAATATTCCTGATCTTTGGTGTTTAAAATCCCTTCTATTTTAAAGATCTGAACGAGTAGTTCATAACTAAGCCAACTTGGCTAAATTCATTTCTGATTATTTGGAGTCTTATTAGATTCCAATTTTCAAATGACGATCATGGGGATCACTACTAAGAACAAGACAAATCAAAGATCTTTGATAAATTGATACAAATTAAATACGAAAGCAAGCTTGTTGATTTTTTTTTAAATTATTCAATTTATTTATAGTAACATTTTTAACATTTAAATCTTAATATTTAAAAATATGAAATTTTGGTCTTGATTACCTTACCATATTTTCTTTCGTTTGGCATCTAAGCTACATGACAAAAATTAGGTATATATTGGAAAAATATCATGAGGCTGTAAGAAAGATAATCCACAATCGAACTGAACATACATAAAGTTACACTTCTTTTTTTTTAATAAAACAAAACAAAAAAGTATTGTTCTTAACAGCATTAATTATTCAATTTGAAGAATACAAATATATCTAAATGTAATTTAATTAAACAAAATACATTGACACTAAGTGAATGTAAAAAAAGAAAATATTTAGATTTGGTACTATTTGTAGAAAACTCTCAAACAGACTGACTTACGCCTTTTTTCCTTGTGTAAGTCTAGCAACGGTGCGTCGTAGATCAGCTAACTCCTTTTGTAATTGCTCAATGCCAGGTCCGCTGCAAATTTACACTTAAGTACAAATTTCCACAGACTCTTTTAAGTACAATAATAATTTACCTGCTATCATCACTGAAAATAATAGGATTAGTTTCCGTGTCAACTTCTCTGATAGATCCAGCAAGCGTTGTTTCACCACCACTTATTACCGAGGATATCTTCAAATTCGGATGTGGGGCTGTCGTTGGATTGTTTACAATCCCATTCTTTGTCGATGGCAAAACAACTCTCAGTACTCGAGATGGTGCCGAAGGAGTAGTCAACAATGTAGAGTCAGATATATCCTCGGGAGCTTCCGATTTTTGAGATGTTGTCATGGCTGTTTTTGGCGACGCCGTAGATCTTGTTGTTCGGAGAAATGGTTTACGAGACAGCTGATCATCCTCCTTTTTAATAGTTAATCGCCCTCGATATCTGTCTGCCAAAGCTTCGTAGGCATTTCCCTTTCTTTGTTCCTTTTCGGAAGTAGACTTTGCAGTCTGCCTTGATCTCTTATTTGACTTCAAAGACTCACTGTCCGAGTCCGTGGCTGTACTGTTTTTAGCGATATCAGTTATTGCTACAGAACATGGCTTCGTCAGAGTTATTGGCGGTTTCGGGCTCTCTTTTACCCCGCTCTTCGATGACCCTGTCCGTGTGATAATAGTTTCCCCAATTTTCATCTGGCCGGATTCTGAGTTTATAGCCGTTTGGCATGATGAAATTGAGTCTTTCTGCAGCCCCTTTGTCTTCGCGTCAGCCATTGCTTTTAGAGCCTTCATTTTCGAAGCCGGTCCCATAAGTGGTTTATTTTTACGCCGTACAGACGTATTCAATTCCGTTGGGCTTGCTTCGAGGGAGTTTTCGAACTCGATTACATCTCTATCTTGAGGTAATCTTTTGTCTTGCTTATCTTCAACTTGTTTAACTTTAGGTTTTGGATTCATCAAAATTTTACCAACTTGCGGTTTTTGCGGGGCAACTGGGAGTTTCTGTTGTTTTACGAATGTGGGCAATTTTTTAGCAACTGGCGTAGACAATTTGATTATTGAGACATTGTTGCCAGCTAATGGAGTCACATTTTGCACTCTGGTTGGGGATCTTGGTCGAAGTCTTTTAACTGCATCTGCAACTGGTGTTGAATCGGGTTTCCTCTTAAGAACATTTACTTGATTGATGGAATTAGAATCGCTTGGGCTTCGGTGTATAGGAATTGCGGTTGAACAAATTGAGTCTTCCACATCTAACAGTTCTGGTGTAATTAATGGTGCCGGCTGTGATCCGGAAGTTTTGATACTTGGTGAATAATTTGTTGGCGAAATAACGGTAGGTTGATTGTTTCTAGAAGAAATGACAGGTGGAATTTTTGGTGGTGAGGTTTTTTGTGGAGATGATGCGCAATTCGATGCGATTCCTGGCGGAACAGCTTGCCACACAACCGGTTTAGTTGCTGAAATATTACGTGCACCTGAGGCCATATTGCGTGGACTAGTTTCGGTTAGAGTCGTAAGTTGCGAAGAATTTTGGTAAGTTTTTTGAATTGTTGGGGCCAGTGACTTGGGAGTCTCCTTGTAGGAAGAGGTGTTTAATGTTGCTCTTGTTGGCGTTGGTGCGCTTGCAGTTTTGCTGAGTTGCGATGCTGGTTTTACGCTAATCCGGTTTTTAGAAAGCCCTGGTGATTTCGCAGTTTTGTTTGGTTCGGAAACTGTTTTTTTGGCAATCCGATTATTGTTGTTGTTGCTGTTAGATGAGGGGTTTACTTCTGCTTTAGACGAATTTGCAGATTTGCTTTCATTGCGAACTGGAAGACGTTTTACGGTTGTGCCAGCGGGAACTTTGGGATTTGGAGTCTCAGCTGGATCTGAAACTGTATTGAGAGCTGGAGCTTTGTTTTGTGCAGATGCATTACATGCATTTTCTACTCTTGTGGGTGTCTCGAGAGCTTTGCCGATAAGTTTCTTGAGCATTTGTTCAGCACTTAGACGCTGTGAAATTAGCAGCTTACACATGGTTTCGGGATCGTTTGCTTTAATCTTTTGCATAGTTTCGGCGGCTGCTTCAACCACAACATAATTCACTATGTGTGCGTGTGTATTCGGTACCACACGGAACACTGTTTTTGGCTTCTGGTTTCCACCCATGGTATTGCTTGCTGTTGTTTCGTTCATAATGTCTTCCATTCTAGTGCCCACGCCATCAATTTGAAATACTGTTGTAAAACCATTAATGAGAGTAGGTTGGTGTACAACCATTGGTTCGGTAACAAATTCGGATGCAACGGGTTTTGGGACCATGGATATCAGACGTGGTGCAGAGCACTCTGGATTGTCACAAGAACGTTCAAAAGATTCCTCTGTGTTTGACGAGACTGCTGCTTGGCTTCCTGCGTTATCATTTTCTTCAGATAAATCTACCACAGTATTGCTGGAAGCTGTTGTAAGAGCCATAGCGAACTAAATCAATCTCAAATATACAAAATTAGAATTTTTTGGCAAACGAGTCACGAAGGGAATACGAAAACTACGTTTTTAACTTTTTTTACCATCGAACACTTTATAAACTAAGAGGTTGTCTTAAATAATAACTTAATCATAGATAAAGCGAGAGCGAAACTATTTTCGGATAAAAATTTGTAATGTTACAAGTTATATCATAGATAAGAAGCGAAACTGCGAAAGATTTTTACAATTTACAAAATTGGTTAGATTTTATTTTTGTGACAAAAATATGAGCCGCCAATCCGCCAATAAAATACAAAACTGACATTTAATTTCTAAAACCGAAGCTGAATGGTTAAAAAGGGAAAGGTATAATTCAAATCAAGAGTGGCCTGGACGAGAGAAAGAGATAAACGTTTAGTTTGTCTCTTCGAAAGACGCACAGCAACGCATACTGCTTTTGTGAGTTCATTCACAATAAGTAAATACATTCATTTAAGGACTATTCATTAAAACATTCATTCTTATCGAAACTTTACAAAAATCTAGTTTAATTTTTTGTTAATATCTTGAAATTTCCGTTGTATTGTAATTGCTTAATGAGAGGAATGAGGAGAAAAAATTTCAAATTGCAATGTCAGTGCTACGAACTGTCAAACACTTTTCGCGTTCCATATACAATTCACACTGCAACGAATGAATTTTAAAATGATTCTAAAATTTTGTCGCGTTTCTGTTTGACCTTAGTTTGGTTGCATATAAAACATGAAATCTTGAAATTTGCAGCATAGATTCAAAGTGTAGACACTCAGTGACAAATGAAAAATGGTAAACAAAAAGTTCTTACCGTGCTCTACGAACATGCCTTAAAAATACACAAGAGTTTTTAAATTGTACCACAATTTATATTCGACAGTCGAGCAAACATCAAAATTGTATCCGAGTGGGATCCTACTACACACCTATTATTAATTTTTATTTCATGTTTTTTTGTAAGTTTTTAAGCGAAAAAGAAATGTTTATATGTCAAATGTTTGTATTTTTTAATTTAATATTTAAAAATTTGAAGAAAAAAAGCAAACACCAATAAAAATCCGAACAATACACATTTTCACAAAAAGTTGCTCGGTTAGCTGGAAAACAGAGTTCTAATGCATTGAGTTTACTTATATTTACGGATATTCACGATGAAAATTATTTGTGATTTTAAAATAAATCAAATCAAATATAAGATACAAAATGAGAGATTTGGAACAAGATGAAGTCATATGTATGCAAAATAAAATTAAATTTAGATCATATAAAATTGGCTTGGAAAATTAAAATTGTAATTTTATCTAACAGCTGAGAGTTAAATGTCAAAATCGCTGTCAACTACCTTTGAAGTTGAAAATTTGTACGTCACGTGTTTCAAACATATGAGAAAAAGTGTGTTCATGGTCTACTAAGAAATAATAAAATTTCGCATTTTTACTAGACTTGTTGCACCAAATCGGGAATAGGGGTATTGTTTTGATTTTGGTTGTAAAAACAAATAAACCTACAAACTTATGCTTTGTCTTAAATTAAAATAATAAGATATAAATATGTAGTGTCTTCCAGCTTAAATGATGCACCGCATTACTTTGCTAAAAAACCTAAAATCTTTAGAAACACTGGTAAATTGAATTGAAAACAAAATGTTATCTCTTTAACGGGGTTTATTTAGAAGGGTTAATCAAGAAAAAAGAATATAATTCACTTGTTTACCATTTGAACAAGAATTGTTTCTTTTTTTCTTGAAAAAACAATCTCAAAGCTTAAATGATGTAATTAGTATTAACGGTAAATATGGTAGTATGTCCTACTAATTTTGTCGTATGATAAATGAAAACAATATTTTCTCAGTTCGCTTCTTGTTTACATCACGAAAATAAATAGCTTGAATTAGAACTTTCGATATGGGACGTAATACTAATTTTGAAACTCGCGAGCTTATAATTAGTCACTTTAATGATGGAAAAGCCAAAAATTAGTTCTTCAACTGTTCAACACAGTATTGAGCGTTATTTCCATGAAAATCGAATTTTAAGTAGGGAAGAAAAGCAACCAATAAAATATTTTCCTACAGCGACTGCCGTTGGATTGTGAGAAAGGTAAAAGAAAACCCATATTTAAGTGCACCAAAATTGGCTGAAGAAGTGGAAAAGTATTTGGACAAAAAGTGTAGTGCTGAAACCATACGACGAGTATTAAGAGATGCTTATTTTAATAGAAGGAGTGCCCGAAAAAAGCCATTTATTAGTAGGAAAAATAAAACCGCAAGAATTAAATTTGCTCGTGAGCACATTAGCAAAAATTCATTATTTTGGAATACGGTTATATTCACAGGTGAGAGCAAATTTAATCTTTACGGGTCGGATGGTAAAGCATACGTTTGGAGTCAGCCAAATACTGATGTTCCTATGAAGAGTAAATTTAATTTTTATTTGATACAAATTTAATTGCTTTAAGTTGCTGACAACTAAATTGCCTAGTTTAGTTAGTTAGTTTGAGGCCTAAGTGAGCGTCTCTTGTCTTCTTGAGTTGATAGTTTTCGATACTTACCGTATTTTTTTTTCTAAATAAAAGGTCATATGGCAGCCCTTAAACTTTGTTTACACATTCTATCCTTGTTCTTTTATTTAGTTGGCTCTTTTAAACAGCTGAGTAAAAGTCAACAAAAATGATAAAAACAACGTGCGCAAAATTCACATGCAAAAGCAAATGTCAAAAATTTTTCTCACTGAAAATAAAAAACAAGACGGTGTGGATCGGTGAATCGATGAGTTTTTTTGGGTTCCTTAAAAATAAGAAGATACAATTCACTTTGTTAACTAAATAATTCCTAATCCCAACAAATACACAAATATTTATCTACACAAAATGAATTCTCTGAATTTACGAGTATCCACAGTAAAATCCGGTGAAAATGTGAAGAAGAACTCGGAAATGCGTTCTTCACTTGTGCGTTTACCGAAACACTATGAAAAAAGTATACAAAATCAATTTTATTAAGTTGTGTATATGTATTAACTTTTGTTAAACAACTTATTGTTTATTTTATTATTTATTAAAGGTGAAGAAAGTTATTGCATGCAGTTAAAGAACGCAAGTACAATTTCTGACCAAGTGGCGGTTGTGAAGAACGTACGTTGTTGATAATGGAATCTTATTATTAAGGAACCCAAATTCTCATGCTTATTTGAATTAATTCTTTTTAACACAGATTTTCAAAACCATTGGCAAAGACCCCGGTGTTTTGCGATTTCTAACAGACCTCTATTTCTATACTCCGCTTAAGCATCCAGTTAGAAATCAAATATCAAAGTGAGTTTATTGATTTTTGCTTGTGTTCGCATTTCATTGCCTCTTTTCCTCTTTTTAGGCTACTTATAACAGCCGCCCGCCTGGAAACTGGAGGTATAGACGAGAACACAATTGTTGAATCACTTGCAGACACAATGTGCCGCTTGTTGGATGATGCCAAGACATCAACTGAGAGCTCTAAATGGAATATTACTGTTAATTCGTTGACGGGCTGTTTTGAAAATTTTGGCTGTGGTCTGAAAGCCCTGGAGTTGAATGTACAATTGGTCTTTCCTTTTTTGTGTAATTCCGTGCAACGTTACTTAACGGAATTGAGGTAGGTTATTGTGCTAACATTAATAATAGCTTATTCTGGCGACGTTTCATTAAAAAATTTTACTCAAAAATTGAAGAAGCAAAGGACATGTTGTGCACTGATAATAATTTATTACGTTTCGAACGAACAGTCATTTATTTCTTAGAACAATAGTAAGTATTTACTGAAGCTTAACAATCTTTAACACATCACATTACACTTTCTTATTGCATTCTCCTCCTAGAATCAGCACCTATTTTTTTTTTTGTTGACAAACTGTCCTTATTGTCAACACTAATGTGATGTAAAGTATAAAATTTTCTAGTCAAATTGGTTAGATTCAGACCCACCCCTAGTCAGTTGAAGGCTAGCGGAAGAAAAAGAAACACGAAAAAATCAAATAATTCATTGTTATTGCTCCTCTTTTGTCAGAGTCGAGGAAAACATCATATTGTTACTTCAATACATATTTGTCTCGATTATCATCGACTTAAGTCTGTCTTAGAGAAGAATCAACTATGCCTGGTTGTAAAAGTAGTTAATATTAAAAAATTCTCATGTTTCTCCTCATTTTTCTCTTAAGAACATCTTAAGATTCACTCAAAATTATGATTCTGGAAAGTTCCACTTTGAATCCTTAATAACTTTAGAATACACGATGACGCCATTGATAGAGAGATAGTTTTTAATTTAGAAGAGCGTGATCAGCCGGAGACAGAGATTGGTCTTAGATCGTTTGAGCTAATTTGAAACAAATTTCATCGAACTTGTTAGAAAAAACAAGCAACTCGACGCACATATTATGTTTTAAGGAGTTCTTTTTGTTTAAAGAACATAATATATTTTTGTATTGACAGTAACGAAAAATCCGATAATGCATTTGTGTTCTCTTTCAGTGTGCTCAGTTCGCCATCAGTTAGAAACGAATACTACCTTTATGTGCACAACTCAATAAGACTTATACTTTCGTGCGCTCAGGAATTTCCCGAAAACTTGAGACAAAATCACTTAGATCAACTCAAAAATCTAAACGCTGTATGTAAACAAGTAATAAACGACGATGAGATTCCAATGGATCCACGTACAAACTCGGGCATCCTTATGGCATACATTGCAAAAATTTGTTCCAACTACGAAAGTTTCATCCATGAGGTTAAATTGACTAAAAATTCCAATGAAATTGTACTCTGTGTTGGTATCGTCAACACCTTCGACTATCATGACTTTACTCATCTCTCGAAGGACATTCGGGATATCTGCTCGAAAATAGACGACATGGCAAATGCAAACTCAACTGTGCCGAACATCTTACTTTGTGCAGCTCGGTCGCTTTTCCAGATTTCAAAAATTCTTTTGAATTTCGACTTCCGGACCGACGAAATGAGTGAAGATACAAAGTTAATTTTGAGAAAGCTTCTGATCTTCGCATTCTGTTATCTGGAGCATCACATGGATAGTGTTAGACACTTGTGTAGAGATCTTCTGCGAAATGTAATTGCCTTAAGTAAGAAGATCTCTTTTAGTTACCTTCTGCAAAAAATATTCGATGCATGCAACTCGGAGAGACTGTCAATGTCAATGAAGTGTATAGTCTTACTTCAAGCAGTGTCGATACTAGGCAGTGAAGATATCATAAAAAACTGTAAGGAACTGTTTAATACGTTGTTTGCTGAAAACCTGGGCAGGGATTTTATAGTAAACAATCTTTTTGAAGGACTAATGGCTGCCAGTCACAAAGAAGTAGATTTTGAAGCATGGAAAGATCTATGGATTATATATTTACTAGACATTGCTGCAAAAAACGATAGCAGGCTCCCCGATGTCGAAGTGCTTTTAGTTAAAGCAGTCAAGTGTGAGCCTCGCATTGTGCAACATATCATTGAACATACCAGTGAAATTCCAATAAGTACAAAACTGTCTGCTCTTTGGGCAGTGCGTAAGAGTGGAATAAAAATGGATAATTTTAGTGAAATCCTGAATGGTTTTTCGAAGAGCCTATTACTTTCAATTCTATCTAATTGTGACGATACACGTATTATGGCTCTACGTTTGCTTGTCGAAACGCACAAAACTACGGAGCTTCTGACGGGGCTGGAGTGTGAACATATCTTACTCTTTCTGGAATACAATTCAAATTGTCAGAGTCCTGCTGTTAGACAAAAGACACTATCACTTTTAGGTAAGGCTCTGATTAGATGTGAACTCAATTTGGTCAAGGTGTTAAAAGACAATTCCTGTACCGAAAAAGGGATGTACATAAAGTTTCTAATGGATTTCATTAAAATCCTTGTGGAGAATCTCTTTCAGGGAGCTAACTTCAGTCGTCGTTCGATATCCTTGCAGTTGCTCGAGAATTGTGTCCGGATTTTAGTAAACTGCGAACTAAATTTAGATGAATTCCTGCCGAAAAATACCGTCCAAACACTGATAGAGGTAATCAGTGATACGTATGAAGCCAACAAAGATATTGCAGTCTCGATTCTAAAACTTATTGAAGACAAAAAAGGCTGTCGTGTTTTCGAAAAAGAATCAATAAAACAAATAAAAGAATTACTCGTGAGTGTTCGACCAGCGGACTCTGTGACGGGAGCATATCGATTAGAATTCTATTGTAATAAAGGCAGCCCCGAAGCCTTTGGACCATTTGAACTGACTAGCTATTGCCCAGTTCATTATGCAGCCCTTCGCTGGGCTTTAAATATACTCAAAGACGGTCTTCGTTTAGGAAAGGAATCAATTCTCTTAGCAGCAAAGTCAAACCCGTTGTATGGAGTGCTTTTTGCTATTAAACATCTTTTTAAGCGACTGGACTTTCAAGGATTTTCAAAAGACATCGGTTGGCGAATACTCGTGGCCGAAGTGATAGTCATTTGCAAAGAACTCACGACTGTTGTGGGACCGGTGGTGAATAATTCTTCACCGGAAGGGCACTTACCAAATGATTTCAGTGAACTGCCGGAGCAGTTTCGAGGAATCGACAGTTTATCCAAAACCCCGCGAAAAATACTTTCATCCAAGTCTAAACAAAAAAACGTAGATACTCTCAAGACCACCCCACAAATGGTGCTTCTTTGCGCTTGGAGAACGGTTAAAGAAGTTTCCTTGATACTCGGAGAGGTTGTACTGCGATCACCAATTCAATACAGCAAAGCGACGGAGAATTTTTTGGTCACTAAAGAGCAAATTCTGGAGATTGGGGAACATTTTAAGTTGCTCCTTTCAGAGACGAAACATCGTGGAGCCTTTGAACAAGCTTATGTGGGATTTTCGAAGTTATGTGCCAGACTGTGGCGTGTTGAAAGCCATGACCTTAATATTCTTCCAATGACGTGGTTGCGAGAACTGCTATCAGTCATCTCCAAGGACGAACAGATAAATGAAAAAATATGTGCCACGCGCCGAAGTGCTGGAGTACCTTTTATGGTCCAAGCATTGATTACAGCAGAACTTCAGGTTGGAACAACTAGATCGCTTTATTTCTGCATGCAACAACTCATTCAGCTGTGTGGGAATCCTGATAAAAGCACAGAAGCTAGGAGTCATGCTTTGAATATATTAAGAGCCCTTTTTCGGTGCACTGATCTGAATGAGACAATCGGTGAATTTGCTAGCGCTGGCGTCATGTGCGCTATCCGTGGCTACGAAGCGTCAACATGGTCTGAGAAAAACTCTGCGACTTTATTATTTTCAGCCTTAATTACACGAATATTTGGAGTTCAACGAACTCGAGACTCTGACAACTTAAGTATTCGCAACAAAATGACTGGCCGAATTTTCTTTTTGCGCTATCCAAAATTATATGATTTCTTTTTGGATGAATTGCGTAAAGCTAGTTCGTTGATTTTACGTCATGAAAAAGCCAATAAATTACATCCATTATTACTGATGCTTAGTCGATTGTATCCATCGGCATTAGAGGGAACCGAGTCCAATTTGAAAGTATGTTTCCCGATTTTTTTGTTTTGTTTTTTAATAACTTTGAACACGCTTCAGCTCTCTGAGTTCATTCCATACATATCGAATTGTTCTGGATGTCCGGAAATGCAAACAAGATACCTGGCAGGAAAAGCAATCATAGCTCTAATTTCAGTGGATTCATTACCAGTAGCTATTTTAAAAAAGTGTGCTGAGGTTTTGGTAACAATAAATGTAATACTTACATTTAAAATATTATCTAAAGTAATTTTTCTATAGATTTCAGCGGATGATCCAAAAACGATTAATTTAAATGTACTGCATGGTCATTTGCTTCAGGTGAACACATTAAAATCTATTGTTAAACTAAATATCATATTAATCATCTGTTTTACAGATTCTCTTTCTTATAAAAGCTCTAAAATCACAAGAAGTTGAGCTTATTGGTGATATATGCTCAACGGTAGTCAATTTTCATTTGAAGACTAAAATTAAAAATGCAGTCATATTGAAAGTAATGCTGGATATTTTCATTGAGATTTTAAGCGGGTGAGTATTAAGGAGTTAATTAATAGCTTGAATAAATTGTTTACTTAGAGTTTATATGTATGTAGTTGAGATTGTGTGTTATTTCATTTTGTGTGACAATTTATAAATCTATATTAATAAAAATGTAAATGTATGTTTGTTCCTAATCGCTAATCTCAGAAAGTTCTTAAGCAATTGCTTTCAAATTTTGAAAGAACATTGAATTCAAGTCCATGAGTGTTTATATATACTTTAAACAAAAATAATACCTTATACTTAAACACAACACTACCTTTACTGCAATATAAGGGTTATAGCACCTTTACTTATCAAAAAATAAATTCTTAGTTTTTTTGTTTTGTCAAAAAATATAAATAAACAAAAATAGAAAAAATAAAATACCTAGAATTCCTTTCAATTAATCAAATGTAACACATTACGCCAAATCAAATTCGTGCATTGCTTGCCATTATGGACTTGGCTCATTTGGAGGGTTAAAGGGACATGCTATAAGCTCAAATACCAGGAAAATTCTAGCCCATCATCTACCGATTTTTGGTCCAGAAAAGTAGAATTTCATACAATTTTAAAGAGTGTTAGTCAGATAACGTTTACATTTGAATCTGAACTTACATACATACATATGTATGTACAGTAAACCAAAAAAATAAAAACATGCACTTTTGGCTTACCTAAGACGGTCAAAATCGTTATACGATTTGTCAAAATCGTTATACGATGGGCCAAACTTTTTCTGGTATCAACGTTAACGAGGAGTCAATGGACAACATAATGCAAGGTGATTTGCAGCTCTTTGATGCATCTTATGCAAATCACCCTGTAAAGTTTATGGTCTACACAGGGTGATTTGCATAAGATGCATCAAAGAGCTGCAAATCGCCCTGTATAGACCATAAACTTTATTATATTAAAAAAAAATAGGGATCGGATAGGGACTAAAACAAAATATTTATGTATAGAAAAAAATTCATTCAAACAATTTGAAAAAGTCTAGAAATTATTAAAATCAAAAAATGATTCTGTAAAAACACCAAAAATCGCATGATTCAATGATTTTCAACGACGACGTAAAGGTAAAAAATTCATTGTAAAGTTCTTAAAAGTTCGGATAGTTGTAAAATTCATTATTAAGCTTTGCATCCATTTTGAGTGCTCTTATTAAAATTTGAACTATCTAGGTTTTATAACTACTCTGGAGTTTATGTTAAGGCGAGACGAAGTTCGCCAGGTCAGCTAGTTACAAATAAATATTTCACCAGGCTTTAAAAACAATTACAAATTTCATTTAAGCAAATACTTTTCATCCGTTGATAATGGTAACCCAGTTCGTCCTTAGGCTTATAAGCCAAGGTGGGTTAATCATTTTCGATGCCATGTGCCTGCTATGTTGATTTTTCGTCACCATAAGTTTAGCATCTTACCTAGACAATTATTTTAAAACTTACATGTCTTGAACAATTGTACCAAAAAATAAAATAATGTTTCTTTACTTTACTTTCAGCACTAGAAATCTAAAACTTCCCCAAGAAACCATACAAAATCTTCTACATTTTACTCAACAAAAACACTTTTACTCACGTGAGCTTTCCTTTTACTATCCCGTGTTTCGAAAATCATTATACATCTACAATTTACACATGCTGCGACTGACTTTACCATTTGGAGCCTTATCCGACTTTTTATTCTCTCCTCCTATCACACACGAAAGCATCTACCTCGAACAGGCTGAAACTTGCCTTAATATCATTATTTTAGTTTTAAATAAAAAACGTTCGATCACCGAAGATCTAGAAGAGTACGAAATAACAGATGCCGAAATTGCATTTATGAAAGTACTACCCGATGATATGCTCGATGACTTGCAAACAGAATTAAAAACCAGCAAAAAACTCCATTCAACCCTGAAGGCAGTCACACAAACGCCCAAATTTTATCCAGAATGTGCAATGAAAGCATATGCAGCATTAAGCCAACTAGATATCTTTGATTTCACTCTTACGCAACTAATCAAAGAATCTAAAAAACATCCGGGAGATGTTAAAAGCCCTATAACACTGTGCGTTGAGAGATTGGTGCTTAAAAAGGGTATAGAATTCAAAACTTCCCAACTGTGTTTGGAGTATTTGATGGAAATAACACAATCTTGGAATCCCGATTGTTTAAGGTGAGTAAGATCTTAGGAGACCGAATAATTTCGACTACATATATTTTTTTTCTACAGATTAAAAGCATCGAATATTTTACCACATATTGCTATTCATTTTCCTACAGCGCTTGAGAAGAAAAAATTAAAATTTGTTAAAGAATTTATTAGCCTTATGTTATCGATGCTTATGGATGAAGATTTTGATGTCAGAGATAACACAACAAAGGTAGTCTTAAGTTTGCCCAAAGAGGATCTTGGAATAGGTAAGCCAAAACTTCTCGTGGGTTTCTAGTTATTTCGATACAATGTATTGGGGAAACATGTGTGAGAGATATTACAAATACGAGTTTATCAACACAAATGTATGGAGATACTTTAAACGAATAAAAGAATTACTAACCAAATTTTCGATAAAATACCTTTTGAATCATAAAACCGAGATTTGAATTCTCTCCTTGGATGAACTCGCACTCGAATATTTTAATATTAACATTTAGTTATCTTTTTAAATTAAATTATTGTTACTTAATTCTATTCTCAGAAAACGTTTTATCAACAATGGCACAGAGGCTATTTCTGCAATATACAGCAGACCTACTTAATGCCATGAAAGCCGACGACGACTACCTTATAGACGTGTTTAAGGCTGTCGCCGAATCCCAATTGATTGCTGCAAATATAGACCCGAGTGATGGTAATGCAAGCACGATTAGCAATAGTACATCCAATGGAGACCTAGAAGTTTTCGATAAAAACGAAGCAAATGTTTTTGCTGAACCCCTAAGAGCTATTGCAGACAATATTGTGATATACAAAAGTACGTTTAGTAACCGACACAAAGTGATGCACGTAGTAAATACGTATAAAATTTGTTAGTAAATTTAATAAATTATGTATTATTCTTTTGTCATTTCTTGTTTTATTCTGAGAATAGTTTTCTGTATTCTGCGAATAGTTCATGATATGATAATAATTATATATATAGTATGTATATTTTTTATATTTGTGTATGTGTCTTATTTAAAAAGCGTATGGAATTAATTAAAGAAAGGTTACAAAAATATAAAACTTATTTTAGTTATGCAATGTTTGCAATTTTTGTCGATGAAAATATCAGGTTAACATGAATTTATTGATTTATATAATGTATGTATTGAATAAATCAACTTCGTCAAATGTATAGCAATTAGCAATTGAAAATAAAAGTCTTGACTATAATAAAAATTATGGTTTTATTGTAAATATTGAAAACATTTGTAAGTATTGAAAATACATTTTTCCTGCAAATCAACATTTTGTTTAACACCTGTTACACCAAAAATTAGAGCCACTCGCTTGGTTTGCCTCTCTGTTAAGAGTTTTGTTTAAATTATCGTTTGTATGCAAATAAACAAATTAATTTTTCTGTCAATTTGTATCTGCTTATCCCAAATAAAGACAAGAAGTATCAGCGAAGTATTTCGAAGAGAATAAACACTGCAGCTATCCTAACGAACATTGACAAAACAATAGTTATTCTAACCGAAATAAATTGATTTATTTTTAAGTAGATTATATAAAAATTAAAAAATAAAGTAACGTTTATTTAAAAAAAAAAACTGCACAAACGACGTGCCTAGTAGTTTTTTAATTATTTACTCATTTTCTTCACACATTTATATTATATTTTCACATATTTTTTTGTAGTTTTATAGTGTACTTGTTTACGGGTATGTTGATTTTACATTCAATATCACATTTAAGCATACTCCGGAATTAACAAAACAAAACAAAAAAAAAATCAATGTGCCCCCTTCTTAGAAAATGAAACCTAAACATATTAATAAAATAACTTCCAATTGGATAATCAAATACATAATTAAAACGTCGATACAAAATTTAATCAAACTTCGACTTTCCTTCGCAAGAACATGCATCACAGACACGAACATCGGAGGTCCATCCTCGTTCAGGTACTGGTCGACGAGTTGCCGAGCAATTTTCACAAACTGCTTGTCCACATGCTCGACAATGATGGCGCCAGCAGTCACTCACTTCCTTTGAATTGCGGCTAGAATCGTTTTTGGTCGGAGTCATGGCATTTTTCAGTAGATCTTCAGCTGTGCCAAACTGTACTTTACAAATCGAACAGGCTGGTGATTCTGAATCAGGTACCCAATAAGAAGGGCGAGCGGTATCTTTTATAAGATCTGTTTTGAAAATGTATGTTTTAATTAGCCAACTATTAAACTAATACAGTTCGACTTGCCTTTAGGGTACTCAAGTACAGACGTTACACTACTGATCGTATTGTAGATTGTTTCACTATATTTTCTCACAAATATGTCTCCATCTTCATTGGGTGGCCCTGTATTATTAGTAGTATAACATAGGTTATCTCTTGGTTTTTCTGAAGTTTTTTCAAACGGGAATTTCTACTATGAAAAGCTAGTTTTAAAAATACTTGCAAAAAAAACCTTACCCGGGACTGAGTCTTGATTTCTGTTGAGCTCTTCTCGGCAGTCGTTGCACACTCGTACTGGATCATTCCAACCACGTGCTGGAACTGGTAATTTATGTTGGCTACAAGCGTTACAAAAACCTTCACCACATCCACGGCAATGGTGTTTGCGAAGTCCAGTCTTTTCGAAGTTTTTTCTACATTCATGACAATGCTGAAATGAAGATTATTATTAAATATAAATCTGTAGTAAAATACTTAGATTCAAAAGGATTATATCCTTTGAGAATTTTTTGCAAAATTTTATAAATTAAAAATGTGTAAAAATGAGGAATCAGAAGAATCTCAGCATAATTGAATAATTTTGATAAGGAAAATGTTTTGTGTCATTGTTTATGTTTAAAGGTATAATTTCAAACAATCTAAGTCTATTCTCAATAAATTGAAACTAACTGTAATTTCTGCATTTGGTTTCCAATAACTGGGTGCCACTGTATCAGCAAGCAAGTCGGTTAAGGCTTTTGTCGGTTTTGAGCCTATACTACTAATAGCTTCTGCTATATATGACACTCCATCAAGTACCATCTGTGCAGAGTGTACTGGTCCTTTGACAGGCACATTTCCCCCTTTCCAAACATGGACGATTTCTGACCTATTTTAAAATATACATATTATTATATATCTGTTATAAGTTTTTTAAATATTCTTCATTTTTTTTACCTGACAGCCATAGCTTCTGGTGGCTTATTGCCATACCAATACTGACGTTCTCTATAAATTTCACCACAGTTCGGGCACTCAATGATTGATCCCTTCCATGCATATTTGGCATAGCCGAATAAGGAATTCTCATTGTGTCCTTGAGCACCCATAATAACAACAACCTCTCTTCCATTCTTATAGCATTGTTGACACAATAGAACTTTGTTTTCAAACTGGTGTTGATAGTTACACGGCGCCGTATTTTGATGATTCTCGCCATCAACAACATGACCCATTGAACGTTGGCAACGACGGCTACACGACTCACAATGAACTGTGCAAGTGAAATACTGTTCCGGAAACGGATTGATTGTCCTTTCGACAATCTCACCTGAAAATTTTAAATTCAGAGCCTTCATTGCCTTAAATACCACACTCGGTTGTCGAGGAGATCGTACGGCAGTATTTTCAATTTCCATTTGAATTGCTGCGATTACTTTGGAAAAATCTGTTGACCGATCATCGGGCGTTTTAATTCCAACATAACGCAGTGAGCTGAATGCATTCGTTTCAATATTTTGACGAGCAAAGCCCTGGCGAAGTTTATCTTCTGCACTTTCTTCGAGAGCTAAAACAATTGGGGCTCATAAAGTTAAACCTTTTTTTAACTATTTTCTTTAACAATACTTACAACTGTCTAACGGCTTTGTATGCCTTGTTTCATGAAAAACAATGACTGCTGGCCCTAATGCTTGGGCTGTTCCAGGAATGGCAAGTGACTGTAGAGCCTGGGCAAAATGCGAACAAAATGCCTTTGAAGCTGTTCCCAAAAAGTCAAACATATCACTATGTAAACGTTCCGAACGTGTTCGATAAACAACAATATCTGATATGGCTAATATCTGAAAATAAATTTAAAAAAATTAAAAAAAAAAACATTATTGATATAAAGAAAACTTGTGTTAAGTTAAATCCAACCTTAAGTAACATTCTCATTCGTCGATTGCTTTTTGCGGTTGTACCCAAAAGTCCTTCGGTATCCAAACAAAGAACACCAAGTTGATGCTGCATGGCGGCATACACACCAATGGTACAAGAGTTTTGTTCCGATGATGTTTTGAAAACTTCTTGGCCACAAAAAAATGCATTGTTCATTGTATGGGATTTTCCATCGCCCGTATTGCCAAATATTGAAATTACTTTGATTTTGTCACTATCGGAGCAACGAAGACGCTTGCAAAATAATTCCGGGGTTGCAACTTGCAGATTTTCTTGTTCATCCATGAGTAGAAATGATCGAAGGTTATTGTCTGATGAATCATATGGATTTTCTGATACGGTGTTAATAAATGGAATGGACCTGAAATCCGTGCCACTTACTAAGTCTGGCCTTATGGCTTCTTCCTGAAAAAGTATAGTAAATTGTTATTTTTAGAATTCCTGTATCGATTAAAATCAAATGCGTAACATTTTTAAACGGTCCGATGTGTTTAGCTTTCTTTTAGATCGAAAAGTCCCAAACTCAAAAACAAAATAAAACTGAAGGATTTTTCTAGATGTTGTTGCAGGAATGTAAAATCGGCAATTATAAGTGATTGTAGTCTTATCTTGATAAAAAGGTAGGTAACTGTAAGAAATCTCATTTTTTTTGCTAAATAAATTATTGACATGCAAATATAAGTTTATTATTCTTATTTCTTTCTTTTTTAAACACTGGTGTGATAGTTCGGTCACAAAGCTTTACACTAAAGATCATATACAGTTAAGTACATTTATTAATATTAAAGCGTGTAAAGCATTTTTGAAGTGCTCTTAAGTTCATTTATTTATAGTTTTACGTCATTGTTGCTCATTTACTTTTGACTATGTTGTTTATTTTGTAATTCAATAAATCCAGAGATAACATTTTTGTGGTGCAAACAAAAAAAGGCAATCAGCTGATATTTCTTCATGCACAATTTTCGACCTGAGACCACGGACACAATCACAAAAAAATAATTTCTTCCACATTTTTTTTCTGTATTTAACAAAAAAAAAGAAGCTTTTGCGCCTCAATTTAAAGAAAAAACGTTATGAGGAGCAATAATCTTAAGATAAGTGATTAACTTGAAAACATGGAGTATTTTCAAGTTTTAGTTAGATCCTATCCTACCTCTGTTATTGGAATAAGGAAAGCCATTGCATCTCTTATGATAGTTTTCTTTGCACCCCAAAAATCACGATCATTATTTTCTTTGTTCGGTTGTGCAACAAGCTTTGTTTTCTTTTAATGTCGCATTTTTTCTGCGAACTGCCAACACAGAAAGACTGTTCTTGTATCGCTCGCCTCGTCAGCCGTCACTTAAAACACGCCCGTCAATGAACTACATAGACTTTTCGTCACCCGGTCAATAGACTTTTTACTATAGATACAAATAAAACAACCCGAAATTGTTTTCAAACAAAAAGTAGACAGCAAAGATGTAGACGTAAGTTACATTAAAAATGTATTAAATCATTAAAATGAGTGCGTTTTTAAAATTTGTATGTAGTTCACAGCGTAATGAAGATAACTGTGCAAATTAAAAAAAAAAAGAGTCACAAAACGTGATTTCAAAAGAGCGAGCTTTAGTCAATTCAAGTGCAAATTAGAAGGGAGAGTTTTTTGTTTACTTTATTAACTTAATATCTACACTGCATCAGGAAATAACATGCACACACAATAATAATTATCTTTCTAGATTCTAGAATATAGCAGGTATGGCACAGAGGTTGTTGGTTTAAAACAGTGTCACAAGTAAATAATCAAATTCAATACATATATGTAATTGTCGTTTCTCGTTGATTTCAAAATATATTATTTTAATATACAGGCTAACTTCTTTACAACGAACTTTCTCTCTAAAGCAAATTGATGTTTATTCCCTTTTTCCACTTGAAAAATATTTAAATTCCATTGATAAAGATCTAATTTTTAATTTTGTTCCGGATGCAAATTTATTTCCATAAAAGGAAATAGGTAGTTACCAATTTTAATATTGCAAAACTTACTGCAATTTTTGTTCCTAATCTTAAATCTAGGAATCTCGTTTTTAGCTAAAATTAAAAAGTGTGCATGCAATTTTTGACTGTTGGTGTGTATTGGATCTATCAGATAACGAAGTTGAAATATTTTTTTTTGTTTTTGAAAAAATCAATCGATAATAATATGGAAACTAGAAAGGGATGAAACCTTGAACGATTTGTTAGGGGATAATGCACTGCGATCTAAAAGATCTATTATGCCTCTGGGATGAAACCTTATTAAGCCTAAGATTCTTACAATAAAGCGGTATATTTGTAATCAAAAAATAAAAAGATATACTTTTTGTTAAAAATAACTTATTTTTTTAAGAATAAATGTAAAAGAATACATGCAGTGGAAAACTTAATTTGTATAAAACTTCTTTAAAACAAAGCAATTGCTTGTCCCCTTGGTTCGTCTCAAAAACCAAACAGTTAAACTTCTTAACTGTATGGTTTTTGACTAAATTTTGCTCAATGTTTTCGTATGAAATTCTGGGTTTAATGAAACATTTTTTTTTATAGAATTCAAAACCTTTTGAAGTGTCCAGAGTCAGTTTTGGATGAGAATTGAGAAAATTTTTTGAATTGTGTTACAGGCTTCTATGTAACAGCGTTTAATGGCTTAAAATTATTTGTTTTGTTACTGAACCGACTACTGCCTGAGTCTCTTTTTTAAATGGTGGAGTGCAAACAAAAACAACAATTGTCTTCGAAAATCTGTGTTAGAATCCTTCTTAATTCTTTTTAAATTAATCTTTTATTAAATATTTATATTTTATATGCAGTTAGTAGAATAACTCTAACGTTAAAAAGAAAACTGATAAGAACAAGTTTTTAATTGTGGCCCCTAACAAATACCCGCCCGAAGCCTGTGTGTACTTGCTACGCCACCGTTGGATCACCAACCAACAAAAACAACAAATATAATTCGGGACTTTCCCGAAAAATTATAGAGCGAAATCATGAGCTATGTATAATTGTATAATGTATAACCTTATCCTCGAAACAGGGATTATTTATATGGAGATGAGCAACATTAACGAAAATTAAAAATAAAAATGGATCAGTTTTATAAAATTATTTTTATTTTAAAGAAATAGAAATCAAGAATGGTTCTATCATAAGTCTTCATAAAAAAAAATCTGGTGATGGTAGTTTTTACATTCGTTTGTTGTTGTTTTTCCTATTTTGCCCCCAATAACCTACTTCTCTCTCGAAATCAGAAAAAAAAAAAAAATTCATACGACAGCAGCATATCGACATAACCATTTGTTATTTAATTGCGTTTCAAATTTGTTACTAGAAATGAATAATTAAATATGCTTATCAATTGCCTTGAAATATGTAGTTATTTAAATATCAATAACTTGCGTTTTCTTTTTCTTAAAAAAAAAAAACAAGAAAACAAAAACAAATGCGTTTGCCTTTGTTGCAATAGCAATGGATGGAACACACCATTTTCTTAAACTTAAAATAAACATTGCATTACAACCAAGTTATTTAAGGACAATGAAAATGTTTCGCACCTAGATTATTTGTATTCCAGTTGCAAAGTGCATTAACATAAACACAAAAATACTAAAATAATTAAGTTGTTTTCCAGAGAATGCAGACGTGTGCAACACGGAAAAACAATCAGATTTATTATTCACGATGGCAACAACAACACCAATTGAATGATCATCAGCGGCCAGTCGAGATGCGGGAGGTAAAAATAAAACCAAAAACGAGAACTTACCTTGATGAAAGTCAGCGAATCCATTGCTTCCATGATTGAAGGGTTTTTGTTTTCGACGTTTGTTTCAAATTTCAACATTTTGGATAAATTTTGTGGCAAATTAATTTTATTTCAATAAGAAAGAAGCAGGTAAGCTGTTTGGATCTTTTGAAAAATCACTTAAACACCGTCAGTTGCATGAGAAAAGTTCAGGAGGAAAAAGTTAATAACTTGGCATTCTTTGGTTCTTGGCACACCCTTCTAGTTGCAGAGCTGGTTTCCAGTTTTTTACTGCGAAAAACTTGTGGTTTTTTTGCGCGACAAGGGATTGCAAGGAAATTACACTTCGGTTATTGTGTACTTTTGTAATTAAAAGATTAAGATAACACCAGCAACGAAGCAAACGCGAAATGAAAAAATATCGTAAATTACTCAGCTCGATCTGCAAAAGTGTAAAGGTAAACGCAAATGGAGTGCATTGCATGAAAAACGAAAATATTTCTATTGTTGACAACTGACAGCCAGAATAAAGGGAACGACAGAATGTCAAATTTTCGTACCCACAAAAAATGCTTTCATATCGACAACACAGATGGCGGGTTAAGCGTTTATACAATCCCCTTAATAAACCTTATAAATAAGAGTATAATTATTTAATTATTACAAATGTGCTACATTTTATTTTTAATTTGGATTGAGAAATTGAGTAAGCAGTACGGTTTCTGTGAACATTTTGATGGATTTAGTTTTGTGTATTTAGATTGAAAAAATGATTGTGAATAGATGGATATAGGCAAGAATACAATACTTTCATAGAATCTTCAAACCATTTAAAAATATACATACATGTGGTTTGAGGTAGTGAGTTTTCCAGCATATTCCAGCTTGTAAACGTTCAGGTTGATACTCTCATCCGGAAAATGTAGAGATTTAATAAAATAATTTAAAAGATAAAACAAAAAACAAAAAGATTCATTCAAAGCCAGCTGATTTGCGGAAGGATAAATAAAACTGCATGCATTTTGCAATTCGGTATAAAAGAACATTTTCATCACTATGTTGTAGGCCGTCCTTTAAGTACTAAAAATGACAAATTGAAACATTCAATATGGCAATACCCACCTTCTTTAATTAATTAGTCATCTGTGAACTGTCAACAATTTGTTACTGCGGTGTCGAAGGTTAATTTAAAACTCTCTTGTCTCTTCTCGTTTTCGGAATAAAATATTCTGAAAAAATAAAAAAAGAAATATTCCAAAACCCATTTAAAATTGTTCTATAACTTATTTCGTTCAAAAACCACCAACATTGAAAAAGTTCTCCCGTCGCGATAACCTCCAAGAAATCCTCGCGCATCGGGCTACATAAAAGGCACGGAAAAAACTATTGTACACAAAATACAAAATTGAAAAAATCGCTGGGCAAGCCAAATTTGTTTGAAGAAAATTTCAGTCAAAATTACCTCAATTAGGTGGAAACAAACACTGATGCCAGGATTTCATCTCAATGAAATGGGCGAAATGGTTTTGGACGCAGTTGACGACATTGGAGTCGTTGATGTCTACGATTTAGCATCAGATATTGGGAAGGAATATGAGAAAATTATCGATCAATTTGGTACTGAAGCAGTCACAGGGCTGATGCCGAAAATAATTAATACACTTGAGCTGTTGGAGGCCTTGGCTACAAAAAATGAGCGAGAAAACGCCGCTATTCAAGAGTTGACTGACAAAATATCACAGTTAGAAAGTGAAAAGAACGAGAAGGCCGAGTTTCGCAAGAGATTTGATAAGGTAATTAAAATTCCAGAAAAAGAATGATGCACCTGCCTACTTATTTCAATTAGATCAAAGCATAGCTAAGAGGTATGGTTTTTCTTTTTATTTGTTTTTTGTTAAACTCGAAAGGAACTGGAAGTTATTGAGGAGCAATGGCGTGGAGAAACCAATGAGCTGGTTGAATTGGTTAGCAGTCTTCAGGAAGAAAACAAGCGCTTAGTTAAACAGACCCAAGATCTGCAATCGGCGTCTGCTCAATCATCTGGTCTTGGTGCAAGTTTGACCGAGAGTTTCATGTCAGTTACTAATAATGAGCTAACAACGGCTTTATCTGACACGCAAGTGCTGCAGCGCCTCAAAGAGCAGATATACAAACAGCGTGATGAGCTTAAAAAGAGGGATCGAGAACTACAGGAAAAATACTTGGACATTGAAAATGTGAGTAAGCATTCATCATTATATCGCAAGGAGGTATAACATCTTTATTTGTTTCATCTGATAATCGCGGGTATTTTGTGGATGAATTTACAGGTATCTGCATCTGTTATTTGAAGAAAAATAGAGCGGGATAGATATATGCCAAATGCATAAAAGAGTGCCTTCCCGAAAGTGAACATGTTTTTCTACATTTCGTTTTCATAGTAATTCCAATAATCTACATTTGCGAAGATCTGTATTGTGATCTTATGTCTGGCTATTTTTGCAGAATTGAAATGCATTACACAAACTCATTAGCTCAGCTTATATCTCAAGGATGTGCATTATGTTATGCATTTATAGGGAAAAGTGTAAACTGTTAAAGCAATTGAATTTTCAGCAATGCAATAACTAAAGTAGCTCCAAAATGTTCTAATAAACAATAGTAATCAATCAAACATATTTTTTACAATATCAAGGTTTAATAGGACAATTGTAAAGTAAGCAATTGTACTTTGAATGCATGTGAAACGCTTGCTTTTTTCCATTTTTATTGTAATATTCAGATTTTCATTCAAAAGCAATATTATGCATGAGTAAATCGCCTAATAAATCATTTAATACATTTTTTTCTCAATTGCCTTCTAATTCTTAAGAAGCCGTTATTTGCAAAAGTGGGAGCTTTTTAAAGTTTTTTTTTTGCATTATTTCTTAAATTAGTTGAATTGAATTTTTTTAATTCACACTTTATTTATTATATTCTAGCTTCTGTTAAATTATTTTAATTTTTAAGGAAAATGTTATTCCCTCACTATTACTTTTTATTTCTGTATGTTGATTTTTTTTTTAAACTTAGTACTGCTGATGGAAATAAAATTTTACTGTAGTCTTCAAAACGACAACAAAATGCTTATAAAAATTCAACTAAAACGTATTCATTTGAGGTTAATTTTAATTTAAAAAAAAGTTATTTTAACAACTTCACTGTCCCCATACAATCTGATTCAAAATCACCCACAAGTCCATTATTTTTCAAGACATCGACAATAAGTCCCATGTATCATATATGATACACAAAATTATTTTTTTTCATGCCTCACAAGTCCATGTATCATATATGATACATAAACAAAATTCGGCTTCACTGTCCCCATTCAAACTGATTTAAAAACATGAATGAATGAATTAAAAAAAAAGATATTTTTTTTTGTTTTCAAATTTTTATACATGGACATATGCTAACTCCACTTTATCTCAAGAACGAATGGGGATATCGACTCCAATTAATTTTGTTCGACATTATAACTTCAAAAGATTCAAAAATGACTTTCATAAAATTTAGTGGTTTTTAACTAGAGTAATTAAAAAATAAATTCGGAAATTGTGGTTGGTCGCAAATATCTCAGGAACAAAAACGGCTATTGACTTCAAATAAATTTTATTCTATACATTATGATATAATACAGACCCGATATTAATTTAGAAAAAATTCAACGGTACCGCAATCTTGTTTAATTTTTTTTTAAATAAAAAACTAATCCAAATTTGTGGCTCATCAATAAAAACTGATATCAAACTATTATTATATCAATTATTCACTATGCGAAATGATGTTTACGACATCTGGTAAAATTTTGAATTGGCAGTTTTCCCACAAAAAACCAACAAATAAGAAATAAATCTACTGAAAAGTGCCAAAAATTGCTTTTCGACTTTCATAGAGTGGGCAATAATTTTGATTTTAAAATTATTTTATGATAAACTTGATACAACTGTTAACATATTGTACATTAAAAAAAAAGTCAAACTAACCGTTTTCTTACAAAAAATAAAAGGATAGGAACACTTCGAAGAAATTAAAGCATTTTCAAGATCAACCCGGTTGATCGAAAAAGAGTTGTTGGCACTTTTTAGTACTTTTTTTTTTAATTTCGTTGAAAGAAAACTGTTAATTTGATATTTTAAAAAACTGAAAATCGCTTCTGCATTTCTTTATAGCTATGATCTGTTAAAGAAAATGTCATTGGGGTCGAAATCTCCATTTGTTTTTGAGATATCGTCGATAAAAAAATATATATCAAACTTACGAAGGTACTTTAAGACACACGCATACATACAAGACATCTCTGTAGAAAAAACTAATTTAAACTCTTGGACCTTAAAGCGTGTATATTCGACAAAAATTTCAGTTTGACAATTTAAATCGTTTAAAATCCGCGCTAGCATGGCATCTGTCGGAGCAGATTGCCCGCAAGACTTAATTTGTCGGAGGTTTAAGTTGCTCTTGACTTATTTGAAAGAATAAATAAACCAAATTCTTTGGAACATTTTTCTCCACTCTGAAAAACAAACACACTAATATGTATGTATATGAAAAATTTTTAAAAAAGAAATGCGTTTCAAAGCAATTCAACGGGCGCGTTAAATAAATGTCCAATCAGAGCCCTTATTATGAATTACGAAACGAACGGCAGAAAAAACGAAACTCAAAGAAACGAAAGTCATGGCGAAGAGCGATTACAAGATATGAAAATAGAAAGCAAAACAAATTGCCAGGCAAAAACGAAAAATGATAATTTTTTAAAAGCGCAACTAACTTCACTCGTATTAACAAATGTCAAAATATAAAAAGCTGAACGAGAGCCTGAAGGCATTCTTAAAAAAAAATACGAGTATCGTAATTTTTACGATTCTCGTTTTTCTTAATCGCAATTTGACGATTAAGTGCTACTGCAATCGTTTTTCCTAATCGCAATTTAACGAATACGCCTTATTTTGAACGAGTATCGTTTTTCATAATAACCCCCCAGCTGTTCGATAAAATACCTTGAAGCTAAAATCCTCAAAATCAGAAAATTTTTCTCTACCAACGGATACCTAGCTAGGGCCGAATAACTTCTTCTCGAAAGTTAATAAGATTGTTTTTCCAAAAAAAAAACTTGCTGTTTTCTTTATTTCCAACATTTCTTGCAATTTTGTTGAGAACCAGACTTAACCATTTATATGACAGTTAAATTCTTAAGCAATATTTTTTGTAAAGAAAAACGCGTTTTTAAAAACAAATGTTTATTCATGAAATATTTTTATTTTATGTATCATATATGATACATGGGATTTATTGATCAAGTTTTTTTTTCTAAGAAAAATTAAATGGACTTATTGATATTTATATATCATTTGTAGGGGGACAGTGAAGCCAAATTCGAAAATGAATCACATATGATACATGGACTTGGGAGGCACGGCACAAGCTAAGATATTTGTATCAAATTTGATACATGGGACAGTGAAGTTGTTCAAAACACAGAATTTCATGCTGTTGGTACACAAAATACAAAACCAGATAGAGCTTAATTTAAATTTCGATTTTTCGCACATCAAAATTTGTCAAATCGGACCGATTACAATAACTCCCTATGGGAAGTTAATAAACAAATATTAATTAATTTTGTTCTTGCGTTCTTATGTCATACCATTGTCAATTATGAAAACATATTTAATATTGATTTTTAGTAAAAAAAAAACACAGATAGCACTATGAAATTTACTGAAAGGACTTCGAAAGATATTCAGTCAGCGGCACAACTTTTTACATAAAACTTTTAAACATGTACCTACTGGGGTAGTTTTATTTTATAACAATAACGTTGTTTTAAGCTTGTGCAGTAACTGGTTTTAACGGAAAAAATCTCGCTGATTAATTTGATATAGTTTGCATCAGTTTTAATATAATAAGTGGGTAGTAATGAGACTAAACCGCCAGTTCAGCGAAAGAAAAGAATGAATTTGTATAAGTCTTAGTCTTTTAATTTATTAAACGAGCCATAAAAAGCATTGTTTTTATGTATTCATGCAGAAATCATAATTTAATTTTAATTTATGGATCAATGACTTCTGATTTTATAGTTAAACATTCAAATGGACCGACTTAAGAACTCCGGCCGCGAGACGCGTCGTCGCCATAAACAACTTCAACTGCAAGTTAAAACACTTTGTGAAGAACGTGCAGATTTCTTGGCCCAATTACAAGATCAACACCGTGACATTATGCAGCTACGCAAGCGTTTGGGTATTGCCGAAAAGGAAAATGAAGATTTGGTTAAATCGCAAGACGAAAATGACCCAAATCGACCTCGTTACACAACATCAGAGCTCAAAGAAATAATGAACGAACGTGATGAGTTACTCACGACAATTGATAATCTAAATGAAGAATTAAAAACTCTCAAACCAGATGAGAGTATAAGAGAACCTGAAGACGAAGATGACAAAAAAGAGGATCAATATGAACCGTAAGTAAAATTAAAAAAAAATCTGTTTGATGTTGTTTATGATGTTATTTCTTTTTTTTTTTTATAAATTTTAGACCCCTAGGATATGATGCTCCAGTACAAGGTCCACTTCCCTATGAACCTGATGATGCACCCTGGAAAAAATCATCCGAATCTGGAATAAGAAAATTGTAAGTTAATTAAAATAAAAAAGAAAACAGAAAAATAATGATGATGAAAATCAAATCAAATTTCCAGTTTCAGAAAGCTATTTTATGAACCTGATGGTATGAACCCAAAACGATCCTTAGCTACGCTGTCAAAAATGGCTTTATCTGCTACACCAACTAATAATGCGCGCTTGTAAGCTTACCCAGGTGACTATGTTTAGATACAAACTCAATTAAAGAAAAACCAATGACATGGTTTTGCGCAGTACATTAGGATTTGATAGATCCTTCTCGTTATATCTAATTTCAATTGAACCCTACCAATTAGTATTACATTTATTTATTATTTTAAACCCCGAAGAACCAAACAAAGCACTTATTTCTAAACATTATATTTTTTATTTATTCTATGTTAACGTCTATACATAAATTTAATGTTAAAGTAAATAAAACAAACAAAAAATATTTAAAATACTTACAATTACAAAAGAAAAACAAACAAAAACATACACATTTTAACTTATCGTATTGTATTAACATCTAGTCTGAGAGTGTTTAAAGCTCAAATTTTTGATAGAAATTTCTTAGAATGAACAAAGTAAAAATAGAATTAAAAATACAATACACAATGAAACAATTTTAGGTCGTTACAGTTTTTTGGAAGAAAAAAAAAAAACATTTTGAATATATTAGTAAGTAGCTCTTAGACGAAATGGAATGGAAATAATGTTTATTATTTTTGTCAATGATATTTTAATTAATAGAAATAATCAATATACTTTTGTATGCTATTACCTGAGAGTCACATCTTTTATGCAAATATTATCCCAATCCCAAAACAATAAAAATTGTTCTTAGTGATATAATTGTTTTTTACGTCTTTCCATGGAATCATTATATTTTCATATAATAATTTTTCAATTTTTTACCATTAAACTCATCGTCTGATTTCCTGCTGATCATTACGTTTATGATGGTTGTGTTGTGATCAATAATAATCTGTTATAAAAAAAATTAAGAAGTTTACGTTTTAAATGATATTAATGATACAATTTTCGCCAGACCTTATAATTTTTGTTCTAAATCAATCGTAAATGTGCAAACACAGGTTCGGCGAAAGGAGCAAAACGGATTCGAATTATATATGTATATATGTATGAATATATATTTTTTAAATTTAAGTTGTGTTGTCTTATAAACGTCTTATAGGGAGTTATTTTTATTTTTATTTATTTTTTTGTTTTTAGGTTTACTTGACTGATAATATTCCATTATTATTAATTTGATTGAATAAGAATTAACATTTTTAATAGTTATCCAAATAAACTACATACAAAATGTTTTTTATTCAGGTCTTTCATACGCACATTAAATGTTATTTGGTTCATCACAAGGTTTATTGGCAAAATTTCCTGCTATAATTCATTACAAGTTCGAAGATCGCTTATCACTGAAAAAAAAACATCATAAACAATTAGACATCTTATCTTTCATATTAATTTCCACTTGACCATTTTCATCATTGTACAATATTTTTTAATTCCCTTTTCAATGATTAAAAAAAAAAAAACATTTATGTTCCATATCATAAAGATTAATAAACATATATTTTCACTTCCATTTCGTATAAAAAAATATGCCAAAAGTTCGGAATAATAATTAAAAAATGAGGTTGTAATAAAATGTTGATAAATAAAAAGGAAGCCTTTTCAAATGAATATTAGAATATAATAATTTGATAATCCATTTTTGTTTTTTAATTATGTTTGACCTAAGCAAAGGGCTTCCAAAATTCTGTCTAGAGATTATCTTCTTGAACAAAAGTTTGATATACATTCTTAAAATACAAAAAAAAAAAGAAGAAACTTAAAGTTTTTATCAGTTACAAACAAATAAAAGAAAATCAGAACTAATTGTCAATTTACATGAATTTATTTTAAAAGACAAACCGCATACTAACATAATTATGTAGGTATAATCCTTTAATAAAGAAACAAATTACAGAACACATATCGGCTAGAGTCTAATTTCAAATAATAAAAAAAGTATACACATATGTATATGTATATTAAAAATTAAATAAAATCTCTTCCCTTCAATTTAAAATTATATTTTTTTTTCAAATATTTCCTATTGTGATCTTTATACAAAAACAAAAATTGCATTCCATCTCAAATATTATATTTATATTATTTTTTATCTTATAATGGTGCCAAAGAATTAACTTCATTTATCTCTTATCTAGTTATGCTAATTTTTTAGTTTGCTATAATAACATTGTATACTAATGAATTCATTTCTAAAATATTTTCTACTACATCCTAAAATACGGTGGGTAAGGTTTTATAATTAATTTTAGTATTTGTGTGATAATTTTAAGTGCAAATAGTCTAAAAATATAAACTACAATTTTGCAGATACATAATTTGAATAGAAAGTTTTAATTTTTGGTAAAATTGCTCGGTTTTTAAGAAACAAAAACATCAAACAGGCAACGAAGATTCTAAGGTGTTTTGTTTTTTCTTCACATATTCAACTACACACTTACATTTTTTAGGATTCAATTGCAAACTATTTTCAGCCCGAATCAACTATATTTTTCTTTTGCAACTCGCAATTAAGCCTAGCAACACCATCTTCAATTAATCCGAGTTTGCAGGAAAGATACAGCTGTACATCGTGGCGTCATCTCGCCGGATTGTCCCATTATTTTCACGCTTGTAGAATATCCGTTAGATAAACCAGAATTCCTATAGTTTTTAATTTGGGAATAAACATACCAAACCAATTCGGTTCATATTGACATCTTCATCGACCGTTAGATGTCATTTCCTCAACTAAGTCAAAATTGGTTGTTCGTTGCTAAAAATTACTACGTTCATGCACACAAACATCTTACGTTGTGTCCCAAGATATTAATACTGACGGGAATGCATACAAACTGACCAAAAACTGACAGCTACTGCTTTATCCGAGTGAAACGTCAAATGGAAAGTTCTTGACATAGTATGGGTTTTGGGAAATGAAAAATAATCAGAAATTTTCTTAGAAGGAATCACAGCTTAATTGGAACTTTTTTGGTAATTAAAAGTATCGTGAAATTGTCCCAAAATTCACGATGGTTTTTCAAGATTTCTGGAAATTCTTATTATTCCCTATATACATATGTATGTATATACATACATATAATACATATATATATATATAGCTGAGCACCTATTTTCCAGTTGTATTAACAATCCATTTTAGAGTTGGTCGCTTAAATACTAAATGTTATTTAAAAAAAAAACAACTAAAATTTGACTGCTCTGGCAACACTAAAAGCTCCCTTTCTATTATTATTTATTTTTAATACATTTTCCGATATATCAAACTGGCAATTATTTCAAATATTAAAAAAGTTTAAAATAGGGTATCAACCTGTTTATTTTTTTTAAATTTTCTTAGTTTCTGTGCACTTTTCTTTATTTTTTTTTATTGACAAACCTTCTACGAAACATTAGAAAACATTTAAAAGAAAGAAGAAAATAGGGTTTATTTACATATATATATATATATAAAGGTTTGAAGTAGGTAATTAATTATTGTTTGTTATTCCAAATCATATTGCTTATGTGCTAACCACAAGCTAACTCAAATATGAGGTCAACGTTACACTTTTTTTCTTTTAAAACAGTGGCTTTCTAACACGGCCTCATACATTATTCAACGTTCTCAAAATTACATGTTTCTTTTTTAACAAAAGGTATTAATTCAAAATTTTATTTATCCTTTTTGTTAACAAACGTATAAAATCAAATATTTTATTTATCCATTTTTTTAACGAAAGTATTTTATTCAAAGTTTTATTTAAGAATTCTATTTATAAATTTTTGAAATCAGCTTCATCATTGAAATTTTCAGTGTACGAATTATCTGCAATTTTCACGACACTCTTCCAAAACAACAATTTTTAAGCCAGTGCTAAAATGTTAGAAAACATTTATAAGTGGGCCATTCAAGGTTTATGTCCAAATTTGTTCGTAGTAAATTGTCAACTGTTCACGTACCTTTCGAACCATCGCATCCGTTTTGCAAATGAGACAGGAAGACGGCATTCTAAAATGCTCTCTCATCTTAGCAAGTATTTTTTGCCATCCAATGTGATAGTTGTCTTCGTGGAATCTTCGTATTAGTGAGTACTTTGAGGTATGAAGAGTTTTTCACAATCCTTTTTTATACAAGAAGTCCTTCAAATATTGTGATTTGGTGTCAGTATCACCTTCCCTGATTTTATCTTTGATTTCGCTAGTGATAGCATCCTGCTTTTGTTCAATATGAAGCCTAGGGGGGTATGTTACCACTAAGATAATCTGCATGCACCTTAGTATGCTCTGTACGTTATATTGAAATTAAAACAGTCAGCAAATATTTTTTCTGTTTAGTTGCCTTAATAGCATTGCAATGTGTTACCAAGAGAAAGTGGATACTGATAAGAACGAAAATGCTTAATCGCATTTACCTCAGCAAGAGTCTCCAAATCATAGCTGTGATATTTGAATTTATACACTTTTGTTGCTTGATTAAAATTTGCTACCACGTGAAGCTGTCCATTAATAAATAGAAGAACTGAATCGAACCTTATAGAACTAGCATCAGTATGTAATTCAGATGTAAGTTCGTTGTCGAATATGATCAATAGGGGTCTTGATGTTAGTTGTCAAAGACAACTTCGAATTTGACATAAACATTAGTTAAGGCAGTTATACAAAAAGTTTTCGGTAACAAATTTTCGGAAATAATTTTCCAATCCCATAACCTGACGTACATATTTGTTTGACATTGGTGGTAAATGGTGCCTTTACTGAAGCATCAATCTTTTTGTTGCTTGGTCTTATAACCTCTTTAGTGAATTCTCTACCCAAATATTCTTATTTTTATTTCTTAGAATTAATATTTATCTATGTTTAGTGAAAATTCACTACAAGTTATGGCCTGCAACACAAGGTCCAATTTTTTGAGTCCATACTCAACGGTTACAGATAGGATGAGAACATCATCGATATATGTATACTAAGGCAACTGTATTTTTTAAATCTCCAATGAAAAACAGCTGCAGCATTAGTGAGCCTAAAGGGCATAAGCCTACATCTTTTTGTTGGTACGAAAGATGTCTTTTCTATTGATTTATCAGCAATGGGGATTTGATAGAAACTCGATACCATATCTGAAGAAGTAAAATATGTGTTGTCGTTTAGCCGGTCCAGCTGGTATTGAATCCGAAGCAACAGGGTTCCGTTTTAGATTTGGCTAATGAAAACCCAGTAATAACAACAAAAAAAAAGAGGCTGGGTGCGACCCACACTGATAACTTCCCATTTTGTATTTATTGTCCAAATTGTCAATTTAATATTCGTCAATATTTTACCTTTTTTAAGGTATTAACAAATGCATTATGTTGAAAATAAAATACATTTGAGTCAATTGCTTGTTGCGATGATAGTCGAAAAACAATTTTTGTCACTTTTCTGTAAATTTCGGTTTTAGTTTTTATTTTTCGTAAAAAAACTGTCAATTTGATATTTGTCAAAATTGGTGCATATATTAATAATTGTACTTTGTATAAACACAAATAAGTTTAAAGTCAATACCGGTGCTCATTCTCGAGATATTCAAATCAAAACACACTTTTTACCAACTTTTGGCAGAATTTTTTGTACTTTTTTATTTTTTGTAAAAAAACTGTCAGTTCAATTTTTTCAAAAATTTTACCAGATGTCAAAGATCACATTTCACATAGCATAAATTGTTTTTAAGATGATATCATTTTTCCTTCATTGTATATGTATATTTCCGTTCCAAAAATTTTTTTTTTAGTTTTTACTTTTTTTAAAAAATAATGGTATGTTAAATTATTTTCCAATTTATACCACATCTGTGTCACATTGCAATTGACACAATAAAATTTATTTGAAGTCAATTGTATTACTCGTTCCTGAGATATTTGCGACAAACTAAAATTTTCACTTTTTTTTTAAACTGCTATTGTGAAAAAACCGTTCGACAAATTTTTTTAAAAGTCCTTTCTGCATTGCATGAAGTTATAACCTACTGAATAAAATTTAATTCGTGTTGATATCTTTATTCGTTCTCGAGATACCGTTAACAAAAAAAGGGGTCTCGAACGTACGAACGTACATACGTACATACGTACATACGTACATACGTACGAACGTACGTACACACACACACACAGACATCTCTCTCTAGGTTCTAGGAACCATAAAACGTCCAGATTTGTCAAAAATTTCAATTTGACAAATCGGACCCATTACAATAACTCCCTATGGGAAGTTAAAAAAAATGAAAAATAAAATGAAAACCCAGTAATAACATATTTCTCTAGAATGGTTTTCAAGTTTTGGATATTTCGGGTATTGTATTAACTTTAATGTTCATACAGTCAGCGGGTTTAATTCGTCATAATTTGAACCTTGACCACTATCAACTATCATCAAAGATGGGTCTTTTAATACGTCTCTACCAATAATAATCGTTAGCTTCCTCAAATTGAACTAGCAGATCCAATTGCTCCATTTGCCTTTTGCGGTATGAAATGATGTTGTTTTCTTTGAAAGTATCTTACTTGCAGTATTAGACCTGATTAATGAGCAATCGGACCCAGTGCCAAGCAGGCAGTGATATAATTCGTGATTGATTATGACCGGATTCGTAATTACTATGGAAACTTTTTGCTGGCTATGTTTAGTTGGACAATTAAAAACACTTTGTTTTTTTTTTTTAATTTAAAATTATATCATATATTATGTATTTTCTATTTAAAAAGTAAGTTGAAGTGTGGTATCAGAAGGTAATACCCAATCCCAAAAAAAGTTGGCCATATTGACAATTTTTTAAGAAATAGAAATAAAGAACTGGGCACCCCAAGATGTCTTCATATTTATTGGCATTCACAGTGCCATTGATGAAGCATAAGGTTGTCTACTCCTAATTATGTTGACATGCATCCTTAGATCATTAATGAAGCTGTAAACATTGCTTTCCTATGAAAGCAATTTGGGTGTAATGCTGTCGCTTTAGCTATGTTTCTAGGCTATTAAATAAATTGACCAACAATATTACAATTATGTTATAAAAGTTATATCCCATTTTCTTTATTTCACGAATGCAAGTTTTTCGCTTATTTTATTATTTATTGCTTTACTCTAATGTGATATTGGCCGTTACAATCATTCTTAAGAATCTTTCTCAAAGCTCTCCTGTCTTGGTAGCAATTATCTCACCCCTCATAATTAAGTTGTTGGAGCTATAATTATATATCAAAATCAGAAGAATTAATCATGTTTAAAACTTTCTAATTAAATATCTACAAAACAAATTCAAAATTGCACATAAACAAAACAATCATGTGCATCTCTTTTTTTATTTTGATTTTGCATACTCCTAAATTTATAAACATTGACATTTGCCTGCATGTTTTTGTACCTACTTAAATTTATTAGTTTAGCATTTTTATCACAAAAAACACACATTATAATATTCAACGATTTCCATGCAATGAAAAAGAATCCATATAAAACACACATTGTGCAGTTATATTTATTATTATTATTATAGAATTTAAACCACAGTTACTGTTAATGTATTTGTATTTAAAAAAAGGTAGCAAAATATGTTAAATTAACTAAAAAAAAAACAAAAGAAACACAAAACGAAATTTTTGTAGAATCTTTAAATTGATAAACAAATGTGAGAATATTCAGTATTGTTACATGAAAATAAAAAAATAAAATTTAAATTACATAGTTAAAAAATTGAAAAATAATCCTATTGAGAATATAAAATAAATAATTATGTAAAACCTACTAGAGAACAAAGAATAATGGTACCAATATTTACTAAAAATAAACAACAAAAAAAAAGGAAACTAAACTAATTTTGTAAATACAAAATATATCAAATATTATACACAATTCAAATTGTTCAAAAATGGAACTCTTAACGATTCACATTTTGACAGTGAAAACAAATCCAACCAAATTACCAACCATTTGTTTTTTATATTTATTATTGATAAAAATGAAAACAAAACAATTTTTTTACAAAAGAAAAAAGCATATTTAACTCTATAAAATAGATATTATTACAGTGAATAAATGACTTGAACATTTTATTTGTTGTATTTTAAAATAGATTTATCAAGTGTGAAAGAAGTTACACATTTCATTGTGAGCATCTTAATATATTGCATGAGTAATAGAGTATTTTCTTTAAATTTTGTTTTAATTGGTCCCCAATTCACACGAAAGATGGGGCAGTTACTGATATTGAAGAAATCTATACATTCATATACATTATACATTATATAAATATATACATTATTGAAAAAAAGAAAAATATATATATACTTGTATGGAATAGCTTTATGTTGAATATAAAATTAATTAAATATATTATATTAAAATAAATTATTATAACTTCCTGACAAATAAACTTGCGTTTTATTTTTCTTCAAACACCCTGCACAACATTAGTAATATACACTGCGAATCACTAGGATGAGGCCACATATTATTTAATCGATTTTCGTTCTTTATACCTGCTGGAAATTTCGTACCCATACAAATTTACTACAATTGAGTAGGTAGATATTTTCTTTAAAAAAAGTAATAAAATTAAGGGGTTAAATAGAAAAAACTGTTGGAATTTCCCTATATTAATTAAAGAGCTACTTAAAAACAGTATGAAAAAGTGCGTCACTTGGATGAGGCCACATGAAAAATATTATAAAATATCAAAAAAATGAAAGAAATGTTTACAGTTTTTGGTTTTCAAACATTTATTTATTAATTTTTCGATATGACCTCTATTAGACGGTTTGGAATGGAATCATAAAGTTTTTTTAAATAGTCAAGTGAAATCTCGTCCCAGGAATCACGGATAGCTTCAATTAAGGAGTCCTTGTCTTCAAATTGTCTACCGCCTTCATAAACTTTTCGAGATAGCCATGCCCATACGTTTTCAATTATGTTCAAGTCCGGTGAATAGGGTGGCCATGGCAAAAGCTCTACGTTTTCTGATAAAATCCAGCTTTTGACAACCCTGGAACTGTGGATGGGGGCATTGTCTTGTTGGAAAATCCAAGGCAGAGGTCCAAAAATATTTTTCATCTTCGGAAATGACCGTTCCAATAAGCATTTGTAGCTGTTTCCGTTCATTGTTGTAGAAAGAAACTCCAATTCGATTTTGCCATAGTAGGTGATAGCTCCCCACACCATAACACCTGATGTACGGCTGTGATGTCTTCCCAAAATTAGTTCCTCTTTTCTTAAATCATGGAAATAAAAGTTGTAACCATCGGGGCCGTCAAGGTTAAACTTTTTTTCATCCGAAAAGACAACGCGTTTCCATTGACTGCTCCAAGAGACATGTTCTGTTGCAAAGTTCATTCGCAGCTCCTTGTGTACTTGCTTTAGAACAGGTTTCTTTTTGAGTTTTCTTCTCTGGATAGTACCATCTTTTCTTATTATCCTTCGGACTGTCGAAATACTGGCTGATACTCCGCTTTTGGACCTTATTTTAGTAGCTGATTGAGTAGAATTTGAAGCAATACGTAAAATTAACCGCTTTTCTCGGGATGTTGTTGCTTGGGCTGTGCGTCCTTTTTTTTTTTTTGAGGATCAGCAAGATAGTTGTTTTCAACTGTCTTATTTCTGTTCAGTTTCCTTGCTAATTCTCGGCTTGAGAGTCCCATTTCCTTGAAAGCATCGATTCCTCTTTCTGCCACTGTCAACGTCTTTCCGGAACCCATTTGTAATTGAAATTTAATAAAAAGAGTTATTTGTATAACTTTCTTAAATATTGCAACCAAAATTTTGAAAAAAATTGCTGATGTCAACTTCTACAACGAAATATTAGCAATGGCCTCATCCTAGTGACGCACTTTTTTATATCCTTTTTAGGTAGCTCATTCATTAATGTAGGGAAATTCCAACGGTCTTTTCTAATCAACCCTATAATTGTATCACTTTGTTTTAAGAAAATATGTACCTACTCTCATGTAGTAAAATTTTCCGGGTTAACCAAAGTCCAACAGGTATACAGACCGAAAATCGGTTGAAAAATATGTGGCCTCATCCTAGTGATTGGCAGTGTATGTTTAAAAGATATAATATAATAACTAGATAATTTTACACCGCTACTGATGTTAGAGTTAGAGTTTTCAACACTAGAAATACTTCGGTCAATGATTAAGTCCAACACTTTTTTAGGGAATGTAATGCACTTGGATTGTAAGGCCTTAACAGCAACTTTTGAATGCGATTGAAATCCTTAGAACTTGCACCACATAACAGCGCTAAAAGAGATGGTATCCGTCAAAGCATTACACACTTTTCCGTCAATCATTATTGTAAAAACGAGTTTATGGGAAACTTCCATAACTTTTTTTTTTCAATTCTTAGAATTTTCTTCTCAGCTTCTGAAAAGTGAGCTGGTTCTTTATTACGAATATATTCAAATTTAATTTGGCGGCGGTATCTGTTTGAAAAAGTATAGCTTTCACTACAATTGGTAATGCTTCCGAGGGGAACGCACCGACTATTTTAATAATTTTGCTGCAACTGTATAACCTTACCTTCAGCTCTTAAATTTACTTTTGTTGCAAATCCTAATTGTGATGTTGACAACTCTTTTCTTATTTCTTGCGTTTTGATGCGCTTACATCGACCGCTGCTTTCTTTAAATGATTTTTCTGGACGAGGCTACCTGATCAAGAAACTTAAGGCCAATTGTTTGTAGCCAAGTATTTCGATTAGACTTCAGTCACTTTTCCTGTAATCTATGTATCCTCAAATTGGGATATACCTAAACATTAAATTTATGGCATTTCTCTAGGGGTGCCACCAAAAATTTTGCTTTGACCCCAGAATTTTGCATGAGCAAGAACTTTTTATACAAGAACTCAATTCTCGTATAAAAAACATAGTTTGAATGCGAACCTTAGTGTTCAATAATAATTAATTATTATTTTTTATGAGTATCTACCTGTTTCCTTACGTTTTTCGATTTGTTAAAAATTTGACTCATCAAAGTCCTACTCTACATCTTGCTAAATTAGATTACCCTTTAACTGTAGATATAGGTATCTAATCGAGATAGTAACTCGTACAATCGCTAATGGACTCTGGGTCATACATTTGGAAAACAATGATCATAAAATTTGATGAATTGCACACTTGTGCATTGTAAGCAAGAACAGTTAGGTATTATAATAGCCTTAATCGTATATCGCAGATGAATGGACTTTATTTATAGTACTTTAATGGATGATGGCAAAAGATATTAACTTAATAGCTCTTGAAACAGATTTTCAATAAATACATTTGCCATGATAAATGGCAATCATTTGCTGTGTTTACTGTCGATTGCAATGGAAACTAAACCGTGGCATACAAATATAATTTGTGATATAAGAAATGTTATATTTAAAACTGTTTTTACCAGTTTTTTTTTTGTAAAAATGTGTAAAATTCAAATGATAACATAACAAAAAATGAAAGCATAGTAATAATTATCACTTATATTCAATAGTTTCTGTTTTAACAGTCAAATCTTTCCCTTCCTTGTAAATTAATAATGTGGTGTACAAACGGTTGAAGAAACGTTTTGATTGATTGTACCCATGTGGGATTCTAATGTCCGGTATTAAACGGCGGACGCATGAGTTTAATGATATTTTTCTTTTTTAACTGTCATTTAGTGTCAGTCAGATTGATGGAATGATAATTGGAACATTGGAATCCACCAAGTAACAAACATTTTCTATGAGTCCGATATGTTGTGTAAAAACTGAATCCTACCGTTAATGGATCCTTTTAAAGTTGAACACGTAACGTTTATTTATGGCAAGGCACGATTCTTTCAAACATGCGTTTATTTCGTCTGCATTTGTTGGAAGGATGTAGGACAGTAACAGTAGAGGATCATCATTTACGATAATTTTGCATTTTCTCAAAACATCAGACATGTTGTGAATTTAAACCATTCGCGAATTCACTGATAAAATTATAATATATTAAACTAAAGAATCTAATCAAATCAATCTTAGAAATGAACTGGAACCATATATTGGTATATTATACATATACAATATGTTTGCATGCATATTATAAATTTTAAGCAATATATTATGTTTTATATATATGTGTGTATATATGTATATAATAATATTCTTCAATAAATCATTAATGCCAAATACACGTTTAAAAGAACACTGGAATCAATTGTTCCAGAAATCGACGACAGACAATCATCAATCTGAAAAATTGTCCTTTCTGCCTCTATCCTTGTTCTTAAATTTTATGCAATAACAGGGACAAAAGTTCACAAATTCAAATTTTTTTTTTTATTTTTCTTGTTTATTTAAACTTTTGAAAAAAACAAAAAGGTGCAAAGTCCATCCTGATACAAATTATTGTAATGTCAAAACTTAGTTTGACTATACTCCTCGCAACAACCACTATGTAAGGTTCATTATTCATCAAGACACCTTCCCTTATTTGCATTGATTCAACTTAGCCGTACACTAGCAAGGAGAACAATATGTCCGGAAATGCAACAGGAACAAACAAAAGGAATGAGAAATGAAGCAGCAATCACCAGGAAGCTATGGCGGTTTCTAATTACGACTACACCAATGCAATAGCCGTCATAAAGTATTATGGTGTTCAAGGTTTTGCATGTTGTTGGCAAGAAAACACAAAAGTGGTAAAGGGTTTAAAATAAAGTCGACAGATGCGTAGTGAGAGGAAAATTTGCAGGAGGGTGACCCCAGTTTTGAAACTTTTATTTTCGTCTGTTACCGCTTAACTTATAATTCAGTCGTTAATTAAATTGTAATACAAATTCAAGAATCAGGAGCAGGACAGGTAATTTTAGGTACTCATATACGTATAGAGTCCAGAAATTCTTGAGACAGTATTCCAATAAAAATACCTCACTCGCTACGCCCCTGAAAGTCGCCACAAACAATAATACCTATCCAAGCCAACTATGGTCCACAAAACTCATTTCCATGGTTAGTAATGAAGTCTGAAAAAAGTTGTTGCGGTAAAAGTTCTGAATTACATATTTTATATTCATCGCACCAGCACTGAGCGGCATGCAGCGGCACACCTCCAGTTTTTCATTTCTGATGATGATCTTAAAGGTTTAAAACAAAAGCCATCCGCAATATGCGTATAAATATGCACATTGCACATTGCGTGTTTCAGTTATGAATTTACATTATTTAAAATTTAACTGGCTTTTGCAACAAAAAATAAATAAAAACGCAATGCATGTATAATGTATATTGTATACTATTTAACATAGAATACGATGAAAAGCTAGCAGTTAAAGAAGGATGTGAGTTATCGTTCAGGAGGCGTTTGAGGATATCAGGTGCGGATTAGGAATTCGGATAAGACTTTTTTCTTTTTAATACTAGGTTTTCACTGGGCACTAAACCGAGATTTATCACAAATCTCCTCTAAATCATGAAGAAGCTCAGAGTACAGAATTTATCTGTCCAAATAATATCTGCGTTTTTTTTTTTTTTAATTCAGACACATCAGAGCGCTCAGGATGTGTTTCTTTTTTTAATCGGAGATATGGATCGAAGCGGCTTCTTTTTGTTAGTTTTTTTGAGAGAGATAGACTCTTTTGACAGTTGAGTGTTTCAGTAAATTCAAAAGCTCGGATCAAACTCTGTTCTAATAATAATTTGCTAGTTGAAAAGCTCTTTTCCAAAAACATCTTGACTTTTATTTAATTGCTATTGTATTATACGAGTAATTGCTTATTAAAGAACATTAACTGAACGCGTCAAAATATGGTGTTAGATTCGAGAATTAACTTTGTTAATTTAAAATTTAAGTTTTTTCCATTTTCGTGTTACGAGTAAGCTATGCTTTTGTGTTCTTTATGCGTGCATGCTAGCTCTGCAGGCTAAAAATGTAAAAGGAAAGACATAAAAGTTGACCAACTCTACAGCTCCATCAAAAGCTGTCATAAGAACATCGAATTTGTCATTCCGATTGCAGAAAACAAGGAAGCAGTTGCGGATGAATTCAAATGGATTTTTTTTTGACATCTTTAAACTAAGTGTACAAGATTTTTAGGTCTGACAAAATTGTAATAGCCTCTTCACACCAAACCGAATTCGAGTTTTCGGCAAAAAAATTTCAAAAACCCAAATATTTACGTGTTTTCGTTTGACATTTCAATATTTTTTAACACCGTCAAATTTTTTATTGATGCTAAATTTGTAATTAAAAGTTTAATACTGCAAATATTATTTGTGAAAATAAAATGAATTCTGAGCAATTAAAATGTAATGCATAAAAGAAAGTTGAACAAAATATGAAGACTTTGGGAACGAGAAATATTGGCAAACAATGACGTGTATTTTAAACAACATTTCAGAATGTGCCGCAGAACTTTTGATATACTCTCTAATGAACTTAAGGATCTGGAAATCCGAAATTTCGTGTAGGTTTTCGACCAAAACCGATAATTTCACATTAACCGGGTTTTCGGTTTGGCGTGAAAAGGCTATAGATAAGACCTGATAATGTCTGACAATTATTATCTACCAATGACTTACAATTTATTGTCAGAGGTTGACTGAGAATTTATTTTCAGATAGTTGGCCAAATAATACAAAAATTTTATGACGCTTAGAAAAGAACATCTAATAATTTCTTCATTGTCAGATAACGATAAAAAGAAAAACTGGCAGGTCTGGCAGTAAATTGTGTGTTTACACGATCATCAAATATTCGCACAATACAATTTATCGTCTTACAGGTTCATTTTCTCATAATTAATTGCAAGATTACACTATTTTCAGTTAGCGTACACAAGATTGTCAGATTTCTAACAATTAATTTCATCAAGCAATGATGTAATAATTAATTGTCAGACAAATTTTCTGACAATTAATTGAAGACTACACGGTTGTATAAGTAATTGTAAGAATGTTTTTCACTGACAGATCTGGAAATATTGTGAGACCAATCCTGTACACTTAGCTTAGTATTAAAATGTTAAAATTCACAATTGATTTTTTGGGTATTTGGGCAGAAGTGGAGGGTTCGGCTGTCAAAGTTTGATCTACTATAAACCCAAACCAAACCAAAAAAAACAACAACGGCAAGTGTTCGTCAACTTTAGTTTTTTTATTTCTCATTTGTGAACTCTAACAGAGCATGTTATTTAAACATGTATAATATAATATACACGGTTAGAGGTCAAATCAAAATTTAACCTGATTAAAACTTGTTATAAACAAACTTCAAGATCTTTTCATCGAATAAAAACGTATCAGCTTTAGATAACAGTGTATTATATGGAAAGTTGTACGGCTGCATTAAAGTTCAATCAAACACTATATTTCCGGCACTTCTTGACAGCTAGTGCACTTAATTAATTCCGAATTATTTTCTCTAATAAAATAAAGTCTTCGTTTTTACAAATCCAAATCAATTGACTTGAGTTTTGACTCAAATTCGACGCCCTTTAAGAATGCCTTTGTTGACGGTACTGTAAGTGCGCCATTGGCCGATGCTGTGGTCATGAGTATTTTAGTCAGGTTTTGCGAGGAGGACCCACTGCCATTTACAGTAATTATCCAGCCAGAATTAATTGTGAACGCGATGAGAAATTACACTCTCGAGCGTGTGAGGTCATAACTGCATTTAAAAACAAACGACGACGACAATGGCAATGGCTATGGCGATGGCGACGGCGAATGGTAAATGACTATTCAGGAGGTTGTGGGGGTGTATGTCGGCCGCGCCGATGAACCACTACGAGCAACGGTCGCAGTCCTTGAAATCTGTATTATGGCAAGAGCCAGGATATGGATAATAATTGGATATGCATATGAGAAGGGCGTGTTGAGCACAAGAAATATTATTTTCGATTCCAGATCTTTAATAAGTGCCTCGGGATGAATTTATAACGTTCGTGCAACTTATCTTTTGCGTATTGTGTGCTGTATGCAGTTTGTTGGTAACTACTCTACATGATAGAATTTTTTATGTACATCCAGATCCAGTGGTCATGAAGAGTTTTGTTTTTCATTTGAAGGACACATGGAGGTGTTAACTAAAAGTGTGGGGTCAACAGCTTTTGCAATAAATTATGAGAAATTTGATTACATTTGCCAAAGGTAAAACTTGATACCTGTGTAATTTGAAATCATGCAACAAAGTAACTGATTATTCAAGAAAATTTACATTTACACTGATTTGTGTTGGAAAAAAAAAAAACAAATTTAGCTGTATTTATTCATTTATTAAATTATCATTTATTTAAAAATACAAATAATTGTATTAATTTTATTATTATTTGTTTTATTCAATGACATATTGAAATTCTCATTTTTTAAAATGTATTAATATTCTACAAATAATAAAAATATCTTTGAAAATCACTATTTCACAAAATCACAGCATATTCATTATTCAGTCTTCTGAACATTCTCCATTGGTATTTTGTGCAGTCACATTCTATAAGTGGTAGGGTGGAGGATGGACGGAAGGTCCAATTCAAATGGCTTGTCATGACTCATGATCTATTTTGCCAATTCATCATGGACGCATATAGATGAAAACATCGCTCCTGTCCGCGAGAGTGTGGGGGAAAGAACTCGGCATCCCAGGCCATAACTTTGTTAATTTTATTTCTGCGTAGCTAGTGACTTGGACCTACACACATACGAGTATATCTGTACGAATTTGAACTGACCCATGAGCTTTAAGTAAACGGTCAGGTCAGACATAACGATGGCAGTGTATTTGCTAAAATCAAAAACATCATCGTCAGCCATGAGGCCGATTTTTTAAAAAATTGAGAAGCCAATAAACCAAGTTGTCGAAGAGCGTCCATTTCATCGCAAAAAATATTGGTTAGTGTCTATTTTCGACTCCCATTGGTGGTCGGCGTCAAAAGTCCATACTTTTGAACACTTAGCAATGGTCGAGCGCTAAAGGTCTATATGAATTGGTTAACATGGATATGGATATATCACTTGAAGGTGATGTAAACTCGCGACTTGCGGTTTAGCTTCCTGTGATTTTTTTCTGTTTCCAAAGATTAAATGGCCTATGAAAGCACTGTGGTGTTTTGTAGCGTTTTAAGAGATAAAACCCGTAAGGGCATAATCTTATCAGAAGTGCTTTTAGCATTTGGAAAAACGATCACACAAGCATATCATAATGTGAAAGGAATTTAATTGAGGGAGACAACAGAAAATTATGAATTGTTTACTTTCGTAAAATACGCTATAGTAAAAATACTATTTTTTCATATTTTGACATTTAAAGTTTAAAGTTATCAGGTATAACTAATATGGCCAGTGTTATTTTTTTTGGGAACCGGCTGAAATTATTTGTCTTGGTAGTGAACAAGAAGAATTATGAGTAGGTAAGTATCTATGACTTTAAAAAAGCATTTCCAAATTCGTAGACTGTTGTAGTATAAGTAGAATAAAAGATTTGTTTAAACTTAGGCCGAAAAGAAACGTCTTCATCCCTGGTTTGGAGACCAATACTCTCTGCAGATTCTTTAGCAATCGCTATGAGACAACGGATTTACAGATTAATATGATGCACTCATGCATCATAGAAGAGAGAAATTTACTCTCTCTTAAAGTTTTTTAAGTACTCAAATTCTTCCATGTATCTAATTTAAAGATTAAAGGAAAATCTTCAGTGACAAAGTATCCAAAATCCTAAAACTATTTAATCAATCATATCAAGTTCAAACTGAAAAACCCTTTTTCAAAAGCACAGAGATAGACATATGTATGTAGTTCATGACTTGGCACCTAACTTTTTTGTATTCATCATCATCGTATCCGAATCCTAGATAAATTCGTCCCCTTTGGATATATTTTACTATAATTCTTCTTTGGTAGGCAAAGTTTAGGATTTCATCGAGTTTAAATCTTACTTAATTCGGAAGTGTCTCGAAGTTATCTACTATATTTTTTTTTTCATTAAAATATAAATCCAATCTTTTCAACTCGATTATTAAAAGTTTTGTCACTCATTATAAAGGCATCCGGTGCAAGATGAAGCGTAAATACATTTCCTTTTCCATTTAAGACTTAACGAGACTTGAATATCTCGGTATTTTCAATATTGTCCTTAGTCAGTGCATTTCGGAAAAGGATAAGAGTATAATTACATCAATACGAGTGGTATTATACTTCCTGTGGGTTCAGATTGCTTTGGGATTGAGATGGTTTTATTTAAACTATGTTAATATTCAGGAAAGAAAAACAACAACAAATAAAAGCAAAAATAACAATCGAATTTTACGGAAATTTATGGAATCATTCGTTTTTCTTTATTTTTTGAGCCAAGAGGATAGCCACTTCAGTCATTTTGTGCGCAGTTTTGAAAGTGAAACACCAGCCACAACATAATGTTAAAAATATGAAATAAATCTATTCGCCGAAGTAAAGAAAACTTTGTTAAATAGATTTCATCAATCAAAGTGGAAAGTTTTATAAAGATGATCTTGAGTACTAAAAGATCAACAGGGCTTCCAAAAGATTGCAATCACGTGAATGAACTTTGAGGCATAATATTGAGCTGATGTTTCTCCGATAATTTTGGTATAGTGGTATAGTTATTAAATTGAAACAAAAATCATCATATCACATATTAAAAGTTTAAGAATTTTGTGATCCTGCCACCTGCCATGATTTTATAGCTTTAATTAAGCGAAATAAATGGGGGTCATGAGATACTAAATCTGAAATTTGAGGAAGTACACAGAAGAGCACACTTAAAAGTTTGTGAAAAGTTAACAATTATAAATTAAAGAAACTATTTACAGATACTTAATAAAAAAAATTAAAAAAAAAAATTATATGTATATAAAATTATATAATATAAAATTGAAGTTATCCTTTGTATTTTAATTTTGGAAATTATATAAAAAGAAGCAAAATTTTAAATTTGTATTTATAAGTTGAAATTGCTTGATGAGGTGAATGAGAGAGGATATGGACGTTACAGTAAAAAAACTAGTTGCTTTGGTTGGTGAAAAATAGTCTTAACTCGTTCCTAAATATATGTGTGTCATATAGTTCTCTTAAGCTTCGCGGAAGTGTATTCCAAAGGCGGACAGCTGAAATAAGGAATTGTGACTCGGATGTTAGGCAGGTAAATTGTGGTAATATCAAACAGCAGATCTGTTAGATGCTGGAAACCGGATTCTATCGTATTTATTTGACAATTAATTGATTGATCAATACCTCACAATTAATTTATTGAATGAAATCTGACAATCATGTTGACGATATAGCTCACAATTATGTATTCAAGCAATTAATTTTCAGAAAATGTACCTGACAATTAATTGTAAGACGATAAATTATAAGGTGCTAATGTTTGATAATCGTGTACCTACACATACAATTTTTCGTCAGACCCAGCATTTTGTATTGTTGTTTGAAGTTTCTGACAGTGAGAAATTGTAAGGTGTACAAAACTGACAATTTATTGTGTCTGTACACGAATGGTAGAAAATCTACCAATGTCTTACAATAAAGCTGATCGATTTTGTTAATAATAATCGTTTATTTCAGTTTACATACAAATTTGAATTAAAAACATTATAAGAAATTTAATTAAATCATTTTGACGACAAGAATGTGTCTGACGTATTCCAAATTTAATTTTTACGTACATAGTACGTATCTTTTTGGAATATTAAAATGGAAAACATTTTGATTTGCATTGTATTGAAGGTTAGTCTAGATTTCAATTTCTATTCGTTGGGAATTGTAAACTTGGCATTAGACAAAAAGAGAAGAAACAACATCAAATGGAATGGAATGGAATGGTTTATCAAGAAGAGCTTGATGAAGATTGGCAAACAAACCATAAATTACATTAATTCATACATATATATTCAAAATCAGTGTGGTTTAAAACAATCCGTATGAAAAACAGGAAAATATTAAAACTTTAATCAAAGGATCATGGCATTGTGGAGTGGATTTCATTCACAATACACGAGTATTGGATTTGCATGTTAACATGTCATCATTATTATAGCCACAAGGGAATGTATCATGGTTCAATCTACCGCAGAAACAAAAAGCTTCAGAAATAATGATAACGTTGTTTTGATTTCTATTTTCAGTTGTCGTTATGGCCGAGGCCATCAACGTTATTATCTGACAATCGTTATTTTGAATGTTTGTCAGCAGTTAAAGATTTTGTTGGTGTGATTGTAGGTACTGCAAAAAAAAAAAAACGGACCTAACTTAATAATTGTTCCCGAATCCACGAGAAAGTGCTAGTAAATCAACAGCTTCATAAAAAGGCATTGTGCCTAACTAGAAACAAGAGTGTTGCATTATCATAATGTACATAATGCCCATTAGCGAGAATTCAGTTAAAATTTATAGCAACTGATGAGATGATTGTGAATATATGACAAGGTGATTTACATAAGGTGCACTCAAAAGAGGGGGGCAGTTTTCCAAAAATTGACCTACGATTGAAAAAAGTGATTTTTTATTTAAGTATTAAAGTATTGTTATAATTACCTACTTTATTGACAAGAAGTTAATTACATAGTCAATAATATAAAAACTTGATTTTTTGCACTCTGATTTTTTACTTTTGCTAACACTTTTTAAATGAAAAAATGAGGACGTCTATTCATGAAAACTGTTTAGCTTTAAACTGACAGTTCTTAGTAATTTAAGTCGATAGTTCTGTCAACTAAATTCAAATAAATTAAGTCAAGTTATGCCGGTCATTGACGACAGAATATATTATGCCAATTGCAGTTTTCAAAGATATGTAATTTTTGTGTGTTGTGGCTTGTTAATATCAAAATCTACACAACCATTGATTTAAAAAATTTGTTTTACAGTATTCATACATAAGGTGTTGTCTGTTTTTTTCAAGAATTAAAAATTAAGAAGTTAAAAATTATCTGGATGATGAAAAATAAATAGCTTTAGGAAAAATGCCAAAAGGAGCTTAAGAAAGTTCAATGCAGTCCGAAGTCAGGTGCTGAAGCCGACGATATTTATGAACCGTTTTATGGAAGAACAAGATACTAGTTTGCCAGAAAGATCTACTCGGGGCGGTGTGGAGATACTGAATCCATAACTCTTAAGTTTATAACACAGTATATTAGGGAAGTGAAAGAAAGCCAAATGGTCCAAATTTTCGATAACGCTGAGGAATAATTGAGGTTCCATGCCTTTTATGTGCCGAATTATTTCATCTTTTAAGCTCTTGAATTGTTGCTGGATTATCGACTTACATATTTTCTTTCAAATAACCCCAAAGAAAGAAGTCCAACGGTATCCTATCACGGCCAATTGACATCGCTACCATTGTTTCGTTAGCTGTGTGGCAACACATATCGTCCACAGCCATATCTTCCAATTCGGGCCATAAAAAGTTCGTTATCATCTCACGATAGTGAACACCATTCATGATTTATCCGATTGTACGCACATTTGGACGACTAAATTGACCAAAAAATCACGAAGTTCACGATATGCATTTTGATTTGAACGCCCATTTTCGTATTAAGCCTGAATAAGGTTAACGCGTTGCTCGATTGTTTATCTTTCCATGGTTCAAATTAAGTTAGTCTGAAATGGAGAAATGTCAAATGAAATGCAGAAAAAAAACTTGACTTTTAGGTGTGGTTCACATTCAACATCGGCCCTTAAAATTTAACCACCCTTTATTGCAAATTTTCCAAACACACCCCATTTTTATTTTATTTTAATAGTAAGTTATAAAGTGAATAAAGCATTTTATCGAGTTAGCTTAAGACAACCAATAAAACACAGCTATAATATCATTAAGTCTGAAGAGAGTAGTTAAAAAAAAATAATGGAAACCAGTTCAATGAGTTTTAATTACTACTTTCAGCGGTTTGAAAAATATTTTTATTAGCTCCAGTTAAATTTCATCAGGGCCTTATGCACCAGATTGGTTTTGACCAAATTTAATAATGGAAACAACTAATTGTCTTTCGTTTTAATTACACTGAAGGTTTCTAGAATATTCCATGTATATTTTTAAACCTAAAATAAGTTTATTTTAAAATTTTACAAATTTAACGAGTGGTAGCTATCCTTTGATAGAGCAAAAATGAATAAAAACTTTTCTGTTTCGGTTTATGGTTTAGTATCTATAGCTATGTATAATGAATATGAGAGTTAGCATGCCTTTGTTTATTACCCACTAGGTAATGTTTTGAACTGGAATCATCCCAAAAACAAGGTTTTATTCTCTTTTTGGTATTGTTATGGGGTACACCCAAACTGTATTCATGTAGATAAACACATATATATTTTAGGTATACATATATGATGTTGATGAGGATCGAGGATGTCTGCCTTTAATCCTCGTCATTTTTTCTTTGTGCTCGAATTGAGTTTTAAATATAACATATTTAACTACAGCTCAACATGCTATATTAACATCAAATTTTAAAAGCTTTGTTTTTCAGAATTTTTATCGCAAGCTCACAATAGAGTAATACACCATCTGCTGACCTGACCAGTGACCATGAATAGTCAAAAAATGGTGGAATAATAGATACTTCATGCATTTAATGCAATTTTTTATATCTTTATCATAAAATTCAGAACTATATAGGTACATACATATGAACATAACATATGTAGGTATTTGTAGGTACATTTCAGCAATTCCATTTTTTTTTGAAAAACTATTAAAACACGAAGAGTTTTATCCTAAAAGTCATGATTAATATGGTGATTCTAAAGATAAAAACATATTTGCAGCTAATGAAACATGTCATCCTTTTTGTTCGTGTTATGAAACAGAGTAATGAAGATCTAAAAGAACTTAATTCAGTGGGGTGTATGATAAAGATAAAATTTCGAAATACGTATGTATATGTATGTATGTACCTACGTTTGGATGTATGTATATTAAAATTTAATGAAAAGTTACTATACTCTTTTTTAGAGCATTGGCGTCTGATAGATGGAACAAGGATGCAGCTGATAGGGTTACCAAATGTCATTCTTTAGTAGGGACCATTCCCCTTTATAATATATACCTACATATATGTATTATGTATAGTTCTGTTTGTAATTATAAAACATTCAATCGTAATGGGTGCGACCCACACTGATAACTTCCCAATATGCTTTGAAAAGTTGACATTCTTGATATTAATCGATTTACTTTTGATGTTGATTGATAACAATTAAATTATCAGACATTTTTCGAGATTTATATACATAAGTATAAAAACCAATTTTTTGGTAGAACTTTTTGTAGTTTTTTAATTTTTTTTTTTTGTAAAGAAATGTCAATTTGATATTCGTCAACATTTTATGATTTAGGTATCGTTAAAAAATGCATTATGTTGAATATAAAATACATTTGAAGTCAACATCGTTGCTTTTTGTAAAGATAAATATTTGACTCGAAAAACAATTTTCGAAACTTTTTGGTAAATTATGGTTTAAGTTTTTTATTTTTTTTATAAAAATAACTGTCAATTCGATATTTGTCAAAAATGTACCATATGTTAACAGTTGTTTTATATTTTATGTCATTTCACATTGTATGTTAGTGGACATTTTTTTTTAGTTTTTCAATTTAAATAAATAACGGTGTATTGAACTTTCTCCAAATTTAAACTTAAGCAGTATCATATCACATTGCACACAATCAAATTTATTTGAAGTCAACAGCATTTTTCGTTCCTGAGATATTTGCGACTAACCAAAAAGTTTACTATTTTTTTAAACTGCTAAATGGAAAAAACCGCTTAGTCGATATCTCTTCTCGTTCTTGAGATACCGAGGACGAATAAAGATATCCCGAATGTATGAACGTACGTACAGACATCTCTCTACAAATGACGGATTTAGATTCAATGAACCTTAAAACGTCTTGTTAAAAAAATCTCAAGTATCAATATTTATTTTATAATTCAAGTACACAAATGTGTATGTAGGTAGTTTTGATGGTATTTTCTGTCATAAAATTCGTGCTTACACACACAAATGTCTATATCTAACGAAATTTGTTTTTATTTAATTTTTTTATTCTTTTTTTCAATCCACTGTTATGTCGCCATTTTTGAAAACTTGTCTGCCTTAGGAAACTAAATATGTCACCTTTTCACACTTTTAAAAGCCTTATGATTTTTTTTTCTTTGATATTCAAACAATTATTTATTTTCTTTGTCATACATATGTACATAGATCCAGTTTTTTAAAGGTTACCTTCCTAATTGCTTATTATTCATAAAAAAAAACTCCCTTCTTATTGGCTCTTTTTATGCACCATTACTGTCGGCCTATGAACTTTGTTTCCATTTCCATTACCTACCAAAAAATAAAAAGTTATCATGGTTAAAATGAAAGCCAAGTTTGACAACTCACTGCTACACAATTGCTTGTCCCAAAACTTTTAAATTAGAAATTATATCATTCCATATTCCTTTTGAATTTGAGGTAGGTATGAGTATTTTTTTTTTTTTTGCTCAGGTCCTTGTTGGCTTACCCAAAAAATTACACACAACAAGTCCTACTTTTTTGCTATTTTTAATTTAATTTGTTAAAAAAGAACTCACTTTTTTACATTAAATAATTACCCACATTTTTGTGATCTACGCATACCTATACATTGGGAAGTTTGTGAAGCAATTTTCTAATTTGCTTTCTCCCTCCCTGGCTCGTCCCGATACGTGTTAATTGTTGAGAAAAGATTGAGCGATAAAGTTCTTAAAAGCCGGTAATCCCAAAAGGCTTAGGTCCTTTCAACTCAGAACTTTTAACATAAAATTAATTTACAAATTTTCCTGCATCTAGATAATTTCCTATATACACACATACATATACATATATGTATGTTTTAGCTTGTATGTATGAAAGTATATGTATTGTGTATCCTTTTTTGGAAATAAATTGTCCCTACAGAGTGGCACATAACTTGTTTCCTGCAATCACACTGTGTGTACACCATAATATCGTACATCAATCTTGAGGCTTTAAAGGAATAACCTTATGCTTATATCTTTAACAGCTTGTATAATATGTGTTTATCATAATCTTCTACCTTGTAGGCATATGCTAACATTTTTATATAAAGTTGTTTCCTTGGTGAATATGATGATTGACAAGGAAGGGAAATTAAAAAAAAAGAATTAATAAGCCTTAAATTTGAACCAAAATCTGAATGCGTTGAGGTATAGTTGGCTAATGCTGTATATTATTGGAATTTTTGCATTCCTGAAAACATAACTTTGTCGTTGGATGATTTATTTTCAGGATTCTTTGCGTAGGAGCTACACTGAAAAAAAGAAACATTGTACACCAAATGATTTAAGAGGTGCACCTGCAGTTGACTTTAACACTTTTACCGTTGTTATAATTATACTACTTTATTTTTTTCATGAAATGCATTTATATTCAACTTTATATATTCTTTTATCACATGCAATTAGAAAAAAAAACTTACACTTTGGACACTTTTATCAAATATTATAAATTTCACTTAATCACACAAAGTGAGAGCACTCAAATGATGCCTGAAACAATAAATTGGAATCGAAAATTTATTGACATGAAGCTAATATTTAAAAAAAATAATAAACTTATAGGACAAATTGGTTTTGCATTTGTGAAAAAAGAAGAAAAAAAAAAAAACATTTGCAGTAGAGCTCAAAAAAAATCCTGTAAACTTCACACAGTGCGGTATTTTGACCTGAAACGTGGCCATAAATCAATTTTGTCAATTTTCACTTTCAGGATTAAGCATGTGTCCCATAACAGGTATATAACCATATTTAAAAAAAAGTGTATTTTTTGTGTGTTTTTTTTAAATGTTAAAAGTGATTTTTGTGAAAAAATTTGATATGGATATCGTAAATCAAGGTATGTACAATATTTTAAGCAAAGAAATTTTTATATATTTAACTTAAGTTCTTCATATCGATGAGTTAAAGAATTTACTTACAAAATTTGCACTTTTCCGTTGTTTTTACCAAACATTAGTGTTTTTGAATATTGGCAACACTCCGCAACAAAGTTTGTCATATATTTTATTTAACTCCTGGATATGTGGAACAATCCTGCATTTCAGAACCATGCATAAGTTTGCCCCTAAGAAAAAACAAAGCCTTTGAAAAAACCTCCTTCAAGCGACCCTAACTCAAAGATTTTTATATTATTCCAGATGACTCTAATTCCACCTTGTCTATGAACAGGAAACAGCTACATGAGTTGGTAAAAGGAAGCTCTCAAAGATTCCTTGATGGTAAACTTGAAGATTTGAATAAAAAACTTATGTATATAACAAAGTGTCCCCCAGAGAAAAAAAGATGAACTTCAAAAAATTATCAAGGCGTTCAAAGCGAATTATAAACGGAGATGGCAACTCTGCAATCGCACAGAAACCCATTTCTTGGATAAGAATGAAAAGTGGCTTAGCGAAGAAGTAACACTACTTGTTGGCATACTTAGGTCTAAAGGTCGCCCAAGCAAAGAATTCGGGGAATCAAGTGACCGAACAAAACGTCGAAAAACAGAGGAACTTCGAAAGAGTGTGTCCTTTGATGAACTGACATACGCAGCACAGATGAGTCAACGAGCAGCGGGAAATATTGATGTCGCAAAAGTGATGGAGGTTGTGACCAAAACTCCAACCAGGGCTATGAAGTTCCGGAAAGCAGCTGCGATTGGCAGTAAAACCCTGAAAACTGAGAAACACACCCCTGAAAACGCTTTGAGGATATTCGTCGAAGCTAATCTAACTGCTAGTCAATACGAAGTGATTCATCAGGCCAACCACGTACTGCTTCCAACAATGGTCGATGGAAAAGTGTGTAACGCAGCTACATTCAAAATTATATTAGAGGTGATATCCTCTGGTTATGAGATAGATCTTCAAATAAAGGAAAAAAGGGATTTTCTAGGAAAAAGTATTGTTCAGTGTTTTTCTAATTTCTTATAAACTGTGACAATTATCGGAATGAGGTTTTTAGTATTTGACTAAAAATATATCAGGTCATTGAATATTGACAAAAAAAAATGTCCTTGATAAACAAATTAAAAAAAAAATAATTAAAAACCGAAAAATTTTTTTTTTTAATAAATTTCAACTTTAGAACTTAATTTCTCAAAAACTATGAAATTAAACAACTTGAATCAAAAAAAAACAAAGAATTAAATATAAGCTTTAAAAAAAATTATAGCACAGTGTTGTACGTGCTTTTTTTGATTTTTAATAATTTTTTTTCTTACGGCTAATCGGGATGGGCATTTAAGTGGGTTTTACTGTACCTAAAAAATGAAAATTTATCCTTCCAAATAACTTTTTAGTCATTTGGTACCTATTTGATATGAAAAATGTGCCCAAATATTTCACTAAAATTTGCAAAAATTACAGAACAAACATTTTTTGAATAAACACATTTAAAACACGCTATGTTGTCCAGTGCTTAGTATGTTGCTAGCCATCGTCCACTAGGTTATTTATAGCAATTTGTCGGGATTTTCACTTATTTTTTTTTTTGCAATTTTAAGTTGATTACTGAACTAAGATTATGCATCTGACACCTAGAGTTGCCGGCAACTTATTTCCATAGTCTTTGTGCTCTCTCTTGTAAGCGAATTCAATTGAACTATGAACTGCTCGGGTGAGCAATACTTTTTCCAAAGTTTTCCAACTTGGTCTGTTTTTAAATGAACATTTCAGCTAGGTGAACATTTCCGTGCATTTTTCAACTCGACCTGAAAAATGTATTACAATTTTTTTCAAACGCACCCGAATTAATATAGGAATACCAATTTTGGGAACAAAATTAAAAGTGAGGGAATAAAGCTTTTTTGGAACTGAGTTGTCAAAACCAGAGTATTGCCAGAAACCATGTTTTTCACTTAACTCACTCAATTCTGAATCGTTATCGCAAAACAACTTAAAATAAACAACCTTAAGTTATCTATGGAGCGGCAGGACTAAGTCAAGATTTTATTTCGGAGTACCTAGGTATAATTCATCTCTAAAAACCACAACAAGGATTCGAAAAATTTTCACAAAAGCTTCGAGGAATTGTTTCACAAAATATTGCAGGTGCCACCTACATAATGAAAACATTCCTTGCAAATATTAAAGCATTTTTAAATACTATAAAAACAAAAAAAGAATTACACAATCAATCACGTCGGTAATTTTACCTGTACATCGGATCTTCTACACATTCGCAACCAGATGGCATACGTCATTGTCACATCATATACATACACCGTGTACATAAATTACCTTTTTTCATTAACACTCAGTTCCGTTTCCGTCTAAGGCGAAAGTTGTTCATTGTGCAAGTGCCTGGAAATGGTCTGTGGGTGGGAGTGTGTGTGTTTCTGTAAATCTTCCTTTTAGTCACTTCATAAAAGGCAATCGTTTAACTCAGCTCACCATGTATCTAAGTCAGCACCTCATCGTTGGCGTTGCCGTAGTCGGTCGTCGGCAACTCCACCCACCAACCAACACCGCCGCCGCCGCTGAGGATTTCAACAAAACTTTATAAATTAGAAAAGTTTCTCGCTTCAAAATCTTATTGCATGTATTAAATGCATCCATGCAGGACTAGTCACCGGGGAGGATTTCAAAAAAAGGGGTACATGAAGAAAAAAATAAGATTTTAAGAGCAGTTTCTTGATTTTTGTATGGTAGTGTTGTTTTTTTAATAAATTAAAAGATTCCAAGTGAATAAAGGAATGTTTCGGTTGGGTTAACGGGGTTTTAAAAGAAAGCATTTTTTGGTGAATGTAATCTAAAGAATGACTTCACTTTCGAGAGCATTTTTTGAGCCAATAATTTATTATCAGATAAATTGTTATCATTTTTTAAATATCATTTTACATTTTTAAGATTGATAATAAGATAATAAGATAAGAAATCAGCTCTTGATTTGAATTAGCTGAAAATACAATTTTACGTGATATTCTTTGGTAAAATTTTGTTAAAGGGTGTATTCAAATTCAAAAAATAGAAACCAAAATTAGAAATATTTCGCCTTACTTTCAAGTCTCTGTTTAATTCCAAATTTTTAATATAATTTGCCTGTATAATAAATTGACAAAGTAAGTTTAAAAACTAAATAATTATAATGTTTTGAATATATTCAGTCCCCATAAACCACACCAAACCGCAATTTTTTCGGGATGCAATGATGATTCATGGAGTACGTGTGGATTGCTGGCTGACCAATACCGCATATTTTGTTTATTGACGAAGCCATTCAGTCAGAAATAAGACTCACCGCTGCAGATGATTTTTAGATGAAAATCCGAATCATTTTCAAGTTGTTGCTCAGCCCAATTCACGAACATACGACGCTTCTGGTGGTCAAGCGGCTTCAGTTCTTGCGTCAATTTAATCTTGTAAGGATGTAGGCCAAGATTTGTTCGCAAAATTCGCCTCACAGAGTTGCCCAACGCTTAAGAACGACGTGTAAAAGATTGGGGCTTTCTGCAACTGAAGACTCAGCGGCAGCAATATTCTCGAGACTACGGGAACTTCTTTATCTCACTGGCACGGGAACATTTTATACTAAGCCTGTGGAATCAAATTTTTCCACTAGACGCTCAATTATTGATCTGCTAGGACGATTATGACGACCATAAATTGGAACATAGCGCTCTTGACGTTGAGGCTACTGACTCCGAATTTCGGTAGTAAATTTTAATAACTTTGACTCGTTGTTGGCTCATATATCTTTCCATCATGAAATGGCAAACCTTACTGAAGAGAAATGTCAAAAGAGCTGCAAGAAATATGGCGTCGTTTGCTGCCCCTGTCACTCTACTTTTGTAGCGCCACTGTTGAAAAACCTTTTATATCTTTCATTTCACAATCAAAAACTTAATCTTCAATAAAATACTTTCACTGACTGCTGAAATATTTGTATATTCACTAATTCGTTGTTGTTGTTCTCCTTATAAAATTTTAGAATGTAGCGTTTTGACTTATCAAAAAACACGGCTACTGTGAGCTTGTTAAGGATGCAAACGATACATCAATATTTCGAATCCGAGCAAAAGTGCTATACTGTTTTTTTTTGTGTCACACAGAATTTTTAAAATTGCTGGTTATATTTGGACATACTAAGTCCTTGACGCCAAATTATTGTAAGCGACAAAAATAAAATTTTACAGGAGAATAAGTTAAATTTTAATTTTGAATATGTTAAAATTTAACATATGTATATATTATTGTTGTCGCTAACATTCCTCAATTTCACACTATAATCGAGCAACGCTTTACCGTTATTCAGGCCTACTATGAAAATGGGCGTTCAAATCAAAATGCATATCGTGCACTTCACTTCGTGATTTTTTGGTCAATTTAGATAATAGTCCAAATGAGCGTACAATCGAAAAAATCGTGAATGGTGTTCATAATTGTGAGTTGATAGCGAACTTTTTATAGCTCGAATTGGAAGATATGGCTGTGGACGATATGTTGTTTCAACAGGACGGTGCCACTTGCCTTTTGCGCGACAAATGCAATTGCTGTGTTATCTCACGTGGTGGTGATGACAGTTGGTCGCCAAGATCATGTAATTTAACACCAACACCATTGGACTTCTTTTCTTGGGGTTATTTGAAAGAAAAGTTGTAAGTCGATAATCCAGCAACAATTCAAGAGCTAAAGGATGAGATAATTCTTTACATAAACGGTATAGAACCTCAATTATGCGTCAGCGTCATCGTCATCGAAAATTTTGACCATCGGATGGAGGTGTGTGCTGCCGATATCGCGGCAGCCATTTGGCCGATATTTTGTTCCATACATAATTGAATCATACCGATATTATCATAATAAAAAGATCGGCCCTTAAAATGTTACCACCCTTTATCTTCACAACAACGGATACTGAAATCCAGATGTACGTTTCTGGGATCAGTTGTAGTAGGTAACTCAAAACCGACAAATAAATGTGGAATGATATGAAAAATGTGTTTCCAGGACTTTATAAACAGGCTATTAAATATTTTCCCACCGTGGGTACGTCATATCAGTTCCAAGTGAAGGACTTTTTTCTAAAGCTGGGACAACTATGTATTACGATTACCCAACAACAAAACCGTTTCCAAGAAAAGGTTTTCCAAGTTGTAATTTCTAAAATCTGTTTCGAATTAAATTTAGGCACTTTGTAGGTAGGTACTTTTTAGATGACTAACAAAATTAAAGAAAAGAGAAATTAGAAGTCCTAGCTGTACTTTTTGGGTTTTTCGTAAAACATCGATGTTATTGAGGTCGATGTTTTTTTTTGTGGAAACATCAATACATCGAACCATCGATGTTTTTTTCACGATGTTTGCATCCCTAGAGCTTGTTCGTCCACAATTGTTTCTATGTGGAAGTGAATAAAACAATCAAACTCACTCCATATAATATCACCAGCACAGCTGCCATTTTCTTGCAGGCAGCAGTGAATAAAACACAACTCCTATTCCAGCTTTTCTGACAGATACAAATTTAAGCTCTGATTAATTTCAAATTAACTAATTATTAGTTTTACCTGCCAAACTACTGACACACTAAAGCCTCAACTATGTATGAGTGCATTCATGAGTTAAACCGACCGAAAAGTTCACTCCAAAGCCACACTCACACTCGTTCAACGTCTACCTTATGCAAGCACGCGATATTATTTTGTCAATAAATTAAATTCAACCCTAAAATTTGATGAAGGGTGTTATTTGCAGATGAGTGCTCAATTATAACGGGATCAAACATTTGCGTTGGCTCCAGATTTGATTAGAATTATTTTGTGAGGCTGAGGAGGAGGACCCATATCCAATATATACGAATACATAGAAAAGTGTGTGAAGGTGTGCCTTGCATGCATGGGTTAGGCAACCAACACTAATGGGATGGAATGGAATTTGTTGTTGTGCACTAGAATTAGAATTTCTCAATTTGCAGCATTATTTCACCTTATTGTCATCCAATAAAGGTAAAAGCACAAACAGAATAACAAAGTGATGGAAGAAAACAGTACATTTAGGCGTAGAGGGTTTATTAGGAGCTACAGTAGGTCCCACTTATTTGCCTTCATCGTTTACTTTTGTAGGCTAGTATCCTAGAATTTGAATAAGATTTGGAAGATTAAAATCAAACGTTTTTTTTTTTAGGTACTTTGGCTGAGGATATCCGCTTCTTCCATTAATTTGATAATTTGAAATTTTGTCGTCGAATTTAACCGGATACGACTGTAATAGAAACATCAATGTCATACATTTTCATCCAGTATACATATGTGCTTAACCTAAAATTGTTGCTGAATTCCAAAGATTGACGTACAAGTATGGAGATGAATGCATCATGTTCGGTATGTTTATTGCTGGGGAAATGGAAGGAATCAGGTATTAGGTTAGTGGCATAATAAACACGTGTTGCTCGGTGAACCATTACATCAACATCAAGAGGCACTCAATACCAATACGGTCGTACAGGTAATATATGCGTAGGTGCAAACTCTATGGAAACAATTTCAGTTTGCAAAATTGGAAGATAAATAAGCTAGAAATAAGGAAAGCAGTACGCACCCTCTAACACGCATGAGAAAGTATGTTTTAATACAATAAACATCAGCATTTCCTTGAATAATAAGTGTGGCACGTGACGTGACGAATTGTATGGTGTATAGGACTGTCAAGCTTACCGCCTACGATGGCGAAGACGACGACGTTTAAGCTATGCCACGTTGACGCAAGAGCTGGTGAAGAACCGACTAGCTGCATTAGCTCGTCCAAGTCGATTATGATCTGAAGATTGGTGTTTGTCAACAGAAACTCACTTTAACTTTAAAAATCAACATACTCGACACTCGTAGTTCGGTCTTGCCTGTCAAATTTCTTTTATAAAAAAAGTTTGAACTACCCCCAAACAATATAATTTGGCAATGTCAAATCGTATGATCGCGGAACACAGGGCCAGATTTGTGAGACGGCAACTGGACCTACAGACCCGGGGCTTTCACAAAAGAGGAGCCTCACAGTACGGACTTCGGAAAAAAAATCAAATTCAGACTAGTCATTAACATTAGTCACGAAATTTTCCTTTGATATTTTATTTGCTCGTACTTTGTACAATCAGTAAAATATCAAAATATGAATTGGCCCTAAGAAGCACTTACAATTCACTCCCCAACTTGAGGGAGTAGCTGGCTGCAGGCCAGCGTGATTTAGACCCTAGTCTTGGTAATGAGTGGGTTAAATTTGTGTCTTTAATCGACTCATACAATAAGTACCTATTATGGAAAAGACCAAAGACCACCAAATTCTCGGAGATTTAAATCGACATTCGCAACACTTGAAATAATAATGTTTTGCTTTTGATGATATAAAATTGTACAATTTAAAAAATGAAAATTATAAAGAATAAACCGACCATCGAAGCGTTCTCTCCAAAGCATTGAAAATGTCTAACTTCTGCAATTGGATTTCAGCGAAACCATCACTTATTTTTTTCTAGAAAAGTTCCGTTCGTTAGAGATAAAAGTTTATTTATGATAATTCTTGTTTTTTGTTTCCGATTATATTAAAATGTTTGTTTAGTAATACAAAAATATAATATAATGTTTTCTTTCACAATATATTATTTGGAAAACAATTTGGGACCAGGGAGTCTCCACTTCTTTCATTTGTGCAAAGGCCTCCAGACTTCTTAATGCGGCTCTGGCAGCGCTCTACGGGGTAAGACACTTAAAAAATCCATCTCAATAAATGTTTTTAACGATTTTCGTATATTTAAAAATCTAATGAGGTTTAAGTTCTAGAAATAAATTTCTTTAAGAAAAAAAAATTATTTGTATTCATCTTTGAATCTACGCGCTGCAGCGTATATAAACTACAACTACCGTAGTTCAATTAATTACACTTGTGAACAAAAAATTGACATTTATTTTGTAAATATCGCAACATTTTTTCTAAAGACTTTTGTTTTTGAGTTACAGTTAACTAACTACATTTACTATTTTTACTTAAATTTGTGTTTTTTATTGGACACTGAAATATATTTTGTTGTTGTTTTCGATATGGCTTAGTCAAGAAGATGTTGTGAGCTTAATGCCGATTGTTTTTTCTATATTTGTGGTGAATATGTATTTGCAAAATATCGAAAACCTATATCGGACTTTGTAAAAACTGCGTATCATCTATACTTTAAATCAGGACAAGAAATGTGTTGGTAGATATGTCTACGGCAATGGTCCAGTGGAAAAATAGATGTAATAATGTTCGTAACACCCATGATTTGGTGAGAACCTTGAAACCATCATGACGATTGCTACTTTTGCGTTATGAAATGAACGGAATTAATCCTGGAAATCGAAATAATTGGCATATCCTAATTCACCTTCTGCTCAACGTTCTCAATTAAAATCCCGAGAGGTATAACCCAGGACATCTTAATCTTCTGATGATCTAAATCTCTGTGAACCCGAATGAAGTACAAGTGAAGACTCTGATTCAGACTACAAAGAGCCAAATGTTTCAATTTTCTTTCAAGCAAGTTTCCAGGATTAAGCACAGAAAAATTGAAAGCTGGTATTTTTGATATGGACACAGATCAGGCAACTCGTGAAAGATCCTAATTTTGTAAAATCAATGACTACAGTCGAATACAAAAAGAAATCTGACGATCTGTTGAGTCCATTCTATCGAACTTGCAACAGCTAGGGTGCAACATCACATATATGATGGCAGACTACTGCTGGAATTTGCAACGAGATCTACCCAAAGTCGTTCATTCAAGGAAATCTCATAAAATATCATTTGATGAAATGCAAATAATGTATTTTTTTTGTTAAAATAATTAAACTGTATCTTTCACTAAGTAAAGCTGTTAGTAATCTCCTAGTATGACTTGTGTTGACCAGTGTTATAAATACAAAAAAATGTCAACAAAAAAGACACGGACATGACACAATAAACTTAAAATGCGATGTTTCCTTTTGTAACTTTTAAATAAAAGTCTAACTAAAAAATATATAAGAGCATATGACTTCAGTTCACTGCAATGTTTAATTTACTAAGATGGTGACCTTAATTTCTTCTTTTTTTTAAATTTGATTTCAATGCTGACCAAAAAAAGGGAAATCTGAAATGTCTAGACGTTCACACTTTGGTGTAAATTTTTTCATTAAAAAAGAACACGACATTGCGAGATAAACGAAAAGACTTTTAAAGGATTACATTTTTGTTTTTATTGAAGACTTGATTAACTTTTTTAAGGTCATGTTAAATTTTCACTAAAAAATTGAAACTGTAATCGAACTAAAAACAATTAAATAGGAAGGAAATGATTGGATTCTAGGTATAGCGACATATTAAAATAATAATAAGTTGTTGTTATTATTGTACTAGTTGTTGCTTATTACCTATTACAAACTAGCGGCTCGTCCTGGCGTTGCACGGGATAGATAGGTTTTTACTAAATAGCACATCTTATTAATAGTAGTGTTCAAATTTAGTAAAAAGTCTGTTTATTTGTAACATCTCTTTTCTGATTGATAACAATTTAAGGAAATCAATCCCACGGGAATCATACAATACACATATCTCTGTACTAAATCTCAGCCAAATCGGTTCAGCTGTTTTTTAGTCTTTAGACGAACGATCTAAAACACCAGAGTTGAAGTTCAAACTCTTCAACACAGGCAATTGAGGAAATTGGAAAATCACTAACTGTGATAAAAGACGTTTTGCTTTCAGTTAAGGGGAATAACGACGGTGCAGCTGTGCTGCTATCTGTGCGCAATGTGACAGGTTGGTATCCTTTTCCTTTGTCATTTTCTATTGAGCAAATGTGATATTTTTCTTGCTACAAATGATTCGAATTTTACACTGATTCCGGATGGACTATCATCTATTTATTTTAAATCAATCTGTTCGCCCATAACTAACATTTTTTTTTTTTTTAATAAGTAGAATTTATCGTATAGTAATAGGCAACAATTCAAATATGTACTGTACATACAAAGTAAGTGATCAGTAAGTGGTCAGAAAATATACCCAAAAGTCTTGATCTTTTAATACTAATAAATATGGGATTTTAATTTAATGCATAATACCAACAAAATTGACAATGAACTTCAGATATCGGTAACACAGTTCATTAACCATTTGACGAATTTGAACACAAACGTGAAATCACCGGGACAGTGAATTCATCAACTGACTTCAAATCTTCGAGTCACAAATTTGAGTAAATACACGTGACACAGGCAATGAGTCGTGTGCATTAAATTTATTTCTGTTAACCTCAATCTACATTCATTCAGATGATTGAAAACCTCCTACTGCTTTTTTTGATAAGTGATGAACTGATGAATTGGATCATTAAACCCTTTTAACTAAAATAAATCAATTCCTTGTTTATTCGAAAGAAATTGAATGAACTAAATCAACCAAGTTATATTTTTATTTTATTTATTTTTTTACCGCACTCCGCAATGGCATCTATGAAAGCAACTTGATTGAAAAGATTGAATTAATCAATATTGAATACGATTCGTGTAACGACCGGAAGCACTTTTGCTGCATAATTCAGAATGCACACCATGAACCATCATCTGTGTTCCATTTCAGTTTTAAGGGAAATATTGTGTAAAATCAAATTAATTAAAATAAAACCACTCAGGACTCAGACACGAAAAACGTCTTAAGTAATTTGTAATTGAAACTTCTACTTCGTGAATTTTGTTTTTTTTTTTTTTTATTTTACTTGTATGTCTGTGTTTGTGTACTCGTAATAAAAATTAAACTCTTATAAACGAATCAATTATGAGCTTAATTAAGTTGAAAGCATTCGTTAGTTTTTGACAATCGGAGTGGCATTTTTTAAAACCTCTTGACGTCCATGCCATTATATGCTTCCAATCCAAACTTCCAATTCGATCAACTTATGTCATGTTGTAGGAGTATGATGCTTATGGTGTTCTTAAGAAACCATTATATCAATTAATTCGTGGAAAAGCATTCATTGCGTTATAAAAATTAATTATTTATCATAATTGTTCCTGTTGGCGAAAAAACGTTGAAATGCAATGGCAATTAATTTGCGATCGACGATAAATATAACGATTAAGGATAATAATAGTTCCATACATTTCAGGAGGAGTGACAACAATAAGAATTAATGTAGGAATCTTATGCTTATGGGATTGAGGGCTCCATAAAATGGGATGGGGGTTGTTTTAATTGTTAATTTATTTTACTTTATTTTTTTTTGTGAAAATTAAGATGTCTATGCATGAAGGTGATAGTAAAGATTAATAGTTAAAGTAATTATTCCTTATATACTGCCCTAGATTTTAAATACGAAATGGGGGACGCTTGTGTCCCACCACCTATTTACATATATATGTCCCACAGTTCCACCAGGAACCTAATTAACTAAAATTTGCAGCGATAAAGAACAATAATATTATCTTCTAAAACATTTAAATTCATTTTGCTTACAAGAAGTTTATAATGAAAAATAATCTTGAGCTTATGTTTTGAAATTCAGCCAAACTTGATTCTTGATGATGAATCCCGGTAAAAATTACTGACACACTATAGTGAAATATTGATCCACGATTGTGCAACTATACATATGTCTGTGTGCACTGTGCATGTACATTTATAGTGTAAGAAAGTAGAAATTAATAAATAAATTATTGTATTGTTGTATTTTTCGTTCATTATTGTTTTCAGCTTAATTTAAAAATTATTTTTCAGTTTTTTAGTTTTATGTGCTAAGTGTGTTTTAATAATTTGTATTAATTTTTCACTTTTTAGTTCTTGGTACTGTCTCTTTCGAATAATTGTCAAATGCTTGAATAATATTAATTCTATAGCTGTCATACTCGGAAAACAGTGATTGTTGGCCTACTCTATTCCTAATGTACCTACTTTACTTATATGTATCTGATCAAGGAATGGTTGAGAGTTGGAAGTTTTAGTTCTACCCAGATCCTGGCTTCAAAATTAACTCAGTGCCTATGTCTAAATATCATGGTGGTTAAGGCAAGTGAAAATCAATATTTGCACCCCCCAAAACCAGTGATTCTTTCCTTTTTCAATTCGAATAAAAAACCATTGAATCCTGAATCCTTCCCAAAAAACCAAACTCCATTGAAAACGAAACAATGTGGCAACTACTGAAGTGAAATGATTTGCCACCCGAACCGTAACACTCACATGTGGTAAACACAAACACTTGGAAAAAAAAAGCTTTTATAATTTAAGTTGATACTGCAGTGGTTTAAGTGCAGTGGTTTTTAATTGAAGTGGGAGCTAAGGGAACACTACGATGTGTCAGTCAGGCTCCGCTCATCACAATCACAGTCCCGGACTTAGCCATTGACTGCAAACATGAGCTTTTTATGTCCATTTCATTTAAAGGTTCAATGGACCCTCATATAATGCCAATGTGTCAAATTAGTTAAGCTATATTCAGCTATGGTGAAATGGTTGTGTGTGTTATTTTTTTGACATAAATTACACAGGGCAACAAAAAAATATTTTTTGTTTGTTTCTGTGTTCAAATTGCGATTTTCTCAATCTTTGTATTGAAAAATACATAATTGTTTTTTGTTTTTTTTTTAAACTTTGTTTTTTCACCCTTTACAATGATAAATAAATATTTGGAGAAAAACGCGTTTAAAGTTTTTCTATTACATTGTATTTATATGGAAACACGAATACATATTTAGTTTTTTTATGGTGTTAGAATTCGAATATCTTTAAATTATTGTTGGAGGTGATTTTTAAAGGTCTAAAGAAGTGAAAAATGCAAAAAAAAAAAAAATTGATTTTTTGAAAATTATATCATATAACAATCTTGTAGCTATAAAAACAAACTTTTTCTGGTAAAAGTTTTTTATAATTAATTAGTAATGTAGGAGGAACAAGAAAATCATACCAAGAACCCAGAAACAAAAAGTGTGTTGACCTGTGTTATTTATAGAAACTTCGATCTTGTCGTTCAATTTTTTGCTATTTTTTGGAGCTTCAGTGATAAAAACTTCTTACATTGTTCGGAAAATTAATTCAAAGGTCTTAATTAGCTAATCAATTAATTAGCCATGAGCTAGTTCAGATATTTTTCATTTTTGTATGTGTCATTTTATCATTTTTATTTTGACTGAAATTCAGTACTAAATTTTGCGAAACGAAACTCCTTACGCTTGAACACCATTGGTAAATATTAAAAACTTGTTTCCAAAGTCTTTTTTCTTTTAGAAACATGCACTATTACAACACAAAGATCTTTAATTATTCGCTTACAATTACAAACATGAAACATTGTGACGGTGGAGTGTTCAAATGCTTTTCAAATATCAAGCGCAATAATCTTTACTTTCTCCAAAACGATGTTAAGGTTTATTTTACTGTTGGGTGTTTGAGGACCTATTGCTACAAAAGCCGTTTTGTCGCCCATTAAGAAGCTTTCGTTCCTCAAGACATTTCTTAGGGTGCGAAAGAAGGGACGTAAGTGCAATTGGGTGATAGTTGAAGGAGGAGGAAGTTTCGCCTTTTGTGGGGACAGGCTGGAAAAATGCTGTTTTACATGCTTTATCAACAAGATAAGAGAGGAGTTCCAACTTTAGGAACTCCTGCACTTCCTGATTTTTTCGGCCAATTTAATCGTCCAAATGTGTGTACAATGGTTTGTGGCGGAAGAGCAGTCCATCTCAATTCGTCGTTGTGCCAACAATTCCACCTCTCACGCTCGTTGTTGATAAACATTATGCATAAAGACTTGCATTTTCTAGCTTACAAGGTGAAATTGACTCAAGAACTAAAGCCTCTTGATTATTTTAAACGTCGCTCTTCAATGGTCAGAATGGTGGCAAGAAATGGCAACAGTAACAACAGGCATATTTTCACCTCCGTGGATTCGTCAATAAGCAGTATTGGCGCATTTGGGCGAATGATAATCCAATAGTGATTGTCAAAAAACCAATGCACCAATGCACGGTTTATGGGCTGGCGGCATCAATACGAAAAAAAGGTTTAAAAAATTGTAATGGTTAGTAAATTACTAAATATTTAGTCATTCTTAATGCTTAGGGAACTTTACGAAGCAATTACAGTGCTAAACGATTTTAACTATACTTCGTCCAAATCGAATGTGCAGTACAGGCCTTATGGGAGAGCTTTTTTTTACCAGTTACGTGCCTCACATTCGCACCGTACTGAATTCAAATGTATCCTACATAAAAAGTTCTCACCCGCCTATGGATTCAAACCAACATGTCCTGCCAGGCGCAAAGTCAAATGCGCTGCGCACTGACACATTTTAACCTTCATTTTATATTTATAAGATACAGGGTTGCCTTACCGTATTCGTATTAAGTAACTTTTAAGTTCTCTTTTCTTTGTGTTTTTGTAGAGGAGCTTTTGTTGTTAGAGCTTTTTAGAACTTGGGGTTAAAATAGTGTTTGTTTTAAGTATTTGCATTGGAAATTACGGGAAATCTTTTAAAATATAGTTACAATAAAGCATATACGGCAATTCTTTTCATTTTCTGGAGAGCTTTTGCAATGTTATTATACGCACTACGGTAACGCTGACTAATTTTTTCTTTCACACAACTAAAGGGAATTTTTCCGAAGATAGAGTGAGATAAAGATTTCCTATCTTCTCTGAACTGCACATTCGATTTGGACGAATACAAAATCAATGTATCAAACGAAAGCAAAACAATTTATAATCAATAAATGAATTACTTACTGACTTGTGTCAAGAAGTTTATTCATACAAGCAACGGGTCGTTTATTTTGAAAAATGAAATTTTCATGAACAAAGTTTACTTCTGCCAAAAAGTCGTTAGCTTAATTTTTCGTTAAATCAAGAAATAGTTGAAACATAAATAAACACCGTTTTTTATCAGTTTTTGGTGATTTAAAAACAATTACCGAACAAAAATAATTAATCCTTTCACACTGAACGAAATTGTATTTAATCCGGCCCTGGCCATCGAGCAGACCTACAAAAAATTGTTAGTTTGCAATTAGGTTGAATTTTTCACAAACATTTAATTTGAAGCTGCAAAAGTCCAAACAAAATGCAGCATGCAGCTGCGGTAGGCATGTTCAGCTGCATACGACTACTGTACTCGTATATGTCCCATGATATATTGGCGGTTTTCCTAGCCCTTATATCTCTTGATTATATAATTAAATTATCTTGGTTAAAATGGTATTTTAATTATAACCGTTTTATTAGTTTAGTATAGATTTTATGGAATTATATTTGTACAAAATTCGAGTGGTTAGGTGCCTACTCGAACTCGAATGCAGGCTTCAATTAATAAGTGAAATAATTAAATTTTTTTCAGCTCATCAATGGCTGATAACCTACATTATAATAAAAGCATGATACTCAAGGGTTACATACATTACATTACGAGTACGAGTACTTGTGAGTATTTTGTTTAATTCGGACTATGATGATGGAACCGCAAACCATTAGTATTAAAGAATAATAAAGTGGGTGGCAGCATTACCCACCCTTTGATGAAAGGCCACAAATGTATGTACGAGCATATATTTATTTCATTGAAGGAGTTTCTTATACCACATTATCAAAACGGTCAAGGCGGTGCGGCGGTGGTGGTGTTCGATTCACTTTTAATGGTCAACTGTGTGGATTTCAGTTTTTTTTTGGTTTGAAGGAAAATTAATTGAGACAAAGTGCTTTCGATGTTCCATCATTAACTTTTGATGGGTTGTTAATTATGCGTAGGGTTTCGTTACATAAAGAAGTAATTGTTTATTAATTTATTATTGTTCGCTAGTGATTTAAGATCATTCTTTTTTTTTGAATCGAATAACAAATGTTGCCCATCTGGTAATTTGTTTGTGCCTTTAGTGAGCAAAAATTCTTGAAGGAGAACATTTTTTTAAACGCACAGCTACATACATAATATGGGAACGAAGGAACAAAGTAAAATGATTAATTCTTTAATTTATGTCTAAAGCCGACTTACAACCAAGTTCAATTGGCTTTTGATTGGGCTCGGGTTTCGATTAGACATGTTAAGAGTAGAATGGCTTGGATTAGTCAAATTCTACAAGTTATGAATTTAAATCAATCTGCATTTCATGTCGTGCAGAATGAAATCGATGCAAGATTGCATGCGATCTTTATAGTCGTTGTTTTTTGGTTAGTGGAAAAGCTGCATCGCAAAATTGGTGAACAAAAATATCTAAGTCCGTAATCAGAAAGAGTATTTTAGTGAAGATAGAGTTTTGGATTCTGAAATGTAGGAGGCACTTAAGTGATGCAAAAGTAAATATCCAAATGTTGGCAGAATTCATGGTGTGTTCGTTGATAGTTATTTTTTTTTTACACTTCGGCTTTCAGACAAATCATTTTCTTTAATGAAAATATTCAAAACAATATATTTTTTTGTCACAAAATTGATAAAACTAATAGGACAAATTCATATAAAGGCAAAAAACTCGATTTTTTTGTTTAATAATAGGTGTGTTTTTTTCTCAAAGCCATCCGCAGTGAAGTAAGATTTAACTCGTATTACAAATACGCCAAAAAAAAATAATTGTGCCAGTTGTATCTTTCGTTGTTACATCGAATATTTCAAGTTAGTTTTCAAGAACCAATCGCTAAGTGTAAATAAAAAACTAACCAAAGTCTGCGAACAGACCTCTTGGCTTTTGTTTTGATATTTGTCAAAAAAAAAAAATACATAAAATAACTTCTCATTCTGAGACCTTAGGAATTATAACATGATTTAACTAAGACAAATATACTTTTTAGATGGTACTTACCGTTACCATATTTTTTTTTAATTCATTATTTGAAAATTAGTCAGTAGTACCATTTACACTTTTTATTATTTTTCAAAAGCATTTCGACAATAAGGTTTTTAGCCATGGTCATTACTCTAACGGCTTTAGTTCTTGTGGCCACTGAACTTTGTAAGCTCCTTGATAATATGTACAATTCTTGTTTACGGAGCTATATTGATCTCACTGTCAAATTTTCAGAAATGACACTTTGATTGAAAAACAAATCGATTGACATAACGCTGACAGTAATAATTATTTTTTTGACCAAAAAACTTTACCCTAATAAAAACTTCAAATTTAATTATTTCATTTCACTATGATAATTATGACTGTCTCTTACGAAACTGTAATTTTAGAATACAAAAATACTAAAACTAACGTTAAAACTAACGATGTATGTTTCTTCGAGTGCATAAACACTTCAAAACTATTTCTGTCATGGATATAAAAGAGCACTACCAATTGGATGCTTATGTTTCCATATATGAGTGCAGCAGGACCTTGGGAATCTACATGCAAAATTCAAATACAAACGTACTGAAGAGAGAGCAAACATTATTATTTTCTGGTAATTCTTAGAATGGGAACACTACTGAATCGTATTGGAATTTTTGGAATACTCCTTAAAAGTTTTATTTGAGTCTGTTTACTGTTTGGTTACATAAATAGTATCTATAAATAATACACTGGAATTATCCTTAAATTGAGCGTACATGCACTACTGGTCATTTGAATATATACACACATTGTATAAAAGTTCCAAGATTTCTTCGTATATTTTGTAAATGTGAAACCCATAAATAACTTTAAATGACCAAAGCATGTAAAGGGTGATTTTTTTGACTTGTGCTTTTCAATCTGGCAATACTTTTTTCGGAGTTGGTCTTTTTGACAGCTGTCACTTGATTTATGCTCAATTTAGTTTGCCATTTCACAGTTCACGGACTTAATCCTGCATAACGTTTACAAATAGTAAAAAATTTATTACCAAAATAAAGGTTAATTTCTCTCGACGCATCGCGTTCTGCTTCCAATATTTGGTCTACATAATCGCCCAGCAGAGTCGGTAATTTGAGTAACTTCAAAAACCATTCGGTTTCAGAATAATTCCGGAGCCTTGTTGGAACCATAGCCCAATAATTTTGCCCAGTTTACTGATGAAAACATCAGGTATATTTCAAATATGTTTCCATTTCCACAATGTATACAATTATACATACATAACATACATTTACATATACTAATCGAAATTATTTCTTATTTGCCATAACATATGTACATAAATTGATCCTATAAATTTTACTATTATATCTACAAAATTAGTTTAAAAATTAAATAATTATAATATGTTTCGAATATTTATTAAAAAACGTTTGATCTGTAATTTGCAAATGTTAACATTTTGTATAGGCATCAGCAGAAATGTAAAAAATAAATATCAACGAACATTTTTCGGTGACTTGTTTTGTATACCACCTCGTTTAATAATCTGAAACTCTATCTTCACTAAAATAATTTTACTCATTGCAGACTTATTTTTGTTCATTAATGTTGCATATTAGATATAGTCATTTTTTAGAACTTTGGGACTTATTGGTCTCTAGTCCATCCCTGAACTTTGGGTCCTTCATTATTCTAATTTACCGTAATTATACAAACATTTGTTTTAATCATGCTGTTTGCTATTGCAACGCTTGCGTATCACTTTCACTAAAAATACATATAGAAGAAATATTGTTTCCAAATTGTAATTAATTCGTTCTGTTAAAAATATAGTTTTCAGGATATTCATTAAAAATAATTGAATGAATTTGTTTTTGTATGGAGTGTATTCTGGACGTATGCAACTAATCTAAATTATTATGTACATATTTTGTTGCACTTTCACAGTACCTTTTGTAATCAAGTGTGAGCCTAACCAAATTCTTGATAGAAGTATTTCAAATAGAATTGACAGTTTTATCAGTGTGTTTCCATTTAAACTGCAAATTGCAATAATTTATAGGACCTGAATAAAATCGGAATAGTAAGTTAGCAACAGGAAACTTAAAATATTATTCATGGCACAATACATACGCTATTATGTTCAAATACTCGTATTCAGATGCAGCTATAAAGTTCTGTTGAAATTAATTACCTATCGGTTTTGGCCTTGGCGTTACACATTTTAACTGAAATATTGTCTATTGATGTTTTTCAGCTCAAATCAGTTTTTGATTCATTTCTTTAACCCAAACAATTTGAAATACTCCTAAAAGAACTTAAATTGGCTCTTAGTGTTGTTCATGTGCGAGGAGAGGAAGATACATAGGTTAACATACAATTTGCTGTCAAAAAATAACGGTGTACTTCTTTTGAAAGATATGATCTTTAAATTCTATAATTACAGTAGAATTCGCCCACTAAGGGGAGACAAATTTTCAGTCGTTATAAGAGGATGCCGCTATAACCGAAGTCATTACATGCGAATTTTACTGTATGTTGTGTTTTTTATGAGAAATTGCTGTTTTTTTTTTTTTTTACACATTTTTAATTAAAAATTAAACCGCTTCATTTGTTCTACTTCTTCATTTGTTCCCCTTATAAATTTTTACTTAAAACCAACCTACTAATATATTTTGTTTTAACTGATTTATTGTTATTTATTTGCGAAGACCGAAAAACCAAATTTTTTAACTTTTTTATTGGCTAAAGTAGAAAAACCCTTAGACACAGATAAAGTTTTGCACATTTCAATTATCTCCTGATTTTCAGTATTCAGCGCCTTTAATTGTTGATGAGTGTTTAGATGCCCCTATTACTTTCGTCGAATTCAAAAGAGTTATACTAAACGTGAAAAAGCACCCGTGGGGAGAACAGAAATCCGTTTGGGTATTTCAAAAATTAGAGGTCCTATAAAATCTTTCTCTCGAATTTGATTGGATTTTTGAGACAGGCGATGTTCCTGGAAGTTTCTGAAAGGCCATTATTTTCACTTTAAATATATAAAAAAAGGAAACCCCGAAGGTCTCGCCGAAGACCCAAAAATTAGGGGCATTTCTTAATACAGCTACAAAGATATTCGGCGCAAAAGGTTTTTATCAGGCTTATTGAGTATAGGTAAAAAATGAAAACAATTTAAATGAATACCAAGCGGGATTTAACAAAAAAACACTCGTAAATTGATCACACTAAAGCAGTGAACTACCAAAAGCAGTCTGTCTTTGTCATACCACATGAAAAAAAAAGTGAGTGAGTCATTTTTATAAATTTCATAGACCGCGTTCCGATTTCGAGCTATCTCCGATTGAAAAAAGAAACACAACCTGGCGCTCTTACGTGTCTGAGCTAAAAAAGAAATACGGATTTTTTTTTGATAGCTCAGGCTCTGAGCTTAAAAGAAAAACGCTTAATGATAAACAGAGTATAACTTTACTGAAAAATCTGGAACCTAACCTAACCTAACTTTTCAAAGCCAAAATTTATGATTTTGAGAAACAAAGGTAGCAGGTTTTCGAGAACCAAGAGAAAAACTGCAACCTAGAATTAGTACACTCGTACTCAAAAACGCAAAAACGCATTTGAATTAAATTGAAAAAAAAAACAATTTTTTTCAAATACGAAACGTATGTATTTACAAAGTCAGGTTAGTACGTTTCACATTTGAATTTACAAAATCGTATTCAATCGAAATACGAAACGCAATTACTGCAGTAAGCGTGGCTTGATAGTTAGCGCGTAAGACTGTCATGCTAGTGATCTGGGTTCAATTTCAGTCATACGTTCAGTTTCAGTTAAATACGCTTAGATTTAAAAAAAAATTGTCAGTTAAGGACTGATAATAGATCAAAAAAACAAAAAAAAACAAAGAAAAAATTTCGCTTAATGCCGAAAAAGCAAAAATTTAAAATAATTTTAAAATCAAGTGCATTGAAATGTATGTACGATAAACTATAATTTTGCATTATAACCATCTTTTAAATTCAACACCATTAATTTTAAATTATAATTTAATAATAATATGATTATAATAATAATTATTATTTTAGATTTATCAAAATTTAACATTACAAAATCCAGCCACTATAAAAATATGATTGAAAAACTAGAAATCTTTAGTAATAAAACGTCAAAATATATACGAAAATTTAAAATTATTTAAAATAATGTGTATACAATTTTCAGAGGACATAATAAACAAAGGTATTGGTATATTTATTTAGTACCGCTACCAAAAAGTGTCCAAGGCGCCTATAGAAGTCAAGTTGCCCAGTAGTTCACCGAATTTCACGCTCTTTCTAGATACAGGGTTAGCTGCACTATTTTGATATCCCCTGAAAATTTATTTCGACTATTTGGCAAGAGTAATGGCGATAGATGAAGAAAGAATTCCAAAATTTTTACTGTCACAAATGATAATGGGTGATTTTTTAAGAGGCTTAGAACTTCAAAAAAAAAAACACAAAAAATTCGAAAAAATGAAAGAAATATTTATTTGAATCGATAGTTTGAACCTTGCAATTTAATGTTTAAAGATAATTTCATGCAAATGTTGACCGCGGCTGCGTCTCAGGTAGCCCATCCGCTGAGTCCAATTTTGGCATACTCTTTCACACATATCGGCCGGTATCTCACGAATGAATGCATGGATGTTGGCTTCCAGTAGGTCAATCGAAGCGGACTTGTCCCATTAGACATTAGCCTTGACATACCCCCACAAAAAATAGTCTTATGGTGTCAAATCGCACGATCTAGGCGGCCAATTGACCGGCCCGAAACGTGAAATTAACTGTTCACCAAACTCGCCTCGCAATTGCGCCATTATTTCGCGCGCTGTGTGGCATGTGGCACATATCATGCAAGTCAAGAACTTCCATTTTGGGCAAAAAAAAAGTTTGTTATCATCGCTCGGTAGCGTTCACCATTGACAGTAACGCTGCGATTCGCATCATCTTTGAAGAAATATGGCCCAATAATGCCGCCGGCCCATAAACCTCACCAAACAGTGGATTTTTCGGAATGCATTGGTAGCTGTTGCAATGCTTCTGGCTGATCTTCACTCCAAATGCGGCAATTTTGCTTATTTACGTACCCATTCAACCAAAAATGAGCCTCATCGCTGAACACAATTTTTCGATTAAAAAGCGGATCCTCGGCCAGCTTTCCAAGAGCCCATTCACCAAAAATTCGGCGTTGATGGTAGGTCGGCTGGCTTTAGTTCTTGCACCAGCTGTATATTAAAAGGCTTTACGCCCAAATCCTTCCGCAAAATTTTCCACGTAGTGCTGTAACAAAGGCCTAACTGCTGGGAACGGCGCCGAATCGACATTTCGCGGTCTTCTGTCACACTGATACGGCCGCAATATTTTCTTCACTACGCACAGTACGTAAACGTGTTGGTGGTTTAATGTCCAACAAAGTAAATTTGGTGCGAAATTTGGTCACAATCTTCCGAATAGACTGCTCAGAAGGTCGAGAATGCCGACCATAAAATGGAAGCAGCGCGCGATGAACATTTCGAACCGAGCACGAATTTTGATAGTAAAATATAATAATTTGCAAGCGTTGTTCATTTGTAAGACGATCCATGGTTAAATTGCAAACCAAACTGAAGCTGTTTGACAGTGACACAAGGTACTAAACACACGTCAGCTATCAAAACCAGTGTTGTCAAAACCAAATCAGCTAAAAAATCACCCGTTATATGTATACCTATACTTCGTCCAAATCGAATGTCAGTACAGTACAGTACAGGCCTTATGGGAGAGCTTTTTTTACCAGTTACGTGTCTCACATTCGTACCGTACTGAATTCAAATGTATCCGAAAAATGCCGCAAACCATCATGTCCTGCCAGGCGCAAAGTCAAATGCGCTGCGCACTGACACATTTTAACCTTCATTTTATATTTATAAGATACAGGGTTGCCTTACCGTATTAAGTAACTTTTAGGTTCTCTTTTCTTTGAGTTTTTGTAGAGGAGCTTTTGTTTTTAGAGCTTTTTAAAACTTTCAATTGATATGGGGTTAACATAGTGTTTGTTTTAAGTATTTGCATTGGAAATTATGGGAAATCTTTTAAAATGCAGTTACAATAAAGCATAGACGGTAATTCTTTTCATTTTCTGGAAAGCTTTTGCAATGTTATTATATGCACTACGGTTACGCTGACTAATTTCTTCTTTCACACAACTAAAAGGAATTCTTCTGAAGTTAGAGTGACGTCCTCTCTTCTCTGTACTGCACATTCGATTTGGACGAAGGATACTTGTGCAGAGGTGTGGACAAAAATATCTGCCGACTCCGAGTGTTCGACAACTTTAACGATATCAGTCAATGAAAACTCTGATTCTCTTTAACTTAAATTCAAAGACCTAAACCAGGAAATGGTAAATTTGAATTAGTGCATCAAAAAGAACCACTTCTTAAAGTACAACACATATGAATTTTCTGACCCAGAAAACTTCCGGAAAATCAGCCCTATAGAGGTATTCTTTCGGAGAATTTTAAAAACGAAAGTGAATTCCGATCGGAACTCAGATTATATTCGAGGTATCCGTTGCGGAACTAAAGAAAATGAAGCAAACAATTATGTTCGTTTTAATGTTTCACTTACAATTTTGCCTAATCGCATTGCACCGGTGATCGAAGGATGCGATGTATTTTTTCAGAAGATTTGTGCGAAACGCTTATCGGAACGGATACCTCGATAGAAAGTTCTCTGATTTCGAACAAATCGGAACAAAATTTCTTCCCAACAACGGATACCTCGATACGGGTGAATAAGCACAAAATTTAAAGTGAGAACTTAACCGTCTAAATTTCATCCCTCTCAGACCAGGGCCCTATTCCACAAAACAACTTTTCAATTTGCAAAACATTCTGTTCTAATAAGTGCAAAGTTGAAATGATAAGTGTATTTTGAAAAATCTTTGCAATTTATATATTTATTTTGCAATTTGTGTTCCACGAACTTTCCTTTGGGCAAAGTGCAAAGTTAATATTGAAAAGTGTAATTTGCAAAGATTTTGCAAAAAACGAAACGTTCCACAAAAACCTAACATTCTATTTTTGCAAAGAGAATTTTGATAAGTTTATCAAAAGTTTGCAAAGAAAACGTTCGCTTTGTAAATGCATATTGATATTACAAGTGAAGCTTTTAAGATGTTAAGACGTGATTTTTCATTTGACAATGATGAAGACACGTGTGTAACAAGAAATTATAAAGACCGTATTAATTTTTCGGGACTGCAAAATTATAATTCAAGTTGTTTTCCTTTCTCAACAAAAACAAAGTCTTTGCCTATAGTGAAAGGTCTTTGCAAATATTTGCTTATTGAAAACAAAAATTTGCAAAGATTTAATCAACATTTTGAATGGAGAACAAAGTTTGGACTGTTAACAACTTCGTCGTAAGCGCTTCCCTAGAATAATATCCTATACAACAATTTTGACATTGTTTAATAATATACATACATATTTATTGATTGATTCGTTAATGCAATTAGTTTATTTCTTATTTCTTCAAAGTAGTAAAAATCATACAAATGTCAATCTGGTAGACGACCCTCGGCTAAACCACTAAAAACATAGTCATTAGTAGGTACCTACTTGTATACAAATGAAAAAAATATACATATGCATGTATGTATGTATGTTGTATGTATTTTTAAAGTAAATAATTTAAACTAAAGTGCAAGTAAATGAGCCAATTTGTACTTTTCTTCAGGGTTAAAGAGGGACTAAAATATCCGAAGAAAATATTTAAGTTTCACCAGATTGAATATCTCTTAAACACAAGTAAAGTTATTTTGTCATTTTGACAAAATTCAAAAATGTTACCTTACTTCAATAAGCACAAATTCCTTGAAGTGTAACTAAGGGCTACTTATGTCCCCTCCTTGTGATTGATAAACAAGAATGGCTATTTAATATTTATAACCCAAAATGAAGCTCATAATATTTCTAGCTTTGAATATTATATTTAAATATAAAAGTATGAATAAAAAAACGATTTTTTTGTCATTGACGAAAAAGAATTTCACTTATCTGCAAGGAATTTGTTCACTGACAACACTTAGGGTCGTTCTTCTGGTTATCTGATGGAATTCATCAAATTCCTTAGAATGTCATTTCTGTGAAATTTTTGAGGTTGAATAATAATTTTTTGTTCAATTGAATGGACAGACCGAGAGCAGGGCTTTTGCATCACAGATTCACTGTGACCGTGGGTGGGTGGGTAGGTTAAAGGTACGGTTAAAGCGTTTATAAAATTTCTATAGTATATACATATGTAGTAGGTATGTATTTTTTTAAAGGTATGTAGGTATGTACCTACTTAAATCTTGAGAAGAAATTGTTGTGGAAAAGTTAAACATTACAAACAAAATTTGAAGGTATGTAGGTATTGAAACTTGTTGTGCATAAGTAAGACATCTTTTTCGGTAGCCTCAAGCAAAGCTTCACAATTATGTAGGTTTGATTGTATGTATTGGTATATTTTTCTTGTAAACAAAAATTCGTTTGTAGGTAAACAGTTTACACAGAGGTGTACAAGAGGTGAGGAGGATAGAGCCTTCGGAAAAATGAAAATTCTCATTGGAGTGGACGTAATGACGTGGAATTTCAGATCTTTCGGCCACACAATACCCACCTAACTATAATACAATACATGGTTAGGTACGATGCTATAGGATGCTAAATGTATACATACAGTGGTCAGCATAACTATTTTGACAGATGTACATCTCTCGCTCTCGTGATAATAATTTATAAAGGTTAAACTTTGAAGAGAGCAAATCGATAACAAGTTAATAAGTAGGTATGTTATGTTATAAACTTATAATAGATCACGTGATGGTCAAACTCAGTCATTTGGATGGTGTTCTGCTGCAAGGCTGTTCTTTTTGTATTTAAAGTGCTATTTTCTGAGTGACAAAACTATTTTGACGGATGTTCTTCTGTATGCTTGGTAAGTTAAAATAATTTTTTTTACAAATTTAAAGTTGAATTCATTAACGCTCCGATTTGTGCAAAAATGGTTAAAACGGCAGAACTAAGTATTGAGGTTAGAGCATCTATTGTCGCAAGATTTAATTCCGGCGTGTCTATTAAACAAATATGCAGAGAACTGAATTTATCCAGACAAACCGTACACTACCGAATAAACAAACATAGAAGAACGAATTCTGTACAAAATCTACCACAGAAGGGTAGGAAACGAAAAACTACTCTACTAAAGAAGACAGGCACATTTTGAGAGAATTCACCAAAAATCCTGCATTGACCCCTAAAAGCTTGGAGCTTGAAATGAAATCCCTCCAAAAAAGTTCCGTTAGTGAAAGAACAATTCGCAGACGTCTCAAAGAATATAATTTTGGGACGTATACCGTAAGAAAGATACCATTTATAACTCCTAAGAACAAATTATATGTAAATAAGCCTCTTAGCTTCTGGAACAAAGTTTTATGGACTGATGAAAGTTCCTTTGAGTTTCATGGATCACCTAAAAAGAAATCTGTTCGAATGCGGAAAGAAATGCATACAAAGTTTGCTCCAGTCTTGCAGATCATGTCCCATGGTGGGGGATCAGTATTGTTTTGGGATTGCATTTCTGCAAGCGGTCATGGGGACCTAGTCCCAATTGATGGCACCATGAACCAAAGCAAATATTTAGATGTGTTAATTGAGAACGCATTTCCATCAGGCGATAGACTCATTGGAAACTCTTTCATTTTTCAACAAGATAATGCCCCTGCCACAAAAACAAAATGATCACCAAGTTTCTGAATGACATTGGGTTGGAAACCCTCAACTGGCCACCCCAAAGCCCTGACTTAAATGTCATAGAAAATGTATGGGCTTATATAAAAGCAAAGAGAAATTCATCATTGAGTCGCAGGAGGGATGAGACTATTGAAAACCCTTTGGGAAGAAATACCTCAAGAAATGCTCCAGAAACTTGTAGAATCTGTTCCAAGACGACTTTAAAAAGTCATAGATGCTAAAAGAGGCTACATTTTCTACTAATTTATCAATAATTTAGTTTTAAGTTCTACAAATTGTGTTTTTTTAAGTTAAAATAAAACTGTCAAAATAATTATGCCATAACAAAAAAAAAATTTATTTTTATTCACTAATTAATCCAATTATAATAAAATAACTGTACCATAAAATTATCCATTTTTTGCCAAAGATCCAATTCCTATTTCAGTTTTGCCAAAAAATCTTTTAAATATGAAAATAACAAGATATTAACTCTGTCAAAATAATTATTCCGACCACTGTAGTTATAGATAGATGTATGGTGTATCTGAAGAAACAACAAAAGTATTTATCTCATGGCCGAAGAAATAAGGAATTACCACAAAAAAATGTTTGAAACTCCAAAAGTCTCTGAAAAAAAGTAAGTGCCTCTGCTTCCGACATAAATGAGAATCGGAAAAGAACAAACGTTTTTTATTGTAAAAAAAAAAACAATCCAGGATCACATCAGGTTACAACAAAAATAAAGGTGCATTTATATTTGAAAAAAAAATGCATTAAATGATTATTATGTGAGTTTTGACTTAGAAGGGGTGTTGAACATTTTTCGACAATTTTCAAAAGCTTATTAAAATATTTTTTGTCGCTTGCGACTTTTCCCAAAAACATTTTTTTGTTGTGAATGTTACCCCCTGATGATGTACATCCTTGGCATTCAAGTTTGAACTGAATTTGAAACGTTACGACACTAAAGAAAACAAAAACAATTGTTACTTAAGTAACAAATCAACACAACTTTTTTAGTTTTTGATCAATTTAACAATTATTTTTTTAATAAAATTGTAATAAACTTAAGTCGTGTTTTATTGGTAATCTATCCCTAACATAGTATTCAAGTACCAATAAAACGCTATAGCTATTCACTTTTATATTCATTTTTAATTTTTCTTCTCAAAGTTGGTGTCCCTACATTATTTGTCACATTATTGATGTCAAAATTTCGAAATCTACTGCCACAGACAAAATATAAAAGGCAGATGTGACTTGAAAATAGAAAAATTGAATGCATATTGCAAACAAAAGTTGTAAATATACAAACTCACTTGTTAAAGAAATTTCTGGCTAACTTCTGTACATTTTAGTTAATTATTCAATTTGAGTTTGAAAAAAAAAAACAACAGCTGTTCTACATGGGGTGTGTTCGAAGAATGTGTAATTATGTAAATTGTTATGATCTATGTGGTATCACAATAGACCATTGATGGTCTAAGTGTGCTGGCCTTCTTTCCAGAAGCCACCTTAACCTAAACTAACCTGGGTCGTGCTTAAAAAAGCATGAAAATGCTAGTTAAGTTGATGTTTGCATGGAAATGCACACGGAGTTGGTTTAGAATGTTTGTGACTTATTTTTGCGGTAAAACTTTGAAAAATTATTTATTTTGTTGTTAGATTTACCGCCAACAGCTTAAAGTTGACCATCTTAGCAACTCTCTGTTCAATTTCATTGGGTTAAATGGAAGAGCAAAAACTATGGAACTAAGTGTAAGTTCACAAACGCATCACTGCAGTAATGATGCCCAAATGTTCAAAGTCAAACGTTCACAAACGCAGATTCTGGCATCACTTTTCTTGTCAACTGTTCACTATTGCAAATTTGCATAAACTGATGCGCAAAAACTAAACAAAAAAGCATCACTACGACAGCGTGATTAGTATCGGCATCGCATCAGCAACAGCTGCATTAGCAAAAAAGCAGTGATGCCGAATCACTGCAGCAAAACTTGACGTTTGTGAACTTACACTAAGTTTCCGGCAACTTTAAGGATTAGTTGAATAATCGTGGTTTACTATTTTCTTTAAATTAATATCCATTTTATTATACAGACCATTTATTTGGATAGTAAACATTCTTTTATTCTTTTTATTCAATAAATAAGATATTAGAGGACGAAATTACACACGAAATTATGACAAAATACTTAGTACAAATTTAGAGAAGTTACTTTAAGTTGCCTGCAGAGTCATAATTACCAACTTATTCTACTTAATCAACTTTGGAAGTTTTCATAAATGCATGCTTTGTTTAAATGCGATCAATTGCAATTATATTAAAGTCATAGAAAAAATGTTTGCATGTCACTTTTTATAGCTTTTATGAAAGGTATGCATTCGTCAGACTTTCGTAACCATGCATTTATGGAAGCACCCTTTGTCGGCTTTTATAATGAGAACAAGCATATCTCAATGTTTCCATAAAATTTTACTAGCTAGTATTTTCAATTACCAATAAAACACGGCTATTCTATGATTTATTTTGTTTAAAACTCTTAAAACAGCCATTATTTATTTTTTATTTAAACTTATACAATACAAAATTAATTTTTTGTTTAAATTGATTTTTTTTTTTATATTTGTACCTACCAAAAATTTTTAAGGTCTATATATCTATCGACTTTATTTTTTTGCTTTCGACAACACTGATAGGAATCCAAACAGTTTCAGTGGTTTTCCAATTTATGATTTAAACAAGATTTTTTCTAAAGCTTAGGGTTTATTAGCCATACATTTTAACACTGATTTTCTTATCCGGTTACGGTTTGAAGAGGTAGAATGTGGAGTCGAACGCTGGCTTCTCATGCTGCCTCTTTTACCTTCTGGTATGTCAATATTTCTCTGTCATAACTTTCACACGCCCATGATATTGTCGGAGCATCTTTTATTTTTCAAAATTTAAAATGTGCTCATGAAGCAACTATACACTGCCAATCACTAGGATGAGGCCACATATTTTTCAACCGATTTTCGGTCCGATACCTCTTGGAATTTGTTTAACCCGGAAAATTTTACTACATGAGAGTAGGTATATATTTTCTTAAAACAAAGTGATACAATTATAGGGTTAATCAGAAAAGACCGTTGGAATTTCCCTACATTAATGAATGGGCTACCTAAAAAGGATATAAAAAAGTGCGTCACTAGGATGAGGCCATTGCGAATATTTCGTTGTAGAAGTTCACATCAGCAATTTTTTTGAAAATTTTGGTTGCAATATTTAAGAACGTTTTACAAATAACTCTTTTTATTAAATTTCAATTACAAATGGGTTCCGGAAAGACGTTGACAGTGGCAGAAAGAGGACAAATCGATGCTTTCAAAGAAATGGGACTCTCAAGCCGAGAATTAGCAAGGAAGTTGAACAGAAGTAAGACAGTTGTAAACAACTATCTTGCTGATCCTCAAAACTATGGAAAAAACCAAAAAGGACGCACAGCCCAAGCAACAACATCCCGAGAAAAGCGGTTAATTTTACGTATTGCTTCAAATTCTACTCAATCAGCTACTAAAATAAGGTCCAAAAGCGGAGTATCAGCCAGTATTTCGACAGTCCGAAGGATAATAAGAAAAGATGGTACTATCCAGAGAAGAAAACTCAAAAAGAAACCTGTTCTAAAGCAAGTACACAAGGAGCTGCGAATGAACTTTGCAACCAGACATCAAAAGTAAATCTCAACCTTTTGAAAGGTCTCTTAAATTACTCTCACTTGTTGAGATTTTCAAAAATGATCACGTAATAATAACCAGTTTATTTATTATTTTTGTTTTTTCGGTTTTTCAGAGAGAAACTTTTATTTTGTTTTTTTTTAGGTTTTGGTTACCCGGTGACCACTTATTGCTGAGAGAAAAAAATAAATCTCACTTGGAGATATTTAATTTGCTTTAGAAATCTCTTTGTTTAGAATATTAAACAGGTACAATTTAAAAACATAGGGCGGGTTGAAATTCTGTTTCCAAAAGTCCTGATATTTTGGATTTTAAAAGTGAAAGTTTAAATAAATAATAATAAATAAAACATATTGCCATTACTACAAATTTCGTCTTAAATTAATTTTAATCAAAAGAAAGAATTAAACAAAAATATGCAGTTTTTATTCTATGGAAATACTTTTTAAGTCTATTGCATTAAAAAATATGTTCATAATTCCCATCCTCAATCTATGAGATAATAATTATTTTATTCCACCAATATCTCTTTCCCCTCCTTAACTTGTGCCATTAAATCTAAGTTGCATTAATAATTAGGTGTGATATATTATTTTAAAACCGAATTATGAGCCATACAGAATTTTGACCCAACTCTAATCAAAATGTAATATGTATATGAATTCGTGTGTTGTTGTTGTCTTTTCTGTTTGTTTCGTTCTTAAATAAAGTATAATTTCATTAAATTTATAATATTCTTTATGTAGAATATAACCACAGTTCCTCAAGAAGAAAATCCATCGACAGGCAACGAAAGTCCGAATACTCCAACAAGTCAAGCCAGTGATACCGATAACACACTTTTAAACTTATATTTAAATAGAATCGAGCAACAAGAACGTGAAGAAAATGGAACAAGTGACGTCAGTAACAACTAAACACTTCTAAAATTATATGTTGACATAGAAAATTTTGATTCGGCCTACCCTCGTTTACCGTTGGACACTAATATTTTGTCATTTTTTCAAAATCTCAAACTAAAATGTCCTTACATTTTTGAGATCGCTCTGGTTGTACTGGGCGTTCTAGCAATGCAAATTTCAGTGGAAAGGGCATTTTCCTCTCTAAGTTTTATACTTAGTGAAAGAAGATACAATTTTAATCCAAAATATCTTGAGAGTTTACTTTTAGTTAGGCTGAATACTTAAGAATTGATGTTTTTTACTTGAAAAATAAAGAAAACAATGTAATTTATCATTTGACCATTTTTGATTTATTTTCTATGGAAAAGGTTTTAGGTTAACCAATTATATATATTTTTGATTAAATAAGTCAACAGATAAGAGATATTTGTGAACTTAAATGATAAATCTCACCCAAAGACCTAAAAAATTATTTTTTTTAAATAAATCACAGAGCAAGATCTAAATGAAATAAGAGAATTAAATAAATCTCAGTGAGAAACTGATTGAAAATAAAGGTCAACGGTTATTTTGGATGTATATTTGCAACAGAACATGTCTCTTGGAGCAGTCAATGGAAACGCGTTGTCTTTTCGGATGAAAAAAAGTTTAACCTTGACGGCCCCGATGGTTACAACAACTCAAATGTAGTAAATTTGTATGGGTACGAAATTTCCAGCAGGTATAAAGAACGAAAATCGATTAAAAAATATGTGGCCTCATCCTAGTGATTGTCAGTGTATGTAGCAATAATAATTTCGTCTATCGATTTTTTCTGAAACATAACACTACCTCAAGGACTATTTGCATCGTCGATTGAATGCAAAAACCGAGACAGGAGAGTGGTCGGACACTAAACACACAGGAGATTGCATTTTTTGAGGACTTCAGGAGAAAGGTGAGGTAAGAACAAAAGGACACTCTGGGTACTCTGGGTACTCTCAAGAACTGTTTGTTTCTATTTTGGTCAAATACATTGCTTGTTTCCCCGCATGGATGACTGAATCAATAGAGACGTGGGGCGGGTGGTGTGGTGCGTTGGAGCTGTTGGAGCTGTTGTATACCTAGTCAGTCGTCGTAACTTACTCGTAGCCTTGATGACTAGGGAACAAGTTAATTAAATGCAACAGAGTGTGCTAAAATTGGATTTTATTATTTTGTGAAACACACAAGCAACAATGGTGTTGGGTTCATTAGAATGTCAATTTGTTGTCACTAATTATCATTTAATTGGACTCTTCGAAAAAGAAATGTTAGTATTCATTTTGTATTTCAAATAAGGTGTTGGGAATAGACAAAAAGGTAATATATTATTTAACCCTGTGGCATTTGAATAATGGTTTTCTGTTAAAGAAACTTTAATAAAAATGCACTTACAACTTGGTCGCATATGTATACATAATATTGTTTTTTTTTATTTGATAGAAATTTAATAAAAAACAAACACCTTATTGAAAAAAAAATTTTCGGGAACAATTTTTTAAATACTGAGCTAAGACCCACAAAAAAGAGGTTGGGTGCGACCCATCACACTGATTACTTCTAATTATGCATGGCATTATATTAATCGATTTACTTTAAACGTTGATTGATAACAATTTTATTAACAAAAAAATTATCAGACTTAAAAAAATTCTCGAGATATTGTAGCGGAAAAACAATAGTTACCTACAAATTTTTTTAGAACTTTTTGTAGTTTTTTATTTTTTGTAAAAAAATGTCAATTTGTTAATATTTCATCATATAAATATTGACAAATGCATTAAATAACATTAAAATACATTTGAAGTCAATATCGTTGTCCATTCTCGAGATATTCAAGTCAAAAAACATTTTTCACCAACTTTTGGTAGAATTTTTTGTGGTTTTTAACTTCCCATACATACTGAGTTATTGTTATCGGTGCGATTTGTTAAATTGAAATTTTTGACAAATCTGGACGTTTCACTGTCCTTAGAATCTAGATCCATCATTTGTAGAGAGATGTCTGTGTGTTCGTATGTTCGTATGTATGTTCTAATACGTTTGTAAATTCAAGAAACCTTTTTTGCTAACGATATCTGGAGGATGATTAAAGATATGGACTCGAATTAAATTTTGTTAAATATGTTAAAACTTCAAAAGATGCAGTAAGGGCTTTTAGATAATTTTATCAAGCGGTTTTTTCACAATAGCAATTAAAAAAAAAGTGAAAATTTTAGTTGGTCACAAATATCTCAGGAACGAAAAATGCTATTGACTTCAAATAAATTTTATTGTAAAGTGATACAGGTTTGCTATAAATTTGAAAAAAGTTCAATATACCTTTATTTTTTTTTTAAGTAAAAACTAAAAAAAAAAAATTGCGCTGCAGAACATTTTTTTACTATATGACATGCTGTCCTTGACATTTGGTAAATGCAGCTGACATTTTGTTTACAAAACCACTTGAAAATTGTTTACAAAAGTCCTTTCTGCATCTGCAAATTTGGTACAAAAACTTTTTAAAAAAATTGGTGTTATGCCCACAGACTAAACTTTAAGTCAAAAACTAGCATTTTTTGAAAAATCCAATCAAATATTTTGATACACAATATTATTTAAATTTTTAGAGATGTTCTGCAAATAATTTTGACATCAATGATTTGGAGTATTTTTTCATAACAGGTATACAAGACATAAATGTTTGTAAAAGTTAATGGCGCAAAACTTTAAACAACCCGTTCTTAAAATTTTTAACCTTTTTTCGTTGCTAACAGGAAAATTGTCAAAAAACGGACATCTGAACATGTCCAAACTGTGACAGTTCGTGGAAATAAACAAAGCAAACATACTTAGCGGGACCTATTAATTGAAAATGTCCTATCTGTAGACTGGAACTGGACAATTCCATGTTACGCTCTGATTTCCTATAAGATTAATTAATTACACAAGTCAAATGTTTAAGTACATAAGTGGTTTACTTTTCAACATCATCCTATTATATTTCATATTTCTCCCAAAAAAACTGCAATATTGTTTCTGTACAAAGTCTTCAAATATTTCGAAATTTTCGTCTTCTGAAAAGAGTTTATACTACATAATTAAAAAACAATTTTTAGCTCACAAATTATTTTAAAAAAATCCCTCTTTGAAGTCAAACTGGCCAGACATTTTTTCTACGATAATGCAGATGTCATATGGATTTATCAACTTGCTAAAAGTTAATGTATAGTAAAAACATAGCAAATTGCCTTAAAATGGATTTAACAATTTACTAAATCGTTAAAAAAAAATTTGCGCCGACTTATTCGTAATGCAATGATCCAAAGGTTTTTTTTTTGACAGTTTACTAACTCGCATTGACACACATTTTTGAGTCCACGCGTTGACAATTTTTTGTGACCTTGTAATGTCTCAGTCAATGCTATTAGAACGTGGACGTATTTTCGGTACTGTCGGTCATCGCAATGTCATACTTTTTGAATAATGTATTTTTAATGCACATTTTGGAATTTTTATAGCTTTTCTTGAATTTCTTATTTTTGATTTATAGATCACATAATTACGTACATATGTATGTATGTAGCTATTTTTTTTTTTTTTTTTTTTTCAGGCCACACAAATCCGGTCTTTAATTATGTCAAATAAACAAAGTAACCAGATAAATAACCAAAAATAAATAAAACAAACAAATAAACAAAGAATTCAGAAAAACTTTTTATAAATATTAAATGAGTTATGGTTTCTTAATTTACTGTTAATTAGCCATTGATTAGTTAGAAAATAATAAACCATTCAACATTAATAAATATAACAGTTCTACCTACCCCAAAGGTACGCTTTGATAGCCCTAATTTAATATAGTTTGGTGAACAAAAAACATAAAAATCATGGAATTATTAATTTGTTTTGTCACAACTAATTAGCAGTTAATTATAAATGGCAAATTAATAAACCATATTTCATTCATTAAAAAATATTCTATTGATTTTTTGGGTATTTAATATCAAGTTAGCTAAGCAAAAAAAAAAAATACATAAAATCAAAATTCTCACAGTTTATTAAGGGAAATTTTGCCATCTACTTATAACGTATAATTATTTATATTAATAAAAGAAAATTAAAACCAAATAGAAGCATCTGACTCAGTATAAAAAGACTTACCAAATATTGACAAAAATTGCATTCTTTGAACGAAAATTTTGACCAAAGGGGGCTATTTATTTTCTCAATTGTCATTATTTCTAAAAAAAACTTAAAAAAAGGCATGACATTTTAAACTATTTAGTAAAATGTCAAAGCCTTTGTAGTGTCACTTATCTTAAAAGTGTTTTTTCTAACTTTTCACAATTTTTACACATTACTAATTACTATACATATTTTAATATTTAACTTTAGTTAAAATCACAGAATGGCTTCCTGAACTTTCAAGAAATTTTGCTGAATCAAAGTGACATCTGTCATTTTCATTGAAAAAATTTCGTTTGGAATTTACATGAAAGAGTTTATTTGTGTTTTCTGTAATTAAAAAAAAAAATATTTTTTTCGGAAGAAGAAGATTTTGAAGTCTTTAAAGACTCGACTTTGTGCAGGAAAATCTCTTCACATAGCTGGACGAGAAGATTTTTATTCTAGGTATAGGTTTCACAAGGTAACAATTCAGTTCTTGGTTTGAAACCTTAACATCCAAGCCCTAATTAAAATTCGTGGACTGCAAGTTGAGGAGGATACACATACCTATTAATGGTCCGGCTACAGTTGGAAAAATAATAAAATTACGAATTGCCACTGTTTAGACGTTTTTAGATGCCCCGTTTTTAATTAAATGGAATATTAGTATTTTAGTAGTTAAAAAAAAGGTTTTACTTTTTTGGAATATATATTAATACTAGCTGTTTGTTGTGCCCTGTTGTTTTTTAAATTGTGTGACAGAAGTTGCTTTAAATCTTCATATCCAAATTCTAAGTTTTGGCATTCATAACTGGACGAATTTTTAAAAATCTAGACACTCAATTGATTTTTTGTTTGCAAAATAATAGTGTCTTCTAGATCTTCTCTTTTCACATACAGGACCAACAACTTTTAGTAAGAATTTACCAGAATACAGTTAAGAGGTCGCGACTCCTTTAGCTAAATACTCAAGAATGCATATGTGAGTATTTATACGACAGTAGCAAGCTTATAATATGATTATATTGGTGGATTCAAACAGCCTTGACAGAATAGATGGCATGAAGATACCAGCTCCAGTCCAGCATTAAAACCTATAAATTGACATCATATCTTTTTATATGTTTACCCTTGTATTTCTCTTAAACACAAAACTTCAAGCACTATTTTCGGCTTCATTCCATATCCAATTTATCACCAACTAGAGGACCCGGCGAACTTTGTCTCGCCTGGCTGTTAGATTGGCCGATATTTCACCAACCGCTCTAAAGTTTCATTATTCTCGGAAAAAGTTTATCTATAATAACATTTATTTTAATTTATATATTAGACGATAATTACACCACCTTAAATTATAATGTTGCAGTTTTTAGGAGTAAATGAATTATGGAATGAAACACAGTAAAGAATGAAATTTAAAAAATTAATTATTAGCTTGAAAAAACATTATCTAGTTATACATATATGTAACCTATAAACCTTCCTCTTCAATCACTCTACCGTTGCGTAGTTTTAAAGATTTAAGCATAGATAGGGAAATAGGGACAGAGAAAGCGATTTTGTTTTATACTATGTAGTAATATACATAAATAGCTTATGCTACACAAATTGCGTAGCTTTCTATTGGTAAAAGAATTTTTAAAATCGCTTCAGTAGATCTAGAGATTACCCCCTACAATTTTAAAAATATAACTAACTCTTTCGAGAAACGATGGATTTGGTACAGTGACCCTTTTTTGTCAAAAATTCAATTCAACCATTCTAAACTTCAATCTTCAATGTTATGTCTCTTTTGTAAACAGTGCTATTTGACAAGTCTAAATTCGAAAGTCATTTTGGAAGATCCCATATAAAAAAAAGAGGCTCGGTGCGACCCACACTGATAACTTCCCATTATTTAATATTTACCAATTTTTCTTAGAAATTTTTGTAGTTTTGTATTTATTGTAAGAATTTCAATTTGATATCCGTCAATATTTTACCATTTTTTAGGTATTGACAAATGCCTTACGAGTAGGTTGAAAATAATAAACATTTTAAGTCAATATCATTGTTTATAGTGATGATATTTAAGCCGAAAAATAATTTATGACACTTTTCTGTAAATTTAAGTTTTAGTATTTTATTTTAGTAAAACAAACTGTCATTTCGAAATTTGTCAAAAATATACTATAAGTTGACGATTCTACTATGCAAAAAATAAAATAAATGTGAAGTTAAAATAATTTACCACTCTGTACATATTCAAGTCAAGAAACTACTTTTGACATTTTTCGACTAATTTTTGTTAAAGGTTTTTATTTTTTGTAAAAAAAACTGTCAGTTCTATATTTTTCAAAATTGTAGCGTATATTAATAGTTGTATATTGTTTAAGCTAAAATAAATTTGAAGTCAATAACGTTCGGGATACCATTTTTCGTTCACGGTATCTCAGAAACGGGTAAAGATATCGACTCCAAATAAATTTTGTTGTGTACAATGTGACGCGGTACAAATTTGGTATAAATATGAAAAAAGTTCAACAAAAATAAAAAAAAAATTGTCGCTCAAATATACAACGAAGGAAAATTGTTATTGTGTTCAAAACAATTTTCTACAATGTAAAATGATGTTTTTGACATTTGGTAAAATTTTCGAAAAAATTCAATTGACAGTTTTTCTTACAAATAAATAAAAAGTACACAAAATTCTACCAAAAGTTGGTAAAAAATGTACAAAATACAATTTTTAATATATGCTACAATTTTGACAAATATCGAGTTAACAGATTTCTTACAAAAAATAAAAAACTTAAACAAAAATTTACCAAAAAATGTCAAAAGTTGTTTCTTGACTTGAATATTTGAAGTGGTCAATCTTTTTAACTTAAAATTTATTTGTTTTTTTTTTTGTATAATGCAATGGTCAACATATGGTACATTTTTGACAAATATCGAATCGACATTTTATTCACGAAAAATAAAAATCTAAACCTAAAATTTAACGAAAAGTTCGGTTCAAATATCTTCACAAAAAGCAGTGATATTTACATATATGTACTTATTTTCGTTATACATAATGCATTTGTCAATATTTAATTGATAAAATTTTGATATATATATGAAATTAACATTTTTTTACAATAAATGAAAAACTACAAAAAGTTCTAACTAAACTCTCGAAATTTTAATTAAATCTGATAATTTTGTATTTAACATTTTTATCAATCAACATCAAACGTAATTAATTAATATCAGGAATGTCAAATTTTCAAAGTGTGCATTAAGGGAAGTTATCCGTGTGAGTCACACCCACATGTTAAATTGATTAACATTTAGAAAATTGCTAATAATTAGTAAAATTCACACCCTCAACAATAATTTCAAAAAAAATGAAAAATATTATCAGCTGATATTTTGACACAAGAACACGTGGTAATTAAGATTCAGATTGTAGTGCTGAATCTACATTTAACACCAGAATAATGTTCACCCATTACAGCAGAATCAGTAACTTTGAAGAACTCCAAGGAATACCAATCGTTGGACTGTCTACAGTCGACGAAAGGTACACCTCATTTTCCAAGCTATGTAAAGCAAATTTTATACTTCGAATAACTTCAAAAACCTAAATAGTTATAAACGGTTCTAGATATGATATTACCAAATGGACTTAAAAATTCATTTGTTTAAAACATATTATGATTTATTTATATTTTATTTTTTTATTAATTGAATTTGTCATTTTAAGGAAAAAACAAAATTTTAGTAATTACAAATAATGTTGCTTTATTTTTGTTTAATAACTAAAAATAAAACAATTTTTACACCTTATTTTTCATACCTAACAACACATTCAATGTCATACTTAGCCAAATACGGCGTAATGAAACCAAAATACAAATATTCTACTGTTGCCAAGCGTATAATATAAACACATTTAATAATAATTATAATTAATTCGCAAAACGGGTGTTTCTTTTACTTTTTCCTCTTCATTTTGTTTATTTTATTATCTTTTGAATCAAAAATGTAATGGTCCTTAAATTTGTTCGCATCATACATAATGTATATTAAAAACATATAGTTATTATCTCTTATGCATTAGTTCAAATACTTATTCTAATAAAAGTCATACAGTTGCGATAGTTTTATTTAAATGTTGGTTTGCAGTATTTTATTTTATTTTTGTTGTTATTTATCTTAAACTTTCATTTCATATTTACACACCCTGTATTACATTTAAGTTTAATTTCTATAGTGTTTATTTTATGTTTTTAGCTAGAATTAATAAGTCTATGTTTTTATTTTAAGACTTTTAATTCAGTGGTAATTACAGTTTAAATATATTATCTATATGTCTCTGTCTACATTCACAATTCGTTTCTTTTGATTTCTTAGAAGTATGTTTAACAATATAAGATAAGGTACCTATTCAATGGTTTTATTTCTTTGTTTATTTATCTAATTAACTAATTTATTATTTGTATTTCTTTTTTAATTAAAAGTTTAATACAATTATGATGTATGTAGTTTTATTTGCTGGTTAAGTTTATGCAAGTTGAACAGTATTTTTGTTTACTATTCAGATACTCTTATAATGCATTTTATTTATTTGGAACAATATTTATTAGATTTAAAATTTTACAAATTTTAGCATTTTAAATTAAAAACTATACAAAATATTATACATTTATAAAAATAAAGATAGTAACTTCATTTCTCTTGGGGCTCTAAGAGAGAAAGTGGTTACTTTAAAAACTAAAATTTTTCAATATTTCTTTTTTTTTATTAACCTACTTGTTAAGAACTATAATATGTTTTTTAATAGTAACTCCTAACGTTTTATAATTGTGTAAAAATTGATATTTTTATTTTATTGTAAATATTTATGTTTTTTTTTTTTAATTTTGTATTTTATTTTATCTAACATGAATATAGGTAAAAAATTTTCATCAATCTCAAAACATTCTTTTTATAAAACCTTCAACGCACCTTAGGATAATGTTTGTTTTTTTTTATGTTTAATTATTTACAATATGTTTATAAATGTACTACATATTTCATTTATATTAATGTATTAAAATTACTTTACAAAATGTACAAAAACCGAAAGTATCGTGCAGTGTGTTTTGTTAAAAGCTGAAATAAAAGTGCAGTTTAAAAAAAATTTAAGTAAATTGCATTGGAAATTAAAAATAAAAATTTATATGTTTTTGAAAAATTATACAACGGTTAAGGTTGTGTAATATTTTTTTTAGTTATAAAACAGCTTCTGGAGATGGTTTTCAAAATTTTCATTGATAGTGCTTAAAACACAAGGCAAGGTAACGCACTTTCAGTTAAGGAGAAACAATTAAATTTTTTTACTCTTTCACTTTGAGTGGAAAAAATCAAAAATTCCTTTTTCGATATACATTTGTACCTATATACTTTTTAGACTTTAATTGGTGTTGAAGCAACATCGGAAATCATACTTTTTTAAGGTTTTATTTTATCGTAGAATTCAAATTTGTAGAAAATCAAAAATATACCAAAAGAATTGTGAAGCACACACAGTAATAGAACCGAAATATGTAATTACATTACAATTACTGCACGAATTAGTAAATAATCTGATGTGTAACTGATCTACAACAAAGTAAGAAGAAGATATAATGTGAAAGAGGTTTTTGTGATTGTGCTTTAGGTCGGAAGTCTCATCATTCTAAATACCGATTAGTAACATTTTAACATAAATCTATATGTATCCCAATATTTGCTTGCATTTGGTTTAAGCTAATTGAAAATTTGAATCTTATGATGCCTTCAGAGCAAGTTTACTATCGGCTTAATAGATACAAGGTTTTAGTGAAAATTAGAAATAGGAACAAAATATGATTTCAATACAAAACATTATAACAACTGTCAACACTTAAAAATTAACAATAATATTCTTATTTAAGAAATGTTGGCCTTCAAAGATAGCACGATGTTCTCCCTTTTGTAATATTCCGTTCCTTTGACATTTAATGAGCTGTCAAAGTTAGAGATAACCTAACATTGAACTACAAAAATGGCGGCGCATTCAAACGTTTGTGTATTTCAAAACACCCTTATGTATATATGTATGTAGTTTGAATCAAAGATTAAAACCGATTTAGTTTTCATGAAGATATTTCCATGACTTCATCTCCTCAATCAGCCTTTTAACACCTAGAAGAGTTGTAGTAACTACAACAGGTTGTGGAAAATGTTGTTCACCTCCTTTTTGAAAATAAAATCGTTACTATTTCAGCAGTAAGATAGAAAACATAGAAATTTATTACTATAAAAAAAAACCAGGACATTTGAAATTCTGTTTTGAAATTTATTGCTGGAGAATTTTTGGCATGCTTCCAGTGAAAACTATTTTTACAGTCCAAATTATAACATCCCCATGGATGGCTCTCTTTAATCCTACGATATGGAATTTATGATATGAAAAATCAATTACTGAACTGAACATTCCTTACCACACGATTCGATTCTATCCTACTCGTAGTTCCAAAACTACTTAATGTCAATGCTAGAAACTAGTATCTATAGGTTAGGATTAGATAAGTACCAAAGAATTTTGTGAAAAAGTAATTTTTGCATTTTAGTTAGCATTTTGATTTAACTACGTAGGAACATTTATCTTCAAAGTTCTATTGAGTTTGCGATGCAAGAATTTAATTTGCATTCAAACTGGAATTGAATTCTATTTATCTCTGTTTTTGTATTTAAATGGAAAATGTATTCAGAAAACATCAATTTATTTTCTCCTCGTTTATGCGGTTCGATAACTTTGCAAAATAAAGACACAACTCAGTATTTTGTGTTGGCATCATGTTCATGCGAATGAAAAATGATTAAATTTATTTTCTATATACTCTACTCGTAGTTAAGCGAAGAAGGATTAGAAATGGAATTTCATTGTCGATTTCCTTTTGCAAAATAAAGGATATTCTAAAATCATTTATTATGGCTACAAATTGCTCAAGTCGAAGTTTTTGGTTGTCGTCGTGAGTTCAGGGTAAATGGTGATATTTCATTTGAAGTAAAATGTATAAATAATAAATTGAAAGGAATGAACAAACCGGGAATAAGTTCGAGGATGATATTTGAAAAATAAATAAAAAAATAAAAAAAATTTAAAAAAATAATTAAAAATGTTTTAGTGTATTCTATATTGTGAGTATAAAAATTTAAGACATTTACAGCATATCGATATTTGAAGTGCCATTTCCAGTGGTCCTTGTTGTTTTTGTAACTTGATTTGGATTCATCAACGGGGGAGGACTGCCACACCATACAATCTGAAATAAATAAAATGGAAAAGAAAAAATGGTGAATAAGAACAAAAGAGTTATCTTAAAATTTTGAAAACAGTTGCAAGCTCATAAAAATAGCCAACACGATACATTGATAAAATACCCAAAGATTCCACTTGATATAAGCAAATATTAGTGTTAATTTTTGATACTAAATTTGAATTTATAAGGATAAAATTATTTTTTTTTGTATTTGTATTGAACAGATCTTCAAGTGTCAGTCGATACATTAGTAAAGCTTTTATTTAAACTGAGGTTTTATTTTACTCAATCCATAATGGACTTTTGGCTCATTTGGGTGTAGTTAAAAACTTTAGATGCATTATGAACTTATAACCCACCCAAGTGGTCTAAAAGACTTAATCTTGGCGAATTTTTTGATTAACGAACCTTAAGACCTTAACTTTTACAGAATTCTATAATTCTTTCGTTCGTTGTTAGGGAAAGGAAATGAAATGGAAATTCCAGCCGGTTCCGGTGGTTCCGTGGCAACCCTTCTTCAAAAACAACCTGGCAAAAGACAAGATAATTGCTTAGAACTTGATGCTAGGCAGTGCGCCGCACAGTGGTTTTTATTCGTTTTTTGCGGTTTTTGATATGCTATTGTTTTAATAAAAAGTCAAGGAAAACAGTTCTAATGCAGTTTTTTCATTTCATATTTGTTTGTGGCTCTGAGCGACCTTGAAAGTTCGACAATTTTATATTACCAAAAAATCGTCTATTTTAACTTATGCACATTTTGGGTTGCTGTGGCTTCATTTTTAAAGATATAATTATTTGTAGTTCAAATAACAAAGAAAAATAAAAAAATATAAAATAGACACATTTTTAAAAACATGACATTGAAAAAAATTATAAAGTGAGTAGAGAAAATTAACAAGATAATGCAAACTTTAGCTAAGCCTACAAAAAAAGCTCCGCTGAGCTCCGGTCTAAAATTATCATTTTTTGAAAGCTTATACTATTGTCTAACATTCCTATAAATTTCATTGACAACTGTAGACAACCGCCGAACAAAGTCATAAAAATAAGAATTTTAGAGCGACTTTTCAAAAGGCTATAAAATCATTTTTTACCTTTTTTCAACACATTCTTATGCGCTATTAAGGTAGTTGAAGTGAGTTTACTATTTTTTTCTTTGTCATGATAAAAAATTTGTTTATAATTTATTAATTTATTTTTTATTATATATGGAATAACCATTTAATTAAATTGAATTCCAATTAATTTAAATTGACCTAAATTAATTTAAAAGTAAATTGAAACTTAATTTTAAAGAATTTATTAATATGCATGTACTTAAATTGTATATAATATTATAGAATAAATTAATATACATATGCAGGCAATAATCGTGAAAATAAAATGAAAACGAGTTCTTCCATTTTTTTGCAGGTTTTTCCCCTATTTATATTTCGAAAAGAAGTAACTTTGATTGGATAAACGGTTTTTATAAGTAGATTGTAAAATGTTCACTAGTTGTTTTCTTATACTCCTCCTCCTCTACATACTTGAAAACTTCATAAAAATTGTTAAAAGTTCTAATTTTATCGAACTAAGGGAATATTCATATGAGAACGACCAACGACCGATGAATGACGAACATTCGTCCATTTTGACATTTCGTTTACTTGTACTTTTTTATTCGTCGCGAATGTCGTTTACTTAGACCAAGAAAATCCTTTTAGAATGATTTTTAGGTAAGTCACGTGCCAACAATTTATTCGTTAAAGTGTGGATGATATGTGACGACCAAATTATTCTCTCAAATTTCTCTTATTTCAGCACTTACAACCCAAGTTTTAATATATTAACATTAAATAAACTAGATTTCTACCTTTTTGTTAAGTTTTTGTGAAGAATTTATGCTTATATATGTATGTTTTAAATCCTATTTGTTTTTTTATTCGTTGGTTGCTCTCATGTGTATAGTCCTTAACACCACGTCGATCAAAAAATGTTAAAAAAGGTTTATATTAACAAGAGAACGAACTGGGCGTGGCAGTGGGCGGAAATTAATAGTGTAATTTTGTTTTCCTTGACTATCAGCCCTCAAAATTTCATTGAAATCGGTTTAAAGATTTAGTTTTTATTAAAAAGAGCAATAAGTAGGCTTGTCAGGGGGCGGAAATTGATAGGAAAAATTTCTCTTGAAGCTGAATATCAGTTTTTTCCGCTCTCCCATACAAGTCGCCCCACTGTGCGCCGCCGGCCGTGGAAACTTGCCCGTAATCATCTTTAAAACAATGGCAACATTTTGCAAATAAAGCTGAATTTTTGGCCAAACATTAAATAGCATGCGTTTTATTTTTTCTTACACAATTTAAAAATTAATAAAAATTAAATATAATGTACATGTTTTTTTTTTAAAGAATTAATCGTAAGATTTGGAAGCAAGCCCCAACCAAAACAAAATCCTGGCTACGGCAGCGGCGGCGGCTAGATGGCTCGAATAAATTCCAGCCGAGAGGAACAATTCGACAATTGGGGTCGTATGGCAGCAATAACGCGCCGAATATTCTCTTCCAGTCAATCAATTCGGGTTTATCTGCGTATACAAGCGAATTCACATAACTGAACAAAAAATAGTCGAGTGGTGTTAAATCGCACGATATTGGAGGCCACTTCATTCGCCAACAACCGGCACGGCTTTATTTTTGAAGAAATATTAATTAATTAATCCCTTTCCCAACAGAGCCTACCAAACAATGACATTTTGAGTATGAAACGGCGGCGGCGCTCTGCGCGCGTCTCAACAATGGCAGTTATGACAGTTGAATAAAAAAATTTTGTGAAAAACGGGATCGGTGGCCAAATTTGCACGATTTTCAAACGTTGTTCAGGAGTAAGTCTATTCATTATGAAACGGCAAATCAAACTCAGCAAAAATTAAGTGACTGCTGTCAAAAAGACCACCTTAAAAACCTATAAATTAAGTCTTGTCACATATCAAGCAATTTCAAAACTTCGATAGAAGGATCACTCGACAATATTTTAGCCCCTAAAAATGGGAAATCTATTCCATTTAGATGTCATAATAAAATCACCTGTATCTCCTTCTTACAATGAAATCGATAAACAATAAAACAATAAAATGGAATCAAAAGGGAAGAAAATGCAAACTCGGCAAATTGGGATTCGTCCGATAAGGTATCGTATTGCAGCCATAACTTGGAGATCTACGGGGATGTGGCCTCGTCGATTGTCGCTGCTGATGCTGATGTCCGAACGGACAATTTCAATTATTTGTTTCATATTTTCGATCGGAAATCTGTATTTATTTTTAAATTCTCCATCGCTTAGTTCCATTGGATTAAATCTTCTTTTATATGCTTTTCTCTTTCTCGGAGGTCAAGATAGCTCAATTTAAATAATTAAAATCATTTAAAAAGGAAGAAAATTGGAAAGACATTTGTATTCTTTTTTAAATGCAATTATGGACAAAATTCAGAATAACATTTTTTCACTATAGTTTCCTTTTACAGGTTCTGTTCAACCCCTAAACGCGTTTAGCTTATTATGGCTCTATTCAACGTTGCATAAGTTTTATAAATAACATTTCCACGTTAAGAGTCATTTTAAGGAATGTATAACTCTATGCAGGCTATATGTTGCGTTTATATATAAGGCTGTATATGTAGTATTTAACACAGATTAGTTTGAAGGGTACACTGTTTTCATTTTCGATTTGTTTCAGTTTAGACTAAGAGTAATATATAAAAATAAAACATATGTATGTATAGGTTTCACAAGTAAATATTAAGTTAGTCAAAATGTAAACGTATTCGATTATGCACAGGGTGTTTCATTATGTATTTTTGTAAATTATATTTGCTACATTTGAAATCTCTTAATTAAAGCTTTTTTAAAATACCTTTAAACAAAAAAACTTGAATCAGATTCAAATTTCTTGTGTTCACCGTTACTTGAGCCTCTCATCACACCCTCCGTTTGACAAGTCGATTAACATATCAATTACACCACAAATACCAATACGAATACATATTCCTATCAATTTAGTAACATTACTCGTAAGTTCCTAACCCCATGAGCTAAGTGATTTCACTGTCGCGTCGTCGTCATCGTCGCCATTTAAACTATTTTAATTAAGGAGAACTAAATGAAATTCATTCCAATATTTTTTGGTGTCTGTCTTAACTTTACAAAAAAGAAAAATATATTAGAAGGAAATTAGGTCATGGACTACGATAAACGTACAAATGAGGCATAGGATGACAAAGCAATCAATAAACTTTGTCTTTGGAGAGGAAAATGACAGATACAAAATCATCATGTGAAATCAGACAAAATAAGAAATTCATTAACGTAACGGACATAATAATTAATTTACAAGACATTCGCATGTACAATGTACATGTCATTATGTCAACCAAAAATTAAATCATCCAATCGAAATTGATCGATAAATTGCTTTTAATTAATTGATTGATAAAACGAAAGAAGATTGTTAAAAAAAATGGAGATTTCAAAAAGACGAGTGACAACTAAGACAGTTCATGGTGGCCATGTTGTTTAATGTGTAATCAATTGTATAGACAATACAACAATGCAAGCCTTATCAAAGAAAGTTTTTAAATATTATGCATATTAATTAAAAAATTTTGCATATTAATATTAAGAAGACTATTAGAGAAATGGCAAAAAGAATTGCGTTAAAATATTATAATGTAAAATAAAACAAATACATTTGAAAGTGAACTTAAAATATGTATTGTCAGTTGAATGAACATTTGAATTCTGAAAATGATATCAAGTGTTGGCCACGACTACGTCTGATGTGGTCCAGTGGTTGGTAAAATTTTGGGTGACTTGTTCAAGCATAGCGGCTGGTCTCTCGCGAGTAACATTAAGTTAATTAACGTGAAATTAAGTGCTTGCCAAAATGTTTTCTATACAAGTCCATTTTTCAAAACGCGGTTTTGTTCGTAGCACCGTTTTGTTGAGATTAGAGTTCAACAAGGCTATGGACCTAAATTTTTGGAAACACAAAAATTAAACCAAAAAGTTATTTTTCAATCCATCACTGTTTATAACTATGAGGTATCATGAGACTAGGTCTGGTTTTGAGACGAGACCACACCACGCAAGACGTCTCGGTAACGCCAATATCGAAAAATATTGATTCTTGCCTCGCCATCATCGGTCTGTGCCTCTTATAATTGAGTAGAGTCTCGGTTTCTCTTTTTTCGCGAATAGTTTATTTAGTGTTTTCAAATAACACGGCAAACATTTAGAATCTTAACTTTTTACTTGTTTTTGGACTAGCGATTTAAAAAACTATGACTTTTCTTGATTTTGTGAATTTATTGTCAAATGTTTCTCCAAAGGCATAAAATAGCTCTGATTTGCAATCAAAAACTTTGCCATTGAAAAAACAAGAAATCATTTTGCAGTCAATAAAATTTATCCATACACATTTTGTTTAAACAATATTCAATAAGTTTATTGAACAATAAATTCAAAATACTAATAGAATATAGGTAGCTAATGTGTGTTGAAACCATACATTTTTAAGAAACTACTCAGACCCCGAGAATCTCTAAGGGTTTCGGTCAAAAATAAACAGTTCTACCTCTGTGTTGTTTCGGATGCTTTCTAAATAATATCGTCTTACGAAACGAGACCCTTAATTTTTGTTTGTTTTAAACTCCCATAAATTTCAATGATGAATCCGCATGCTCAAATATTTCCCACAGTAGAACAGACAACACGTTTTGAATAATAATAATTGATAGCCAAAACATTGTATCCTTATTATTAATTGACCATCGAAATCGAATTGTTATAAGAACCCCTCTTTCTTATGGAATGAGATTTTGCCCGTTTTTTTTTATCGGGAACCGATTCTCATTCCAACTTCACCGCCACGCGTCGCCACCGCATGGTGATGGTATCAATTTCAATTTCATTATAAGTTGATTGACAATAATCCTAAATAATTGCTATACTTCAAAATCCACTTGTTGTCTCAATTAGATGTACTTAAAGGTTTTAAGTCCCTTGCGACCGTAATAAAACATAAAACAACAAATTATTTTAAGTACTTTCGCTGTGTTTAATTAGACGGTTTCGTTCTTAGGGACCCATTAATTAATCCCCTCTCCGAATCTCTTGATAAAGTGTGCACCTATAAATTATTTTTTTCCCCATTTTCTGTCCCAAATCGAAAAAGGATCCTCTTGAGGATAAAGGTATCTATTTTTATTAGATTGACTTACGTATCAACAAATTGAAATGAAAACAACGAGAACAAAGTTTCGCCTTTTTTTATACAGGACTTCACGAGTACTTACCTTTCTAAATGCCTTTCGGAAGTTATCCGACAAAAAGGCGTACAGGATCGGATTTATGCAGGAATTTGTGTAGGCCAAGACATGTGAAACGATTTGAAGAATCACAGTTACATGAGTGCTGGCATATAAATTTAACGCCTTCAGGACGAGTATCACCTGGAAAAAGAAAAAGGAAACTCATTTAATGTTCGATAGAAAAAAAAAGGCAGAATGTAATTCGTTCTCTTTAAGGTTTAGTTTGGGCATAGCAAAAGTTGGATATACTTTAAAACTAATAAACAACCTGCCCGGTGTAATGGAGTTAAGGAATCTAAGTTTCTTAACGGTAATGGGACCCAACTTAAATGTCCGATGTGTTTGACAATAAGTTTCAATAGACAAAACTTTCCCAAGGGCTGCGCGAATGTGTGTTTTAAAGTTGTGTGCGAATGGAGAAGTTGGTACCTAACTGTCGGTAACGTTTAATACTAGAAAAGTCAGTAATTTGAAAATACCAGGTGTGGTGTGATGGGTGACAATGTTGCTCACATCGTAGAAGGACAAAGTTTTAAAAATGTTTTTTGATACCTTCTTTTGATTATGTTAGTGGCTTTGTGTTCTAAAGTGTAAATGCTCCGAAAATGCTTCGCATTGATGGAGGTTTGTATGCTACGAGTTCGAGTATGTTTTTGAAAACATTTAGCCACAAATGTAACGTTTACTTTTGTGAAACTTTTTTATGAGGTTGATACCTATCTAAGGGTTTGTTTTTAATCCTGATAAAACTGAGAAATTTAATACAAATTGAATGGCTTTTGACTTGTCCTCAGATGCCCAGGAAGGTAAATAGGTTTGAAATTACTTTGGTCAGAACAAAAAAACAGCAAAAAAAAAATATTATAATAAACTTTAAGATCATATCATGCAATGTAATGATATTATGGTAATTATGGACAGATAAAGGAAAAAGGATATTTGGCTTGTCATTGATAAGATAATAATAGTTACAAAGCCGATTTTTTATTTAAGCTTCACTTTTCCATTTTCATTTCTATTTGAATAGTCAAACTTTTGTATATAAAGCATTAAGGCGGTGTTACTTTATGAATGATAAAATACTTTAATTGATAAATTACATTTTTATTGATTAAATTTAAGCAATGAGTATGGATATCTGACAACTGCTTGTAGATTAGTAAAGTTGATGAATAGTTTAGTCTTTAAGGACACATTGTTTTTCAGTTTCCGAATAAAGGATCAACTTGAAGCTACACAAAAATACATTGTTACCACTTTAACTTGTTATGTATTTATAATTAAATACAAAATTGGTTGCAAAAGGTTTTCACTACAATATGAGATTAATCTAAATAAATAACGGTTGATTTTTTAGCTGGTTTGGTTTAGGCAACACTGGTTTTGACAGCTGACGTGTGTTTAGTACCTTGTGTCACTGTCAAACAGCTTCAGTTTGGTTTGCAATTTAACCATGGATCGTCTTACAAATGAACAACGCTTGCAAATTATTGAATTTTACTATCAAAATTCGTGCTCGGTTCGAAATGTTCATCGCGCGCTGCTTCCATTTTATGGTCGGCATTCTAGACCTTCTGAGCAGTCTATTCGGAAGATTGTGACCAAATTTCGCACCAAATTTACTTTGTTGGACATTAAACCACCAACATGTTTACATATACATATTGCGGCCGTATCAGCTAGTGTGACAGAAGACCGCGAAATGTCGATTCGGCGCCTTTCCCAGCAGTTAGGCCTTTGTTACAGCACTACGTGGAAAATTTGGCGGAAGGATTTGGGCGTAAAGCCTTTTAAGATACAGTTGGTGCAAGAACTAAAGCCAGCCGACCTACCACAACGCCGAATTTTTGGTGAATGGGCTCTTGGAAAGCTGGCCTAGGATCCGCTTTTTTATCGAAAAATTGTGTTCAGCGATGAGGCTCATTTTTGGTTGAATGGGTACGTAAATAAGCAAAATTGCCGCATTTGGAGTGAAGATCAGCCAGAAGCATTGCAACAGCTACCAATGCATCCCGAAAAAGCCACTGTTTGGTGCGGTTTATGGGCCGGCGGCATTATTGGACCATATTTCCTCAAAGATGATGCGAATCGCAGCGTTACTGTCAATGGTGAACGCTACCGAGCCATGATAACAAACTTTTTTTTGCCCGAAATGGAAGTTCTTGACTTGCATGATATGTGGTTTCAACAAGACGGTGCCACATACCACACAGCACGCGAAACAATGGCGCAATTGCGAGGCGAGTTTGGTGAACAGTTAATTTCACGTTTCGGGCCGGTCAATTGGCCGCCTAGATCGTGCGATTTGACACCATTAGACTATTTTTTGTGGGGGTATGTCAAGGCTAATGTCTATAGGGACAAGCCCGCTTCGATTGACGCACTGGAAGCCAACATCCATGCATTCATTCGTGAGATACCGGCCGATATGTGTGAAAGAGTATGCCAAAATTGGACTCAGCGGATGAGCTACCTGAGACGCAGCCGCGGTCAACATTTGCATGAAATTATCTTTAAACATTAAATTGCAAGGTTCAAACTATTAAAATAAATATTTCATTCATTTTTTCGAATTTTTTTTGTTTTTTTTTTTTTTTTAAGTTCTAAACCTCTTAAAAAATCACCCAGTATACTATGAAAACATTTCACGTTTTTAAGAAAACTACTGCTCGTTAGCTCACTTTCGTTTCACAATTTTTTTTTCTATGAAGATTTGCATACGTAGGTAAGTCTTGATTAAATTCCGTACTCGTATTTCATAGAATCTTATGATTTGAAAGTTTTAAGTTACGTATAAAACGTTTAAAGGATTTTCGGTGCCAAAAATGAAATTTACTACTAAAGTTCAGCTCACAAATTGGCAAATTGCCTGCCCATTTTCCAAACGTTCACTATTTAAAATTCTCAAACAGAATAAAAAATAAATTGGTTTCGAAAAGTCCTCTTGCTAATATTTAGCTCTATTTTAATTTTTCATGAACTCCCTTTTAGACGTATCTCCAAACAAATCACTCTGCTTGGGATAGGAACTAACGTCTTCCTATCGAAGCTATATAAAGGACCAAAAACTAAGATGGCCCATTAAAATTTCAACAGCAAAACTAATTACTTTTCTATTTCCATTTGGACTTGCAATTTCCATTTTATTCTATTTTCTATTTGAGGAACACCAGCTGCAACAATTTCAATATGACATTGTGGGCTATTTTTATGAAGACCTGCGTCTCCTGTTCTCTGCTCAAAATTATGGGATATGGGTGTAACCTAAAAGCCACTGAGCATTTTGTTTACACCCTGATGGGAAGCAATGCTCATATCCGGTTGACACGAGGTGGTGGTGGTCGTGGTCGTGGTGTTTTGGTTCTTGCCACAACTCAACTGCTAAAGATAGATCACCGGAAACTTATGTTACGAAGTTATTTTATTTCCATGCTGAAACGTTAATAATTTCCAGCGGTATTTATATTTATAGAAAAAGGGTGATTATGAAAAACAATGAAGGGGCATGGATATTGGATATTGCATAAATATAACGTAATAAGAGTTCTTTTAATTTGAATAATGGAAAGCTGAACGTACGTAAATTATTATTTATGTGGGGAGTTATGTGAGAGCGCTTTCGTAGCAGAAATGGCGGCTGACCTTTACGGAAATCGAGGGAGGGAGTCCCTGCTACTGCTAGCCGTACAAAATTCAATGGACGGACATACAGCTTGCCCCAGCAACTTACTAGACTAAGAAATTTCTATAGAAATATAATTTTTTCTTCATATTTTCACCGCTTGACTGCTTATTTTTATCATCAAGATTATTCTCTAATCAAATCTGCATTGTCCACTTAATCATTTGCTTTGTACTCCAAAAGCCTCGTTCATAGTATGTGCTTCAAAATTATGTGCTGTACCTATGTTTTTGTTTGTAGTGGTGATGCGGACATCCTTATTGCTTTTACCAAAAATAACGGTATCTTTTATTTATGCTTAGATGCACTTATGGAGCAAATATTTTATACTGGCGACTAGGTACTTACATGAATCGGAAGCCAACATATGGCAAATGCTAGGACGACAACCACCACCATTCGAGTTACTCTTCTTTTGCCTTTCCTGAAATTGTAAGAAAGACATACAAATAAATGAGATTGGATTTATACATATGTATTGTATGTATATCACCTGCAAAGGTATAGGTAAATGTTAACATGTGTTCAAAGAATGAAAAATGTTTTGAATTTGGAAAATAATAATTCATGCATTTATGATTAAAATTATAGTTTTCTAGAGAAACGGTGGGAGTAAGGACTTTTATTAAATATTTGGCAGGTTGTATTTAATACTGTAATAAAGAAAAACATGTTTGATAGTTTCGGCGTGAAGTCAGACATTATTTGAATATTTTGTAACCATTTCAATATGAAAAGAAGAACGTCAAATGTAGCTAAAAAGATTCAAACAGATCAAATTTGCATCTAACACAACGATATGGTCTTAGGACATAATTTATTACTAAATTGCTTCACCTTACCAACGATCATTTTCTAGAATGCAGACCCTTCTATTTACTCTTCACGATATAACCTGGTAGGTACAATCCCTTAATTAAGAGTGTTTTTTAATACGTGTAGTTTTCAAGAAGAAATCGAAGCCCTTTTTGACTAAACTAGCAACAATTATAACTTGGTAGGATTCTAAAATTCTGCTAGACTATTAAGACATGTAAATTGATTATATTCTGATCGTCCATCGCTAATCATTTTTTTCTACAGTAAATTAGTAACGGTTAAGAAACAAATTTCAAAAGTGTTTGCATAACAGGGAAATGAAGAGGCAGACTCCTTAGCGAAAATAGGAGCCTCAACTCCACTATTACGACCAGAACCGTATTGTGGATTAGGAGAAAATGTGATTAAAAATAAAATCAAAAAATAGGAAGAAGCTAAAGGAGCAAAAATCTGGAAAGAAATTCCTAAAATGAGGCAGGCAAAAATGTTACTTGGTAACTACAATCAAAAACAAATATCCTCAGCCTAGCAGACAACGCCCTTTACAGGTTTTGACAAAATCATGAAGAAGCACCGGACCACATCCTAGGGCAGAGTGAAGTACTCATGCACCAAAAGGAGGAAACACTTGGGAAATTACCAAGTAGAAGAATTAAACCTTCCCTCTCTGACGGTGCACCAAATACTCAAATTTCTAGGGGAAATTAAATTAGAGGATGTATCGCGATTGTATGAATCAAAGACCTATAGATCTGTGAAAATATGGTGCCTTGGTCTGAAACATTTGACAATATCGTTTCGGTCCCATCAAAATTGCAAAAAATACCTGTTTTGTTCGTCTTCGATATGTTCCTGTCGATTAGTAGTGAAAGTTTAATATTTTTGTTCAGATCGTTGAATGAAATATTATTGGCAGTTCAAATCAAATTTCGACATTCACCTATAGACATAATATATTTCGTTCTGCGTAAGGCCGATGTGTCCGCGTTTTGTAAAATTGATTCACATCTCAAATTAACCTTCATCTGGTCCTTACGTAGGTTGATTTTTAATTGATAAACGCACTCAAGTATATACACTACACACAGTTCGAACCTTGTGTTATGACGAAATAAAGTGGTTGATGAATACCACTAAAAATACAGACACATGTGGTTCGCCTAACGTCAGCTCAAGTGTCTTATTTATGGTCTTCTCATTGCAGAGATATACATACATAGCTAAAAACATTCGTGCCGACGACGTGTTTCGGAACTCCTAAATGACCAAACAACATCCCATTGCGGTGCACACCAATATGTGTCGTGTGTGCCTACGTTTTGCTACACACTATCCTTATAAATCAACGCTAACTACATACCTAGTGTAGCAGTAAGAGTGACAACTTAAGCTAAAGCTTTAGTGCAACATCAGAACAAAACAAATAAAAATGCATGTTACGTGCTACGTGCTACATGTGCTGAGCGGAAGGACATGTTATGTATGGAAGGAGCCGGAGCAGGAGCAGGAGCAGAAGTCAGATGCGGGTCACAGTTGGACAGGTTAATATCTCAAGTCTGACAAACTACCTACTCGAGTTTCTTTCTCAATTTGTTGACATGGCAACCTTTTTATGTCAACTAAAAGCAAGAAATAGTTTACACGCCGGCATACAAAGACCGCAAATTCTTCAAAGTTTTTGTTCTTTCGGTCTCAATTTTTCTTTTTTCTTTTGTTTTATTTTGAGGACATGTAAGTAGGTTTATAATTTTAGACTGAAATGCATTGTTGGGAAAGAAAGAACCACATTTAGAATGGGATATACCAGGAATAGTAGTTAATTCGCTCCATTAAACAAAATTCAAATTTAACATATCTAGGTTTGGGACTAAGACTAAGACTAAGACTAAGACTAAGACTAAGACTAAGACTAAGACTAAGACTAAGACTAAGACTAAGACTAAGACTAAGACTAAGACTAAGACTAAGACTAAGACTAAGACTAAGACTAAGACTAAGACTAAGACTAAGACTAAGACTAAGACTAAGACTAAGACTAAGACTAAGACTAAGACTAAGACTAAGACTAAGACTAAGACTAAGACTAAGACTAAGACTAAGACTAAGACTAAGACTAAGACTAAGACTAAGACTAAGACTAAGACTAAGACTAAGACTAAGACTAAGACTAAGACTAAGACTAAGACTAAGACTAAGACTAAGACTAAGACTAAGACTAAGACTAAGACTAAGACTAAGACTAAGACTAAGACTAAGACTAAGACTAAGACTAAGACTAAGACTAAGACTAAGACTAAGACTAAGACTAAGACTAAGACTAAGACTAAGACTAAGACTAAGACTAAGACTAAGACTAAGACTAAGACTAAGACTAAGACTAAGACTAAGACTAAGACTAAGACTAAGACTAAGACTAAGACTAAGACTAAGACTAAGACTAAGACTAAGACTAAGACTAAGACTAAGACTAAGACTAAGACTAAGACTAAGACTAAGACTAAGACTAAGACTAAGACTAAGACTAAGACTAAGACTAAGACTAAGACTAAGACTAAGACTAAGACTAAGACTAAGACTAAGACTAAGACTAAGACTAAGACTAAGACTAAGACTAAGACTAAGACTAAGACTAAGACTAAGACTAAGACTAAGACTAAGACTAAGACTAAGACTAAGACTAAGACTAAGACTAAGACTAAGACTAAGACTAAGACTAAGACTAAGACTAAGACTAAGACTAAGACTAAGACTAAGACTAAGACTAAGACTAAGACTAAGACTAAGACTAAGACTAAGACTAAGACTAAGACTAAGACTAAGACTAAGACTAAGACTAAGACTAAATAATGCAATGTTTATTTTACTCTGTGTTTTTGGCTTCAATTATTTCAGTTATTTATTATTATTATTAAAACAAAATGTATTCAATTAAAATAGATGCACATTTTTAAATTAGGCACCTCTCTGCTTTTGGTCTATATTCTGTAAGTGCAAGTGTATATACTTTCTGGCGCTAAAACCATAACCCGAAGCACACAATTTAAAGTCTTAAATTGCTATTGTCTTTTAATCCATACAATTTTCTTGGAACACAGCATCCTCTAATTGGATGTGGAACGGTTTCTTGCATCAAAAATTTGATTAATGAATATTTTAAAATCCAAGGGAAAGGCAATCATTATTATTAAATTAAATTACCCACTCAACTTGAAGACAACACCGCATAGTTTAATCTTGATCAAATCTTCTTGAAATTTTATATCAAAGAATAAAGCTTACCCCTAATCAAATAAATTGGACCAAAATATCTCTGCAAGAAGAACATCAGTATTGAAACAACTTTTATCAAGGGGAGAGTTTGCGTTAGAATAGACAACATTGCAAGAATTTCTACCTTAATACGATGATTTTTGCTACGGAAGCATTTTACCACAAACCGAATAAAAAACAAAAAAACACTTGAGGTCTCGAACAAAGTGATAAATGATTTTGGTAAAGTTATCTAATTTAAATATTAAAACACATCCTGGAATTTGCACTCTGACTCTGACATAAAATGGCTCTTAATGTTATGAAAACTTAATTTCTTAAATAATCCAGCAGCAGGATCCTTTAGATGTTTCGATTTCGAAATACCCACATGGACTTTTTGTTTTGTTTTAATTTTTTTTCTGAAAATCTTTCCAACACAAACATAAACAATACATCCAAAGAGAATATTCATTTGAATAAAAATATGTACCTTATTCTGGGATTTTTTTTTTGTTGTTGTTGCTTTGTTTTTCAAAACAAGCACTCTAGGGGTACAAGCAAAATTTATTACCATCTTAATATGGTGCGGTTGGTTGTGTATTTGATCTAATAAATTCCGTTCCATTTTAAGTTGAAGGACTTTCCCTTCTTTTGTATTGTTTAACCAAACCAGTGGCGTTAACAATATTTCTATAAATATATGTATTCTCTTGGAGCACTCAACTTTCACTTCTGGGACTCCTGGCATGGTTTTCCTTTTTCTTTTTTTAAGTTTCATCTTACTCTTTGCGTTCTGGAATTTTTAAACTCAGGGGCAAATTTAACCACCCACCTTATGTTAGAAAACTGGACTTATTTTCCTTGAACAGCTTCAAGCCTTTTTAGAACTTTTGTAATGTGTATTCAATTTTCATCTTTCTAACTGTTCATTTAAAATTGAACATTAATACAAAATATGTTCGAATACAGCCCCTAAGGACGATGTGGAAAAGAGAGACCAAAGTGGAGAGGGGCCCCAGCCAATTTGGCGTGTGAAACTGAAACTAAAAAGTGAAGTCACCACGACTGGGACCGAATAGGCTGGATGGATGGATGAAGGTTGTTGTTGGTGTTGTTGCTTTCCGATTGATCTGGGGGGAGTGTCTCCACCTCGAGTAAGTTAATAATTAATGGCTTCCACATCAATGGTAATGCAGTTTGACGGTTTAAGATTTCAGTAGGATCACAATAAAACAACTATGCTTTCTGTGGTTGATGGATGTTGAATTAAATTATCTACAGTAAAATTCGGTAAGTGTGCGTGGGACTGTCATTTTATATTTAAAATCTAAATTAAAATTTCTGTCGAGTATTGTCTCTATCGAGAAAGAAACAAAAATTAACTAATCCTTATTATGTAAGTACAAATTTTATGTCATCTTCACAACCGTTTTTTACATTGTTTTTCGCGCACTAATGGATTTTTAAATTACTTTATGTTAAAATATTTTTTATATTTGAAAAAGATAAATGAAAACTAGTTATTTTTTATTTAGAAATTGTTTTTGTAAGAATATAACTTTTCAATTTGAAATTTCCTAGAAGTAATAGTTTATATAAGGCACCAAAATATGAAGTTTAATAAAGGTTTTTATGTTGAGGTGTAGGAAATTAGTCTTTTTATTATGAAATGGCAAACTAAGTTGAGTATAAATCAAGTTGCAGCTGTCAAAAAGATTTACTCTGGAAAAAGTATTGCCAGATTGAAAACCAGATGCCTAAGAAAAATAAGCTGTATTATCTACATATGTACATAAGTACACTTAATAAGTCCATACATATAAATAGTAGGTAAAAAGAAAAGATATAGAGAATGCAACATAATAAAGCCCAAATAAACTAAAGTATTTCAAGTAATTGTCACACCCATCATTTAAAAATATGGATTTGAACTCCCCCATCACTTTTGTTCCTTGCTACAGAAATTTCCTTCTTCACAAATTCAGAATCCTGTTATCACAATCCTTTTTCCGTCTCTCGTCTTACACCAAATTTGTGGTTTTAATATGAACTTTGATTTTAATTCATTATGATGCCACAATAAAGCATAGTTACAATCATTTCCGACATTTGAGATGGAGAGGGTTTTTTTTTTGCGCTGCAGTGTGTGTGCGAATATGAACGGAACACTGTTAAATTTATAGCGCCTCATAGCGGTGTAACCGTGAAACAATTTCCACTAGATGTTTTCAGTTGGCTGATATTCTATCTTTTCAGTGTTATTCTTCTGTAGAATAAACAACAACAGTTTAATGGTTTGAATGTATCTTACAAAGTGGAACAAAATGAAGTACAAATTCTTCGAGTAGGTAGGTACTCGTATACAGGATTCGGAACTCTGAAGACCCTCTTCTCGAGATGATGTAGAAAAACTTTACCTATCTATGGTAGTTATTAATAATGTCTTGATTTTGAAACAACAGCAGCTAAGTAGTTGGTGTATACATTAGATGGGATGGTGTGTGCGTGTAAGTTTGTTATGTGCTGGGACTTAAGTGACTTTCTATTTGTACTAACCTTGATTCAGCTGAGGGCTTGCATCCAGGAGCACTCTTCCATAGACGCGCTAGCATGCCCATGTACAGGAAACATATCAACGTTAGTGGCGCAACGTAAGATGATAGGAAAAACGACACCTGTTGGATAAAAATAGAAAATAGAAAAAAGGGAAAAAATGAAACGAAATAAAATTAACTCCTCACTTCTTTCAGGGGGTCATAGATTTTTATTATTAAAATACACACAATGTTAAAAGGCAACCACACACAATACGTGTGCATGTATGTATATATGTATACATACACGTGACTACTGCCAAAAGGAAAAAGGATCAGAAAATAAAGAGAAATTGCTTTATAAATGGATTTCACAAACTCTTAAAAATTGCTTCTTTTAACTAAGAGCAAACGGTTAAATTGTCACACAGGGTCGGATATTGCTCAGATATGGAATGTATTATGTTATGTATCTGTAGTTTAAGATAAGGAAAGTTTAAAGGACTTCCGTAGAATGGGTGTCATTTTCTTCCGATTAATGGAAAAGTTAATATGTCACAATAAACTATGTTCAAGTGGAAAATGATGATTCCGATTTGTCAAATATACATACACATATATGTATGTATGTATTATGTATGTATATAATTTAGGTCAGAATAAAAACTGATTTTAGTTTGTTTTCGTCTAATTTTATAAATTTGGTTCCATGAAGTAGTTGATAGTAATATGCCTTAATTTTTATATTAAATTAATTTATCAAAGCGTTTCGTTTAAAGGTTAAAGGAATCTTTGAAGACCTTTATTTTTGAACTGCTAATACTGTATCTCTTCATCTGAGTTACCATTCAGTTATTAATACCTCCGACTACTAATCTGACTCCAAAGCTCAAAATGTAATTAAAGTACCACATGGCGTATACGTATTTTTTATTTTTGTTCTTATTACGAATTTGAACATGAAATATGACAAAATGAATGTTACTTTCTTAATAAAAGTAGATTGTAAATTTATCAATTTTAAACACTGTTAAATTCTTTTTATTTATTCACATTTTTGATACAGATTGTAAAAAAGAGTATACAAAAACATCGGTAGTAGAATCGCGTGTCATTTATAATAAACAATTTTTATTATATTTTTTATAAGAATATCTGTGATTATCTCTAAAAGTGGGAAAACATAGTATTGAACATCTTTTTAATTTTTTAGTTTTATGAAATATTGAAACTTGTTGAAGTATTTGTTTAATTCTTTGAACTGAATTTAAGAAAACTGTTTTGAAATTAGTACATTGACCATAGAAAGATTTTGAACATAAAATTGAAGTCAGGCACGATTCAAAGAAGCGAAAAATCAATAATCAAAAGCTACAATATTATTGACTCAAATTTTAGTTTACTGACAAGTATAAGTCCTTCAAAGTTATAATAAAAAAGGTATTAGCAAATTTCACAACGCGTACAATAAATCTAATGGAGTCTAATAGCATTCTAAATGGTTACTAAATAAATGCACATAAAGAGTGTCATATATAGCGTGGAAATAAGATCCGTTTTTGGTTTTGTGCAGTGAAACATCCAGTTTCCGTGACATAATTGCCAATTCTCATTTCCAAATTTTCCTAAATTGCCAATTGTCTCGTTGCATTGTCACCACTCACCATTTTATTGCCTTATTCATCACCAAAATTTCCATTAAAACAGACCTAAGGGTCTCCCGATGATGGTTTGGATTTTATGGCAAATTTTAATACCATCAGGACAGGGACACTCTAAATTCAGAAGATTTGTGAGGCTAATCACATGCTATTAAATTTTTTCGTAGCGGAATTAAGGCAGGTGTATATACATTATATATCCTTATTTGGTAATGACGGTTTTGGGGTAAATCATAAGTCATTCTAAATGCTCTTTATATACAGAGGAATATAATAAAAAGTCCATCAAATGTATATACATAAGTATGTATATATCTGCGAGGAAATAGAAAGTGTGGCATAAAACAAACGATTATTAGCTGTGGTATATTATGCATTTGAACAGTAACAGTATACTCGTGCCTATTATTTACAGCTCGTAAAAACACATATCCGGTTATTTGAGTAGGGGTATTTTAGACATCAAAAGAGGTAATTTTTGTGATTTTCAAAGCACTTCGTACAGAATTGATTCAAATCGTCATGTAAGGTAGAACTTGAATTTAATTGGAACGTAAGTTAAATTTTTCAAATAAAAACACGAATTAGTTGAACCAAAAGGGACTTCCGCTCAACTTTTTCAAGTTGAATTTACCCCTTCAGTTCAGATTCTTGATGCGGTCATGAGGTTAGGTATTACTTTCAACGATAATGCATCATACTTGAAATAGCTCTTAATGCCTGACACAAAATTTGGTGCGCCTTTCCAGTGACATCACTTTTAAGGCACCACGTATTCAATTTTTATTCGTATCATAAAATTTATTACTTCAGATTAGAACGATAACTCACCTGTCATACGCTTCTCTACAGGGTGATTCGCATAAGATGCACCAACGATTCAAGATACATAAGACAAGAAAAAACAAACCTATGGGAGAGGTTGTCAATCTCCCTTCGTCTTTTTGAAAAGAAATCTGTTCTTTTTTTTTTCATTTTAAATAAAATTGAGTTTGTGAATAGTTTTCGAAAAATTCGACTGCTGCCCCTTTTGCTTTTGCGGACACTTTTCTTTTGACCAAATTGCTCAGAAGACTTAGATCTTTCAGAATTTCATGGACTTATGGCATTGCTTTTAGTGACAAATATTTTGTCAGTGTACGTACATGAAAGCGTATATTTCCATTTCCATTGGCAAAGCTTTCAAAGTAAATCGATTTCATTTTGTGGAGTTTGAAAATTCCGAATGTGCGCTTTGTATAAGCAATTTCATTTTCATCACTTCGTCATCCGTTACAAAGTTGAACTGGACCCAATTAAAAACTGAAAAATTTTACTTTGAGGAGGATGTCGTAATGGTTCCCAAGGCAAATTTGTGTTTTATTACAGATGAGTCGTCAGATTTTAGAGGAGCGTGTGGCTGTATGACAAGATACACGTGTTTTTATTTTTCAAGTTTTGCTTTGGAAACCTGCCCCAAAGCTAAACTGCAAAGGACTCCCAAGGGAAGAGTGACACAAAAGAGATAAAATAAAGAATTACGTGTTTTTTTTTTTCTAAAATTGAAAATTCTATATTTTTTTCCCTTAAATTTAAAATGCATAGATATAATACAACAGTGTAAAATGTGTCTTTAATAAACGGAATAAGGGAGAAAATAAACTATCTTAAATTTCTGATTTAATGAAGTAGCCAACTGTAAGAGTTGTAATGCTATAACAATAATCTGGCGCCGTCCCTCGTCGCGTCAAAGCGATTGTCCTTTTCATTAAATTAGTCTTTTATTTGCATTTATTTTTTGCGATATACACTTCGGTTCAAAAGGGTTTCAGCATCGATATTCTCAACTAATACTTGATTGAAAATTAAAAACATACATAATTTAAGTTAAATTATAAAATTAATTGGTGCGACGTGTTGTTACTTAAAACTTTTAATAATTCAAATAAACTTTTATGCATGGGCATGTATTCTGAATCTGCTGATAAATTGAATCTTATACACATACTTTTGAGCAGTAGTGTATATTTTTGCAAGTAATTAAACTTTGCTGTGAATTAAACTGGATTCATGATTGTGTAGAAAAGTTTCTTATAACTAACCTAACATATTGAGTTTTGTAAGAGAGATACGTATACATATGCAAAAGAAAATTAAATATGATGTATTTAAATTCACTAACATTAAAACATTAAAAATAGTACTATTTTAAATCAGTTTCAAAACACCTGCGAAAAAATCGGTATTAATGTTTTCAAAGGCCAGGCACTTTATACGGTGGGTACGGAATTGTACTCTCTTTCAAAGAAAGGTTACAATTTTTTTTTGTTTTGATGTAAGATGGCATGTATTTCTATTATATAAATTATCAGCAGAAACTCTATAAACTTTAAAATTTCCCAAAAACATAAAAAGAGAATATGATAAATGCTAAAACTTATTAAAAAAGATTTTCCTAAATTTTTACTATGCTTACAATTATTAAATAAAAATGGTTCATTAAGAAAAAACAAATTTGCTTACATATATTTTTAGACTGTCGAAAATTAAGCTTATTTGATAAAAAAGAACATTGTACTTAATTTTTAAATACTGAAGAGTAAAGAAATGTTTTCTAGTTATTTTAGTAAAAATTTAAACTTTTTTTTAAAACATGGGAAAAAGAGAGAAATTCCCCACACTCACGAATAACTTTTCAAGGGACAAATATTTGAAATTTATTTAAAAAATGAGACCACTCGAAAACAAAAGGGCTATGTAAATTCATCATGAGGATACTGAAAACTGTATTCCCAGGACCTTTCTTCAGTCCAAAAGGTGAATAATTAATGGGAAAATATTTGTCTTAAGGCGAAAAGAAATTCACCGATGTCCTGGCTGTTACAGTATAGTTGTAGTACTGGTATGATATTTCGAAGAAAAGTGTTCTTCTGACAAAACTGCGGGGGTAAAAGTTTGCTGGTATGGGAAGCATTTTACTTTGAATTGAAGCTACTAAAGGATGAACTCAAAAATGTATGTAGGTCTTTGAACAATGGTTTCGTGAGAATATTATCGTTCTTTTAGATTGGCCGGCTTGCAGTTCCGATTCAAGTGAAAATCTTTAATACGCAGTTTCAAAGTCAACGTTTTAATTTCATTTTAGCTTCAGCTGAAGTTCAAGTGTTTTTATTTTAACTCGTCTGGTTTCACAGTGAAATCAAAACTTAAGTTAATCGAATCGCAAGAAACAATAAATTTTATTTTGTCCGTTACAAATTTCCTACAAAATAAAATTCATTAATCCAAGAATAAATAATGTATAAACATATGTATGTATCTACTTTTAGTTGCAATTTAACTAGACTTTTACAATTTATTTTATAGTTTTTAGTAGTGCCCAAGGTAAACTCAAAAATATGACTTGCAGGAAATGCCTTGACATCTGCCATATTCTACAATTTGACATTTGGATATTGTATTTTTTGTCCATAGAGCTAATGTGGATGGCAGGATTGTTAACAGTTTTTATTGACTTCTTTCAAGTGCGTAGTTTGAAGTCCAGAACGTCAAATGGTACAGAATTTTTTTTTCAGTTGTACAATTTTCCGTTTTACAAATGCTATCGTAAATACGATCAAATGCATATTCACGCGTCGAAACGACCGAAGGCGATTTTGTGATTTAGCTATTATCTGCCGTTTCTATGCACGGTTTCAATCACTATTCTTATCAACTCCAATTCCAGTGAAATCTAATAGGATTCTTGTATTTTTAAGGACTTCTAGTTCTACCAATCAAATATTTTTTTCAAACTTCGTGGGCCCTTTAGATCGTTAGGGGCCGTTTGCAATAGCACATGTGACAAGCATCCCCGTCAATGGAGATGGAATCTTACGGTACTAATTGTGACATAAAATAACAATTTGACCTGAAAATATCCTTGAAAGTCTCGGTCACAAAACCAATCGTAAAAAATCAAACCAAAAACAAGTACTTTTTTGGAATTTACTATTCAGCCATCTTCTGTGGCACTCGCTTCGGATTTCACTACATGCACTTCTAACACGTAAGAGCATAAAAATTATGTCCTTACCGTCACACAAATCTCATACATATATGCATGTATACCTATGTTCATTTAATGCATAAATTTGTATGAGCTTATTAGTAGGTACAGGTTCGAAGACATACAAGGACATTGAGTGGTAAATCATGTACATATATAAATGTTAATGCACTAAAATATAATTCCAGGACCAGTGTTGTTTTTCACGTTTATGTTATTGCTAGCATTCGAATTTAGGACACTTCATTTGCTTGAATCATAATAACAGTTATCTTTCAATGTCCAATAATACAAACAGAATAATATAAAATTAAAGAAGTCCTATTCGTAATCGTAACGTCTAACGTACGTGTCGTTCATTTAATATGTACGCCAACGGACATTGAACATTGTATAAAGAAGTAATCCGAAGAGCAGATGAATAAAAAGTAAATCTTCTGGTTGTGTCTTCATCCATTCTTTATTGCCGTGTGTAATGTGAATCTGTATATCTATGGCTGTGTTTTCTGATGGCATGGTCTAGTTTTTTTTTTCCATCCAAAGCAAAAGTTATGCAAAAAACCCCAATTGTCATAGAAAAATCTTCCCCAAAACGGCTCAGTTATCTCAGCAGGTGATGCTGATGCGATTGCCTCTGCCGCTGCCTTTGCCTACTTACCTATACACATAAAACTTAGGTATAAAGAAAAACCTCACATCCTTATTGTCGGAACGGAAGCCCAAATGGCCGCTATGGCAGCAGCTGACAGAGCACAATACAAAAAATAGTAAATACCAGCTGCTGCCGCTGCCAGAATCTGATAAAATCATCGTCCGAACCTAACCATGGGGAACTAAAACGGGCCATCAAAGCGCTGCCGAAAGCTGTTATTTACGACTATTCGTTAGAGTATTTTCCGACCACCCACCACCCGTTTCTGATCCCTCTCCCGCCTTCACACTCTTCACTCTTCACACTCACCTGAAACCCAACCAGACTCCAGACTCCTTCCTCGGTCGAGAACACACAGGCCGTATAGTTGTTTCCTCGGAATTTGTAAATCCTGACTGCGTGTGCCAAGGCTACGGGGGTTGCTGTTGTAACGATGAGTATCCATGCCAGGAAAATCGCTCTGTGCGGAACACAACACAATATTACATTACATATGCATTTTGAACGAACCAATAAATTTCTATTATATTGACAGTTGGTATTGAAAGAGATAACCCGTTATTGCGGGTTTCTACATTCTTCTTGTACATCTACATATGAATACTTACAACATAGCGTTACGTTCCGTTCGCAGTGACATACTGGTAACCGGATGTACCACGGCCAAAAATCGGTCGAAGGACATAAGGACGAGAGTGTATACGCTGCAATGACATGTTACCACAATCATATACTGGACAAATTTGCACCATAAATTTCCGAAGGGCCACTCGGGTAGAACATAGTCCGTGGCCGTAAATGGTACGCAAAATATCACAAAAAGGATATCGGACACGGCCAAGTTTATTATTAGTAAATTTGTTGTGGAACGCATTTGCTGATTCGCCACGACCACTGAAAGTACAAAAAGGATAAGGCGTGTTAATAATACGTATAATTATTATGTTTCCCCTAAAAAGATAAGGTGCAGCTTTTTACAGAATGTACACAGTATTTATGATGAATAAAGAACGGGCTTTATATACGAGTATCTGCCTAAAGAAGGAGTGCTAGTCATTTGAAAGCGCTATTGTTATGCATAGAAAGGAAGTTATAAGCGCTACAGAGTACAGAAGGGCCAATCCTTTCACAGAAAAACTTTGGTGACGTTTCGTTTCTAATTTATAAATGTATCTACCATTAAATATTCCATTTTCCTTCATCAACAATTGAACTATGTGTCACACTCGGACTTCAACAAGCTGTTAATTATACGCCATGTTGGGTCTATACGTATTTAGCCAGAAAATAAAATGAACGACTGCTCGTATAAACCTAATGGCTTAATTTTACGAAGTGGAAGAGTTACCCTCAATGGCGGGATTCAATGGAATTAATTTGTAAATATTTGAATGAGTTCATGTAAGCTGATGTTGGATTTGGATATGGGCAGTTAAATGTGTTCGGAAAAAATCTAACAAATTGATAACACAACAAAGTATACAACCCTACAAATTTTAGTTATAGGGTGAACATAATATAAATTAAAGGATTTTTTTTCCTGTTGCGTAAAACTGTGTCCAAATTTTTCGGATGGATTGTAAAATTTAACATTTAATTTCTTGCATCTGTGAAATATATTTTAGCAAACAGAACTAAATAGATAGTACAACAATACAATACAAAATGCAAGGCCGTAGCTTAGATTTATATTTTTTGGAAAGGGGGTGGTGTGTTAGGATAATAATTTTTTCAAGAAATAAATATGATTGCATTTGTTAAGGTTAAGATCACCTTAAATTGGCAAATTTCTAATTTGGCTAAAAATCTACAGACACAAGCGTGAAGCTATGAAAATACGATTTTTATTTTAGCACTAGATTCCCCGGCAAACTTCCTCTCTCCCCAATTTAATGCAGAAACTCAAGTTATGGAAAAATATTTTTGATGCGCTTATTCATGCAATTTTTTCTTAATTTCTAGACAACCGAAGTTCATGTCCTAGTTGTTGTGGCCATCTGATTCGTTGTGCAGATAGCTTCAATTTTTGTGTAAACGTGGACAATGTTTAATCCAAATAAAATTAATTTTACTGGGTTAAAAATTACTCTTTATGTTATTCCAGACTATAATCTATTTCTATGTTAAATTTCATCCAGATCCGTTCGGCCCTGCTGGTGTGATTGGAAAAATTAAAAGAAATCTATCCCAGGGAAACTAAAAGTAAATTTAACGAGGTTAAAAAGTAGCCTATCATTATAGACTATTCCAGGCTATAGTCTCTATGTCAAATTTCATCCAAATCGGTTCAGCCGTTCGTGATCTTGAGTTATAAATAGTTTAACTAACACTTTTACTTGCCCCTTTTCTTAGCCTTAGAATCCTAACCTAAATTTAATACCCTGTTCTTTATTTCATTGGTAATATTTTCTTACCAACTGACAGCACAAATTCGTAATTTCAAGCTTAAAACAATTAAATTAAGTTTAAGATTTATTTAACTAGATATCTCGCAATGACCCCGCCCCTAGGTGGAAAAGGTTCACTACAAATTTAGATAACGTTCAAGGGTCAGTTATAAAAATAATTTAAAATATTAAAGCTTTTCAATCGAATTTTATTTAATTTTTAATGTCTCAAAGGCGAGGGATAAAACTTATTTTCTTGAAATATTTTGTGTTCTTATCAAATCTTCGCACATGTTGCAAATTAAGAAGTTGAAAAGACTGACGAGAGTAACGACTAACGAGACTGCCCGCCCAGCGCCTAAAAAAATGTCGACTCGTCTTGGGTGGTTGATAGGTAGTATGGTCTTTCCTCGAGACTTTTCTTGTTTCGTGACCAGCCCTACCTTTAATTGCATTTGCAAAAGTTTTATGTGGACTAGTAGAAGGTTTTGAGTTGTAGCGTTCTCTATATACTCCACCTTAAAATATTTTTTAGTTTAAGGTAAACCCATACAATTATAATTATAAATATTTTCAATCAAAAACGGATCTTAAAAGCTTTTTCCCGCATGAGCTCGGGTCTAGAAATAACCAAGGTATTGATGCATCCAAAGAATTTATGAAAATAGATGTAGTAAGTAGTTCTTTTGAATTCGCCCATACACATTTTTTTTATTATAGCCTCGGGTTTAAGGACCTCTGTGTTAGTAATTTATCAATCTTTTCAACATTAATTTCTCGGCCTAATGACCTAATGGGTTATCTTTACATTTTTTTCTCACAATCTGCACAAATCTACAAATCTACCAGTTGATTCGAAATTTTCTAAGTGCTTTAATATTCAATAGGTTTGTCGTTATAAAGTACCTATTGGTCTCAATCCGGCAAATCCCCGGTCGATAAGTTTTCTTCCAAGTATCAGTAAGGTATTTCAAAAAATCATTAATAGAGCTCTGTCCAAATGGACTGAGGACAAGAATATCATACCGGATAATCAGTTTGGCTTCAGAACGGTGCATGACACAATTCATGCCGAGTCTATAAGCTTGTATCTGATATCCAATGGAACAAATCTAAAAAACAATGTACGGGTGCCTGTCTGGTTGACTTGGAGAAGTCCTTCGACACCGTATGGTTATAAGGTCTCTATCTCAAGCTAGCCAGACTTTGTATAAATAAGCCCCTGTTGTATACGCCTTATGACATGCTCAATTATGGAAAGTTTCTTGTCAAGAGTGGCAATGTAATTTCTACCACAGTCTTCGATATAAAAAATGGTCTTCAACAAGGAGCCTTTACCTCGCCGATTCTATTCAGCATTTATACAAGCGATAGGTCTGATAGGTAGTCTTACTCAGGTAATTGTGTACGCCGATGACCTAACAGTGTACAGACCCGCCCCAAAAGTCGAGGTCATCAAAATTCTTTTGCAGCGTGACTTGGACAAGATTCAGCGATATTGCGGTGACTGGAAGTTAAAAATCAACTTCCAGAAATCGGAAACTAGTCTGTTTAGGACTCCATTGTCTGGAGCCTTAGACGATGCCTTAGATTGCACAGAACACCGGAGACAGAGTACAAACATTACTATTCTAACCAGGTACTATACAATGTGCGTTTAAGTGGATTTATTCCGCCCGATGCTTTCCTCTATTAAGATAGTCGAGGGCTGATACAGGATAGAGAGATAATCTACCACGAAAGCCGCAGAACCATAGATAGGCGGCTCCTTTATGATCGAGGTGTCCTCGCACAGGAGAGCTGACGGCCTTCGGTTTAGTAAGATTGTCTGAACGGGAATTCTGGTGCAATTTGCAAACTCAAATTGATCAGTCAAAAGTTGACCGAGTCTCTTGACCTTGGCCTGTTTACATATGTAGGTCTAAGTATTTTTAGTTAAATAGGGCCAGTCGTGGTGGCACAAAAAAAAAAATAAAAAAAACAAGTTTACTAGTTCTAGTTAGTTTGAAAGTACATAGTTCTCAAGTAATTTTAAGTAATTGTACAAAAATAAGTAGTTATAAGTAAGTCTTACCTAGTTTTAATTAGTTTTAAGTTTAAAAAAACCGATAAAGAAACCAAGTTTTTTGCAATTGGTGATAAAAAAGATATAGATATTTAGTTCTAAGTTATTAGTTTAACTTAGAGTGTCCTCATAGGGGCAGTAAGTTAGTTGTAAGTTATTGATACATATGTTAGTTTTTAAGAATTTTTGTCTAGCTTTAAGTAGATTTAAGATTGAATAAAAATAAAAATCAATTCTCACAGAAAAAACCTTTTGGTCTCAAGAGTTTTAATGAGAAATCCATCCGGATATTGTCTGGATGTCAAGATTCTTCAAACTCCTTCCACTAGAAAGACATTTATATGCACTTTCCTTTTTCACCTTATTGTATCTTGCTTTCTTCTTTTCACTTAACTTAACGTTGATCTTGGCTTTGAAGTAAGAAGCTTAAATTTAGGAATTTTAAACCTCACTGGTATCATCGTTCCAAGTATTCCAAGGTATCACCCGAAAAGCAGTTTTATTAATTTCAATAAATAAAACTGGCGTTTCTGACGTAATAAAATTACTATCCAAAGCTATTCTTTATCATATAAATTTTATAGCTTGACTTCAAAGGGAAGTTTAGCCAAGACGGCAGGACCTAGAAGACAAAATCCTATTCTTAGATTTCAATAGAAGCCCGGACAATATCTCACGAGCAGAGTGGTGATACGAAGTTTTTTCTTTTCTTTTTCTTTGATTCCGGTCTGAATTCCAGAGATGAAGTCCTCAATGAATCTTATAATTTATTAATCAAATATGCTTGACACCTTCCTCCGTTGCAAATAGGGAACAGCCGAACAGCGGCAATGTCGTCCAAAGGAGACGTATTAAAACCAACGACGATAGAAGGACTTTGATCAATTAATTGCATCCTTTTGTGGTTGACCAAAGCCCAAGCATTTCCATCACTTTGCTATTTTTTCCATCTCTTTGCTTCAAACACATTTCTCATTGAAATTCCTGGTCCATCCGTTTGTCGCAGTGGCAGCGCGGTTTCCACAGATGTTGGTTATGTAAATTTAAATTCACAAAAAAGACATAAATTATACGAGTATCAGTATATCCTTTGGAAAAGGCGAAAGAATTTATTTTATTTTTTTTTGTATAGCTACAGAACTCAAGGATGCTTCATCCTGACACTGTCTATATCTGCATTCTATGTAGATGTAGGTTTCAAGGAGGGTAATACAATTTTTTGCAGGACTCAATAGTGAAATATTTACAAATTGTAATAAACCAATTTGAATTTCGTGAAGTGTTGTGAAATTTTGTGAAAAGAAATGAAATCCAATTAAACTGTTAAAGGAGGAAATTGATATTTGGATTTGATGTGCTGTTCAGAGGTAGGAAAATGTGGTAAATTAATTTGTCAGTTTAATTAACATGCGAGGTTTTCAATTATTGAATTGATAGTTCACGGCTGGATGGAACGTGAACCTCTCTATGTGGTGGCTTACAGCCTGGTCAATAATATAATACGGATTGTGTTATTAAATTTAATGTGTTTGTGCCTTACACCTATGATTTGGAACTTAATTGCTTACCTAAAACTGCACGGTTAAAAATATTGGAATTTCTTGAAAAAACTAATGGTAAAAATAAAATGTATTAAAATTTACATATATTATAATACAGTGTTGGAATACATTGGTAAATTTCTGTTTTTGAAATAAATGTTTAGGATTCGAATTTACTGATAAAATAAAAAAATGTTACGTAATTCAGTATCTCATCTATTTAAGATGTACTACTTTCAAAGAAAATGTATCAAAATAATTAAACTACACCTTTGAACTGATAGGTATTTCTTAGAAGTGTTATCTGGAGGTAAAGAATTCACTTAAGTGGTATAAGAATGAACTTGAGTGCAATGAAGCTGACTTGCCTTCACCTTGTAAACTGCACGAAAAATAAAACCCCGAGTTTTTTTTTACACAGTGTAAAATCTAGAATTTTCTAACCTAATTTTTCGGAATATTTAAATATCATTAATGTTTTACATATGTATAACATTTATATAATTAGAACAACAATGTCCACAAGAATAGAAGGAAAAAGCAAATAAGTAGTGTGAAGTAGGGATTTTTTTTAGCTGGTCAGCAAGGATTGGTTATTCATCATCATGAAATTTTATGTAAGAAGCCAAGTTTAGTAGTGACTAAGTTTATTTTTCGTTAAATGGCTTCGTAAGTAAACAAAATTGCTGACCATGGAGCAAAGACAATCCTCAAGCCATCAACGAATCCCAAGAACATTCCTTAATAAATTAAATGTTTGGTGCGGCTTACAGGCGGCCGCCACCATCGGCACTTTTATTTCGAAACTATTAAGGTGCTGCCTTTGCCATGCTGACTGATTTTATGAATCCAAAATTCAATCATCAACGACATTGATTACCAACATTACAGCACAATTTTTCATATACGGCACCTTTAATCAATTTATTACAAAAATCTGTTCGGTGGCCCACTCGTTCGTGCGATTAAACGCCTCTCGATCACTGGTTAATGTATCAGACACACCAGCAACTCTTGAAATATTGGAAATCAATATTCAAGCCACCATTGACGCCATACGCCCAGATTTATTGGAAAAAGTAATTCAAAATCTTACTACCTCGTAGCCTAGGTACACATTTTTATATCAGACATCATATTTAAAAAATAAATGCCACTAAAGTTTCAATTATTTTACAAGGGGTGGGTTTTTATGGGAAAATATCCACAGTGAAGAGGATTTCCCAAAAAAACGTATCCGCAGTTGTGTTGTGCTTTGTTGTTTTATGTATTTTTGTATTTGTTGACAGATATCAAAACAAAAGTCAAAGGGTCTGCTCGCAGACTTCAGTAAGTTTTAGATTACATACCTCGATATTTAACTTATTAAGCATGAAACCATGAATACTAAAATAAGACAGCTAATACCTTTTATGTTGCTGCCAAAAAACGCTTTGTTTTAGGAAAGATTACACACCATTCTATGACACACCAGTACACCACCAACACCAACACGATACAAAGTGCAACGTTTTTCTATCGACAGCGTTTGGTCGCGTTTTAGTTTTGCGTTACTTTGGTTGTACATAGATAAAACATGAAATCTTAAAAATTGCTGAAAACGGGAAAAGAAGTAAATCCTTAGTGACAAATAATGAAAAATGCTGAAGAACAAACAACTTATCGTACTCTACTAACATTACACAAAATTTATCAGTTGTACCAACATTTATATTCGAGACCCTAACAAACGTCGAAATTCTGTGACTTGTATCGTTCTTAACTGTGGATATTTTTACCCAAAAAAAAAAACACACACAAAAGTTCTTAAGCACCTAAGAAACCAATACAAAAAAAAAATTACCATAGTTTGCAATCTATACTGTCTTTGTCCATTGGGAGGCCGATGTTTAATGGTAACCAACCATATAGGTTGTGAATATAAGGATGCAATTTGCTTCTAAAGCCTACTATATTTTATTATACTATCAGTTCAAGAGGAGGGTCCTCAGTATTTTCAATCTATGTAAATTAACTTTATTCTCGAAAAGACTTAACAAATTTAAATGATTTAGAATGAGATTGCTTAACTTAAGTACAATATTTCAAATTTATATATACGTTTGTATTTGTATCATAGACAATATGACAACAACTGCGAATTGTTCGTAAAAAACAGGCTGTTTTTTTGATTATATGATTTTAAGCTACATAATATTACCTTCACCGAAAATAATATAAAATCAAAAAGTAAGGTTTCTTATTTTACGAAACTCATTTCAAATCAATTTCAATGTACTAAGCAACTGCAACGAAAAATGGAACAAAAGGCTAAGTTTTATTAGAAAAAAATGAGAAGCCGTTCTGGAATATCGTTAAGGTCGTTAAAAGCAAAAATAGAAAAATACCGTTTTTGAAAAATTCTAGAACAACGTTTTTTACCGAAATTTCGTTTCAGAAGATAACATTAAAAAAATTATTGACAGGTTTCAAAAACGAAAGGTAGGAGGGTTAGACTAAATTAAAAATGTCTATTTAAATTATATTTCAAGAGTTGGAATACAATTTTTAACATATATCATTAACTCATGCCAGGGGCGGATCCAGAAAAAAATTTCGGGTGGGGTCCAAAAATAACAATTTGAACATTTTTGTTTATATTGTTGTTAAAAACTGTTTTTAAAATAGTTTTGAATGAAGAAACAAAATAGGAACTTACGGTTACAAAGTGATATTTAATTTTCTCTTGCTTTTAGCAAGAATGTCCAAGATTTCATCGCTGGACATATCAATATCTCTGTGAATATTCGTAGGCGCTAAAAGGTGGTAGCCCAACACTGTCGCATACATTACTTGCACCAAACACAGAATTAGAACAGAGAAGAAAAAGGAATAATGAATGAATATAGAAGATAGAACCTTGTCCTTGTTTGTATATTCTATGAACTGAGGTGCGTTCGGTTTGTCGTTCGGAAATGGCTGGTGTGTCAAATAGTAACTATTTCTAACTATATACAACTTATGTCTAGGAGGTGAGTTAAAAATGTTGATTTGTCAAAGTCAAATGTTTGATTTATATAATCAAAATATAAAAAGCGAAATATTTTGCAAAAATAATAAATTTGATTTGAATTGGAATTTATTTTTGTTTTTCGGGGTGTGCAATGTAACAAAAATTTGTCTTTCCATTTCCATTTTTAAAATATTAAAAATATGTATACTTAATTCTTGAAATCAAAATAAAGTGTGTTTGTTTGACAGATCAACCATATCTAAATAAAAACGGGTTCGTAAATAACTTCAATTATTCCTAACTATGACACTTGAAACAACATTTTTGACCTACAAACCATAGTCAATAATTAACCGAACACACCACTGTGCATTACTTACACCAAATTTAAACCACAAAAGATTAAACATAGGTTTGTAGAGAAAAAATTGCAATAATGGAAACATTTTTCTAAATTCTGATTGTCGGTTATAACAATTAATAAGTTTTTGTTTCTTGTTCATCAGAAAAAAATATTTGTCAAAAACAAAGAATCAAATCACATTAGAACAACGAAATACATAGATTGGCGCAAAATTTTAAACAACCCATTGTTAAGGACTTATCATTTTACTAACTAGCAATTTGATAAATATTTAACAATTTGCTAACGACTCCAAAATGTTAAACCCTTTTTTTCGTTTTGCTAACTAGTAAATTACTAACTCCTTTTTATTAAAAAACGGGCATCCGAACATTTCCAAATAGTGACGGTTTGTTAGAATTAGTAAAGCAAACATAGGTACTTAAACGGACCCATTAGTTGGTAATGTCCCAACTGTAATCCCATGTAATCCAATAAGATTAAAATTAACATGAACACAGGTTTATTCTAGTATTCCATCATCCTGATGTACATTTCTCAAAAAAAAAAAAAACATTTTTCTGCACAAAGACTCCAAATATTTCGAAATCATTGTCTTCCGATAACATTTTATTGATTAAAAACATAACGAATTATGAAAAATACTTGAATCAACACTTTGAAGTAAAATTGGAAAGACAGTGTTTTTAGGATAATGACAGAAATCATATGAATTTATAAAATTGCTAAAAGTTAAAGTTGGGTTTTCCGGATTTTAACATTAAAAATATGTTTAGAGTAAGTAAAATGTTAAAATCGTTTAAAATTAGCAAAACCATCTTTTTAGCTTAGCAAATTGATAAAAATGGGTTTAACAATTTACTCAATCGTTTAAAATTTTGCGTCATTATTTTTAAAGTTTTTGCAATCAGATCACTTGATAAAAAAATAAAATCTCGTAAGAAAACATTGATCCTATTTCCAATTAAATTTGGTCAACTTTGTTTTAATTCTTTTGGTAAAAAATAGTTCACACAAATATTCGTCTTACTGCAGTCATATTTCATCGAGGTCAGATGTCAATAGTAAAACTTTGAGAGTATTTTTTTTCTGACCCGAATTTCTGATAAGCCACACGTCGCAACCTACAACCGTTCCCATAGCGATAGGCATAGGACGTTAATATAGATAAATATTAAAAAACTACCAAAAATGATATGAAAGAACAATAAAGACGATTGGAATTAAAATTATGAGTGTTATTTGGAATATGACAACCAAAAATGTTCATTTAAAATTTTCATATCGGGGGAGGGGGGGATTCCGGACCCCCAGGACCCCCCCTCTGTATCCGTCGCTGACTCATGCCTTAAAATACAATATGTATTTATCTAGTTCTTGAAAAACAGCTAAAGTCGTGGCAATACTAAAGACAGGAAAAAAACCTGATTTACTTACAAGCTATGTATGTATGTATAGACCAGTAAGTTTACTTAGCAACATAAGCAACATTTTTGAAAAAAGTTTTAAATAGTGCTGTATCTAGTGTATTCTGTTTTAATTTTGGTGGTCCCCAGGGTTCATTCCTTGAACTTTCTTTGTACAATGTGTATACTTCAGATTTTCCAATTTTTCCTCTTTGTGAATCAGATATTTTTGCTGATGATATAGGAATTTTCAAGATTGCTTTCAATATTGATACGAATTTAAAATATGCCATTGAAATATTGGAAAAATATTATAATAAAAGAAAAATTAAATTGAAAATGCAAACGATCTTTTTCTTACTTCTTTCCTAGTGGCCAGCTTCAATTTAACGGAAGTTCAATAGAATGGAAACAATCAGTGAAGTAGTTGGGTATTTACCCCGACACCAAACTAGCTTTTAGTAGCCATGTATGTACATAAACCAAACCCTGAAAAAATGAGTATTGCAATAAAGATGTTTTATCCGTTAATTAACAGAAAATCGAAATTGACAAATGAAAACAAGATCTTAATATACAAAATTATCTTTGAATCCATTTTATTCTATGGATGTCCGGTATGGGGTATAGCTGCGAAAACCCATATCAAAAAGTTAGAAATCTCGCAAAACAAATTTCTAAAGATGATGCTTAATCCTCCTTGGCATTATTCTACCTCCGATTTACACAGGCTAACAAATATTGAGTTGATTTCTGATAGAATTCATAAGAATAAAAACAACTGCAACAGACATAACTTATTATGTAAATAAACGATATATAAGTATATATATGTATTTTTGTTTTTTATTAATTTGATTATTTATTTATTTACTGATTTGTTTATTTAATTTTTTAATTTATTCGTTTTTTATTTTATTTTTTAATGTATTTGTTTATTTATTTTATTTATTTATTTATTTCTATCATTTCCTTTTTTTTAGTTTGCTTGTTTCTAATTATGTATTTATGTATTTATCTTAATATATGTATATAAATTACGTGTCACATTGTTTGTCCGCGATGGACTCCGAAACTACTTAGCCGATTTTAATCAAATTTGCACACCGCGTGCAGTTTGATCCAACCTATAAGATATGATAGCTTACATCTAAATTTATGATGACAATATTATTTTATTGCAAATTATTTGTCTATTATTTGACAGTCACAATTATATGTTAGCTCCAAACGATTTTATTAGATAGCGACATCTGTGCACTGGATTGAGTAAGTTAAGAATTCAATAGATTTCGCTATGTCAAACGTCTAAACGTTCCATATAAGCTACAACTTGATAGCATAACCACCACATGTTAATGAGGATAAAGTACAGGTTAAATTTAGTTTGTAGTAAACCGAAATACAGTGAATTTTACATTTTTAATTTTTGGTGTTAGCGTTAAGTATTATCAAATAGTTATATATTTGAAATATACGTACATAACATGAAATTTGGCACAGAGATAGATTATAGTCTTAAAAAGCACGTATGCTAATTTTTTAGGATTAAACATTGAACAAGTTTTACTTAAAAATTGAAGCAATCTGCGGTTATTGTTTTACATTCAGCACAACAAAACAGAAAAACTTCGGTTGTCCTGCCGATAAATTCACTTTTTAATAAACTTATATGAAATTCACCGTGCAATCTAGAAAAAAAATTTTATGGGAAATCAAATAAGCAACAACAATATTTTTCCATAGCTTGAGTTTCTGCATTAAATTGGGGCAAGACGAAGTTTGCCGGGCCCTCTAGTAAATTTATATATCTGATTCTGTGATTTTTACAAGCTTTCTAGTTAACCAAAAATTGTAGTTTTTACTTTTCAATTATTTTTTTTCTTACAACTTAATGAAGGTTTTTTTTTTCGTATTTGCGTTCACATAAATGTTTCTTTAATTTACAAAACATATAATCTTTCAGTAGCAAGATATTTATAAAATTGTTTAACATTATTTAACACAGTTTCTTGAAACCAGATTTCGTAAATACTTTAGTATTTTATTACTTCAGTTTTCAGTATTCTTAAGTACAAGCACTAGGTATTAATATTAACAAAGGCCAGGAGTAGAATTTAAAAAGTATTGGAGTACAAAAATAACAAATAACAATAGAGTAAGAGCCCAGGGCCGCCAGACATACGTTATTTTCTGAAAGACAAAACTTGTGGTACTGAGTAGCTCTCATATGTACTTTGACGGCCTGCATACCAGCTAAGTTGGGTAGACGGCCAATCTGCAGGTATCAGGTGACAAAGGTGAGTAAAAATGATGCGAACTTACGTTAAATTCTGATGGCTGATTTTTATGTTAACTTCATAAATAGCATTATTAGAAAATAATGTCATCACTGCCAGACACTTGCTGGCGGCCATAACTTGTGCCAGACACTTTAAAGCTGTTAAAATGATAATTTAAATTATCTTATTTTCTGAAGTTTGATTTTTACATATGTTATTTAGAAAACCATTTTAAAACCATACTTGATGAGCCAGACAAATCCTATGGGCCAAACATCCTCCCAGAAATAAAAAATATTCAACCGTGAACATAAGCCCGAGGATACTATGTTTGCGATTCGGAGCAAGTGAGAGTTTTTTTTTTTTATTTTCAACTTTTAAAGCAGATTTTGCTTGTGATAAAAGTATTTGGAACAGTCTGTAACATATTTTTGGTTTCTATGAAATATATTGTACATTGAAGAAGTTATATCTGTTCAGAATCGCCAAAACCAGTACCAATTGAAAACAAAAAAGTGGCACTTTGACGATATTGAGGTCAAGAGATCGGGAATGCTTTTAATATTGGCATGAACTTGATGTAAAGGACACCCTTTAGTTTCGGCTTTCATTTTAGTGCTGATTTGTGGGACCAACATAATGTTTTGTTTAAAAATCCATAAAGTAAGAAAAGTGCGCATACGCCCTGGTGTCCCATTTTAATTTATCGATGTAAGAAACATTAGTTTCGTGTAAAATAGAAACTTGGGATAGAAGTAACGTAAGTTCTCATAATTAAGTTCTGTGACATGAAATATGTGTGAAGATGGAAGTAAGACAGTATTATCTCTGCGTAAGTTTCCCTTGTCAATTGTCGATTAAAATTACATCAGATTGGATTCATTTTTTTCCATACAAAAATTAATACATTAAAATCTATTCATCACTCTCTTAATTAACTTTATCTGTTTTGAAAACATCAAAAAACTAAATAATAACATTAGTCATAGCAAAAATAAGTCTTTTAGGCATTTATTTAAAATATATTTACAGTAAATATTAAAAATATTTGTTATATCAATAAATTTTGTTAAATAAAAAATTACAAACATTTCATTTTAGAAAGGTTTACAAAACATTTACTATTTTATTTGATATTTAGGCAATTTCTTTTAATAATAAGACAATAATAAGTAATATTGAACAAGACAATTATTTCAATATTTTTAAATAGTCTAGTCATCATCGTTAGGATCATTGAAAAATTCCTCATCAAACCAATCGTGATACTCTATTCTTCTAAAATCATCATTATCTTCATCAATATTATTTTCATCGCTGGATGCTTTTTCTATAAAAATATATATAAATATATAAAAATAAGTAAAATAAAATAAATTCAATATTAAAAAAAAATACCTAAGTTCCACAAATCAGCACTAAAATGAAAGCCGAAACTAAAGGGTGTCCTTTACATCAAGTTCATGCCAATATTAAAAGCATTCCCGATCTCTTGACCTCAATATCGTCAAAGTGCCACTTTTTTGTTTTCAATTGGTACTGGTTTTGGCGATTCTGAACAGATATAACTTCTTCAATGTACAACATATTTCATAGAAACCAAAAATATGTTACAGACTGTTCCAAATACTTTTATCACAAGCAAAATCTGCTTTAAAAGTTGAAAATAAAAAAAAAAAACTCTCACTTGCTCCGAATCGCAAACATAGTATCCTCGGGCTTATGTTCACGGTTGAATATTTTTTATTTCTGGGAGGATGTTTGGCCCATAGGATTTGTCTGGCTCATCAAGTATGGTTTTAAAATGGTTTTCTAAATAACATATGTAAAAATCAAACTTCAGAAAATAAGATAATTTAAATTATCATTTTAACAGCTTTAAAGTGTCTGGCACAAGTTATGGCCGCCAGCAAGTGTCTGGCAGTGATGACATTATTTTCTAATAATGCTATTTATGAAGTTAACATAAAAATCAGCCATCAGAATTTAACGTAAGTTCGCATCATTTTTACTCACCTTTGTCACCTGATACCTGCAGATTGGCCGTCTACCCAACTTAGCTGGTATGCAGGCCGTCAAAGTACATATGAGAGCTACTCAGTACCACAAGTTTTGTCTTTCAGAAAATAACGTATGTCTGGCGGCCCTGGGCTCTTGTACTACAAGAATAAAGTGCTTGAAAAGTACTTCAAGTACTGGATCCTTAAGCTTAAGTATTAATATTATTTGTAACAATTTGAACGTCATTTGATGGAACAATTTTATTTCGACTAAAGTACATAGTTTTTAATTAGTTCTCAAGAACTAAACTACTGCTGAAGAATTCGATACCTTGTAGTTTGAAGCACCACCATATTACTGAAGTACATAATATTATTGGTTCTTCAGTTTTAAATGTAACAGCTCTGATTCAAAGTACATAATATGCTGTATATATTTCAATATCTTAAAATGGGCTTTGTGTTGATGAGTGTATTTCTTTTGAAATTAGTTAATAAGGAATTGAATTTAACTGATCTTTTAAGGGTGGCTTTCAACCAATCTGCAGTTTAATTTATTTCCCTTAAAGCACCCACTGTTAATATCAAATACAAATATTAAATGTTAATCTTTCGCATTTGGATGTATGGATTAGGAGAAGTTAGAAGCATGTTATGATGTCATGGTAGTAGAGAGTAAGAGGCACTATATTGATCCAAGCACGAATTACTTCCAAAACAAATGCGAAAAAAGTTTCATCTTTCATCAGGCAGCAAGGCAAACATAAATAACAAATAACACATTACTGCCATAATACAGCAATAAAGTTCCAATAAAAGAATATAGTATATTTTTTTATTTTCTCACAAAAACAAATCCTATACAAAAGTGGTTCACTGGAGCGTATACGTAATTTTTTATTTTATTTTAGTTCAAATTAATTTTCTTTAATTTTTGTGTATAGTATACGTTAACTTGGCTTATGTATCACAATATCGAAATAAATGGTCAAGGGCGTTCACATACCAGAAACCATTTTCCGTTAATCAATCAATATCAAAATGTGTCTATTTATTAGGTTATACACAATTACAACATTTACGTGTAGGAAGGTATTTACAATACATTCGCCCAAATGCAATCAAAAACAACATTATGCTGTTGATTGCAATGTCAATTCTGTTAATAAAATACCATTTTTGAAATTCCCCGAAAAAGTAAACCAATAACCACTCACTTAATCATTTTTTAATTGGACTTTTAAAGTTACAATATATTGAGAGCAAGTTGACTTTATGTCGTAGAAGTCTAATAACTAACTGAAATAGCCCAGTGGTTATGGTAACCAACCTTTTTCAACACATGACCCTTCTTTAAGAAACCTTGTGCTTTTCTTATTGAATTTGAAATTCTTTTTTTGTTTTTTTTTTTTTTATTTTAGAAAAATGTTGTTGATTTATTGAAAATTTTTGGAAAAGCAGTTTTTTTTAAAACTCTTTTCTTCCTTTCTTTCTCTTCCAATCTTTAGGGCAACAAAGTCCTGTTAAAACTGGGTTAGAGGAAATAAAATAGTATGTGTACTATGTTTTCCTTGAAAAATACCTATTCACTTCCTTTCCCCCATTTTTTAAGAGGCACTGCATTGTAGCTCTAGTAATTGAATAGAAAAGTTATTGGGATAATTTGGAATATTTTCACAGTATTGGTTGTGGCTATGATTGAATGTCGGATTTCTTGGAAAATAAATACATATTTCGAGTTCCATGCATCGTTAAAATTCAAAAATGTTTGCGAATAAAAAATTAGAAAGCTGGCTTATTCCCTTTCTTTGGTCTTCAATTCCTCTAAAGCCAGTTGCCCTGAAATATCAGCTGTCAAATGTTTTTTTTTCACGTTAATAATACAATACGTTACTCCAAGTCAAAGTAAAATTCTGTGTTTATTTGGGGTACCCTTTACGTGCATTAATTTTTTTTAATTAAATTACATTTTCCATGTTTGAATTCCAAAGCTGTGTGCTTAAGAAAAAAGTAAAACAAGAAAATATTAACGAAAAAGCATTTCAATTTTGATACAAAAATTATTAGCTATGTTAAATTTGTAGGTTTCGAGCCAGAGCAGTAACTATAGCAACTTACAAATAAAACACAACTTGCATAGGTTTTAACAGGATATTGGATAGAAAAAGATTCGAAATATGATTTGAGAAGAAGATACATTTTAAGTGAATTAAACATTTTGGAAAACTATTAAAAATGCTGTTTTGTGAGTAACGAAAACAAGTTTTTGAATTATTCAACAGAAAACAACATTTTCCCAAAAAATAGAACTAAAAGTGAATTTTCTAGTCTACAAGAAAATGCATAGAAATATGTATGTATGTATGTATAGGTGGGTATATATAGGGGATAATTTAAACCATTTATACAATACATTGTATATGTACCACATGACACGAGCCAGCACTATTTCAATTGGTCTTCTTTATAAAATACATAAATGTATATGTGCTATGATGTACAGTACACACTCCACCCACATCCAGAGGGAAACAAACGGAAATGGTTTGCCATAAAAGGATGTTCTTGGGGATACTTCAAAATTAGTTTTTGGTTAGGGATGTTCTTGTTTACATTTCAAGTTTTGTTTCAAGTATGGCAATATATGTGCATAGATATTACTTACGTTGAAGATTCTGAAAAGAGACTGAAGGTGGTATGTTTTGAGGTTAATATTACACAAGATTAAGAGGATGCTTGTTTTTAATTAAATTTCGATTATGAAACATGAAAGTGTCATATATGGATTTGTTGTAATGGTAGAACGATCAATAACTATTAATGGATGTGTATGTAGTTGAAACTGACTGACATCATCTGGACTTTGTTTGCTTAAATTAAAGGTCTAATTAGCTAAAGTTTGCATTGTCAGCCGCATAGCTGATAAAAATAATAAAACTGTTCGATATAATCGCAATTAGAATTTATGCAAGACATTTTATTTATTTGCAAAAAAATAAGTGCAGTAAAATAAATTATTGATTCAAATTTTATGGGTCTTTCACTAGGGCCTTGTGGACTTTCAAAGGATCCCCAATAAGTCTCTGTTTTGTGTGGATTGTGGTGTGAGATGGTATCGTCATCGGTCCTCTTTGAGAACGATGCGACACGCTGACGTTGACCGCCGCCGCCGCCCGTCAACTTCGAGTTCTAAACCCCTATGATAACCAAAATCTATTGGTCTCAATTGAATGATATGGACACCAAATGATTTAACGTTCCACACATCTAACTTCTCATTAAAAATTATGTGAAAGCTATATTTGTGAAGATTTTCATCTTACGTGTTGATTATGTAACCTTCCCACTGACAATTGAACCCCCTTAGACAATTCTATTAGGAACTTCTGAAGCTGCAGAGTATCTAAATAAGCCGCAAACTCTCAAAGTCATCTTAACCCATATCATCGATCGATTTAAATCTGGTCTAAGAGCCAGAGCAATGCAAAATTTGACATTTTGGATGTGTAGCCACAGAGAAGTCTCGGCGAATATTTGAACCGTGTAAAAGATGTTAATAAAAAGATATAATTTCTAAGAAGACTCATGATTTCTCATATTTATATTACTCGCAGTTTTGGTATGTACAGTGTTCACAAATCTTCGAATTGTAAAATGATTTTAACAACGGTTCGGAACTACCACGAAAACTCAAAATCACACTCTTCCCTTTAGAAATATCTGTGTACATTCCACATGCCAATCACTGTTGTATTAAGGCCAGAAATGAAATATTCAAGCAATGTTTTAGTTCAGGCAAATAAATTAGGTCGCCTTTATTGGACCATCAAAGTCAAAAAGCGACGAAAGATTTGACTGTCAAATGAGTTCACCTACAATACTGAGTATATGAACATTTCAATTTTGATCATCAAAAGATTTGGCATTTCTGTTTCATTACGTGTGTATATAATGTCCCCACCACTTTGAAAATACCTGGCAATTGAAATTCAACCTCGGATCTCGGAAAGCACCAAATCTCATTATCCTTACATATTTGCGAAATAACATAACTTGCAATCGAATCTATTAATAGAAAGTCCGTTTCACCTGAATCGAAGAACCAATATTGGATTTGCGCTCATGGAATTATCAATGGCGTCTATATGCATATAAAATACCACCGCTCGCAGCACCAGTCACCACACCATAACATACCATAACATGGAGGATTAGATTAGCTAAAGGAAATTTTGTATAAGCTCTTTAATCTGTGATTTAGTATAAGTACTCGTATCTACATAATGCATGAGTATTGAATATCACTACTGAATCTCAATTTCCTTTTATATTAAATTTGCGACTAAGCAATTGTGAGTGTGTGCCCATGTGTTGTACAAAAAATATATTACAAATTTAATATTACGTTGTACAGAAACTCTTGATTTTTAACTATGAAAAAAAAAACTCACTACAATATTATAGTTTAAGTATTTTATTGATAATAATTTATCTGAAAATAAAAGTTTATCGAAAACTTAATACCGCAAAATTTAACTTCTTGTCAAAAAAGCTGCAATGTTATAATCGTCTGCTAAGGAGTTTTTGGTGTTAAAAAGTGTTGCCAGGTGTACTCTGATATGCAAGGAACATCCAGCATTTCCGAAAGAAAGTCAAACATCTGGCGATACATACATTTTATTATGATAAGGTGAATACATTGTGATAAATCCCTATGACAGATTTTGGTTGAAAATTCTAATCAAGCAAGCTTATCTTAACGAAGAAAAAAGATTTTGCAATCTGACAGTTGGCATTTAAATTAACATTTATTAACTTTGGATAAAGTTTTCTTTTTTTTTTTAAAAAAACACGTGACTCATGGTACGCACCTTAGTCACCATTTCAAACACTTACCCCTAGGTTTAAACTTCAGTTTAAGCATAGCTTTAGTTAATCGAGAGTGTTGTGCCGTTAAAACTCCAGTTCATCAAACAAAACTGACATTTAAATTTAACTGAATTAGTTTTGTGGGGAAAAATAATTTAATACGTCGCGAAATATTAGTCTTTTTTCAGAAAATATTATTTATTTATATATAAAATAAAATCAATCTTTCAAGATTTTCAAAAAAAGTATTTGTTATTTTTCTTTATTTGTTTACCTCAGAGAAGGAAAGAAAGAAAGAAAAGACATGGATAAATATAGTTAAAAAAAACTTCATAAAAGTGATGTTTGAACACGTTACGTCACATTACACATTTGAACGAACTAAACTGATCTGCTGTGGCGATCACGTCTACAAACGGCTGACCGTTGAAAATGAACACGAGCATCCATTTGTAACCATGGCTGGCCCTAGTCAAACTTACGCCCTGTGATAGATTTGTAGAACCAAGTTTTATTGCTACAATGAAATTGGCCATATTTTTTTCCTGGTAATTTTGCGCCCTGTACATTTGCTCATCTTGCACAGTTGGTCTAGATCTGTTTGTAACCCTCCGTGACAAAGGGCGAACGTGTGTTTGACGGACTACACAAAATTGATAAATTAAATTTTATAAAATTGGAATATAAAACCAATTTCGAAAATATTACGTTTGTCAGATGACGTCAATAGAATTGTAAAAATTAGGTTACGTCGGGTTAAATCGTGTTGATGACCAATGAACATCACACCATATCGTAACCTTAAAAGAACGTCCTCCATTCTATACCATAAAAAACATACATACATTTTTGGAATGTTAGAAACACATACGATTTTTCAAAGCGATGTGAATCAAAGACAATTTCGAAAAAGTACTGTCTGCGGACGATGCAGGAAATTAAAAACAATTTTACAAATTTTGAAAAATCGTTTGTCTTCCACAACAAAATTCAATTTTCAATATTTTATCCACATAAAGTCCTAAAACACTCCTTTTTTTTGTTTTAAAAGATCCAGTATCATATTATATTATATTGTCATTAGTGTAAAAATTATGTACATAAATAGTAATATTGGTTAGTGCATACAAATTAAGCGAATTACCATCAAGATGAGATTTTTGGAGATGTTCTGAAACAGTGCTGAAACTTTTAATTCTAACCAAAACTTGACAGCATCTGCTAATGAAGTTGTTGACTATTGAAATTTTTTTTATTAGTTGAAAAATTAAATCGAAATTATTATTTTATTAATAAAATCTCAAATTCAATTCCTATTACGATTTAAAAAATAAAATTTATAAATAAAAGTTAGGTGAAAACTTTTTTGTACTTCGTTTTAAGAGTAAATTTAGAGAAGTCTCGTGATAGGTTTGAAATACGAAACCATTTTAAAATTTAAACCGTGTTTTATTGGTAATCTTAAACTAACGCATTATAATACAGGTTCAAAAAAACACTTTATTCACTTTATAACTCAGTTTTAGTTTTAATCGTGAAATTGGTATTCTTACAGTGATTGGGTTGTGTTTGAAAAATTTGTAATTCATTTCTAATATCCAGTTAAAAACTGCATGAAGATGAAGATTGAGTTGAAATAATCAAGGAAATATATACTTTTTGGCCTCCTACATTTCACAATTCGAAACTCTATCTTCACTAAAATACTTTAAAAAAACTACTGGCTTATTTTTGTTCAATAATCCGTTGTTATTGTTGTCCAATTGAAATTTGGCGATGCGAGCTATTCACTAACCAAAAAAACATGACTATATTTATCATCCATCAATTAAACAGTAGCACCAAAATTGAACTACATTTAAAGCCAACGGAAAAAATCATAAAATTCATTAAATAAATGACAAAGCAATCCTAAAATCAAAAAAGTTATCACTTTGCTACAAAATGTTCGCATACCTTATAATCTTTATTATTACTTTAAAATGGAGCTTTGACTGATGTATAATTTAGAGACTTGAAAGTCCCTGCATTTGTCTGTCCTTGCAACCTTTGTCGGTATATAAATTGAGTTTGTTAAATTCGTGACATGACATTCACGGGTTTTATTCAAATGAAGAAATCCGCGAAAACCATAATCAAAAGGACTTCGTAGCTATGTACAGTACATACATAGGCACACGAGCGATGTAATCAAATTTACCTGGCGAAATATTCAAAAACATGCAAAATTACTCACTCCATAATATTGTACCACAGCACCGCACCTGGCCATATGAGCACTATGAATCAGCATTAGGATTAAAATTGCACCCAGACGGAAAATTTATAATTTGGAAGGTCGGTGGTTGGAGGTCGGGAGGTATAGGTATATCGTGTGTAATATGGATGTTTTATGAAGCTGATAGTAATTTGCCCTTAGGTCCACTACATGGAGAGTTACTATGACTTTGGAGACAAAACTAATGCGTATAGATATTCACGACATAAAACACTCACCCAATATCACCAAGGCATTTCCCAGTAATCCAGCTAATCCAATTATTCCGAAAAATACAGGCACTACCATCGAAACAACACGCTCCAATGGCCAATCCGCAGTCTCATTGAGTTCCAATTCAAATTCAACGTCCAGCAAATTATCCTTGAACAGCGTTAGATTGGCACCATTGCTGTTGCTGCTGCTGCCGCTGCCGCTGCAGTCGGTAAAGTTTGGCCATTGACACGAACGGTTGTACATTTTGTCGCATTAGTCTAACTCCGTTTGGTGCCTTGCTGCTTCCTTCGTTACAGTGTGTGCACGAGTATTGTCCACCAGATGGTGTGAAAATAACCAGGAATAATGAATTTATTCCGCATCTACTGGGAATAGTGTTGTGTCCGTCTTTTAGATATTAATTTAAACACATGAGCTGTTTTAATATCACACTCTTGGCTGGCAACGTTCTACAGACACATGGTAAACGTACAGCAATATCAAGGAACTGAAGGTGAAGGCGTCCTTGGGGAAAAAGAAAAACCCCATTTGCTTCCTCCGTATCCGAATCCGAACGCAAACGGAACGGAATGATACGGAACGGGAAGAACCAAGGACGGTCAACAATAAGTTGGTTTTCTTGTATTTTATTTCTTCAATGCCAGCACAGATTGTGTTTAATTATCCTGAAATGAAAAGATAAAATATTCGATTTTATACATTATGTTTTTATTTATTATATTTTTTGTGTAAGTACATAATATACAGTATTGTTTAATTATGTAAAAGTATAAACATTTGTATATACATACATGATACATTATTTACAAAGCTATTTTTTTTTTCGTTTTTAATAAACACAATAAATGACTCATTATGAGGAGAATTAACTTTTGATGGGTTTCTTATATGAAGGCCAAAGTTTTAATTAAAATAGCATCGATCAAAAGAAGCCATTTAAAAATGTTTGGAAAGAACAGAAGCATAAAAATAAAACAGATGAGGCCTTCATAAATAAAGCAACAAATAATTCGTATTCGAAATTTGAGTAAAAATATACACACTGACACTACCTACACCTACGTCCTACATACGTATAATTAAAATTGGCTGGCTTTATATGACCAACAAAGAGCGAAATCTTACCCGAGCATGAATTTGGTTTTGCACATAGTATAGATTATGAATAAAAATAGAAGCCATTAACTTGGTTGTTAAGCTCGTATGTAATAATACTAAGCTCAACAAATTAAAGGCCACCAATTAAAGAAGAACGCGTTGCGGAATTAATTGCAAAAAAAAAAAATTAAATGAAAAACTCGATTTTTTCGTTTGCCACAACTAGAAATTTATTTTCCCATTCAAAAAGGAGATCGTGTTGGTGGTAGCTTTGAGAACCTTTTTCGATTTTAAGCTTGAGTGCATCTTCTAGGAATTCTACAGTATATAAGTAAATAATAATTATTTTGGAAAATTTTGACTTTGCGTGTATCTATCTAAAGAGTAATTATTATAAAACTTCTTTTTTGTTTGTAGTTCGAAAATCAACATCTATAATTTAATTTTTAATTTCCCATAGGGAGTTATTGTAATCGGTCCGATTTGTCGAATTGAAATTTTTGACAAATCTGGACGTTTTAAAGTTCCTAGAATCTAGATCCGTCATTTTTAGATAAATGTCTGTGAGTGTGTGTGTAGGTACGTACGTTCGTAAGTTCGTACGTTCGGGATACCCTTTTTCGTCCACGAACGATAGAGATATCAACTCCAACTATTTTTTTTTTGACAGGTTCTAACTTTGAAAGTTGCACTAAAGCAATTTATAAAAGCAATGAAAATTTTGGTTCATCGCAAATATCTCAGCAGGATGTGATGTGATACAGATTTGGTATAAATTTGAAAAATGTTGAACATGCTGTTATTTTTTTAAAAACACAATAATCAAAAAAAAAAGTTTTTGGCTCACAAATATACCATTAAGGAAATATGAAATTATCTTCAAAACAATTTTATACTATCTAAAATGAAGTTTCTAATATGTGGTAAAATTTTGGAAACAAATCAATTAACAGTTTTTTTTTTTGCAAAATTAAATAAGTACAAAAAGTTCTACCAAGAATTGGTAAAAAATGTTTTTGACTCGAATATCTCGAGAGTGGACCTCAAATTTATTTTATTTAAAACATAACATAATACAACTTTTAATATATGGTACAATTTTGACAAATATCGAATAGACAGTTTTGAAATGAAAAATAGAAAACTTAAATAAAAATTAAGTAAAAATGTCAAAAGTTGTTTCTTGACTTGAACATGTCGAGAGCGGTCAATCATTTTAACTTCGAATTTATTTTATGTTTATGTACATTTGTCGACATTTATATTTTTCAGAAAAGGTTAACTAACTTAAGGGCCCAGCCCATAGAATCCGTCGAATGCGTTGCGGCAACGGATCTGTTGGGATTGACCTCCAAAACCGATATGAGTGACCCAATGGATGCGTTCGTTGCGTTCTTTTAGTTTTTTTAAATACAAACTAGGTCTGTTCGACTTCTAGAATCCAGTGCGTACTGAGGAATGTTAGAGCATTTCTTAGAACTAATTTTATATTTGTTTGGATATATGTAGTATAATTGAAAAATTGACGGAATTAGCATCACAAAACTGTCAAAATAATGGATGAAATCCAGAATATTATGAGGAAGCTTATTTTCATTTATATTTTTTCAAATATCTTCTCTTAATATATAAAAATTCAATGTCCGTGTGTATGTCTTGAATGAACTCAAAAACAACTCAACTGATATTCATGAAAGTTGGCATATATGTATATGTAATGTGAAATTCAATTGTTCGTACTTTTTCAATTTTTGGTGCTGGTACCCAATTTGCATTGAGCGACGCACGTCTGTCAATTTTTTTCAATAAATATTTTTAAACAGGGTACTGTTCCCCTTAAATAGTTTACTACAATACAATTTAACAAAAATCTTAACCACTATCGTGTAAAAGTTAAATTAAAGAAACAATAAATTTTTCGTCTAATTTTTCTATTCGCGCTCAATACACTTTATCTATAAAAATATGTAAAATCAAAAAATTGTATCAATTCGCAGTTAAATTATAGTGAACAAAACTCATCAGAACCAGTTCGGAGCACACGATACACCAAATGTCAAATGTAATGTCTTCATCGAACATACCTATTATTTACAACCGGCCGGAGAGAAAAGTTTAAAGCTCAGCAACTTTTTGCGTTGCGTTGAATGTGTTGCCTATGGGTAGCTTCTCATAAGAACATGTGTAGTTAATCGAGCTGTCTGTTCATATACATATGTAAATGTAGTTGAAACCACATCACAAGATACAATATCGACATCCATATGAGGCTCACGGATTTTGTTTATCACAAGACTGAGGCGATCCTATTGTTTCCAAAACTATAATCACCTCTGGAAATTGCAGGCTTCCATTATTCCCCTTAAAACGTTCAAATACACATTTGAGTCTACTCGTATATACTTACATATGTACTAATGTAGGCATTTGTTCTCGAACTTATGTTGAACCTGTAAACGGTGTCAAAAAGATTTCGTTTCATGAATCGATCAATCACATCTGTAAAAACCATCTGTAAGACCATATTTTCGGTTTTCACATATTTAACTTAAAACCTTTGTCGGATATTTTCTTAGAGCTATATATGTTGTATGTATGTAAGTTTGAATCCCTTAGGTTAGAATCAATGCTGTCATAGATAGTTAAAATATAGAACCGCATATATTGACTGGCCAGACCATTTCAAAAGACTTTTGATCACCATCAGCACTCACCACAAGGCTAACCTTTTCAAAACTAACCCAAATTCATTCATAACGAATTCCAACCCTACACTGCATAGAAACATTATCTCTATATCTGAATCACTGATGAATACGAGCCTGGTTGAACAGTGGAATCAATGGCGATGGCGATATTTCGAAGAGGATTGTTTTAAGGTTCTTGTATGAACGTGGTAAGCTTGGTTAAAAGGTATTTGATGTCGATATCATGTACCAAAAGGATGTGCAAATGCAAACAATGAATCTGAATCTGAGCTTGATGAAAATTCAAATGCATATCTTATCTACGTACAGACTGGATCGGGCATATGGGGGGGGGTAAGAATTAACACATAGTCATCAGAAAATTCTCTTGCTTTTGTCAACATTACATCAATGTGAAACCGAATAAGAGAAACTGTTTCCGAATGTCAAGTGTCTGAAAAACTATATATGCTGATTTTATTTCAGACATTTAATGACAAATCAAGCACACAACTATACTATTTGCATAAACAAGGTTCTTGTCAGTATCCCTTAGATATCTGGCCACAAGATGAAACCCGACCAGGCTGTGACTAATCTTATTTCGTCTCTCCTAAACCGAAAAACGTCTGTCTTATTTAGTTAGGTAACTTTATGTGCAATTATTCCCAAATTACCCCTCTCAACTCTTTAATTATTGCAGTTTTTACGAGTGGCATATAATTAATGTTTAATTTAAATAATTTAGTTAAAAAAAGAGAACTTAATTTTTATAAAACAAAACTTTTAAGTTTTCATATTAATTTGTTTCCACTTTAGAACTTTTTTGTTTAAATTTATAAGAACAGTTATAATTTATTACTAAAGAAATTAAGTGATTTATGTGCTGAAACAATAATATTCGACAAGACTGACGACAGGTCGAAACTGGCCAGAGTCTGGGAAAATACCTGTCCAAAGTATACAGTTGCGTCACTTATCCCTTAAATCAATTTAAAGTTACATAATTATAAAACTGTTATTGTTTCTTATCTTTAGATTTTAACAAAGATATCAATTATCTTTGATTTCTAGAAATTCTTGTATGCATTATGTATTACGTATGTTTTTTAATTGACCCATAAAACCATAAAAACATGGGAGCCCCCTTGTAGAATTCGTATGTACGGGCCTGCCTATGAGTACATGTACATGTACATACACAATCCATATGCGTTTTACCCATAAATGATTCCGTGGCAAAATCTGCAAACTGAAATCAACGAAGCTTAATTGAGAGTTTTGTAGACCCAAGATTATTGGAAATTCCGCGGAACATAACAAGGCCACCAAATAATGGTATCGCCAGAACAGAACCATTTTAAACTCTGTATTCTTGTAGAATACTTCTCTCCTTCTTTTTGTTGGACAATCGCCAAAACGCTGATGCTGATGCTGATGTTGATGCTGAGGCGAAATAATGTTTAAGCCCATGTAAGTGCAGTGATAGTGCTGAAAATTACGACCTAGGCTCTACCTACCTACCTGGGTTTGGTTGCAAATATGTACCTTTATCCTGCACACATGGGTACATACATTCCATTCCGCTTACTACCTCTATTATACTCGTATCATTGTTTGGATTAAGGAAACACAGAAACTGAAAAAGTGTTTCCTTTTTTTTACTTTTAGTATAATATTTTATGTGTTCTTAGTTTGCATAAATTAAGCAGAGTCCTAGAAAAATATATTACACTCGTATTCGGTGAGTTGAAAAAATAAAGTAATTTTTTCTCCATCAAAAGGAAAATGTATTCATTTGAGTTTTTCATTTGTTGAGAGCGCAAACAGAAATGGTTTATGGCACATGGTTACCCTTACCAAACATTTTAAGGGATTTACAAAAAAGGAATGCGTACAAAAGTCTTCAAACGGTTCTCTTTTTCATTTTAAAGAAAAACTTCCGGAATGTTTTATGTGCTTATGTAAGTAAATTGTTAAGGGCTTGGTTTACTAGTTTTCTTTCCTCTTTGATGATATAATAATAGATAGGCTTTAAAACTGAAATAATTATCAAAACTAAAATAAACAATCACCAACACAAAGGCTTGCACCTCTTAATATTGGAAGCTATCGTTATCAAAATTTCAATCAAAAATTTATTAAAATTTTATTGGAGGTACTTCACCTAATTAGGCCAAATTTCAGATTACAAAGGTCAGTAGAAAACTTTCAATAAAAATCCTTAAGGGAAGGAAATCGGCAATGAATGCCCAGAAATGAGACGTAGGAAAATGGTTAGGATAATGCAATGTATGCCAAAGTACGAGTATTTTTTTGTCCTATACAAAGGGAGTTGGCGAAAGTGACCATTGCTTTAATTTGATACAATACCATGGCATTTAATTTTTGCTTTAGTTGCAATACCTTTGTTGTCAAAAACCTCATTAACTTCCTTGTCTCCATACAAAAAATGATCTATAATAGGGTTAAACTCTTCAACGATATAATATATCCTATTCTTGAGCAATAGGTAGACCGAAATGACTCTTCTCCTTTTATTACTTCTGGATTAAGTGTTGCATAAAACAGTTTTTATCGACCTGTAAAGTTATGAAGAATTTTTATATTTACATAGTTGGGATCATTAAAAACCAAATAGTGTATTTTAAATTTTGAATCAGAACTTATAAACTTCTCTTTGGACAAATCGGACATGTAGGAGTCCTGCAGTAGGACCAATAATTTACAATAGATAGATAGATTTTTCTTTATTTAACAAAAAAGGATAACAATATTTTGGTGAATAAGAACATGACAAAATTTGCCGTCTGCCGGATGTGAAATTTCATAAAAAGAAAATATAATAAAACTAGAGGGCCCGGCAAACTTCGTCTTGCCTCAATTTAATGCAGAAACTTAAGCTATGGAAAAATATTGTTGTTGCTTATTTGATTTCCCATATAATTTTTTTTCTAGATTGAACGGTGAATTTCGCATAAGTTTATTAAAAAGTGAATTTATCGGCAGGACAACCCAAGTTTTTGAAAACATCTGTTTCGTTGTGCTGAATGTAAAACAATAACCGCAGATTGCTTCAATTTTTATGTAAAACTTGTTCAATGTTTAATCCTATAAAATTAGCATACGTGTTTTTTAAGACTATAATCTATCTCTGTGCCAAATTTCATGTTATATATGTATATTTCAAATATATAACTATTTGATAATACTTAACGCTAACACCAAAAATTGAAAATGTAAAATTCACTGTATTTAGGTTTACTACAAACTAAATTTAACCTGTACTTTAGCCTCAGCAACATGTGGTGGTTATGCTATCAAGTTGTAGCTTATATGGAACGCTTAGACGTTTGACATAGCGCCATCTATTGAATTCTTAACTTACTCAATCCAGTGCACAGATGTCTCTATCTGATAAAATCGTTTGGAGCTAACATATAATTGTGACTGTCAAATAATAGACAAATAATTTGCAATAAAATAATATTGTGATCATAAATTGAGATGTAAGCTATCCTATCTTTTAAGTTGGATCAAACTGCACGCGGTGTTCAAATTTGATTAAAATCGGCTAAGTAGTTAGGAGTCCATCGCGGACAAACAACGTGACACGTAATTTATATACATATATGAGAAGCTATTATGATAAGTCAGGGAATGCGATTGCAAAAACTGAACACAATATCGTGGAGACTATTTAACCTCAGAAAACTTTCCTGGAAGTATAACCTTCGGATTTCTTGTAAAGAAGGACACTCTGCCATGAAAAGGAAGATATTTTCAGGTTCTCTTCTGTTGCCTAGATTACAGGTTTGCTGAAGATCTGCTCTGTAAGGTATAAAATTCTGATTTAATAACAATGGTGCTTATCACCTCCCTGAAAAGAGAAGCATTGGTTCTCAATGATCGTAAAGCGATTGATCTATGAAGATTATTTTCATTTCTTTTCATCACTTTAATAAAATTTTAAAGTTTAAGTTTGAGGTATTTGAATTTGGTCACCACATCTATCCGCTCATTATTGAGTCGCCAAGTTTCTTTCCGTAGTCTTCCTCTCCGTCGTTTCTCGAAGCTCATGATTTTCATTTTCAATATGTTAACATGAAGATGCCATGTCTTGCAATACTTTTGTAATCGATTGATTTAAAGTTGAAGCGAAAATTGATTATCTGATATCAGCACCAATTCATCGGCATAGAGAAGAGCCTTTAGGACTCAAAATGCATCCCTGTGGTTCACCTGCAGACGTATGAAACCATTCTGAAAACTTTGAACAATCTCATACAGCTGCACATGTTATTTTTGAATAATGAATTACTTTTTTTCTTAAATAATAGTTATATTTAAATGGTCCTTAATTTTTGTCTAAATATGACATGAGTTTTTTTTGAATGGTGGTTTCTTCACTTTATTAACAACAATGTCAGCTGAATTTGTGCCACAGCATTTTAAATGGAAAAGATCAATATAAAACAAGACCCTTGTTATATCTACAAAGTCTACTTCTTGCAGGAAATTTACAAAGTGTGTTCCAGGAGCTCAAAATTAATTCTCCTATACATTTTTACGCCCGAAATCCATTTTATTCAAAAAAAGTAAACACATTAAGACACACGTACGCGAAGACCCTGGCTTAATGAAAAAATAAAATTATATTTCCAAATAAGTTTGATATGAATGAAAACATTAAATAATTGTGTTTTCTAAGCACAGCTGCTTTGATTACGTCCTTCATTTTATTCAAACGCCAAACGTGACGTACTGCACCTACCCGAATTAAGCATAATTAACGACCGAAATTTCAATTAAGAATATGCAAAAATTATGTGTATTGAACTACCGACACAGCTTGTTCGTGCAAACTCAAATATACCAAACAAAATGAACAATAAATTGTTGTTATTTGGTAAACAAATTTAAAAATAAATTCCATTTCAGACCACTCGGTGGTATTTTTAAATATAATACGCTTACAGAATAATTACAACCCCGTACGCAAGTACCTATGTTGTTTGACTTCGTTATCAGAAAATTTAATTTAAATATTAAACCCAACACAAACATAAACACTTTAAAGGTGCATGGATTGCAATTTGATTTTTAATGATCAAATGACACAAAAGTCCCTATCTTTAAAAAAAAACGACTTCTGTGGCTCAACAACATCATGACATCCTTTTTTCGGTGCCCATTCCATTAGTGAAGATTCATTGAACTGCGCTGCTCGAAAAAGTTGTTAATTTTATAGATTGCATGTTATGTCACAACATGAGCTTTATGCGTGTACAGTGTACATAATTATGTACGTTTTACAATTTTAAACGATGAGTCGTCCTTTCGGCAGAGTCGAAAGTTTCAGGACACGTAATTTGACTTATTAACGCATGTTCAAGCACAACGGCGCGGCGGTGCGGCGGCGGCGGCCACTGAAAAAAACAAATGGGTAAGGCAATTATATTTAATTATATACATTTTATGAAAACAGTTCAATTTGGGTGTTTTATTTATAAAGAGGCTCTTTAAGCAAGTTTTGTTCAATCTACATACAGCGCGAGGTGCTAAGGACGAGTGCGGAGACATTTTCCTCATATCAAAATTGTTTAATAACTTTGTTCGTGCATCGTAAATAAAAAAGATTGCACATTACTATACTTTAAACGAGATAATTGTTGTTAATAGCCAGCTTCACAGCACCGTAATCTTAAACTCGGCATTCGGGGAAATTTTAAATAGTTAAGGGTTCGAGTTCCTTTTCCACCCCCTATATGTATCCGGCTACAAAGAATCTTAAAACATGTGTTATGTGTACACAATTACGCATATAAATAACTGTTCTGAAAAAATTAAATGCAATTTAAGTTGATTTTCAAAAATCAGGACCATTTCGACTTCTGAAACGTTGAATCCTAAAGACAATTAAATTTCAGATGTACACTTGGGCGTATACGCACCCTATTCAAAAATTAATTTATATCTAGTTAACAAATGTATATAATTATAGTACTCGAATAAAAATTTAAAAATACTGAAGAAATGAGGTTCAATTCAAAAGACAAATGACGAGAAAAAAGTCAAATATGCCAAACGCACTAAAAACTCTTTTTTAGAGATTTTGCCCATTATCACGCCCACTCTTAAGATGTGTTGAAAAATTAAGAGAATGTTCATGAAAATTAAAATGTTGACATATATTTTTGCTTTAATAGCAAACTACCGATGCAAAGGATTTTTCAACGAACTTTTTTAAAAGTAAAAAAAAAATAAAACTTTAAGTTTTTACAATTAGTGAAATTTCATAATCTGAAGATATGCACCTATACTGAAAAGCATATTAAATCTAGGGGAACGGCCGGCAGTGCCCCGCCAAGTCGAGCGCGAAGCAAGCATTGCCGTACCGTCCTTTACTGGAACCATTTCGCCGCATTTTCAGGCCCCTATTTAATAACCTCTGGACGAGACCAGAACGCAAAAACTTTCGTCATCCAGTAAGCTATGATCACATATGTACCCTACTTAAAATCCAAAATTTCAAGTCTGTAGGTCATTTTGTTCCGAAGTTAAGCGAAAGCAAAGTTTCGCATTTATTACACTCCCTCATAAACTCAGAGAGCTAAAATTTGGTACAGAGTTAGGGTTTAATGGCCACATAAAGGGAATACTATAAAAACTAGAATAATCGAAGAAATGAAGTACCTGGTGACCCTGATTCGAAAATACAAGAGCCCAACCAAACTATTATAGAGGTATGTCTATATGGTAGTGCCCCCTTCTACTATTGGTACACAAAAAATCGATTGTCATTGCAAAAAATCATCGTAGTGGGACACATCTTTTAATTGAAAATGAATCTAGTCTAAAGCGTCCCACTGCTGGGCGAATGACTCCCCTTCCGCTTTTAATACGCATATGTAACACCAAGAAGTGACCTCTGCTAACCCCATCTATAGAAGCGAATAGAATAACTACTATACCACAACAGAAGTGACCACTACTAACGCCATCCAGAAGCGCGTAAAGTAACTACACTTGGCAATACGAAAAACTGTTGTTGCTGTACAAGAATCAGAACTGGAAACCAAGAAAAGAAGGATTTTTAATACCAACGTATAAAAAATGCTCAAATTATATTTGTGAGGTATTTTGTAGTACCAAGTCTCAGTCATTCATTATTTAGGAAGAAAAGATTACTCTTTCAAATTATCCCAATATTGCATATTGATGTCCTGAGATCAAAAGCAGAACAAATCCACGACACGTTTTTTTTTCATGTTATAAATTATTATCAAATTTAATTGAAGGATGTTTTGGTTAGATTAGTTTAAGGTGGCTGCTGCAAAGAAGGCCAGCACACTAAGTGTCCATTGTGAGACCACATAGATCATTAGGGACTGTAAATGTCTACGTTATTTAGAGCGCTGGGATCATAGTCGTAGTAGAAGTATCTACGGTGTAGTTTACGTTTTTGTGAAAGTGCAGGACAACAGCAAAGAAGATGAAGAACTGAATCTTCTTCTTCCTCATCCATACCAGAGATGATCTACAAATTTTGAGCTACCATTGAATTAGTGGAGACTGATTCTATCCGAGAAGGTGTGTATATCAGTAGACGACATCACGTTTTCCTTGAGCCAAGATAGGACTTCTTTGATAGCAAGAAGTTCTGCCTGGAATACACTGCATTGTTTGGGTAGACAAAAGGATATTTGCGAATCATTTTTAAAGCTCTAAAGTGACATTAAGAAAGAAATATAGTGTCTGTAGAAATATTTTTTGAGAAATCGAGTGGAGACTTTTTATGAGAAAAAAAAAAACCACACCTAAACTGGGACAAACCCCAATACCAAGACATGCCAAATGTATTCGTTTTTGACGAAACCAATAACGTAATACCAAAAGACTAGTTAGAACAATTCAACATACATGAATAAAAAAGAAGTTTTGACAGACTAATGAAAATTAATAAAATCTGTTTAAGTTTCCTTTAAAATGCATCTGTTCATATTTTTAAAAACCTGTTACACAAACAACTTCAAGCTATTATCTGGCTGGCCATGCCTTACAAATGTTATTATGATGAATAAAATATTTTGCCTTAAGGCATTCTTCAATTTTTTTGGCAAATATTTTTAAACCCCGAGCCACGTGTTCTAAGTATGTTTGTAGCAAGAATACGCCCTGTAGCACAATTATACTTTAAGTTATTTTTTTATTTAAGAAATTTAAATTGTTCGTTTTACGAACTTAAGAAACCAAAACAATGTTTTCAAAGGACACCTACACTAGACATCAACCTAAATTATCCATTATGGTTTTCTGATGGTTCTAAATAAATAATTTTTCCAGAACTTTAAGCAAACCTTGTGAAAAGTGAAAAAATAAGTTTCTGCAGCATGTAGGCGGAGCCTTCAATTTTCCTGCAAACATCACAATGACTAAGATTTCCATAATTTTTTTTTTTAAATACTTTGACTATAAACTAAAGGTATTTTTATGTGCGGAAACCTTCAGTTCAGGTGATGTTGTCGTTTAGGTATCTATCAAAGAATACCTTCCTCGGGCACCACCTTCTCTGTCGATCTCGATACCCACTAAGACTTTTCGTTACTGAAACTGAACAATGCAACAAAAAGTAAATTGAGAAACTTTTCCTCAAGAATCTTATGGCAGGTATAAGGTACACACTCGTATACTACATAGTTGTTGTCCTTGGACATCTTTCTTCCATATTCCAAACAGCAATCTTTCGATACCACTTATAATGCGGAAAAATGTTCTGGTTTGAAATTATTCATAGGAACGCACCATTTTGAATTTAAGATTGTGGGAAGAGCTTTGGGGCTGCATGTTGGGATGGTGATGTGGGTTTCGGGTGTAGGGTTTAGAGTGTGGGTGCTATTCAATACACGTTGTCAGTCTTGAATGTCAAGAATCAAGTAGATGCTTCTGATGTTCATATTACATCAAAGAAAATTCAACAATATGCGACAGAAATTTTATTGAACTGCAAGAATGTGTATCACTTGTCGTGTCGTTAAGGACGGGGCGGGTGGGGAATTTCACGGAAATGATGATGGTTTAATATCAATAAGGATAGAAAATGATTTTTGTTTTCCTTTTGATATCATGTGTAGTCTAAGTAGGTACTTGAAGCAAAACTCGAGTTTGTAAGAAAAGTCATACGGAATTCTGATCTATAGTATGTAGGTTGGTAGGGGAAAGGACACAATATACCAGGAAATGATGATATTGTAACTTTAAGGCAGCTGATTTGTCCTGTGGTGCATTGAATGCAGTTCGAGTAAATCATTTTTCTATTAATTCGCATTAAATCTGCCCCAAAGAACTTTCTTTGTCTCTAATAAGACATTTCATCTGCAGTGGGCTTTATCTTTTCAGTTCACTTCAAAATGTCGCTCGAATTAGTCCAAATGCATATTATTGATCTTATTCGTTTATCTTGTACATTTAGTTTAGTAATTGAATACAAAACTTACAAATTACTGTAGGTAAGGAAATTGGACTACGACTTTTGTAACAATTCTAATACAATACAAGTAACAATTTAACGAAATTGATGGAGTTTAATTCTTGAAGAAGATTTAATATTCCGTGACCTTAGGACAACAGGGTTCTAACTGACATTTTTTCCAAAACTGAGTTACACATTTGGTAGTAGTAAATCGAGTATGCTCTTTCGATTGGTTGCATCCATATTCGTCTATCTCTTTTAGTTTCCTATATAGTCTATTACAATTCAGTAAACAAAGTTCTATGTAAATGGTAAATAGAACCTAGTGAACTTAGGGAAAATAGAAAAAAATGCACATAGAACTTTGTTACCCGACAGGATGTAGATAAAACTTTATTGCTTCAAAATATTTAAACGTTTCTCATTGTTTAAACTATTTAAGCATTAAATTAAAAAAGTATCCTATGTGCTATTCCAGACTTTAATCTATCTCTGTGCCAATTTTAACCGAAATCCGTTAAGGCGGTCTTAAGCTATTAAAAGTGTAACTAACACGTCTTTCTTCTACTACAAAATAAACAGTATTTCTTTAATCTTACAAAGTTCTATCTGAACAAATTTTTCTTAAAATTACACTATGTAGTTAGAACTTTATTGTTCCATGCTCAAATGCCTTAACGTTATTGAGTAACAAGGTTCTATCCGTTTTTTTAAACATTTATTACTGCAAAATTAAAACTTATGTTATATATTTTTAAATTAAGATCAACATAATTTAGTACTAAATACTTGCTTTCAAGAAATTGTAAGGATCCAAGTAAAATTGTAAAAGTTAAGGGCATTCAAAAATTCAATCTCTGTTTTCTCAAAAGTGACTTGAGTGCAGTTAGAACCCTATTGTCCTAAGGTCGCGATTCTGTGGATAAATGGTAGCAATTGGTCAAGCTTGTTTTCAAAAAAAAAAATGCAAATAAAATTCGAACTTGAATGACTTTATATAATGGTTTTGTTCATAACTATTAACAAATATAATAGTAAAATACATGAATTCATGTCATTTACAAATTGTCAGAAGGCAACTGAAATAAAATTGACAATCGTATCCTTTATGCAGATAAGGAAATAGATAATGTAATGTTGGGGTTAAATCAGTCAGATCTCGTAGTTTGTATCGTTTCGGCGATACTGTTGTATGGGAGCAAGTCGTACAAAATGTGATAATTAATGAGAAATTAAAATAAGTTTCCCATATACTTCTTAACCTCAATGAAAGCGATTGAGCAAAATTAATTTAATATTTAAAGAAGTTTTTGCATTCAAGACGAATTCCTCAAATAATCCTTAAGCCTGTACCATTTTATAAACAAACTTCTCTCAAGGTTAAAGTTAATTTAGAATTTACTTGTATCTACATACATAACATTATTGGTCTCTGAAATTTTGCCAATTTATGTATACATAATAGGAATAAGAACTATCACAAAATTTATCACTCTTACATTTTTAATCGATTGGTTTCTTATACATAGAATTGTTAGAAAAATTCGCTTTCCTAATTTTTTTTGATTTTTTCATTAATCAAATAATATAATCGTTAAATATGGAATTATTTTTAATATGTCTTATTATTTTAATCAATTACACACTTCTGTAAAATGATCAATACAAAAGGATCCTATATCCTTTTATACATATGTAGAAATTCTAAGTTAATTCCTGTTTGGTACAATTGTGTCAAAACTCACAAACTTAAGCTCCAAATATGTCAAAATAAAATTCTCAAAATGATGCTTGATTTACCATGGTGCTATTCAACTAACAGGCTTCATGCACAAAGCAATGGCAATTTTTTAAACTCTCTTATTGAAAATTTAACAGAAAAATTTTATGTAAATTGTTTTTTCTCTGAAAATAAATTAATTAAAAGTTTATCTCCACCATTAATTTGTATACAATACAATACAATGATTTTGTTAGAAGCTTTGAATTTGGGATGAAGCAATTTGTCAAGCGGATTTGTTTTGTCTAATAAATCCTTTTGACAGTTTTTGTTTTTTTTTTTCCAAAATCACAGCTCTAGTCTAAAACTTAACGTGGGAGTTTTGCAACACTAGTTTTAAGAGTTGAATAAGGGTTTTTATTTGTAGCTTTCCCTTGAATAGTTAATATTAAAATTCTTATTCAAATAATTATCATCATATACTACTTTAAATTTATAGTTGTAAAGGAAAATGTGTATCCTAAGCCTCTCAAAATATAATAGCAATTGTAAAGAAATAATGGATATTGCTACTTAAATAAATAAATAAATAATTATAATAAATACGATAAAAAACAGTCATGTTGGGATTTTGAGAAAAAATCCAAATTTAATATTAGGTTTAAAAATATATACGAGTACATACATAAATATTTGAAAACAGATGTTTCGGGACTTTTCTTTAATTTTATGCCATTGAAAAATTTTGAATGTCAAGTGTTCTTTCTAACAATTATTTACCTATCGAAAAACTTACCCCATTGGCCTCTTTGGTCGAAATACCACCTTAGCACTAATTTAAAATTGACAAATTGTGAGAACAGTAATTTTGTTTTTAATTAGAAATGGACCACAATTACATATTAATTTACATCTACAAAATATTTTAATTCAGAATAAACAAAATATAGTACTTTTACTTTATATAGCGACTTTTAAAAGAATCTATAATTTCAAAATTAATCCATAAGAAATAAACACACCTAAGTTCCTAGGTTTCAAAATTTTAAAATACAAAAATCACCATCACCACTCACCAGGCGCCGCATATCGATTATCTAGGAAAGCCCACAAATACATGTGGAAAGCAAGAAGCAACCATAACAATTCAAGCAGTTGCATCATTTATAATGCATACATGCAGTCATTCCTGTACCCATTGATTAAAAATCATGTCTGAGATTTGAAACTAGTGTTTTTTTTTGTCCTTCCTTACTGAACATAAGCCCAACCCAACCCAAGCCAACCCAACCCAACCCAATCGAAACCATTATCCTTGATACATGTGGAACCAGTGAGCAGTGCTAGCTGCTACAGTGACGAATAGTTTGGAAGGTGTATATAGACACAAAATCACAATAATATAAAGCTACCTGTCTTCCTTTATCCGTCGAGACGACAACGACGACGATATCAACAACATTAACAACGACAGTGACGACGATGACGACGAGGTCATGCTCTAAGGATGAAGGTTTTGAAGCCTCTCACTTCACTTCCTATCTATATCTACTGAATCACCCATCTGTGGAGCTTTATATTCGCCTTTTAAATGAATCTATTTTTACACAAAGTCAACATAGTTATCTTATGTAACCCTTAAAGGAGTGTTTAAACACAATTCCCTATAAAATTAAATTTTCTATACAATGCGATCAAATTTAAATTTGTTGTGTTTAAATTTTGGTCCTCCGGTCCGGTTATGGTATAAATTTGTTTAACTTTTATAACTTATTAAATTGCCAGCTATGCCTTTTGTTTGCAGACATCAGCCATTACGCAAAACCCAAAAATGCTCTTGGGTGTATTAATTTCAATATTATTTGACACCGTTGTTTGTATAGTGCGTTAAATGGGTATAGGTACCTTACCCACCTACGTGTAACTGATTCCAGGGAAATTGTTTTGATTTGAAACCAACATCAACAGTGGAATCGAAGAATATCAAAATTTGGAAAAGAAGGAATTCGAATTCTCAAAACTTGAAAAAGATGAATTTTTGTGTAAACTTTTATTTTTTGTTACATTTTTCGTATTACAGAAAGATGCTTCTCAGATTTAAATGGACGCAGATTTTTTTTTTTTTTTGGTATAAAATATTTAGAAATTTTTTGTTCAAAAACTTACTTATATCTGCTCCACTGTGTGGCTTAAAATAATTTTGACTATTTACTCTGATAGAGATATTTATATGTGTATCTATTAATTTATTATGTAAACTAGAAATCTATGTTGGTGTTTTTGGAAAATAAATACAAATGTTTTTCAAATTTATTTTATGTAAATTGGAAATGCAGAAATAAAGGCACAAATTGTGACTTTGCAATTATGTATATGAAATTATTCACATTGTTATTTTAATTGAATAATAAATAATTTTTAATTAATAAACTAATTGAGTTTAGGCATAATACCTATACAGTTGAATTTATTCAAAAATTAAAAATATTATTATCTCAAACAAAGATATGCTTGCATGAATTCCCTAAAGGTAAAACAAATAATTCTCCAATATTTCATCAATCAATAATATAAAGGCTAGATATTAAATATGCATTCAGGTTATATTGAATAGTTTTATTTCGAAAAATGTTTATAAATCAGTTTTAATTGCTGGCTAGGTTAATGATTGGGAGAGAAACATAAAAATTAAAAAAAAAAACAATATGCACCATATTAACTGATGAAATGTCGGTAACAATTTGATTCTATCGAATTTACATAGGTAAGTACTTTCTTCAGGAATAAACTTAACAGATATTTTTACCCTACCCCTAAAAAAATAAAATTTGATATGCTTACTACGCTTGTTCAAGTCATACACTGCCTCAACTTTCAAAGTCAGATAAGCTCGTAACGAAGCCTTGACTTTAAGTCTGAATGGAAAGATGACTTTATAAAGTTATATTTATTTGGTAATAAAATGTCACATTTTAAAATAAATTTATCATATTTATTTAAAACACCAGTATTCGTGAATGTTAAAAAATTGTTACGGAACAAATTTTGAATGCCTCTTAAAAGTCACGCCTATAAAATATTTGCATTTTGTTCATTGTTCATACATTTTGCCATATTAATATCGTCAAGTGTCGAAATTCGACACCTTTCGACTTTTAAGAAGGAGAGAATATTGTTTCTATCTACATATATATTTCTTTTTTTGAAATTGTACAGTGTTGAATTCCCATAGTAGTCAAAAAATCTTTTATAAATATTTTTTTTTCGTATTCGGTTAGGCAAAATCTTTTATGAAAACTGTAAAAGAATAAAAGACAAATTTTTCTAACATTTATTATAAAAGATTTCAGTCAATACGAAATAAAAATTAATGTACTTGATAGGTTGAGAGAAGAAAAATGTATGAAAATAAATCTATTTAAATACATTTTAAACAAAACTGCAAGCATATTTTATAGAAATACTTTCATAGAAAAAGGAACAGAAAACTTTTGATGGGGGTACGTTAAAAATGAAGCCCATTTGAATTTCCCGATTTGCAGCTTTTTCGATTGGACTTATTAAATGCAGGAATTTTAGTGGACAAATTGGAAAAAACACAGTCTTCAAACACGACCATTGCATTTCAAATTCAAGTGTTTCAAGAGACTGTCGAATCTCTTGGACACACGTTTCCTCTTGTAATTAAAGTAAATTTTCTCAAAGAATTAATAGTACATTTTTCCTACCTACTGATGCCTGTACATACCAAGATAGGTTTACTAAGTTACCTTCCATATACCTATGTATGTATGTATATTGCGTAACACGCTTAACAAAGGATCCTAGAATTTTAATTCCGGTATAGGATATAATGGTACTTCATATGGTATTTTCTTAAACATAAGCAGGTGGTAAAATTGTAATGAATTATTTACTTACTTAAATACATAACAACAAAACAATTTAATTTTGATAACAGATTTTAGTTCTATTGCTTATTTATTTCGTTTTCGAATGTTCATAAGACTGCTATTACACGATGACTCATAAGTCGTGACTCTTTTTGAACTACATTGGTGCAAGAGAGATACAAGAATCGAAAAGATGAAACAGAAGTGACTGAGTCGCGGGCAAATTTTGCAGGACTTGATATTTCTTTTTCATTCGTTCGTTATTTTGCTTTTCCTCTTTATTTAAATTCGTCATGCTCAAGTTCATATGTATGTATACCCTTATAGTTGAAAAAGCGAGACAGAATGTATGATTTCCTAAACAACGAAATTTAGATTAGATTTTTTTAGATTTTATTTATTTTCATTATTTCTTAACATATTTATAAATCTCAAAATCAAAATTAGCATGGCAATGCTGTTTGCCAGGTTGACAAGGTAAAATTAATATGTATGATAGAAAGCTTATTGGTTTTACGGTTATATTAAAAAGAAAAAAAAATTATTAAACAATAAACACAAATATCTATATATGTATATATGTATACTCGTATTTTACAACTAAGATAAATATTTAACTTCGATGTGTTTTTAGAAGCTTTCGCTGAGTATTCTGTCTCGATATGATTTTGCCACTTTGCAATACGTAAAAAGTTTTTCCACCGCCATCTCGTTTAAAAGACTTATCATTTCCTCTTCCGTAAGGTAATTAGATCCGAGGAAGACTCTCCTACTTTCTATAAGTACCGGGCATTTTCCTAAGAAGTGAAAAACATCTCTCTCTCTTTGGTTGCAAAGACTACATTGTCCAGGACGATCCTCCCTATGCGGAATATAGTTAAGATGCAGGAGCTCCCCTCGAAGTCTCAGCATCATAGAAATAACCTCCACATTGTTCTCATCTCTAAAATAGTTATATGGACCAATCGCAATTAATTTGTACAGTTTAACTCTGCAATCATTAACGTCACTGAAATCCAAATCCAGTGACATTTCACACCATAATGCCAGCTCGTGCCATTCTGCGTACCAACTGCTTCTTTGATTGATTACATAGAGGGCTGCTTTCTTCGGTAATCTTTCACTATGCATCTGCAAAACTTTGAGAATATAGTCTATATTTACTTTGAGGGTTTGAATAAAAAGTGGTGATAGTCCAGTTTTGTAGGGTAGATGAAATATTCTTTTAATAAAGAATCTTAGCAGTTTTTCCACACTCTCGTATTGTTTGTATCCCCAAACCTGCGCTGCGTAAAGCATTATAGACTCAGACACTGCTTCAAATACACGAAATTTGCTACTATGTGCTATATTCTTGTTTGCGAAACACTTTGCCCAGGTAGTCCCAATTGCACTTTTTGCTTTCACCAGTTTTTCTTTAAGATGTCTTTCCATGCTAAGATTCTTTGTAAAGCACACTCCTAGATAACTGAATTCCCTCACCACCTCAATCAAATTCGAATGGTAGCTCCATCTTTCATTTGAGCAATTTCTTCCACCTCCGTTTTTGAAAATCAATATTTTAGATTTACTTAGATTGACCTTTAGATTCCACGTAACACAGTACCTATGCAATTGGTTTATCATGAGTTGCAGTGAATTAGCAAACAGCACAATGCCATCGGCATAAAAAAGTGCTTTGATCAATGTCCCGGCGAATTCCACTCCTCCGCCAATGTTGTCGGTAAGGTCATCTACAAAGAGTGCAAATAAAAGCGGGCTCAACGCACACCCCTGCCGGACGACTGATCCAGTCTGAAACCATTCAGAGATTTCAGACTTTACCGAATTTCCTGTACATCCCCAGTCCATAAAGCTTGTATAAGAGCGCATTTCTGTCCACTGCATCGAACGCTGCTTTAAAATCCACGAAGAAACAATAAAGTTTCGCTTTTGGTTCCGTAGGAAGTTTTCGGCAATGCTCTTAAGAATAAATATTTGGTCGACCGTGGAGTAACCGGGTCTGAAACCAGCTTGAAACTCCTTCAGTAAACCATTCTGGGTAATCCACAAATAAAGTCGTCGTTGCAGAATTGACGTAAAAATTTTGTATGAGGCGTTCAAAAAACAACGAAATTTGAACTAAAGATAGCTGTCAAATTAGAGTCATGACTTAAGAGTCAAGGTGTAATAGTGTTCGACTCAAAGGATGAAATTTAAAAAGAGAATTCGAAGATAAGTCACGACGTGCGATTCATGAGTCAACGTGTAGACTAACAGACTCTTATAAAAGTTCGAACTCCTGCATACAAACTATAAAAGATCTTTTATGATGAGAATCTTTTATACGAATCATAACAGAAAATTCATAGCAGAATAGGCCCCATTGATTATAAAAAATATAAGATCAAAATATTATTAGTTACAATTTTGTCTCAAATATCAGCCCTATAAAAAATCTAAACAAAAATACTACTATGTTGTTCAAAATCGTAACATAAGAAATATGAAAACATTATTTTTACAAAAATTCAATTCTTTTAAAAAAATTTGTGAGTAAGTTAACTACAAAAAGCCAAAGAAAGCCATCACTTATATTTTCCAAAAGCCAAATCTTTCAAAAAGGGTTAATTTATCTTAAAAAAAAACAACTTGAAACGAATTTATGAAATTGAAGATATCTATTAACATTTAAATTAGTTTTATTTATTACATTTTAAGGGAGTGTACATTTTGCTAAAAAACAATAATAGAAGTGTTGAGAGATATAGGAAGTAGGAGAAGTATAGGAATGCGATTTATGGTTCAGCAATCATAACTAGCGGATTCCAGTGAGTCAACTAAAGTCCAACAGATGTTTCATCACAAATATGAACTTCATTTGACTAATCGAATTCAGTGAATAAAAATTACTGAACATTTGAACCATGATAGTGCAACTGTTGAAGTACAATTCATAACTTTGAAAATATTAAAACTCAATGATTTGAATGAAAGTCAACAGTTCAACAGTTATTTTAAAAATATTCCTAGCTACTTGTATATGTATTTACATAGCTCCGTGTCGTCGTAAATGGAAAATCTCATTTCTTGACAGTTACAATTTTATATCTCCAAAATGCATCAGCATTCGTATTATTTGACAAATAAAATGCGATCGATTCTTGTGTAAATGTGCCATAAATTCCCATCACGGAACATGTCGTTTCGTTTCGTTATTTTATTTATTTTATTTTTTGAAAACCATTTTATAAACCATGTAACAATGTGTATTTCATCGCTTCGCCTTGATGTTATATGGCAGACGAACATTTTAAGCTGCTGGAAAATTGAATTTCATGACACTTTGTGTGATGTTTGACAAAAAAAAAAAAAAAATAATAATAATAATAATAATCTGCTTTTGAGCTCACCGATATGACAAAGTTATTGAATTGGAAGAAGAGTCCTTTAGGTCCTTCTATAAAATCTTACATCACACAATTCTCTTTATTGAGTGGATATTTATCTTGAAATAATGGGATTTATAGTTGAATTTATGAGATTGGAGGTTGCAAGCCTGTAACCATTTAAAAGCAAGCAGATAATAGGTTTGAGCATTGCATAAGTACTCGTAATTTCTCTTTATATGATCAAGGTATGATAACTAAATAAGGATATACAATTTAACTCCGATTATATAAAAAAAAACTGTAAGTAAAAGCATAATAATTTCTATTTTTCTATGGTTTTATTTTTTTGTGGTTTTAGGGGGATTTTATCCGAATAAGCTTTTTCGGTTGGAATTTCTGGGGTAAGGTTGCTTTTCTGGAGCAAAAAAGGATTTTGCCCAAGTCCATCGATGTACTGAGAGGCCTTCAAGTATCCTTTATGTTCTGAAGAGTATATTAAATGCCTATACTTAGAAATCGTGTACATAGCGTTTTCATCAATAGATTTACAAGGATTCTTGTAAAAGGTTGGCCATGAATTTTTAAAGTCCAGTATATCGTTGGATGTTATGCTTGTCACTTTGAAGCCTCTTTTTTGGAACTGCATATCATTTCATTGTATTGTGCTGGCGTGTCCGTGTAAATCCGGTCCTTTCTTCTTATTAATCGTTTAGCTGTCCCGGAGTTTCTATTACACTGCAAAAACGAATGACCCCTAACTGGGAAATACTGATTTATCTTTTTGAAACGGCCGATTAAGAAATAAAACCTATGTAAGTAAAACAAATTAGTTCTAAGAAGGAAATAAATCCAGGATTTATTTCTTTCTTAAGACTTATGCTTTATAAAATCAAGTATATCTCGATAATGAAAATGATTTTTGTGTCATTCTTAGGCCTTACACATGCGTCTACCCTTACAGAAGACATTTGCATCAAAAAGTCATTTTTGGAAATTTTGTCGTTTATTCCCTTCTTTAAATTGGTGGTTCAATTGAATTTTAGTTTAGTAAAATTTTGAGCAAGGTATGTTAGTTTTTCTTGGGATTAAAGAGGTTGAGCTAAACCATTGCTCAAACACATGCTTCACTGCATCTATCTTAACTTACAATATCAGCTTCTATAGCGTAATGAGAATGACAAACATACATATATCAAATTTGAAACTTATGAATTTTTAGGTGATATGTGGTACGAGAAATTAAGAAGTATTGTCGATCCAAAAATAAGCTTACAGTTTTGGATTAGAAGAAATCCGAAATATCAAGTTTTTTTTTTCATCTAAGACTGATGTTAACGGAGAAATTGAATACATTTCTTAGAACTAATTCTTTGGGCCAAAATTATTAAAAAGACTAAGCTTGGAAAAAAAAGGGCATACAAATAAATTTAAAACAATTTCCGAAAAATTTGTGTACCGATTATAAGATGTTTAACTTTCAAATGTTATTATGTCATTGTTGACTTATGGTTTTAAATGTCTGGTACAAAGTATTGACATGATTCCTGATTTTGTGTTAAATTAATCTAACGGTGATAACAGCTTTATAAGATCACTAGCTTTTGTCCGCCGCTTCGTGTGCGTTAAATTCGAGGTAACACGTTTCCCCTATCCTGATTTAGAACACAGAAGAGAACTTGGAACATGGTTGTTAGAGTGGGAAAGGACTTGTTTCCCCTTTCTCTTTCTTTGAAATGTGTTCTAGAACCAATTTTATTTCTATTACATATTTCCAAATTTTAATTCAGTACAGTTCAAATGCCGAAGCCGACGACGGACAGCCTTTAAATACAATTATTAATCCTCCTCTCTTAGCTTACTTTAAACTTAACCTAACTCTTAAACTTTAACTTTAACTTAAATTAACTAAAAACTTGTAAAATTCTTGGATTTGTTAATGAAGAAAAGTCGAATTTTAATATTGAGTTAACCTTTTAAAAAAATAATAAGTTTTCAATGCCGCAGCCGTAACAATGATATACATATATATATAGACGATATTATATGTATGTATTTCCATTTGGGGATGGAATGCAAAGATTTTGGGCATTGGACACACGGGAACATGCTACATACAATTGAGCATGGGAGAAGTATGGTTTTTCCAAGTTCACCTATGTCACCTTTAATGTTTATCCTTGCGCTTAGGCTTAAGACGAAATTGTAGAAATTGTAGAACGATAGATCTGTGGGAATTATTGGGATTCGTGGGATCATTACATTTTCACCAATCTCGTCTCATTACATAATCTCGGGGCAACTTTTCGTATAAGCATGACTGCGTCACTGGGATGCCCAGTTTATAATATTAGTATGGATTTGTTTGTATCATACAACCTGTACTAATTTTGCGGAAAGTCTCAGTCTTTAGATTTGCAAAAAACATTAGGCAAATATTTTTCGATGGTAACAAAGAGTTTGGTGTACCGAATTTTAGTTTCCTGTCTTGAAAACTGCTAAAAGTCTCATCTAAAATTTCACCCCCTAGAAAAAATTATGATTTTTTGTTAACATTCAATTACAGACAGCATTGAATTAAGGAAGTCATTTGTGTGATGGTCAACGTTTAATACAATGACACTGTGAACGTTGAAAATAGTCCGCATCTCAAATTTTTAGTTTTCTACCTTGAAAATTACGGAATGCTGCATACAAACTTCCACCCCACATTTTAGAGAAGTGAGGGTTAGAAAAAGTCAAAAAATAGCATATGTCACTCTCCATCTTCTCATCTATCTTCACTTAAAAAATCATGTCAATGCGTCGCTATGTTTTGCAGTGAAAGACGGACAAATAAACGGACACACACTATTATAGTAAGATGAAATTCAGTCAGTTTTCTTCCAAAAAGGACTTCGAAATTTGAATGTATAATATTTTTTAAGAACTTATTTACGAGCCAAGCATTTTCTTTATATATTTAAACCAAGCACTAAAAAACTTTAAAATTCATATACATATTATTTAAAATTTAAATTTGTTATTTTTCCAACCTACAAATGAAATTTTTCCAATATCCTAGTTATTGGCTCAGAAATTTTGTTTGATTAAACATTTTCTACCGTACGTCATTTAAAAACTTAAAAATATTATATCTACTATTTTTGTTTGCGAATGTTGTTGAACCTAAATTGGTGTTGTTGAGTTCTTGTTTATTATTAGAATGAATAGAGCGAAGTGCCATTGATAAAATTAATGTAATGTATCGAAACTTACAAAAGATAAACGGTATGATATTATTCAGATAGAAAATACTTACTGCTTTATAAAAAATCAAAGAGTCAACATTTTCTTACTTCTGTCTTAATATACCAACTCTATTTAATGATTTGTACAATGGTCTTAAAAAAGTTAAGTGATTCTGTATAATCTCCTTCTACTTCTAAGCCAGACGGAGATTTACCTACAAATGTTCCGGCAGTGGCAAATCTACCTTAAAATGTATCCAAGTGGAAAAATCCAAATGAAATCTTGAAGGAATAAAAAATGAGCAATCTTTTTATTTTTACCTTTTCCAAATTCCCGGCAAAGAAGAGTCTTTATAAATAAATATGTAGTATGTAACGAGTATCTCTTAGAAAGGGGCTTTTCAGGGTTTTATTCTTTAATGTTTTTGAAGTGAAATTTATTCTAAACCGAAAAAAATATCAGCTTAGTTTAACTATACGAGTACATATATACCTATAGGTTAAAATGGTCACACTCGTAACTTTGTATTCAATTTAAAAAAGAAAGAAAGACAACCACTGTGATGTTATTTGAATATTTGGTGACTTAAGGAGAATTACTTTTTTATGTTTTAAGACATAAAGTTAAAAGATCTGAGACGGTTTATTGTAGTGTTATAAAATCAAATCAAGAAATGCATTAAATCCTCGTACATGTCGTATATATCGTATATGTCTGCAGAAACAAAATATCAAATATTATTTTTTTTTTGTTTAATGTTTTAAAGATTTTATTGGAGAACATAAAATAATTTAAAAATTAAAGAAAGCTCTGAAATTCCAAGCGATTTAATGACACTAGTGTGAAAAATGTGATTCAGTGGCGCTTCTTATTTTTAATATTATTTTATTTAAATTTTGTCAAAATGCCAACACAGCTTCCATTGAAAAAAAATATATTTGTACTTCGATAAAAATATTTTTTCTGCAATATTGTGTTAGATAATGTATAGGTACTATTTTGTCTTAGATGATGTTATAATAAGTAATCAAGAATATTGCAATTTAATTCTCCAAGTTTTAAGATTGCAATAAAAAAACCTAGAAATTTGTCCGCTTTTTTATTGGTTGAAGCTTTTTTTTTTTAAAAAAAAGGAATTGCTATGGCAAAGGATTTCGCTTTGATATTACATTTTGTTTGACATTGCCAGGTTAAATTATTAACGTTTACATTAAGAGTTGCAAGAAGGGCATTTGACATTCAAAAAATTTAAGGCATATGGAACACTAAGTACATGGTGAATTTATCCTTTAAAAATAAGTTCTTTTGATAGATTTTAAAGGTTTTTAAAAAAATTATTATACAAAAATATAAGTTTTGAAATAAATTGAAAAAAAAACCAAAAGTTTGTCATAAACTCGGTTGGTATTGAATCAGAAGAATACAACGAAGTGATATGGGATAGGGTGTCTTTATATTCCCGCTAAGTTAAAAGTCAAGTACATAAAAAACTATTTAACGAACCAATAACAATTTTTTAAATCCAGAAATCGGTTCTTTATTTTCCAAAACCACGAAAACGCTTACGTTTTTTAAGTTATTAGTGATTAATTATAATTTTTTAACCATAAATATACTTGAAGGGTAGACAGAATTTTAGTTTTTTTTTTTAAGTTTAAATAATTTTATTTGTTTAATTAACAAACAAGCTTGTATGTTTTTATCTCCAACCTTTCACTGACTTAATTGTGGCTGTGGCATTTTTAATTTTTGTAAATTCATGGCCTATTTAAAGCATCTTCTTATGATGTTAATGCTTGTCTTTAAAAAACTTTTACGAGTTGTGCAAGAAATAATTATCATTCAACGTAAGACGAGGATCCACTACCACTCAAAGAGTATTGGGGACAAAATTTAAATTTAAGAAAGCCTTAAATTATATATTTACAAATTACATTGATGTGGAGCTTACAGACATCTTATCTTTATTGAACCCATTAAATTAACAACAAAAAAACGACATTAGCTTATTACACGCAATACTGGTTACATTAAGGTTTTTATTATAATAATTTTTAATGTTTTTTTTTTAATTCCATTGACTATCCTTAAACGTGTTAGCAGATAATAAGCCCTGAATTCAGCCAATTGATCCCCAAAGTGCTCAGATTAGTCCACTGGGACCACAGAAGAAATTAAAAAACTTTATCTTGATACTATACATGTAAAGTTACTCGTTTATCCTGGTTGGGGAGTGTATTCCCACTGAGGCTTTTATTGATTTTGAACCTGAATCGTTAATGGCAAGATGCCAATTAGGAAAAAACAGAGAAGGACTTTTTTAAATTAACATAATAACTTAAATTGGCTTTAGCATCATCAACGTTTATACACATACCTACTTCTGAATCTGTGGGGGTATACAAAATACATACATAGATACTTTTTGTTTTCCAAGACAAAAAGTTTCTTAAAATGTTGAGTGTCTTTGCAATTGTATAAACTTTTCTTCAAGCTAATGTAACTGCCTATTTATTCTTAAAAAGTTTTTGTTGTATTTAAATTTAAATACGGAATATTTTCTTCGTTAATGCATGATGCATACAACAAAAAATTGAATGTAAATAAGGAAGTTACACAATTATGTATCTTGAAAATTATCTAGAAGTTAAAATTGTATAATGTTTTTGTTTTGTTTTTCTTATAAAAAGTATTTCTTTTTAAAGATTTAAATAAAAATAGCTCAAAACAATAGGTTTAAGAAAATTTATCTTAAAATTTGTATTCGTAAATTTATATTTCCTTAGAAAAGTACAACTACCTCAGACTGATGCTATTGTTGTTAAATGAGTTATTTCTTACACTTCTTCTGTAAAATCAATGTTCTATGAGAAAAATATTTTTTAAACTTTAAGAAAAACATATTGCACAATTTCAGTGAGTTCTATGATCTAATTTTTGCCAACATTATTTTATTTCTTTAACTTATTTTCCGAGTAATAAGATTGACTGACCATTTTGCACCGTTTATACAAAATTCAATTTTGCATATTAATGTACACTGTGGCGTATGCTTACTTTTTATTTTATATTTTTTGGAAGCTTTCTGAAACACTTTAATTTTGTTTGTACAATTTCATGCAAATACAAAATATTTTGCATTATTAATTATCAACACAAAATTCTTAAGCCCACAGCATGGACAACACATTTTATAATCAGCTCATAATCATTTTATCAAGTAAAGTCTTTAAAGCTTGTCAGCTTAAAATCAGCAAAAAAACATTCCAATTTTTGAGATTGTAAAGTAAATCCATATTATTTCGTCGATTATTCTGCTTTGTAAAAAACGGTTTATCCAACTACCCACACTGTAAATAGCTTATCCTCGTCATTATTAATCAATTGAGTAATTTATGATTGAAACCAGAATTTCGTTTCAATCCGTTTTAAGAGTAGGTATCGTATTAAATTTGATTTGAATATATGCTTGTCAATCAACACCATGCTGTTTAGTGTGAAATCAATCAAATAAAGTCAACACTTTTCACTCGAATTTTTATTTTCAAAAAAAAAAAGGATAACAGATGATTCAAAACCTACAGAAACACATAACAGCTAGCGGGCAGCCTTTCGTCTGAAAATTATTTAAATTAATAATCAGTCGTGCTCGTTTAATAACAACAATAACAGATGGTTTTTTGGCTCATTCATGGATTTTCTCGCTTTTCTCCGTCTAAAATTATATCAAAAACAACCCAAACACTCACCCAAATACACACACATACACAGTCCACAATATTTAATGTTTTGATTAATGCTTGAAGTAATTTAGCCTTAATGACGCACAGAAAATATTGAGAGCACAGTGTAGGCAGTCGATTGTTTACGAAATAATATCATCAGCAACATTTTGATACCAATTTAACCAAAGGCATGACCGCAAGGAATCTACTTCATATAAATTAAACGGAATTTGTTATTATATTAATTAATTAAAACTCATCCATATTCATTGAGAGCGAGGAACGGATTAAATTCAAATTACCAATAATAATTACTATGTTAATTTGTTATTATTATTTGTCGAACCTTAATATTCTTGTGAACTTGAAATCCAAAATTAAGAAAAGTTGGTGAATAAATTTAAATAAAAACTTACCCCAAATCACAAAAATCCGATTAAAAATATCAACCTACGAACTCCGAGTTTAATTCAACAATTCTATCATGTTAAAGTGTCAATTTTCTCTTATACTTAATTGACACATTATTAAGAAGTGATAACGGATTGTTGACAGTTAAACATGGCTCTGACAACTATAATAATTTACAATAAATCATGTTGTGACGATTTTTTTAGCTTAAGATTAAAAACCAAAAATTAGATTGTCCAAGCATTCTTTTTTTGGAGGTTAGGTTTGTTTTGTTGAAAGTTTGATTTTTTCGTCGGAATGTTTTCAGAGTCCGAGCTGTAGAGCTTGAACGCATTATGAAATCGATCGAGCAGACTCGGACTCAGTTTCATATGCAATAAAACGAGTTCGAGCTCCATAACTCTGTAAATTTTTAGAAAAAAAACGTTATTGAAATTCTAAAAGAGCAACCTCAAATTAAGTAGAACTTTATCATTTTCTCATTTAAAAAAAAAGACGATGAATTCTTTATGCAATGAGTACCTAAGAGAAACTTAGAAATGCAATCAAGCATTTACTCATCTTTTTGCTAAGAGGGATTCACATTATAAAATATATATAATAGCCGCGTTTTATTGGTAATCTATCCCTAACGTAGTATTCGAGTACCAATAAAACGCTATATTCACTTTTATATTCACTTTTAATTTGTCTTCTTAAAGTTGGTGTCCCTACATTATTTGTCAAATCATTGATGTCAAAATTTCAAAATCTTCTGTCACACACAAAATATAAAAGGCAAATGTGTACTTAAAAATAGAAAAAAATTGAATGCATATTGCAAACAAAAGTTGTAAATATACCAACTGACTTGTTAAAGAAATTTCTGGCTAACATCTTTACATTTTAGTTAAAAATCCAATTTGAGTTTTAAATCAAAATAAACAACAGCTGTTCGAATTGGGCGCGTTCGAAGAATGTACAATTGTGTAAATTATTGGGTCGAGTTGGAAAATGCATGAAAACGGTTGTTGAGTTGAAGTTTGCATGGAAATGCACACCGAGTTGGTTTCGAATGTGTTTTACTTATATTTGTAGTAAAACTTTGAAAATATATTGATTTTCTTGTTATATATATCACCCACAGAATAAAGTTCACCATTTTATCAACTCCCTGTTTAATTCTATCGGTTTATATGGAAGAGCGAAAAATATGGAACTAAGTTTCTGGCAACTTTAAAGACCAGTTGAATAATCGTGGTTCACTATTTTCTTTAAATTATTATAGAATTTACTATGCAGACCATTTATTTGGATGGTAAACATTCTTTTATTCTTTTTATTCAATAAATAAGATATTAGAAGACAAAAATCAACATGAAATTATAAAGAAATAATTAATAAAAACTATGAGAAGTTACTTCAAGTTGCCTGTAGAGTCCATTACCATTTTATTCTACTCAATACCGTATATACATATATGTATATAACTTTGGGTGTTTTTATAAATACATGCATTGTATACATGTGATCAATTGCAATCATATTAAAGTCAAAAAAAATATGTTGTCACTTTTTATAGTTTCACATTTGCTCAACAAATATTTGAGTTTTGCTTTTAAGAAAATCGGACATTTAACATGTGCATTTAAAAAAGGTATGCATTCATCAGACTTTCACAACCATGCATTTATGGAAGCAACCTTTGTCAGCTTTTTAATGAGAACAAGCACATTTCAATAAATTTTCCACAATATGTGATGGTAAAATTCACTAATCCTAAAGAAAATTATTTTATCTCTTATGAATTGTTCCTAAAAAATTGTAAAAATTTTGTAAAGTATTGATTTTAATAAATTTTTAACGAAATAATTGCATTTTTATAATTTCAACCCAAATAAATGTTTGGTTTGAAATTTGTGGATCACTTGCACTTTTCAATGCAGGCGAAGTGTAAAAGAAGTGTATTTGTTACCGAACACACCCTCATGTTGCCAACATTTGCATATTTTTTGCACTTCTTGACTGCCCCTACATTTAACTAGATGAAACTCTATCTCCACTAAATTACTATGGATAAGCACTAGCTTATTTTTGTTCACTTTTGAGATGTTGTTGTTTTCCATGTAAAATTTTACTAGCTAGTATTTTCAATTACCAGTAAAACACGGCTAATGTATGACAAACTTGTTTGATTGACTCGAATTTGAGAATGTGAACTCTCCATCAATCGGTGGTTTGACAAACATATTTGATAATGTGAACGCATGCTTGTCAAACCAGGAGGTGATTTCATTCTTAAAAAGTTTTCGATAAGTGTGGATCTATAACCATAGAAAAAAATAAGTGAATGAGTTGAAGAAAGAACATTTTGAGTGTTTTTTATAAATTATTTTGTCCATATTCTTTTTCTTTTATTTTGTTGCCTTCGATTTTCTTCTCGTTCATCTATTTCTAACAATGAGTGCTGCTACTTGTGCGTGTGGCAAGCCTTAAATTCTAAAGAGAAATGATGTTTGACGAATGTGAACGCTTAGGTTTCAAACTATCAAATTATCATCAAGCAAATTTGTCATACATATTTGATAGTCTGAACCCCCCTTATGACCCGCTTTCTTACTGGATTTCCGAATTATTCAGATTAAAAAAATAAAATGAATTGCCGACTTGTCTTTGAAAATTGCCCACTGTATCAATTTGAAGAACTGTAAATTTACGTAGTGTCTGTAGAGACAAACTAACTATAGTTATAGCAGAGAATCATGATTTAAAACAGAATAAGATCTCACAGTTACTTTTATTTGCAAAAAAAAAAACATTGCGAATTCCTTATTTCGCTGGAATCCATAAAGTTCGATATAAACCTATGTAGATTTTAAAATCAAATCAATAAGTAAATACTTATCGCTTATAATTTTGCCATTATCAAACATATGAGGGACTAAAAACAGCAAATACCACTGAACGAAATTAGCTTCTTCGAAGAAGATTCTCCCAGATAAGGAGTCTTTATTTGAATATAGGGGATATCCTTATAAATAAAAAACAAAGTCCTATAGGACAACATTAGTAGATAATATTTAAAAAAAATATGGCAGAACATAAAGTCTCGGGTCTTATTATTTCTCCAATGTTCAAGAGTTAGTTTTTGTATTCCAATAAATAATTTATAGCGTACTAGAGGACCTGGTGAACTTTGTCTCGCCTGGCTGTTAGGTTGGCCGATATTTCACCAAACGATCAAAATTTTAATTATTCTCTGAACTTACAAAAAAAGTGTATCTATTATAACATTTATTTGAATTGTTTTGAGTTAAGGTTTGTCTTTTCCTTCAAGTATAGTTATACATATTTAAAAATAAATTTATATAATAGACGATAATTGCGACACCTTAAAGTAACTATATACATAGATATTCCAAACCTCAACTATCGAATAATTTTGCAGCTTTTAGCAGTGAATGAAGTATATGGGATGAAACGCAGTCTAGACTGAAATTTTAAAAATTAATTTTTTGATTGAAAAGACATTTAGGCCTATTCTGCCACATCTGTTATTCTGCTATGAATTTTCTGTTATGAACCATAAAAGATTTCCACCATAAAAGATTTTTTATAATTGGTATTCAGAAGTTCGATCTTTTATAAAATTCTGTTATGAAACTTCGAAAACGAAATCTGTTAGCAAACAGAACTAAAATCTGTTGTCATAATCAGCTGTTATAATTAAATACCTACTGGAAATTGGCAAATGATAAAATAATTGAAATGGATTACCAGGACCAAAATAAAAGTAACCTGTTACATGCACACTCCTGGTATCCATACCATGGAATACTTTTGTACGATTTATGTATGTTTCAGGAAATACCATTGCACTTTATGTGGCGATAAGAACCCTGCTAAGAGCTTTGTACTCAACATGGTACTCCCTTCCTTGTATCTATTCCCTGAAACGTACCTATGTACATCGATGTAAACTTCGGTATACCATGGTATGGACACTAGCAGCGTGTCTTGTCCACCCCTTTTTGTTAATTATATATAACTAATATTATATATATTATTGATAACTAACAATTTTTAAAAACTTATTTAGGGAGAAGACAACAAAAAATTTCCCAGGAGCAAAAGGAAATTTATTGCTCCTTCATGGAACAAAATCCATTGATAACGAAATATAAAAATTGTGATGCTTCCGTGCAATCCTTGTGGGAAAGTCTGGGAGTACTCTTAAATAGCACATGCGGTGCCCATCACACTGTTGATGAGTGGAAGAAGGTAGGTAGAATGTTCTTTAGAAATCGTTTAATAAAGAACTAAATTACATAATATTTAGGTTTTCGACAACTGGCGCTACGCTGTCACATATAAACTTCGCTTACAAAAAGCGGAGATAAAAAGAACAGGTGGTGGGTCCCCGAAACTTAAAAAGGACATCGAAAAATTGGAGGAGAGAGCGATGGCCTGCTGGGGCCGCATTGTGGTGGATGGGCACAGGAATGTATCTGTTGCAGGTTGCTCCAAATTTGAACCCACTGAGCAATTGCAAGAACCTCCCACAGATCAACCCGAGTGTCATATTGACGAAGATGTGTTGCTAGATTGTAACGATGTCGAGTTTTTGGTCGAGCCGAAACCGAAACCAAAAAGGCAAAGAAGGAGTACCACTCAAACTCTTGGTAAGCCATCTCTTGAAATTCTTTTAAGGTTTACATATAAAATGCTGTCATATCGAAACTACTTACTTTATTTGGATGATTTAAACTGTTTTTAAATCTTATTTAACTCCTCTTACTAAATATGATATCCATTTTCAATATTATCAAAAATTGAAAAAAATCTCTATATAAAAGTAATTCGGCCGTTGTTCAATTATGAAAAGCATAGATATCACTGGGGATGCTTAATTTAAGACTCAGAAACATTTAAATCACCCCAATGAAGCAAGCAGTTTGGAAATTACATCGGGGTATATCTAATAGTTTCAAGAAATTTCATAAATTTAAAAGGAATTTCACACGATTTGCCGATTAAATAGCATGTCATTACTTTACTTTGCTTGCTTACTTACTTACTTACTTGCTTCATTTGGATTATTGAAACGGTTCTGAGTTACAATTTCAGTCTCCTAAAAAAAAACAAAAATCCTTTTTGAATTCGAACAACAATTGTGAAAAATGTCCATCTAAAAGTAATTTTGTATTACTTTGAAAAATGTTAAAATCAAAATAATTTTTGTTGGAAATTTTGGCCAAAAGTGGGTAAAATTTAAAATTGATTTTATTTTAAGATAGGCATTTTAATAATCCATATGAAGCTAAAGTAACATTGCAATTAAATTTAACTTAATTATATTAAAAATATTACAGATGATGACTTTATTCAGTTGGTGAAAGCATCGGAGGAACAGCGGCAAAAAGCATCGGAGGATCAAACGGAGAAAATTTGCTCGAAATTGGATGAGCTTATTTCTAGTGTTCAAAATTTGAACGCAACCATTGAAAAATTGGCTATGATAGTAGCTAGCAAAGATTAATGTTTTCCTTTAAAAAAAAATGTACATACTTGTATATACATATGTACATTAGATATATCTTTAAATAATAAATACAAATCATTAAATTAAATATTTATTTATTGTCTAAAATCTAAAAGAAATATAAACAAAGCAATCCTTAGTTCAAATAAGAAATATATCTTTCTCGAGTCCGAGCTCCAATGGTGTGCCATTCATTCCTGCTTCTTCGGTGGCTTTCCTCATCATCATTTTCGTCAATGGTTTCCATTTCCTCATCAGTTTCTTCCTCTTCCAGAAAATGTTCTGTCCCCATAGTATACATGTTATGTATACAAAATATAGCATAAACTATTTTTGCAGCTCTTTCAGGCGAATAATAAAGTACCCTTTGGCGTGATAAACATCTAAAGCGACTTTTTATAACTCCAAAAGCTCTTTCTACTGAGTTTCTTGTGGTTAAAAAGCGTTTATTAAACGTCGATTGAGGTGAACCTTGTGCCGGATTGTTGATCGGGGTGAACAACCATGGTTCGAGTGGAAAACCGGAATCTCCTAGTAAAGCAAACAAAAATAATCACAAAACAAAAGTACACACTACTAAAAGCTTATTTACCAATTATATGTGATCTTTGATTTTCTGCTGATGTAAATATCCCTTTGAGCATCCTTCGTACAGGGGAAACCATCCATATAGCCGAGTCGTGGACCGATCCTGGAAATCGAGCATCGGCATATAGCACTTTTAAATTTGCGTCCGTTATAGCCAATACGTTGAGGCTATGGAAACCTTTTCGGTTCACATATAGATGTCCCGGTGCTTCAATATCGTTTTTTGGTGGAGCGACAATTGGTATGTGGGTTCCATCAATTACTCCTATAATACCCGGCATGTTGAATTTTACTGAAAACCTTAGAAAAAAGATACAAATCATTAATGAGATAGAAAGATACATAGTTTAATTAACAAAAAATCTGCTTTACTGTCTTTTAATCTCAGCTGTATCAAGTAAACCATTTGGGAACTTAATTGCACTGTTAAGAAATTTGGCGTTGATAAGATCAGTAACGACACGAATCGACCTCGATGTACTGGGCTGTGACAACCCAAAAATGTGACCGCTACCAACTGATGTCTGATACGAACCGTATCCATAAAAATGAAGAGTTGAAAGAAACTGTAAATAAATATGAAGATTTATCTATTTTTTATACATATATGAATTCAAAAGTTACTTGAATTTGAAATGGAATGGTTGAATTTGTGGTTGGCGTCAATAGTTGCAGTTTGTCTATCAAAATCTTTGTATTTTGTTTGTCCAGACGGAAAAGCTGAATGAAACGGACATCGGGTAGATCAAAGGGACTACTTTTTAATCTTAGCTCCAGCAAAAGTGTTCTGTGATTTCGGCTACAAAAAAAGAATTTTATGTCGGTATTTAACTTTATATTTTAGTATATTCTTACATTTGTCTTCTTCTTATTACATTTCGTTGGCGATATAAGCGATAAATATCCATTTTTATTCCGCCTTAGATACAATCTTTTATGATAAAAGGCACAAAAATCTCACTTTTATTCTTTTATGATTTATAAAAGATTTCATAAAAGATTTTGAAACACTGAATACGAGAAATGCAATTTGTAAAAGATTATTTGGCATGTTCGAATTCTTGACAGTTCATAACAGATCCTTATAGCAGATTTCGTAACAGATTATGCATGCCGAATACCAAAATTAAAATTCATAAAAGATTTTTTGACAGCTCAGACTTTTGTATGGAAAATCATAACAAAATAACAGAATAAAAGAATAAAAGATATCGCCGAATAGGCCTAATTATCTATTGAAAGCGACTTTGTTTTATACTTTTTATTTCTTTTGACAGTGTGCAAGTGCGCACGATTTTCTGTCCTTTTGTAATACAAAAACTGTTTTCAATTTTCTGCGAAACATACCTTAAAATGTAATCTCTAAAAAACCTTATAGTCGGAAAATAATAAAAGTAAATAATTTATTTTAAAACCACTTAAAACTTTATTTGCCAGACAACCAGAGTTTGTGAAATGAGTTAAACCATATACATACAAATCAAAACCGAGTTTTCTCTTGAACCACATTTTTCAACAAAGTTGACCAGAAAATTTATAGATATTTAAAAGTTAAAACATACGTATGTAATTTATTTCTAAACTACATATTATGATCATCATTTGGAAAACTCAATTTAACTGCATCATTTGCTTTTTCAATAAAACAAACAAACATTTGTCCATTTAAAATTTTATAATTCAAAAACAAACACCAGTATTTTCCAAGGAACTATGGATAAGCATGTGCAACACACTAAGCTTCACTTGCATTAATTACAACGAATAAATCTCAAAACCATTTAAAAATCCATTCTCCAAATAATATGCATGGAATACTTTTGCTTATACTCACTCGTTTACCCGCCATCACATCCCTGAGAACAAAAACAAGCACATTTTAATTTCCTGTGAGCAAACACTGAAACTTTTCTTTTAATCCTCACACGCATAACATACAGCATTACAATCTTACTTACACATGTATGGCTGCCAGGAGCAGCTCGGTGGGTTAATTTATTTTTAAATTAAATTTTCTATTTCCAGAGAGACGTGTGAATGAGTAACAGAGATTGTTTATTGTTGTTCTATAGTCGTGTTGTTTTGTTGTTGGTGTTGGTATTGATGTTGATCCTGTTTAATGTGGAGGAACATTTACAGCGTCTATCAAATGAAACCCAACAAATCCTCCGGAAAGGAGAAAAAACGAGACATTTGAACAGCATGAGTTAGTTTATTATTTCTTTATTATTTTTTAAGGCTGCATCTCTTGTGTCCTGCGGCTGTGGGTGGATTTATGTATAGAAATAGTAAGAAGTGGACAAACAAACAACGTGCGAGATGGAACGCAACTAAACGTACCCTGAGTCCTGGGAGTCTGTGACTGAACACATCGAAGGCCCCATTATGGCTTACAACGAATTAGTTTCAGATTTTTGCACTTAACAGGATTTTCAAAGTTATTTAATACTGACGTTTTTATGTACATACATATGAATGTTTCCCTCGTGAGAGGTAAGGGACCAATTTTTGAAAAATAAAATAATCGATAAATACTTGATAAAGTTCGGCTTACTGTTAATATTGAAAGATAAAACTTGGGGTCAGTTTAACAGTTGGCACTTCTTACCGGAATAAGTTACTCTTCATGCTCCCATATTGCCACTTTTGGCTCGGTTTCACGGACGAGTGAGTGGTCTTTAACGTGTATATAGTTTCCAGTCATTCAGGTAGATCTGTACGATGGCCGGGGGAGCCCTTTGGACAAGGCTGTAGACAGATAAATATTTGGGGGGTTTATATAATTTTGCAAAAAAAAAACAAAAAAAAACTGTTTAGTTTAAATTTCGGTAAGGATAGGAACAGAAGTATGTATTTTAATGTTTGTTTAAATTTTTAATTAGAATGGAATTATTAATTTTACTGAAGAGCTAATAGTCTTTGCAGCTAAGCTCATTAATATTACCATGTAATTTTAATTATTTGTTAATAAAATATAATAATAATAATAATTTTATTGAACTATTTAATTTTAGATAAAACTATATCTAGTAGGGGGAAATATAGATTATAGATATGTTAAAACTTTTGAGCAACAAACTTAAAAACGTTCACAGACCAGCAAGTAGGTAGACAATAGCCGCGTATTATTATGCACAGGAGATGAAATGGTTCAGACCATTAAAACAAAACGGTACGGATCATATTTTTTCACTTTTTTAAAATGATGTTGCCAGTTGTGATTATTAGAATTTAATTATAGGTACTCCGAAAAAAAACATCTTTCCCGTACACGACACAAAGATGTATGTAGTTACAGACGAAGAAAATAATAAAAAATGAATTCCCACAGGGCCACAGGCTTTCACTGCAAAAAGTCGACATGGAGGTCTGAGCAAATTATGTTCACAAAAATAAAATATTTTGGTCTGTGTCCCGCCGTTCACTACGCAACTTAAGATTTTAAACTTTGCCATAACGATTCGGAATCGAGTCCTAAATCAAAAAAACATGGTTTATAGCAATACTTTCGTTTTGACAACCCAGAACAAAAATTCTTCCCCTTACAAATGCAAAATTTCCCTTCTTTTGGTGGTGGGATCAAACTTGGTTCACGAAAATTGAACCAGAAAAATATCAAGATCATGTAGTGTTGTTGTAATACATGAAAAGTTTTTCATGAACTGGTTCTTCGTGTATAATAAAACGCAGCTAATATAATCTTCTACGGACTATAGAGAAGTAGAAGAGAAAATTCAGGAACATTTTTAAGACAAAGTAGATTTTTCATAACAAAATAAAAGACTTATTTTTTGGGTGAATAAAATATCGAGGAGCATTTGAATGCGCTACTTCTTTAGGTGAATGGTAAATGAAAAAGTTAAATGGTACAGAAATGAATAAAGGTTTTTGAAACTACGAAACGAAAAGGTTTGTAAATTTTTCAATTACCTAAAAAAAATCACACTTTTTTCCCGAGAAATTAAAGGCAAATTAAATTCGGTAAACCACATACAAATATACTGACGAATCCTAAAAGTTATTGACGAAATACAGAAGAACCTGCAGGAAAGAAAAGCAGAAACTATAGTTATATATACATTTTTCACTTTAACTTAAAAATATAGTAAACATTTTGATGCCATTATGTCTGGAATATGGCATTTTCTTTGAGTGGCTCATTCTAACAGGTTCACAATCCACGATCTTATCGTGGCCAGTTCATGTCCCCTCAAGCTCAACGTAAGATTATCGATGCTCTCGAATGTCACATTCAAAATTCCTATGATATGGCTTGAGTTGTGAACCAGTTTTAAAGTTTCCATCAGTTTATAGTTAACGTCCTTAATTCGACAATTTTGTTTGTTGACATTCATCCAGAAATGGGGATTATCTCTGATGAAAATTAGTGTCAGTTTTCGACTGATTCAGAGCGCGTTAAGCGAACACGTTATGTCGTTGTCCAAGGCTCTTGAATCAAATAGCCAAACGATGGCCAAATCAAAAGGGCGTTGTTTTTCATAACAAGAATAATCGCAATAAATTTTTTCTTTGCGGAACGCAAAATAATTTAAAATTTGGTTTTAAGCTAAAAATATTTGAAATTGTGTTTTAAAAATACTTTCTTTTATAAATTTATCAGTGTATCTCATCAAAAGTATTTACATACATATATGTATGTAATATGTATGTACCTATACATATCTCATCATAATCATTAGCTGTTTATGCGTTAACGAGCTGCGATAACAATAAATTAAAATTGAGACCGTTAACATTGAGAATTTGCAAAAACGCGACATACCCGCAAATATTTACATCATTAAGAGAAATGATGTTCAATATTTTCGTCAATGAAAATGTGCTCGTTAATCGAAATTCTAGGAATTCGATATTGCCTAAAGCTATAAAATAGATGCATTACACTTTAAGGTATGATATTCGATATCAAATTTTTCGAGAAACAAAAAATGATTTTTTTCAAAAAAATCGATACGACCCGCCGCCGCCGCCGCCACCATTGGATGAATATAATATGTGCAGATTATGATTACCTTTGTTGAAATATTTGACTTTGACGCTGATGTTTGGCAGTAGTATACATTCAGAAAAAAAGTTGATGGCATTTCTCAGAATTTTACTTTATGTACTTATGTCCCTATTTTGATAGATAATAATTAAACTCCCTTCTTGTGGGCGGATGGAAATATTATTTAAGTATGTTAAAGACTTATAGGAGTTACTAGGTTTTACCCGTGACTTCGTCCGCATAAGTTTTTTTGTTTTCTCCCGGATGTAAGTCGCCCTGCACAAGTCCCACTAATGTGTTCCGGTTTAGTTATCTGCCTACTGCCTACCACACGGGCACGTCATCTTACCTCGCTTAGATTTTACTGTCGATGAAATAAAAACACAGCTGACTTTTTAATTAAGATCTAGATTCCTAGTCTTATTTGGACAGTCAAATCCAACTTGAATTGTTCTTAACAGCCCTTTTTGTGAGATTTAATGTTTACATTTCTGTAGTCGTCATGCTTCGAAAAAAACTGTGTTAAAAAGAGTATGTGAGGTAATTTTTGTTGAATTACGCACCTTTTTTAAAAAACTAATCAATTTAAATATAAAGATTTACGTATTTTTACTTTAGAAGTATGCTGGTCTGATATCTTATAGAAAATTCCATTGCTTATGTACGTTAATAAATCGAATTTTAACACCAAATCTTTACTGATTGAAATTATCTATTGCGATATATCCCTTTGTCTACTAATCCACCCATTTTATACCAATCAGACCCATTTAGAATTAATAAATCTATACAAGGGTATCAATGTCCAATCACCAACACTCTCTTGAAATAAAAACTAAAAAAATACATAAATACATACAAAATAATGTATGTATTTTTAAGTTCAGACCAGGTTATGGTTTTTCAGAGGGCCAGAATTCTAAGAACCACTCCACCTCATTCAACATGTTAAAAGATCAAGATAAAAAGTGGCAAACAAAGTTTTGTTCACAAAAAAAGGAAAACTTTTTAAGAAATTGGCTTTACATTTTGACGATATACATACAAACATACATATGCACATAAAGTAATAATAGGTATATGTAAACATTTTGTAATAAATAATTTACATAAAAGACATAAAAATTCCTTGATGATTATACGACCTTAATGTATGTTGGGATAATAAATCTCGATTTTTTAAACGAATAACGTAAATAAATTCTTTTCATGGTTTGGATATGCTAATTAATTACCCTAAATAGGGACACGGTGCGGTGGTCATTGGAAAAGTAAACAATACGTGAGGTTGATATATAAATCAAAATATTTCCTTTAAGATTGTAGCAATAAAAAAAAAGAAAATATAAGAAAGGAAAAATTATGGATCTTTTTTTGATTTACGCTTTGTACGGAAAATGTATTGCTTTCGCGAGTATGGAACAAGGAGAGCTTTCATCATAATTGTGTGTTATTTTTATTCTGAATTGCAAATTGCTTAAGTAGCCTCCACACCTCAATTTAATACCTGGAAGTTGTCAGAACGGAAATTAATGTGACGTTACAACATTAAAGTTGTTTGAAAAATAGTAATGGATTTAAGAAGAAATTTTTTAGGTATTCAAGAGGTCAATCTTAAAATTACATAAGCTAGAAAAGAATTATTGATAATCTTTCTAAGCCAATTAATTTTTTTCTGAATTATCAAAAAATTTTATGAATTTAGTTTAATTTAAAAATAAAATACCAAGTTTTGGTGGAAGAATTTAGTTTAAGCCATAAGCTGAGACTTAAATGAAAAAATGTTTTATATCGAAAAAATTTCAAACAGTATTATTTGTTGCCATGCTTTGCCAATAAGCAGTTAAGACCCTTCAAAAAATTTAAAGTTTTAATTTAATCATTAATCCTTGTCACTTGCGAGCCTTTCACTTCCATATTTTTTTTAATTTATTAATTTACTCATTTATTTCTATTTTCTTGGACACTACCAGCAACTTTCAAATGAAAATAGGGAAAAAAAATTCTTTAAATTTTCAAATTAAATCTCTAAAAGCGTTTAAATTTTCAAAGGTCGAAAACATTTTTATTTATTGAAATATTCAATGTTTATAAAAAGGTAAGCTATCCTTAGACCCAAATCAAGTAAGCAGTGCAATCGGCCACACCTCTCTACATCTGTAATTAAATAACTGTGATAACTTTAATTGACTTTTACAAAGCGTTCGACTGCGTTGACCCTAATCTTCTTTGTGATAAACTGATAAATTATTTCAGTTTCTGTGATGCAACTAAAAGTCTAATTTAATCATACTTGACTAATCGTATGAAGGCTGTATCTTGTAATGGTAAACTTTCTTCGTTCCTTCCTGAATACTGGTGTCCCTCAGAGATCAATCCTTGGACCTCTACTGTTTTCTATGTTCATTAATGATTTGCCAACTGTTTTATATTACTGGCGGTTTCATACATACGCAGATGATGTTCAATTCTATAATAGGTTTCCCACAGGCATGGTTGAAGATGCTATAGTCAAAATAAATTCGAATTTAATCTCAATAAAAGATTGGTCTTCTCGCAATGGACTAAGACCAAATTTAAAAAACCAAAGCTATTTCCATATCTAAACACAAACCCTGCCTTTAAAACCTACCTCCCATCCTTTAAAACTCCTTTGGTATTATTTTCAATACTAGACAATTCTTTCAACTGATGTCAAATTAAAACGAATTAAATCAGTTATTCGCATGTCCTTATTTTAATTCGCTTCAAAAGCTAAAGGTTTTTTTAAATGCAATAGCTTGGTTCGTTTTTAACCTTCGTAGGTTTTATCATATTTCATGTCAGGCTCCTAAGCTCATGGGCTGTTCTTTGGATTCTTTCTTCAAGTATCGATGTTGCTCCTTTCTTTTCAAAATAATTTTTAACAAGTCTCCAAGCTATCTGCCTATCACACTTAACTATTTTGCTCGTATAATCGAAATTTCTTATTGCGTTCGTCCATCAGGTATACCTGTTTGACATCACGCAGACAATTTTTCGTTTATAGTGTCAGACTGTGGAATGATCTTCGAAGTCATTTGAGATCTGGAATCGAAAACAGAAAGTTTCATACACAATGCTTTGAACATTTTGCGAATTAGAACTGAGACTTACTTTTTTCCAATTTCATATTGTAGGCATTTTGTATAACAACGCTGTTCGAAAACATACATAATCTTAATCTTAAATATAATGTTTTAATAAGAGTTCTCTTTCAACTCATTCGCTTTAATATTATATAATATTGTAGAACGGCAAGTATGACCGTTAGAAGAACATGCGATACCTTATGTATTTTATTCATTTCAGTTAATCATAAGCTATATTATTTTTAGAGTTATGTAAGCAGATCATTGCTCATCGTGCTGTTGCTAGTGAACATTAAATAAATTGTATAGAAAAGTCAGTTGTGTTTTCTTAATTTATATGTTTTGTGTTAAACTGTGGCCATCCTTACAGATCAGAAGTGGGATCAAGAACTTCTTTTAAACTAAATAAATTGGAAGTTATAATACGCCATTGGAAAAACTGTGTTTTCCTAGTGAAATTGTGAAAGATGGATAGGCCAATCAAAGATAGAGTGAATTTTTTTTTGTGTAACGCCACTGTTAACCAGCTTAAAGAAAAACTAGGTACCTTGGAACTTGTGACATCTGGCACGAAACCAACTCTATTGCTCCGTCTCCAGGACGCATGGGAGAAACTATCAGCCGATGAGCTACAGCAACATGTGCCTCCTTTGACTGAAGAAGATGAGTCATCATCGTCGTCGATAGGAGTAGAAGAGGTGAGATCAGATGTGGAGCCAGCAGATGAAAATGAGGTTCTTACCGAAGAGAATGATCTGGACCAACAGATAGATCATCTACGTCAGCAACTTCTTAAGAAACAAGAAATTGCAAAGCTAAAAAAACAACTAGCTGATTTAACTTCGGTGGAACAATCATCAAGATCTAAAATTCCAGTTTTCCACTTCAAAGACATTGAAGAATCAATTCACCATTTCAGCGGAGACGACAACTTCTCTATTGAAAAGTGGCTTACCCAATTTGAAGAGTGTGCCGATGTTATGGAATGGGACTCTAAAATGCGTTTCATCTATGGTAAGCGTCTCCTCAGTGGCACAGCAAGACTTTTCCTGAGAACTGTTTCTCTAAAAAACTGGGAAGCACTTAGGTTCGCTCTTTTGGAAGAGTTTTCTAATAAAGTAACACGTGCCGATATACACAACCAACTTCGAAGCCGAAAGAAGAGACGTGATGAATCTTTCCAGCAGTACATCTTTTCCATGCAAGAAATTGCTTCACTTGCAGAGGTAGAGGAGACAGATTTGTTACAATATATTATTGATGGCATTCCGGATTTGCAAACCAACAAAATGATCTTGTATGGAGCGAACGACATAAGAGAGTTAAAGTTCTTCATGAAAAAATATGAAAAAATGAAAGCTCTTATGCCATCTTTTACTAATACGTCATCAGCAACAAGAAGCCGTCCATCAACTGAGCAAAAACCCGTTATGCCTTACAGAAACATCAGGTGTTTCAATTGTAACAGTAATGGCCACTACAGCACAAACTGTCCAAAGCCAAGACGACCTAAAGGACCATGTTTTCAATGTGGGAGCCATGAACATCGTGCAGCAGAATGTCAAACCAAACCAGCAGCAGCAGTTTGTACAGTTAAATCACAAAGGTCCGATAACGAGGATGATGAAGAGCAGTTGGATTCGAGCCAGGTTATTTGCGTTTCTAATAATAACTTTGAACATCACATTAGGTATTGTTTTAAACAAAACGAAGATCCAGCAACAAATTATTCCACAACATTACTCACTCTTTTGGACTCTGGAAGCCCCATAAGCTTTATACAACAGCGTTTTGTGCCAACCTTTTTGTCAACAACCGTGCATGCAGATGACTACAAATTCACTGGCATCAACAACAGCCCGCTTAAGGTATTAGGTAGCGTAAATACAAAAATTTATTTTGAAAATAACTCAATTATATTAAATTTATTTATTGTAAGTAATCATAGCATGAAATATCCAGTAGTTTTAGGTAGGAACTTTTTAGAAATTAACAATATGAAATTGACAAAAACTAGTGAAATGTTTGATGTAAATGTAGTAAATAAACAGGTTCAAATTTTCAATGAGAGCGACGTTTCAAATAACAAAATTGAAGATTTTGAAAACCAAATTTTAAACATCGATGTCTTTGACGATGACAATTCAGTCAATAACAGTTCAATAGAAAAAATGCGTATTAATGAAATTTTGCCATATGATATTAAAAATAAAGTCATTAAGATGGTTCTTGAAGCCTGTTCCCTGAAGTCAAAAACACCGAACATAATTTTATCAACTGAAGTTAAAATGGAAATAAGATTAAACAAAGACGAACCTTTTTTTAGTACTCCGCGGAGGCTTCCATATGCTCACAAAATCGAGTTGAAAAAAATCCTTGACGATTTGATACAACAAAAAGTAATTCGGGAAAGCAATTCGCCATACTCTTCCCCGATTGTACTTATTCGTAAAAAAAACAATGAGTTCCGTCTTTGTATTGATTATCGCGTCTTAAATAAACACACGTTGAGAAACAATTATCCGTTGAACTTAATAGAAGATATTATTGATAGGTTAGATAATAAAAAATACTTTTCCATCTTAGACTTACAGAGTGGATTCTATCACGTTGAAGTAGCTGAGAACAGCATTCAATTCACCTCTTTTGTCACGCCCTTTGGACAGTATGAATTTTTGAAGATGCCAATTGGGCTCAAAAACGCTCCAGCGGTTTTTCAAAAATTCATTAATCGCGTCTTTAAAGAATTTATTGATAAAGAAATTGTTCATGTATATATGGATGACTTACTTATAGCAAGTGAAACTTTAGAACAACATCTCGACTATCTGGAAAGGGTGCTGCGCCTCAGTTCAAGTTACGGTCTAAATTTGCGGTTAGATAAATGTAAATTCTTTTTCGAAGAAATATCGTTTCTGGGTTATACGGTTAGTGTCAGTGGTATTCGTCCGAATGCTGAAAACTTACGCGCGGTTGCTGATTTTCCGCTACCCAAAAATCAAAAAAAATGTCCAAAACTTTATTGGTCTCTGTTCATATTTTAGAAAATTTATTTTAAATTTTTCTATTTTAGCTAAACCTTTATATGATCTCTTACGAAAGGATTCTATGTTTGTTTTTGGATTGGAGCAACTTAACTGCTTCGAAATTTTAAAAAGGAAATTGTTAGAAGCACCTATATTAGCGATTTACAGCCCACACAATGAAACTGAATTACATTGTGACGCCAGCAGTGGATTCGGTGCTATACTTCTTCAACGCCAAAAGGACGGAAAATTTCATCCTTGTTCGTATTTTTCGAAAAGAGCTACAGACACTGAGTCACGATACCATAGCTTTGAGCTCGAAACGCTCTCCATTATTTACGCCTTGAGGAGGTACAGAATTTACCTTTCTGGAATTCAATTTAAGATTGTGACTGACTGCCAATCTTTGGCTCTTACATTAAATAAACAGTTTTTGAACCCCAGAATATCCCGCTGGGCTTTGGAATTGCAGGACTTCGACTATACAGTCCAACATAGGTCCTCTGAGCGCATGTCACACGTTGACGCGTTAAGTAGATGCACTAACGTTATGGTGGTGGAAGAGAGTTCATTCGAGTTTGCGTTGGCGGCAGCTCAAAAACAAGATTTAAGCATCTCCAAATTAATACCTCAGTTAGAAACACAAGAAAATAGTGTATACGATTTAATTGATGGTCTCGTTTATAGAAAGCTGAATGGGGGTGTGAGGTTTTATGTTCCAAGTCAAATGGAGCAACAGGTTATTCAAAAACATCATGACTTGCTTTGCCACCTTGGCGTGGATAAATGTTATGAATACCTAAAAAAAGTTTATTGGTTTCCAGAAATGAAACAAAAAATTAAAAATTACATCCATAACTGTCTAAAGTGTATCTATTTTTCGCCAAAATCTGGAAAAGCAGAGGGAACATTGCATAATATTCCAAAAGGAAATATTCCCTTTGACGTTATACATGTTGACCACTATGGTCCTTTGTCGTCTTCTCGAAGCGATAGGAAGCATTTGCTTGTCGTAGTAGATGCTTTCACAAAATTCATAAAGTTGTATTCTGTTAATACAACAAAAACCTGTGAAGCCATTAAATGTTTGAAGTCATATTTTTCAGCTTACAGTCGACCACGTATGCTTGTGTCGGATCGAGGCACTTGCTTTACCTCCCAGGAATTTAGTACATTTTTATCCGACAACAACATTCTACATAACAAAATCGCAACTCTGTCCCCACAGTCAAATGGACAGGTTGAAAGGATAAACCGGGTCCTAACACCTATGCTTTCTAAAGATTGTGAGGAAAGTTCAACAAGTAACTGGTCGGAGAATTTGGCAAAAGTCGAGTACGCGTTGAACAACACCATTAATAAAAGCACTGGTTTCCCGCCCAGTATGCTGCTTTTTGGTATCACTCAGAAGGGTGAGTTTTGTGACAAAGTTTTTGAGCATTTAGAAGCTTCTGGCGTAGACCACGTTGATTTAGTTGAGGCAAGAGAACAGGCTTCGAAAACGATACTTAAACATCAAGAGTACAACAAACAATACTACGATCAAAATCATAAACGTCCTAAAATTTATCGAAAAGGTGACTTCATAATGCTAAAAAATATCGATACTACTCCTGGTGTCAATAAAAAATTGTTAGCTAAATTCCGAGGGCCTTACGAAGTCATCAAAGTTTTGGCCAACGATAGATATATGGTAAAAGACATCGATGGCATTCAAGTGTCACGCGTACCGTATAGTGGGATATGTTCCCCCTCTAACATGAAACCTTATGTTTCAGAGCTAACAGAAAATTGAACCTAAATTTTTATTACATACATATGTATATAAACTTAAAATTTATAAAAAAGAAGAGATTTACATAAATGTGCAATCGCAAAAATCGTATTCATGTCTTTCATGTTCGCAAATATAACACAAAAGAAATTCAAAATATTTATGTATTGTCATGTATTAATTTTTTTAATATCAGGAAATACATATACTCGAAATAGTTTTTATTTTCAATATATTATAAATAAAAGTAAAATAAATAATAATAATGATATTATAATCGAGACGATCATAAGTCAGGTATGGCCGAGCTGTAGGCATTTTGTATAACAACGCTGTTCGAAAACATACATAATCTTAATCTTAAATATAATGTTTTAATAAGAGTTCTCTTTCAACTCATTCGCTTTAATATTATATAATATTGTAGAACGGCAAGTATGACCGTTAGAAGAACATGCGATACCTTATGTATTTTATTCATTTCAGTTAATCATAAGCTATATTATTTTTAGAGTTATGTAAGCAGATCATTGCTCATCGTGCTGTTGCTAGTGAACATTAAATAAATTGTATAGAAAAGTCAGTTGTGTTTTCTTAATTTATATATTTTGTGTTAAACTGTGGCCATCCTTACAATATCTACATATTAGTGTTGGGACTTTGGTTTTATTTTTATTTTTTAATTTATATTAATTTTTGTACTAAAACTGTTTTTTTTTTGGTATTTACCTACATATTTACCTTTCAATATTAGATATTAAAATAATTGTAAATTTTATATTTGTTTGTTTTATTTTTTTTTTCTGCAAATTATATAAGTAAATTTCAATGTACAGTTGTTAAAAATCAATAAATGAAGTAAGATTTCTTATAGTTTGTTTTTGTAAATATTTGTCAAAATTTACGAGATATTTAAGTTGAAAAACAAAATTTAATTTTAGTGGCTATCTTTATTCGTTCTTGAGATACCAGGAACGAAAAAAGGTATCTTGAACGTACGTACACACGTATTCAATTCACAACGTAAGGACCTTAAAACGTCCAGATTTGTCAAAAATCAGATCGAAAAATATAAGTATGGCAAGCTAAAAATAAAAACAAATTTAATTTTTGTAGAACAATACAAAATCATCAAAAGTAATGTCCAATTTATAAAATAGTTTTAAGTCGTTTTGTTGCTTAATTTCATTGGACTTTGAATGTTATGATGTTGCTCTACATACATAGATACATATATTTAGATTTAGGTAATTTAAATTCAACCAATTTCAATAAAAGATAATTTGTCCCAAATGTTGTTTTCGAAATGAGAGTTGAACAACAAAAGTTTTTGATTCCTAGTTTCTTTTCTATGAATCAAAATCTGAAAACTATAACAGTTTCTTGTTATGGACAGTAAAATCTTATGAGTTTATGTCAACCAGATTAGGAACCTTATCGTGTACACAAATACATGTATAATCAACACAAAATATTCAATCTGTTTTATATGTATAGGTAGGTAGATATGTATGTGGTATTGCTTCGTATTTGTCCGTCTTATATACATCTCATGTCCTCTTGAGTATTGACCACTCGAATTTAAACAATGTCACGTTGTCTTTTCAGAAACACATAAGTAAGGACTTGTGTTTCTGACACAACATCCTATAACCCATACACACACAGTAAACACATCATATACACCATAACCCTGAACTAACTGAACGACTTTAGTTGATTAGTTTTTCGTTATTAGATTTGATTTAATTTTTTGCTATCATATTCAACTTATCAAAGTTTAGCTTGAAAGTCAGTTTTTCAATTTGTATGGTAATTTATGAAGACATTCACACTCCATATTCTGAAAACAATTACTGGCGACGGAGAATTCGGAAAACTTTAATGAATTTCATTCTTTAGTCTCGGGTTGTGTTTCAAAGATTTTTTAATTTTTTTTCTTTTTAATTTTCCAAAATAATTTATTTTATTTTTAACATAAATACAAATATCGAATGGACAGTTTATTTTCACGAAAAAAAAATCTATAACGAAGATCTATATCTACTAAAAACTTTCAAAAAATGTTTTTTGAATAGAATACCTATAGAAATGGCAATGATATTGGCTCTAATTCATTCTTTTTAACAAATATTACAATTTCTTAAATTTGTAATATCAAAAATTAAATCGATAATTGATTAAAAAAATACTACCTCTCCCGAGATGATATAATACAAAAAGAACTCGAGATGTGATTGTTTATTTATTTTAGAAGTCTTTTTCGGATCTTATAGTGCCTTATTATTATTAAAATATAATTAAATTTATAGTTTTCAAAAGCAAAAGAAATTGTTTTAAATGAACAATAGTATTATTTCGGATTTCTTAAATAAAAAACGACGACAGAACTTAACTACACTTTTAAGAATCGGAGAAATATATAAAAAATTACCTTATATATTAAAAATACAACCCAATCAAGGAAAAAAAAATAATATCTTAAACAACTTCGAACAACTATCAACACTTGGAATTTCAAAAAAGGGGGGTTAACCTTTACACACTGTTGGTTTAGTTATGTAAGTCATTTTTGTTTCCTCTTTTTTTTAATTTTTCGGGTTAATCTACTTACTTGTACGAGCACATAACCAAGAAATGTTCGACCTTTTCTCAATTTAATTCATTAAACTTCCTACCAATTTATATTACATTCACCTACCTCCTACATATAATTTAGTTGTCTGGAATTGCTATAGTTATTTATTTTTATTATGTTATGTTTTATTAAACTTAAGTGATTCACAAAATGTCTTGCCGCAAGATTTCACTTTGAGTCAACTCCAATCAACTACTTCCATTGGTCAGTTAATGAATTTCATTAACCATTTAACCTGACAATGAGAAATATGTCATTTAAAAATGTGATGAAAAGCTCATTTACATATAAATACTTATCTGTTTAAAACAAAAAGACCGATATTGAGTAAAAATCAACGGATTAATTATATATAATTTTGTTTTTTGATGGGTTTAAAAATAAAATGTATTTATTTGATCAGGTGCATTATTTTAACCTTAAAGCTATATAAAATTTCAGATTAAGTGTTTTTAAATGCTTGCTAATTGAAATAACAAAAATCTCTGGAATCAAGAGTTTTTGAACTTTTTTTCCGAATTATCTTTATGTTTTTATTCCTTCTTTTCCTTTTTTTTTATGTTAAAAACAAAAGTACGAATTTCACACTTTTATAAATTTAAAATTAAATCTAAATGCTACATACATACCTTTCGATTTCAGAAGAATAAATTAGTATCCAATTTTATTCTGAAATAATAAAAGAGGGTTTCGTTTGATTATTATGCCATTTTCATGGGAAAGGTATTATAAAAAATTATAAATAAAGAACTACATACTTTTATTAATATATTGTATAAATAAAAAATAGATATACATATATGTATGATACTAGCGATAACTGATTAAAGCTTTGTTTTTGAAAATTTAATTTCCAAAAAAAAAGTATCGAATTCCATGAAAAAAGAAAACAAAACAAAATGGTGATGACATAATGCGCAAACGATCAGATTTTTTTAGCGAGCCAATCCTTGGAGTTAAAAGCAACTAACTTCTTATAGTATCAAGAATAGAAAGTTCAACAACTCGTTCATATTCGATTCAATGTAACTGTAACTGACCTATATTTTTTTTTTTTAATTTCAATTATTGGAAATAGTTCCAAATTTTCTATTATAATAATTTTTCACATTATTGAAACATTTTTAAACCTTGAAGATTGACTATAATGTAATATTTGCCCACTTACCCTATTAAGCAAAAATGAAAGGAAAATATTTCAACAATAGTAGGAGTCATACGACTATTATTATACAAAAGAGCCATTTTTTCCCACAAAAGAAAATGTAATACAAAAGTTAAAAATAAAAAATAAAACTACAGAAATAACGACATAGTGTCAGTAAAGTCCACTTCAGGTTAACAAACGATGTTAGAGCTCTGTAATATTATATGGCAAGGAATCATTTCAACAAAAAAAAAAAACTAAATCCAAGGATAAGAATGGTAAGAAGAAAATCCTCGACGTGAAAATACTTTTAAATTAGATACCTACCCATCTTCCATCTACAAAAAGGATGCAACTCTATTATTGGATGAAAGAGAAAAATGTCTGCATTAGGAGTGAGATTGAGACTCTTGGAAAATAGAACGAAAAAATAAAAATATTTTCTTTGGTGTTGCATTGTTTCTGATATCGGATTTCATTGCGATTCAATGTCCCATGTCGTTACAAAAATAATGAAATACACGTAGTATAAAACAAAAAAATAAAAAGTAACAAAAGTACTTCTTTTTTTTTACATAACACAAAAGGAAACACGAAATAAAGGGTGGTCAAGGATCAAAGCTGGGAAATTTGATATCTTGATAATTTTAAGTAAAATATTTAAAATGAAATGGGAGTATTTAATCTCGTTTTTTTTTTCCTTCTTTCATCTTTTTAATTACAACACTGGTCAACAATTTCTCGAATCTCTCCTTATAATTTGTCCATCACACCAGATTTTCAAATAAAACCTTTTAAAATTTAATGTTCTTGGTAATAAAATGTGTTACAATTTCGCAAGCAATAAATTAAATGTTCTTGATAAAGTTTTAATCTTTTTAGTATCAAACTCAACTTAAAACTGTATAGGGGCATACAGGTTTTGTAATTTTTGGCGCTGATTTCAAATCTAACATCGAGTTTTAACTATCAGTATAAATTTAAAAAGAGGCTAGCTGCGACCCACACTGATAACTCCGCATATCCCATTATAATTTGAAAACTTGGCATTCCTGATATTAATTGATAAAAAAATTATTAATAAAAAAATTATCAGACTTAAAAAAATTCTACTAAAAATTTTTTGTACTGTGTTATTTTTTGTAAAAAACCTAGTAATTGATTTTTTCGAATATTTTACCAGATGTCAAGATGTCATTTAACGTAGTAAAAAATTGTTCCGAAGATGATATAATTATAATTTTTCCTTCATTGCATATGTATTTGCATTCCAAAATCTGTATCACATTGCAATCTATACAATAAATTTTATTTTAAATCAGTAGCATTATCCGTTCCTGAGATATTAACGACCAACTAAAATTTTCACTTTTTTTTAATTGCTGTTGTTTTAGAAAGTATAATTTTCGAATCCTTAAAAAAACTTGATATAATTTTAAATTCGGATTTGAACTATAGCTATCATAAAGCGTCTGAAAAATATAATTTGATTCCCAGTTATAAAACCGTTTTAACAGTTGCAGGTGTATTTAAAACAACAAATCATGTTTCTAAAATACTCGTCTCGACATAAATGAATAAATGGTTGAAAATAATTAGTAAAATAAATGTTTTTAAAACTTGTTTCCTCATTAAAATATTAAATGAAAAATGCATCCAACAGTTTTCTTTTTATAATTTCCTTTATTGTTCATTTGACATTCAAAAGATTGCATTTATTTGTACCCATCATTGGTTTTAGTATCATACAATCACTTTATGACACTTTGGCATTTATAATGTTTATTAAAAATTATTGAAAGTAATTTATTATCCATTGAAAGAAGATGCAATTGACTTCAAAAAATTGAAAATCAGTACCACCCTGTTAAAAACTCCACGCTTCAGCAAAAAAACGTGGGATTCAGTTTTTGATTCCAATTTTACTCTCCAAAACCTGACAAATGAGTTCATTGCTACACGGTTAAGCTTCATAAAAGTAATAAAAAAAAGAAAAGAAAAAAATGAACGCTTTGTTGTCCCTATAGCAACCCTTGTTCAGAAGAATTTCTACATTTCAGACATTTTTGATAATCAAAAGAGATTTTATTGGATATAGAAAGACACACGACAATCCAAGTGTTAAAGTGTGTTCTGGGTCGTCATAATTTAACGGCAAATACACACAGATAAGATTTTCATATTTTTATTTGAAGCTATTATAATTGTAGGTGTAATAATATCATGTTTATGTGCTCAATAAAAATTACAGATTGATGTTTAAGAGAGTATAGAAATACTTTTTCTCTTGGGTTGGATATTATGTTTTTGTTTTTATTGGACTTTTTGATATTCGAAGATAAATAATTATTGATGTTGCTGGCGCGACAACTTGATATTAAATTTATAGAGTTTAATAACATTTGTCGTAAGAAAATTTATAATGTGCATGTGCAAGTTGTTGGTCAGCTGAAATATCTTTATCTCCTGGACGGTGCCTACGGTGCCTGTCCGGAGTACGATGTCAAAGTCGCTAAAGTCGGGAAGAAAAATATCTTTAGCGGGTTAGTTGGGAAGCACAGCCTCCGCGAAACAAAGACAACCGATAACGGCTTTCGACTAATCGACTTTGCTGCAGCTCGTGATACGGTGATAAGTAGCATTAGGTTTCCCAGACGGAGGAACCTGGCGATCTACGGGTGGCCGAACTACAAACCAAATCGACCACGCGCTAATCGGCGCAAGGCACGCATCTAACATCTTGCCAGCAGCTGCTGAATGGACATCATGTAGACGAAAGAAATGAGCAAAGAACCATGAGACCAGTCAATGAAGACCCAGTCCCAGCGCCTAGTATTGAAGAGGTTAAGAAAGCCATACACAAGCTTAAAAACAACAAATCCACCGGCTTATATGGCTTATATGAACCTGATTTTTCCTATTTTCATTACATTTTCATATAACCTTAAAATATAAATATTTATTTTTGGAAAAACCCGGAGCTGTAACTTCTAAAATAGTAAACGTGGTATGCTCCTTCAAAAGGACAACTAAACATTTAACAATGGTACACTGGGATGGTGATGGAGTGCGAACTTTTCTCATTAAATTTTCATTTGATAAAAATTTCTTGGACTTTTGCTTTTTTCAATGTAAGACAGAATCGGCTAGTCTTTAAAATAAGTGAATCAATGATAAGAGATTATTTTTTGGAGCAGTTAGTATATATGCGCATTGCACAATAAAACGTACTTTTCTTAATTTTTTCTGAATTTAATTCGTCGATACACTAACAATATTTTTTTTTTTGCAGTAATATAGAATACTTCCTTTGTTCAATAATACTTGGGGAAAAGATTAAAAAGCTATTCGAGTCAATATTTTCATGCGAGAAACATGCAACTCCATACTACTCGTGACTGAACTGATTTCAACCGCTCCAAAAAGTGAACTGCACAATATTGCGACATATTTAACTTACCCTACACACTGCACGGAATATAATAATGCGCAATAAAATGTAGGTACATAAGTTCTTTTTAACTTCTATTTAATCATTGCGCAATTTTTCAATATTATCCCTACACTGCTAATAATATTGTGCAATCATCTACATATATTGTGCAATGTCATATTTTTTGTATGTAGCAACATAGTTCAGATTACACAATTTGTTCTTTATCCCAATACTGTAATTACTCCTGATCCTGAAAAAACAGCGCCAAATCGAGCTTTTTTAATATTTTAATATTTATTGGACTCGTTGTAGAGATATTTGCCATTTTCAATTTCTTATCTTAAAAAGTTTTTTTTTCTTTTCCCATTTGTTCTATTAACTTTCAATTGTATTTTTCAATTTTTGACAATTCTTACTCCACTTTTGTGCTAATTTGAGTTAGATATGCAGTTTAAAAGGTTTAAAAGGTTTTAAAAAAAATGAGAGTGATGAGTAAAACAATACTAACTCCATATTCTCAAAAAATAACCGCTAATCATCACAAACCACAAAATCATAAATCAACAGCTATCCCATTGATAAATCCATACTTCCATACTAATATTATAAATGCGAAAGTAACTCTGTCTGTCTATTACTCTTTCACGCCTAAACGGCTGAACGGATTATGTTGAAATTTGGTATGGTGATAGATGATAACCTAGAAATGGTCATAGGCTATAAATAATCACACCATCGTTCTTAGGGGGTAGGCAGTAGGCAGATAACTGAATTGAGTTAGTGATTTTGTATGGTTTTTGCTGGGAGTTTTGCTCTATCATGCCTAAACGGCTGAATGAATTTTGATGAAATTTAGTTAGGTGATAGATAGTTACCTAGAAAAGGATATGGGCTATTCATGCTATTCATGCTATCGTACTTAAGGCGTAGGCAGTAGGCAGAAAAATAATTAAGTTAGTGATTTTTAATCGTTTGTCTTAAAAGTTTACCTCATTCACGCCTTAACGTCTGAACGGATTTTTATAAGACTTGGTTATTTTAAAGATAGGATCCTAGGCACGGACACGGGCTATTTTTACGGCGGGAAAAAACCTCATTCCCACGGAAATCTACTGAATTGATTTTGATGTTTTTTTTTTACTGAGTGTTACTAAGACTTCAAGTTAGTATTTGATCACTTTTCTAACTTAGAGGGTAGGTAGGCGCCATAATTTAGGGAATTTATGATCAAATTTTGATGCAACTGTCTTTATTTAACAGTTTACTTGGATCGAAACTTAGCGACATTCCATCACACTAGTTAACTTATAGGGAAGGAAGGTACCAAAATTCAGAGTACTTTTTACTTCGGAAAATATCTCATTCCCACAGGAACCTATACATTACTACCTATCTACAACATTAAAACTCTGTGAAGAATCACATTACGAAAAAAACTATTGATCTGATTTGTATACGATTTTTTTATGTTAAGACGTTAAATTTGGGCGAGATGAAGTTCGGCAGGTCAGCAGTCCTGTCAAATGCCTTTTACAACAATAAATAAGACACAAAGTAAAAATCCTTAAGTTTTATTCGATTTTGGTGTAGCAAAGCTCACCGGGTAACAGCAAGTAAGAAAATATAGACTGAGTGCGACCAACACATCACTTCCTTGTTTACCAATTTTTGGTATAATTCTTAGTAGTTTTATATTTTTTGTAAGAAAACTGCGAATTCCATATTCGATTTCATTAATCAATTCAATTCTTTATTGAGACTTTTTAAACACAATTTTTATATGCCTCTATATAGTAGGTGCCTAAAGGTTATTAAAAATATGCCAGGTAAAATATAATTTAAGTGATACTTATAAGGTGTAGGTTTGACTACGGCGTAAGTTTCATTATTTTAAAAAATTGTATTAAGAAAAAAATAAAATATATTTTAGATATCATTAGCCGCTCTTGATACATTCGATTTTAATAACATTTTTCTTATTAATTTTTGTATTTTTTTTTTTTTTAATTTTACCAGATGCAAAAAACGCAATTTCACAGAGTAAAAATTAAATTAATGTTATCATTTTTATACATTGTACATTTGAACTGCAAATTTTTTTTTGCAATTTTTCAATTACAAAAAATAATGGTATATTGATATTGATAATGTTCACTTCTTTTTTTAAATATTGCTATTGTTAAAAAAACCGCTCAACAATTTTGTATGAAAGTCCTTCTAGGTATTCCATCTTTTGAAGTTCTAACCTGTCGAAATAAATTGGTTTGGAGTAGATATCTATATTCGCTCTAGAGATACCTTTGACAAAAAAGTGTGTCTCGAACGTAACAAAAATACGAATGTACGTTACCTGACATCCTGCATACATCCCGCTAAATGCAATATTTCCTTGCATTTCCAACAGAAGAAAAAATGCTAACTCACAAAAATACAAATATATACGAAACTACGCGTCTTTTAGAATCTTTTTACATTTGGAAAAGAAGAGTACAACTATCGAACACACAAAATTATATTTTTGAGAAGTTTCAAAATGTACTGTACTGGAATTGGCAAGATTACACTCTAATTCAATGATATGTTTTATTTTTAAATCATAAAACTTGTTGCAAAACCAGTTCCATAGAATTTGTATTTAAATTTACAATTACTATACATTTGTAGTATTGTTTGAAGATATATTTTCTGTCCTCTTATACTTGCTCCTTATCCTTATATTTTTACGTTTGAAGAAGGTTTTTTTTTATAAATAAACATGTAGATATATTGGCTCCTGGGAATATGCACATGGGAATATACAAACTCACACAAAATTACTTCAAAAAATAAAAACTAAAACTTGCCATCATCTGCATACCCTTATGTATACTTATGTATATTCTTGAGTTGAGATCCAAATTCCAAATAATTCCGAAATTGTATTCTTAGAAAATACTTCAACCAGAAGATAGCTATGGTTGCTAGGATTTCGAAAGTAAGTGTAACTGTATTAAATGGCTCGAGAGGTTTCGAAATAAAAGAAAGGTAGCAGTTCAACAAAAAGCAAAATGCATGGCTAGGTTTTACGAGTCCATCCTAAGCTGAAGCTGTTGTTTTATTATTTTGAATATACAGTGAATAATTTTAAAGATTTAAAAACTACAATTTTTTATTATTATTATTTATTAAGAAAACTCACTTTTGAGTTATCAAATTAAAGCCGTTTTCTTGTGCAATCTAATTAAATAATTATTTTTTCTAATAATTCAAAACTAAAAAATATTCGCACCATTTCCTTTGCTAATATTTTTTCATTAAGTTAAAATGTATCCATTTATTATGAACAATATTTCATTATTACTTACTAAATTAACCCACCTAAAGGGTCGGTAGATTTATCAGTTCAAAGTGCGAACAAACTTGGGTTGTGTGTGTAATCATTCATCAAAATCCAAAGGGTAAAATTCGACGTTGACTATTCTATAATATATTCAATGTTTTGGAAAATGTGTATTTAGTTTAATAGGTATGTATGTATGTGTATATCAATTTACAAAATTATGCCTTTGTAAGGCATAGTGTGATTATCATTAAAAGTAAAAAAAGCTTACACAGACAAATTACAGCCCAGGGAAAATATAGTGGCTAACATGCACACAGTGGAAGCGAAAGGTCATAAAGTTGAGAAATATAATTTAACAATACTAGGTGTGGGTATTTTTTAAGAATAGAAAGCTTTAAAAAGAAGATTATGTAATTAAACATAATATTTTAAAACAACGTTGATGTAAGGATTAATTTAAAAACCTAGGCCTGACTTCATGCTCCGTATTTGTAAATTTTATTCAAATCCTGTAGACATTAAAAATTAAATCTTAATTGATTATTAAATAAATGATTCCCCAAAATTATATCAATGAAAAAAAAAAAGAAGTAAAAATAATATTTTTTTGTAATTCTTAGATCTGATTTGAGGCTAATTTGAATGTGAAAAGATTTATTTAAAAATTGCATTTCTTACGTTTGATACATCGATGCTTTTTATTTGGTTCTAAAGCTCTTAGTTTAGGTACAAGTTGGTTTGAATGATTAAAGCGAATAAATTGTTAACTGACATTAACAATTTACAAATTAAGATCCAACTTTATAATTAACATAAGTTAAAAACTAAAACTAAAGAACAAAAAGATGAATTTTTAATTTTTTTAAATTAAAATTATTTAAATAAATTAATTAATAAATTAGGGGGCGCTACAATTCGTAGAGAACCAGGACCTAGTGACTTACGACTCTCAACGATTCCTGTGTGCTAGTAATGTTAGGGATGGAAGGGACCTACACATTACATATGCGGAATCCAAACGGCTACATTTTTGAGAAGGCATTTTTCATGACAAGAATTATTATTACTCTTGGAAGATTTATCAATTCGTCACAAAAGGCGGTACCCGTGAAACCTTTCAGGTGGCACAAACCAGGGATTGAACCCAGATCTTTGTCATCAGAATTAAGGTAACTAAAAATATATTCATTTCTTAATTCGATCAACTATAAATGGAGGATGGAGGCGTATACATATGTTTTTTTTTTAATATCAATAAATATTATTTAAAATATTTGTTTTATTTAATAATATTTTATTTATTGAGGCGGCGACGATACAATAGCAAGTTCTTTTTTTCTAAATGCTAATGGCCTTCCACAGTCTTAAGCTATATCCTTTCTAGGCGAACAATCATACTTTTTGAAATGCAAAGAAAAAAATCTTCATGTTTTTTAATAGTTTTAGTCATACATTTCTAAACAGTACAGGATGTATGAATGTTTGTTACTAAATGGCACCAGAATAAGCTGAACGGGTCTGGATGAAATTTGGTACAGAGATGGATTATAGCCGAAATAACACATAAGCTATGTATCCCGGTAAAATGTATGACTCCCTGTTTCTTTTAATTTCTTTCAATCACACTACAATTGACTGAACGGATCGGGATGAAATTTGTTATAGATATTATAAATAAACAGATTTTTGACTCAACTCAAAAACTGCTATTATCATCTATCTATTTCGTGCGAATCTGGGACGAGTCGCTAGTAGAAAAATAATTACTGAAATTGAATTTTTGTATGCGTGCATTTATGTAGATAAATTTAAAACTTAAAAGAGTTCAATTAATTTCAACAAACCTTGATAAAATAGAATAAAAAAAATCTACAGAATTAAATTTATAATAGTTCCTTTGGTTCCAAGGTTATTTACCATTTACTGCTGAATTACTTCCACCATACAAAATGAAATACACGAATTCCTTCTTAAATAAGGTGAATCGGAAAATTCTCCGAATTAATACCGAAAAATTCATTCAAACATCCCGCTGTGTGTCAGTGTGCAAAATTTTCTCATAGTCTATTTTTGTGTTTTAATTAAATTGCGAAGCACTCCCTTTGGTTATGTTGGCAAAAAAGGTTTGGTTGTTTTGTATAATAATTTTGTATCAGAATATTCAGGACAAAAAAAAAAGAAAAAAAAAAAAAAACAATGACCATCAAATTAAAAGGGAGCACAAAATATTTTGTTGCAAAAAGCATAACGAAAAAAAAAAGTCCTAAAGTTAAATATACCTGCAAGCAAAATGTTTACCTTTCTATAACAAGCCAGTCATTACATTTTACGCTTAATCGTTCCAACGTTTTTTTTTTGTTCACTTTTCGGGAGTAGCATCGTCCGTCGTCGGTTGGTCGGTCGGTCAGTTAAGTATTCAAACATGGGTAAGTAAGCAAAAACTTTAACAGGAGTGATAATATTTTGTGTTTGCTGCAATGACTAGATACAGTAATAAACTTTTATTTTTGGTACGATTTTTAAAATGCTCTGCATTAATTTTGCGGATTTGGTGAATACATCTATTGTAAGTGTGTGTTGAATTTTAATTTTAGGACCAAGAAAACAAAACGCGGCCCAAAAGAAAATAATTCTTATAAGTAATTAAAAAAAAAAAACTGTATTGACTCGTGGAATTATTAAAAAAATTGATTAAACACGTTTTACGTTACATTTTGATTTGATTCATCATTTAACAAAGAACGCCTTCATAAGGCTTACAAATGCGAAGAATTTTTGTTTAAAGGACATACACCTACAACAGAGAGATAAAGTCCCACGCGCGGAGCAAGCACTCCCACTGGCTTTTCTATTTCATTAAGGACAATCTCTTTGAGGCAAACGGCCATGGGCAGTTTTAAGTCGCATGAATGATGTATTAATATCGACAAATGAAATAATATCTGAAACTTTGCTAGTCCTTAAACAATTTGAAGACACATTTCCTTTATATGTTATTACTTTGTTTCTCGGCGAGGAAAATCCTTTAAGCTTCAAAATATATCAAATGAAATAGTAAAGATATTTGTCGAATTTTCTAGGGCCGGGATTCGAAGATTCTTTTAGGTGTTGTCCATTTCCTCGATGTGGATGAGCCAATGAAGGGGACGTGTTTTAACTTTTTGAACTATTTACTCATATGTACTCATCCTTGTTCAGCTCATAGAGTTCGCGGCTATATCTTCTCCTCCATTCACCCACTTCGCACAAAGAACCAAATATCCGACGAAGAATTTTGCTCCCGAAAGAACCCAGCAGCAGCTCCACTTTCTGGTTATCGTCCAGCACCCAGCACCATATTGCAAGACTTCCAGTATCCAGTATTAGGGTTTTGAAGAGCGTGCACTTTGTCTTTTGGTTGTGGAGTTTTGAACCCATTTGTTTTGCAAAACCAAAGTGGCAGTGGTTTCCTAGGTTAATTCTTCGTCGGATCTACACTGAGGTGTCATTCGTACAGGTAATGTTTACTCTGAGGTAAATGAACAAGTTAATTGCTTTGATATTATTGGTATCAACAGAGACGTTGGGTCTCAGTCGGTGGATGGATGTTTTTTTTTTTTTGTTTATTGATAGCAGGTATTTCGTCCTAATATTTCTCTTTGAAATGCCCGTTCAGCAGCTACTGGAAATGCTGCCTGAATATACAAATCTACAATTCCCTATTCTTTAGTGTTTCCGGGTTTAAAGCCGGATGTTGTTTCGTTGATCTCCTTCTGAGGTGGTTGGTATCTTATATAATGTTCTCGGCTATCATTTTGATGATGTCACGATATTAGGGATGTTAGATTTTTAAAATTCAAGATCAAATATATTGAGCTGCGGTGCAGACAAGCGTCATTTTGACTTGGGTTGACGCTACGCCGAAAGAATCAATCAAAACCCGCGGGTATCTTTTTTATTTCATTCATTCATTCTGCCATCTTGAATATCTTTTATTTTAATTTAATTCATTATAAATTTATTGAAAGACGCAGTTGCATTTGTCATGACATGACACAGCTATCTTGCAGAAACTTTCCAGTATTTTATCCCTCAAGTCAAATGGCACTTTTGTGTACCGGAAATAAATCAGGATTTTCTTATCGTCTGTAGTCTTAACATAAAAAGAAAACTTATCGCTTCGAACACTTAACATCAAGTGAAGTCTTTATTGTTTTACATTTGGAGCTTAAGCTAACATTGACACGTTGCATTTACATATTTAGTTATAATGAGATTAAGCGATTAACCGTAGATTTATAAATAAATACATCATACGATTTAAAACAGTAAGAGAAGAAGTAAATAGAACATTTGACAAAAACAAGATTCGACAATATACATACATATGTACATACATGATATATAAAATAGTCTCTCGAAATGAATTTACACTGCAGTGACATTGATTAGGCATTATTTTACAAGAATGCCTACATTTCGGCCATTCCTGACTTAAAATCGACTCGATTTTTGTGTTTTCATTATTTTTTTTTATAAGTTTTACTTAATAAGAATTTATATGGAAGAAACAAAACGATTCATTATTTTATTTTCTTGTTTAAGTATTTCTTTTTGCATGATACATATAGCATGTTTATAAAATTCGAATATTTATATGTCTACCACGTACGGTTTCATATTTTCAGGGCTACAAATACCTTCATATCGCGTTCTTGAAATTTGTAAATTTTCTGGGTCTTTAATTCTATACCGATCATTTGGCAATACTTCTTTGACTACATAAGGGCCTTTGTACTTTGGAAGGAGTTTTTTGTTCACACCAGCAGTAGTGACAATATTTTTAATAACAACATAATCACCGACATTATACCGATGAGGCCTTTTATGATTCTTATCGTATTGAATTTTGTTTATGTCTTGACTGCGAATGATTTTCGAACTCGCAGTTTCCCTTGTTTCAGACAAGCTTATTGGGTCTCTCTGAAAAACTTGAGTTTCGAGGTAGTCGCGAACCATGTCGTACATTTCACCTCTTTGTTGTACTCCGAACAGTAGTATGCTTGGACTAGTTCCTGTACTTCTATTAATGGTGTTGTTTATTGAGAATTCAATTTTAGTTAGATGTTTTGACCATTCACCAGGTTCGGGTTCGGTTTCTTTTGAAAGCATAGCAGTCAATAGCCTGTTAACCCTCTCGACCTGTCCATTTGATTGTGGAGAATGAGTGGCGACTTTAATATGAGTAACTCCAAAGCTGGCACAGAAAAGCGAGAATTCTTCAGAGGTAAAACAGGATCCCCTGTCTGAAATTAGTCTCTTTGGGCGACTGTAAGTAGAAAAGTATTCTTTCAAGCACAGTATGGCTTCTTTTGAACTAGTGGTTTTCACCGAATATAATTTTGTAAATTTACTGAACGCATCGACTATAAGAAAAATATGTTTCTTTAAGTTTCGTATACCCGAAGGTAGAGGTCCATAATGGTCCACGTGAATGGTTTCAAATGGTATATTGCCCTTCGGAATGTTATGCAATTCACCCTCTTTTTTCCCAGAAGGAACTGAAAAGTATATACATTTCAAACACGATTTAATGTATTCTTTTATTTTCGATTTCATGGATGGAAACCAGTACGTTTTTTTAAGGTACTCGAAGACCTTATCAGCACCCACATGGCAAAGACCATCATGATGACTTTGAATAATTATTTTTTCCATGTGTTTTGGTACATAAAATGCAATGTAATCTTTAAACTTCCGATATATAAGCCCATTTATCATTTCGTAAAATGGATGTTGAGTTTTTTCTAGCGTCTTAACAATCTTTTGAATGTCAGTGTCATTGTTTTGCGCACAAGCGAGAGCATTTTCGAATGAGTCAGATTCTATTAAAAGAACATTATGGCACCTGCTCAATGCGTCGACGTGATTCATACGACTTGAGTCTCGGTGCTCGACTTCGTAGTCGTATTCCTGGAGCTCTAAGGCCCACCTTGAAATTCGAGGGTTGATCATTTTCTTGCTTAAGGTAAGCGTCAAAGACTTGCAGTCTGTAACAATTTTAAAGCTTAGTCCCGTTAAGTATGTGCGAAATCTCCTTAAGGCGTATATGATTGCAAGGGTTTCAAGGTCGAACGAATGATATCTTGATTCTGTAGGTGTTGCTCTTTTAGAGAAGAAGAAGACGGGATGAAATTTACTATCTTGCTGCTTTTGCAACAAGACCGCGCCGAATCCTACTGAGCTGGCGTCACAGTGCAATTCAGTATGAGCTTCTGGAGAAAAAATGCATAAGACTGGAGCTTCAAGCAATTTATGTTTTAAGGTTTCAAAAGCGTGTATCTCTTTTGCACTAAATTGAAATTGGACATTTTTCTTTAGGAGATCGTATAGTGGTTTGGAAATCATTGAAAAATTTTGAATAAATTTCCTAAAGTAGGAACACAGCCCTAAGAATGAATGAAGTTCCTTGATATTTTTAGGTGGGGGAAAATTTTGCACAGCTGAAATACCGCTAAGGCTAGGTTTAATACCGTTTTTGTCAACGTGATATCCGAGATAAGTAATTTCTTCCATCATGAAAAGACATTTATCATACCTCAATTGGAGCTTATATTCAGAAACAAGCTCAACAACTTCTTCCAGAATAGCGAAATGTTCTTCTTTGGTCTCTGTGGCCACAAGCAGATCATCAATATAAATTAATAACTTTCCATCAGAAATAAGGTTCTTAAAAATTGAATTGATATAACGCTGAAACGCAGCGGGGGCGTTTTTAAGCCCAAATGGCATAAACAAGTATTCGAATTGCCCTAAAGGCGTAACGAATGATGTAAGCTTGACAGATTCATCCGCCATTTTGACGTGATGAAATCCATTTTTCAGATCGAGTAAAGTAAAGAATTTCTTGTTTCTTAGCCTATCCAAATGATCTTCTATGAGCGGGAGGGGGTAGTTATCCTTTTGCGTCACCCGGTTCAACTGTCTATAGTCGATGCACAACCTAAAGGTGCCATTTTTTTTCTTCGTTAACACAATAGGTGACGCGAAAGGAGAACTACTTTCCCGTATGATCTTACGTTCTAAAAGATCGTTTAAAATTTTTCTTAGTTCTGTTGTATGAAAATACGGTAACCGCCGTGGGGCACAATTAAAATTCGAATTTTCGTTAGAAAGATTGATCTTCATTTCAAATGGTGTATGTGAACTTGAATAGTTTTTACTTAAATCGATTTTTTTCATAATATTATAAAGTCGTTGTGTTTCTTCGTAAGATAGGTTACTATTATGTATTAGATTAAATTCATTTTTGTCATAGCAGGTGTCTATGTTTAAAATATCTTGTAAAAAATTATCGTTACTAGAGTCGATTGTCTCGTTTTTGTTATTAACATAACTAGTACATGCATTTAATTTTGTTTCAATAAAATTTTGTATCTTTTTTTGATTATTTGTTAAACATTTTTCAATATTGTAATGCTTAAAATTATTATTTTTTGTAATAACATTGTTATTAATTTCAGATTTTTGTTTTCTTTCAGAATTGTTACGACATAACTTAATTTGACTATTTTTTAAAAAATTTCTACCGAGAACTACATAATTTTTCATTGTTTCATTTTTGACTATATGCAACGTGCAATTAAAAGTACATTCACTTACATAAATATCACATTTTACTTTTCCTAGTATGGTCAGTTTCGCTTGATTAATTCCAAAATACTGGGTGTTGTCTTCTTTCAATGGCAGGATGACGTAGGGAGGTATAAATCTCTCTTGAATGAAGCTAATGGGGCTTCCTGTGTCTACCATAGTGTTAGCTTGAAATTCAGAAACAGCATTATTAAATTTATTTAAGAACTTGTACTTAGCATATATGGTAAAGTCGTCGCTTAAAGCTTCCGTTATTACTTCATCGTCATTGGGTTCCAGATGGCTGTCAGGTTGCTCTACCAAAAGGACTGCAGGTGGTTTAGCAGCGCGTGTTATCGATGAGCTTTCAGGCAACTGGGTAATTTTGCAGGCAGGTGCCAAATGTCCTTGACGACCACATTTGAAACAACTCCCTTTTTCTCGTTGCGGTCTAAGACAGCTGCTTGCAAAGTGACCTGGCTGATTGCAGTTAAAGCACTTGTCGTTCACTGTTCGCCTCATGGTACTCGTTGATGATGAATAGTTCGTCATATTTTCTGGTACATAGGATTTCATCTTCTGGTACTTTTTGAGCATTTGTTTCAAATCGTCCATGCTTCTCGCTGTCAAAAGAAGTTGTTTATTACAGAACGTATCGGGAATGCCTCGAATTATGTAGCGGATTAGATCTTCGTCTTCTATGTCGGCATGAAACGCGATCTCTTGCATAGCTAGTGTATATTGATGTATATTTTCCTCTTTTCGTTTTCTGCGGTTTCTTAGGGCATCGTGAACATCGGCAGACGTTATAGTACGGTGAAACTCTTGGAGTAAGCTTGACTTCAGATCTAACCATGTTTTGCAACGCGAAGAGCGAAGGAAAAGTTTTGCGGTGCCTGTAAGACTCCGCCTTGCAAAGATGAAAGACTGCTGTTCGTTCCAATTGTGCAATTCCTTTGCCTCTTCAAATGTTCGCACCCATTGCTTGACCGAAAAATTATCGTCACCAGAAAAGCAAGGAACAGAATCTTCGACGTCTCTATACATAACTGAAGAAAACGTTGTAGCACTATCACTTGTTAAACATAAGGCCGCAAGTTGTTCCTTAAGCCTAATAATTTCCTGCTGTTTTCTAACTTTTTCCTGAAGGGCATCGATTTCATTTTGGAGGTCATCTTCTTCCAAAAAACTTGTTTCACCTTCGTCAGGGTCATCAGGAAATTGTAGCGAAATTTCGTTTTCACTTAACTCGTCCAAGTGTTCCAGCAACCTCATTTTTAACGCAGCTTTGTTCCCATCGGTGCTTAAACCGAAAACACTTAATTTTTCTTTTAACTGGCGAACTATTGCCTCTCGTATAAATTTTTCAGCTCGAACTTTGGCCATAATGCAAATTGTTTTTTAAATATCATAAGCGACTAATCGTGATCATCAATATAAAACTTAAATTTTCAAACAGCAAATTATTCACAGCATAACAGGATCACAAAAAAAAATTACAAGAACAATTTGGGTTAAACGATCCACTTCTGATTTTGTAGTCTTAACATAAAAAGAAAACTTATCGCTTCGAACACTTAACATCAAGTGAAGTCTTTATTGTTTTACATTTGGAGCTTAAGCTAACATTGACACGTTGCATTTACATATTTAGTTATAATGAGATTAAGCGATTAACCGTAGATTTATAAATAAATACATCATACGATTTAAAACAGTAAGAGAAGAAGTAAATAGAACATTTGACAAAAACAAGATTCGACAATATACATACATATGTACATACATGATATATAAAATAGTCTCTCGAAATGAATTTACACTGCAGTGACATTGATTAGGCATTATTTTACAAGAATGCCTACACGTCATGTTTAATTTACAATCGTAGAAATTCGCAACTTTAAGAATATGCACTAACCGGAATGAAATATTCTTTAAAATGAGCGAATTCTTGGGTAAATACAGCATATGTATTCACTTCTAAAAGTCGTGCATCATTGTCTTCTTAATTATAAGATGATTAGTGCTGTTTTCAATTTTTTTAAAATTTAAAAATCGATTGTTCATAAAAGTACACTTGGGCGTATGAGTATTTTTTAAAGTTTGATTTGACCATGTAATGTCATTGAGCTAAGAATATAATGTATTTGTGATTCCTTTTTATCAGTATGAAGGTTTATATCTGGCTGGTTGAAAGTTTCAACCTAAAGGTATGCAGATAGATTCGAAAAGTGTGTTGCGTTTTTGGTAATATTGCCAAATTCTGTATGACAAAATCGACACTGCAATAACAAAGTAAAAAAAAAGTGTAACTCTTCGAAAATGACGAAAGCATTGCAGTTGTCATCAAATGCGATTGTTTCCATTCAACGACGCACGACTAGATTCACTTGGTCCAACACACGTGTTGCAAGTGACAAATAAAAAGTAGATCAAAATGCAAAAAAATGGTGGATGTCAAACTATGTATACAGAAAAAAAAATGTAAGCTGGCCTGTCAGGGACAATCGTGGTTATTGATTGCATATACTTCTCATTTTTTTCGTTTTTTTTTTTAATAATCTAAATTATTTTTTTCTGAATATGTCAAAAGTTAATGTTGTCTAATTGACAGTACAAACTCTTATTTCAAATATGTACATAAATTTAAATTATCAAGAATGCTATAATTTAAAAAATACTATTGAAGCTTTCATGGACAATTCTTGGTTTCGATTATTTTGAAGGAAATAGTTTAAGGCTTTTCTTCATAAGTGATTGTATTTATCATTTATTCAAATTTATTTTGAAAATTTCGAGATTTCGAGAAACAAATAATTCCAAAATGAGGGCATGCATTTTTCCGATTAAATACATATGTAATTCCCAATTTCCTAAAAACTTCAATTTATATTTTGTTTTTGTCCTTCTATTTTGAAATGCCAAAAACTTCTCCTACTTTTGGTTAAACCGGATTTATGTCGTATATAGTATTCAAGTAATTTGAAACAATGTAACACTACATTTGAAGGCCCGCACATGTACATTGGCATTATCATCATAGACATGTTTAATATTTAACGCATTTTTTCGAATATTTTTCAACTTGGAATTTATATTTTCTGTCAGATAAAAAATAAAACAATACGTACCATCGAGCATAACAATGAACTTTGATAGCTTTTTGATGGCATGTAAGTTAGGGAATAGGAAATTCTTATCTATCTTTCACGATTTTCTACATGTTCGGCTGTACATGTTTCTATGTTTAAAAATTATTAACGAAAAATTCCTTTTTTTTATTCATAAGCTCGTTATCCTTAAGGCCCATGAATATAATTTGGAAGATTTTTTTTTCTTCCCACATATGAAATACACTTCTGCCTGCCCACACATCTACAACTACTATATAGACATAGATTTGTTTGAGGCGTTTGGATTCTTATTCTAAGCACGTGCCATTTGTATTGATTCGGTTTGAAAAGGGATTGTTAAAAAACATGTGAATTGTGAATACATTTATTTTTTTAAATATCAATCTTCCCCACTTTATTTGGTTACTATAGAAAAGATAAAACAGGAACTTTATTTGAATGTTGACAAATAATTATGAAACAAATTACCAAAAAAAAAACTGCTGAATCTGACTCAAATTAGAAGAAAAAAATGTAAATGACTTTGATCTCGTTTTATATCAATTTGTTTGTAAAGTTAAGAGGCAATTTATTATGTGTTAGGATATTTTTTTTTTTCAAATTATATTTCCTTTAGACTTAAAAAGTTCAGATAGAAATGTGTAGGAGCTTATTAAATATGCCAAAATAATCAAAATAAAATTTATAGTGCAGATACAGTCTTCAAAAAAAAAACAAAAAATTGGAGTTGTGAGATTTATGGGAATACAAAGTGAGATTAATGGGAGTTGTGAGATTAATGGAAGTTGTTACATGTAACATTTAAGAATAGCTCGGATGTCATGTAATACAGGTCAATCATTTTTTTTTTTGATCAATTAGGTAAAAAACGGTAATATGATACGACAGAAGCCTAAAAATATACAATTTATCATAATTTTAAAATTGAAAACATTATCATTTATTCTCATATTAAGGAGAAATTTTTAAACCTAGTAAAATTAAGTTGTAGTTATAGTTTGCACTTGGTTTTTCACAACTGAAAAAAGTGAACCCATATATGCACATATATTACATCATATTGAGACTCTTGTAAAGGAACCATACTAAAACTTATAAATTTAAATAATATGCTTCAACAGGATGTATGTTTAAGAAGGACTTCTGCAGACTATAGAATGGCGACGACGAACCTCTATCAGACAGGATGATCCATAAAGAGAAACACTACACTACACTTTCTGAATTTCACACATCTACGAGTAAGTATGTATGCAGTTAAATAAAGCTATTTTGTTGTAAATTAGTTGTGAAAAGAGAAAAAATCCAAAACAAATGTTACCGAGTTTTTTTAATGCATGGACTCATAGTGTCAAGTCCTTTTTTAAAAAAAATCACATGAAAGCTACAATTAATTGCGTTTTAAAATTTTCGAATATCGCAGTTTTTTTATTTGGTTTTTTTTTTTTTAATTTCGAAAAATGAAGTGCTAACTTAACGTAGGTCTTAATTATTGAAGGTCGGAAGAAAGATAGAATCTTAAAATTGCTTGCCTGAAAAGAGATACCATCTAAACTGGAGTCCCCTTAACTCCGCATACAAGATCTTTTTTTCCCTAATGCTATGAGCACGTCTAAAGCCCCTTCTCAACAACTTGATGCGCATATGTACATAAGTGTGTTCTTAGACCAGGAAACTCCACATTACTGCAGACGCTGGAGAACTCAAGAACGTGAAATCGACACCCACCACCTGTATCTATGCAGATGAACTATATAGTAGGTACTAAGTCTTGCTCAATAGAGGTTGGAAATAGCTGTTAAAAAATTCTTCTTGAGACGAGGTGATGTGTGTTCATGTGACTCCTAGAGATATTGATATAATCGGAAGAACTCATGACGATGTCAGTGTGCCATTTGTGAGCTTTGAGACAGAAGCGTGAAAAATGCTTTAGAGTTAGTTGATTGACCAGCTAAAGTGTAGATATAACATACATGATAAGAACTAATTGTTTTTTTTTTTTTTTAATAAAAACATCTGTCAAACATTTGGCAGAGAGAGAGAGAGATTGTATTCAAAATCAGACAGTAGAAAATTAAGTTTCTTGTTGTTGTAATTGTTATTGATCAAACATTTTATAAATTTTTAATTTTTCTGTTTTTGTACATTTAAATCATAGCTAAGTTCATAATTAAAATAAAAAATGCAGCAGGCATGCAAGATTTGCGTTCATAAAAATGCAGATAGACTGCATTGTCTTTGCATTACAATTGTCGGTAACTGCGTTCATTAAAGCAAACTGATTGTCTGAATGCGATGAAGTTTGCAGTAGTTTTTGTTTTGTTTCCGCTCTGCAGTAAAATGTCTGGTGAAAATATATAAGTAAAATAATTCAATATTTTACATATTTTGTAAAAAATTGATGTTTTTTTTTTATTAAAAAGTTAAAAAAAAAAATATATTTCATTGGAATGAAAGTGACCGAAAATTATGTCAGATGCCGATACGAAGCTTTTAATATCCATTTTAAGGAGGTTGTTCCTGACTACTTTTAAAGCTTGTTTGATTCGGGAGATTAAAAGTTAATCTTAAAATTATGTGTGTCTTGGACATTTTGCACAAAATTTTGTTTTGCTAAGAAACGCCTAATTTTTTTGCCGCCTAATTGCTTCTGCATTTATGAACCCTTTTTTTGCAATGCAGATCTGTCGCATACTTGCAGCAGTTTTTCTGTTCATAAATGCATGGAATAAATATTTTCTGCATGGCATGTGCAAAAATGTAAAATAAACTTCCTCTTGCCATAGATACGTACCTACATGTTCAATTGCACTTTTCGTTCTTGGTTCTAACTAAATGAAAAAATATATACATAGGTATACTAATTTATGCGTACAACGGAACATTTTTTTAAGGTTCATTCAGAATATTTACTTGTTGTCCTGAAGCTGTCTTCGTTCGTATTCCAAAAATGACTTTAGTTTTTTTTTTTATAATGTAACTATCGTTCAGATTTTTGTTTCCTTAAATTGTGCTGAGGTAAATTTTCGGTTCAAAACACAATAACCACTCCATTCAAAAAAAAAAAACATTCTTCTGCGTTTGATATTTTTTAAACAGACCCATATTATTCTCGATTCTCTTGTTTAATTTTTAAGTTCCTAAAGGCATCTATTTAATAACAGTAAAAAAGTTGGGATTCAATTTCAAATCCACAACTACGAGAGGAATTAAAAAATACTTGTTTTGATTGCTTCCAGTTTTGCCTTAAGAACAGCTTTATATATGCTTATACTTTAAGATTTATTAACATGATATAAAAGCCCAAAGGTCTTTGAGTAAAAATTCTAAACTGCCAAAACATTGAAGTTGAAATAAAACCGCACTTCTTATTTATTCCCTTTGCATCAACAACATCCCTTGTTTAATAAATTTTAAATTAAATTCCCATTCTCCGATTGGGAAAAAAATCATATTTGTGCATTTCGTAAAATAACATGTGAGTTAATTGAATTCTTTTACAATTTCAGTTTAAAACACATACGAGTACATACATATGCATACAACATTGATCTAACACTACATTGTGTTGATTGTTTGCTAAACTAACTGTTTGCAATACAAACAGTTGCTGAGAGCAAAAATGAAAATACATATGTATGTATAATCAAATATTGCAATTGCTTATTCTTGTTAAAATGGAAGTGTAGTGTACTTCAACACTGTAAGTGAATTGTTAAAAAAGTGTAGCAAAGATCATTTAATTTATAAAATTTCTGAAAACAATTAATATCTATTTTGAAAAATTTGAGAAATCATTTGATTTGTTCTAAGTCACCAAGCGAAATTTATTTATTCAAGTATCAACTTCATTTAACTCACGCTTTAATTTTCAAACAAAATTTCACCAAGTTCTTGAATTAAAATTTATAATAAAAGAAACTAATCTTACAAATCCAAAATTATTTGTATATGTTCTATCGTTATTTTAGCTTAACAAAAAATATAAAAACACACAAAACCAAAAGTTTTTGAACAATATTAATTGTTTGCGATGCATAATTTTACAAGTTCCTATAGAATTTTCGCACAGAAAAATCGCGAGATGGAATCATTTAAAATACATAATAGTATATGCATACCTAATACATTTTTTTTGTTGAATGTAGAAATTTTTAATTGAATGTAGGACCAACATCAACTTTTTTAAATTTGAACGCTAGAAAACTTTGCAAAAAATGTATGAAAGTTTGTTAAATAAGATTTTTTTGAAGCAATTTCTAGCATTAAATCACAATGCATTTGAGTTCTAAATCTGGAAAAACTTTGCTGAACTAAAAATAAACATGCCCATTGTTGTTCTGACATTGTTATTAAAAACTGTTTTTTTTTTTTGAATGACCACAATACTTGACCCTAGTAAAAATGCACAGCTGAATCAAACACACTTTTATGTACGTATGTCTATGTATGTAAAAATGTACATTTCAGTCTTCAAATAGTTTCCAAAAACTTTTGATTACTTTTTAAGGGCCAAAGAGATAACAACCTCCTCAAATTTCTCGCATCATTCAAACTCAACTATTTTTGGTCAAGATTTATTTAAAAATAAAATTTTCATGACCGATTTAAAATCTAAGCAATTTCCCTCAAAGTAAAGAGAACATTATCACTCTCAAGGACGAGAAGAATATAAACCAAATTCTTTTTATTCAATCTGATGCTGTATCTTCGATCTCCAATTTATTGTAAGTTCTTAATTTTTTACGATTCGAATTCAAGTTTATTGTCAAGTTTTATTTATTTTTTTTTACTTATACCATCTACTTAAACTTGTATAGTTATACCTACTTTAAGAAAACACAAAAAAAAAACATTTAGTTTGCAATATGGATTCTTAGGACTACTTTTATTTTATTGGCCATCAAAGGGTGACAAACTTAACGCTGCCTGTGATGGAAACAACCTTTTTAACACCATTGCCCCAAACAATAAATTTTTTTATACCACAAAAGATTTCAATCTCTGTATTTTAGTATTTTTATTTCATGTGTGTGTGAACGTTCTCCAGAAATTTCATCTTTTCTAATGTTTACATTTTACATATTCATAATACATAAATGCATATAGGAATATAAACTTCAAAGACAGAGATGGTGTGATGTGATGTTTTATCGCATTGCTACATACATTCATACATGTTTTACAAGGACTTGATCCTCTTTCAATCGTATTTTTGAAAGGAAAATATATATTTTGAAAGGAAAAACGTCCAGCAATGCCATATTAAGTAACATGGAACTTTGACGTATGTGTACTGTACATAATCTTAAAATTGAGAAATTTCTTTAAAATATGAAAGAAAAAATATTTAAATCTTTGAAAGAAAAAACAAATATAATCCTCATACAAAAATATTTATATACGAGCTTACATAATGGGTGTCCGTATATGAATAATGTACATATATGTATATCTACTTTCTATGTATGTACATATATCTGTAATAGGGTGTTTCTTTTTGGAAACAAATTTGGACTTCTTAAGATAAAAAAAATGAAAACCAAACACAGCTTTAAGTATGTCTTAATAATAATTGTACAGCCTTACAACGGAAGTTTTTTTTACTGAAAGCCGACATACATTTTTCGACATTGAATATTCCGATATTAAAATAATCCAAGGGCAAAGGTCACATCAACAGATTTTGAACCACTTTTGTATAAGGCAGGGTAAGTTAATTTTTTTCAGACCTTGCCGTGCAACATCAAACTTGTCAGTGATATTATTTTGACATCGGGCTTCAGGTCTTAAATAGTTAGAGAGGTTCAGACTTACACCCTTATTACGGTTGTCAAAGATCAATACGATATTTGATATTTATCAATAAAATTAATGAATCGGTATTATCGTTGTCAAAAATCAAAATTTTTGATAAACTGTGAACGCTCTTCAGAAATTAGATCTATTGTGAATGATATAAATTGACAGTCTTGGTATTATGGTTGTCAAAATGTTTGTTGATTATCAAATTTTCAGTCAATCACAAATTCCTTGTTGATAAAATATTTTACGGATTGCGAAAGCCAAAAGCATGTCAACTATAGAACTATTTTTCTGTGAAAATGAAATTGAAGAAGAAAATACTTTGGAGCAAGTAAAGATTCGAAGAAAATTACGCGATGTGAAGCATGAATTTGGCTGAACATATGTATGTAGATAAAAGATCTTTTTTAATAACATTACAAAAACTAATTTGGCTCGCTTCTAGATTCATTCAAAACATTAGACTTTCGAAAGAAGCCTTCCTTAATGTATTTTTAGATATCAACGACAAGTTAATGCCAACGAAAAGGCAACAATCCATCCAAAACATACTAAAATTTGCAGCTGTCTTAAGTAAATATAGGCACTATTCACAATAGATTTTTGATCTTTGTTCACAATGGATTAAAAAATGATCAACTCGGGTTCATAATACCGATGTATCAATTGATTGACAAATGTTTCAATTGTCAATTAATTGATCTTTGACAACCGTAATAAGGCTGTTAAGCTTTATCTCTTATTTTGAAAAAAAAAAATCTCTCGATTCTCATTCAGTTTAGTTTACAATATTTTGATTCATCATAATCATAAGTCATCACCTTGGAATAAGTGAATTTATATCTTTATGTAATGTATCTTTTGCAAAGTTGTGTTTTTTGTGGAATTTAGATACTTGACAAATTTGTATATTACTTATTAATAGAATTTTTCACAATTTTTCGAAATTAGTTCCGTAAGCTATATCATACTTTATTACTTCACAATTTATTTTTTTCAATAAATTTTCATTGCCAGTTTAATAAATATATTTCAAAATTTTCAAAAACAAACGTGATTTAGCTATTTTCAAGATCTTAAATTAAAACAATATGAATTGTACTCGCAATCAGTTAAAAAATTTGTTATGTGATTAAATTAATCGAACAATATTACGAAAGAGCGTTTTTTTTTTACTATTATTCTATTTTTACAAAAGTCCATAATGTAGTTCATGAAATAACTAAACTTGATTCTCCAGTAGATACAGGTTGTTCCTTTTCAAGAAAATAAGCAATCAGGACCCATTTGAAATTTCTATTCAATATTAGATTTTTTTAACCCGTTTTCTATGTTCAAATCTTTTCTATTTCAGAAACTTAGATCGATTTTCTGCCGCTCTATAAATTGTCATTATTATATAAAATAATTTACATTGAAAAGTCCACATGTTGCCGATTTCAATTATTTGGGTGATGGTATTATGGAATTTTTTTAATTACGTAAAAACAAATTAGTTGCTGTGAATATTCACTGAAGCACTGGAATTCAGATTTAATTATATTAATAATTATAATTATTGCCCTCAACAAATATTTTAATTTTTTAACCATTAGTATACCGCATGAATGACATTTAATATATTAATGTACAAGTATGCAATTCAAAAATATTTGAGGTTTCTCCTCTCGAGACCGAACGCTGACAAATTGAAATTATAATTTTCGTCCACATGATTATTGATAAAAGGTTTATTGATTTTTTCTTTTTTTCATGTTTGTAAATGAGGTCTAAGCCCCCAAGGGACACAAGTTTTTAAAGGTCCACTAAATCTTCATAATGTACATCACATAATGACGAGTCATGGGATGACCAACTCCATTTCTTTCAAGCCATGTGTATCTATTTTAATATTCCTATTTTTTATACCTTCCATGACATAAATTCCAGGAGTCTTGACAAGTATTTGGGTATGTAGTAGTACGTATGTCACACAGAATAAAGTTGCTCAATCTCTCGGATGATGTTCAAGTCATATTGTCAAGGGATGTCGCATGAAATGGATATAACGTTAGGTACGTAAATATGTCGTCCAACATAATCCCGAAAAGGTTTCTGGGAAAGTATAAGCACTTGTTCGCTTAGGGGTTAGGGCGACAAGAGGGTTAAAATTTCCAAACTGTCGTTAAATAAATGAAACAGTCTTCGAATGTGAGAGAGCTGTGCGAGTGCGAACATAAAGTGGCTGGAGGATTCCATGTTCATAATACTGGCAGCATGTGTAATGTTTCATCCTCTCTCACAATAACATGGTTTTATGTTTGACTACAGATCTACACGCGTAAAATTTCCAGAATCAATTTTATCCCTTTTGACATCATGACAAAAAGAGTGAACTAAAATCCTCCTTTAACGGCTGTGAGGTGGGATGCCCTTAACCCATTATCATTAGTCAGTACCATTACTGTCTTTATTATTATGCCATAGTTTCACAAGTTGAGTAACTACGATAGAACACTGTCAGATATAGCGGCGCGTAAAATGACGACGACATCATTGATTATATCAACAGGAATGATATTGATTTTAAATTAGCCAAAGTTATACCCACGAAATTTTCATAAAAAAAAACACCGACAAAAATTACAAAAAAAAAAACTTTTCCATTCTGGGTTAACTGGAATTTGAGTACAAATTTTTATTTTGTTCATACTCATAGTTACAGCTATAGCAAAAAGTTTACTATCATCGGATGCCTGATTGAGTCAGGGCTTTCGAAGAAATTTTCGCGAAGGGAATATCTAAACAAATAAATTCCATTACATCCGTCAATTTTTGAGCAGAAATGAAGTTAATTAAGTTAAATGGCTTTTACTCGAACACATTATATTAGCATCAGTTGGTAAAAGTAAAAGCTTGAAAATAATATTTTCTAAAACTATTCCTCTGTACGTTGCTGTAATTGAGTTAAAAAATTATTTATTCAGCTTGGTTATATGTATATTGATTTTGATAAGATCCTGGAGTTTCAAAGTTTTACAAAAGATGCGGGGAAATTTTTGTACACGGTTTGAGTTCAAGGGTGGCTCACTAATGTTTCAGAAGTTGAAAATTACATTTACACAAATTAATAATGAAATTTAGACATCCAAAGTAATGTGGAATAGGTGAAATATTTTGGTTTGGTATTATTTGCCATTGGAAACTTTTTTTATATTTTGAATACATGTAAAGAATTGGTCTTCGTTTCTGACATTAAATAGATGTTATGTACTCTAATAATACATATATCATTTCAGTTCTTAGAACATTTTGGATTATTATATGTATCTATTTTAGTTCACATAACCCTCTTTTACGGCATGCGGTCCAAAGTACCAATTTTTAACACTCGTACATTTTCTGTATTGTATCTTTTCTCCATCACTGAAATTTAAAAAAGGTTTTGCGATTTTTTTCTGGAAATAATCCATAAACCTGACACTATGGAATATCTAACAAGAAAACCGGAAATCGTTAAGGAAGGAAGATCTGGAGCAATTAGAAACGTATGGGATTTGTTATCAGCAAATGTTAGAATATTTTCAAATGACCTGAAAAAGTACTTGTCTTGAAAAATTCTAACTTCCCTGTTTTGATGAATGTTTGAAAATAAATAAGCTAAACAAATTAAAACTAAAAAATACCGATTTCTTGTGTGATGTAAATAATGGTATTTTAATATAATAGATTTATTAAAAGACTTCTTATCTGGTGAACAAGTAAAGAGCAAAAAAGGAACGATAAAAAGGATTAGACAAGAATGAAGTTGACAGTTGCTTTAGTCTGTAAGCACATTGTTATTCTAAAGGTATTAACAAATGGTTAAGAGGTTAAATACTATTTATTTATTTAATCTAATTGAAGAATTCATTGTGTACACAGGCAATCTTGTATAAAATAAAATATAATATTCGTTACCCTTTTTATTACTAAAGCGTTAGTATTTAGTCACTGATTAAGTTAAGGAGAAAATGAATGGAATGTTAACTTTTCTTCACATTCGCAACTAAAAATAAGGAAGGAAGTATTGCAGTAAATGACAACTTTACTTTCCAGACTAAAAGTGCGGATCCATCCTTAGAAAAGTAAACACTTTGTGAATCTTAAAAAATAAATACAAATAAATAAATAAATAATATTAGGTGGCGGGTATCTGGAGTTTTTATGATTAATCCAAACGGCTACTTTTTGAGAAAGCATCACTTTTCATGTCAAGAATTAATCTTGGAGGATTTCTGAATTCCTCGCAAGTAAAAACTTTCCGGTGGCACAGACAGGCAATATGAAAGCGAGACATTGGGTTTCATTACGAGTAATGTTGAGAAACTAAGAAATAGTTAAAATCGGTGTGGGCGTTTGTGAATTTTATTGGAATCAGTGTTCTTCATTGAACAAAAGTTTTCGTCATCTACGTCGTTTGCAAGAAACATGTACTATATTAATCTACAAATCTATGTATGAATGACAGCACAGAACTTTTCTTTATCATGCATTTTTGTTGCCATATGTCATTACAACTTTGTCTTTGGTCTTTCAGCAATTCCATCAGTTTTAAAATTTTGTAAAGATGCAATGAGAGTTTCAAGGAAAATTGTGAATGAAGTTATTTTTTGAAATTAAAACGAAAGCTTATAGTTCTTGTCCAACATGTAAAAACATATGGTACTATAAAATTAGATAACAACTTTAAGAAAACAAGTTTCAAAAATATTAATGAGAAAAACAGTTTTGAAAATACATATTTATGAGACGCATATGACTAATTAAATAAACTTTAGCCCCCAGTTTCACAGTGGAGCTTCAGTTCAGCTGAATCCTACACGGTGGCGTTCAAGTGTTAAAAATAAAAAATCATATGATTCACATAAACTTTCTCTTCGATTTTAAATTTTACTTCATTTAAGGGTATCTGTATATTTGTACCACAATTAAGGGATGTGGCCAACCTTCTAAGCATGAGATCTTAGACCACATTAAAATCGAAACTTCAGTTTAGTTAAACTTCGTTCAAATGCGGAATGTGACGGTGTGTTCAGACATCACTTTTATGAATATTTTTTAAAAAAATTTAATATTTTTGTGATACAAATATTATACCATTATAAAAAAATATTTCACAGTGTGCAGCAGTTTAAGTTGAGTATACTAAGCGAGAAATCTCGGATACATATTGACCCCATAAAATTTCTTACTAAAATCTTCATGATAAAACTTTTAACAACGCAAACTTCAATCTAGCATAAATGTTTCTTGTGATACATTAAATTCGTAATAATAATCACACGAAGGATAAAAGTATGCAATCGTGTCTTTATTTGAACCATTTTATGATTTTGTTTTTTTTTTTTATGAAAATGTTCATTAATTCGGTCTTAAAAGTACCAGAATGTTTCTTTTTGAGACGGAAACCCATCCCTACTCACATAAAAAATATTTCACCTTAAAATTTGTTCGATTTTCATACTTTATAGCCAATAAAATGTCAGGTATAAGACCGTGACGTATACATTATTTAAGCCAGTCCGCACCCCAACTCCACCCAGCACCTACCTACCTATCTATGTATGTATGTATGTTTGTATTTATATTTGAACAACCCTTCATATACAAAGTAAATTTTTTACATTCTATAGACTACTTTATCATTAAACATGAACATGATTTTTTTTTCAATATAATATAGCATAGAGCTTCCTTTTAGAATAATAATGCTCAATTTATTACAAATTCGTGCCCGCAACAACACATTTACATACTCTTTTACTTTGTTGAATTTATTGCCATTGGCTGTAAATGATGTGGATGTAGAAGCCAGGATGCCATAGAGAGAAGCATCCAAAAAGTGTAACAACATCGACATGAAAAACACCAAGTAGTGCTTATAATAGAATAAAAGCTTGGTTACTTAGTTACGCAGGTAGGTACGAGGTAGTGGAAAGTCCTCCAACTAAATGATATTTCTTTTTTATTGTTAGACCTTAGTGCCATGTGCCACTCCAAACACTCGATACATGCTTACACCTTTGTATAGGTTGGTATTCCATATAAAAATCATCATGGTGGAAGATGTCGACCTTCAGAAGCTTACTTGCATCTTTTGTGATTTTTATTTTATTTTCATAAAATCCTGATGACGGAATTTTCAACTATGTAACGTTAGAACTTATTCACTTTGTTGTTTCTAGAACATTCATACATATGCATATTGCATATGTCTATTGGCATGTGAATATAAGAAGGAAAGATTCGAAGTATCCATAGTTGGAATCACATTGAATTAAATTAGAAAAACATAATTTATTTTACATTGTTGGTATTAAAAACAAACGTCCGTCAATACCAACAAGAGTGAAATGTGACCTCGTCTAATTTTATTTTGCTCTTTAATCATATTTTTTTTAATACATCATAAACTGAAAAATACAATTTTAATGAAATCGAAAATTAATGCATTTCCTGTAATAACATTTATGTATATTTATCTTTTTTTTATATAATTAACACATGCACTGTCAAGGGGTTTTGGGTGCCCTTTTAAAGTTGTGAAACACAGCACGAGTTTACGAGTTTAGTGAAATATGAGAGGATTTGATTGAAGTAACTGATAAACATAAGTTTTGAATTCCTGAACATTGGTAATGTATCACGAAAATATAACTGGACATCATATCGCTGTCTTCGTTCTATAAAAACGGTCAAGTCCATTTTTAGCAAAAATGTGATATCTAATCTACATTCTGTCAAAACTCCCTAAGCTCTACGTTCCTGTATCACACCTTGACGTCTGAACGGATTTTTATAAGACTTGGTTAATTTGAAGATAGGATCCTAGGCTCGGACATAAGCTACTTTTTACTTTGTGAAAATATCTCACTCCCACAGGAACTTATACAGTGCTTAGGTTGCTTTTGAACAAATTTTGATGTGAAGTTGAGGACCGGAACACGACATTCTTGCAGGGGGACTTACAGCCGGGAGAAAACAAAAAAACTTATGCGGACGAAGTCGCGGGTAAAAGCTAGTAGATAATAATAATCATAGTAGTTTTGAATACAGTTCAGATCCGTTCAGCCATTTTGGCAAAAATTAAATGAAATCCGTGCTACGGGAACCTTACATTATACTGGGAATTTGGGATAAATAGAAGAACACCTTTTCAGAACGATAGCGGGGATTCTATCCGGACCAGAGGATTTGTGTATATTGAGATCCTTTAGGTCTATCACCACGATAAGAGTGTGAGAGAAGATTGGTCCCAGTTATGATATTATTTGGAAAAGTAGTGTTTGTGCCGAACAGCCTTATTGTGAAAATGTTCGCTTTCTCAAGAGAGTATCATTTTGGACATCCGTTGGAACTGCAGAGGAAGATGAATTCCACAAGTTTTTTTGCGAAAACCAAAAATTCTTACTACCTTTGGGACATCGTAGTATTTTTTGCATCAACTTTTGGTTCTAAGAACTTTCGTCGTTTGTCGAGTATGGACTACGGGTATTCCTGGCTTGTTGAAACATTTCCGATCTTCCTCAGTAAAGTTGAATTTTAAATACCGGAAGCTCACTTCTTCACTTGTTAAATATTACACATTGATTCGTATTTGGCCACCCTTTATTATCTTTTTATCTTCCTTTTTTAACTTCCCATAAGGAGTTATTGGAAGAAAAAACTCAACTGACAGTTTTTTTTTTGCAAAAAATAAAAATCTGTAAAATTTCTATCACAATTCGATGAAAAAAATTTTCGACTTTAATATCCCGAGACCAGGTAAATAGATACATAGACTTCAAATTTATAATCATTTATGTTTGATATCACAATTAAAAAATGATAAAATGTTGACGAATATCAAATTCGATTTTTTTTTTACTTTTACTATCAAAAATTGTTTTTCAACTACCATATCTCGAGAAATACTTTAAGCCTGATAATTTTTTTTTGTTAGTTAAATTTTATCAATTAATATCAAAAAAAATCAAGAATAAATCGATTACCATTACACAGTTTAAAGACAGCAAAGGGACACTTGATGCCTTTTGTTTGGTTGGCTATTTTATTTTGATACATAAACTTCAATAAAAGCCAATTTTTTAAAGTAAAATTGGAAAGTTATCAGTGTGTTTCGCACGCAGCCTCTTTTTTAAAGCGGTATAAGAAACTAATCCATAGATGACTTTTTTTGTATTTCAACAAAGATTTGTCAATCATAATTCGGATACTTTCAAAATTTTGCAACTGAACATAAAACTATTTTGTGCAAGTATGTACATTAGTCGATTTAAGTTTTACGAATTAAAGGTCTCGATAATCTATCAAGTCGTACCGTACCCATTCTATAATAAGAGTAAGTATAAATTATTATTATTTTTTATTAATTTTCACATAAATATAACAAATTAATACTTAAAAATAAATAGCTCTAGCAACAAGGCTTTCGGCTGGGTAAGGATAAATATTTTTGAATTTTTGAACAAAATTGTATAACAGCTAAACATAATTAATTTCAGTTTTCAAAGCTTGTATACATAAATAAATTAATGTTATTATAAAAGAATACATAATTAGGTTCGCACAAACAATGTTTTAAATGGAAACTTTGCATCAGCAATAAAATACAAAACTACATATTTATAATTATGTATAGTATGCAGTTCTATGGCTCACAATATTTCACCCAGTGAATATTGCTTCGGTTGGCATAGTTATTTATGTTTTTCTATTGCATTGCCCATTAATCTTTTTATTTGCTAGTCATAAATAATTTTTTTTTTATTCGCATCCATTTATGTACGTTTATCTACTGCAGGCTATTTTAACTGTCTAAGCCCTAAGTGCTTGCCTATTTAAGTGAAAGCCATTTCAATGGAAAAGAACATTGAGTTATGGGTCTGGGGTTTCTGTCGATTCGGCTTAATTGGCAAATGGAGCGTTCTTAGATAAACAGAGGAGAGAGTCCTCCTCTAAATTTAAGCCTTTCATCGACCCAGCTTCGTCTTGCAGATAAGACTGGTCCTGGTGATCAGTTTGATGGGAAAATAATCTATGAATATTGTTTTAAAAAAATATAAGGGGAAACTATACACCTACCACCTACCCTAAATCCAAATTTACACAAGTTGATTTATGATATTAGAGAACGGTATGTTTCTCTCAGGCGTAGTTTGCCTCTTAAATGCGTCTTAAGAAATAAAACTTATATTTGAATTTCAAATTAAAAAGTCTTAAATTATAAATCTTATCCAAAAATTAAATACATTAGATGAGTTTGCTCTTAAAAGTTTCAAGTGCAAAACAAATTCTTTATCAAGTTGATAACAAAGACGGAGAATTAGGTATGGAAATGAGCGAGAACAAAATCGCCGCACACATAATGGAAACTATTTTTGAACAGTTTTACAAATTTTGAATTAACTTTTCCTGATTTAATCTTGAAGATGGTGTGAGAATGGTGCTTAAGTTCCTCTTTTATGTTGGGATTTTCGATGCAAAGAAAGGTAGGCAAGTACATATATTCAAATTCCATTTGTTAAACCTTTATAAAATAGAATCCTTTAAGCTCCTTAAATTACCTATAGAATTTATTTATTCAAAGAAAAATCAAATCCTTTTTCCATTTAGGTAAGCATTTGATGAAAAAAACAAAAGGCTTTTCTGACTGTCTACCACCTGAAGGAAAGTGTCTGTTTGAGCGGTTGAGATAGATAAGCAAAACTTACTATCAAATTAAATCCTGCTAATAATGACGCCGGAAGGATAAAAGTCAATTTTGAGGATTATTAAAACCTAAACCACCATTATCTACATCATAAGGTTGCAGAAATGTTTGGCAATGTAATTTCAAATAATTCATAAGAATCATGACTTTCTGGATGTTTATTGGCTTAGCTGTGAAATTAATAATTAGGAAAAAAGCACTATTGCATTAAATGGTTTTTATTATTTAAAATGTTTATGTAGTAGAAGTAAAGCATGCAAGTATTTATGAATCATAAGCATTGAGTGGAAAACACAGAGATACTTTTGCGTTAGCGTTGATTGACACTAAGCAGCTATCACAAAACAGTTTTGTGCTTCATCCTTAAATTTGACATACGCAGAATGGAACGTAACGTGGGAAACAGCAGAAGTCAAATTGTTGAAATGTTGTCTACTTTTCCTTATTGTTTGTGTTAAATAGAAGGGCATGTGGTATAGAACATACTTGCAACAGTGGAATACCCCATGCGCGACATCTAAGCTAGTGCTCGTTTTGAAACTCCAAAAACCTGACAGATATTTGTATTGAAAGTATGAAAAAATATACATACATACATCAGAACCAAAAACAATCGAGCATTGTGTTTGATCGGTTTTCTCCAGCATTTCTTGCTCTGGACTTCTGATGTTCCACTTCTTCCTCAAGTAATGATGTCGAAGCTAACACTAAAGTAGTTTTTCTGTGACATTTGAAACAATATATTTATGGATGACAAAATATGATTTTCTTTCCGTATTCAAAGTTACAAACAACTGTCAAATTACTGACATCTTCTAAGAACCAAGTATTCTGGAAAATAGAAGCAAATAAATTATCAACTTTGCCATTAGAACATTTTTTCTTTTCGATTTAAAACTTCTATGAATACATTTTTAAACTTTGTGTTCTTTTTTCCTGATTTATTTTTCTCCCTTAAAGTCATGCGTATACAAGTAAAATAACCTGAAGCGGTTCAAAAGAAGCACACTTTATTATGTATGCATGGAATAAGTCGCACATTTGTATTAAATTGTTTTCTTTGTTTTCAATTTCAACACGAATTCTCAGCATCTTACATACCTTATCCTTAATCCAAGAGCTGAAAGAAAAAAAAAATAAATTACTTAATTGAAATACCAGCTGTAAATTTGGATTAATTTATAATTTAATTATTTCTTGAAAAATTAAGAATATTTTTGAAAGCTTTTATACTTTGTGTTTCTGTTTAAGTACTCTATAAAGATTAATAAATTATTTTATTTCCTTCATCTTTGACATTTTTTTCTTCGACTTTCAACATTATTAAATTGGTCATATAGCACTTCTGATACTTTGTAATGATTATCTACTATTATTATTGTTTGTTGAATTTGAAATGAATAAAAGATATTTGTCAGCTTTTGTAAATTTTAATAGAATGAATATAATTGCATAGTAATCTCAATTCAAATGAATATTTCAAATGAATTTTCCAACAGCCCATCATTTCAAAAACATTAACATTCATTCATATAAAGTTGAAATGTATATAATTTAATGCTATGGCCAAAATATTAGCTTTATTATAAACGTAAGCATTTGCCATTTTGTTTAAAAAATGATTTCAGGCATAAGCAGCAACCGCAACCAGACAAAAAGTTGTCCAACGGAGTTAAATCACACTCTCTTGGAGGCCACGTTACAGGCCCACGACACGAGATAATACGCTCACCAAAAGTTTCCTTCAATAAATTGATTGTTTCCTTCCTCTTAGAACTATCACTGTTCAAATCAAGATCCTCTTCAGGCAAGTAAAAGTCATTAATCATGTTTGGTTTAATTTTTGAAGAAATATGGACCAAGATTATCTATTCCCATTAGATCACACCAAACAGTGACTTTTTGAGGATGTAACGGGTTCTGAACAATGGCTTGTGGATTATGACCACTTCAAATACTACAATTTAGCTTATTAACGCACCCATTCAACCAAAGATCAGCCATTTCGTTTTCGGACCAATTACCGATGGATAGGCAGGGCTCCAATTGTTGTACCAATGCGGGTGGATTCATTCGAAACTTCGATTCTCTGCTCCATAGCATCAGTAGCGTCTTCGATACGCAGTGTACGGCGTCTCTGAAGATGCGCATTATCCACTACAACTCGAATTACCGACTCATTTGGGAGATTATGCCGACCGAATATTGAACAGAACCATTATTTTGGTTATAAATTTACACGATTTGCAAACGTTGTTCAGAAGTTAATGTGTTTATTATGAAATGGCAAACTAAACTGAGCATAATTCAAGTGACAGCTGTCAAAAAGCCCAACTCCGAAAAAAGTATTGCCAGATTGAAAATCACACGTCTAAAAAATATACGCTTTATAATACTTTATTTTGTGCAGAAATTGATGCATATTATTTGATTTATTTATGTGTCACTTAATTTGGTTAAAAGCATCTAATCTTCTTAAATAAATGATGACCCATTGTCACAACACGGTTTTAGAATTATTCACAGCCATCTGACAGTTTTTCTACGAGTACATTGTTTGAATGCTTTATTTCCAACTGCATTGAAAGTATTCAACTTGTATGAAATAATTAATTACAGTAGCATGATTACCTGACAACTTTTTGTATTCACATTCCCTATTTGAATACGAAATGCGATACAAATTCACAGGTGTTAGCCCTTTTAATGGCATAATTATTTTTGTAGAAAGGTTTCAAATAGTAAACATGTTTAAACCTCAAACAAAGTGTTGCACATATTTTTCTTTATTATGATTACGATTTATTTTAAGCAAGTTTTTGGGGGAAGACATTTTTCATTTAAATGAACACTTAAGCGTCCACAGATGTTCCCAACCCGCTTTTAACCATAATCTCTTTGCGAATAACCTCAGCTTCAGCTGCTTGCATAGGTATCTACTTTTTCATTTAGAGGTTTTAAGTGCAGACCCATTCAACAAGAGTTTCCCTTTGGTCCCAGGCGGTACATCAAGAATCCACAAGGTAAAAACAATAACGGCGACTAAGGTTTCATAGTGCTATTGAACTTAAGCTTAGTGAATGCTTCATAACTTATGTTGGATGCTAAAAAGTTTTGGGTCCACAAGTAATTAATCTAGTTTTGTGTTCTTAATGTTATTTTAAAGGATTTGGTTCTCCAGATGTTAAGGGCAAATAATGTAGTTTATACAGAAAGGAAAATAATCGGAAACGTTGGAGACTATACAAATCCGAACTAAAAAATTAGTTTAGTTTTGTAAAAAATATCGGTTAAAAAAACTATCTAAGCAAAGCTGAAAAATGGTACGAGAGTTTTTGGAATGTTGAAACTAATATGACATGTACATATGTTCAATCCGGACCTGGAGAGCAATTCAATTTAAAAAAAAAAATTTTTTTTTTTTAGAATTTTGTTCATAATGTCCACTTATGTATTTGACGCAGTCACTAATTTTTAAATCAGAATTATAGATTTTTCAAAGATCCTCAACCTTTCACGACATAAAGGATGAAATTTGCAGAAATACCAAACAACAAATTTCGTGAATTATTTTTTTTACTCTAGACCTAACTTTCCTAATTTAATATGTGTCACCTGTTAAAATTATCATGGTAAAATAAACTAACGTATTTTTATTCAAGTAGGTGTTCTATGTATGTACATAGCATGTAGAAAAAAAAATTAACTATTTTTTAGTAGGTAACTTTAGATGAGCGCAGACAACAAACGAAAGTTTTGTCGTTTGGGAATTCAATTTCAAACTTTTACAGTCATACACACGCTAGATCTCGAGGGGTGGCAAGTTCATTTGAATTTTTATATTAAAAGTCCAGTGGTTAATGTTGAAATAAAGGTCAAATTAGTGATATGAGGTATTATATAAATTTTAATACCATTTGTTTTAAATTTTTGTATATTTAATAAAATTTTCAATATATACATACAATTGTATATATGTATGTTTGTGTGTATGTTCCTTTATGGACAATTAATTCGGGCTATGGTAATATAATTTTGTATTCTTTTATTTTTTTCTTTTCGGGTTTTTTAAAAATTGCATATTTGGATTCTGGCAAATAAACAATTATTTATGTTCAATTCATAGCTGGTGGTATTTTCTTAATGAGTTCATTTTGAAGGTCATTAAAGAATAATACAACGTTCTGGAATAAATAGCTATCATTGAAACTCATTAATTCAGACTCATTTAAGGAACACTTGACGCAATAAAATCGGGGGTAGATAAAATACATATGTATGGAAAATATTTTAATAATTTAATTATATCGTATAATTTTGCATTCATCGGTTAAACTTTAAATAAAGGCGTATATCACACTGTTTAAACTTAAAATTTTTAAATTAATAGCACAATCGAAATTCACAATTTCTATCAAAAAAAAGGTTTTTTGCTTTACATTTCTTGCAAAGAAATAAATCAAGCTCTCCATTTTAAAGTTTATAAAGAGACTCTGGAAAATTCGTAATTCGGAAATGTTTTCTATAATTATTCATGAGAAAAAAAAACTGAACTGAACTGTTTTTATGTACATTGTACATATGTACTCGTAGATATATACTAACCACAAACATCAATCACTGGAGACAAGATTTTAAGGAATTCTTCCTTTATCTAATGTTTTTACTTGATATGTGTATGTATGTATGTATGTATGTATACCAACCTTATTTTCATTTTATGTTACATACATACATATACATCTGTTGTATTATTCAGCCCAGGTAACTAATGCTTCCTGATTTTATGTACATTAACACATATGTAGATACATATTCTCATCGATTCAGATTGATTTAAAAGGTTTTTCGTCAACCTTTTAAAAAATAGAAAGGCAGTCATGGTCCATTAGCCTACCTGGCTTAAATCTATTCCCAGCTTTCAGAAACAATAATAATCGAAAATGTCAATCCTGACAATTTAAGTGGGTGCTTGATCCACTCTCTTATAAAAGATAGACGCGTCTCCTACTTGATCCTAAATCCAGATGACATTGGATCCCCGAACACAAACATTATGCGAAAAATGTTAAGGCCGTGGGTGACAGTTTGGTCCTCGGCGATGCTAAGGTATCCCAACAAATCTTAAACCTAATATAGGCATTTAACAGTGTACATACAAAGATACATAACGAAGCAAATTTCACTCCTCATTTTCCCTAAAAAAAAAATTGGGTAATGGTGCGAGCTAATTTACGATTTCAGAAAAATTCTGCCTGCGACAATTATTTACAAGGAAAAAGGCGTAACATTTTGACTAATTTGAGTTTCAACATACATACATATTTTTATACAAAATCGAAAGTTACGCTAAAGGAATTCTTTAACAATGCATAAGTTTGGAAGAAGTAATAAAAAATAAAAAATAAAACAAAATCATTCTATACATACATACATACGTCATACATACATACATATGTATGTATGTATATATGTATGTATTTACATGTAGACATACAAAATATATATTTTATAATTGAAAGGAAAAATTTCTAAAATACTTTGTGCATACAAAATTAAGCATTGAAATCTTCTTTTGATACAAGTTTTAAATTTCTTTGTCATACCTTTATGGGTGAATAGTTTTATTCCAGATTTCATTTTTTTCATTCTTGGTTTTATACGCTTGTTTTGGATTTGAAACTGACTGCGCCAAAGCACGAAACCAACGCACGAAAACAAACGCAAAATCTTGCGTTCGAATAAGAAAACCGGTAGTAGTTTAAAATTTAAACCAAACCGATTGCTTACTTATATTTCTCTACAAAATAAAAATTCACAATTAAAAAAATATATTGACAATTTTTCCCAATCTCCTTGATTTGTTTCCGATTGAATTAAAAAATACTTTGTATACTGTTTTCTAGTTTTTTTTTCAATGAATTGCTATTCTTGGGGTATTTTATTATTACTAAAATTTTCATAACTAACTAATTTTAATATTTCATATTATGAATGTCGATTGTGATCGAAACGTTTCGATTTTACATTTGTTTCTTTTCGATTGATATTTTGTGATCAACTCGTAAAGAAGCTGAAGCAACAAAATGTTATTATTTTTGCAATTTATTAGTTTTTTTCACATAAAATTATTATATTCAAATATTCAATTTTGTAGGTCAGAAGCAATAACCAATAACGAAAAGATTTAATGAGCCAAGAGACTTACAACCATCGCATTTAAGTTTTAAAGTCCTTTGCGATTGTAATATGCGTGTTACAGATCTTGTTTTGGAGACGCTATCACCCTATCACGACTGGTATCCCACTTTTTCATAATAGTGCAGTTTAACCCAACACGCTTTACTGCTTCACTGTAGTTGAAAGTAATCCATATACATACATATTACTGATAGCACTTCCTTTAGTTCTAAGGAAACTGTGAATTGTGCAAGACCAATACAAAATTCATTCCCAACACTAATTTTGTACGGCCCTTGAACATAGAATCTCAAAGTAGTAGAAAGCTTTATTATGTTGGGAATCGAAGAGCTTCTTATTGCTGGCCTAAGTTTTGGGCTAATTTTATCTAGGAGTTCTTTGAAACTTTGGACACGCGAAAGTATTTTAAAAAGTTAAAATATTTCCATACATCTTTTACTGTTTAGTCCAGTTCGAGAGGATTAGAATTGCCTCTGATATGCCTTCTTTTTCTGGCAGTTTCAATATGTTCTTGGGCATTTATGTAAATCACTATCGCTAAACCATAATTCGATTTCATCCCTTTTTGAAACATTTAAAAACCAGAAAAATAACAAACAGCAATTTCAAAAATTCACTGTCAAATTTGAAAAATTCATAATATTTTTTGTGCTTATTCACAATATGATTTTTTTTTTTCGATTACGTTACACAATACCAAATTTGAAAACTAATCGAAACAGTCGAAACATTTCGATTCGATTGCTGATCGACAACGACAATCGGGGCCTAAGTGTTTTTAAATTTATTTCTAAATGCACATATGTACATATGTACATATTTAAAACCCCATAAATATTAAAATAATTTAAAAACATTTTAAATAAACAAATATACATACTCGTACATACATCAAAGAAACATCTTTTGCTTCGAGAAAAAAAAATCTTTTTTAAAATTAAGATGGTTTTAGTTAAGCACTTTCATATTGGGAAATATTTAGAATAATAATTTGAACAGAATATTTTAGTAAACGTTATATAAATATTAAGATTCTCTAACCCTTATGTAGAAGACTTTCAATAGTTCTTGTTTTAGACCTCTTTCTATTTATAGTGCAATTATAGCCGAGTTAACATCCGTAAGAAAACCGAAATTTATAAAAGGTGATATGATGAATTTCGTAAGATTTTTTGGTTTTCAGAAATAAATGGGTAATAGTTTTTTTTGCACTGACCTAGTAGAAGAAGACACATATTTTTGACACTCATACAAGGATATCTAAGGTTTTGATTGAAATGTCGAGATATCGTTAAATTATAACTTATTCTTGTAATTTGATTTGATATCATATCAAAACCCCTTTATTCGTTTTCTGCTCAATTTAGCGTCTATTGAAAGAAAAATTGCATTTTTTGTGATAAATGATGAAATGTTCATGTCAATATAAAGAGGAAGGTACATATGTCGTTAATAATGGAAATATTAGTCAAATAACCGCTTCGGTTACACTTACACAACCGTATCCTTTTCATGAAATTTTCCTTGGCGAAATCACGAAATGGCTGCTGTTGCAGTATGGCTTCAATAAGGTTCACAAATTCCATATCTGGAGGTATTAAGTCGACGCCTGGGCTGTTGGCGTAGACCCGTCTTTCACGTAGCCTCAAAGGAAGAAATCTCAAGTTGTTAAATTAGAAGATCTCGGTGGCTTTGTGATCACCCCTTCGAGAGATAACACAGTCCGGAAACTTTTCCCTTAAAATATCTATGGTTTCGTTACTTGTGTGTCACGTAGCTTTGTTGAAACTAAACGTTGTCCTGCCCAATAGCATCTAATTCCGGCCATAAAAATCATTAATCATATCTCGATAACGCAATCCATTCACAGTAACTGTTTTACGAAAAAGTAAAGTCCAATTAAACCGCCGGACCATAAACCGCACCAAAGGATGGAGAGACTTTTCAACAATAAACCTTGGGTTTTCTAGATGCAACAATTTTGCTTATTGACGTAGCCACCGAGATGAAAAAGAGCCTCATCAGCCAAAATAATTTTTCGATGAAATCCCGGATCATTATCATCCATTTCAAGGACCAAATTAGCAAAGACAAAACAAGCATGTATCGTTCCATTTGTATTAATGGTGTAGTTTCTAATTATCAAGTGTCAACAAATTACAGCTACAAAACTATGTCACTTTTACACTTAACGAAATAGCTGAGGCTGTCTGCCACCGCTACTTTTCTTTTCTCATAACCGTGTTGACAATTTATTCAAAACATAAAATACTTTTTTCTATTTTGACGAAAGAAATAGCTTTGAGTGTGAAATTTAAGTTGTAATTATTTAAAAATTCTTCTCTAACTAGCTATACATGTCCTTGAACTTTATTTACTATGACAATCTTTTGATCACAACATTTTCAAATATTGGATTTACTTATTAGTGTTATTTAAATCCATTTTACTCCTTCTATCACAGCGAAGCCAAACCCAGAAATAACAAGGATATCGTTTTTGGAACCAAACATCAAAGCATTGCATCTTATGGTAAGGAATAATATTATACTGAAGTTGTGCATGTTTTCCAAAAAATTAGTTTCACATTGAAAAATCCCAAATTATTTTGAGCATTCATACGAGTCTAGTTATCAAAAAAAAAAAAAATACTTTTAAAGGGTTTTTTGAAGCGATCCTTGAGACTAAAAATACAGCTTTTTGCTTTCATCCTTTCTCATATAACTCTATGAATTCCTTTTCAATGGAAATATACTGGTACGTACCAACAAGCAATGAATTTTGGGGACTGGGAAAATTTTCATCACCACAGGATGCAAGCAATTTCTGTGTCAACTTTTGTATACCTATCCCTTGCTTTATTAGGACCGACAGCAACTTCCTGCACGAATATATGAATATTGGATACGCCTCAATTTAAACCATGAATCAATAGGGAGTTCTGAAAGAGCCGCAGGATCTGTTTGTCTAACTTTTATGAGAGAACTTTATTTTACATACTAGTATATGGTCGACTGTTGTAGAATTGAGAAGAAGACACATTTTATAAGAAAGAAAATTAGCAAAGAAAAACATTTACTTTCACTGAAAAAAGAGTCTTAAGCTTAAGGGGTAATAATTTATTTTTTTACAAACAAGAGGTCTGATAAAAACGTTTGCTAGATGTTTAATAAAAACTTAACTTCATTCTTCTGAACACATTCGAGACTGGAATGAAATATTCGTATTTCTTTGCCTCGCAGATATCAAGCTACTCTGGTAGTTGTGCATCGCACTTTATTGTTACCTAACTATTTTGTATGCATTTTCAAAAAAAACAAAAATAATGCCCTCTTATTTAAGACTAGTGAAATATGGCTAGTTTAAATTGTATTTATAAAAAAAATTGGTTTATTTTTATTGATCAATAGAATCTATAATATAATTTGGAACATCTACAATTGAATTTTTATATAATAAAGAATATTACATTCATATGGGCTACTGAGGCGTATGTGGAATCTTTTGTGTATGTTAATTTTGAATTTTTGTTTACCTTATAGAAAATATTTTGTATCTTACATGAATTTGAGAATTATATTATCAGTTTAAAAAAGGAGGTGAAAATGCCTTTAAATTAAGGAATCTGCATTGCATCCTTATGAATAAGTATACAAAATAAGGTTTTATGCGATGTAAGTTATTGCTGTTATTTTGAAGAAAATAAATTCAATGAATTAAGTTCACCAACATTTTATATACCTACACCTACACATTATTACATATTTATTAATATAGGGGCTATAAATGGAATGTTGAAAATTAGCTATTGGTTTACATATATCTATATGTATATCATGTGATTTATGTAACTATAATCTACCTATACACTATATTGGATATGTAAAAATTGTTTAATTATTCCATAGAATAGAATATTACAAAAAAAAACTTAACTTATATAACGAAACAATTTTGAATGGAAAATTTTCGCCACACTAACACTCATCACAGAAAACCGAAATAAAGTTTTTAAGGAGTTCAATATAAATATAACTTTATGTTATCAAGCACAATTTGATGATATTTAAACGAAAGATAATTTGTGTTAAAGATCTATTGTTATCTTAATTCTTCAAAAACCTAAGTTTGAATTCTTAGCTGGATATTCCTAAAATTTATAGAATTTGAAAAAGATTTGTCCTGAGTGGCGGATTCATTTTATAACCCTATGTAGGTATAAACATGAATTTTCAATTCAATTTTTGTCTTAATTCATTTGGTCGCTTTTTTGTATTATAAATATGTATGTGATGTGAATTTTGAATTAAGTTCGTCTATTCAACATTTTAAATTATTAAAGGATATTTCAATTAATTCAATTTAATATAAAAGAGTGCACACACGAATAAACAATTCATTATATAGTTAATGACGATTGATGTTGGTGCTATGCATATTTGAATGTTATTTAATTATTTATGTAATAACACAAGCTAATGGCTAATTTGTAATGCACTTACTAATATTTATTCATACAGTGGTGACATTTTATGAAAAAAATATCTAAGTATATATTGTAAAAAAATTCATTAAATGTTCAAAATCAGATTAGTTATTTCGGTATTGAAAATAATGAAAACATTGTTAACAAATGACTATTTTTTACTTTATTCATAGATACAAGAAAAATGCAAATAATAAATTTGACAGCTTTGATCGATGAAACTGATGAAATGCATTTTTTCTGAACAAAATATATATATTAATACATGACTTGTTCACTTAAAGCAATGGATTCAAAAATCGATTTAATTATGAAGGAAAATATTAAACTATGCACTCATGTATAGACAGTTGCCACAAGGGCGTAGTTTCTTAAAACTCTGATAACGAAAAAAACCACACAATCTTAAAAATAGACTAGTACCTACTTTAAGTCGTTATGCATAACTATCTTAACAATAAAATATTTCTTATTACATATAGATCTTGTATATTTAAATAGGATAAGGAAAATATTTGACGGATTTCTATAAATTTGATATGGCTGAAAAGCCCCAATTGTGGAGATGTGCAGAACATACTTTTGACAGGGATTAGTACACTGTAGGTCATTTTAGTTCTTGCATGCACTGGCGAAACACTGTTTCCTTGATCAATATTTTCGATCAAATTGTTTTTGAAATTAAAAGTTGAAAGGTGAATTTCGACACTTGGCAATACTAGTATGTATAATTAAATTGAAACTTTATTGTTTCTCTATGTACATTATGCATAATTTATTCTTTTTACAAAAAAAAATTTAAATTAAGTTTCCCAAAAATACAATTTATTATTTTGCCTTTTAGTTTTATTTCTTAGTGTCTGAATATTAGTAAAATATAAAAGACACTGATTGGATTTTACTGGTGCGCACTCTTATAGAAAAATTCCATTTATTTAATTTCAAAGATTAACGAATCACTAACCTCCAGGTTCACATCGCACGTTTACACTTCAGTTCAGTTGGACCTAAAACGGCAAGAGTTCAAATTTTTTAAAGTTTAACTGGTCCGGTTCGTTGTTAAATCTGAATTTCGTTCAAGGGAGTAATGTAACGTAACGTGTCCAGAACGTCACTTTTATGAAGTTTTTCAACTACCTTTGCAAATCCATTTTTTACTGAGAGATTTATTTTATTCTTATTAAAATCACTTTCGCCAACCGGTAAAAATTTTAAATTAATTTTATTTTCTGAAAAAGAAATATGTTATATTTCGCGATGTTGTAAAACATTTTCCTCACAAAACCGATTCTGTCAAATGGCAGCTTTTAAATTGAAATGTCACAGTGGGAAGTGCTTTTTTTGCTGAACTTAAGTTTAAACCGCAGAATATTGCAGTCTGTTAACTTGAACTGCGAAATAAACTTTGTTCAAGGTTTAAACGAGACTGTCAAACCGAATAAATTCTAAGTCCAGGGATTTAAATTTATAATTATTCATATAAGACCTGTACATGTGCATTTTCGTATATATATACGTTAAATTTTGAATATTGGTTGCGATCTTGATCTTTTACGTTTTTGATTATTTAAAACAGAGCACTTTTGTTCTCATAATTGGACTTATAGCCTTTCTCCTATTCAAGAACATCATAAAAAGCTACTTGTTTTGTCTTATCAAGAGTTCCCATTTACACCCAAGGATTTGCAATCAAAAATCTTATATGTACTCTATGGTTATACATATGTATATGTACTTATATTTTGTTCAATGGATTTAAGTGTAAACTACCAAACTACGTAGGTACATATATTTGGAATAATTTCATATAAATAGGCATTTCTTGTTAATACTTAGTTCATAATATCCATAGGTAGGTACATATCTTGAATTAAGATCCAGGTCCTTACTGGCCCTCAAAAACTTATAACATTCAATAATGCTTTACGGAACTAATCGACTCTCAATAAACTAAGCTCTGCAGGTAATCGGATAAAAGTACAAAGTTCTTTGTTTCTCCATTGAGGTTTATAGTATAAAAACTAAAAACCCATAACCTTTCAACACGAAATCGATAAAAGAGAAGCAATCGTTTACCACATCCTACATGTTTTTAACGAAACAAACTTGATTCAAGGACTTTTCATCCATACTCAGGACCCAGCAACAGCAGTCGTTCCTATTGCCTTTGTACAACACCGGCTATTCCAGGATTTCAGTTGTATACATTACATACATATGTATATATTTTTTTCTTTTTTTTTTTGAGAAATATTTTTTAAGTATTGATGATGAAAGAAACATTCTTCGGTTGAACATTTTAAAGAAAAACAAAAGAAGATTTTTTTTCTGTTTTTATTACCAACCCAACACAAATATCTATTCCTTATAACTAAAGTACAGTAGTGGTCATATTCTGAGAACAGACTAATTAATTTGCTTTTTCAAACCCATTTTCCCAACCATTTGAACTTAAATCTGTTTAGATTAATGAAAATGAGTACTCCACATTAAATTGCAATGCTTTCTTTCCAGTCATTTGCACGTTTGTGGTATTAATTGTGCTGAGCCAGTTGCTTCACACTAAAGTCGTTCAAAAATTGTTTTGGAACTAAAAATTGTCTGATGTTTTTGCCAGGATAATTTATAATTTTTTTGAATTAAGAAACTCAACACTAGATGAAGACATTAGTCCTTTTTTCTAAATGAAAATAAAACAAAGTAAAAGTTAAAAGAAATATATACTTTCAGAAAATTAAAATGATTTCATTAATATTGGCTTCTACCAATAAGATCTTAGTTTTGATATAAGTAAGTATTGTGAATTTTGAACCATGAATTGGATGAGATTTTCGAGTTGCCTTCATTCTGACCACATTTTCGATAACATTAAAAATAATGATAAGATGGTACTTCGATTTTGAAATCGCTGGTATGAAGGAAATAATTCGGATCGAGAATCTTAAAACTCCTTATCTTGTATTTTCCGCCTTGAAAACGATATATTTCTTCACTTTTGAACATATATTTTTACACAAAGTTTTTCAATAAAAAATCGTGTTTAATTTAAATCTACACAAATATAACAATTTTTTGTCGATGATACGATTCCTCGAAAATCAAGGCATCTAAAATATGGCCACTACTGTATATGGATGTTTGAGAAAACCTCACGACTCGTGTTCTAGAGCATTACAAATAGAATCAAGTTATTGAAAAGTTTTGGTCTCCTTTTATGGTGTTGTTTTTATTTCTTCTGTTGGACATCCAGAGAGAGGGATATTGGATGTTGAAATAAGAATAAAAATGGTTGTCGTTGGTACAGCTTGTGTTTTCAAAGTAAAAACCATTGATTTTTGTTTGATTTTAATATTGAAGTTTTTCAATAAATCTTAAAAATAAAGGAAAATTGTATCTTTAGCTATCAAGACTGGAAAACGAGAAATTATTTGATGGATTTACAAATTTATATTCATTCATAATGTTATAAAAATCGAATAGGCATTTTTAGCTTTCATGTTTGATTATTTTGAACGCATATGTGGATCTTACTTTAGCACGCACGATTGTAGTCAAAACTTGAATAAAAACTGCACAAAAAATTAGAACACACATAATTCTAACCTTTAAGTTCTTTTCTAATGCAAATTTGTTAGTTTTACCAGTGACTATGTTAGTGACCCTTGTTATGGTCAGATAGTTTTGTTAAACATTGAATTAATAGTGCAAATTTAAACTTTGTGGTACCATGGTACGCTCGTATTGCCATTCTTAAAGTTCAACTATGAATCATGTATTTGTATCAAAATGAATAGATTAACACACTTTAATTATTAGACCTAGGAATTTCTAAAATAAAACTTGACATTTCCAAAAAATTGTTTAAGAATTTTAAGTTTGACATTTAGCATACCAAAACTGATATTGTAAACTGTCATATCTATTCAAACATGTCAAAAATCTTTCACAAATAGAATTTTTTGTATTCGAAAGCCAAAATCTTTTATGAATTATAAAAATATAAAATACATACCATAATTTCTGACTTTTATATGTAAAAGATTACAATGAAAATTAATATTTATATTTAATTTCTTCAACGAAATGTTCTTGAGAGGAAAAGAACGTAAGAAAATAATAATAGAAAAATTATTATTTAATAGAAATATTTCTTAGAAAAAAAAAACTTTTAATAGAAGAAAGAAAAGAAGTCCCGATGTGCAACTTTTCCGATTCCAGGAATTTTAATGCACACATTTTAACAATTTATACGACTATTCCCTTTCAAATACTAGTTCCTCAAACGACTGCCGGAACTCTTGGAGAGACGCATTGTAATATTTCCTTTTGAAAATAAATGCGATTTCTTCCATAAATAAATAGTAAACTTCATTTCGCTCGACCGTGCGTCTGTGTTTTAATGGTCTTTTTTTTAATTGTTGAGTTTTTAGTTTGTATTTATTCAATATCAATCAGAAATATGTAGGTCTGATCATACCACGATATACTAAGTTGCCTTAAATGAATGTTTCAGGAAATACCAAGAGAGAACGTACCATTCTGCGTACCACCCTTAACAAAGACTCCCAGAATTATAATCACTGTATAACAACATAGTAGTTTCCACGATATTTCGTATATGGTATCATTTGTTAAAAATTGGATCATTTACTTACTCAAATATAATAAGAAATTAGTTTAATTTCGTTTTCAGTTCTAGTTATTTGCTTATTGATTTCGTTTTCGAACATTCATAACGGACTTTTAGAAAAGTTCGAACTCCTAATATTTTACGATACTTAACAGAAAATTCATAGCAGAATAACTTATCTATATAAAATTGATTTCAATTTTTAAAGCTTTAATTTCGTATCCAATTAAGTTTCTTAAAAAAGTTTGCATTTCCATCAATCATTTGCCAACACTTTACATTAATCACAAGCCATAAATTCTGTCAACCTTTAATATAAATTAATTGAAATATCATACTGCTTTCGAAAGAGATCTTATAACCCAAATCCGGTTAATTCTGCTGACCATTATACCACCACGACCACCTTGGTAAAAATGGGATCTTAAATTCAATTAAAATTTTATCCCACAGGGTAAAGCTACTCCATATTTGCTTTACAATTCCAAAACACCATGTTTTAACAAATGAATTTTTAATGAAATAAAACTTTGCTATGTTTTATCATAGAAATTTTGTCGGTAGGAATTAAAAACCCATATTTTCTTAGAGGCACTTTTCAAGTGTAAACATTTTTGTTTGAAAAGAAAAAAAACTTTTTTAACTGTGTATCTATTCGTATGTACATATGTATGTAGGTTAGTAGTGCTGGCTTTGATGTAATAGAATTATCACAAAATGTCGTAATATTTTAGCAAGAATTTTTTCTTTCTTTATAAAGTCGTGGAGTGCAATCAAGATTTTAATTGCATTGTTATTTATACAGTCTGCCTGCCACTGAACAGTCTGTTTATGTAAACTAGAACGGAGAAGAAACCATGGAAATGGATGGGAAGGAAGCTAAGAGGAATATAATTTGATCAAATAAAAAAGATAGATAGATAGATAGAGACAAAGCTAAGTGTACTGCTATTTTTTATTTCGAGAAACGCAGCAAATTCCATTTTATTTATGAGCTAGAAAATTGTTTCACAAGTATAAGAACAAAGCTTTCTATTTTATGCATGCAAATATACATACATATTGTATCAAGATATGTACTGCATTATAAAATGAAATTATAGGAATTGATTCTGCAATTGAAAAGAAACACATGGAATATTTTTTAAACAAAACAAAATGAACGAGACGAGTAGAGAAAAAAAAGGAATCTTTTAATGAAATAAAATAAAAATTAAATTCACAACTTAGAACTTCCACTAAAATTGTTTGCATTAAAATTCAAATACAGAAACACTTTGAGGTTCGAAAGATAACCTCATCACGTCAAGAATATTCTTCGGATATTAGAAAAATGAAGTTTAATTTGAACACACGACACACACGGGAAAATTTAGAGTCCAAGTTTGGGCAATACAAACCTATTTTGCCTGCAAATATTTTGTCTTCAAGGAATGTGCGATGATGTATAAAGCAACCAGCAAAAATTAAAATAAAATTAAAATAAAAAAATCGCGTATACGCCCCATTGCACCCCATTTGACTTAGGACTAGCTAGTAGAACAATGAAATCCGATGTTAGAAGTTTGTAGATTAAAGCAATGTTTAAAAGGGTTTATGAAAAGTAGCCATTACAATTTTCACTAGGCAGATTTTCCGAACATGTTCAAACTTCATAATTTTTGTTTAAAATAATTTTTTTTTAAACTTTCAATAAATTTCAATAAATATGTACGAAGTTTTCAAAGTAATAATGAAGTTATCAGCATTGTTTGAACCTAGCCTCTTTTATAATTTGTTTTTAATATAATTTCTTTTTATTAAGTTTTTGTTTACCTATATATTTATGTACATAAAAAGATTTTAACGCTTTTCAAATACATATTTCTATTTATGTATGAATACTAACGACACAAATGTCCAGCATTGTTTAAGGACCTTGCGTTGGCAGGTTTCCAATGAAACGCAATTCAATCGGTTCAGACAGACAGCCAAAACAGATAAACCCTTAATGGTCTCAAAATGCATGAATGTAACCGAATATCTTGACATAAAAATTAATGACTTGCATTTATAGAAATTCAAACTAAAACAAAATACCAAAAGTCAACAAAAATAGTCAAAGTTTAAAAAAAAAGTTCTGAAATATATTCAATAAATCATTTGAAAAAAAAAACAAGTTTGAAAAACTGTTTTACTGTGCATGCACACATACATAAATATAAACGATTATGTCAAACTTTCACAAACTTCTCAAATAATAGCAATCACAACAAACCAAAACCTAAAAGAGAAAGAAGAAACTTTTTTCAACCTAACGAGTAACAAAGGAATCAGTAGACAATATAGATACAAAAAAACAGTGATTTCTAGAAAATCAAAAGATACCACATTTCTTGGTTCTTGCCAACAGCCAACATAAAGCAAAGTTCTTAAAAATATACCTAATTTTATTTCCAACATCAGACATCTTGTTCATGTCCATGAATTGCTTGCACTATTATTTATTACCCCCCTGCCCACTCTAGCTTGAAGCATTTTCCTTCAAAGTGACAGTCGCATTTCTACAAAATAAATGAAAACAAAAAAAAAAACTGAAGATATAGAATACCAAGAGAAGAAAAACAGAAATCCTTGATTCAGAAAGCCAACTGAACTGAAGGATGCAAAACTTTTTTCTAAGGACACAAAAATGCTTATTCTCTGTGTACTTAGTCACTTTGTTGAGAAATACAAACATGATATATTATTTACAAACGTGTATAATTGAGTTTTTTGTATTTGATTTTTGTCGGGTAGATGTATGTATGTATATGTAATGTATGTAAAATGTATGCTTTACATTTTGAAGGCCGCAATGGAATAAAAATAACGTGTAAAGGATTTTACGTAACAAAATGGTGGGCGGCAAGACGTGATTATGACCAATCGCATTCGTTTTAGATGTAAACATTATTAGGTAGTTGTTAAATTTTTAACTGAGTTCTTTTTTAAAGAAATATTAAGAACTTCACTCATTTTCACTTAACTTGCTTGGACTGAAAATACAAATTGTGTACTAAATCTAAAAGCTATCAGCTGAACAGTCCATTTTTTATAGATGTCCTTTTTTATGTATAGATATCTAATATGCATTGCTAAGAAAACAACAAGTAAAAAAATTCCACGTTCGTTATTTCATATCCCACTCTTAAGAATATCGGGTGATTCATGGTGAGGTTTCATTTTCAATAGGCTTTTTTGATAGACTACTAATCATACTAGTTTGGCATTTTTATTCAGTATCGTTTTTCGTCCGATTGGAGGATCTTACGGTATGCATAATCGACTTATTAAAACCATTATTCCCAATACCATTCGAAAAATTGAGTACCAATTTACTCGACCAGTTTGACCACATCCAGCAAATAGTAAAGAGACTATAGTAACTGTAACCGTGAAGACATCGACCTAAAAGCGTACAAAATTGAACTAGGACAAGGATTGAAACGCCAGGCGACTGGAATTTGCGTCGTATTTCCAGTTAATTGGTTCTGGAAAATTCAATGAAATCATGAAATTACGTAATTCGTATATTCAGTAATGAAGAAATTCTATAGCTCAATGGATCAAACCTTACGATAAATCAGACTTTAAAAGTAGCTATTTTTGTAACGTTATTTTCTGTTAAATTTCAGGCATTCTATACAAATTTGAATTTCTCATGCCAAACCCACCATTTGACAATTCTAGTAAGACACCCTTTGTTATCGTTCGATCAAAATTTAGTGTTGTTCCAGTGTGAATCCATCAACCAAAATGCCCACTTACTCTTACTCAATTACGTATAAAGGAAGTAAAAGAAACATATCTACTGAACAAGTTATTACAGTTTTAAGGATACGGTTTTCCTAATTGAGCTTCACTTCACTTTATTATTCAACTCAGTAATAAACAAAGGGATTAAACTTGAAAAATCGTTAAATGGCCTTAAAGGCTTTTGAACTTCATTAAAATTTCTCTATTCACTCTACTTCATTTTATTTTATTTCTTATTTTATTCTATTTCATTTCCTATGTCTCACCTCATGCTCCATGTTACAGTTTTAAGATGGCAATCAGTGAAAAGTTCTTCATAGTTATGTTTTTCAAATTGTTATCAAAATGTCATTATCATTACGCTCTATGTGATTTTATAAAAGAGTTTGTGACCCCATTCGTTTGCATTTAAATTGTTATTAAAAAAATATAAGAAATACAAATTTAACTTTAAGTTAAGACTTAAAATATTCTAATTTACTGTATAATTTTTAGGAAGGTCTTCAGAGCTTGAAAAACTTCCATTCCTCACGGATTTATAAATTATTCATTTAATAAAAAACATAGGATAAAAAAAGACAGAACTAGAGATAGCTTAGCAACATGATAATAATATTAATGTAATATTAATGTGTGTACTGGGTGCTCTGCATCTGCACTCATATTATTTTCCCAAGCATGAAAACCATATCTTCCAGAATTAATAATTTTATTCAACAGAAATACTAAGTATGTCTACGTCCACTTTATCACGAAGACGCCCACAAATTGTTTTCATTATTATTATATATTTTTTTTCTGAATATTTTTTAATAAAATATCCCAATTTCCATCACTCTCAATTTGTTAACGCAAAAGCACCTCTTCATACTCATACGAGTATGAACATTCACAGATACTCGTACATTTCAGTAAAATAAATGTTAATCTCGATTTCGCAACAATAAATTCCACTCCCGAAATCAAGAGCTGCTAATTGAAAGTTATTGACTGAGTCGGCAATGTATTGTGAATATTTATGTACATATGTGTGCAAATCCTTCATCAGGACTCAAGTTTTATATCAGTGACATTTTGTGAGTTAAATTCCTCTCGAAACCCAACAATTCGTTAAAAGTTTTACTCTGAATAATCGAATCGGGAAGTTCAGATACACTGAAAAAAAATGTAATAAACTTTAAAAAAAAAGAAGATTTTATGTGTTCTATTTCACAAAATATTTTGTTTAAAAAAAATTTAGCCTATGATCAATGAAGTTTTTGTTTTAATCATTAACAATGGAGAAGCTAACGACTTCGATTTGAAATTTCCTAAAAAATAAAGCGAGTGATTGTGACCGGCCAAGTTATTTGCTGAATATCCAATTAATTCGAACGACCCGATTAATAAAATGTCGGTTTATAGAAAACTAGAGATCGAGCTTAAATTTAAATGGCCCAGCTTAACCTGATTAAAACTGTTAAACGTAGTAGTTTTTAGAGTTTTTACCTTTTTACGTAACGTTTGGGAGATATTTGACAAAAACAGGAAAGATTTCTTAAATTATTCAACTCAGGGTTTCTTATTAATTTAAATATTTAGGATATACAAATATTTGTATATGTTATAGCACACAAATTTAAGTACTATTTGAGTGTTTAAGATTTTTAATACTAATACAAGAATTGTATTTAAATTCTGATGTTTTGCTTTGTCAAGTTAGAACTCCATACCTCCTTTTTTGGGACAATTTTTCTTTTCGCAACTAGTTTACAACAATATAACTTTAATAAACTGCATACTTAGTTCTTTTAATTTCGAAAAGTGTAACTTGACATAGGTACATACATACGTCAAAAAATCAAACTTAAAATAAAATTCGAAAAGAACCGTTTTTAAACTATTTAGCCAAATATAAATAATAAGTATATTGTGCCCTTGTATCTTTTACTTTTTTGTGAGTGTACTTTGGTACATATATGAACATCCATTAAAATGGATGCCATGGCAAATAGTGTCTATTAACTGAAGTAACAAATATAAAAAAAATTATTCAATGATCTTCTTCAACTTGAAACATCGTGAGCAGAGAAATTCGTTGACATATTAAATTGAAGAAAAATTAATTAACAGTAAATCAACGAGAGTCGAAAAAAAACAGCGAAAAGCATTAAATATGTCGGGCTGAGTTACTTCAAAAAGCCGAAATAAAAGGAACCCCTTCAAAATGCCTGATGAATGGGAAAGTCACAACTCACAACACATTACGAGTATGTACTTTACTCGTACAATATAAATAGAAGGCTTTTTGAAAATATTATCCTTGAAGTTGAATATTCGCGTGGTTGTTTATGATGAGTTTGGGTTGTATCTTTTTTTTTTTTCTTTCTTACTTAATATGAATATCACAAGGCAGGGACAATGACATATTTCTTAACATGATTTGTCATCAAAAGTTTCAAGTTATATTTCGCAGTGAGCTGTGTCATTTTTGTTGAGATAGCATCAACTTGGATGATATTCAGTTTTGAAAGTGAAATATTATAATTTATGACATCAAATTAAATATTATTTTCTTTACTTATACACACATTACATACATACATATAATATAATGTGATGTTGTATGCTGTGACCTCTTTGAACTTGGGACTTACATACGTATATCTATATGTATATTTTTCAAGGTCAAATGAAATGATACTTACATCGTTTCAAAGTTGTATAAACCTTGAAAAATAGGAGTGAAATACATAAAATAATAGATTCGTGTACATCGTAATTCCACCTTTTTCAAGACCTTTTGCTTTTAACCACTGAAAGAAAATATTTACTGTTTGAATGTATTTTAAAAAAATATCCATTTTTGTGGAGTTTTAAATTTGTTACGAGTTTAATCTTAGTTACCTTACTCGCAAAATATTTACATACATAATGTGCATCTTATATATAAAATTCTCGTGTCACAATGTTTGTTCCCATACTCCTCCGAAACGGCTTGGCCGATTTGTATGAAATTTTATATGCATATTCAGTGGGGCTGAGAATCGGTTACTATCTATTTTTCATACCCCTATGTGATGAGGGTTGTCCACCACTAACATTTTTTTTTAATGTTGCTATTTAAAGGCCATGTATTTAGATTTTATTTTTGAAATATCTATTAGACTAAAGTAAACTTTTTAAAAAACGGATTTTTAGATCTAAATTAACAATAGAATCAGCCATTTTAGTGAAGGAATAATAATAAATCATTTAATTAATTAAAGTTTGGTGTATGCAATTAATGGTAAATAAGTCCCATATTTTAAAAGATCAAAAAATGAATTCTTAAAGAACTAGCAACATAAAGCTAGCATGACAACTTCCGAAATATTAAATTTAAGAATGCCAGTTATTTTCGCTATTTTAGATTTTTTATCTCGTAAGAATTACCTTCTGATGTACAAATTTAGAAACAATTCTGAAATAAATTATTAACAAGAACGTGAACATCTATATTAATTCTATGAATTCTATTTTTGGCAATATTAAATATTTCAAGAAATGTGCTCATTCAAGCAATTTTAAAAAGGAGGATAAGTAAATTGTCTTCATAAAAATAGTGATCTAAGAAATGTACACAAAGGGTGTTCAAGTGCATTTAATTTGAACCCATGCATTTATGTATATTGACATTGACAATATTTTTACTTATAGAATTATTAAAAAGCCTGAATACTGAAAACTGCACTTTCCTTTTCCCAGTTTTATAAGTTTTATAAGAAAGTTGTCAATTCAAGATCTTTTAAAAAAATATAATCACTTATGATTTTTAATGCGGTAATATAAATCTAATATTAAGTTTCTTAGACGACTATGTTAATTAATTTATAAATTGGTTCAATTTTATTAATTAAGCTGAACTATTCGGTCTTAGAAAATTCTTGAAATGTGTCAGTACATTTCTTAAAACAAATTTATATTACAGGATGTAAGGAAATACATTTAAAATTTTTTGTTTATCCTTATAGCTTGAATGATAGAAGGTTTATTATAAAATAAATTACTCTCAATTAATTGCAGTCTATATACATTTAATATACAATCAACAGTTAATTTGGCCTTGCATACAAAAATTACATAAAAATCGATTCTGAATTTAAGAATGACTGGACGAGTTCATCAATGAATGCGAGTTTAAAATTTTTTTTTTGTTTTTATTGTTAGCTTTTATTGGACCTTATCTTATTTTTAAGAAAGTAACTCTAAAAATTATTCAATTTCCGTCAAATTATTTGTTAATCAGTAACTAAACGAAGTGCATTCAATGAACTTTAAAATCTTTCTGATTGATTAAAAATCTTTCTGATTGAATTTGAGTAAACAATAATTAAAAATTCAGAGAAATGTATAAGCTATAGTTTTTTTTTAATCTTAATTACACAACACTAGATCAGAGGGGGCGCTAAAGAGTTAAATAAGGTGTGGGATTTCCAAGAAAGTATTTCTAATAACTGTAATTATAGCTTTAAATATTTTTTCCTGTGAAAAACACTTCTGAAATTCATAATTCAAAATTTAATTATTGAACAACTGTAATATTCTCTTTATGATAACAGCTAAAATCACTGTTATTAATCTACAAATTAGCAGTTTGGAGGAAACACGCAGACATTTACGAAAGGCAGAGAGAAGGGAACTCACAGTAGATTTTAGATAGCCTCAATCTTTCTACTAACCGCACTCACTGATGTTTGACTTCGGCAATCGGGAATAACTAACTGGATATTATGCCACCTGAAAAGTATGTAATACAATATTTAAAATTGAGTAAAAAAAATTGACGTTTGTTTTCCGTAAGGACTTAGGCAACGAACCAAATTAAGGACTAGAGACGTGGCCATTGTTTAAAATGTACATAATTTATATGTATGTATATGTAGAAGAGGCCTTAATCTGAGACGAATTTAAACGATTTCATGTGTGATTATCCATTTTTTATTATCAGATAATCAAAATGTTATTTCTAAGGCTTTCACATATACACATAAAAGTATTTAAATCACCACCGCATTGTTACGCACATAAAATTGAGCAATTTTCTTCAATTCAACATTTATATAGCTTTACCTTGTATGAATGTATGTATGTATTGTATACATTTGATAATTGACGTCACCTTGCTCATGGAAATGGAGACAAAAACATCCTTGAAGAAGTGCCCTCGTTAAATAAGTACTTCCAATTTGAATAAATTTCTTCACTTGGTTGGAACGTACCCACGCATATTTGCATTCTCTTTTCATTGTCTTTAGTTGTCTCCTTATCCTTACTAAAGGTGCAAACATGTATACATAATAAATAATGGAATAAACCCACAAACCACCACCCACATCCACACCCCAATACTTTAGACTTTCGTAAACAAAAGAACGTTAATAGCACAACATCAGCACTTTGATTAATTTAAAATTGAATTCAATTTGAATCATTTGGTAAATTCTTTCTTATCATCCCAATTACTCTTATTGCTGTCAGGTAATGTTGTGATGGTGTGGAAGTGGTGGCGGATTCACAGTGGAACAAAATCAGTTCAAAGTAGGAATGCATGTATGTAACTTTTAGCTGTCAAATTGTTTACTTCTTCTTAGGATTTACTACACAAAAAGTTTCATATTTAAACTTGAAATATGTAATAAAAAAAAATACATTGATCCCTTTTACAGCGCCTTTTTCAAATTCACATTAAAAAATAGCATGTGTCCTTTCTTATGATCTCGTTCAAATTTCATTTGAATCGGTTCAGTAGTTTTAGCGTATGAGCGTAACAAACAAACTTTATTTCAAATTTATAATTCATATTAATACTGATAGTGATTTTGATTAAAACGCTTTCCAAATGACTTTCTCTAAAAATGCGTCTATGTAAAACAAAGTTAACTGATGACGGCACATTTATACAAAGTTTAACTGGCTGTAAAAAACCTAAGCACTGCAAAATTTCATTGATTTTTTTTTTTCTCAACTTTTCAAGAAGAACTACCCTACTGTGCGACGAGGGCAACAACAACGAAGAGGGTGGCGTATTTGTATGGCAAGTATATTGTATGTATAGGTTTGTGCAAGTATTCTTTAAGCTGTTGACATCCTATCGAAATGTTGGCACATCCACGCCTAATAACTGCCATTCTTTTTACCGATGTTACATCATTTCTATATCTGCATACCCAACACATACATAGGTACAGTCATACAGACTCAGGTCATGAGTAATTGACCCAAAAAATGAAATGACAGTTGTTGCCTTTGAAAATGATATTATTTTTAAGCCATTTTTTCATTTTTATTCCACCCAAAAACGTGTACAGTCGTGAGTTTTGATATAAGGTTATGGTTATCATATAACGCATTTGACACATCCTTTATAGAATGTCCTTTTATGGTTTAGGTATGTATATGTATGTATGTTATATATGAGGGTTGTAGGTATGATGCTTGAAATGGGTGAACTTGTTGTCTTGTTGTAATATAAGAACCTTTGGATGTGGTTCATTTCGTGCCTTGAGTGCTTGTCACGTTATTTTATTTGATAAAAAATTTTCATTTTTTATTACTTTTGAATTTAAAGGGCCAGACTGATGCTGAAGAGAATGATAGAAGGTTTATGTGACACCCTTTAAAGATGTTCCGTCAACATTATTTCGATTTTAATAATCTTGCAAGAGTATGTATAAAGTGGAATTATGTACATGCATAAACCCACGTAAAGGTTCAAGGTTAATTTTTATTTAAGGAATGGTATTTTTTTTTCTTTAATTTAGTTTTTTCCTTAAAGTAATATAAGAGCAGAAATCTTTGAACAACAGATGCTTAACTCTCGAATGTTTGGACATAGAGGTTATAATTTCATGTTTGGTTTATGGTCATGGTGGGATGAATTAATTTATTAGGTACTTAAGTGGCTTTTTCTGGATTTTATGTCAGTATTTATCATGCTAAAAAATTGTCTTTAGCTTTTATTTTTGGGGTGGAATAAGGGAGATTATGTTGCCAGAGCGAATCATTTTTTTCAGTATTGCTCCCTAAGGTATTAAACACGAAAAATATATGCTTTTCTACCGATAATCCCTTGTTTTAAAATTTATCAAAACAAATTGTTAAACGAAGGTTAAGTAATAAAAATTAAATTTGAACCAAACAATATTGTACCTGGCCTCTATAAATTAGAGATTAGTCGCCTTTTTGAATGTTTCAAAAGTATTATTTATACTGTGTAAGGTGTTATTTATTTAATTATAATTTAATTCAAATTTTAACTTTAGAATTTTTTTTTCAAGATGTGCTTCAAGCTATACTTTAACTTTATGTGTGTATATGTCTTGTAACAGCTTACATAGAATAAGAACTATATACCTAAGTCAGGTTGCACATTAGCTATGAACAAATTTCAAAAATAATGTCCACTATGCTTAATACATACACATTACACATACATAAATAAATGTAGCTTTGTATATGTTTATCCCGTTCATGACATTTGCAGAAATACCTTATATCATTAATTCGTTACTTTAATATCCCAAATATTATTCGGTTCCAATAGTGCTTATAACATTTTAACCAATTCGACATTTTATTTTTGTTCATTAATCACTTCAGGTGCCGATAGTCATTTTAGCTTTTAGGAGGCGTAGGGCGTGGTCGTATAACCAAACTGCAAAAAGAAGGCGTTAAAGCGAAATAATAAGTCATCATCTCGATTTGTTTTAACCTTTGGGGCTAACTATAATAACGATGGCTTGAAAGTACAATTTATCGTAGAAATTCTTTTATAGTACTTAAACAAAAGGTTTTAGATCTTAAGATAGAGAATAAATGTGGTATCAGGTATTTAATTATGTTTAAACATAATAAAACTTGATAAGCCTTATAAATAATTATCTAATGAGGTTGTCGCTACAAGCAAAAAATTAGTTTCTTAAACGACTTTTATTTATAATTGTGCAATGAGATTAAAGCAGAAATAGAAACGAACTCAAATCGAAATAAAATCATAATAATCTGTTTCTTACGTACAATATTGTAACTTCATAAATAAAATTAAACACAAACAAAATTTACAAGCATTTTATAAGCAGCTTTACAAATTTTTCAATTTTTTTTTATAAAGTAAACTTGAATTTCCCTAAATTAATAGAATCATTCTCTGACATCATAGTCTGACTTTGAGCTCCATAGTTTTTATGACCATAACCATATTTCAAAAAAATACATATTTATTGAAGTTTTCGAACAATAAATGTAAAGCCCAAATATTTAAAGTTTCTTAAGGTGGTTTTCACTCATAACTGGCAATATGATTTTGATAACATTTTGGTGCTTATTATGACATTCTCTTTCGTTCGAAAGTGATTCGAATTCGTTGAAACTTAATTTTGAGACTCGGCGATTAGAATGTTAATCGAACAAATCGAAAGTTCACCCAATCCATAGAAAGTTCATTCATTTGCGCAATTTTGACATTCGAAAGAATAGAATTAAATGTCATTTTTGTTTCGTTTGAATTTTTCTGTCGAGTAAGAAACAAAACATGTAAGTTTTTAATTATTTCATGGAAAATAAATTACTTTTATTAATTTTTTTGTTGTTTTATGTTTAAAGGTCGCATTCCAACTGGACAAACCGCGAACAAAAGCGAAAATTAATTAAAATAATGGAAGAAAAACCCGGAGGTAGCAATGGGTTTGAATCATCCACTATCCTTTTACTCTGAACTTCTTCAGCACCATCTTCATTTTTTATAAACAACACAAATGGCATATTTTCATTGTTATTTAATTATTTTATGTTTTTATCAAACAAATTTAAATTATTAAACAATAAACAAAACAATTACAATAAACAAAGATTTGGTTTTGACATTTCACAAACACTTCTCTTTTGTTTTTAATATTTTAGTGTGACCAAGTGTATACAAAAAAAATAAGAAATTAGAACGCGTCATGAACAACTTATTTTTTTTAAGAATAGTTTCAAATCAGCCGAGTTGACACAAAAAATGTAATGAATATGTATTTATTTATGGTTAAACTTTACTTTATAATAAAAAAAATGTATTATTTATTTTGTTTCTTGATTCTTTATCCCATGTAAATGTAAAACGGTCATACTTATTCAAATATAAACATAGGAAATGTCAAACAGCTGATACTGAAAATGAATCTCTTTTCAAGTTCATTTTATGCTATCTTTCGCAAATGAATGTTATTCGATCGAATCTCAAAATTAAGAAAGTTCATTCGAACGAATAGAATCATTCTAACGAATAGACTATTCATGCGAATGTCATAATAAGCACCTTTATAAAAAAAATATTAATTAAACCGTCTTCAATACTGCAAAGTTATATTTAGTTCTTGGTGAACTTCTTAAAAATCATAATCCAAAATCCTTAACACATGTTACGAATTTAGAATGCTTCCTTTATCATTCCTTAAGGGTATCCCCTCCATAAATCACCAAAGCACATTATTTCTCGGAAACAGCCCACACCTAAAATATTACACCTCAATAAGATATTAGAAATTCTTCACACATTATTAATATTTAATTTTGTATATGTATTTCCTTTTTACCATAATCGTCGTCATAAAGTCATGAAATCCTTTTAATCCTGCGGCAATTCAACACCTAATTATACACAGATAGGAGAAAACATCGTCACATGTATTTTCGACCTTAAATGCAAATATTGCCAATCCGCAAAAAAAAACCAGAGGATTTTCTATAGAACGGTAGTTTTGTGTTTTTTTATAGCAATAATAATTATTAATTAAGAACTTTTTTATTAAAAAAAAGTTGACGAAAGGTAATTGTCTTCAAACAAAGCAGTCCCAATGCCAAGCTGTTTATATTTTAGTTTTGATTTTGAGAATATCTCTGCTTTAAACAAAAAATTACCACAATTCCATTAACAGAAAAAAAAAAGAATTATTGTTGTAAGAACTTTTTTTGGCTTTTAAAATGTCTTTAAGAGAAAAAATTGAATTAGTTATTTAATTGCAAACCCAAACCAAAATCATCAATGTCTACTTCCAAAAAAAATAAAATCATGGTTGTTTGCCAGGTTTGCCACTTGTTTAAAAAGGCGTAACTCAATTACATGATAAAGTTTGGAGATTCTAGATTTCGGGAAAAAAGCCGTAATTTTTATCACAATAACTTTTGCAACTCAAACAAACGAACCTAAACTGTATATTCCTTAGTCCTGTAGCCACTATACCTACATAAAGGGCCAGCAATAGAAAAAGGTCCTTGCACAACCAAACGAAACGAAACCATTTATTTCAATTTCATTTCACGCGTTCTTCCGCACAAAAGTGGGTAGAACATGGTTGACAATAGAGGTTAAGTTGATTGCACGGTTTTATTTTTTCTTCTGCACTCAAACACACACACACACACACATACAGACGCCCACAGAAGAGAAGCACTTTTCCTGGTTATTCATCAAATACCTATCCTTGCTTGGAGGATCCACAGTGTCGCCTTATACTCATCTGTGTCATATTTTTTAGCCCCAAGGGAATAACAAACAGATCATATTTCGAGCAGTATCCAAGTATCCGTGCAGCTTTTCCAATTTTATTCTTCGTTGTTTACCAGAAAAAGCTGGTTTGCCATGGGTTTAGTTTGGTTGCGAGGGGTGCGAAAAATGTAAGGGCACGGACGACCGACGACAACAACGACAACGACGACGACAGTGAAAATGACGTGGGTCGGTGGGTATCCTTGGAAAAAAACTACAAGCGGAGGAGGCGAGAAAAGTTTTCCTTTTTGTTGCAACTACAAGTACACTGTGTGATAATGGTTTCTTTTCCGTATGAATTCAGTGCGGTGAACTAATGTCTGACGGCTTGGTAAGAACTTTTTGAAATATTATTTTGCTTTGAAGGAATGTGGACGGTGCTGGATTCCACAGAGGCGATATTGGGCCTTTTGGTGAGGTTGATTTATGCAAACAAAAGAACTTTATGTTCAAGTGGCATAATATTGAATCCATGTTTTTGAGGTCGTTTGTGCAGTTGTGCAAGTATTAGTATTTCACTTTCTGTTGGTCTTTATTGTTTTTCTTTCACAATGTGGTGATAAAAGTAAAATACATAACTCCCTTGAGATTAGAGCTTCAATTGAATATGGAATTACATATATAGGTCATAGGAAAAATCCACTATCTTCTGAGAAATTGGACAATCTTCCAAGAGGAATTATTATCACGAAGCGTGCTTTCAAACAAGAGGTATGGTTAAATTCGGCATGAAATTGAAAGTCCTTTCTATCCTTAACACTATTCGTAATCGTACACAGAAGTGGTAGAGAGTAAGACACTATAGACATGGGTTCAAGAATTATGAATTAACTTCCGATAGGGAGTTACTTATTTCAATTTGCAATAACCATGTACGTATGTTCCAGGGACGAAGCGTCCATATATTGAGTGGAATGAGTGCTTCCGTAAAGCAATTCAAAAAATTATATGATTTAAGAAAAGAAATTTTAATTCGAAACTGATCTAATCGAATATTATTTAATCTCTTCTTTAAATTAATAAAATCTCATAACAAAAGTCGTTCAGGAAAAAAAATGCAAAACTATAACTACAAAAACTCAAACTTCAATTCCACGGGGAATGCACAATATCACTCCATTATACACTCACGCTTGCAAACAAATATTTGGAATGCATACCAGCTAGGCATTCTGATATATCGCCTACTCTCAACTCTCACTCAATCTCGTTCAAAGCATTTTTTTTGTATTTGTTGGCGTTCACATAAGAAGTAAAGATTGAATTGAGTGAACTCATTATGAAAATTTGTGAAAACAAAAGTAGAGCAGGAAAGGAGAGATATGAGTTATTTGCTTCTTCTCATTCATTGAAATAGGGGTTGAAAAGTTTATTTAACACTGTGTTCCTTTTTCTTGTTATGTTTTTTATCTGTGTGTGTGCCAATCGCATTGTCAACAATGCTAATGCTAATGTTTTCTGATCAATGATATTTTTCTTAAAAATTGAAACTTACATTTAATTTTACATTAGTTTTAAGTTATTACTCAATTTAATATTTTAATAAATGAGTTTTATAAAATTTTCTTTTACATTTGTGTAATAAAAGAAATATGATCTTGATAAAAACTTTGTATTTAAGTGCAATCATAAGTGCTTCCGCTTCCAAAAAAGTCACGCCTCGTGCCTGGTATGTTCTTATATTAAGTAGTACGTTTAAGACCTTTTTTCGTCTACAATATCTCAAGACAGGTTATAACTTCAAAAGTTGAATACAAAATTAGTGAACGGTTTTTTCACCAGAGCAATAAAAAAAAATGTGAATATGAAAAAAAATTAACACAATTTTTTTTAAATAGAAACTGTCAACAAAAATGTTGTAGGTCAAATATACCATGAATGAAAATTGAAATCGATTTAAATGCTATTTTTTACTATGGGTAATGACGACATCTGATAAAATGTTCGAAGAAATTTAACTAACAGTTTTTTTTTCACACAAAATAAGTTTAACAAAAATTGTTAAAATAATGTTCGGCTCGAACATCTTCACAAAAAGCAAAGAAATTGACTTCATATGTATCTTATTTTTACCAAACAATACGTTTGTCAATAAATGATAAAATATTAGCAAATATCAAATTGACAATTTTTTTACAAAAAAAAAATAAAAAACTTCGAAAGTTTCTACCCAAAAATTTAAAAACATGTTTTTTCGACAAAAAAATATCTCTACAAATTTCTGAAGTCACAATTTTTTTGAAAGTAAAATTTGTATGAATTAATAGCAAAAGTTAATCAGTTAATATCAAGAATAAATCGAAATCAGGAAATATTGAACTTTTGTTTTGTTTGAAGACTGAATGATAACACCTGATAACTTTTATTTTATTGGCAATTTTATTATAACATGACAAATTCAAATGCCAAGTTTTCGTAGTATGATGGAAAATTATTAGTGATGTGATACTTTCCTGCGCTAATCTTTAAAATTGATATAATCATTTCGATTGTAGAATACGATGAGTGAGTTGTGGATGGATTTGGAACCATTTTTTCACATATTGATTATTTTATAAATGTCAAACTGGACAATTGCTACTGTTACTATTTTAATAAATAAATAATCAACCGATAATTTCGCATTAATCAAAGGTACTCAGTGGTTATTTATTTAAATCTGAAAATTTTATCAATGTGTGTTGTCCACCTGGGACTATAATTTTAAGAAAGTGATAGTTTCGAAAATAATGGAATATTTTTGATGATTTTAAATTATCCCTCGAAAAGATATTTCAAATTGTTAAATTTTCTCAGAAGGGTCTTTGATCTCTATCCATCTTTAACGCATTATTTATTTACTTTATATACTTTCTCTCTTGCACAAAAATGTCCAAGGATTCCTACCTAAATGTTTTGCCTTAGGGCCCCATACACACATCCTTCGGCCTAGAATGCAGGAATACTAAATCAGACTCTTGAATTTGTTTGTATCTGTAGGTTCGTCTTGAACAGCAAACACACTATAAAAGCATTGAATTGGCTTTCCACATTCATTGAACAAAACAAAAAAAAGGATGTGCTGTGCAGAGTAAACAAAAACAACCAAATACAGAGCAGATAGTTGGAGACGTTTTTTGCTGAATTATTAAATATTTTGTTAGCAAAACGAAGGACACAAAAACAAGGACTGTTTTTGTTTCAGATTTTCAAGGTGATATCCCTAAGACGCAGCTGTTACTTCAACTAAGGAGCATAGATTTTTTTTTAGAGAGGAATGACATTTGATAAATAGTATTTGAACTTTTCGTTTTTGTTTTGGAAGATTTACTCTTATATTTGACAAGCGTGTATTTCTCATTGCATAGAGGCAATTTTTCGATTATACAAAAAATAAATCACGGCTTGAATGAGACACAAAGGCACTACTACTGGAATTAATATTTAATTGTGCGCAAGTTGTGCACTGCACAGTTTAAAACTGCCTCCACTTGAGATGAAAGGTCAGACAAAAACAAAAAAGCATTATGCATGAATGTGGAAGCGGGTCAATTTACAAAAAAAAATTTCTCTCACATCAATCATAGTCCTGAAAAACGAGCTGAGTGATTTCTATAGCTATTCAAAGGCCCTTAAAGAAGGAACTTGGCCGTGAACCAAACAATTTTTATTTCTCTTTAGACTACGAACACGACGGTTTGTGTAAGACTTAAATAAGTTGGTACGACTGCAGTCCATTATTGACTAAACTACGCAGTTTAAAAGCCTTTTGACAAGCTTAATGACTTTCAACATTTAACGTAAAATAAGGAGTAATTTTTAATATTCTTAATTTTTGTTGTCTTTTATTTCATGGAAACAAAATTATTTGGTTTGGTAGGTATATTAAATTGAAGCAATAAAGTTTATTAAGGCTTAATAATATACAACGTTACTTGTAGGTACAACTTCTATGGAAAAAGTTAAATATTACATAAGCAGCTCCACCGAGCTGCTCCTCAGACCGAACGGTGCTTTTTTAAATCGATTTTCAATTTTAAATTAATTAGCCTCCGTAACCGTTATCTGACCAATTTCGCAGAAGCATCAGCATTTGAATATCTCCTGTAATACAGACTTGGTCCTAGGATACTTCCTTGTGGCACGCCGGCTTCAATTTTTTAAAGTTATGAAAAATTTTAATCGTACAGTATTCTCAAGAGTCGGTTCGTGACAAAAGATTTCAGTAGGTATAGTACTTCAATTCTCAAGTTACAAACCCTATCAAAGTCTTGAGCAACAATTTAAAATATATATATGTATCCCCAGCATAATTCTTTTTTGTTCAGGTACCACAACTTGACAATGTTTATTTTTAAATGCTAACTGGTAGTTTTGAATTAGTCTGCTTTTATTACTTTTCTAATCTTTTTAAAAACAGTATATCGAGAATATTGGTTTAAGCGATATTGGTGTGCAAGATGTTACTTACAGGTTGTTGACATACCTACATACATATATAGTTTAAGTATAACAATGGCTTCTGCAATTTTTTTAAGATGTTGCACATATGCGTTTATTATAAATGGGTATGTTTCGAAGTTCATTATACTTGAGCAGTTGTTAAATCGTACCTTGTTGATTTTTTTCAAGTAATTTATGTTGACAAATGATTCTTACAGCTTAAGTAAAGGATTTTTAGATTCGTCTTTTCTATCAACAAATTGTAAGACATCTGTATTGGGAATTTTCTGAAAATGGTTTAATTAAACACTCGAGAGATGTGTGACCATTATTCGATCAGAAATGCATGTTTAAATTTAAGCAAATTTGTTTGTTTTTCATCCCCTCATGTTCCGATATATCGCTTATTGAATAGCTTTTTAGTGATAGGTATAGAATACATATATATGTATATGTAGTTGAAGGGTCCTTAGTGGTCAAATGTATTTCAACGGTCGACTCTTCTATGCGTTTATTAAATATTCAACTAAGAGAAAATCTCATATTATAAAAATATATATTAAATATCATATTACGATACAAGAGGTAACTTGTTGATAGTGATAGACCAATATGCTTTTAACTTGTTCGGCATCAACGTTTATTACATGCAACTTATATCTTTGAACTTTGAGTGCAAAACTTGGTTGTGATGAGGGATGGCGTGTTTTATTTCTCATTCAATGTGCTCGTAGTTTGGCATTCATACTTTAATAACTTTAAGTACCACATATATTTATATATAATTTATAGGAAAGTTTTGAATAGCATACGAGTAGTCTGCTTGATGAAACTCTCATCTATACCTACCTCACCTTGTATTTAAATGTCATTGTATAAGCTACAAACTTGGAACGAGATGTAAGGATATTATTTGATATGGTATTATAGATTAAATAAATGTAGATACTTTTTAAAACCAATTCAAAGTGCTAGGACTTGAAACATAAATTCGAACAAGAAGTGTACCTACTCGGGTGAAGATGTTGTATGTCTATGCGACACACAATTTCGTTTCTGATTCTTTATAAATATTAATTAAAAAATATATATTTTTGTAATCGCATATCAACATCAATTTAATAAAAAACAATTTTTTTTTAACTTTAATATTATTTATTAAATGTCTAAGCCTCAGATCCTTTACACCTGTTGAGGGGAAATCTTAGGCTATACGTAGAATGACAAACCGTAGACTAAACTAATATAATATGAGATGAAACTATGAATCATTGTGTGAGGATTACATTTTGTTTATAAAAAGATACTTTGTGTCTTTCTTCATTAATATAGGGTGTTTAATATATTCATACAAAGTTATATCAGGGTTTTCTGATAATGTAATCGCAAGTTGAACCTGTTAACTTTTCAATTATCCTTATCTCAAGTGTATCTATTGATCTAAAGATGTTTAACCTTGGAAGCGTAATTTTCAGATTCCAATAAATAACTATTTAGTTAAATGCCAATTTTACCCAATTCAAGTTCAAAACTTGTAAGAAATTACGTTTAAGATAAAACCTTTTATCAAAATGGTTCTATTAGGAAAATCAAACACAAAGAAATAAAACATGTACCTAATTTTTTTCACAAGTTTATTCTGGAATAAGATTTCGGAAGTATCAAAAATACAACTTTAATTGGTTCGGATTTTTTATTTAAGATTTTTTATACTTAAATGAACAAATAGTAAAATAGAAATACAAATTTTTCAGACATTTTTTTGATCTCAAAATCTTAATTCAGAAAATCTAAGAGAAGTGAGATTTTGTGTTATCATTATTATCTAGTCGACAAAATTCACATTTTATTCGTGCCTTTAAATCAAACAAAACTTTGTATTTTTTCCATCACGTCAGGTTTTTGAAATATAACTCTTTAAAAATGTAAAAAAATCCATAATACGATATTTTTAAGTCTAAGGCAAAATACAGCACAGTTCCTAATAATAAATTTTATGATGATTTTGCAAAGTACAAATCTTTGTCTTCAAGGTACAATTTAAATCTTTTGAGTATCTCTGTTAGTTTTATGAAAAATATCATTAGTTTTGAATGGTTTATGAGTGTTCATTTGATACCATTTATGAAGTTGTGAAAAACTCTGAATCTTACGATTTAATGGGTTTGAAAAACACGTTTTAAAGTTATTTTTTGACGCTGATTTTGAAACCGTACTTTGATTTTAGCTGTCACCTGAAATTCAAAAAAATTCCCGTTTTCAACATTATTTTTATATTTTTTAAATATACATATGTATTTCAAAAACTTGATGTGATGGAAACTGTTCAAGTTGAAATTCGAATTCAGGACAAAAAAATTAATTTAAACCGTTTTTAACTTTTTCTGTTAAGAACCATTTTAGCATAAGTTTAAAGTTTCTTGAAAGTCAATGTGGGACAAATGAAGACTTACAATTAATGAGATTTTTTCTAAAAGAAAATAAGATGTTAATAATATTTAAATTGAATATTGAAGATGGGATTATAGATTTTCAAAAATCATCACAAATTTTATTAAAAAAAAAGTACTTCACGAATTTACATAGCCTCAAAAAGCCTAATTTATGGTGTTTTTTTCAAATTTAAAAAGGTGATATCTCAAAAACCTGGGTGATTTTGAAGTCGGATTCAAATTCAGGCCAACAAAAACCTTCGGAAAAATATAATTTGATTGTCAGTTACAAAACCCTGTTGACCATTGATCATAGGTAAAAACAAAAGTTGATCTAATGATTTTTAGGTTAAAGTAAAAAATTGCAAAACACCATTTAAATACAATTCTAAATATATGAAAATGTTTGTGGTATTTTCTGATTATTTCACTAAGAAAAATAAACTAATAAAATAAAATTAATCTTTATACATTTTGAAAATTAGTAAATAGGTTATTAAATTAAAGACATACTCAAATCTAGAAAAATAAATGCAATAAAAGTATTCAATTGATTCAATGAACTTTTTGAGTACTTTTAAATTAAGGTTTAGGAAAGAATGGATTTCCAAGACATTAATGCAGATTTTAAAAATATGCCCAAATTAATGCAAGCTCATAAAAATTTTGAGTGGAAATTTTTTTCTTAATTCTGAGAACCGAATCAGAACTGATATCAATAAATAAATTATGATTGTAATAACTTTTTGAGCTTCCATTCTTATCAACTTTTTAACATTTTCACAAAATTTTAAGCAAAATCCGGAGTGTTCTAACATCAATTATTTTAATAAATGTTTTCCTGTGTGATGTCCATTTTAAAACCTTACAAATAAATCCACATTTAATATTTCTTAAAATTATTTATACTCGTACACCAAACTTTTGTAGTAGCTATATTGGATTCTTTCATAAAACTATGCTTCCAGGCTGGGAAGAAATACACGCATGTTTATCATTTAGCTTTAAACTTGATTTGTTCGTCCAATTTATTTACAAACAGTTTTCTTGAAAAAGACTTAGTCCTTTCTCCTTAACTTTTCGATTGAAAAAAGCAGATTGGCCTCCTTGACTTGGATAGAGACGCATTTTATAGTTCAACCCACACTTGCCCACACTAAGCTGTTAAGCATTGATCCTCTTTCATAACTTAAGTCAAGGAATGTTAAAGGTAGCTACACTTTTTAACGAATATGTTCGAAGTTGTGTAAGGAATTCTCTTTAAAAAGGTGGCTCCCTCCCTTAGAATAACCACTACTTGTGAGCATTCCTTTTTTCCTATATTTGAATTTTTCGGATGGATTTTTGTGAGTTACTGATTCCAAGCTTCAACATGTCACTCAAAAATACACCGTTCCTCAAATATATACATAATATTTTTTGCTCTTTTTTTTCCTCTTTAGAAAATTGTAAATTTTTCCATGTTTCATCAGATGTCGTTGTTTTCAAATAGATTTTTGTTTTGTTTTTTCACCTGTTCTGCAAAAAATATTGCCATTCTTAATTCATGTGTCATATCCTTAGATTGTATCAATATACAATTTTCAGTTTAACTTCACTTAACTTCCTTTTTTCCTGTGTCCTCACCTTTTACTTACAGCTTTAAAAAAAAAACTCTTGAAAGGGTATATAACTCTTGTTGTTTTGTGTTCCTCTGGTAAACTAAACGAGTCCTCCAAGTTTTAAGAGTGAATGATTTATTTATAATCATAGCTATGTATGTACAAACCATAGGTTAAGTAAGGTACGAGTATATGCTCTATGTTATCTGTATCTATGTAGCTTCTAACGAACTAGGAACAATTTTTTATTTTCGACTTACGAGGCGAGGTTTTAACAGACATAACATGAAGGTAAATATATTTTACAGGCTTTTGTATACAAAAAAAGAACAAAACTCGATAAACATCAATGTTCGTTTTAGCCAAGGCAAAAGGTATAAAAATTTCGCTTCGCCACCGTATCTTATTTAACTTCGTATACCATCCAAATGGGAATCCATATCAGGGATTTGTGTTATAAGTATACTTAGAAGATAAAGAGAGTGAGGGTAATGTATAAGGACCATGAAAGTTCTTAGTCCATCTCCATTTAATTAAGATGTTAAAAGAACTTCAAGGTTGTAAAGGTACAAACAGATATATGTATGTACGTTTCATCAATATTGTACACACTCGTACATTAGTCCATAGTTGGTTCGGTACATGAGGACAAAAAACGGATACAGTGGTTTCAAACTTTTTATGTGATCAAAAGTGTAGGTAGATGTAAGTCAAGGTTTTACTTGAAGTTTTTTTTTGTTTTTTGTTTATAGTTAAATACAATTTTGGGTAACTTTGCCATTGCATTTAACAGGGCTTGAAAACTTTCATCGCTTTATCCTTAAAGATTCTTGGATATCGGAAAGTGTATCATAATAATTTAGATGTTAAGCTACTCAATCAGTCAGTTAAGAAGCCAAAGTCAGTGAAGTACCTACGTTAAAATCACTTTTTCTATGGGTTTGAAATTTTTTAACACAACAGGTCTTTTGGATATACATATGTATGTTGGCAAATTTTATTTTGTGGTAATTGGGGTTTTAAAAAAAAGGATCAAAAGTACATCACCATCATTGCGAATTTTTCTATTTCTCTGCCTATGACAGCATAGCCATGAGAGAATTCAGCATCCTAAATAAATTGATAAGACTTAAGAAATTTCTCAAGACATTGTAGTTGAAAAACAATATTTACCAATTTTTGTTTTGTTGTAGTAAAAAATGTCAATTTGATATTCGTCAATATGGTATCCTGTAGGTATTGACATATGCATTATGTTGAAAATAAAATACATTTGAAGTTTTAAGTCAATATCATTGTGAAGGTATATTTGAGCCGAAAAATAATTTTTGACACTTTTCGGTAAATTCCCAGTTTTATTTTTTCGTAAAAATTTGATATTTGTTAGAAATGTACCATAATGTTAACAGTTTTATTGTGCAACTCTGGACACGAAACTACTTTTGACATTTTTTTGGTAAGTTTTTGCTTAAGCTTTTAATTTTTCGTAAAAAAAAATTTCAGTTTGATATTCGTAACAATTATATCATATGTTAATAGTTGTATTATGTATAATTTTTTCCATAATTCTATTAGATGTTAAAAACACCAAATAATAGCAGAACATTGTTTTTAAGATAATATGTCATTTTTCCTGAATTGTTTATTTGAATCCTAAACATTTTTTTTGTTGGTTGGTATGTTGAATTTTTTCCACATTTATACCAAACTTGTATTACATCACAATGCATACAATAAAATTTATTTGAAGTCAATAGCATTATCAGTTCATGAGATATTTGCGACCAACAAAAATTTACCCTTCTTTTAAACTGCTATAGTGAAAAAAAAACGAATTTTTATAAAAGTAATTTCTGCATCTTTTGAAGTTATAACCCGATGAAAATAATCTCGAACGTACGAAAGTACACACGTAGTTCATTTCAATTAACTTCATTTTATATTTTAAAGTAAGAAAAGAAAACATTCAAAACAAAAGTAAATCATTTCTTATTTACAAAAATAATGCAAATTTTTTAGAAAATTTAAATACTTCTATAACGTTTGCTCTTTAATTTTTATTTGAAACATTTTACGTGTTAGAAAATGTTTACTTTTTAATTTCTCATTTCTTACTATCAATATAAATATTTTTTTATATTCCATAAGAGCAAAATACGAGTCAATTTATTTTCTTTGTAAAAACAGAAAAATTTATTTATTCCAGCTATGAATTTCGAAACACAATTATTAAATATTTTGAAAAATCTAAAACCTCGAACAATGTTTAAAAGAATGTTGTTATTTTACAATAGGTACTTAATTTATTGTGTAAATATAATAAATTGTATAAATAATAAACATTCTACACCTCTGCGGAAGTGCAAGATACATGCGAATCGTTTAGAAGACTAATCAAACAAAAATGTTTTCTCAACTGAAATTTTATTTAAACACCAGATCAAAATAGCCAAATTAGTACACAATAATTGAACAGACAAAGCAAAAACAATGGTTCATGCATTTAAATTCAGGCTTACTCATCAGCGTTATTTTAAGTTGATTATGGAATTCTGGAATCACATGAGAACATCTGTTTTAATCTTATGCCCAACTCCAAACCTTTATTCGATCTACAGCTATCCCATATACATATGAGAGTACATAATTCGAATTAAAAATCAATACCAAGAAAGGACAAAATGAACAAACGAAAACACCTTTCCGTTATTATTTTTGTGCTGCCATTGTGCTGCACTCATAAATATCAGAGATCTCTTGTCTGATGAATCCTATATGTCTGACTGCTAGGATATGATTCTACTTTGTCCCTCAAAAAGAACAAGCCGAATGCCATATAGCTAAGCTAGTCTAGTTGACAATATACCTTTAGCATTAAAACCTACTTAGCAAACAAAGGAAGTGAGGTTGGTGATAAACACAATAAGAGCACACCATAATGTTGCTTATGATAGCTTTTCATAACCTTGTAGCTTTTTTATTCCCATTCCCATACCCAAGCCTCTGCCCACCCCATATCCAATAACCATGTACAAGTACGTAGCCCCAGCCACCCTTGGATCCTTATAAATCCTTGCTGTATGCTGTATGTTCAAGAGTACCTTCACCATACTCGTATGTGAATAGCTATATGAAAGGTCACTGCAATTAAAGAGTGTGTGCTCAAGGAGTACAACACTGAAAGTATACCTTTCTTCTTGTTGAAACATGGACTTTATAATGTATGTATTTATATACACATAAACCTTTGTGTATTGTTAACATATGTTCCTGAATTCATAGATGTACATACATATGTAGATGTAAATAAATATAGAATTTTATGAAAATGTGCATTTTATTTGTGACTCAGGTGATGAGTGAGGGTACATGTGAAACACCTTCAAGTATTACGGCATGCCTGAGGTCAGAATGTGTTTATTTTTATGACGCTCGTTTGCTGAAATGATTCCATGTATTCATTTCCATTGAATTGTGCTCGAATTAAACTTTTCATTATTATTTAAGAAATAAAAAATAACCTATATATTATATTTTCATACACATATGTAGCTATTTGTGGGCCACTTTAGTTTCTATTGATGTTTTTATTAGGCGTATAAATACATAGGTTGCATAACTGGCAGACAGGTGGTATAGTTTTATGCTTCTGGCTGGAATGATTTATGGATATTTATCCTTCAGATATGATATTGTTTACTAGATGCTACATATTTTTGATTAGCCTTGCATTCTTTTCCTCAGCATATAAACATTTTATAGATAGATTTCGTAATTACGACTGAATTTGTTAAGAGGGCAGGTGAAGTGATATGAAATTAAATTTGTTTAGCTTTTCTGACAGTCTCCTAATGACTGAATGAATTTTGTAAACTAATGAACGTTAATCGAAATAAAACATCATTTAATAATAAGTGGCCAATATGTCTTGGACAAAATCTACACAAATTAACAAAAACAAAAAAGCACGTATACGCCATAGTCCACCATTCAATATATTAACCTTCTTTTTTAAAACTTCTTTTTTAATTTTAAATAAGAAGATGAAAATATCAAAAAAAACATTCTTTTATAAGGACATACACTTATTCAGTTTTTATTTTCAGATCTGGATAAATAGGCGTTTCTTGTCAAATAATTCTAGTACTTCTAAAATTTAGAATTAAGTATGTAGAAATATTTAAAAATATTCAGCAAAATTTGTATACATATGTAATTACATATTATGTACTATATGTTTATAAGTGTAACGTTTTTCACACATCGAAGTCAAGAAGTCATTAACAGTAATTACTACAGAATAAATGTTAAGAAATAATATTGTGGCAAATTGGATTAAAAGGTACATATGTAAATGCAAAACAGTGTTTTACATAATTATTTATTATTCTTGTATTTTAAGTTTTCTTCATCTCATGATATCAGTTTTCGAATGAGAGTGGATCAAATAACAAGCGATATTTCAAATACATGCATAAAAAACATTTTGTAACAAATTGACTGCATTGAAGTTACGACAAACGATAGTTTAAAGTTTATTTTGTCATGGAAACTATGGAAAAAATTTGAAATATTTCCCAGAACATAATCATAACGATTCTTATAAAAACCGAAATAATATATGCATACCTATACAAGTGAAAGAAATTGCTACCACCGCGGTGTGCACAGTTGAAAAAAACTCAAAAGGTCAACAATTGAGATTCAATTCTGAGAAAAAGTTGTAGTGCAAGTAACAACGAAACGTTCGGGGTGAGTTTAAAATTAAACCACTAACTTTATTTATTAAATATTATTTTTTGCTCGAAGTGAGAGCATTTTTACTAACTTTAAATTATAAAAAAAAATAAAACAATGCTATCAGTTCTTTGTCTTTGATGGACAGTTCACTTGAATAGAAAAGAAAAGAAAAAACAATTGAATATTATTATTAAACGACATTTAAATTGTCGATAAGAAATAATAGCTAACATTTTTTTTGTCATATTTAAAAATTTCTTATATATCGTGTTGATGTTATGAAAAAATGAAAATCTATTGTATATTCTTTTACAATTTTTATATTTTATTGGTGAATGCATCAGGTTTGCCAAAAAAAGGTTTTTTTTGCAGGTGATAAATTATAACCATAAACCCATTAGTTGTTGTTATCAAGGTTTATTTTAAATATGTACAATCTGAAGATTAAAAAATCTTAAAATATAAATTTATTATTAAAGCGTGAATTAATATACATTCTGTATACTTTAAGCCTTTAATTTCAAAAGCACCCTTCCCTGATTGTTTTTCATTATGAGCTCCTTGATCCTTAATTTTTATGGTAAATAAATCATTTTCAACAATTGTTTTGAGGGTGGCAGTTTTTGTTTTGTCTGTCCCATTTATATGGACCTTAACTAAATTTGTTATTTTCAATTAGAAATAAAGGTACAAAGGGTGATTTGCATAAGATGCTAAAAAAGGTCGAGATAATTAAATTTATTTTAGAAATTGTTAATTCGGGTCAAATAAAAAAAAAATGGCGAAATGGCAGTTGGATAGAGAACGGTTTCAAAACACCCACTTCCAGGTGGGTGTAGAATTTTTTTTTTTTTTAAATACAATAACTTGAATTAACTTGATATCCGTCCATACCTGATGCGAATTCAAATTGTTGACAAATTAAACCCATTAATACACAAAAATTACATTACCTACATTTTGAATGTGTTCATTTATCTTAAAGATATTATATTCTTTTTTGGTTCTAGTATTTTTTTTTTTGATGAATTTACTTTTGTAAGCCAATATGCATTATAAAAATTGGTAATGAAAAATTATACCTGCAACGGCTGATAATACAATTAGGGTGCTTTTTCCCCCCGTCCCATGCAACTACGCATCAATGTGAGATTTTATATAATAACTAGAGGGCCCGACAAACTTCGTCTTGCCCCAATTTCATGCAGAAACTCAAGCTATGGAAAAATATTGTTGTTGCTTATTTGATTTCCCATATAATTTTTTTCTAGATTGCCCGGTGAATATAAGTTTATTAAAAAGTGGATTTATCGGCAGGACAACCAAAGTTTTTGAAAACATCTGTTTCGTTGTGCTGAATGTAAAACAATAACCACAGATTACTTCAATTTTTATGTAAAACTCGTTCAATGTTTAATGCTAAAAAATTAGCATAAGTACTTTTTAAGACTATAATCTATCTCTGTGTCAAATTTCATGTTATACATATATGTATGTATATTTCAAATATATAACTAATTGATAATACTTAACGCTAACACCAAAAATTGAAAATGTAAAATTCACTGTATTTCGATTTACTACAAACTAAATTTAACCTGTACTTTAGCCTCAGCAACATGTGGTGGTTATGCTATCAAGTAGTAGCTTATATGGAACGCTTAGACGTTTGACATAGCGCCATCTATTGAATTCTTAACTTACTCAATCTAGTGCACAGATGTCGCTATCTGATAAAATCGTTTGGCGCTAACATATAATTGTGACTAGCAAATAATTTGCAATAAAATAATATTGTGATCATAAATTGAGATGTAAGCTATCCTATCTTTTAAGTTGGATCAAACTGCACGCGGTGTGCAAATTTGATTAAAATCGGCTAAGTAGTTTAGGAGTCCATCGCGGACAAACAACGTGACACGTAATTTATGTATATTAAAATGATCATTATAATGTCACCAAATATAAGTGGTTCAATTAATTACAGTTGAACATCTTAAAGCAGTCTTAAATTTCGGTGGAATTGAAAGTTATTGTTTTTTGGTATTCATGCCATATGCCTTGTTTTCGACTTTGAAATTGTTAACACCCAAGTACATACATTAAAATGTCATTATAACTATTCGATACTGTAGATACTGATGAGTTTATCCGAAACACAAACAACCAACTTATATACGCCCCAAAAACATTACCTACACTTAACTTGAGTGACTGATTGAAATTTTTGCAAGGCTTTATAAAAAGGCTAGATTCAAAGCTTTCATAATCTCAAGAAGAATTTAAAGAAATTTGATCTCTCAATAAATTTGTAACGTTATGAAATTTCAACAGGTAACAGATTTGTATGAAAAATAGAAAAACTTGTCAGCATTTTCCCAAAATTTATTTAACTAAACTAAAAGGTTGTGACAAAATTAACTATGTATATTATATTTCTTGAATTAGTTTAAATTGATGAACATGGTATCTCGAGCAAACAGAAATTATGCTAAACATTATGTTTACTGATTTAAACCAAAAACTTTGAATCATTTTTTGGTGTTTGAATAATTGTAAAAAAAAAAGCTATTGAAAAATCATATAAATAATATTTAGAAGGTTTCTAGTTCAAATACAAAAAATATTAAAGCTTAAAAACATGAATCCAGAGTCTGGGAATTTAAATTCGAATTTAAATCCATTAAGCAAAAGGCTGTCATTGGAAGATTTTTAGAGATTGCGATTGTTAGAAGTATCTGCACAGAAAGTAAGTTTTTAAATACCAGTTTTGTAGTAAAAGAAGAAATGCATGTAGGTATAAAAAATACGATATATGCGGTAATTATTTGGATACAAATCCCACTACCACTAACTAATTTTAGAATATTGTAAATGACTTAAAAGTTTATTCAAATGTCTACTTAGCTTTTTGAAATCATCTAAACCTATTGAGTTGTGAGTTTGAGGTAACTAAAACAAACACAAGATACAATTTTAATACACTCAATGTTCAGTAACCTTGAGTTCTAAATAGTAGTTGTTCTTTGATCTTTGCTCTGCTCACCTTTATCTTAGACGACGACGACCTTAACCTTTGATGAAGCGACCGGCGATGTTTATAATCCTTGATGGTGTTTTTTTTTCAAATAAATTTAATACACCTTAATACTCAATTTAAAAATTATCACAAAACAAAATACAACAATTAATTCACTCCTTATGTTTTGTTTACGTTTCTTCTTCAAAAATCACAAATCACTTCCAAAGTAAACGCTTCCAAAACCATAAATTATAAACGAAACACAAACTTTAAACGGCCATCCAATGACTTCCGCATTTTTATCCAACATTTACATTATTCAATTTGAATATTATTTGCAAGTAAATCACTTAAGAAAAAGAAAACCCACACTTTTCAGATTCCATTCAACCGCAATGGGTTGTTTTTCTTTTATATTTTTCTTAATCAACTCACTCACTATCGCTCGCTCGGACGGGACGAAGCGATTAAGATTTGACGCCTCTTTTTTAGTCACCTTGGAAATACAGCGACCGAATCGGTTGCAACATCGACGAAAACTGATTTACCTCTTCATACAAAATTGTCTATGAACTTTTCAAAAGTGCGGGTGAAGAAAATGTTTGTATAGCGGTGTCTGGCCATTAACAACTATGACACTATGAGTATGGAAAATTAGTTCAGGCGCAGTAGATGAAGAGAGTGTGACAATGAAAAGAGACTCGAGTACCTACAAGTCTCCAAGTCTCTATTCTCCATTCTGCAATAAGAGCATTGGAAAGGATATTGGAAATGGGAGTTAGAACGGAAGGATATTTTATTTATCTCTCCTTTCGCTCAGTTATCAACTGTTGATTCTGTTATTTTGTTTTATTGTGTCTTTCTATAATAATTCTATAATGAACATTTGAACTTGAAAGATGATAACAACTTTTTAGAGTAAAACGGATGTTGCAGCAATGAGACAATATCTATACGATATGACCAAAAATGTTTGTAAACAAAAATATTTACAGACTTCGAAGGTACCTTGAGTTCGGAACAATTTAGTCTATGGATTTCTAATTTAAATAATTACAATTATTAAATAATATTGAAACAGCAGCAACAAAATGTTAAGACTATAATATCAGAGCATTTTTGAGACAATGGTCGAACTAGTCAATTTTAAATATAGCGATTTTTGGGTAAAATAAAAAATAACCGAGACTTCTTTAAGTCCTAATGGATTTATCTAAATTAATTGTAACATTTTCTTTGTGAAGAAAAACAATATATTTGATGATATGAAAGAAAAAAATTAGAAAAAGTTTTTAATAAAATATCAAAGAGGTTCTTATTTTGTATTCAAACTAAACGCAAAATAAATACCAGGAATTTTGTTCTAAGAGAATATTTTATTTTCAAAACATAAAACTTTAAATAGAATATAAGAATTTCTAAATACGAGTAAACATATGAATACTTGGGCCTTGTGAAGTGAATAGTTTTCTAAAATATACGGTACAGGTTAACAAAATCCATTAACTTCTAGTATCATGTATACAAATTATTATATTTTGCACTTAAGATTCAACACTTGGAAGTTCGCACTTTATGCTTACCACCTAATAATTTCCAATTCACTCTTCAAAATTCACATTATTTATTTCACAATGCATAAATGTATGTATGTTTATTAACATAAGCCAATGAACATATTTTTCGCTTTGGTTTTTTTCACTCTTTTCATTCCGAACTTTTCACTTCTCGCTTTTCTAATGAGTAAAATTCATATACTTAGTTATCATTTCAAATTCCTTACACTGAAAATAAAAGGTACGTAATATTGATGTAAAAGTACAATGTCCCAATATTTTTTACATTATTTTTCAGCCGATGTTGAAGAACATTGGGCCAAAGTATTTCAGTACATTAATCGATTAAAGCTTACATTGAGTAATGTACAATGATGTACAATACATTGGGGCAATTTAAGAAGTACATTAAACAGATTTTTGGATCCCAATGTATCTTACACATTAAGTCAATGTATGATACATTAGAATAATGTAACAAGTACATTAAACCTTAAAAAAGCTTCCTTTGAAAGCTCCATTGATTTTTCAATGAATGAATGTAAAGTACATTGAACTAATGTACAAATTTGATTGAGCCAATGTATTTGGTACATAAAACAAACAAAAAAAATAATAAAATAAATTTTAATTATGTACAGTACATTGCTCCAATGTTCTTGGTGCATTGCTCCACTTGGTACTTGGTACATTATCGCAATGTATTCCTGCATTGAGACAGTGTAAAAAAAAGGTTCATTGGAACAATGTATTTACTGCATTGTTTTAATGATTTTAATGTAAGTACATTGAGGCAATGTATAAATATTTGCAACAATTCAAATATTTATTTTAAATTTATTATTTCCAATTTCGAATAATAATTCATGTTAAATGTTAATAATTATTCAGCCTTATTTATATACGCCACATAAAGCCTGCATAAAGTTATACATTCTTTATAATGCCTCTAAAAGCTAAAATGTTATTTATAAAACTTATACAACGTTGAATAGAGCAATAAAAAGCTAAACGCGTTTTGAGGTTGAATAGAGCATGAATAAGGAAATTATATTGACAAAATGTCATGGTTAACATGGTATCCATAATAGAAATTAAAAAAAAAATAAGAAAGCATTTTCAATTTTCTTCCTTTTGAAATGATTTATATAATTAAAATCGTGTTACCATGACTAAGAGATAAAGAATTTAAAAATAAATACCTAAAGATTTTCGATAGAAAATATGAAACAAATTATTGAAATTGTCCGTTCGGACCTCAACAGCAACAATTGAGGAGCCCGTAGATATCCAAGTTCGTCCCAATTTGACGAACACATTCTCTTCCCTTTCGATTCCATTTTGTATTGTTGTCATTAGATATTTATTTACCTATTTCATTGAAAAAAAAAACAGTTGTTGATTTAATTATGACATCTAAATGGAATAGATTTCCCATTTTGGTACTTTTTTTGATATAAGAACTGCATAACTATAATTTGTAGGAAAAATTTTTATAAATAGGAATTTATATATAACTTTGAATAGAGCCTACATAATTCCTTATACACTGTATAACTATTCATCTGTTTAGTGGATTCTATTAAATAAGGCTGATTATGTTTTGTATTTTGTGCGTGTGTTAGGCTATAGTTGTATTATTTTCTTACTAACAACTAACACATGCACTTATGATGAGCCTCTGATCGTAGTGTGACGCTTGCTGTTAAGCTAACTGCTTTCTGAAAATTTCGAAGTGTAAATATTTTACTTTGGGTACATTCGGCAGATACCAGATGTGTCAAATCTAAAACTAGTTTCTCTACGTCTCTATGTCTAATTTCTATTACTTTTAACACTGTCCTAAATCTAACAAATTGTCGATAAAAAAAAAAAAAAACTTAATATAAAATAATTCAAATTCAAATTCAAAATTAAATTTTAACTAAAAAACATTGGTGGCATTATCCAAACACTAGGCGAAGATGTAGAGGTAGACTGTTATTATAAATAACCTCAAGCTTATCCGACTTTGCAGATTTTATTAATTCCCCGTAAGTCCTTAATGTTCATTTAAAATTCCTTTCATTGACCGAACAAATTCATAAATTCAACTGAAACATGTACCTAATCCCAAAGTTAACATACGTAACTTTTGTTCAAGAACTTTGGCATGAATCCTTAAATAATAGATGTAGAGTAATGTTCGTAAATTAATTTTTCCCTACTCTGACTTCAATAAAGACTTATTTAATCTTTTCTGAATATAAAATTTAACAGCTAAATTGAAAGGAGTAGTTTATTAAAGGATCTAAAAGCAAGGACTTGTATAATCTAAAAAAGAAATATATCTCTTTTCAGTTTATTCACAAAGTTTGACTTATTAAATAGAACCTTAAGTTAATTTTACATTACTTAATTCAATTCATCGTAATCGTTACTTTAAACAAATTTTGTAATCCGGCTGTAAGTATTTAATTAAATTCCTTGTGAAAATTTGTTAACTAACTTTAGTCATTTTCAATTTAATTACACATCTGTGGAATTTGTTTAATGTTTCGTTCTTTACCACCAATCTTTTAAATCTTATCAATGCTACCTCATTCTCGATTCCTAAAAAAATAGATTTTTCGTTACAGGTCTTTATAATTTTATACACGTGTGCCTTGCCTAAGTTTAACAGTTCATTTTATTCTCACCTTTTTGAGGTTAAAATATTTATATACATACATGTGTATATGTATGGCTTGAATGTAATTTTTTGAAAGTCTTTTCAAATTCAAGAAAAAAGCTTTAAGGCTTTTGAATTCCATAGAAACAAAACCGTACTTCTTTCGATTTAAATGTTTTACATTTGAGTTTACTTATCCAGGAAAATGAATGAAAGAGCAAAAAAGGAAACCTTTTGAAAGGGATAACATTTTCAATTTTAAAAACACTGTGAGGATATATAAAGCTGTCGATGAATTTCATGGAAATTAAGCTATGAATGAAAAAAGGATTTTTAAGGATTCAAGTATTTAGAATGTAGGTTGTGCTGATATGCCCTATTTAGCACAAGTTTTACATGCTAAATGGGTTCAATTAGTAAGGAATTCAATATCATATCTATTATCTATATATGTATGTATGTATGTACGGATAAATATTTGTATTTATGTCCATGAAAACATTTGTAACTTTTAAAATCCGTTTAAAACACAGTAACTTAGGCTTTGTATTTTTATTAATCTGCGTTAATATCAAAAAAGCCATTACTTCAAAATGAAAAGGAAATTTCCAATATATTTAGGATTGTACATAATGTACATACATACCATACAAACCCTTTCCAACAAAAAAATATAAACAATAGCAAACTACGAAAAAAATTCACAGTTAATAATAAGTAGAAATAATCCGCAGATATATAATATGTGTGTATGTGTATATGTACATATTTTAATGTTATTCTATCTTTAGTTTTAATTTGTGTTAAATGGCCAGCCATTTTTTATTTTCGAAAAAAGAGAAAATTTAAATTAAATGTATTTTCTGAATAAATAGAATTCTTTGGAAGAATGAAAACAAAAATACAAAAATATTTCCCAAGAAAATTAATAAATATTCGATATTCAAAATTATTGTATAAAAGGTTAAAGTAAAAACAAGAGACTGGGTGCACCAAACACTGATAACTTTCCATAATACTTTCAAAACTTGGTATTCCTGATATTAATCGATTACTTTTGATGTTGATTGATAACAATTTTATAAATAAAAAAAATAACCGACTTAAGAAATATCTTGAAATATTGTAGTTTAAAAACATTTTTTACCAATTTTTGGTGAAATTTTTTATACTTTTTTTATTTTTGCGAAAAAAAAACTGTAGCATTAATTTTTTCCAATATTGTACCATATGTCGAAAACGTCATTTCACATAGTATACAATTGTTTTCAAGATAATATCAGTTTTCCTTCATTGTTCATTCATTATTCGTTCCTGAGATATTAGCGATAAACCAAAATGTTCACTGTTTTTACAAATTGCTATAGTAAAAGAACCGCTTGACAAATTTTTATGGAAGTACTTTCTGCAACTTTCCAAGTAATAACTTGTCGAACAAAATTTAATTGGACACATTTCTCAATTCGTTTTTGAGATACCGTGGACGAAATAGGGTATCTCTTACGTACGAACGTATACAAACGTACAAAAATGCAAACTGCAAACGTACAAAAGTATACGTAACACGGACAAACAAACATCTCTCTACAAATGACGGATCTAGATTCTAGGGACCTTGAAACGTCCAGATTCAAAAATTTCAATAATTACAATAAATTCCTGTTTTTCGGAATATATGTACATAATATTTACAGATATTACATATACATATGTGAACAACAAACATTATATGAAAAGAAAGAAATTCTAAAAATATTTACTATTCAAGTTCTCAATCGTTGCTTGTGAAAGAAAAACTCGAGGATTTTTAAATGCTATTTAAAATATAATAATCAGTTAATGGTAATCACTTTAATTTCTTTATGTTTGTCTTTTAAGTCTAATAAAATAGAAATAATATTTTTTAATTAAATGTTCAATACAATAAAATCCAAAGATTGCAATAATAAATCCGTTTGTTCTTGAGTTCCTGAAACAAATTTAGATAGTATAAACTCATGTAATCCTTGTTGGTCGATAAATTTTATTTTATCTTGTTGAAATAAAGTAACTACCTACCACAAAATCCAATAACCAAGCGCAACATCAATTTCCGAAACCATTAAAAGGATTTAAGTCTTTAGGGATTTCCCACCCATTAACAGTATTGTTGTTTTAATATAATAAGCCCAATATCACTTCAACGGGATTTTCAGAGAAATATTTACGAGTAAGTACAGTACATACATTTTTGACTTTATTTTGGATTCGAATGTTTTGACACTACAGTTATCAAAAAGACTTCCTATACATTTTAAGCAAGTTTGCACCATACTCGTATTACATATGGGTATACGTTTGAAGGAACATTAATATTGGTGTTATTTAACTTAACTTATAATTTTACTTCAAGGAGTTACATTTGATATTGAGACATTCACTATTAGCTGTTTTTAGATCCTGAATCACGGAACTAGAAAGTCCAAAAGGGTACTATTTAGAAAACGATATTTTTCGTTTCCAAACGTGTCAGTAGTTTTTCTATAGGTAAAGGTGAGGGGTAATTTAAATTAGAAAAATGTTGGACGTAGGTATTTCATAAAACGGAATAAAATCAAAATCTTAACACAGATTTTTCAGAATTAGGAATCATGTCTTTGAAGTATAAGAATTTAAAGCTATCCTTATTATTTTTTGTTGTATCTACCACATTTCAAAAAATAGAGCTGGTGTGAAGAATTGCTAACATTACATTACTAGAGCTGAAATATCAAGAGTTAATTTTCATGTACCTTAACAGAATGAAGAAAAGTAGATTTTTTATTTGAATTGAACTGGCTCCGAAATTACTTGACCGATTTGAAAAAACTACACTATCCCCGGTTATAATGATCCTTATTATTAGATACTATTAAATTCTAAAATTATTATCATAATGCCCACCCGTGCAAAGTCGGAACGGTCTGCTAGTAAAATATAATGGGCAGTGAATAATTTCGAGGAAATTTTTCCATTGATAAGAATATGATGAAACGTATTTCGAGTAATTCTAATTCTTTTGTTTTATTAAATTAGTGTTTAATTCAAAGCACAGACTTTAAGACTGAAAGACTCATATTGAATTAATCTTTTTTTCCCTTTTAGTGTTCTAACTCACAAAAGTAGCAATTGGTTTCAATACTGAAATAGAAACCAATGCAATTCTGTATTTTTATTTTTTATATTGAATAACACGTTTATACACACATTTACATTATATTTTTCTTGGGTCGGTCGTGGTGAATGTTTTCACAGATATTCTAAGGACGTGGGGATCAGTATCATTTGCGAAAGGATACAGAATTCCCTTTAAAACCCGAATAGAAAACTTACTACAACACGTTCCAGATATATATATACCTTACCTACCCTTTCTCTACCTCTCTCTTTGTTAAGCAAAAAAAAAAAAACATGAAAATCAAAGAAAATCATGACCAAGGTCCGTTTAATGGTTAAACACTTGTTTTACAGAATTCCAATACGAAACATGCGGAGCGGATATTGAAAAAAAAAGGAAAAACCTATTGAGTTCGGACGAGTAAGACGGCCACTTCATCTTTAATGGGGTGAAAATGTGCTTTGAAAATGAATCCTAAGGCGTTCATTGAATTTAAATCTTCGGATTTACGAGTATGGCTAACATCAACATGTGTTTGTAATACGGAAATGAACATGGTTCAAGTTAAGATATCCTAGTAATAAAGTTAAATTTATGTTTTGGGACATGTTATTGGGAATTTTATTTGTTCAAAACTTTTGAATCGAATTTTCTTAAGAGGTTGTCAAATTATTTAAAGAGAATTATTTTTTATTCAAATGTCACTTTGTCATAATTCTTAATTTAATTTGAAGTCATTGTATCGGTATAATTCGGGGATTCGGTGATTTTATTTAATCTGATAATAAACGATTCAGAGTATAATTGTTCTTGCTGTTTCTTTGGAAGTTGTTTGTTGTTAAGTGTTTTTTTTGTGTTAATTAAAACGCACTAAAAGATGTTTTCTTTATTTCTTTCATAACTGAGCAATGAGCATCTCCCACTTCCACTTGTCCTTTTGCCTAAAATGATCTTACCTTAATTTATCCCTTAACTTTGGATGCTACCTTTCTCATTGTTAATTTTAAAGGCATGAAACTAATTTAATTTTATTTATTTAATTTATTCTTTAATAATAAGTACCATATTAAAATTTCTTCACAATCTTACTTGAGCAATTATATTTGCAATTAAATTATATTATGTTTTTTTAACAAAAATAATTTGGCCACATTGAAAGTCAGACATTTTATTTTTAAGGTTTCGACTCTTTTTTTCTCGTTGTCATCGTCGTCTTTTGTTGCACAAGAAATGTCATTTTTATTTATTATCTGTAGCCCGATGTCGGACAAAGACAAAGGAAAAAAAGGAAGGTTCATTTAAGTTCAAGATGACCTAATAAAGGATATTCAATGTATTGTATATAAAACTTTTGTTTTTTTTACTAAAAAACAGATTTCTTGTTTTTAGACAAAAATGGCACTCAAGATAAGGCAATGGTGATGTAAGAGGCCAAAGGGTCATCTCATCAGGGTGTTTTTTGTTCTTTTGATATTTTTTTGGTAAGCCTTCAGAATGTTGTATTTAACAGTGGAAATGAAATTTTATGACCATTTTAAAAGTTCTCAAGGAGAAACTAAGCCTGTTGATTTAAGACATTGATTCGTACATTTGGGATACCTTATTTGCATAAACATAGTATTTCTTTTGAACGGATGAAGATATCACATTCTAAATTGTTTTGTTTTAATGATAAAATAATGAGAATTTGGTTCAATGCAAGTATTGCATAATGAACTAAACATTATGCACTAGAATTTTGTTCTAAAAAGTATGTTAATCCTTTAAACTTGATAATATTTCACCACGAATATAGAAATTTACTATACTATATTAACTCTTATTCAAAGAAGATAAGATTAACATCAAGTTCGATTTAGCTACAAACTTTGAACAAAAATTCATCAAGTATAAACAATTTGCTGACGAGGACGGTATTTAAAATGATTTATGAAAAGGTTTCATAAAGTTTTGCTTCAAATGCGATTCTATTAAGTAGAGCATATAAAGTTGTACCTTCAAATCCCGAGCGTCTTTTTGCAGAAATAAACTGACTTTATATCAAAGCATATTACCTGTGAAAAGAAATAATCTTTCCTTACATCTCGACTACATCTAGTTAAAGAGGAATTATGATTTTGATAAGAGAAAGATAAAACTCTTATCAAAACTATTTTCTCCAGAACTACATCAGTTGGTGCCAAGCTACACAGACTATTACAATTTAATTTAATTCAGTTGAAGCTCCAAAGAATCCTCATTTCTTTGAAGACAGTCATCAACTGAGAATTTCATCATCTTTTGAAGAGTATAGATGTTCTACTTTCAAAGTTGATGAAATGCTTCAAGTAAACCTTCAAGACCTTAATACATATAAGATATAAGCTTCTCATCTAAAACAGAGATTTGAGGAATGTCATATTTGTTTCAAACAGGCTTCTATAAACGCTTTTAACAGAACTATGCTTTCATGCTATGCAGTCTTCAGCGGATTTAAACACATTCAAAAGTCAAACAGCATAAAGTAAATTTCAGTTTATCATCATTATAAAGTTTTGGAATTTCATTCCCGTCCCATTTTACAAGTATGGGAAGTGCTTTTGAAACTTTTCATAAATGTACTTTCTTACATTTTACATTTTTAGTTATTTTGAATCCACCGAGATAGAAGACTTCTTCAATGGAATTTGATAGCTCAGGACATTTTAAGTACAAAAATGTTCACTAACTGATTTATAAATTCATAATTATATTTAAACTTCTTAGTATGGCATCGGGCACGTTTTGATCTCATTGCATTTTGTCTTGGTTTCCGAAGGGAGTGGAGTATCGTCTTGGTCTCATGTTTGTAAGGTAATTCAAAAACAATTGTTTTCTGATATGCCAACTTTATGCCAGTGGTCCAGTGCATAGTCATCGAAATAATCAGAAACTGCTGTGAGCCAAAAAATTCAGTGGGACCGAATGGGGTCCAATTTCATCATTAAGGCCATTCACAGAAGCTGAACTTATTGTTATTTATTACCCCCATAAGTTTAGTTAAGTTATGGTTCGATATCTCTTCTCCAAATCTTAGAATTAGGTAAGCTTAACTACACACCTAAATGTTGGTTTCGATTCAACTCTTTTGGATTTTTTTTGAGTTGATACAATATCTATTTACTTAGATTTTTATCAACACATCAGAATCTCGATCAATAAAGGTTCTCTGTCTGAGATACGATAGTCTTCCACCCTCTACAAACCCCACCACAAATAAATCAGTCCTGTGCCAGTTCCTTTTTTTATAAAAAAAAACCTTTTTTTTTAAATCAATACAACCATCTTATCAAAAGTAAACGTAAGCTTAATATCTATTCAAACTCATACGTTTAAAAAATATCACTTTGCAAAAGGGTGTGGTATCTGACTTGACTTGAGATAGGATAAACCGACCTTTAAATAAAGTCGATGGCATAGAGGTGATTTCTTGTGAAATCTATGTTTTTGTTTAAAACATAGGAAGCTTTTGCATTTGTAGTCAGAATTGGTAAACTTAGTTTTATGTTCCACAATTATTTCATCGAGATAAATAATTTGTTGATATCATTATTTAAGATTACTCCATTATACGAGTTTGACATTTAATAATTCTAATTTTAATTTTCACTTAACTTTAACACTCGCACTTAAGCTTCCTATTTACGATTAAAACATTATGAAAGAACAAGTTCTATTAGAACATTATTCAAAAATCGACTTCCTCTACGTTAAATTTCATGAAAGATTAGACAGAGTGCGAAAGTTTTATAAATTATGTAAGTCATATAAAAAAAAAATAATGAGACATATGGGAACAATAGGAAAGGAAGGAAAGCAGAAAGCCGCAAACAGGATAATCATTTTTGGCTTTCAATTAAGAAGGTCTTATACAGAGAAAATAAAACTCAGAAATGGCATAAACCATCTTGGTAATTACCTTAAGTCTTGTAATTAACACTGTGCTACATTTGAAACGTCTTAGATTACAAAAAAAAAAACGTTTGAATGCAGAGCATACAAATAGCTCTGGAAACATCGTTTTTCAGACAGAAACAATTTATTTGGATGGTCTAAATGGATACAATGTGAAGTGAAGGAGGTTTGATAGTCAGTCTGGACTGCATGTCATTCAAATTTCTATGTGATTTATTTCAAGTGAATTGAAATCATTATAGAGAGCGATATGATTAGTAAGGTTTTTCAATGAGTTTTTGGCTTAAAGTACAGCACAATTGCACAAAAATACCTAAATTTTTTTTTTCTAAAACATAAAAAAACATAGTGGATCACCCTTATCATTTAGGCTTATGGATAACAAAAATACGCGACCTTAGGACAATAGGGTTCTAACTGCACTCAAGTCACTTTTGAGAAAACAGAGATTGAATTTTTGAATGCCCATAACTTTTACAATTTTACTTGGATCCTTACGATTTCTTGAAAGCAAGTATTTAGTACTAAATTATGTTGATCTAAATTTAAAAATATATAACATAAGTAATAATTTTGCAGTAATAAATGTTTTAAAAAATGGATAGAACCTTGTTACTCAACGTTAAGGAATTTGAACAATGAACGTGGAACTAAGGTTCTAACTACATGGTGTCATTTTATTAAAGAATTACTGTTTATTTTTTAGTAGAAGAAAGACGTGTTAGTTACACTTTTAATAGCTTAAGACCGCCTAAACGGATTTGGGTTAAATTTGGCACAAAGATAGATTAAAGTAAAGTAACAAAATTCTATGCGCATTTTTTTCTAATTTCTCTAAGTTCACTAGGTTCTATTTACCACTTAGAAAGACACGAGAATTTTAAATATACATATACTTACATATGTATATGTATAAGATTTTTAAGTATAATAAGAAGTTATTAGTGTAGGTCTCACCCAGCTTCTTTTTAGAATTTGTTTCAAACCGATACTCTTATATCGTTAAGTTTAATTAATTTAAAATGTATTGAAATTAGGTTTAGTTCAATTTTAACTGTTTTTAAATAAACTTATTTAATTTGTTTTAAATAAATCACGATCCCGCACTACAATACTTAACAAAATAAATTTAAACTAAATTTAGGCGCCAGTTACAGATATCGATAATTTCCAACAATAATTTTAACTCTTAATTATTGTGGAAGTTTATGTATTCAAAATAAGTTTTTTACATAACTTTTGTTAAAAGTTATAAGCTTTTATTCACCTTATTTTCAAATGCCTTAAAATTGAGATTATAAATGTTCAATTATAGCTACAATTTGCCCTTAAGCTATTTTACACACAATAATTTTACTTAATATTTTTGCATTTTAAAGGTCACATTTTTTTACGAAAAACTTAAATTGTAATAACTTCAAATAACCCGTATTCATATGTATTTCTATAAAATAAAAAAATGGTTCCAAAAATATTGTTTTCCAAGTACTACCGATGAATTGAACAAAATTCCTTTTAGTTATGCAAACAGTAATAATAATTAATAAATAAACTATAAATTACAAAGCACTTTGCGTCTTTTAAAATTGCTAAATTGGAATATTACTGTTCTCCGAATCCACGTTTTACATAATCTTAATTTAAAGAGTGTCCACATTCTGTTTACAACGCCATTATTTGATTCTCTGTTAACACTCACAGATTTATCATAATACTATGTTTTCTTTAAAATTAATATTTTTTTTTAATAAACAAAATATGTTTTTACCTTGTTTGATATTTAAATTTGTTATTCTGCTTTATGTGTTCATTTCATTTCAAAAGTAAACCATGTCTACTTATTACAAAAATCTTCCCCACAGCAATCTACCTAGAGCTGGCCGCTAAGTCTCGGCTATCGCAAATCTCGTTACGTCGCGTGTCGTCGCGTCGGTCTCGTCAGTTTTTTTTTCAATTATTATAGTTTCATTTCACAAAATACCTATTGCTTCGGTTCAAGTATCCAAATTAATTATACAAATATTGGGTTTGTAAATATATTGCTCCAATTCTCGAGACGAGACAAAACTTCAAATTTAAATATTTATGAAAATTCGAGTCCTAGGCGAGACTATAGTAAGGCTTTGTCTCCTGACCAGTCCTAATTACATCAGTTCTTGATAATTTGAACGGCAAGGTCAAAAGTTTAATTGTGTTCCACAGCGAAGCCCTTGGGATATTCAAACCTCGTAATTAAATTGCTGTGGTTCCTTACTACTCCTTTTTATATAGATATGTTTAATTTTCCCATTGTATGAAAGGAACTTTTAATGAAATTGACACAAAGAAAGATATAAACTTCTCCTTAATTTTTCTCAAGCTATAAACCAGAGAAACTTAACTTTCATTCAGGTCAGTTTAACTATTAATATAAAATTAAGTAAATATTGGAACTCAATGTTTACTTCCTTTGGATTTACAACATCGTAAAATACAAGTAAAGAAAACTATAAACATTTGAAGCCAGGTTGATGGAAAATAGTTTAGTTACAGTTCTATATTATGACACAATTGAATGAATTTAGATTAAAAAAATGTAATGGAAATCTAAATTAAAAAAATCAATTATACATACAGTTGCATTAACTTCATACGGTGTGCAAATTAGAAGACAATTAATTTCTCACAAACAGATAATTTTAAAATACAATTTCCTTTTATATGACATTGTGTTGCGGTCGAACTTTAACAGTTGCTATTATTTGGAAAATTAACTTAAAATATATTTTTCCATTCAATCAATATCGAAATGCTTATATAGGTATGTACATCATCATTTACCTTGAACTGATATGATTGCAAAATGCAATCAAAAATTGTATTTTGATGTTGTTACACCGAAAAAGTATAAAATTTGTTGATTTCTCCGAAATATTAAACCAATATCAACTAACTTTTTAAAAAATTTTAAAATTGGATATTGACTTGAAAACAAAATTTACTCATTGACAATGAGTAATAGAGACGACGGATTCGTCAGGAGTCGTGGGTTCAAATCTAATACATTGCAGATCATTTTTATTTTCTAAATAAAATTATCATTTTGCGGTCAAAGACATTCTCCTTGCAGGATTTCGAAAATTATAAAGTAAATTGGTACATATGTACCAAATTTTAAGTTCAAAAATAAATGTTTAAAATTTGGAACAAAGTGCTATGGAATGTTAAAAAACAATATGCAATTGACAGTTTCAAAAGTGACAATTTCACAGAATAAAAGTGTCATATCATCATAATCCTAAATTTCTGGCTTTCAGATATTTTAATGATAACAACAAATGCCGCAATATAGTAAAAAAATATTCAAAATGGAATTTCTTCAAGACCAAGAACTGGAGAATTTTTAAATCCTAAAATTCTACTCTTAATGCTGCGCGATCCAAAATACCATTCTTATAACAAAATGTCCTTGTCTATTTCTGCACCCCATAATATACGTACGTATATATACAATTGGAGTAGAGGAGTAGAAAGTGTGAGAAAATATTTTCTGGCAAAATGTCAATATAACGTTGATAAATTTAATTTTATTGCAATTGTTCCTACTTCAATGTATTATGTTCGCTTTCAAAATATAAAACAATCCAAATCAAAATTATTTTTTTTACTAAACTCGAACATATACAAAAAATATAAAAATAAAAACTGACTCTTCGAAATAATATTTTTATTTGTTTTGGTTCATAAAAGGAAGTCAATCACACTCGTTTGGTTGAACACAAACGAGCACTCTCTATAAGAGTTTCCGCTTCCGAGTTCCGATAACGGCGCAATTTTTATTTTTTTTTATGATTTATAAGACATTTTTTCTTCAAGCTTTGGCAAGTAGAGTATGTACACAAATTTCAAGACATAAGAAATTCAATATGCAATTTAATTCAGAAAAATGAAGCACTGCGAGAACAAACATAATGCTCTTTAGATAACCATCAAGGTTTATCCGTAGTACGGAATCAGAAACTTGACTTTTTTTGAAACTATACGCTTTAAAAGAAGTTATAACTTATAAGAAATCAATACTTTTATAATAATGAAGGCCTTGTACTCAGCAATTACTGTTTTGTTGGATTCATTACCATTCAAAATAAAGAGACGACTTAGACCATTCATCGATGGGAGGTGCAGTGCAACAACTCCGATGATGATGAAAATAACACCTTAAGATGTCTTTAAAATCCTTCTATAGATTTTCCTTGTTTGTAGATGTTTTTTGAACAATAATTAAAAATAATTGCGCAACAATAGGGCTTTTGCGGGTCGATACAAGCAAATTTCTCTCAAAGTATTAAATTCGGAACACCGACCAGAAGCATTCTTCTATTGAGCTCTTTTTGATATTAAAAACAATTAATGTAATTCACGGTTTTTCAATATCTGTATGTTTTGAGGTGTAAATATTATGTCCTGATACACGCATCCTGAGTAACCCCATCAGATACACAAGAAAATGTAACTATTGACATATACATACATATGTGACTGATATGGCTTGGAAGTCAGCACCAATCGTATAGCAACAGTTTTTCCAGAAGACTAATGCACACAAACACAAAATCAACTCTACTGAAAATTTGCAAATATTGACCAACTTTTTTGTGTCACTAAGGCGATGAATTATTTTATAACATTTAATATTCATTTTTTAAATAAACATTTCCCTATCAAATTTAAAAGTTTATCTTTTGCTTTTTTTGGCTTAGCGTCTAAAATATCAAAATATCAAAAACATCAAGACTTGCGCCTTCAGAATAGGTGGAAACTTTGTTAAAGGTGTATAACACAATCCAATGAATTTTTATTGGAATTTCAAAAAATAAATAAGAAGTTTTGAAGAGAAATCTCTATCCTGAAATAACCATTAACCTAAAATGGTAGTCCCGGGTTTTTTTATTCAACTTTTTGACTCTCACCCGACACATATGTATTTCACCATTTGAACCTTTCAACAACATAACATAGCAAAGGCTAAAATTTGTAACTCTTTTTTTTTTTATTGCTCCCACAACGCACTTTTCAGTTATCTTATTTTAAACTTATTATAATGGAGGCTTTTGAAATCTGTTTTTGAATACCAACAAAATAACACTGCAGTTAAAGCATCCTACAGCAATCATGTTAAAATTCCTTAATTTTGAAGTAGGGTGTCAAGTAAATAATGGATAATCCTATTATATCTAGATAGATGGAGAGACATGATATTTTTACAAGGTTTTCAAAAATATACTTTTCCAGAAATGTACTGAGCCAGTCAATTACTTTAAGTTCCAAAATAGTTCTGTTCGATTTAAACAAAAATTTCAATTTAAAAAAAATGTTATGCAAACTTTTTGTATAGACGTACTCGCTCGTAGCTGTGAATTTGAAATGTGAATTGAAATATTGAAAAAAAATGTAAATGTCTAATTGATAAAAAGCACATAAAACAAAAATGGCTCTATTTAATAAATTAAATTCAACGAAATCATTTACCACTTAATATTTACAGATACCTCGTTTTAGAAAATTAGAAAAATGAGTTGCTATTACATCGTTTGATTCAACGTGAAGTTCGATTTTTAAAAGGCTCTTTTTGACAGATCACACCCGACTCCTAGCTTCATGCTTTGTCATTTTTGTTCAACTGTATAACGAAAATTAGAAATGCTTTTCGTTTAATTAGAAGAACTTACTGAAACCACTATTGCCAATACCATTCGCAAATTTGAGACATTAGTAGATGATACTCGAGATTATAACTTTCTTTATTTTACGTGAAGATCTAGCCTAAAAGAAAAGAAGCCAGGTGACTTAAATTTGCGTCGTATTTTTAATGAATGGGCTCTAAAAATACGAGCCCATTTCTGGCTCAATAGATACGTTAAAAAAAGTGTATTAAGAGCTACCATTACATCAATTAAAAACATAGATCTGCTTCCAACAAGACGTCACTACGAGCCATATGGGGTGTGGACAATGGACTTATTAAGAAATAATTCTGATGAGCACTTAATTTTAAAGTTTTGTATGTGAAATCTCAGGTCTTGACGAATAAGCCAGCTATGATTGACGCTTTCGAAGCCAAGACAACTCGTGTTATTCGAGACATACTAGTCGCTATGCTCTGCTCATATCATTTTCAAAAAGTAAATGCCATTAGTTTTACTTCTAGTATGTGTTTACTTTGTGTTTTATTTAACATTATAAATAATAAATCAAACCTTACGATGAGTCACCCTTTATTTACAATTTATTTATTATTTTAAACATTTATCAAAATGTGGTGTTGGTTTTATAATATTATTTTGACATTTTGTAATTATGTATTTCAGTTTTGTTATTTTAAAGTTGGCTTCATTGTTTACTATGGACACCCTGTAATATTGTTGAAACAGTTTGTTTCCTGTTAATTTATCATAAATCATGCATTAAGTATGCACTGCACATCAGTGCAAGTGAGTAGGTAGGTACCTACGTCCTATACATACATACCATAAAAATGCTTTTATTAACGGTCGCCCACAGAGCGAAATTCGCTTAATCAAACCTTATATTTTATACATATGTATACCAATAAACACTACACACATACATACATACATCCATATGTAGGTGGGAGGATATACAAAATTTCTCTGTCTGCTAGAGTGTAGATAAAAACCGATTATTCTCCTGCAGCTTCCTGTGCCGACAAGGCCAACAAAGTTTAGTTGAGAAACTAGCCAATCAATCAGAAATTATTATTATACTTTGTGTGAGTATGTGTGGGTTTCGGAAGTGATTTAGATTAAGTTAAGAATGGAAGCCTTATTGGGAGCAGAGGATTGATTTATTCCTTAAACGCAGACGGTTATATAATGTTAGAGTCTTCCAAACTAACTTTTTCCGCAAACTTTTGATTCCCAGTCTATTGGATAACATTATAACAATTACGAATTGGGTTCAATGTTTATTAAGTATGATTGTCATTAGGAATTCCATAGGCATATGTGTCAGGTGATAAAAAAACGAGTGTTCCGTTAGAACAATATCATTACGAGCTGTCTGGGAATTCATCATTGGAAGTGATTCCGTAGACGCAATATGAAGTTGGTGTTGGCATCGTAACACCTACTTCTTTTTTGGATTATGATTCAAAAGAAATCATAATAGAAGCAGATATTTTGAAACATTGTCCTTGAGTCAGGTCACGTCATTCCTTATTTGTTATGAGCCTAAGTCCTAAGATTATATTTACGATTATATGAGTGAATGTTATTTTTTATTATTATTGATGTACGAATATTTATGTAGGTTGTACCTTTACATATGTACATTTCTATATAAGATTGGAATGGACATAAAACAGGATCAATTTCGATTTTGGAAAAGAAAACTTATTATATGAAATAATACTTTTTGCTCTATAATAGCCTTCTTTGGGTTTTAATAGTTAGTCTTTTATAATCAATTTAAATCAAATCGTATTTAAATTCAATTATTTTGATTCTTAAAATTATTAATTTTTCATTTATAACTTCGCTTAAAGTAAAACTATATTTTGTAAAATGTGCCTATTATTTTTTTGTCCACTTATTACTTAAATTATATTTTGTATTCTGACGGCTTAAGGTTAACTTATTTTTTGCTATTTTTTTTTTTTTTGTTGTCAACATTTGTCATAAACAAATCTGTCACTTTTTCTAATCGACCAGCAAAGAAGGAACACCACTCTTGGTGCATCGGTAGTTAATTTAAATATACACAAATTAAAATAAACACAATTAAAATACAAAGTAAATACATACATATTTAATAACTCAAAATAAAAACTTATTTGTTCAGTTATTTTTTGCTCTAAATAGTGAGTCAAAAATAATAGTACATACATAGCTACTTGAAAACTAAAATCAATTGGTTAAGTGAAATGATGGTTGTTCCAAGTAAAGAATATTTCTCAAATTTTTAAAACTGTTGATAATTTTTAATAATGACCACATGACTGAAGATACTCCAAGATTACAGAAACCCCGATTAACACGAGACTTTGATCATAGGAAAATAGAGTCTATTTTTGTTGTTTTGGAAAAAAAAAACTGAAGCAGCATCTGAAGAAAATCTTAAGAACTCACTTAGGTCTGCGAAAAGCAGTTTCTTCATCAAACAGTAGTTGTTAGAAAGTGTAGGTAGATTCCTCCTCGACTGTTCTCCTTTATGTGCTTCTCGGTCTAACAACTTTCCTTCCTTCTTGTGTGAGTGGATTCTATTGCATTGCCTGACCATTACCTTTTCGAAGCGTTTGTCCAATCCACTGAGACCTGCGCCTATATAAATCATCGTTGGAGATACGATTAGGACAGAAAACTCGTAAGATATTTCGAAGACTTGTTAGAAAATTTGAAAAAAAACGAACATCATTTATCTATTTAATTTCATTTTTGCAAACTACTTAAAAATAGGTCCTTTTAAAATAAAACTAAAAGCTAACTAAAACTATTTTATATTTTTTTTGTTGCAACCATGCGTATTCTACTTAACGTTAAGGTAGACTAAAAAGGTATGTTAGCCGGCCAGAGCTAAAAATAAGATCCCCATCCCGATTATTGTCAATTCTGTTGATGCAAGCTCCGTTGAATAAAGCCTTAGCTTTTGCGATACGGCTGGCGAAGTCTAGTTCGGTTCCACCTTCAGTAGAGACGATACTTCCAAGATCTTGGGAACTTGCCTTTTGAGCAATATTCATTTCAGGGGATGACTTTTTTTTTTAACTTTTACAGATAAACGTTTAATTAAAAAGATTTTCTTCTTCTTTGTTTAACTTTTAAGTCGTTTCAAGGATTTTATTAGCAATTACATGTAAACAATCTTAAAATCAAGATGTTAGTTAGTTTAAAGAAAAACTGAACAAAATAAAGAGATTTTTAGTAATCTATTGTACTATCATCTATAGATACATAACTAAACTATATTATGTTGTACGCATACCTCTATTTGAATGAACTTTGAGTTTGACAACAAATGCAAAACTCAAAGCTAAAGTTTAATGAGGTTAACTTATCTAAAATTAGTTTTATGAACTCAATCAAATTGTGCTTTTTGTCCATTTTAAAAGATTTCAAACGATTATTTACCAAAAAATAAGAACTTTTCTTTAATGTCTCTATTATTCTTCAGCGGTTGTATTTACAGTCTGAAGGCCACAATGTAAAAACCCAGTACATGGTCTGCAGCTAAATTGTTTACTGTCATTTCAATACTGAACTACATTCGTATATACATATGTAATGTAGATGTATTAATGTGTGTATTTGTGTATCTTGAAGATTTGCTTGAACAGTTTTAAGAAAAGTAACTCTTCAAATATACACAAGCAAGTAAATTGATTTAAAATGCTCTAAAGCTAAAATTTTGCCGAAAATAAACTTTTTTCCAAAGAAAAACTTTTACTGGAAAAGTTGAGCAAAAAGAAGAACGAAAAGAAATAACACAAACAAATGTAAAATGAACGAAATAAACTTTATTTTAACGAAATCTGTATATCTGTATAAATATATGTAAATCAGCAGAAACTCTTTGACATACCCATTAACTTTAGAAAGGATTTTGTTTAGCAATATTTAAATATTCTTTACTGACCCGAGATTCCTTGTTTCGAGAACATAAATGTTTTCTAACTTTGATTTAATATGGCTAATAACTTTTTTTCATGAAGTAGATAGTTATTTCAAAGTTTAACTAAGTTATGAAAGAACTACCGGCAGAATGCACTTGACAGAATTTATACAATCTACTTATATGCTTCTGAGATGAAAAACATAACAGATCAAAAATAACCCAAAGCTCTTTTTTAAAACGTTGAAAATCATTATAGTAAGAATTTTTGTTGTATTAAGATAAAGTTAGGATATTTTTCTATTAATTTTTTGGGGGGAAGAAAAATCTAATTATACGCATCGAAGAGCATATAACTAACGAGTATTGGTTGATATTTTAATGTCAATTAATTGACAGGTAAGGATACATTCAAGGTAAACAAAACAGATATTAATTGCCTTTAAAATTTTGTTGACAATAGTTATTTTTATTGAATTTGGTATCACTTTTTGCTCATGACACATTGATATGGTAAATATAATAGCAAATCAATCTCTAGCATTGTCACCTCTTATATAAAAAACAAGGAATAAAAGTAAATTTAAAGAACTATTTTCATATATTCAATCAAGGAATATGTATTTTCTGAAAAAAATGTGTTACTTTTATGTGGCAACCCGCAAGGTAAAACGCATCAATTTGAACCTGTACCTAAATTGTTGCCTATAGGATATATTCCCACTAAAAACGATTGCGCGATTATTTGGACTTTTATAATTAGTAAACATTAATAAATAAAAGTTTAATGTAGGTAATCTTTTTAATTCGTATGCATGTAGTGAAGGAAATCCCATAAAAACACTGTGACTTTCCATACCTAACTCATTACACTGACTGCAAACTTGGCAGCACTTTGTGTGCCTTTAAAATTGTTTAAGCAGCATTTTTTGTACGGAATCTCAACATGCAGAGTGGAAGAATTTGAAGTGCGAAATAAAGGTCAAAAATCACTGCATACAAAGATTGTGGGCTTTCTTGTAGTGAAATTGTTAGAAAAATAGGGACATCTAATACCTAATCATAATTTTTTAAGCTTAGGTGAAAGTTGTATGTCAAGTTCGAATGATATCGCACGAAGAAATTAGAAACAAGCTGTTTGCTTCTCAAATTAAGGTCATACCTGTGACTTGCCTGTTTCAACCTGACGGGTAAGACAAATTTTAGAAGCCATCCCCAACCTTGTTTCCAAAAAAAGATTCAAGAAGCCACCTTTATTATGTGACTCATAAGTCAACAAGGTTGCATTCTGATGAAAGTCACATAAGCTGGACCGAAGAATGGATACAAATTGTGTTTAGTGATGAAAAAAATCAATTTGGATGGTTCAGATGGATTTCAGTCATATTGGCATGAAAAAACGTCTTCAAACAGAAGTGAGAATGAGTCGAAATGGTTGAGAGTGCTGAAGAGTTATGCGGAACTGATTTTATATTCCACCAGGATAACACACCTATCTACGTCTCTAGAAGAATGAGAGACTGGTTTGAGGAGAAAAAAATAACATATCTCGATTGGCCGTCTTGAAGACCCGATTTAAATCCCATAGAAAATCTCTTTGGAATACTAGCCAAGCGTGTTTATGCCACCGGGTGCCAATCTGACAACGTTCAAGAGCTTAAAGACTATAACTTCTGATCAACACAAACTCAAATAATAGGTGGTTCACTGTGACGTATACGTAACTTTTTTCTTTGTTTAATTTTTATTTTTTTGTTTTTACGGTATTTTCCGTGTAACTTTCATTACTTTCTAATAAATGGTTTTAGAAAACTTAAGAAGATTCTTCTTTTTTTATCGATTTTGAAACCCCCAATTCTGACTGGCTCCCTAATAACCTTTTGTGTAAATATCGTCATTTTTTAAATAAAAAATTAAATAAAAAAAATAAAATAAATTGAAATAATTAAAAAAATCATAAAAAAGATGTTGGGATAGAGTTTTTTTTGTAATTTTTTCTATTTGCTTTTCTCGAAAACATAGTTTTTCTACTTTTGCCACTCTGAACAAGACGAAAATTATGTGTACGTATAAAACTCGTCTTTACTATATGTACTTATTTACTGGCTATATATTCAATCCAATCCCTTAGCTTGCCGATCCTAGTTCCTTTCCAACAATAAGCAACTGTTGCTAGGTTCCCTCTAATTTACAAATTGTTTACCTTTTCAATTATTTAAACACTATGAGGGCACATCAATGGATATATTTACGCAAAAAAAAAAACAAATTCCAGCTAAGAAAAATCATCTAAGGCTACAAATTAAACTTTTGATGACAACACACATTTTTATCCACATCAAGTTTTCAGCAACATAGATAGATACAATTTTTCTGTTTGTCTTCACTTCCGCCTTTTAACTGCGATAACGAAAGAAAAGCTTTTTATTAATTTAGTCACAAAACATCACAGAAATCAACACTCAACATTCTTACCTTTTTGGCGGCCACACGAATTTCCTTTGGAAATTAAAATATTTATCTTTTCTTTTTTGTTGGAACTTGGAACTTTTTCGTAAGGGCTACCTCGATTTGTCGCGCTATGTAAATATCATTAAAACGAAGAAAAGCTGATGCTTGGGGAAAATATGGTGGTGGCAGTGGCGGGTGGTGGTAGCGGTGGAGATGGCGAACGAGACAATTAGTAACCATCACGCTCACGAACGCCCTCATTTCTCATGGGTCATTTTATGTGACTTAATTTAATGTTTGATGGCCTCCCTTTAAGGATCTGCGGTTGGTAAAATAGATTAATTCCATACCGGTGGGGATGATGGCTACATAAAACAGATAGGTACATACATAATACCCACTAAGGAATTAAAATACTGTTGATACATACATACATACATATATACAAGGTTATTCTTATATTTTTCAAGTCTCAGGGGATAAGGGAAATGATTAGAGGAAAAGATATTTGCATTAATAGAAATTTAAATATACTTACAAGGCAAATGTTTGCTCTTCCTTTTTGTTTTTAGTTCAGCAAAAAAAATTTCTGCTGGCTACCTTACAAAAAAACACAAAGTCTATATATAGTGTATTTGTACATATCTGGAATAATTGTTGCGTAAAATTGTAACACGATAGTGAGAATTGTTCATACAATATAACGAACCTCTAATTACGGGCAACATAATGTGCAATGCAAGCTTAATGGCTGGGGAAATCTTTCTTTCATATATAATTAAAAAGGATAAAGGGGTTAAGCGAAACTAGGAAAATACAACGTGGGTATTTTTAAGTTAAGTACATAGTATGGAAACAGAATGAAAAATTGCTAAACTTGCCATGTGAAATACATAGGTTCTATTTGAATGAGTAGGGACTCATAGAAAAAAAGGACGGGAATTTTATGCTGAAAAAAGTTGAATTTGAAGGTTCTATTTCTAAATGTGTTCTATTGTCTAAACCTCAATTCTTTTTTAGAGGAATCTACTTTCGAAGAATTATTTTTGGCGAACAAATGAAATTAGTATCAATAAAAAATTTATAACTTTTGAAAATGTTTTCTACTTCCGAGTTTCGACTTTTAAAAACATCCTGATTTTGAAGTCTGATTGTCCACAAGTTTCTACCACTTTCAATTGTCGTATTTAACTTCTTGAGTATTTTCAAATTTTGATAACAACTTTTATTCACCTGCATAGTAAATTTTTCCTTGTATATGCATGTCGTTATAACATCGGTGCTTGCATTTTAAATCTGTAAGAATTGTAAGAGTTTATAAAGTATTCAAGTGTTTTAAGTGGTTTTGCATAAAATATCAAATATTTTTTAATTCAAAATCTGTTCACTTATTAATAAGGACTTCAATTTTCAATAACTGCTCGTATTTCAATGATTAAGATGAAATTATCAGTTTATTTATGTGCACAGGAAAATGATACGAAATTAGTTTAGTAGACTCCAATTATACTCTACCACAACTATGCCTTGATTTCTAGGAAACAGACTTTATGGTTTTGGTTTGTTAAACTTTACATCAGGGGAGTTTATTTTAGAAAACCATATTAATATTATTCAGTCATATTTTTATTTTCTCAGAAGTGACTTTAACAATTTAAATTATAATTATTGAACATTATTATTATAATTAAATTGTTAGAAGGTAGCGATCGTAATATTTTTTAAGTTTAAAGAGTGTTGTGTAGTAAAAATTGAAATTCCAAATTTGTTTTGCAAATGCTTTCAATGTTCAATGAAGTTGATTCATAACTATTGCCTTAAAAGCACATTTCAAAATTACTTATGTACTTCTTTTCCAAAAAAACTGATAACATAAAATGGATTAATATGTATAACAATGTTTAATAATTTCTTCTAAGTATTTCCCACTTACCCCTTCGTCTACTTCGTCAGTAACGGGAACAGATAAATTCGTAACCATGGAGTTTGTAGTATATCAGGCATCCTTTCAATTCTTTTCTATTTTCGAGAAAGGGTTTCCCTACAGACAGTTCTCAATATTCTCTGATACAGGCTACACGACAGTAAAGCCAATCGCGGTCCTTTAGAGAATCAGTGTAAATGAACTCTAAGACAATAATAATCTTTCAAAAATAAACCCAATGGATTATTCTAGGGTGGAATGTAAAGGAATCGAAAAGTACTAATCAACGTCTATTGATTTGGCTATAGTATTCTATGATATGTGTAGTACATGTTTACTATACCTATTTTAAATTCAATTCAAAATTCTAAATATTATCATGGTTATCAAACTTTGGTTTAAAATATTCATAGACAATTGTAAGAAACCGAAACCGAATTCCTAATGATAAATTAACAAATACATAACATATCGGATCGATAATCCTTCGGTTTATAATTTCCCTGATTACCTTGCCAACAATCATTAACACAGGAATTCTATTAATTATTCGGAAATTAATCCTTTTAATGTACTGTATGTAGTATATATTTGCTAGAAATCATATTGGTATCGGATAGTTTGATATACTGGCGGAAGTGATATAATGTAAGTTATATGCTTCGGAACTCTATGAATTTATTTAAACAGACAGGTTTTGATTTATATGAATGAAAAATGAAAAGTGGAAATTTATAAAGCAGAAAATCAATTTGAAGATGTGGGATTTAAAATGCGCATTTGCAGTTTCCAAATGCAATAACAATCTGGAGAAAAAAAAAACATATTCTTGTCAATTAATTTTATGTTACGAAAAGAAATTGAAATTTATTTTTATTTGATAATTTATTGTTGTGCATAAATGAAAAGACAGAAGTGAAGAGCAGATACTAAGCATCTATACAGTTTTTTATTTTATTTTGCGTAAAATAAATGTAACTGTCAACCATGTAGCCGAGGACTTGATTTTTTATTTTTATTTGTGAAGGGAAAAATTGGAAAAATTATTATTGGGTTTAATGCTTACGGTTTGTCATCTACATGCATAAAATGGAAAAATTTTTCCCAACTGTAATTCTAAGATATGTAAATGGTGGTTAAATTATAAGGGCCGATTTTGATTTTGAATAAAACACAAATTATTTAGGAAATTATTGTCATTTCTACTTATTTATTATGATATGGTATGGTTCAATTATGTATAGAACAAAATACCAGCCAAATGGCCGCCGCGACCTCGGCGGCACCCCTACATCCGATATGGTCCAAACTTTCGATGACGCTGAGGCATAATTGAGGATCTATGCCGTTAATGTGCCAAATTATCTCATCCTTTAGCTCTAAATTGTTGCTGGCTTATCGACGTACAAAATAACCCCAATGAAAGAAGTCCAACGGTGTTGATCTTGGCCAATTCACATATCGCCACCACGTGAGATAACACGGCCATTGAATATGTCGCGCAAAAGAGCCATTGTTTCGTTAGCGGTGTGGCAAGTGGCACTGTCCTGTTGAAACCACATATCATCCACATCCATATCTTCCAATGCCGCCAGCCCATAGACCACATCAAACAGTCACTCTTTGTGGGTGCATTGGTTTTTCCACAATCACTCTTGGATTATACTTTGCCCAAATGCGGCAATTCTGTTTATTGACGAATATACTTTACGCACATTGTGCACGGTTAAATTGACCGACAAAATCACAAAGTTGCGGTTTCGTCAGGATAGAAAATTGTGTATCTCGGTCTCAGCCTTCCATACACATGCAGATTATTCTCATCCGATCTCGTGTTTTCGAACAACTTACATACATATGCGTATGTACATTATATATTTTTTTAAATTCCGAAAACTAAAATCGCAATTTTAAGGGACAATTAACTATTTAATTCATAAAAGTTGTAGGTACATTGTGAAATTCAACAACATCAATATCTTTAAATTTTCATCTCGTATACACATGTACATACATACATACATAATTTAAACAATTTAAAAAATTGCAAAAAATGTTTAGGATCAAGAACATCAGCATCATTTACATGAGTACATAAGTAGTTTGTGAAATATAATTTTTTCACAGTGAAAAGCTAAGGCTGACTATAGATCCGGAAAATTTCAGTCTAATATCTAAAACCGCTCAGCTAATTCTAAATTATCTATAGAACTTTTAATTTCTTAAAGGCATGACGCGAAATCTCATATATGTATACACTTATTATCACTTCCACGCCTATTCCTTGAAACTCTAAAAAGGGTTTTTAAAAATTTTGAGTTAAAAAATTAATGTAAGATTATTTTCATAAAAAAAAATAAAACGTCAGCTCTTTTTGGTATTTTCATGAGTTTTTTTTAACACGCTTATATTAGCTTCACTTATATGTATGTATGTATGTATGTATGTATGTATGTATGTATGTATGTATGTATGTATGTATGTATGTATGTATGTATGTATGTATGCATGTATGTATGTATGTAACCGACACCTTTACACTCGATTTTGACCCACTTTACACGAACCGATTTTAATAAAATTTTGTACACATATTAAGAACCGGTGGCAAAACAATAATTTCATAAGTTTATCTCAATATCCTTATCAGGATTACCAGGATTAAATATTTTAATCCCACAGCTCCTGCTTTTTCCTGATTTTATTATGCGCTTATAAATATTACAAGACTCCCTCATTTTAAGTGCCGCGGTGGCTCAGTTGGTTAAAGTGCGGTCACGTTTCAGTTTGAGCGTCAAGGGTCGTGGGATCAAATCCTAGCTATGGGTGACTTTTTTTTTTTAATTAAAATTACGAGATTTTAAATAATAAATAAATAATTCCAATTTCATTTACAATTTCAATCAACTAAATGGGTCAATGAAATGTTTCAATGTTTTCTTAAATCACAAAATAAATACAGTTTAAAAAAAACTAAAAAACACGCTTTTAAAGCACGTTAAACTAAAAAGTTAAAAATAAATATAGTTTGAAAAAAACTAAAAAACACGCTTTTAAAACCCATCATACTAAAAAAGCGGAAAATAATTTTTAATATAAGCTGAAAACAATAATGAACTAAAAATACAAGTGTTATTGTGAATAAGCGTGGGGCGCTCGATATATGAAAAAAAATATGGCCAATGCGCCCAACGCTTTTTCACAATAACACTTGTATTTTTAGTTCATTATTGTTTTCAGCTTATATTAAAAATTATTTTCCGCTTTTTTAGTATGATGGGTTTTAAAAGCGTGTTTTTTAGTTTTTTTCAAACTATATTTATTTTTTTGTTTTCTATTCATAAAATGTACCCAATTCTCCGAAAAAATAAATATAACCCACTTCATACCTTCCCATTTTCGATATTGTTTATGATCATATAAATATTAAAAATACCACTTAACACGCAAGTAGACGAAATGCGTTTAAAATATGAACCAATATTTTTTCGGTAGTTTCCGCATTAAGGAAAACTTTATTTCTTCTAACAATCTGAAGTCATATAGCTTGTTAAATTTTATAAGGAGAGGAAAGATATTTGTTCAAATTTTCATCTTAAAAGCCTTACATGGTTATTCCTTTTTTTTCGCCCGGCCTAACTTTCTAACTCCAGTTTGAACACAAAGCTGCTGTGTACCCTTAGAGCATTTTCGATATTTTTCTTCCTTCCATTATTTGTATTTTATCTCCTGAAATTCTGATAAGGATATAACATAGAATATCAAGAAAAGAAAACATGAATAAAATATTTACAGGCAACATACGTAGGAACAGGCACAGGGTACAAATATGTGCATACCTATGTATGACGATGGGACTTAAACCCATTTTGAAAAATTCCAACATATTTTCCCTAACTACCTTTGCCTTTAACACATCAAGCAGGCACTTACTACATCTGCACCAACAAAAAATGGCTCGATGGCTTTGAAAATGGTGAAGAAAACCCCCAATTTCAGTTTCAAGGACTATTATATACTTGTTCTCAATATTTTCCAACCTTAAAGTTTCTCGATTTATACCTTTGGGCACTTTAGCTGCGCTTGCTTGGATTTCTTTTTTATTTTTCCGAGTTTCCCAAACACATCTCATAAAATCTAGCACAAATTTTTACTCTTCGGTGAACATGATGGGTGATTTATTTTGTGTTTTTTTTTTTTTAGTTATGGAAGGACTTGAGTAAGTTAGATGGAGTTCATCTCTTTTATGGTGATGGTGATGGTGAGGGAAGACAATATGTGAAATGGATCAATAAGGACTTCCTTTCACAATATTTACCCTTGTTAACAACAATGTTTTGGTTAACTGACTGTTGGCAGAGTGATGTATTTTACTTTTTTTTATCCATACCGTGTGGCTTCCTGATTTCCTCTTAACTAACCTTCATTAGGCTGGAAAATTTAACATCATATCGATTAGAAAGAGGGAATTGACATTCTATATGTGGTCCTGCATGCTGCGTGTATTTTTCAATTAGGATCAAATTTTTTGTCTGGAACAATATGGATTCGTATATGTGTACTCTCTTGTATTCATTTCATACGTATACGGCCGGAGATTTTCCCTCAAATTAGAATGGGATATTAGCCAGATATTCGTACTATATATGTGTGTAAGTAATGTATCTGTATCTAAGTATGAACCGTTCAATATCTCTATATACAACATACATACATACATATATTGGTTTTGTGTAAAAAAAAATTGGAATTAAAAATATTACAACGAATAAACGTAAACAAGTAGGTACCAACCCTGAACTCGGTTAGGTCGTAGGATCTGTTTGAACTGAGAGTTCGTGTATCTTCTGTAATTCCCGCAAAAGTATAACCAGGTTAACATATCTCATTAAAATTTTCCATAGAAATTTGACTTTCGACTTAAGTTCATCATCAGGAATTACTGTTGATCATATTAAAGTTTATAAATTTCCTTAAAAGTTTGTTAAAACATTTCGTCAACATTCTGTAATCTGTACCTTTAACCTTTACGTGCAAAACGAATTTTAACAAAACATTGCAGTATGTCACATTGCGACAAAATTTCAAAGGAACTTTGAAGGATATCTTCCTGTTTGAATTTCTTCGTATTGTTCACACCGATACGAGTATACAAATGTCATTAAATTTCTGTGGACTTCTGGACCCACTTATAAATGAGTTTTAAGTTCGAAACTGAATAATTGAGGACATTTGGTGTCGGAACCTGCAATTCTGCTATGCTTATTATTGGTTAGAGCTTTTGATGGTACAAAACATATTTTTGTATACATCATGATAACGTTTTGTCACTGTAGTTTCGTTAACATTGTCATATTGAGTGGCCCTCCCGGTTTCAACTGAAAATTCCTCCCTCTTAAAACATTGTGGAAATTAATCAGACTCAATTACAATCCACATCGGCCTGAACTGACAATTTTGTGCGACCTTTGTAATCTTAAGGAGAGACAAGATGTGTGTCATTTCATTGGAAAATGTCCAATTCTAAGAGAATTCCGAGTAAGATATTTTGGAAACACTTTAATAAATGTAAACGAAGTCCGGAGTGTTTTGAATGATGAATCAGGCTGGGAAGTCTTATATATAAACTAGAGGGCCCGGCAAACTTCGTCTTGCCCCACTTTAACGCAGAAACTCAAGATATATAGAATGAAATTGTTGGTAGTTATTTGATTTCCCATAAAAAAAACATAGATGGCCCGGTGAATTTCGTAAGTTCATTAAAAATTGGATCAATCGGGAAGACAACCAAAGTTGTTGAAAACATCTGTTTCGTTGTGCTGAATGTAAAACAATAACCGCAGATTGCTTCAATTTTTATGTAAAACTCGTTCAATGTTTAATCCTAAAAAATTAGCATACGTGTTTTTTAAGACTATAATCTATCTCTGTGCCAAATATCATGTTATATACATACATATGTATATTTCAAATATATAACTATTTGATAATACTTAACGCTAACACCAAAAATTAAAAATGTAAAATTCACTGTATTTCGGTTTACTACAAACTAAATTTAACCTGTACTTTAGCCTCAGCAAAATGTGGTGGTTATGCTATCAAATTGTAGCTTATATGGAACGCTTAGACGTTTGACATAGCGCCATCTATTGAATTCTTAACTTACTCAATCCAGTGCACAGATGTCGCTATCTGATAAAATCGTTTGGTGCAAATTTGATTAAAATCGGCTAAGTAGTTTAGGAGTCCATCGCGGACAAACAACGTGATACATAATTTATATATATTAAGAGATATGGATTAACGATGCACGCTTAGATACAGATCACAAATACTTGAAGGCGAATTTTAAAATAAAATAAAAAAAAGCAAATTTTAAAGAATTTTCGAAATATTAAGCTTAAATATCTGTCAATCTGGTAGACGGACCAAACATTTGTTATACTATTTTCAATTGCAATCAAATAAAGATTTCTTTAAACTAACTTAAACTAGTGGAAATTTACAAATCACTTAACCAAATGCTCAAAATATTGATGATGTGACAGCATATCTTGTAGGTACTGTATTTTAAAATATTTTGAAAATTCTTACGTTATTTTAATGTTTTTTATTCAAACAAGGTCAATCCTTGTTTTTGTGTTTATATTCCTAATACCTTTTATTATAATTATTTAAAGACAACCTTCTTCAACATTACTCAAGAAACTGAAATTATTAAATTTTGTATTAATTTTTTTAAAACAACAAGATATCATTTTTTCTAAAACAAAGAAGCCCCCACCCTTTTTCCGTACCCTTTTTCATACCAAATACTATCCCCCCTCCCATCTACAGCAAGCTACAAGAAAATAGCAATCAATTTTGACAGCGAGTTGTAATAAATGAAAGTCAGACTAGATTAAAAGGAATTAGGGTCGTTAACTATTTAAGGTAGATCAAAATCTGGAGCTATTATAGTCGTAGTTAATCAACAATTCTCATTGTTTAAAAAAATATTATAAATTTGTTCTTATAAGTTATAACTTAGGTACTTAAATGTATCCAATGAAACTCATATTACTTTAATTTTTTTTTATTACTCTGGAGATAATATATATTTTCGTATTCAACTCGTTATAAACTTCGTTTACATAGAAATAGAAAATGGATAGAGTAGACCCTTAAAAGCCTTATCTACGCCCGCCACTGGTAACGTGAAAATATGAAGAGAAAAAGTAATTTTTTTCGCAAACCAATCGTGGGCCAATTTGTATTAAAAAAAATATCATCGGTTCAAACTGATATTAAAAATTTGTTTTTAAAATAACAAACATATAGTTTCACCTTTAATCGAGTAACTTTTCAATACCAATATCACATCTATGGAATTTATTTATTGTAAAAAAAACAGAAAGGCAGACCAAAAGCTGTTATTTAAGGACCAAGGTAAAATATAATTGAATTCAAGTTTTATTATGTTAAAGTTTTCTTTTTCATATCGAATATTATAAAGAGTTTTAAATTAAAACCTAATCGATAAATTCGAACAACAACTGTGCAGGTACGAGTATAGTATTATTAAACGGATTCTGTTAACTAGGACCGATTATTTTATATTATTTTCGTTTAGGTACCTACCTTTTTTCCGTTTTTTGATCTTTTGCATTATTCATAATGCTGAGAGGGTAGATTTCAAGAACCTTCAAAGTTTGTTTGGGTTTTGTTTGAAATAATATTAAAAAAAAAAAGTAAAACAAATTTTCCATGAACCCTCGGACATGAATAGTCCTTGGACGTGAAAGCAATGTTTTTCCTTTTAGGCACAATCGAAAAAAAAGAATACGAATTAATTAAAGTCGAATATTACTGGCCATATTTTGAACAAAACCCTTGAGCAAGAAAATACGTTAACACATAGACAGATATGTGATTCTCTTTACTTTGCATCACTTCGGGAGTAAGATTATGTCTAGGTTAATGTTAGTTGTGTTGTTTCACTTGGGTTTAATTTCATTCATACATTCGATCTCAATTTCACTTACAAAATATCTCCCACTACCTTTTCATTAGTTTCATACATAATGTACAAATGTACAAACATATACGGTATAGAATAAGACAAATCACGACCTTTTATAACCATCTGTCAAAAATGTCAACAAGGACCTTTTTGTATCCAATACATACAAATAGTACAGGGTTCCCATCAACGCCAAAGAGTTGAAGTTTGCTATAGAATAAGGAAATAAGTAAATGTACACACATACAAACATATTATAAACATACATACATACATACATTACATATGTATGTACATAAAATTGAATGATACCAAACTGAAACTTAAAAAATAAAAAAAACAATGTCACCATGACAATAACTACATCAATATTTTTTTCTTTACCCTTTATCACGAACATCAATCATCATAAAAAAATATGATTCATATGGGATTGAAATCTTCATCTATAGCATCAGTAAAAATTCGCGTCGACGAAATGACAACCAATGGGAAATATAAAAGATTAAAAGGCGTTTTACGGCATAACATGATTGTTTTTATTTTAATTTGTTCTTAAGTCAGATTAAAGTTTTTTTTTTATTGTTTGCACTAGTCTGTGGCCACAAGGAAAAACCGCTAAAGTAGCTTTTCAACATTTTTTCAGGAGAGACGTTTGAAGTTTTTGGAAAAAGTACAAAATTACAAATTGCTCTAGAATATTATTAAAAAATCTGATCGTCTTGAAATTGGTATCAAATTGAATGTATTTTAGATATCTGTTAATATAAAATGAAGCAATTCACTTAACATTGAAATAAAAAGCGTGGGAGGCAAAATAAACACTTTAGCTGTTTTTCCTTGAAGTAAATCGAAGTTTTCATTGCACAAACTCGAGTTTAGTCGTTTTCTTAACATGAGAACGGAAATAAATCAATAAATTGAAGACGGAAAAACAACCAAATTAAGTTTTAATTGTTATTCCTTGAGTAAACAAGAAGAAATTATAATCTTAAGTCAAGTTTAGTTGTTTTTCCTAGATGACGTTGTAAGAAACTGACTTTAGTTGTTTTGTTTTTTTGAAAATTGTGGGTCCATTTTTTACAATACGGAGTTAAAAAAAAATTACAAAATAGAGTCGGACACTCTGAATCTAACGACATAAAAATCTCAATTTTGTCTAAACTCGACTTTAGCGGTTTTGCTTTGTGGGCACAGAGTTAAGTCAAATTTTTACAATGCGTTTTTGTGTTAATAGATAAGTCATATAAGAAACATTGACAGTTATAGAGAAATTTCGTAATGTTTGAATCCAAATTATCAAAATCAATCTGGTTTTCACATCTATTGGCACTCATCATCAATTATGTCAATACATGTTTAGATACATACATATGTATGTATATACGTCCGTAACAATTGAATAGCCTCATGTAAAGTTTTTTCTTAAGCCTCGATTTTTTTGTATCTATTTGATTTGTATCTAGTAAATTTTGTATAGAGTTGCAAGTAAGAATTGAGGTTTTTCAGACTGAAAGAAATTTTAAATAATTTTGAAAAGTTAATGGAGTTTTCTGAAATTATTACATTTTGATACAGTAAAATTAAGTATTTTTTTGTAACATTAGAATAGAATCACTTTCTTTATTGCAGTTTAAATGAAACGCATCTATCTTTTTTGTTAAGAAATGTTTTTTTTTTATTTATATTGTCTAGCTTACATAATTAGCTTAATACTTAATACTATCCCCTTATATCATACAAAGAGTTTAAATAATCAAGGCCCAGGCCATTTTAACGCCTTCAATGAGCCCTTCTTTGTTGGTGTACTGCTTCCCACCTTCATACATCTTTCGTGTCAACCAACCCCATACATTTTCGATATTGTTCAAGACTGGGGAGTAGGGTGGCCAGGAAAGTTGTTCTATATTTTGATCTTGAAGTCAAGCTTTAATTATTCCAGCTGTGCGAATGGACGCATTGTCTTGCTGGAAAATCAGTTGCCGCTGTCCGCAAATATCCTGGAACTGTGGGAGAGCCCTTTCCAGTATAGTTTTATAATATGGTGCTAAAATTTTGATGTACTTTGTACTACTCTTAATTATGTCTCAAAAAATAAATGCAAAGAAAAAATTTCGCCTTATACCGATAATATAATTTAATATATAAATTAATATTAAAAATGAAGTACCTACATAATCAACTTCAACACATTAATCTTAAATTATTATTAGATTTTAAATAAATATGATTTAACAACTAGAAGTCTGTATTAAGAAAACGCCCAAGCCACTGTGAAATACTCATTGCGTGATGTATTGCAGAGGTTAGATATGAGAAAATAAATAGTACAAAATTATCATACTCCAAAATACATAATTATTAATTATTTAAAATATAATTTGTATACAATTTTCAAAGGTCAAAATAAAAACGAGGATTTAGAATAATTTTCTATTATTCTTATTATATTATATTTAAGAGAATATTAGTATTCTTATTTATTTATGTAGTCCTTAACTGACATTTTTTCTCATTAAAACTCTTTCGAAAGATCAATAAGGACACTTTTGAGTGAGTAAAAATTTTTCTAAGACGTTGAATTTAAAGTAAGCACCTTCTATTAAATTTTAATCATTCAATAGGAGGTGCTTAAGGTTTGATTTTCAATAGGATTTTTTTGATAGATTTGACTGACTCCTATCTTTATGCTTTGTTATTTTTGTTCAGTTTCAGTATCTTTTGGCAAATCGTTATCGAAACACTCACACTATAACATCGTCTCCATATTGTTCAGCGTTCTGTGAGAAATATGTTTTTCGTGTGAAAAACTGAAATCACTATTGCCAATACCATTCGCAAGTTTGATTCCTAGTTTACATTAGTGGATGATACTCGAGATTTTAAATTGGTGTATTTAACGTGAAGATTTCAGCCTAAAAACATACAAAATTCAACTTGTACGTGAATAAAAACCAAGCGACTTAAATCTGCGTCGTATTTTTAGTGAAATTTTGTTCAGTGATGAAGCCCATTTCTGGCTGGCTCAATGGATACGTTTTTGGTCTATTTTTTTTCTGGGGATATGGAAAGTCTCAAGTCTACAGAAAAAAGCCAACTAAGATTGGCGAACGTATGACCCTAAATTAAATCTTCAGACCACCTAAGATGTCGTCGTGTATTTACATGATATGTATAGATATCATTTTCGAAACAAATTCAATTAATTGTTCTTTTAACCGATAATACAAATTTTAAATTGACTTTCGATTTCAAGTGTTTTATTTTACATTTTAAATCAAACCATTGTATATCCAAACCATAGTAGTCTCATGGGCATGAATTATTTTTGTGCAAATGTGCCGACTTTGCGCTAGTGTTTCCGAGTGGAGATTTACATTCCTCTTAAATTATTTGAGTGAGAGGAGAATATTTTTACTATTCCATAAGAAACTAGTGGAGTAAAGGAGATAAATAGTTTCCCTGTAAAAATAACAAAAAACAAAAACTCTCCAATCGTCTTTGGTGCCACACGAAATTCAAGCCAAGGACGTTTTTTGTGATGTTTATATGAAATTTTTGTATGCGAACAAAAAAGAAATCCGAAAGGGATGCTTGCGTTGTCGCCGCGCGCCGTCGTCGTCAGCGGCTTAGCTTCTTCGATCGATTTTTTTGTATTTTACGAAGGAGTTTTTTTCTTGATAGGTAGTTTGTGCGAGGCGAGGAAGAAAAATGTGTGTATTATGAAGAGTAGGTATGTAGGTATGTATATACATTTAACTTGAAGTTTTGTTATAAGATTCGGGTAGGTTTTCTTTTAACTTTGGAATTGAATTTTTTCAAGTTATCAATTTGTGAATGGAATTTTAAAGATTTCTGAAATGTTTTACTTTTATTTTACTTAATATTTATAGCTTATTGAAGGTAGGTACGTTGCTAGGTATCTAGGTAAGGATTAAATTATTAACGTAGGTAATAAAATTTCAGTTTGTAGGGAAATTGGAAGGTTCAATATTTGTTATTTTGCTTAAAGGATTTTGTTATTTATAGTCCTTAATTTAAATAATTTTTTTTTTGACTATGAAATCTCAAAATACTTGCATGTACATATGTACATATCTATGCATTATAAAAACAACAAGTTTTAGAGTCAAGTTCTTGATTTTTCATGCGAATAATAAATTGAACCATTTTTGGTTTATACATTTATATACCTAGGTATCTTTTTCAGACAACGTTTGGACGGCTTTTTTGGTTTCTCAAATATCTCAGGAACAAAATAATATGTTATTGACTTCAAATACATTTGTATTCCATTCACTGGAAAATTTTCAACATAGGTAGGTACCTACCTACTGTTATTTTTTTAAGTAGAAAAACTAAAAAAATGTTTGGGGCTCAAATATACAATGAATGAAAATTGTATAATAACTATTCAAAACTATGTTCTACTACATGAAACGATGTTTTTGACACATGGTGAAAGTTTGAAAAAAATTCAATTGACAGTTTTTTTTTACAAAAAATAAAAAAAGGACAAAAAAATCTACCAAGAATTGGTAAAAAATGTTTTTTGGGTCAAATATCTCAAGACCAAGTAACGATATTGACTTCAAATTTATTTTTATTATACAATATACAACTGTTAAAATATGGAATAATTTTGACAAATATCGATTTGAAAGTTCTTTGACAAAAAATAGAAACCTAAAACCAAAATTAAGTTAAAAAAATGCAAAAGTGTTTCTTGACTTGAATATGTCGAGAGTTTATTGTTTGCATAATTCACATGTTAGAATTATGGTACATTTTTGACATTTCGTATTGACAGTTTTTTTTACAAAAAATAAGAAACTAAAACCAAAATTTACCAAAGAGTATTAAAAATTGTTTTTCGACTCAAATATCTTCACAACAAGCAATGATATTGACTTCAAATACAATATACATTGTACAATTTTCAATAAATTATAAAATGTTGAGAAAAATCAACTTGACATTTTTTACAAAAAATAAAAAACTACCTACAAGAAGTTATAAGAAAAATTGGTATAAATGTCTCGAGAAATGTCTTAAATCTGATAGCAATTAAAAAATTAAAATTTCTATCAAACAACATCAAAAGTTAATCGATTAACATCAAGAATAAATCAATTATGTGCGTAATTTAAACAAAAATTAACAAGTTTACATAAGGAAAAGAAATTGTGTTTTGTTTGAAGACTGCAAGGGAACACCGGATTATTTTTCTTTGATTGGCATTTATTGTAACACAAAAACTTCAACAAAGCCAAGTTTTCAAGTTATAATGGGAAGTTACCAGTGTGCGTAGCACCCAGCCTTTTTTTTATTTTTAAGAACCTGACGATATACATAGAGTGATTTTGAAGTTTTATTCAGGCTAGAGTTATCAAAAATCTTATAACTTATTTGCCGTTTAAAAACCTTGTTTGCAGTATGTATACCTACATAAAGAGAAAGTGGGAATTAACTCTATTTTCCATTTTTTACTAGGTATGTATCAAATTTTAGATCTTTTTAAAAATACCTAGCTTGATAACGCAATTCAAAAACTTTTTACTATGATTTCTTTATTCTTATCAGTAAGGAAATTGGAAAAATGTTTTAAAACTGGCTGTTAGAACAAAAAAATGCCTCAAATGAAATAAATTTATGAGTTTTGCAGAATATGTAAAAGAAAAACTAAATGTTACATAGGTATAACAATGAAAATTTTGAAATGACTTGGAATACATAGTAGCTACATTTTTGACTTCAAGTCGATTGAAATGCAAACTTGTAAAAATCTAAATTAGTAAAATACTTTTATAAAAATTACTGGATGCATAATCCAGCTGAAATTGCTGTAATAAAGACATGCCATGAAATGAAGGTACCTACATACATACACATCTATAATTTGAAATCAGAATTGAAACGATTTAGGTACTAAAATTAATGAAAAATGATCTTAAGACTTTTTTAATTGGCAAACTTATCTACCTAGGTAAGTCACGGTTTCTGGCTTTTTTGCCCATCATTTTTTAGGACATAAAAGTTTTGAACAAGGTATTTAACTAGTTAAATAAAAGCCACTAACATACCTACCTATACAAGTACACATAAGTAGTTAAGTAAATGTTAAAATTATTATAATAGTTGTATTATTGTCCTTAAAATAACAGATGGTACCTATTACCTAACTTACCTACCTACATATATGTACATACTCGTATGTACCTACCTACCTAACATGTTTCTTTTCGAAGCTTCAAAAGAATTAAAAATGCAAAATAAGATGATAAGTAAGAAAAACTAGTCTAAAAAGGAACTTTTAAAGTTCTTATTTTAATAAGAAAAAATATACATACCTACCGACCAATGCAGATACATTTAAAACAACATCATGGAAAGTTTTAAAAAGAGAACACAATATTTAAACCATTTCTGTTTCTAAATATGAACATAATATCCTTATAGGTACCTACTTATCTACCTAGTTCATGGTTTTCAATAAGATTATTTTTTAAAGATGAATAAGAATCTGCATTGTTTTGCCTAGCCATGATAACCATTCACATACCTATTTAGCTTTATTTTGGATTTTCACGAAAATTTAAAACTCTTGCAAACCTATTTCATATTCCTTAACGCTCGGACTTAAAACATTAAATTAATTATATTTCCACACCTACCTATCTAAATTACATCCATCTGATCATCAACAACACAAAATTCATCAAAGATCAAACCATACAGGAATACGAATACCTACCCAAAATTGTTTCTTTCACCTGTTTTGTGTGTCGTCTGGTAAAGATGACTACCGTAAATCATACTCGACTAAAAAAATGTAAACAAACCAAAGTCTCCCAAAACAGCAAAATGTCCGTTTTTTTAGTCTTTCTAACTCTTACAAAAATTGTATAGTCTTTCCTTCTCTCACTTCGATTTAAATTCTCGTCAGTTGCATGTCTCCCATCTGAAAAAAATGTCTCCCATCTCAAAAAAATGTCTCCCGGAGACGTTCAACCAAAAATAACTAGATGCCGCACCATTCGACCTCATCCATGAGAGTACTATAGTTTTTATATACAAAGCTAAAATATATGCCTTAATGGAAATGGAAAAACTAATTAAAAATAAAAATAGACGCTAGTCCTAAGATGCACCATAAAATTCCACTTTGTGATTAGATAAAAAAAAATTGATAAAATGGCGTTATTGTTATAATATATAAACTTGTTGGATAAAATAAAAAAAAACTACTCGTATTTGAAGGTGTTCGAAAATCATGTAATGATGAATATGAATAAACCTATCTCAACAATAATGACTGCATCCAGACATCCCTGCTGAACATTAAATCAATTACCTCGCAATAATCTAATCATCATGTCCTCAAATGAATACAGTTTTAATTAAATACAATGTGAATGCATACAATCCTGCAGCAGCAATCCACAAAGCCAAGTACCTACATACATAGATACGAATACGAGTACATTCCTCCTCAATAACTTCGTTATTTCAAATCAAAGCAAATTCCTTATATGCATCATCTCTGTAAATATCATCGATTCAATGTCATCCCAATCAATTTCAAGATTATTCACACTCTACAATATCATGATGAGCAAATAATCACATGTCATTCATAAATATGAAACCAAATACAAACACAATATCGTATATTATCCTTGAGGATTGCTTGAATCTGAGAAATGTTTGGCATTCTGTGTGACGTCTGACGGCAATTGCAATGGCAATAGAAATGCATATGCAATTGCATTATGTCATGGAAAATTACCCTTTCTGAAGCCTGCTTACTTAAAATTCAGACTCAATTTGCCTTTTGTATGTACATGAACATGAAGAATGGAAATTCAATATTTTCTTCATTCAGAAATAATACGGAAGCGCTATTTCGAATGAAAGTGTATTGGAGAATCTGTGTTAAGACAATATTTGAACATTGGAGACTTTTATGTCATCAAACTTCGTTCATTACACGAACAGAATAGGAATATTGACGTCAATTTGAAAGCAAAAGGATTAAGGATTAAACATATTGAGCGATATACATATACAAGCACAGTTATTTTTGTATTGTTGACACCGCCAGCCGTTATTGACAAAGATAAGTTTTTAGCTTTCGAAAGGATATATGTACTGTACATATCTTATTGTTAGTGTTCATCTTTGAAATGGTTTTAATTTTTGAGTCTACCGAGCTTAATTTTTTTACGATATTTTGGACCCATGTTCTGTAACTGTTGCAATAAATTCAATTTGAGATATATTTTCACTGGAGTTTCTGTCATGTTGACATTTAAAAACAAAAACATTTCTCAATTCAGTGTTTTCAATTTCATGTAAACTTTTTTTTTGTTAATAATGAAATACTCGTACAAATGCAAAAGTTAATGAAATTATCAGTTTTTTAGTAAAATGAAAAAACACAAGATTATAACATTGAAAAAAAAAAGTAAAATACAGCTACTTCTAATTATAAAAAGGGAAGAATTGATTGTCGGGTGTTCGCATCAGTGAGCTGACCGCGGGCAAACGGCTTGTTCTACGCCATAAAATCCACTAGTGTCTTCTTCTGGCCATTTGATAATCTTGCGCGCATCTCTAATAATATAATATTTATTAATTAAGTTCTTAAATCAATTATTTATTAATTATGAAGGTGTTACCTTTTTTTGCCTCCGACATTTTTCTTGGTCTTCGCACTTCGCCTACTTTTTATGTAGGTAGTTGTAGTGATAAATTTTGACATTTGGAAGAGAAAAACCTATCGACTTTCAAAGATACAGAAACCCATTCAATCGAATTTTTCAAGGATTCTTATTCCGTTTGTTCCAGTCAATAGAATTAACGACTGTCAAAGTTACAGAAACCCGAAGATGAGATAAAATGAATTTCGTCCCAATTCTCACCGTTTCTCGACGAGTTTTATCGCTTCGAAAGTTACAGAACATGGCTTTGAGGTAGATTGCATTATTGCATACATCTGTTCATGGTCTTAACGTCTCCGGAATCGTCTTTCCAACAATTATTCTCCCTTAGACTTTCCTCTCGAACGTTCCTAAGAGGTTGGAGTGCCTTTTACCATATGATCCATATGATGTGGTATAGGCATGTCATGTATATTGTATTTATTAATTAAAAGCACGGTTTAGAAATAACAATAAACAAATTTATTGATACGAAAATTTTAAATTTTTTCAGTTTGAAAATATTTTCTAGATTGAGTATTTGAATTAATAATTTTTCGACTAAAAATTATTTAGCTACTCAGTATAAAATAAACAAGTAACATACATAAAGGTGACTTAAAAGTAACATTAACATGGTTAACTTCAACAATGTACAGCTTAGCAAATTATGATAGTTTCTGGACTTAAATAGCTTTGACGATAAAAGGCTCTGTTGGCTTTGAGAAACCTCCCGCTATGTTGTTATCGGCTGATACTATTAAATGGAGGCATTTGAAGCAAATCACTATACTTTATTCAACAAAAATGTACAATACAGGCTTTATGGGAGAATCTTTTTCAGAGCAGTGGCGTCTGTTACTGTCATGGATGAAATTAAGAAAAATGTACCCATAAAAAAACAAACAAATACGCCGTTGACTTGTACCTACTTAATACCTTGGAAAATGTAATATGTCCCTCACGATTTTTCAGTTCACATACTCAACGCAAACGCTTACTGATCGATCGCTCGCTTCTATTCTCACTGGCTGAAAAATTTATTCCAACAGAGTTACCATTGCTCATTCTAAGCAGTATTAAGGATATTTTTTCAAAGTATTTTATCAAAGAGCTTTCTGCTTTAAAGCTTTTGAGAACGATCAGCAAGGAATGTTAGGTTAGCCGATTGGGTAGTGTTTATTTGTTGTTCTGAAAATTATATATACAATTTGGACAAATGTCGAATTGATAGTTTTTTAACAATAAATAAAAAACTACAAAAAGTTCTAAAAAAATTGGTTAATATTGTTTTTCCTCTACAATATCTCTAGAATTTTTTTAAGTCTGATAATTTGTTGTAATCTAATAAAATTGTTATCAACCAAAAGTAAATCGATTAGTAACAGGAATGACAAGTTTTCAAAGTATGCATAATCAGTAATGGGAATTTATCAGTGTGGGTCGCATCTACCTCTTTTTACAATGAAATTGCACAAAAGCTTCTAAATTAAGCTCTGCAAATGGCATTAACAACATATTTCTATATTATGTATCTTAAAGTGGCACACGATACCCTATTTTTAGCTCCATTAAAATAACTTAAAGTTGTACCTAAAATAAGTCTGCCAGGATTTTGATTTTATATCAAAGCGCACGTGGCCATTAGTACTCATATTTGTGCCCTTGTTTTATGGTTCAAGCATACATTACGTACACTTCGAATTTCAAAACTTTGTTTCTAACTTTTTATTCTCACCAAAAATTTGAAAGGCTGCAAGTCTTTCCCAAGAGCAAGTTATTGTGTATTTAAAGGGAAGTCAGTAAGGTACCTATTTTTTTTTTGATTTTATAAAATACCTTTAACTTTTTTGCACCCGTGACACTTCAAATATTTCTTTTTAAATGGAATGTAATTCATAAGAACGCCAACTCGAGATTTTGTTCTAGAATATTAACGTCATAGGTACTTGTCTCGAAGAATAAAAGTTTGTACTAAGTTGGTATAGTTCTCTCAGTTGTCATCAGTAGACAGAAATGTAACATGCATAAGCACATGTGTACATTATATTCACTTCCTCGCTCCAGGGTTCCAGGGGCCACCATAAAAGGGTTTATATTTTATACATTTTTCATATATGTATTTTTCATTTGACTGACAAGATTTTCGCATGTCAAAGACATTTTCTCCTTTATTAATATTTTGTTTGAAACTCGCTCCAGGAGTTTTATTTGATAAAATGCGTAATGAAACTCTTACAAGAATAAAGTAGACAACTTTGAACTGAAAGCAAAATTAAGTTTAAATGGAAATACGGTACATTTTAACACAAACTAAAACTCTAAAACTATTACCGAATCAACTAGGTAATATTTTTTAGTAAAAGGTGTTTCAAATTATTTATGTTTGACTTTTATTACAGTCTAAAGGAAAAAAGAGAATTAAATTAGATGCATAGAACTTTGTTTAAGTTTTTTTTGACATTTCTGACATTTACATAAAAAGATCATATAAGTATTATAATGCAAATATAATTTGGGAAATTGATGTTTTTAAAAATACATATGAAAATTCCCAAGGAAGATACACTACCCGAAAACTAATTAGCACCCAGTTTGCATTTCAAATTTATGAGGCTTAATGTTAGCCACTAACATGAGACTTTTGAAATGAATTTTTGCCAGTGAAAGTCTGAAAAGAAATTAAAGTTAAGATTGTAACTCCATTAATAGAATTTTAATCAACCAGACATTTCGAGCTTAGCCCAAGACTTTATGAGTTTTTACAGCTTTGGATAGGATCGTTACGTTATCCTGTTTAAACTTCAATTTCAAGACCCTAAGAGTATCCTTGATTGCAGTTAAAGCCGATCTCAATACACCATATTGTAATTCATTCGAGGATAGAAGAGAATATTTTCCCATACCATTACAATATCAGCACGGATGCAGTCGATTTAAACTCTAAAGTAAGCTCTTCCTTTCATAGTCTGCTATTACGTCTGCTATTACACGACGACTCATGAGTCGTGACTCTTTTCGAACTACGTTGGTCCAAGAGAGATACAAAATTCGAAAAAATGAAACGGAAGAAAATTTGCCATGTTATTTTCACTAATTTGTTATTTTGCTTATCCTCTTTATTTAAATTCGTCGTGCTCGAGTTCACATGTATACCTTTACAAATGAGAGAGCGAGACAGAATGTATGATTTCCAAAACAACGAAATTTGAATTAAAGAGAGCTGTCAAATTAGATTCATGACTTAAGAGTCAAGGTGTAATAGTGTTCGACTCAAAGGATGAAATTTCAAAAGAGAATTCGAAGATGAGTCACGATTCATGAGTCAACGTGTAATAGCAGACATAGACCCTGGAAGTAGTACCTACATAAATATGCATGTAGCCATCGGGAACCTCCGGATTAAATATTTTTGTCAGAAAAAAATACAAGCTGCCACTCCTGTGTTCAAGTCATATACATACATATGTATGTACATATGTAAGTTCTGCAAAAATCGAGACTGTGCGTTTTTCTAAGTTGGTTAAGAGGTGTTTTTAACTTCCCATAGGGAGTTATTGTAATCGGTCCGATTTGTCAAATTGACGGACGTTTTATGGTTCCTAGAATCTAAATTCGTTATTTTTCTGTGTGTGTGTGTGTTTGTACGTGCGTTCGAGACCCCTTTTTTTTTGTTAAAGGTATCTCGAGAATTAATAAAGATATCAAAACGAATTAAATTTTGTTCGATAGGTTATAACTTCAAAAGAAGCTGAAACGGTTAACGGTTTTTCCACTATAGCAGTTTTTAAAAACATTAAAAATTTTAGTTTGTCCTAAATATCTTAGGAACTAATAATGCTATTGTCTTCAAATAAATTTAATTGGGTAGATTGCAATATAACACAGGTTTGGTGTAAATTTGAAAATAACTTAACATACCGTTATTTTTAAAAAAAGTAAAAACTAAAAAAAAAATGTTGGCGCGAAAATATACAATGAAGGAAAAATGATATCATCTTCAAAACAATTTTTTGCTATTTAAAATGTGATCTTTAACATCTGGTAAGATTTTTGAAAAAATTGAATTGACAGTTTTTTTACGAAAAATAAATAAGTACAAAAAATTCTACCAAAACTTGGTAAAAAATGTTTTTTTGACTTGAATATCACGAGAATGGGCAACGATATTGACTTCAAATTTATTTAAGCCTAAACAAAATAGAATTATTAATATACGCTACAATTTTGAAAAATATAGAACTGACAGTTTTTTACAAAACATAAAAAACTTTAACAAAAATTGTCAAAAGTAAGTTTCTTGACTTGAATATGTCCAGAGTGGTAAGTCATTTTAATTGCGAATTTATTTTGTGGATAATAATTGTCAAGTTATGGTATATTTTTGACAAATTTCAAAAAGACAGATTTTTTTACAAAAATAAAAACTAAAATTAAAATTTACAGAAAAGTGTCATATATTGTTTTTCGGCTTAGATATCATCACTACAAACATTGATATTGTATTTTATTTTCAACCTATTCGAAATGCATTTTTCAATATCTAAAGAATTATAAAATATTGACGAATATCAAATTGAAATTGTCACAATAAATACAAAACTACAAATATTTCTAAAAAAAATTGGTAAATATTGTTTTCAGATTCGATATCTCTGATGATATTTTTTATATTTTTTATGTTAGTAAAATTGTTATCAACTAACATCAAAAGTGAATCATTTATTATCAGGAACGCTAAGTTATCAAATTATGCATAATGGGAAGTTATTAGTGTGGGTCGCACCCAGCCTCTTTTTTTTATTTTTTTTATTCTAAGACGGCTACCATTGACGGTAAAATTCAGGTTTGCCTCATTCTGGAAGAAATATTTACCAACGATTCCACCAGAGCTCATTCACTGAAAATAAGACGAAAATTCTTGCACAAGTTGAATTTTGTACGAATCACACGATGATTTTCCTAATACAGTACAATTTGCACACACTGTTTTGGTGTGAGTCTTTCCATGATGACTTGACAAACAATACTGAACAAAATTGACAAAGCATAAACATTGGAGCCAGCCGTTGTATTTCAAAGCCTATTAAAAATCAAACTTCATGTTGAATCACCCGATAGATATACTTTGTATAACCCAAAAATATTAGGCTAAGAGCGGGTGGAAAATTTTGGGAGTGGAGTGATAATCAAAATTCGTCAGGCTTACTTTAATAGCCGATTTTCAGGACTTTGGATTAAAAAAAACTTTAAACTTGCTTATAGAAAAACTAAATAAGATGTGACATGCCAGTTAGTAAAGCTAAAGTTGAACAATTGGATTAATTTAACAATATTTATTAATAGATGTAAAGACTGTAGTTTTTAACAAGTAATAAAGGGTATTTAAAGAACACAGTCTTCTTATTACAGATATAAGCTTTTTTATAGTATTCTTAAGTATGGGTTCTCTTAAATATTTATTGCATTTTTTTTTGTCATTTAACTTTAAATTGAAAGTCGAAAAAGAATGTTTTTTAATATTGGTAACAAAAATGTATTACATTTTTCAAAAATTAAGTGTACCTATCCAATGTGCCATTAAGTTTTGAACATGGGTCAATGGTCACTGGTCACTCCATCAGACAAAGTACTCGGCATGTTTCGATCCTTTGAGTTGTTTGTATCGACCGACGTTCAATTTGAACCATGTACATATATGTATGTTTGTATGCATTTACCTACATGTGTACCTGCAAACATATGTATATGTAGTACATTGTTGAACGTATGTACTCTTGAAAAGCAATTAAATGTAAAAATTTTTTTCTCATTTCACCAACTATGAAAAACGAATGTTATTGATGATACACTCCCAAGTTTTTCTATAAAGTTGACGATATTGGAAAATGCCGACATTCCTGGCTCTTTTTTTTTTTAATAAAACACAATTGACTGAGAAATGTTTCTTTAAAAAAATCAATAGCTGCCATGAAATTTTTAAATCAGAATTTTTCTCCAAAGTGGCATTTGATCTTGTGATATGAAGTTGTTTTCAATATTGTTATATGCCACGTTTCAACAACGCGCCGAATGCATCTTTGGTTTATAACTATTTACTATTACTCAAATGTGTTTTAATGGAGAACCTATATACGAGTACCACACATACCAAACATACCTCCGGTTGCTTCATTACCTTACCACATCATTAATGTTCCAAGTCCTAATTCTGTAACGAGTTACAAGTAATTACCAAAATTTCATGATTGAGCATAGACCGCACAGTGTGAAAACGATTTCCTTACCGCACGTTATATGTAACTGGGGTGATCCAGCTAATTTTGGCTAAATATCAAACCCCAATTTGATGGTGTTTCCTGTTTTCCCACAAGCACACTTTGATTCAAATAAAATTCATCTTCATTAAATGATGCAGTGAGAAATATTTAATTCGAACAAAAAGATATACCTAAGTTCGTTTGATTGATTAATTGATTTGTTTATTCAACCATTTTTGAATTCAAATTTGATCCATGATGATTAGGTATGTTTCAAAGAGGAAGTTCTCAGCTTCGTTAAATTAACTGCTGTGATCGAATAAACACCTTCAATAAAATTGTCACGTTGACACGAATGACGATTAGCTGTGCATTTTATTGATGCATACAAACTATTGATTAATCCATGAATACTTTTTTCGTGCAGTTTTAATAGTCAAAGGAAGATTTACAATCAATTGATTAAAATATGAATGCTACAGAATCTAACTGTAAGACAATTTATTCAATATTATGTATTTATTTAATTGTTACTTTTAATTAGTATGTACAAGTACATATATTCAATTCAAGCCAAAAAAATTGAATTTAAAAAATTTTACGCCTGCAGTACTAATTTTGTATTTAGTTGTAGGTTATCTTGCCACGTTAACCAGTCAAATTTTAGCTAGGTAAATATTGTAACTATTTATAAAACAACTATTTAATTTAGAATTATTTCGAAAGTATTTTATGAATTTGAGAACTTGGCATATTTTTAGGTCTCATTTTCATTACTTTTTTTTAAACCAGTCGGTTTTGAACATAAGAGAACTTGGAACTTTTTCCATTTTTTCTCATTGAAGTTTTTGGCATATCAGTAACACATTTTCATTTTCAGAAACATGCCTACTGACTACATACTGAGTGAACAATCTCAAGTTTTTTACTTTGTCTGGGTGTTCAATTCCCATCGCTTTACTGAATTTCATGTGCTTCACAATATTTGTTATTTAGTTATAGGAAGTTATATACGGTCTTACGATTTTTGAAGTACATTATTGGTTTTGAATTCAGAGCAGGTATATATTTCTGTAAAAAGGGTGTAGGTGTAGGGCCTAAGAACTTCCGTACACTTGAAAAGTCTTGTTCTTTTTAAGTGATAAAAAAAGATATGATGAATAGGTATCTAGCAAATGGAATGTTGATAAACTTTAGACGAACACAATTTCAAATTACAAGCTTTGCACAGATAAAAATAAAATAGAAGTTGAAAATATAAAATCATAAGATAAATTTCAATTTGCAAAATAAAAAAAGAAATCTATCTTGTAATGTAATTATTTGACACGTGGAACTACGTTAAAAGATAATTTATAGTGAAAGATCTTAAATTAATATGAACTTGAAAGTTTGAAAACTGATCCATATGTAGGTGATAGGAGCTATGTAAATTAGTGCGTTCATTTAAGTGCTGTCGAGGTGGCAGCAGAACATATCATCACAAAAGTTTGACCATAATTATACCTTTGACTATTGGACATCATCATCTTCTGTATGTATAGGTATGTATAACGTTCTATGGAAGTTTAATAGATGCCGTTCAGAAAAATGAATTAAGTCTGCACCTACATACTCATTAAATTGAATTGTTCACATATCACAAGGTCATGCAATACCGTCCCTCAGACTTCTTTATAGGAACGTCCCATTTTTATAATAATGTATACCTATACATCCTTGTAGTTAATTATGTTTCTCATTTTATGGCAAATATTAAATTTTAACTATACGTAGGAAGATTTAATAATATGTACCTACCTTTGTGTAGACTGCAGAGGGTGATGCATGAGTGAATGAAGAAATTAATTTTTATCATCACAAAAAACAGTTGCCCAATCATGAAGAAATCTTCAAAAAATATACGAAGGTAATTTATTTTGATCAAAGACCGAGAAACCCTTAAAGTCAAATTTTCTCAAGGGTTGTCCTCGTCATCGTCATGTGAAAAAAAATTTCGTGTAATGTTGTGGCTGGACGTGCTTTTTAAACGCCATTGGGAAAATATTATATGGTTTCTGCTTGACAGCGAAAAAAATTAATTTTTACGAGTGTGAACTTGTGCGTGCAAGGCTACCAAAAAAGGCTTTAATTGTTAATTAAATTTTACCTGAACGTGGAGGACTGGACATCAAAAATTGAATAAAAGATGACATATTGTCTGCCCTTAAAGGCTTGACAGAGTGGTGGGTTCGGTAGCCAGTCCAGAGCCGCATGCACACGTTTTTCTAGCAGGCATTTCTGTCTCCAATAAAGTGGCATGTGTGCCTTTTTGGAGGTATGTAAGTTTAAGCGTAATGTAATTGAAATTTTAATGGAATTATTTTAGCAGAACACTTTTGGTAAGACGAAACCGTTAACCAATTCTTGGCATTTTTTCACATGATGCGTTTGCGGAAATCTGTGATAGTCGCCATAAGGGGTGTCCCAACATTGGGAACAATTTTCAATTTTTCGCAATTTCAAATTGTGTGAATTAAGAATTTGACAGCTGTCAAGGTTAGTCAAAATGAAATATTTATATAATTGAAATATATATATGGGACACAATTTCCAAATACATATTTCAAAAGTCAGAAAAATGGCTCAAATTTAATTCACGGTGGGAAATTAAAATGCCAAAAAATTGTTTTTGAAATATAGTTCAAAAATACAAATGATTATAAGGATTTCTAATAGTCTTCTTTGGAAAATTGTGGCAAATTCAAATTTCTGAAAATTTTGGGACACCCTTTATCTTTATACCTATGCATTAAAATGTTAATGCTTCGATTACTTGGTTTTGTGTGTGTGTGTGTGTGTTTTTTTTGTCCACTTGGGGCTATTATAACAGGACAAAACCCAACGGGACATTTGTTAGTCCCATCTTGGTCTCGTTAAAAATTGAAACATGTTTGTGTCGGTCCAACCCATGAATAATTGAATGTTCCGTTTTTGTTACAAGAAATTTATTTTGTTATTCAGTGATTTTTAATTCATCGAAGAATTTGACAGTTTCTGAATTGACAACACGTTATTGACGTACTGACATACACAGTATATTTCGATCGAATACGAATTGAATTTTCATCAAATCTCTTCAATCACCTCTTTGTGGAACAACAGTTTAATATTCCAGAGGAAATGTTTTTAATTTCCAGAGAATTTTTAATCAACGGAAATCGTATCGTAGCTCTAAATTGAATTTTCTCTTTATTTCCTTATAAAAATGAATAAATTAAGAAATCTTTCAAATAAATTCAAATCGTCCTATTTCCGTCAAAAACATAAAATTGTGTCTCTAATGCTTTGAGGGTGGAATCATTGAGTTTAGTTTTTATAAATGTTCACAACTAATGTGAATGTGTCTTTGGACGATCCACGACCCTTTAAACAAAACTTTCCTTTGGAGTACCAGCAGCTGTACCTACCTGATGCTGCAGGTGGCTATGTACCCACATTTTGGCCAAAGATGCTTCTAGCAATACCTAGTGGTATAAATATTCCTCCTCCTCCTGCTGCTGGTGCTACTTTTGATTTTAATGTCTCGCTCCTTAACAAAATCCTGTTTGTAACGCTGATGCAAATAAGTTAGGGCCACCGATAATAATGTTTTAAGCCCTATGCAAATTTCTCAGGCTCATTGCGCTTAATTAGGATATTATTAAGGACTGTCAGTCGGTGCTTTAGGTAGAGCACACTAGAATCCGTTCCTATCTCTCCTTTTTAGAATTACTGAATCAAATGGAAATTACTATGCTTCGTCCTCATTTCATTTCGCAAAATCCTGCCAACTTCACCAACACACACACTTTTGTTGCCAGCCAATCAAACCCGTTTAAATGCTACCTGCTTGCCTGCCCCTCTTCTCTATAAATAATTCACTACCTTAATGAGATGTAGAATACATTACTTATCTGAATCTGAATCCTCCCCAAGGATAATCAATAATAAATTATAGAAAGCATTTATTGCTGTAAGAGGTGACCAAAGACCAAAAAAAAACATGGTGTGAATCACCATTTGCATTTTTATTCAATTTATAATTTTGGGTTGCTCAACACTTCGTTTTGCCAAAAAGGTCCTGGCTGATGTTTTTGTCTACTTCGATGTCGGTCGTCAGCAGGGATAAAAATACAATAAGAAAACATTAAAGGCGATATTAAATAAATGTGAGGGAAAAACACAGACAGTCTATTTCTTTTTCCTTTTTTTTTTGCAATAGATATATAAATAAATGGATTTCAGGATGTGGGACGACACGTGTAAAGGACAAATGCCATAGTCATTGGGATATTTTGTACAGTATACTATTTATATGATATCATGCAAGGAAACCATTTGGACTTGTAAATAAAATCAAATTTCAGATCCTTAAGCTCAGAATAAAAATAAAATAATTAATTATAATTATCATAATTTGTATCTGACTGGAGCATTTTTAATTCTGATAAAAAAGTTACTGGATTACTCTTTTACAAAATAAAAAATATTATATCAATCTTTTAGATATAATTGACGTACGTACCACATTTGTGGTTAAATGTGTTAATAGAAATGAATTATACTCCCAACAAAATTTCTTGACATAGTCCTGTCGCTTACTAAGTTTGTTTGATTCGAAATGCGATAATGATTCGAAATTGAGTATTGAGTGAAAAACATGGTTCCTGGCAATACCCTGGTACCTTGACAAGTCAGAACAAAAACATTTACACTATACAAATACAAAATTTCCCTTCTTCTTAGTTGTATGAATGCAACAAATTTCAAGGTCTTCATGGTCTGGATCTTCGTGCATAATAAAACGAGCCTGAAATCTTTCATGTTTCGGGGCAATTTTTCCGATTTTTTGAAAGGCCTCAAGAAATGTTTTTTTTTAATTACTTACACTCTTTCGTCAATACACGTCGAAAATTTTGATAATTTTGGAAAAGTCTTGGGCAGAATTACTATCGTTCTGAGATTCAGTTTCTTATCTTAGCTAAAATTATAGAAAAATTGGTTCCATCAAATTAATGGGAAATAAGATATGTTGATAACTCTTGACTATAGTTGAAAATTTAATTTATACTAGCTGACCCGGCCACGCGTTGCTGTGGCTAAAGTTTTTGTTATATTACATTATAGTAAACAATCTAAGAGGAACAATAAGAGAACATCAGTCACGGAGTCCACTATGCTTTTTCACACAGATGGTATTTGTAAAAAAATATGGTGATCTCCTTATTTGACTTTCTACTACTATAACCCTTTAGTACAATGAAATTATTTACGAACAAAGACGAAAATGTTGATGTTGGTATACAAATTCACTGGATTGAGATTTGAAGGGGAAGTACGTTAAACACAATTAATTAAAATGTTCTTACACTTGATATTAAGCAGAAATCCATAGGTACAAAATAAAAATTTATCAGATTTATTATTTCCATTTAATTTTATAACAAATATAAGTATATTACAGTATAATACAGTAAATAACATGTGACGCTTAAACTCATGAATGAGGTAGGCAAGGCAGACAGTGTTAAACTTTTAAACATTAATATCTATTTTTTTGAATTATAAATACTTTCAATTTTAATTTAATTTAACACCAATCGGTGCACAATGTTTTTGGTTAACTTGTCTTTAGCTAACACAAATAATTAATTTTATAGCATCAATAACACGTGGTAATTATGCTGTTAAAATGTAGATATATGACACGTTCGTAGATTTACCATAGCAGCGCCATCTATTGATTACTTACTCAACCCAGTCGAAAGGTATCGACATCTGTTAGAATCATTTGGAGTTAACAGATAATTGTGACTGTCAAATAATAACAGACAAATAATTAGCAATAAATTAAAATTGCGACTATAATTTGAGATTTAAACTATCCTATCTCTCAAGTTGGATCGAACTGCACATGGTGTGCGAATTTTATTATAATCGGTTAAGTGGTTTAGGAGTCCATTGAGGACAAACATTGTGACACGAGATTTATATATATTAAGATATGTATGTATGTATATTGATTATATAATTGACTAATACATTGAAATGACCCCATTTTAATATGTGAAGTAAAATTCAGTAATTTAATCAAGCTCCAACCCCTAAATCGAAAAGAATCCAACGTATGTTTCAACCAACTTCCTCAAAGCCAGATATTATTTAATTTTATATGACTTATCTTTCATCTGTTTTTAAATAATTTCAATCCTAACGATGATTGAATATTTTTTAAACCTCTAAAAAATTGATTGACTTAAACATGATAACCATCTCCTTGCACTTAAAATTACTAAAGGTAGCTATATCGAATCCAATACCCACCTGATATCGATACACTTTCCAAAAGAACTTTTGAGCATAAAGAAAATTGAAAAACTTTTTTCCATTCAAAAATTGTATCGGAGTTTTCTTCACTTTTTCCTTTCTTTTTTCCCTAAGTTCACGAGAAAAATTGGTATGCAAATGGAACTTTTCTTATAAAATTATGCATAGCAATGTAAGTATCCTTTGGAACATTCAAAGCTAGCAAGTGCTTCTGTCCTTCGATACACCTCGTTAATCTTCAACGTGAAGTGAAGACATTCTCCTGGTTCACGACTCGAAGGCTAAAAAATAGATTGAAATCATAGAACCTGATGTCCTTTAATTTTCTATGTTATCAGATTTAGTAAGAAACAAGTTGGTAAAAATGAGAGTAGGAACAGGAACAAAAATATTGCTACGATATACCAATATGTGTGTAGTTGTGTTTGTGTACAATTTTTCGAAGTCCTTGGAGATAAGAGATTCGCATGAAGTTAAGTGGATTGAATTTTCCAGTTAAGTGACAACACGTTGGAGTCAGCTCAAATGCCAAGTTATTTGAATTGTCTACCATTATTGTTACTTGTGTGCCTCGCAACTAAGTTATTTTTGTATTCAACTTTAATCCAATTGATTATTTTGCTCTCTTACTGAAAACGATCTGTTTATTTTTGTATTGCTTATGTACTGCTAAATCAGAGGGCATTTCTTTGTCGGTAATAATCACCCACTTCCTACTAAGTGACAGCTGTCCTTAAGATAAAATCTTAGGTGGTAAATTGATGATAGTTTAATTGGAAAATTCTTGTGGCGGGCAGAGAGTGGAAAAGTTGAAGGCTTTTGGCATATTATAAAGTTTCTATGAATTGAATTTTAACTTATTTTAACAATGTTGTGAACTCTTATTATGTTCTATGATGGGTACGTGAAATTGATTTATAAAAAAACTGTGTTGTATTTGATAATTTTTGAAATATCTCCAATTTGTGTCTGTAGATTTTCAAAAAGCAATAAATGGAAAAATTAACCAAAAGAGAGTTTAAGATGTGGCAAAGCAATAAATCTTTAAGTTTGGGCCTAAAGAAGAAAGAATTGGTATTCAATGGTACGAGTATCTGTACTTCTTTCCTTAGCCAAGCGGTGCAATTTTTCAATTAGAACAGCAATTGACAAACAATGAAAACACCTTGCACAATGTATAGAACATGTGAAAGATGAAGAAGACACCTCTTTTTTTCAATTATCGTCAACTTAAACTTCATTAGACTAGTTTTTCCTCATTTATATACAATATTAGGGGTAGTACATAAATTATATTTTTTCTCTTTAAAACTTTTGAAAACGTTGATTTCTTTAATACAGTTCAAACTCGATTAACCGCTATGGTCGGGACGAAGCCCATTACGGATAATCGAAAATTTCGAATAATAGAACTTTTTTTTCTCAAAAAAAAAGATAAGTATTTTCCTTTTTTTATTTTTATAATATATTTAAAAAACACGAAAACAAGCATAAAACTTATTCTATAAAACTTGACAATTCATTCAGTACATATTTTGTTTGTACATAGTATATGTAATGTAGGTATGTTAAATGTAACTAATGCAACAGATAAAAAATTCTGATAGTTTAGAAGTGAAGAAACTTGTTCGTTCCTGGCCCCTATTCCACGAAAAACTTATCAACTTTTCACTTTGCACTTGTGTTTGCACAAGTCACAACTGATTTTTGTTTTTTCTCAATATTTTGTGAACTATTTTAATGAAAATAAAATGTCCCGCATTTAAAAACGAAAATTGTGTATACAGTTCATTTCGGATAAAAGTTGTTGATCTGTCCCACATTTCAAGTCAATGGATCTGGTCACTTTATTGTAATACCACCGTTAATGACAGCTTTCCACTTTCCAGTGAAATAACAGAAGCTGTTTTGGAAAGACCGCGAACACTGCGAATTATTTATTTTGACATTTCCATCAAGATTTCACTTGTTGCTTGATTTTATATAAGAAGTTGATTCTTATATTCGAAGTTTTTATAAAAGAAAAACTCGTATATAATTTTTTCATTTTAAGACTTTCTTATAACCGTGTACACACTTCTTAAAGGAATATTCCATAAGCATCGTGTTTTATATTATTTATGAGGCTTATAAGCTATATGTAATATGTACAGATACGGTCAAAAAAAAAAGCACCGCATCCTAAAAATATCTTACAAAATGAAAACTGCACCTTTTTTGCTAACATTATGAATGCATTTTATAAATTTGTTCAAAAATTGATCCAAATCAATATTTTGGAATGTCCTTTATTTGCAAAGACAAGTGTACAGCGCCTTTGCATTGAGACTACAAGACATTGGAATCCTTTAGTTATAAGTAGTCTTAACTAGTTTTAATTAGTTTTAATTTAGTTTTAATTAGTTTTAAGTTAGTTTTACTTAGTATTATTCTAGTTTTATTTTAGCTTTATTTATTTAATTTCTTTTAGTTTTAAGTTTTTTAAAATTAAATAAAAACCGATAAAGAAACCAAGTTTTTTGGAATTCTTCTTGGTGATAAAAAAGATATAGAAATTTAGTTTTAAGTTAGTTCTCACGCCGAAAGGCCTTAGCATTAAGATATTAGTTTAACTTAGAGCGTCCGCATAGGGCCAGTAAGTTAGTTGTAAGTTATTGATATATTATTATGCTAGTTTGTCCAGCTTTAAGTAGTTGTAAGATTGAAATAAAATAAAAATGCATTAAAATAAAAAAAAAAAAACATTGGAATCCTTCGACAGGAATCGATTTCCAGCACCTCTCAGCCGTAGACCAAAGTCATTATTTTTTCTTGGAATATATCGCCAACACTTTAATACGAAAAACAGCACCAGATCATAATGATGCATCCTTCATATTTGATGATTTTTGATGTACATATACATATATATATGGGATGAACATATGTATGTTGAGGCCTTCTAATACAACCTTGATCCTCTTGCACCAAATAACACATTCATGGTAATCGTTGAAAAAGTACCTAGTAAAACCACAGTGCTATTTTTTTGACCTTAACTGTTTATGTAGTGTAGAGACAGCGAGATAGTCGTGACTATTTACAAATCTAAGAAATTAATATTCATCGGTTAACAAATATACTAGAATGTTTTTTAATCATAAAATCAGTTCTAAGAACAATTTCATCTCTAATTTTACAAACAATTCTATTCATGGAAAAATTGCACCGAAAACGACTTAATCTCTCTTCAAAATCAGTGAAATTCAACATTTGTGACCACGAAAATTGACTGCTTAACTTCCAGCAATAGCCGTGCCCAGTAAAAGTTCCCAAAAAACGCTTAATACTATTTATCTCACTATTTTTGGTATCCTTGTAGGTATATTACATAGACAAATAATAAGAAAAAATACTAAAATAAAAAAACATAGGGTGTGTTTGAAAACTATGCAATACATGTAAGTAGTATTTCTTAGGTCGAATTTAAAAATGCATTCAAAGTCAGGTCGAGTTCAAGTATTCATCGAAAGGCATTCAATTGCTTATACGGGATAGCGTATGCTAAATTTCCGGCATCTCCAAGGACCTGTTACATAACCGTCGTTGCGTTTTTCAACATTTACAGTCTTAAAATTTATTTCTTTGAAAGATGTGTTTACACATCAATGGTCAATGATTTTTTCTAATTACTTTTTATTAATTTTTTTTTAACTTTTAAAGTGTAGATGGAGACAAAAGTCAAATGAAACATTACAAAATTATTATATACCTACAAATTTGCCTTACGAATACCAAGGAAACATCCGAATTATTTTGCCTGTTTCAAAATGACAACCATCATAATTCCGTGATAAAATAAACTAATCCAAATTTTTTGCATTTATGTACACACGCTTAACTACCTCATTCCTCATACATTCCACAATTCGAAATTGTATATATGCATACCACGAAATGACACTTACACCTTTCAGAAAATATTCATTTCTCGATTGTTTTAGGTAAGTTTGATTGATGTTTGTTAAGAATAATGCTTAAGTACTCGTATATGATGATCCAGCCAAATTAATTAATTCATTAAAAATTTGTATTCGAATGATTTTTGTGCAGTTGTCAGTAATTTTCTAATAACTTCTAAAACCAGGCTCCTTAAAATGTTATTATACACAATGGTACCTACATATATACATTCATAATAGACTATATATGTTCATATAATAAAATTATACCATATAATTTTATATCTCAAGGAGAAATGCACTCCCATTATATGTGAACATATACTAAGAGCAACTCGTTTATGTAGTTGTTTTTAAAAACTGTTATGTACGAAAAATGTAAAAAAATAAAAACTTTTTTGAACAAAACAAAGAAGAAATTCTGTGAAAAAATATATGAATTCCAATTTCAGTTAAGATATCTCTCATGTAACATAATATGACATGTGAACAACGACAAACGAGCATTCATTCTTCCAGCACTAACTTAAGCCATCACTGCAGGTGACAACTCAAACGCTATTTTTCATTTCAATGAAATACTATCTGACAAATAAACACAATTTTAGGTGATGGCAAATTGAATTTCATGACAACATAATTTAATTGAGAAAGTGTCATTGAGTAAATAATATCTCTTGGGAAAATGGGGGAAGCTTAAAGGAAAATAGGATGAAAGAAGCAAAAAAAAAAATAGTTACTGCACATAAAAAATCGTAAGAGAAGGTACATAATTTTTAAACTGAAATACTGTCACAATAGCTTAAAATTAACTTAAATAGATGAAGGACTAATTTGGTACTTGAATCAAGTAACTGAATTTTTGAGAAATTAGTCTCATCCTGCACTTATTCTTACATATTGACCATCGGGAATATTTTCGAAGGGACTATCAGTTTTAATAAAAACTTGGATTTGAGTCATAATCTAGAGCAGGTGAGGAAACTGAGATGGGTTAAGGTGATCAATTTTTGACGATTGTTTGATTTTAATTTAATGTGTGTTTTTTAGCGTTTTTAGGCACATGAGAAGTTTCGATGGTTTTTGGTTTGGTTTGACAGTTGAGAATGTCAAACTGTGTTTATGTTGATGTTTCTGTTCAGTAAGGTTTGGCAGTTGATCACGAATCTCTTAACGCCAGAACCAAGCTTCCAAATTATGGAAATTTAGTTCGAAACAAAAAAAAATGAATCTGTTCTTGAAGTTCATACAGTACTTCGTCGATTTTCCTATCAACATAATTGAACTGAATTCTTGAAGATGAACATTTTTCCCGAGTAAATTGTGTTTAGTGATGAAGCTCATTCTAGTTAAATAGGTTTGAAGACAACCCTCTGGCCATTAACGAATTTGCAAATAAAATATTTCGCTTTGACCATGTGAAGTTATTAAAAGATGAATACGCAAATTGTAAAAAAATAATTATGATAAAACAAATGTCAATATAATGGGTAGTATTTGTTTAAAATCTCAATCTTTCCTTGCTTTTACGTTGATTAAAAATTCAATCAAAAAAACTTTTTATTTCCATATTTTATTACTATGCAATATACAGATAAGCATATATGTAATTACATAAAGATTCAATAAAAATTACTCCATTGGAAATTCATACATCAGATATCTCTCTGTACTTAACAAAATTATCATAATGATTCAGTTAACTGCGATTTAATAGAAAAGAAATTTCTAAAAGGCTTTCATTAAATGTTTATCACTATTTATGTATGTATGTAAATCAAGAATCATTTACTGCCTACAACTTGTCACTGACATCAATCAAATTATGTTGACAACTTCCAAATGATTACTTCTTTAATAAGACTGAAATCAGTCATGTTTTAAGACATCAAAATTTCCCCAGCATTAATTTAATGTCATTATGAATATTCATGGCCGGATTTTCTTAAGACTATTCTCACCTTCACAAACTAAAAACTAATATCCATTGAATGGTCAAATTAATTAATTATTAATTTTTAGGGGCGGTTAAAGAGGGATTGATCTTTTAATTCCTCTCTCTCCAAATGAGTTTTTTATTCAGTGATAATTAAAACCTAGAGACTTATTTGTATTTTATATACTTTATACTTTTGCCTTAACTCTGGTAGCCATAGTTCTGTTTTTACATACATATGTGTGTATATTATTATAATTAATGTAAGGTTTAATAAATTGTATTTAATAATAAATAATTACTGTTTTTCAAAACTTCAAATACCTAAAATATTTAATGTAGAGATCGACTTTTCAGTTTAAAAAAGCCACAGTTATAATCTTTTTTAACTTGCATACTTGGTTCCAGCAGCAGCGTAAGGGTGACTCAATTTGAGCCTTAGATGTCAAAATCAGGCGCATCATTGCCACTTTATTTAGAAACTCCTGCCCTTCTATTTGTACTCGTAATTAGAAATGCACTCGTGCCTATTTAATTATTATTTTCTTCTCATTGGCTTTTATTGATCCATAAAAGGGAAGCTGAGAAAACTTATTGTCGACAATTATCAACCTATGTTTGTATGTAGGTGTAAAGATCTATTAATGACGCGTAACTTACGGTTGACAAGCAATAAAGAGGCGTAAATTTTCATTATTTTAGTGACTGATAATAATTAATGAGTATTGACAATTGACCATAGTAAAATTTTGGAAGTATAGCATATTTAAAAAAGACAAATGTCGAAAATAAAATTATGTCGACACATTCATGAACATTTAATAAGTCTAAGAAACATTTCATTTATATTAACTTCGTTCTGAGGTGAAAAAACCGACAAATTATTTTTTAAGTCAGGTTAAACAAGCGGAACATTTTTCACAAAATTTTTTACTATTTTTGAAGTAAATCAAATTTGCAAAAAAATAAGCTTACGAAAGCCTAAGCCTTCTGCATTGAACAAGTGTAGCTAGCCTAAGCTTATTGCAAATTCAATCGACTTTAAGAATAAAAATTCTGGCTACAACTTATCAAACTAAAGTTGTCTTTAGAGAGTGCATACATTTTGCTTTTTAGCTGTTGACATACAAATATTTCTTATTAGTAAAATTAATGATTTAACTAGCGGTTTCATTCCCGAAGGTATAAGTTTTGATTTAAGTAGATTTGTAATCTAATTTAACTAAAACGGCTTAAAGTTTAGCTACTGCTTTTATAGGATTTATATAAATCCAAAATACTGAATATTATAGCCGCGTTTTATTGGTAATCTATCCCTAACATAGTATTCGAGTACAAATAAAACGCTATATTCACTTTTAATTTTTCTTCTTAAAGTTGGTGTCCCTACATTATTTGTCAAATCATTGATGTCAAAATTTCAAAATCTTCTGTCACACACAAAATATAAAAGGCAAATATGCACTTGAAAATAGAAAAAATTGAATGCATATTGCAAACAAAAGTTGTAAATATACCAACTGACTTGTTAAAGAAATTTCTGGCTAACATCTTTACATTTTAGTTAAAAATCCAATTTGAGTTTTAAATCAAAATAAACAACAGCTGTTCTACATTGGGCGCGTTCGAAGAATGTAAAATTGTGTAAATTATTGGCTCGAGTTGCAAAATGCATGAAAACTGTATTGAGTTGAAGTTTGCATGGAAATGCACACCGAGTTGGTTTCGAATGTGTTTTACTTATATTTGTAGTAAAAATTTGAAAATATATTGATTTTCTTGTTATATTTATCACCTACAGATTAAAGTTCACCATTTTATCAACTCCTTGTTCAATTCTATTGGTTTATATGGAAGAACGAAAAATATGGAACTAAGTTTCTGGCAACTTTAAAGACCAGTTGAATAATCGTAGTTCACTATTTTCCTTAAATTATTATAGAATTTATTACACAGACCATTTATTTGGATAGTAAACATTCTTTTATTCTTTTTATTCAATAAATAAGATATTAGAAGACAAAATTCAACATGAAATTATAAAGAAATAATTAATAAAAATTATAAGAAGTTACTTCAAGTTGCCTGTAGAGTCAAAATTACCATTTTATTCTACTTTATATAACTTTGGGTGTTTTTATAAATACATGCATTTTACACATGCGATCAATTGCAATCATATTAAAGTAAAAAAAAAATATGTTTGCTTGTCACTTTTTATAGTTTCACATTTGCTCAACAAATATTTGAGTTTTGCTTTTAAGAAGATCGGACATTTAACATGTGCATTTAAAAAAGGTACGCATTCGTCAGACTTTCACAACCATGCATTTATGGAAGCAACCTTTGTCAGCTTTTTAATGAGAACAAGCATATTTCAATGAATTTTCCACAATATGTGATGGTAAAATACACTAATCCTAAAGAAAATTATTTTATCTCTTATGTATTGTTCCCAAAAGTCTTAAAAATTTTGTAAAGTATTAATTTTAATAAATTTTTTAACGAAATAATTGCATTTTTATAATATTTCAACCCAAATAAATGTTTGGTTTGAAATTTGTGGATCGCTTGCACTTTTCAATGCAGGCGAAGTGTAAAAGAAGTGTATTTGTTACCGAACACACCCTCATGTTGCCAACATTTGCATATTTTTTGCACTTCTTGACTGCCCCTACATTTAACTAGATGAAACTCTATCTTCACTAAATTACTATCGATAAACACTAGCTTATTTTTGTTCACTTTTGAGGTATTGTTGTTTTCCATGTAAAATTTTACTAGCTAGTATTTTCAATTACCAATAAAACACGGCTTATAATGCCAACGTATTTTTTTCGTATACTGAAAACTAAATTCGCCTATTTTTAGTTGAAGGTTATTTGGAAAGAAACAAAACCAGAATAAAGTAGGGTTAACTTTCTAACACATTTAGGGATTCTTGTAATATACATACGTTGCATACAAGTGTAACGTCATGCCCAAGATCCGTGAGATGGAAAAGAAATATATTAAAGCGAGCAGGCCCAAAAACACTGCCTTGGAGAATTCCATATTCAACACATTTAACGGAAGAATTCTCGTTTTGAATACTAAGTATTTTCTATAACTAAGAAACGTTTGGATTATTTTGATAATTTCAATTGTAAAATGGAGTAGATTTTTTGTACAAAAAAATTAGTACATTTTTTTTTTTGTTTTTTTAAATTTAATTAATCAAAAACATTATTTTACGCTATGAAAAATTATTTTTAAATTAATATCATGTTTCGATTTTTTAGAAATTGAAGTCATAAAATATTGAAATTTTTCCAAATTCATTCTGAATATTTATAATGTCCATTTTAAAAATTGATATTATTGAATTACCTAATTAATTAATTTAAAGTCAATGGAATATTTTTTTGTGGGATATTTGGGAATAACAAAAATGTCCACTACATGTCTGTTTAGTAACAACTAAACCCTGACAACTTTTAAAATTAAATAAAATTCATAGTTGAAGTCGATATCTTTACAAGTTCTTGAGATAACGCCGACGAAAACAGAAAGTAGGTACACACATCTCTCTAAAAATGAATGGTTTAGATTTTAGGGACCTTGGAAAGTCGAGAATCAATTCAACGAATCGGACCGATTACAATAACTTCCTCCAATGGAATTTTCTTCTGTAACCTTGTTTTGCACATTGAAGCATTTCAAGGACTCTGATGCAATGTTGCCTTAAGTTAAAACTTACCTCCAACTAAATTCACTAAACGTAATGTTCCAAAACAAATTTACAATAATTAATGCCTTTGCCCGTTACTTTGTGTATGTAGACATATATGAATTTAGCAGAACCTAGAATCACTGCAACACGAAATAGGTATTAGGTCAAAAGAAATTATCTAAATCTACCATGAATCACTCATTTCGAATCATTTTGATTTTCCACATCAAATATATTTATAAACAGCTATTCTTGCGTTCGGGAACTTTTCAATGCCTTTTTAACATTTTTGTAAGGCTGCACATATTTAACGGAAAGGATACACCAAACAGACCCAATAAATTGGCATTGTGGGTATAATATCATTCCACGTCGAAAAACATGTTCGTAAAAGTAAAAAATAAATTCTAAAAGACTAAAACAGTGATTTATTTGACAGCCTAAGGCTTAAAGTAAAGTGAAACCGTATTTTATGTGATTTAATCTGCATGCAAAAAAAAAAATATTTAAATTTTGTTCATTCTTTCGACTTGTGATGGGTTAAACTCTTTTTTAACACGCTTATATTAGCTTCACTTGTATGTATGTATGTATGTATGTATGTATGTATGTATGTATGTATGTATGTAACCGACACCTTTACACTCGATTTTGACCCACTTTACACGAACCGATTTTAATAAAATTTTGTACACATATCAAGAACCGGTGGCAAAACAATAATTTCATAAGTTTATCTCAATATCCTTATCAGGATTACCAGGATTAAATATTTTAATCTCACAGCTCCTGCTTTTTCCTGATTTTATTATGCGCTTATAAATATTACAAGACTCCCTCATTTTAAGTGCCGCGGTGGCTCAGTTGGTTAAAGCGCGGTCACGTTTCAGTTTGAGCGTCAAGGGTCGTGGGATCAAATCCTAGCATGGGTGACTTTTTTTTTTTTTTTTTATTAAAATTACGAGATTTTAAATAATAAATAAATAATTCCAATTTCATTTACAATTTCAATCAACTAAATGGGTCAATGAAATGTTTCAATGTTTTCTTAAATTACAAAAAAACATCAAATCTGTGAAAATAAATACAGTTTAAAAAAAAAATAAAAAACACGTTTTTAAAGCACGTTAAACTAAAAAGTTAAAAATAAATATAGTTTGAAAAAACTAAAAAACACGCTTTTAAAGCATGTTAAACTAAAAAGTTAAAAATAAATATAGTTTGAAAAAACTAAAAAACACGCTTTTAAAGCACGTTAAACTAAAAAGTTAAAAATAAATATAGTTTGAAAAAAACTAAAAAACACGCTTTTAAAACCCATCATACTAAAAAAGCGGAAAATAATTTTTAATATAAGCTGAAAACAATAATGAACTAAAAATACAAGTGTTATTGTGAATAAGCGTGGGGCGCTCGATATATGAAAAAAAATATGGCCAATGCGCCCAACGCTTTTTCACAATAACACTTGTATTTTTAGTTCATTATTGTTTTCAGCTTATATTAAAAATTATTTTCCGCTTTTTTAGTATGATGGGTTTTAAAAGCGTGTTTTTTAGTTTTTTTCAAACTATATTTATTGTTTATATATACCATATAACGTTGTCAGAGCAGCTGTCACGTCTATGTATGTATTGTATTTATATCTATCTGTCGATAAACCGTTTATTTATTTTGTTTTGTGTCAAAAAGAAAATTCAAAATCCATATTTGCATAAAATCAATTTCTTTTAGAACCCCTAGCTATGCTATAGCTACCTATTGCTTTATTGATGCAAAGATATTTTCAGCAAAAAACGTTACTTCAAATAAAGACAATTTAAAGCCTTTATCTAGGTACCTACATTTTCGTATCTTTCTCACTTTGGAATTCAAATTGATATTAGATGTATGTATGTATGTGGTAGCATTTACATTTCTATATTTAGGTATGTATTTTTTCGGTTTATATAGAAATCCCTTCATTACCCTTTAGCGCGTAATCGATTTGTTTTATTGACTGGATTTTTGTATTTGTTTTAATTTCAATCTAACAGGGTGTTTAATTTTAGGTGTTTGGTAAATAACCCATTTAACATTTTTACAACAAAACTACTCTTGTTTTCGAATATCTATCTACGCCATATGTGTACATAGGTATATGTAGGTATATTGATGAGATACAAATTCGAAAAGTTTCAAGGTGCAATTAAGGTGAGTGATGTTGAACTGAGTTGAGTTGAGCTGGGAACCCACAGCTTTGTAACTTCCAGGGCTGGCAGGAGAAACAACAGATATAGCTTCTGAGCCATCTTTTTTAAATTATTTATCCAAAGCATCTGGAGAAAGGGTGGTCCATCTGTAAATCCCGAGGTCACCAAGTACATATTCAGATAATCCGTAAGCCACTGATCTAGTTTCTTAATTAGATAAATAGATATTCTTTACTCTAGTCTAGTTTCTTAATTGGTCCCTCAGCCAGTCTGATCATCTGCACGGGTCGTATAACACCTTAGATCCAGCTCAAGTTTTATGAAACAAGAGGAAGAAGGAGAAGTAAGGTAAGGATTCAGACAATATTATGCACCGTTCTGAAAAGTGAAGTTGGTAACATTGGATTTCCGGAGAGATTAGAGGTTGATTAGCGCCCTTAAGTGTCAGGACTCATCTGCAATAGACGTCTCGAGAATCTAGAATCTAATCTTCTATAACTCGAGAAGTTCAATATCCAGGTAAATTGTTTATTTAATAAAAGCGAGTTAACAATATACTAGTTAGCAAAACGAAAAATAAGGTTAACATTTTGGGATCGCTAGTAAATTGCTAAATATTTATAAAATGTCAACCATAGTTTGTTTAAAAATTTGAGGCATTGTTTTAATGTCACTTTGAGCAAAATAAATTCCATACTTCCACGCAAGTGTGAAAAAATAAAACAAGATTTTAAAAGATTACTGTCAAAGTTTTGGTTGGCTTTGTTTCTGTGAGTTCTGTCAAGTCTGATAAGACCTTTGTTCAACCTATTAATTTTTCATTCTATAGAATCTAGAGCCTAAAAAAATTGATAGTTGAATAAAATGTTTTTTCTTGAAACGAAAATAAATAATTAAAAACTCATCTACATATTTGATTTCCGCTTTTATCCCCCACTTTATATGGCCATCAATACCAATTGTTTTGATATTATAGTTATTCATGATATAAATCAACTAAAATTTGTTTTGTTTGAGCATTTCTATGAATTATTTAATTTCATGCCACATCCTTTTGATTATATGAATCACTGCAAACAGCTTAATTTGAATACTGTACAGAATCCATGAGTGACAAAAACAATCTTGTTTAATTGTATGACGAGTATCTATTGACACGTATGTATTGTCATCATGAAATAAATAAAACAAAAACAAAACAGGAATTGTTAAATATGTATGCATAGTGCATTCGACTAGATACACTGACATTGAACGATAACGGTGCCTGTCATTTAATATTCAAATAAAGCACCAAAGCAGTGAGTAAATTTGGTCGGGTTTCAAAATAAACCAATATGGATGCTTTCCTATTTGTGTGAATATGTTTGTAAATCGATAATGCTAGGAAAAAATGATTTCGAATGGCCTTTGTTTTTATAAAACACATTTGATTTGTCTTTTTTTTTTAAGTTTTACAGTTTGACAATTAAGTTTTTCTACGTTTGCTACCGACACGACAGGGCTGTATTTTGCTCTTTTGCTTCAGGATGTAGGTATTGATTCATGAGTGTAACGTACCTACCTTAATCTTTAGTATTAATTCCATTTAGAAAATTATTCATTACGAATTTAACGAAATAATGAAATAAAATAAATGGGTGTCGTCAGTCGTCGGTCAACAGCCGCGTTTTGTTATGCATGAAGATCTGGATTACCACTTTTCATTTATTACAACAACACTACACGATCTTCATATTTTCAAGAAACAGTTAGATTGAGTGAACGGCAGGACTAAGTCAAGATATTTTTTCGGAGTATAGTGCTTCATTTCTAATAACCACAACTGACAACATCATTTAAAATTAAAAGGGGGAGAATAAGATCCTAATCCTAATCGTTTTATTTTGAAGATATGATTCAGATCATTATACAAAAAAATGTTATTGTCCTCCTCAATAGTTGAACCGATTCCTTAAAACTTTAGCTCGCTCAGTAATAACTTTAGAGATATAAGATAATTTCATATTCTAAATTTTGTTTTGTAATTTACTCTCTGCGATATAATTTTAATATACGATTAAATTCTCATCACATAACATATTTTTTTGTAAGTTTGATAAACCAACTTTCCTGGACTTAAAATTTTTAAACGCATGAATGCATAAGTCATAATGACAGTTATTATAGAAGATGTGTGTGTGTTTTTTTTTTTAATTCAAATTTTATTTATTGTCGAATTTATTTTAACACAATTAATATCAATTTATCAAGGCTGAGATTGTATACAAATTTTTGTTTAGAAATAATACCAAAGACATCTCCTTATTCATTTTTGTTTTGTAATATGATCACGAAAAACAGTTAATCTATCAAAATTATTGTTCTAGCACAACCGTTTTGAAAACTTTTTTTCCAGAAAATTGATTGGAGACTTTTTTAATGCCATTGAACTTAAAATCTTAACCAAATTTCTTTAAATTTTAGTTTATTTTGCATTGGGCAAATTGTGAACAATTCATTTAATCAAATTGAATACAAAATATGACCCACGAAAAAAATTGTTATTTTCAGCTTATGTCCTTCTTCTGCACATCTTAAAATTACTTTTACGATTGTCCAATGAAGAGGAACATTTACATAATTCATAATAAATTATTATTCTTTTGACAAATTCGAATGAAACAGATTATACTTCTTTCAAACTATTAATTAACCTCAATAGCAAAATTTGTGTTTATACATTTATATTCCTTAGTTTTTCACTTCAGACATTCGATGGTAGTCAGCTTAGAGCTAGCTACTTTCTTTTAATTTAAATAATTAGCTAAATAACGTTCTTAGTTCCATTTTTGTAAGGTTTAATCATGGAATATCAAAATTACTATTCACTTACTTTGCAGCAAAAATATCAATATTTTATGTGACAGAATTCATAAACTACAAACTTCTCTAAATACACACTTTGGAAAGCCTCAAGGGATTGGTTAGTCCTTATACCTCGTTCAAACTGAAATCACTACATTAATCAAATACTCAACCATAGATATCTGTGGAATCTCCTTCCAGAGGGTATTTAGAGGAACAAGTGGTTAACTTAACTCAGTCCTGAATTATGTCATGGATCTTAGAGTCCCTCTCTCAATCTGTGATTACAGTAATACACGATTGGTTATGTTCCTTCTGTAAATGTGCCTACTTAACTTGAACAGTTGTGGTTAAAGTCCCTTTAATCCTAATATTATCCTCTAGGGGATTTAAGTTCCTATATATGTATGTATATATTATTATCCACATGCGGTGGTGGTCTGAAAAGAAGGTTTAATACCAAAGATATTGCTTTTATGTCAAAGTGAGTACAACACACTAATAATGTTTGTATGTGGTGTGGATGAAACTTGAATTAATATTTCAGGATGGTATTGAATAATGGCTTAAGTTTGAAGAGGTATAAGTTTAACACTAATCTTAATTATGTGGTGAAGTCTAGCTTCGTATTGTGACTGTTTGGTTCACCCAAGAAGCCAATTAACCGATTTGTTTAAAATTAATACGGCTAGTTAAATGGCAATGTGGGTTGATAAATTGGGCAGAATTATATACATAGGTATATTATGAATGTAGGAGCTTTGATTGGTCAAGGCAGGAGATGAATTAATTTCAGAATGTGAATACCTTGAGTTTAATTCTTGTTCTAAATCCGTAATGTTTTGCTTTTGGTGAACTCCCTATAGGTGAAGAGGAAATGTGAAATAAAATGTAGGTAAGTGGATTGATTCAGTTCGTCACAAATGTACCCCGATTAGAAATGTACTATGTATGTACTGTACATCATACATACGAATATGGTTTGGGTCGTGAGAAAATTAATACTCTTCCTTGTTTCTATGTAGGTACATAAAGGGTTTTCCAATATGGACTGGTTGATTTTGACAGCTCGTTGGCTACCACGTTTTTTTTTTTACTTTCTGTTACAATATCGTTTTTTAATCAGTCACAAAAGACAAATCATCATGGGGTATTGCAACGTCGAGAAAATGTGTAACTGATAAAACTTTATTATCAAAATGGTTGTTCTCCAGTTCTCCACTATCAACGATGTAGAACAACATAACCGATGCTAACGGTCAAATCCCATTTGAACAATGTTATATTTTAGATTTCACATGGACTACAATCATCATCAATTTAAATGTGTGCTGCTTATTACAAAAAATATATATGGTACAAATACATAGATATATAATGACTTTCTTCTTATTCAAATGAATGTACTTATGTACATAAGGTCAATGTGTCTATTTCATGTTTTTTTTTAATTTTTTTACCTCAGTTTTCAATATGTTTTTACGAAACAACTGCACGAAAGTCTTTAAAAGGAAATATGAAATGATGGCAATTCATTTATATAAATAAAAAAAATATTTCCGAAATTGTTAAAACTAGCGTCAAATATGGTATGTTTAAAAATACCCCACCATGTTTTTTTTTCATGAATTCCGGGGTAAATGTAATCATTGATTTCATTCACTCATAGCATAACCAACTGCAGAAACGCATGCCAAAACTGACGTCCCGAACCTCCAGTGAGTCTACTTATTGGAACTCCCTTTTTTCTTATTGCCTTAAGTTTTGGATCATTACAAAACCCGCTTTCATCGGCATTGAATACAAAGTTGGATTTTTTATCAATCCCATAATCAGTTTCAATATTTTTTAACTGATTATAAAAGTCGTAAATGACTTGGGGCTTTCTGTCGTCTTGCCTGCATTTTGTAGCAGCATAATAGCAATAGTTATTAACTAAAAAAAAAGTAATTTTAATTTAAACTCATCATTTTTACCAAAAATATATGTTTACATTTACCCCGAGAATGTTGTCTACATTTTCCCATATGAAAAAATATTCTGGGGTAGATGTCAACACATGAGAATTGACATAAGTTTCATAGATTTTTAAAATTTTTTATTTGACACAGAATCTACATCAAAATTCCAATCCGAAAAGTATTTGAAAATTATACTTACCTAATTGAATCTGCAAAAATATTTAATTTTTCTGAAAGACTAACGACTTGTTTGGCATTTTAAAAAATTTAGTTTCAAGAAAATTTCTCCCGTCAAACGAATTTTCTTTTGAAAGCAATGAGTTTGACGTATAAGTTAACAGACGCATGGGTCCGCAATTTGGACTAATGTATGCGTATGAGACTTAACTGAATTTTGATATGAGCCATGTTGGATGTTTATTTTGTTTTTAAACAAAATCTACTTCGAAAATTGTTGACAGGTGGCAATGTTTTTCAAATCTGGTACCAAATTTTATGTATGTAGTTCAAATTCTAGTGTGTAGGAGTACTATGTCAACAGTTTGATTAGTTATAAATCTGCCTGGAAATTTAAATAATACGCCCAGAAATATAAATATGACATGATCCAATACATTACCCCCCCCCCCCTAAGACTTGAGAATCAATATTTTTTTTATATTATTATGTGCTCAATTTGAGAGTCCTTGATGTTATCAATTATCCTCTAACACACATTTGCTTTTAATCATAAATTATGCAGCTTGTTTGATGTCAGACACTTTCAATTTTTAAAATAAACCAAAACAAAAAAGACTAAAATTATCTCTTTGATAAAAAATTTTAAATGGGCGGTGGCGTTGGAGATGAAGATAATATTGTGTTAAACGATTTCATCACTATGTTGTTGGTTGCAGCAATAATTTAAATACATTTAAAAATTATATATCTAAGATGTGGCAAATCTATATTTTTGGACAAAAATTGACTGAGACTTCGAAAGGGAATGTATTTCTTAAAACAACTTTAACAAATGGGTTTTACTAGGCCAACGACCAAAGGTTTGGTCAATATAGTGTTATTAGGATAGGACACGATAGCCTCTAAATCTGTACGCTCGCTCAGTGAATTGATTTAAACATTAATCCTCAAAAAACAAATGACAAAATGTTGAAAAGATATTTTATTTAGTGACGGTTTACTCAGGAGTTATAAAAATGGAATGACGATAATTGCAACGAGATTCCAGAAATAAATAACCAAAGAATAGAAGGACGAATATACTTACATAGGTTAGAGTATACCTATAATTTTAGAACATCAAATCGGCAACACAAATTTTAAGTGGTTCTAAATATTTGATTTGAAGGGAAAAGAAGCTTTTAGAACAGCCATAATTACAACGCAAAGTTAGTCATATATAAGGACTTCAACTTACACTCAGGAAATACCATATCAGAACCAAATGTAACAAAAGACACTCACACTATCAAGAGCAGTAAACTGGATTTCATATATTTTTGTATGTATGTATAGTTGAACAGCGCTTTATTTTCTATATTTGTGATTTTCTTATGAAGTATAGTTTGTTTGGTTTACATTAGAATAGTAACTTATGTTTACAAATTTATTTAAAGATCATTTAAGTAAAGTCAATAAGTTAAATTTGATACAGTGGCTCAATTGTACAGCCTCAGCTGTACCAAGCAGTCAAGCACTAGTTCCAACAAAACACTTCAAAGGAAAAATGAGGAACTTTCTTGGCTGAAAATCTTCAGAAGGATTAGCACTTTCGAATGAAATAAGTTTAAGGTCTTGGGGGAAAAGCGATACAGCAAACTTGATACGGGATATTTATCTTATTCTTCGCCAGGTCGTGCAACCACATAAGAAGCACAAAGTATGAGCCAAAACTTTCTCCCTAAGATGCCTATCACCTTATGAAAGACGCTTTTCTGAGAGTTCACCAATACAAATCTTATGTAAAGTTGCTGACGCATTTGCGGATGTTAATTTAAGATTTGTGCATTTAAATTATGCTTAAACATTTAATTTGAAACTTAGTACTACTAGAATACGAACATTTTTTACTTTTAATTTAAGATCATATTTCCGCATCATTGGGCGCATTCATTAATGTAGTCACTAAGTAGTCAACTCACTTTGATTCGTCAAATACAACTATGAAATTAGTTGAAATTTCTCCTCCGACGTAATGAAAAAAATTTCAACTTTAAAGGTAGTTGACAGCGATTTTGACATTTTACAATCAGCTGTTTAGTAACAAACGAAAATTCTTTTAAACGTGACAAAGTTTTAAAAATGAAACTTATTGTTCAATTCCAAAACGTAAATTACCAACTAGAGGCTGAAGATGACATTTGCAATATAATTTTAACAGGTAATGGTTTTTTTTTAGAAAAATAAGTAAAACAACATATTTACCAATCTTATTACAGATCCAGTGTTCGCACAAACATATTGCTTCAAAATTTTGTAGAACCAAAGCACAGTGAACACGGAAGATGGTATTTTGGTTCCCCAAAAAATCCAGAATACAAGTGAATGTAAAATAAAATTATCTGTTGTTTAAAATAAGAATAGTTATTGATTGTTTTCTATTTACATAGATTTATTCGTTTAATCTTCTTGGGAGCACCGCAACCGCATCGTCCTGCTGTTTTTGAAAGAATGCTCGAAACATAAATTTCATTTGAGGAATCCAAATTTAAGGCACAGGACAATGTTCTGCAAAATTAACGAGGCGATGCAGCAAAAGGGCTACGTATTCAGAGAGCTCACTCGAGAAAAAGTTGGCAAATTTGAATTGTTTTAACAACTATGACTTCCGTTATCCTGCCGCTCAATCTACTTTTTAATAAACTTACGAAGTACACCGAGCCACTATAGAAACTATGAAAAAATTGCATGAAAAATGAATGAGCAATATATGTAAATATTTTTCTATAGCTCAATTTTCTGCATTAAATTGGCGCGAGACGAAGTTTGCCGGGCGCTCTAGTTTATGTATATCAGTGAAAATTGCTCGATGATCACAAACTCCTGTTTTAGAAATAAATGTGTAAATGTAGTTAAATATACCTTGTAAAAGAATGGAATGAGTGTTTTTTCTGTTGTAGGTAATAGTCAATAGGGTTATTGACTGGCTATTTGATTTGGATGTGGCATCCATCTATTGCACCCACAATTCCAGGAATATATCCTCCAGATTCGTCCCGAATACGAAAAGTATTTTTGTGTGTAAAAAGAATGAAATTTATGAATGAAAAGTTGTTCGTACACATTTCCCTAGATATCTCGTTATAATGGCTTATAGATGGCCACTTAATATATTCAGCCAAACGAGAACACAATAAATCTAAAATCTCGCAAAACGATTTGTGTGCAGAGCTCGGTGTGAAATTAAATCAGGACCCACACAGTGAATAATCATTTCTTTTATAGTTGATGGACACACTTAAGATTTTCCAACTTCGTCATAAGATTCTTAAAAAGAAAAAATTAAAAACATTCTGCTTTGATACAAAATATAACTAAAATGACCCAAAATCCACTTCCACTCATTCGGAATTCTTCTGGGCTGTATTTTGGAATAGTAGCTTCATGGTAATTCGTGTTCCTAACTCTTTCTTCGTTTAAGAGTTGTCCATATTGTTTAACTACATTAACTGCGAGGAGGTCAATAACTGCTATTAAAGCTCTAGCTATTTGGAAAATATATGATTGTCTAAATTGTATTATATTTTGATCTGAATTAACTTATTTTACATACCTGACTTCATCTTCCTCTGAATCACTCATTTTATGTCTTTTTTTATTAATTTTATTTTAAAACTAGCTGTTCCCCGCGACTTAGTCCGCCTCAATTTATTATTATAGCAATTAAGATGAAGTTTAAAAAAATATATTTTAAAGTCCTTCGTAAAGGATATTTAAGTTTTATTTTGAGGGTACATAGATTTATAAACAATGAGGAAAGAAAAAAGAAAGAAACACTTAATTAGAACGTATGTAAATACGTTTTCAAAGTTTTTTTATTGAAATTTGACCTAATATACATATCTTTAATGTTAAAGTTAAAGATCCAGGATACTTTCTATAAAAATAATTGATGGTTTCATTTTTTCTCATTTATCTAGATTATGTCAATTTATATTCATAAATAAATTTACTAACGATAATTTTTTAGTATTTAAAGATAACAGAATATATGACATTGATTTGTTATACATACATATATTTAACTTGATTTATCATTGCTATTATGAATTACATCAAAACGTGCTACTAGTATTTCATTTTATATTTTGTATAACGTGTATAAATTATTCAAATCAATAACTTTTTAATATTTCTCAAAAGGAAACCTCGAAGAATTTCATAACAGGAATTTAAAAAAAATAATAAATATACTATATATATACTATATTCGAAAAGTTGTGAACCAAAAAAAAAATTAAAATTAATTAAAATACAAAAATTAAAATTAGGAAATGATTTAAACAATTTATTGGATTCAGCATAAATAGTCATCGACTGTTTGGATACCGAAAGCAGTTCGGACGAAGAAATATTGCTAGAGCCTGCTCAAATTATTGTGCAGGCGCTTATGAAGAATTTCAAGAAAAAAAAAAAACTTGGATAAAGCCATGGAAGAAGCAAACAAATATCCAGGGATCATTCAGTTTCTTAACAACTGAACTAAAATTGAATGACGAAGAATCCTTCTTTAATTTATGTAAGGATGGACGAGTCATCTTTTAACTTTTTTTGTCACTAATAGAAAATGACATAAAAAACAAGACACGATGATGAGAGACTCCATCTCCCAAGCCGAAAAACTAGTAGGTTCGTTAAGGTTCTTAGCAACTGGTGAATCGCTCAATAGCCTAAACTACCAAAGAAGACTGTCGCAACTTTTTCTCAAGCTATTCCAGATGTTTACGCTGTAATTTGGAAAAAAAATAAAATTAAACTAAGTCCTCGTCTTCAAACTGACCTATCATAGACTGTTCCAGCAGATCTAGAGTAAAAGGACTTCTAGCAGCATTTGAATGTGAAGATGGAGGTCTAGTCAGTTCAACATTTATAATTTGAACTCACGACCCTGAGCCCTGAAAGTGTTGAGATACTTTCATCTTCTTCAACACTTTCGTGAAAAATGTTCTGTATGGCCCAAGATGCTTTACGTTTTATTGCATCGTTTTTGATTCTATCCATTTAAAAAATGACGTGCTTTTCAAACCACAAATAAGAAGACAAGCTTTCCATTTCCCCGACTTTGTCAAATTTTCCCGTATTTGGTGCTGTTCTCTGTAAAAAAAAATCGTTATTATTTAAATTATTGTTCTTGTTAGTTTTTATATATTTTCTATGTTTTTAGTTTTCAATTATTCAAAATCGGAATGGGAACGAATAGCCGAGGAACTTGCAATAAGTTGGCATTTTCCAAATTGTCTTGGTGCATTCCAAAGTTTGAGAAAAAATTGCTCATATTACCACAATTATAAAGAAACGAGCAGTTTAATTCTAATGGCTCTGGTAGATGCAAATTGTAGATTTATTTATGTGAACATAGGATGCAATGGGCGAACAATTGATGCAAAGCTTTTGGCAACCTATACTTGATAGAAATTTTGGAGACGGAAGAGTGCTTCCATTTGTGATTGTTGGGGATGACGATCATGAAGAAGGATCTTCAACACAAGATTGAGTAGAGCACGGTATGTGGTTGATCATACCTCTGGAATACTTTCCAACCGATTCAAAGTTCTACAATCAACAATAAATCAGCGGGTTGAGCACGTTGAAAGTATAACAAAAGCTTGTTGCATTCTACATTACTTCTAATTGAAGCATTATGGTAATGAAATTAATTTATCATTTCAACAGTCAACGTCTGCTTCTGGAATAAGCACAAACAAGGAATCTGAAAGTGTTCTTAATCCACCCAATTTTGCTGAATATGTTTGCAAGGAAGGAAAAGTTGATTGGCAAAATAAACAAATTTAACAAATGAATGTACCTACATAATATGTACTTACTTAACTTTTTAGAGTGAAGGCGTTGGCAAAGATTCAGTCGTCCTTTTCGATTTCTGCAAAGTACTTTAGACTCACCTCTTCAATTCTCAATGTAGATGTCCTTGTTTTGTAATAATATTAATATTAGAGCTTCAATAAATGCTAAGTTTTGAATGTGGGTCACACCCAGCCTCTTTTTATGTAGGTATCTGGAATGAATAGTGTATGAAAGTTTTCAGTTCAATGCCACTCCGAGGTCAACAGATCTTGACGGACTACATAAATATTAAATATGTTTTTAGTAGTGCATCATTCCCAAAATTTATCGAGATCTTCCAGTAAATGTTTTTACCGGAACCCTCATTTGCACGTCATGTCACTTATTTCTGATGAGTTTGTTGATATTGTTTGAATAGAACAATTAAAGGCCTTAATAAAATAAACAATATTCATTCATATTGATTGAGATTGAAAATGGAAGGCATTTCGTTCACTTCTTCCAACATTAAGCAACTTATTTTGTTACACTAGGATAAACTTTAAATAGGGTTTGATTTTTGATTGAAAGCTGATTGGTACTATTGTTGCTCCTTGTGTCCACAATAGATGCCAAAAAGCCTTTGTTTCCCATTGTATCTATATCAATATACTTTCATATATTTTAAATAAAGGTATATGTTTATTGAATGCAGCACTATGTTCTCAAATTTTATTCACATTGTTATTTTTGATAAATGATACTCCTTTTGACTAGGAGAAGTCCTGACATTATTCCTTTGTATCGTATGTATGTATGTATAAATATGGTATGTGTGTATTGTTCCTTGGGATTATAGGTGAAATTGTGTTCTGCGAAAAGGACATATTAAGTTACATTGTAAGTTTTATTTTGAAATAAGAGTACGAATAAATGAGGCCGTTCCGTAAAAAAGGGAAAAGCTGACAAAGGCACCAACAAACTTGAATATTCAGGAGCTTAAATTTGGTCAGTAGGTCTGGGAAGTTATGTTCTTTAAATTTAAAATGTACGTATAAAGCACGTTGTCACTCAAGGTGATTTCACAAAAAGGTTATCCTTTTGGAGTAGGAATTATAATTTTGGTATTATGTTTCTGTGAGAAATTATACACTAGTTTGGTACTTAAAATATAACAAACTTATTTCGACTGCCGAATAAGGTAAAAAAAAAACTTCTTTTACTGAACCCAAGATCGAACCATTTATTTCAATTGTCTTACGGACCAGTCTTTTGTGGCAACGATTGAAGAGGCGGTTATCTGGATTACGGCGCAATGGTGATATCAACCAGTTTTCAGTCCGTAACCACTATCACTTAAGACAACAAATCTTTGACCGAATTCCGTAACACCCTTTAATCATGAATGCTGCCCGGCCAACTTGCATTTATACTGTAAAATGTATACAAATCTAGCCCGCATATTATCATCACATTCAATTTCAATGAGTGGTTTCCATTCCGGTCCACATATACTTCCTCATGTAATAAAGGCGCATCAATTTTAACGATTGTGCCATCCACACAACCACACACACAAGGAAATCCATCCATCATGAAAAACTACCACTGACATCATCGGGCCACCTCACTGTGTTTTGAAATAAAACGTCTATTATCAGGTCAATAACTCTTTGCACGGTTCTGCAGACTGTTGATCTTGCAACCACATGCATGGCTGCAATTCCATGGGACTGACAACCATTTCCTAGTTGATTTTCAGCACTAATTTTGCTCCAATTTTGCTTAAAAATAAATCGACTTGTATTCGATTTAAACAAAAACACTCTTTAAAATTAAAATTTTGCAGTCTTTATAAATTATTATTACTCGCGCGTCTTCACCATCGTCAAACAAAAAACTAACGTTTCAACATCTTGGTAACTTCACTGCTAATGTCAATATGCATTTGCAAAGCGATATCGTTTTCTTTGCAAACTTTTGATAAACTTATCAAAATTTGCTTTTCAAAAATTGAATTTTAAGTTTTTGTGGAACGAAACAGTCTTTGCAAATTACACTTTTCAATGTTAACTTATCATTTTGCACAAAAATTGCAAAGACTTTGCAAATTACACTTATCATCTTCAACTTTTCACTTATCAGATTTCAAAGTTCTGATGTTTTACAAATTGACGAAAAATGTGAAAAATGCTAAGTGGTGAAAAGTTGATAAGTTGTTTAGTGGAAAAACAAGAATGATTCTTACATGGAACAAACCATGAAAAGTATTGTCCAAGATACTAGTACAGCGGGAATAATCAGCAATTTGCGAACAGTCTAAAAGCAAAGTTGGCGACAACGGCGGCGAGCCGCTGCGCATAATTGAAAAAAGTGTTGGCATTCTTAAAGAAAGATTCCGCTGTCTAAATTATTTGCGACTGAGGCCTGAGTTTCTAAGAAAGGTGTTTATTGTTTGTGCCATCTTACACAATATTGCCTGCAGCATCGGAAGATGTAATGATAACATGCAACCCAATGAAGACACTGAAAATGAAAGCGAGGAATTGGACATGGAAAATGCTGAGGAAGAAAATGACCTTCTTAATAATATGGATCACGCAAATGGAATGAAAAGGACTTCCCTGCTGAGGTATGAAAACCCGAGGACAGCTAGTACTCAAGTACAAGGCAAATCCGGGAACAATTTTTGGGTCCTGTAAATCCTTTTCTCCCCGTTTACTCCGCTGTCCACTTCTCCTAAGTGTACGACAGACAAGGCCTATAGTTTATTCCCTAGTTTGGTGCTAGGGGCAGAGGACTGAACCTCACCGTTTATTCCGTAACCTCCTTACAAGGGAGCTATGGACATAGCCTACCACCGCCAGGTAGAGCATCGTTTATTCCGCTGGTTTACGGACACGAACACGAAGGAAATTGAGCCCTGTTTTACTCCGCTGTCCACTTCTTCTAAGTGCTCCAAGCACAAGGTTTCGGCTGCCCGTTTACTCTCTAGTTTGGTGCTAGACACAGGATGGAACCTAAGTAGTATTGTAGGAAACTACATATATTATATAAAATACCGCGTTATATTATTACAAGTTATCGATTGCAAAGTATATGAAATACCTTGTTGAGCCGTATACGAAATAATTTGTTATTTTAGTTCTTAAGTATAAAAAAAACCAAAAATAAAGTTGTTTGCTGAATCCGAGTTTGAAACTCTAAGCCCAAGTTCTTTGCTTTCTTTGGGTAAAACCCTGGACACCCACGAGCTTACCTCAGCCCCGTACAAAAAAGCATCACATATTAATAACGTGTAAAAGGTAGTTAGATTTTGTGTTTGGTTTTGGTAAATGCTCTTTGAGTGTTCTTCCCGTTTACCCAATGTATAATATTTTTCCAAATCGTCACATTTAATTTTGTGCACTCCGGTGCAAGTTTTTTGTCAATTTCTTTTTTATGTTTTGTCAATTTTTGAATTTTGTTGTTTGTTTTAAAGGATACGTTTATTTTATGTTTTTTCATAAATATGTCAACAAAATTGAATATTGTAGGAACAAAATTTGCTAACATATTTAAGCTTATATCAACAGCTTGCTGATATTTCCAAAGCTTCAAATTTTGTATTTCTTGGTTTTGGGAATGCACCTAAAAAAAAAAGTTAAGGATATTTTCGGTTCTCCTTATTTCTAGCATCTTATATACAATACATATAACACCTGATTAAATAAAAGAAACATAATGTGAATCGACTGTTTGATATAAACCGATGCATCTGCTAAACTAATTTCTTGTTGTTCAAAATATAACTTAATTTATAAATTAATTTAAAACTAACTATTTGGTTTTTTAAAAAGAATCTTTTTTCGTAAATTTCTTTAGTCCCACATTTTCCCAAATTTCCTTATGAAATGTTTTCTTTTATAAACTCAACTTTATATTTTTAGTTGAACTTAGATTGGAAAAGAACATCTGGATACCTTAAATACTATTTGTATATGAAAGGAAAAAGGAATACGCCTTTGAATGTCTTATATACATAAGTATGTATCAAACTAAACCATTCTGAAAGAAATTTTCAAAATGCTTATTCCTGCACTGACTGTAACTGTATTTGTTTTCTTCAGTTGTCTACTTCCTCGAAATAGTTTTTGCATGTACATTTTAAATTATGCCATTTATACTTTAACATTAAATGCTTTAAAATTAAGTAAATAATATTTAAGTTAAATTTAAATACAAATGCACATGTGAACATGTTTTCACAGCGTAATTTGCGATCCCATTGCTAACATCATAATTAGGTTATGCTTTAGTATGTGAGTATGTATAGGAAAAAGGACATCTGTTCTAAGTTTCTTTGTTTACTTATTATTAAAAACTGTTGAAATTGTTACTTAATTAAGTTGGATTTTCAAGTGTTATTTGTGCTAATTTAAAAATAAATTACATATAACATACATACAAAAAACTACATTATCATTTCCGTTGTGAACCTAATTATATTGCAAGGGATTTAATTTTAAAAGAATTTCCACCAATTCTACAAAAGACAAAATATTTCAGAAATGTGTAAAACTTGCCATTATTTTAACAGGTACTAATCACAAAAGAAATTTTAGGGTTTTTGTTAAAAGCATTAGGGTTTTTCTTTGGTCCTCCATGTCAATTTTTGTTTCTTTTTTGAGCAGGAAACAAAAAAAAAAAAACATAGAAATATAAGTGTGTTACACATAAATACACGTATTGATAAATTTAATCACACGCGTACTAGTGTGGGGTATAAGTAGTAACTAAGTAAAAGGACTTTAACAACTTGGCATTTATCAATCAAAAGAAAGTAAATTTAATATTTTTTATGAATTTTTGTTTTGTTATTTAAATAACTGTGTGTTCTATTTATTTGTATTTTAATAATTCATATTAATTTTATTGAAACATTATTGTTAAGAAATTTCAAAATTTGTCAATATATGTATAATAATAATCCATCACTAACAATTTTATTATGTATAAGATAAAAAAATAAACTTAGTGAATATCCTTCTCCTTCTCAATGTATTCGAGTTTAAATAAACATTTAAAATTTGGAAAGTATACAATAGGATTATTGTTTGAGAGATAATATTTATGTCTTATTTATTAGAACATAAAATATAACTTTCCAAATTTCAATCTGTTCTTAAAGGTATCACGGATTTAGGCATTCCACTCTGTGGCTCCAAAAGGTCGCAATTTCTTTTCAAAGCGGCCACAATACAAATATAAATAGTTAAGCACTAAAACAGAATGGATTTATTCAATACTTAACTTCATTTGTTAAATAATATTCAAATATTACAATTAAAATCAAAGTTATCGTTAAAGTAATTATTTTGAAATTCATAAATCTAAAATTTGTATTGGTAAATTGTGCCGAACATTCATTATATTTGTGTGATGTTTTATAATCCGATTGTTGCCTATTTTGCTTTGTCTCAAATACCGCATAAATTGTAAGCCTTACTTAAACTACATGGATAATCTTTCTTTTTAAGTTAAACCACCAAGCTGATAACATTTCATCTTAAATAAAATAAGTATTATACTAATACACATTTTTTCGTTTGACTAAAGACAAGATTAAATTAATAACTAATTTAATATTAACTTAGTCTGTTGTGATAATAATAATTTTATTCATTTAGATTCAATGATTAGGTTATATAAACTGAAAATGAAAGCCTTTATTCTCGTTACTGCAATTTTAAAATATTAACTCTTTATCACGGTTTTCATTAAAGCTTTCCAACTCCATCACCTTAAAAATGCTTAAAGCCTCTTAGACTAGGCAATGTTTCTAGAATACGCTTAGGTACTCTGCAACGATTTTGTTTGCCGTAGTGAGCTGGCTATTCTGGATGAAAAGAGCATAAACGCACTGACCCCTTATAGAGTTGACAAGATGAAAGTAATACACCCAAAAAAATGGCTTATATCTATTTACATTTGTATTTTTTTTTTTTTTAACTAGACTCGTAGTAATTTAACATTTATCCCAACGCAACGATTAGAGTGATTCGTTCGGAGAATTTAAAAAACGAAAGTGAAATTCAAAGCATAGCTGTCAAAAATTGTTGCCTAATCGCACTGCACCACTGAGCGAAGGAATGCGATGTATTTTGTCGAAAGATTTATGCAAAATGCTTATTCTTATCGGAACGGATACCTCGATAGAAAATTCTCCGATTTCGAACAAATGGGAGACAATTATCTTCCGAACGGATACCTCGATAGGGGTGGATATTTTAAAATTTAAACACATGACATTCATGCCATCATATATTCAATATCACGGAATTCAAACTGCTTTTGATTTAAGCGGTGGATACAATTTCCGAAAATTGTCGCCTTGAATTTTAATCCCCAACTTGGTCTATGTTATCAGGTTTCTTAGCGAAGACTAAGTAGTTGATTGAAGATGTTTCAAATGAAATGAGTGTAGTCGAAAAGTATCAAAACATTCAACATCAAGGCGACCAAACAAATGCTGAACTCACCCACCGCGAAGTTACCCCGCGTCAATTATTCTAGAATCTAGATCATAATTTAGATGACGCAGTCTTCTTTAAACAGATACATAATTATAAAGTGACATGAGATGATGTTGGTTGTTCAATTGAAAAGAATTTTGAAAGAGTCTCTCTATTAATAAATTCATCATTTCCAAATACCAATCAAAGTACCTTTTTTGCAATAAACCACAAATTATACAAAATCTATTTCATCCAGGAAATATGGATTTGAGTAACCATCATCGCATTTGCACCAACACCAACGTCACGTTCGCTGTATCTTCTGTCCAACTCCGGCCCACCGGGCTTATTAAGTACTAATTGAGTTTAAATTCCATTTCGATTTCAATTTTCGAGGCAGTTTTCACCAACCCAGTATTTGCTTGCGATAAATGCAGCGGCCTTGTGCTTTGTCGCATTACACGGACATGTACAGTACAGTGTACACATGTATGTTGGTTGTGTGGGGCTAGCTTGACATGTGTTTTGAATGTACCCAACAACCCAAACCGACGATATGTTTTGTGTTTTGTCCTTTGACAACATAGTTTACATTGGAATTGACAAGACAACACATGCATGTCGGTTACCGGTTACCGTTAGGTAGCGAATAGTGACTCATGTCTCATGTGTTTGAACAGAAGCTAACATCATTGCATTGATGGTTTGTTGCGAGAAAGGAAGCAATTAAATTCGTGGAATTGAAGTCTTCATTATTAAGCAAGGACGTTCTTCCTGCAAATGTATGTAGGTACATAATGTAGGTACGTTCGAATAAAAACCTATGCGGTGTAGAAATCTTTTCACATAAAGTTCCATCCTAGGTGCTCTGGCAGAAGATTAGGTACCTACCTACATATGTATAGGTACTCCCTTGCGGAACAATTTTGGTTTTAATGGTTGCCTTGTAATTTAAAAGCAATGCCTTTGTGCTTTTTCTAATGCGAATTATTTTATTTTTAACATTATCTTAATTAAATTTCAAATTAATTGCACTTGGGTATAGGATTTGGGAGAATATTTGTCAGGTGTCGAGTTTCAGATTCAACCAAGGAAACAACTAAGCTGAAATAAGGAACATTTACCTATATGAAATGAATAAGTTAGTAAATGCATAATTTACCGAAAATTTGGTTTCATAGTTAATATTCTGTCGTTCTATATTTTCTATGTTTTGTTAAAACTTTATATGTAGATATGTGCATACATAAATGAGTTATGGTTTATTAATTTAAAGTTAATTAGTTTTGGTAATTTTATATGAAAGTTGTGAAAGAACGTGCCTGAAACAGTTCAAACTCAGCCTTAACAATTTGTTTTCGTTACTCGCCGCATTTTGCACTCTGAACGCCGCCATTTCATTTTGTTTCATTTTCACTTTTCCAGTAGCTACTTTAATTTGTGTCTCCTTTTTAAGCTCATTTTGGATTCGCCAGTCAGCCAGACAAGGAGTGCAAACTGCCGTAAGTAATTTTTAGAAGTATAATAAGATGAAATATAAATGTATTACATTAAAATTTACTTATATTTCAGAAATAAAATATATACATGTATTTATACGAATGAATGCATAAATATTAATTTCGAGCTCCCTTATTTTTGGAATCCAAAATCCATAAAAGTAGTTAACTGACTTAAAAATTTGGAACAACGAAATAATGGAGCTTTAACGGAGATTTAGCGAAGAATTACCATAGGAAACTGAAAGTAACGTGCTCAACATATCGTAGATAAAGACTATTCGTGGTAATTTGATCATTAACAATAAGATTTCTTTTGACAGTTTTCGTAGTAAAGCCAATTCTATTGCAGATACGACAATGCTCCAAAGCTGCCTTTATACATATATAATAATGTTCCTGTGAAGCCTATATACTTTTCTGTAGAAGATTAAGTAATGTGTAAATTGTTTGAGTTCTTGAGACAATAAATTGATAATTGATGAAACAACTTACTACAGCCTTATCCTTCCATATATGTTGTAGTGTCTTCGGATTTGAAGTAGGTACACCTTGAAGTGTTGTTGTATCGGATGGATTGAGTGGTTGTTGCCGTGGTCGTCTCCAATAACAACCTCAAGATATTTGTAATGTTCTACAACTTCGATAAATGCTGGGGAAGCGTTTTGACAAAAATCATTCTTGAAATATATTTTCTTGTCGGTTTTTCGGATATACGGCCTTCGGGTATGCGTAAGTTCACTCTTAGAAGCGTTTATTGTCAATCCCTTTGTAGGGATCCCGCATCAAACTGCAGCGCCGAATTCCTCTTACATTATTGACATATTCGCCCATTTTTATTTTGTTTCTAAAGTGAAATTCTTGTGCTTTGAACATGGATGCAATATTATTGGCAATTTTAATGAATAGAAGGAAGCAGAAAACAAAAGAAAAAATAAGAAGAAAAATTTTGCGAGACAAATCAAATGTTTTAGATTTACCTGACACAATGTGAGTGTGTGAATATTAATTTAAGCAAGTTAATTCTTGCTTTTTTTAAGTTTTCGTGGTAATTTTAGATAAATAAATATTTTTCTCTTACATTTTGCTAACAGACGAAGAAATATGTAGGTGCAAAGTAACTGCACTTTCACAGACAATTCACAAACAAAAAATAAGTGATTTGAATCCGTTCAAAAATCGGAATGAACCGAAATGCAGAACACCAATTTTCACTTTCGAAATTCAAATTCACAATTACGAATTGTGGAACACCCAAATTCACTTTCGCCAAGTGAATTCACAATAAGTGAAATGCAGAATATGGGCGATTGTCGCCGATTTTAAAGACCTATTGCTAACAACAATTGCAGTGTGATTAACAAAAGATAATGATTGCTTAGCTTAAGAACTTGAAGAAGCTTGTTGATATAAAAAATTAACATAAGTGGTCTGCCAAATCCCTATTCATTCTAACACTTCCAACTGTTTTTAATGGGTTTCAAAAGCCAACAACAATTCCTTCTTGACACTTTTCAATGTCTTATAAGTCAATTAAATAAGATTGATGTATAACAAAAATTAGAACTTCATTATGAGAACACGATAAAAAGATCTCTAAATATACTGCGCAGGTCAATTAATTATATTTTTCATTTTTATGAATTTTCTGCAAAACTTCGCTATTATTTTGTATGTATACATACATATGTATTCATAAAAAAAATTGCAGGAATTATCGAAAAATATTTTTAATAGAATAATAGATTTTACCGTTTGAACTCTCATCTGGATTTTCTCTTGCGTCCATAAATGATTTATCATTGAAAATATTCTTTCTCACTCAATAGGTATACACTCCACAATCAGCAAAAGACTTTTGTGAGGTATATCATTTGAAGAAAAATATTCAAAGATTTCAACCCATCTTAAATGAATTGGAATATCATCGTTATTCCATTGCCCAATTTTTTGAGGACTAACATATTTTTTTCAAATAGGAAATTTCATCAAAAAAATCGTTACATGCTATAACAGCTATTACACAGAAAACACTGCAAAGGATAAAGAGATATTCCATTTTGTTTTGACAGAAACGTATGCGGTATGACGTCTGAGAAAATGAAAAACTACAATTATTTAAGCAAGTGTTAGATGTGCATTATTAAAAAACACTTTGAACATGTTACGGAGAGAATGCATGTGTTATATTTGCATTTTTTTTTTTGTATATTTATAATTTAGCAGGATCTTGCGAGACAGGAATGTAAAATGCGGGACGGATGGTCACTATAATCTAGCTCAAATAGCTCCTTAACATTTGTGTTTCCAATTGCATTACCAAAAACCAAAATGTGTAACCGTATTTTACAATACTTTCCATTAACCTTTTTATCTTTATGACTAAGTTCCTCACTAATGGTCCAATTATCTAAACTAATTAAAAACTTTTGTATCCTAAAGCAAAGACGTTGTTTTCATAAAGTGAAATAAGTTCTGACATAGAAAAGTTTTTTTTTTTAAGAGCAAACAATAACTTTTTACCACACATTAACCAACCAATTAATTTTATTACACTTAGCTATGCTTATAAAAAAGGATGCTGCGCTTGTTCACACATCGTGCTCAAAACTCCTTTGAATAAGCATCCGCACTAACTACTTTTTTGTTTTTTTTTTTTAATAACAACACTTTTTAGCACCCCAAAGCCCAAGCCCATATCTATAGAAACTTTTAGCGAGCACAAAAGTTTACACCCGACCTAATTTGTCTGTAGCAATTTGGCGGCTGAATTAAATTTTAAATTAAATTTTTGACTTCCATCAAGCATCCAGACCAGATCCAGTAGATGTAACTTGAAGCAAGAGATACTACATACTACGCTACGCGGCTACACCGCGCCGAGCTGGTTGATGTTGCGTTAGCGTTCCTTTAATAATAAAATCCTTGTTTTTGTTAAACAACTTTTTACAACACAATCCCATCAAAAGGTTACGTATCATGTGTGTGGTGCTGGCTTATATTATGCTCTGACTTCTGACAAGATATACGAGCACTAAGAACCATCTGTTTTATCATTCCACGCCGAGGGTGTGAGGGTGAATAAAATAAACCATCCATGAGATTCACTCGTAGAGAAGTGTAATTTTTTCTTACCTCCTCGTATATATTTTGGGTTTTCATAAAAATTGAATAGGTACATATGTAATTCTGTGCAACGGAAGGAAAAGCGCCGATACGTCAAAATAAAACGAAAATTCAAATTTCGCTTCCTAGATTTATATCAGAAATTTATAAAAGTACAATTATGTAAATTTTTTTCAAGTACCTTTGAGTATTCTGAATATTGTTGTGCGCATTTATAAATTAATTGGGCGGAACTAGGGGCATGTCAATTTATAAAAAGTACCTACAGCTTAAAGTCTTCTATAACAGTTTGGAAATATACAATGTAAGCAAGGTATACAAATACAACTTTGATCATTTTTTGTTTAACTAAAAGTAATCTGATTACATGAAGAAAATAAAGAATCAAGTGTTGGAGAATTTTTGAAAGCAGAAAGCTGCAATTCATTTGCGTCCACAATGTTAACTATACTTAGGTATACAATTCTTAAAACAGTAGAGAAAGTAACCAAATATGGAATAGGGCCCTAATATGGAATACCTTAATTTCACTAAGTAGTCACATTCTGTGACCTTCTGTCATTAAAATAGTGTCAAATAAAAAATATTGAAACGAGTTTGAAATAGTGCAAAAATCCAAATATGGAATACCCTTAGGTGTCTAAAAATGGAATAGGGATTTCAATGCTAATGTTTGGACTCTAGGAACATTTTGATTTTTTTCTGTTTAGAGTTTGATACTTGCATTTGTGTATATATGTTATTTTAATTTATTTGACCTCATAAATATTTGAGTCCAGTTTTGTTATTGATATGACGAATTTTGCTTGTATTGCTTGGTTTTTGTGTTAGATTTTAATTTGATAACTAACATATTTGATTAAAAGCTTATAATTACTACTTGTACTACTACTACTGATTAATTTTATAATATTAAACTGTTTTCATTTCTATGAAGTTGGTTTTTATATTATCGCTAAAACAAAATTTTATTCCATATTTGGTCACATTTGTAGAGGAACTACAATAAAGACTTTTGAAAACAAGTTTTTAGCTTTCAAAATAGATTTTCTCCATTTTATTTAACTTATTTTATCTTGAAAGAGACAAAAGTCAAATTATCAAACCCAAACCCGAGACTTCAGATAAAGCCTTAGCCTGACTGCTTTTACACCTTGACTCTTAAGTCATGACAGCTCTCTTTATGTTGTTTTGTGAAATCATACATTCTGTCTCGCTCTTTCAACTAGAAAGGTGAAATGGATCATGACGAATTTAAATAAAACAGAATAGTCACCCAAACACCAGGGGTGCCACAAACCCAAAGTCAAGAATCTAACTTTAGAAAGAAAAAGAATATTATCAGATTGGATGTTGGATGAAAGACATTAAAATGTTTCCTTTTCCTTTCTTGGAGATCAGAAACTTGAAGAAAGAGACCGCCTTAGCCCAGAAAGCCCTCCACTCCAGCAAAGTATTAGAAGATAAAAAATTTTCTCAGAGTTCTTCTTAGCTTCGAAAATTGGTAATGTTATAGTTAATTGACAACAGAAAACAAATTAAGATAAATTTCTACAACTCAATTTAGTTTTAGTTCGAAAAAGATAAATTACCGATACCAAATTTTAATGCAGGGCAAACAAAATTAAGTAGAAAAAAATTAAGAAAGAAAGCCCAAAAAATTAGGTACCTGCCTATGGATCGAGGTAACTGAAAACTCTCCATCTTCATAAGTGTAACAAAGACAGAATACAAAATATTACAAGGATCAAAAAGAAACTCAACTATCCGAAATATTTGTAAAAAAGAGGATGTTTCTCCAAATAAGCAGAGGACCGAAAACTAAAAAGCTGAAATTATTAGTCTATAAATCTGTTGTCATTTCAGTATATGATTTTTTTGTATTGCATCAGAAGCTTGAGCAAAGAAATGTATCCTGATCTAAAAAACAATTACGACTCCTTTTATTTGTAGGATTGCACCTTCTGAGGTGACCATTAACAGGTCTGGTAGAGCTTGATTACTTTTCATACGCCCTTATTACGGTTGTCAAAGATCAATACGATAATTGATATTTATCAATAAAATTAATGAATCGGTATTATCGTTATCAAAAATCAAAATTTTTGATTAACTGTGAACGCTCTTCAGAAATTAGATCTATTCTGAATGATATAAATTGACAGTCTTGGTATTATGGTTGTCAAAATGTTTGTTGATTATCAAATTTTCAGTCAATCACAAATTCCTTGTTGATAAAATATTTTACGGATCGCGAAAGCCAAAAGCATCTCAACTATAGAACTATTTTTCGGTGAAAATGAAATTGAAGAAGAAAATACTTTGGAGCAAGCAAAGATCGAAGAAAATTCCTTAATGTATTTTTAGATATCAACGACAAGTTAAAGCCAACGAAAAGGCAACAATCCATCCCAAACATACTAAAATTTGCAGCTGTCTTAAGTAAATAGGCACTATTCACAATAGATTTTTGATCTTTTTTCACAATGGATCAAAAAATGATCAACTCGGGTTCATAATACAAATGTATCAATTGATTGACAAAATGTTTCAATTGTCAATTAATTGATCTTTGACAACCGTAATAGAGGCTTATAGATAAAATTGTATTACTTCAACATTCTTACTTAAAATCTATCTGTTTATTTTATATTTTCTTTTCTTGTAAGAGATTGACTTGTCTCCATTCTGTATGATAAGGATAAAAAACACAAATGAAAATAATTTGTACAGCTGCTACCAAGTTGTTGACGAAGAATAAAGCATGTCACGCTATAAGTAATAGTGGCGCCAATTTTATGGCTACAAATCAATCGAAATTAAAATTAATGTTACATCTCACATTATAATGAAAACAAAACATTGAATTAACAGAATTACTTTAGCAGATACTATGTTGCAGAAATTATTTTAAAATTAAAGTAAGAAATAAAAAAAACATCATCACTGGCGTCAAATAGGCGCCGCCAACCAACGCTTCGGCCAGTGGTACGGCCGGCGCGGCGGTGGTGGTGGTGGTGGTGGTGGTGGTGGTGGTGACGAACTCGCAGTCAATGACAACTACATAATAAGGACCAGTCTCTAAGCAACCATCACTTATACTTAAATTGGTCACTATTCATTCATACAATTTCTGTGAGTAAGTGAATCAGGGATTACATCGTCATCTTTGTCTGTAACGACTTGTTAAAAATAAATGTGTGCATATTTACTTCGATATCCTCCGCACCACTTAGTTCGAATGACGAATTCTGTATTCATGAACTCAGTCTGCAGCAGTCAAAGTGAGTGCTCTTTTAAAATCAATGGAAATGTTGTGGCAATTAATCGTCTAAAAGCTTAGGATTTGATTTTTCAACTCCAATGGTTGCATATCACTAATATTAATTTTGATTGGTTACATACAAAAGCATCTCTATACAGTATACGTTACTTGTTTCTTTCGTCTAGTAGACAAATTGTCCTTAAAATTATTCCAATGTGTCAATGCATTATTCTCGCTAATAGACGAACTAAAATGCATGAATTAGTTTTAAATTTGTACACATATCAAGAACCGGTGACAATACAATAATTCCATAAGATTATTTCATTATCCTTTTCAGGATTACCAGGATTAAATATTTTCCTCCCACAGCTTCTATCAGTTCAGCTCGAGCAATCAGCTTAGTATCATTAATAAACTATTACGCTTTAAAATAGTGCGGCGGTTAAGCTGGCTAACGAACTAGCTTTTTTTGAAGAGAGACGACGGATTCGCAAAACGTGGGTTCAAATCCCACCCATGGCTGAAAATGAAAAAAGCGTTGGGCGCTCGATTTATGAAAATATAGCATAAGGTGCCTAACTTTTTATTTACAGTAATACTAGACATTTTGCAGCTCAAATTAAAATTCATTTTTCATTCTTTTACATTTGATGTGCTAAATCTAAGCGTGTTTTATTAGTTTTCTTATGAACTATATTCGTTTTTTATTATTGTTAAATAATAATTGTACTTCAAAATATTTTCATATTTTAATCAAAGCTGTCCCTTGATTTTTTTAAATTCATTGAAATTCTTAGTTATTCTAAATAATTTATTATTAAATAAAAATTCAAACCTCCTACGGATTTGAGTCAACTGTACAGTTTCAGAGCAAGTATAACTTTGTAACCGAACAACCCACACCAATTCCTGTTCTAACCCACATCCAATTCTAAATAATACATAACCAGTGCAGTGCCAGAAGTTACCACTATCAATCAAAAACTTTATGTACAGGTTTAGTATCGTATAGTTTTATTCACATTTATTGAGGTGGGTAATTTTATTCATTCCAATTTAATTTCCTGTTCACCTTCGTCAAAATAATAATCTTAACCGAAACATTCAAAAAACCACAAGAAAATGTTTCATTTGCATTTATTTAACCCTCGAATTGAATTGTAAAACTTTTACAGAAACTTTTGAAAATTTATATAAACTTCTTTTTTTTTTAACATTTCAGTGTTTCGCTGAAAACAGAAAGTAACTATGAATACCTCCCTGTCGCCAATGAAGTTTTAAATTTTCAAAGAAAACAAACAAATTAACACTCGGCCCCTGGTATAAAATCAGTGGGGAAGAGGCAGGATCCTTGTTGCTTAAGCCATTTGTTTTGATCACGCTGCAAATTTAAGTTGAATAAAAAAGAAGGTACAACCCATCACATACACATTCTATCGTCAATAAGCTTATGCTTAGATCAAGTTATTATCCTCGAGTAATAATAATAAATATTCAATTCAAGAAGTCACTTCCTTCACTCTGCGACTAACCTATACCCCACTCGTGTTTTTATTTATAGTTTGTTAATCCAAGTGAAAGTAAGTTGAACAAATGTTCAAGTGCCAGAAGAGAATTATTTAAATCGATTATGTCGATAACTTGAACCTCAGATTAAATCTCAAAGACTTTTAACAGTTTGACTCCTTCTTTTCAATTTGTATAGGTAAGTCAAAATCTAATAATTAAGTGGTGTAATGTGACCTTTAGGATGGATTTAATTGTATCAAGTCTGAAGCGGTTTAAGGTTTTCTATAGCAAAAAAAAAAACATAAACTGAGGTAGAAAATAATTGTAACGGGTGATTTTTTAGCTGGTTTGGTTTTAGCAACACTGGTTTTGACAGCTGACGTGTGTTTAGTACCTTGTGTCACTGTCAAACAGCTTCAGTTTGGTTTGCAATTTAACCATGGATCGTCTTACAAATGAACAACGCTTGCAAATTATTGAATTTTACTATCAAAATTCGTGCTCGGTTCGAAATGTTCATCGCGCGCTGCTTCCATTTTATGGTCGGCATTCTCGACCTTCTGAGCAGTCTATTCGGAAGATTGTGACCAAATTTCGCACCAAATTTACTTTGTTGGATATTAAACCACCAACACGTTTACGTACTGTGCGTAGTGAAGAAAATATTGCGGCCGTATCAGCTAGTGTGACAGAAGACCGCGAAATGTCGATTCGGCGCCGTTCCCAGCAGTTAGGCCTTTGTTACAGCACTACGTGGAAAATTTTGCGGAAGGATTTGGGCGTAAAGCCTTTTAAGATACAGCTGGTGCAAACTAAAACTGGGAAATAATCCACATTTAAATGTTTTAGGGTTTTGAATAAGTCCATTTGATTTAGACCATCTTACCACCAAGTCATCATTAGTTGTGTTTTTTTATTTTCTGATGGGGTGCCCGCACGTAACTTGATACAATCGAGTATAGTCGATACAGCAGATTTGGCAGCACACAAACTTCAGATGGACGTTTGAAACAAAATTTGTCACTCTACAGAAATTAGTTATCGTCGGCAGTGATTTTCTTATAAGAAAAATGGAAAAACATGTAATATGTCAATAAACAAAAAACAGACTGAGGCTTTAATCAATTTTATGAGTTCTCACGTTGATTTAGCAAGGGAAATTCTTAAAACTGCCCAAGGGAGTAAAAACAGGAATATGATGTGGGAAAAACTGGTTGGATCCTTAAACACAGAGGGCCCTCCACAAGAAGATCTTAAAGATTGAAAAAAAGTAGGTTGATGTTAAATATGTACATATGTACATATATATACATACATATAAACAAATGTATAAGATAGAATTCATAATACTACCACCATTGCATTCAAGCTATGGAACGCAGCTCACTATTCCCTGTAGTTTAAATTTCCTATAATAATACTCTTTGCTGTCAAATTAAATCCATTGGGGACAAAACTTATTTTCCAGAAGACTCCCATTCAGCTAAGGAACTTGGAAACTGTTGTCTGTGCCATACCTAGCAACACATTTGTTCCAACATTGGTTTGGTAACTCCCACTGGCTAGGAGATTCAATATTGCATAAAGCTGTATAACTGGTGTAACTGATATTCTTCTTATGTCTTGTTCCTTGTTGATTCTAAACTGCTGCACAAACCAAAAAAAAAAAATATCTTTTTGCAAATGTTACACATGATGTTTCTCTACTTTTTGAATATTTACTCATTTTCAATCAATTCGAATGGGTTGCTATTATTTCTCAAATATCTTCTTTTAATTTTAGCATAGGACACTTCTTCGCCTTCGCTTTCCGAATCAAAAAAAAAAAACATTTCGATAGAATTTTAAATTGATACTAGAATGAAATACGAGTAATTTTAAAGAAAACTCAATTGACATTTCATTTTATAGTTCACAATGACTTTTTTAAGTGAATGGCACAATGAAACTCATCTCAAATTATGTGCTGTCAAAAATAATTTGTTTCGAGTTGACCGACGATCGACAATCCTCGATTGTATCAAGTTAAGTGAATAAAACGATGAGTCAGAGCCCTGAAAGAAAGTTTGACATGTTATCTCCGATCTGAACTGCCTGCCTTTTCTATCAGCGTATTGGTCAAGTAAGAGAAAATTAATTCAGGTAGAAAATTTAAGTTTTCGAAAAGCTTTTCACATAATTTGAAATGATTGACTCTATCAAAAGCCTTTGAGAAGTCGAAAAAACATAAAAACGATAGCTCATCATAATTAAATGGTTACCAACTGATAAAATGTGTTTTTTACGGAAACTTAATACCAGATAAGTACCTATTGATTTTTCTTTGTAGTACCCTTTCAACGGCTTTAAACAAGAAATCTAATACGGAGATGGGTCTGAATTCGTCACCCAGAGCGTTTTTTTGAATGGTCATAAAAGGCAGCACAGTTGGTATAATCATATGTAGGTACATGCAAAAAGTCGGGATGAACATAATAATCCAACACAACTGCTTTAGGTCTATATTTTGACGGATTGACCGATACTTTTTGAATGGCAGTGAGTGGCGTAGCTAATAATAAACGGATGTTGGGAACCTTCTTGTTCTACTTTCGAATACGTTTGATTTGTTTTGACGGTACTCAGCGAGATTTTTAGTATTATTTTTACAATAATATATTTTTTTTCAGGCATAAACTTAAAAGAATGCCTTAACTTCCCTTTTTTAGTTAAAAACATGACTTAATTTTTTAATTTTAACCTCCAGTTTCACAGTGGTAGTTTAAACTTCAGTTCAAGGATTTATTCAGTTTCACAGTTTTCTTTAAACTGTGAACTCAGTTTATTTCGCAGTTCAAGTTAACCGAGGATATTCTACCCTTTAAACGCCAGTTCAGCAAACAAAACCGACATTTCAATTTAATTGAATGGGGTTTGTGGGGACATTTTTTTTAGAACGTCGCGAAATATTAGTTTTTTGTTCAGAAAACATTATTTATTTAAAATTAAATTGTGCATCAAAAATTTTATCGCGTAGTGAAATTGATTTTAAATGAACTAAAATAAATCTCTCAAGATTCTCAGCAAAAAAAAAAAACAAAAAACATTTCTATCCTTATTTGTTTACCTCAGAGGAGGAAAGAATGATACAAAAGTCAAGGATATATGCTTAAAGAACTTCATTAGAGTTATGTCTGAAAATGTTACGTCACATTACCCATTTGAACGAAGTTAAACTAAACTAAGTTAAAATTTGACTTTGAAACCAAACGAGTTAAACTAAAAAACTTGAACGCCGTTTAAAGGTTCAACTGAACTGAAGTTTAAAAGTCCACTGTGAAACTGGGGGCTAGAGTTCCTTTTCTTTTCCATCTTGTCTTTTTTCTGTTTTCTCCAGTTTCCACTGGGTGCCTTTTATGGGAAATAATAATTATTGTCCACTGCATAGAAATTTTCTTTCCTTTTTAATCTTCTTCTCCTGACGCTATGATGCCGGCACGTGGTGGTAAAGATCTTTTAATTTTAGTTTTTTCCTGTCCTGGCTAAGTTTATGATTCCAATCCAATCATCGAGGATGTAAATACATACATATCAGGAAAACATTTTCTTCTCAATCAATCAAAATCATGGTGGTATATTGTAAATGCGAATGCCCGCTGACAAAAGAACGTTTCGATTTATTTTTTGATCCTGTGAACAAACAGTTACATAAATACATAATGTAATAATTATTCGCCTTTCCGAAGGATCTTAACAGTTAAATTAAATATTCAACCCAGTGGCGTAGCGTAGTGGGTGCGGGGGGGGCGGCACTTTTTAGGGGCGGCAAAATTTGACAAGAAATAATAAAAATATTTGAATCATTTGATAATATTTTTATCGCACGGATTTTTTTCAAATTTTCCATTACTTATTCTGTGACGAATTCCCTTTCTATGAATGATATTTTGTAACGACTGTTGAAAACAACATCTATAATACATATTATATACATATATTCATGCGGACTTACCGTATTTAATTTTGCGCTTTGATTTTCTATTACTAACAATCAGCGCGAATGATTTTGACAAATTTAAAGAAAGATATGTATATTGTTGGATTGTTATAACATTGTCTCGTATCATAATTTATGTTTTGCTTATTGCTTTCAAATCGTAATTTTTGTGTAAAGAAGTGATTTTATGATTTTTCGTGTGTGTGTATCCTATAAAGGTATTTTATTTATGCAATTGTATGTTGGACTGTCTGATATGGTCCTCCTATGTTGTCTAAACTATAATTTTATTTAAGTAAAAAAAAAAACGGCTTCTTACAGCGGGTTTTACACTCGCGTATCTACTCAGGGTTCCGTAAAAATGTTTACGGTTTTAAGGTCATTCCCTGAATCGGTTTAAATTTTATGTTTATAGGTCAACGGAAATTATTCTGTAGGTTTTAATTGCCTTGTGATATCACAAAAATCGTGAGTTTTTACAACATAAATGGCCACATCTGATCGCGTTGATCTACAAGTTTAGTTTTTTTTTCACAGTTTTAAGGGACTGTAGACTGAAATCTATATACTAATATCTAATAGGTAAAGCTAATAGTATAGGTATGTCTAACGTTTCAAAAATTGACCCACTTTAACCTTTTTTATGATAATGGAATTTGGTCGAAATTAATGTACCTATTATTGCCAATTATTTGTCATAGAGTTTTTTCTACACAAAATATTATTAATCCATCTTGGTTCCAAATTGCATCCAGATCCGTTCAGTCATTCTGACGAGATTGGAAAAATTCCACGGGAACCATACATTTCACTGGGATAAGAAGTAGCCTATGTGCTATAAATTTTTCTTGAAAGTTACTTTTAATAGGAGACTGGAAATTATCTTATTTTGAAAATAAAATTGGAAATGATCGGTGATTTAGGAGAAAGAGTGACTAGCTATTAGGATTTAATATCGAAATTTTTCCCTGATATCGATGGAATAAAAAATAAAGATTATTTATCAATGGATGCGTTGAAAGGCAAGATAATGTAATGGATCAAGAAAATGAGGTCATTACACACAGGAGTTTCTTAATTCTTTAAACCCGAGTGGCCTTCCCCCACATTTTCCTCAAGTTAAAAAATGGTGCCCCAATATTTTTACTTAGAAATATTAAACTGACAAATTTATGTAACGGACCAACCATGTGTGCAAAATGTGCAAATGAACAGGTCGTAAAATTCTGTTCTTTGCACAACTCTTTCACGGGGCTCAAGATTGGCTAGGGCCGGCATTGTAGCAGTTATATGTACGTGTATACGAGGGTGGTCTGAAAAGTTTCCGACCTCAATGTGAAGACGGCAGTACTCGTCAATAAAAGTCAGGGAATGTAGTTGTGCATCTTTTGACAGCAGCATACGAAGTTTCAGCCATTTTCGACTCGCAGTTTTTATGTGACCATCGTTTGACTGAGTCGATGTGAGTATTTTTGTGAAAATGAAAAAATCGAGTATCGAGGTGTCAATGTAGTACACATAAAATTAAAATGCATATGAGAGGGCGGCAAAATTTCCATCCGCCCCGGGCGGCCGAAACCCACGCTACGCCACTGATTCAACCGCAAAAGTGACATGTCTCAAGTTTAAGTTTGTATGTCTTAAGTTCAACTGTCACAATTGAAGAGAGCCAAAAATAAAAATATTATATTCAGAAATGTTGATCGATTCTCGAAGTAAACCCATTTTCTATAAAATTTCAGCTAGGCCAAAATTGCCCTCATGTTCGCCGCGGAGGAATAATCACCTCAATTATGAAATTCGTATTTTAGAGTCGTAGGTATACGACTTTAGTCGTACATCGTGATTATGAAAATCGCTTTTCTTCAATTATCTCAGTTAAAATCGTAGTAGATAGAAGATATGTATATTTAAATTTTTGAAATTTGACAGATAAACAGTACCTATCGCATATCATCGCATATAAGTCGTTGTTTTTTCCTTTATTATGAAATTAGCCGTTATTCGTATTTTATCCGTTTTTGTGTCGTTAACAATTTTACTCACGACTGCCTGAAAGTTTCATTTTCATTTTAAACAAAAAATTAAATCTTAGTGATGGAATCAAAACAAATGTAAGATTTCATCTATTTTTAATTTATTAAGGGAATTCTTTACATAATGTAGGTAACTATACTTCTATACTAATATATAAAGCTGAAGAGTTTGTTTGTTTGAACGCGCTCATCTCAGGAACTACTGATTCGAATTTGCTATAGGCTATTGGCTATATAGCATCACAATTTTAGCGAAGAATAAGTGGAAAATGTTGCAAGAACGAGGAAAAAATATTCATCTTTGTTTGTTTCATCGCACTAATCTCAGGAACTGCGTGATCGCATTGAAAAATTCTTCCTGCGTTGGATAGCCAATTTGTCGAAAAAGGTTTTAAGCTGCATAAAATTACGCTTCTATTGACAGGGGCGAAGAATCAATGGAAAATGTTGCAAAAGTAAAGAAAATTATTTACCTTAAAAGGCTTCTGTCCCATTGTCAAAATCGGGTTGCAGAGAAAATCCGTATGTTCTTCTGCCATAAGAAAATAAAACTAAGATAAATATCCTTTACGAAGTACTTTACAATATATTTTTTTTTTTAAACTTAATCTTAATTGCTATAATAATAAATTGAGGTGAATGAAGTCGCGGCGAACAGCTAGTCTTAATCTGTAATTTGAAGGAAATTCACCAACAGAAACCAGCTTGTGGCACTTGTGTCTGCTCTCCAACAAAATGTCGAGGTACGAGTATGTAGCTAGAGGGCACGGAAAGCGTGGCCTGCAAAAAGAAGATACCAGAAGATACTTGATGGTGCAGGTTGGTTAAAGGTAATTGATTTTTCTTTTTTCAAAAACTCTTATTTAATTCTGCTTACTCAGTCAATTAGATGAAAGTATTGCAGATATACTTCAACTCGAGCAAGTTGTTAGCCCACCTGCTCCAACTTTTGGTCTTCCAACAATTTTGCATAGCGATATGGAAGAAGTTTACGAAGAAAAAGAAACCTCTAATGCGCCAGATACTGGACCGAATACTCCTGTTTTCAACCGACCGAGGGAAAGAAAACTTAACAACGAAGTGGATGAAAGAATTGCCCTTTTGAAAGAGCAAACTGAGATACAAAACAAAAAAAAACATTTTAAAAGAGAAAAAAGAAACAAATAAATACTTAAGAAGAATCTCGAAGAACTAAGCTTGGAGCAAATTATGTATCAAACTTAACATTACGAGTCAAATTAATAAAGCTTATTTTATTGTAAAACGAACTAATTTACTAATTTATAATTGATATTTGCACTTTAATTGCTGTCGTTTGCTTCATATATTTCAAAAGAGTTTTTCAGCTGGACAATTTCTTCAGTTTCAAATGGTGTTTTAAAGCTTATAGCTATGTTGTGAACAGTGATATCTGTTGTCTTATCTGGAGCGTAATGTAGTTCTCGTGCCTCCATTATACACCTGAATTTGTTCTTCAAAACACCAATTAACATTTGTACATGATTCCGTGCTTTAGCATGGATAGTGTTGAAGATACTTTCTGGAGTTCCATCTAAAGCAGAATGAAAAGGAGTTATCAAAAAATTTTCAAGTGGATAAGCAGAGTCTTCTAAAAGAAATATTTCAGAATTTTTTTTATAAAACTTGCATTAACACTTTGGTTTTGTACCTAAAAGCCAACTATTTCTTTCTCCGAAATTATATTTTCTGCTTAAAAAAGTCCGTAATTCACTGTTGTTCCATACAAATGAATCGTGGTGTGATCCAGGATGTTTAGGATCAACGTATTTAATCTGAAGCTTATGATCACAGACCTATAATTTTAAGTTTGAATAAATTTGATAGTTTTGTGCTTAAATGGGTCTTACCAACATTACATTCAATGAGTGAAACCCCTTTCTGTTGTAATAAAGATGTTGTATATCCTTTTTTGGTGTTCTGATTCTTACATGGGTGCCATCTACACACTAAACAACACCTGGAAATCTTGATTTTTGGTAGAAATGGAGTTTTGCTTCTTCTTTTTCAAATTCTTTCATTTCAAATGTTAGATAGGTATCCATTTTGGACAGATGTATTCTTTAGTTCCACTAATATGACAGAAAATGTTGGTTGCGATATTCCTAAGTTTAAATCGTTTCCAATAGCCGTTTGATAACTTCCTTCTGCAAAAAAACGTTGAACGGCCAAAAGTTTAACCTCAATTGGAACAGCTCTTGAGTTTGCACCACTTTTTAAATGCGGCTTAACTTCTGCCAATAACTGGTTATATGCGCAGGTTTTGTTAAACGAAACAGCTTTATAAAACTATAGATTTAAGTTTTATTAATAGAATAAAGCACAAATAAATGTATGTAAGTAAAAAAATAACTTACTATGAATCCTCTAAGTTCATTGGATCATTTTTGTCTCGAATTGACCGATGAATTCAAATTATATCGTAGTTTTGATCTTCATCGACGTCCTCAGCAAAAAAAACAAATCAATTGAATTAATTTTCTTCAATTTAATCTCGTTTATTTAGTTTTTATTAACTTCCCATAGGGAGTTATTGTAATGGGTCCGATTTGTCAAATTGAAATTTTTGACAAATCTGGACGTTTCAAGGTTCCTAGAATCTAGATCCGTCATTTGTAGAGAGATGTCTGTGTGTACATACGTTCGTACGTTCGTACGTTCGTACGTTCGTACGTTCGTACGTTCGTACGTTCGTACGTTCGTACGTTCGTACGTTCGTACGTTTGTACGTTCGTACGTTCGAGATACCCTTTTTCGTCCACGGTATCTCAAGAACGAGTAAAGATATCGACTCCAATTAAATTTTGTTCGACAGGTTATAACTTCGAAAGATGCAGAAAGGACTTTTATAAAAATTGGTCAAGCGGTTTTTTCACTATAGCAGTTTAAAAAAAAGTGAAAATTTTGGTTGGAAGCAAATATCTCAGGAATGGTTAGTGCCATTGACTTCAAATAAATTTTATTGTATACATTGTAATGTGATACAGATTTGATATAAATTTTGAAAATTTTCAACTTACCGTTATTTTTTAAAAATTGAAAAACTAAAAAAAAATTTTTTGGCGCTAAAATATACAATGAAGGAAAAATGATATTATCTTCAAAACTATTTTCTATTATGGGAAACGATGTTTTTTACATCTGGTGAAAGTTTAAAAAAAATTGAATTGACAGTTTTTTACAAAAAAATAAAAAAGTACAAAAAATTTTTCTAAAAGTTGGTAAAAAGTGTTTTTTGACTTGAATATTTTGAGAATGAGCACCGATATTGACTTCAAACTTATTTATGTTTATACAAAATACAATTATTAATATATGCTACAATTTTGACAAATATCGACTTGACAGTCTTTTTACAAAAAATAAAAAACTTAATCAAAAATTTACCAAAAAATGTCAAAAGTAGTTTCTTGACTTGAATATGTCCAAAATGGTCAATCATTTTAACTTCGAATCTATTTCATTTTTTGTGTAATAGAATTTTGAACATATGGTACTTTTTTGACAAATATCGAATTGTCAGTTTTTTTACGAAAAATAAAAAACCAAAACTGAAATTTATCGAAAAGTGTCAAAAATTGTTTTTCTGCTTAAATTAATATCATCCCAACAAGCAATGCTATTGACTTCGAATGTATTTTATTTTTAACATAATGCATTTGTCAATACCTAAAAAATGATAAAATATCGACGAATATAAAATTGACATTTCTTACAACAAATACAAAACTACAAAAAGTTAAGAAAAATTAGTTAATATTTGTTTTTCCGCTTAAACATCTCTGACAATTTTTTTGTTAGTAAAATTGTTAACAATCAGCATCAAAAGTAAATTGATGAATATCAGCAGCGCCAAGTTTTCAAATTATGCATAATGGGAAGTTATCAGTGTGGGTCGCACCCAGCCTCTTTTTTAACACGCTTATATTAGCTTCACTTGTATGTATGTATGTATGTAACCGACACCTTTACACTCGATTTTGACCCACTTTACACGAACCGATTTTAATAAAATTTTGTACACATATCAAGAACCGATGGCAAAACAATAATTTCATAAGTTTATCTCAATATCCTTATCAGGATTACCAGGATTAAATATTTTAATCCCACAGCTCCTGCTTTTTCCTGATTTTATTATGCGCTTATAAATATTAATAGACTCCCTCATTTTAAGTGCCGCGGTGGCTCAGTTGGTTAAAGCGCGGTCACGTTTCAGTTTGAGCGTCAAGGGTCGTGGGATCAAATCCTAGCTATGGGTGACTTTTTTTTTTTTTTAATTAAAATTACGAGATTTTAAATAATAAATAAATAATTCCAATTTCATTTACAATTTCAATCAACTAAATGGGTCAATGAAATGTTTCAATGTTTTCTTAAATCACAAAATAAATAATACAGTTTAAAAAAAAACTAAAAAACACGCTTTTAAAACCCATCATACTAAAAAAGCGAAAAATAATTTTTAATATAAGCTGAAAACAATAATGAACTAAAAATACAAGTGTTATTGTGAATAAGCGTGGGGCGCTCGATATATGAAAAAAAAAATATGGCCAATGCGCCCAACGCTTTTTCACAATAACACTTGTATTTTTAGTTCATTATTGTTTTCAGCTTATATTAAAAATTATTTTCCGCTTTTTTAGTATGATGGGTTTTAAAAGCGTGTTTTTTAGTTTTTTTCAAACTATATTTATTTTTAACTTTTTAGTTTAACGTGCTTTAAAAGCGTGCTTTTTGGTTCTTCAAACTATATTTTTACTAATAACATGAAAATAAACTTCTTATATCTTACACTAATTATTTCTTTCGGAATTTGACATTTAAAACTTTGCGTTGGTATACATTGCATTTAACTAGAGTCGTTTATACGACATACTACTTTCATAATTATTATGCTTTTCAAATACGATACGATTCGACTACTACTACAAATAATACGACTTGAAATACGAATTTCATAACTGAGGTGAATATAAATCAACTAAAATCGGTAGAAAAATATCCTTTAATGCCATAAAAAGAGGAAAGTATCTTTCTTTTGAAAGTTACCAACGATAGATGACAAAAAATTACACCTTATGGAAGAATAACAGTTAAGATTTTAAAAATAATTACCTACTTTTTCTTTGTATATATTTGTTTGTGAAGTATCGAATACAAAACACCATTTTTTGTCCTTATGGTGGGCTAATAATAAAACAGACGCAAAACATTTTTCTTTGGCATAACTTCACTTTGAAAAATAAGCTCGCGGCAATTTTTTTTTTTCTTTTTTTTTTCATGTAAAAGATTCTTTTGAAGTAGGTATATAAGTTTCTCTTTGTATATTTCATCTTAAAACTTAAAACTTTATCTCTTTGCTTGTGTTGCTTTTGTAAGAAGTTACAGTTTTATTTTTCAATTCAAAGAAAGTAAAAGGAAAAAAATTGTTAATAGTTTTGAAACGGTGCTCAGCGGCGAAGGCGAAGCACCTTGGTGGCACTCGGTGGAAGCAGGAATTTCAAGAGCAAAGAGATTTTTTTAAATTTTAATCTAAACGAAAAGAAACACTTTAAAAAAGGGTTAAAGAACGTCAACATCTTTTATAGTTTAGCATTTGATCATGTACCCGAGGCGTGATGGTTAGCGCGTGGACGGACTGTCATGCCAAAAGTCAAAGGTCACATGCACCCCTGGCTTTGTCACATTAAATTTTTTTAATTTTCCTCCTAGGGTAATTCTGTACATGAAAAGTGTTTTTTCAAAATTTAGCCGTTCAGATTCGGCATCTCAATTACAGACATTACTCGCACACAGAAATACATAGTTGAGAGTTATAAGTCACTATGTACGATCTGTACCGCCACTTAATTTATAATTTTATTTAATTTTGGCTAAGTACATTTCAAAACCATTCCAGACCAGTTCGTTTATTTAAATACCGATGTAAAATATTTATAATTGCACTTTGTAATATTAAGTTAAGAGAAATACCTTGGTCCATTATTTTTATATTCGAATATGTAGCGTAGTTTCATTATACAAATTTAAATTTACTATTGTATTAAAGAACTTTTTGAGGTAGCACTCCTACTTCACTTGGACATTATCGGACTGGTAAAATGTTAAAATTCGAAAAATTTCATTAAAAGTACATTCGAAATTCGACCAAAAAATAAAAAAAAATAAGGATGAAGAGAGGACATAATTATGTAGTTTGTTTAATTAAAGAACAGAGGTAAGAGAAGTTAAAAACGAGGAGCTTAAAACTTTATCATAGTTCTTCTAGTAACCAAATGGAACACCTTACTTTGAAACGTTTTTGAGTTGGGTGGGAGGTACCTATATATGTTATGTAGGTCACGTACCTACTCTTACGTTATTTGGGTATTTGATGAGAATAAAATGAAAATGGGTATTTAATTACCAATTTTTTTTTTTTTAATTTCAAATCTACATAGTAATATCGTCATTTTTCATTTCTCATTAGTTTATTTATATATAAAACACAATAATATATACATAACATTTTTACATTTGCTAAGACAATGTTACTTTTCAACTATAAATTTAACCTAATATAGGTACAGTTACATAATGTATTACAATAATAAGTTGTGTAATGAATTTTAATATTATTTATTCAAGGGAAAGAAATAAAAAAAAAAACTAGATTCTTTAATATTACAAAACTTCCATATAGGCTTATGACCTAGGGTGGTCTTAAATATATTAGAAAAACTCACAGCCTCTATCAAAAACATATCGAGTCCTTACCGCCAAATTATAGTAAGCGACACTTTTGTCGAATATGCGTTTTTATTGAAACTAATATTTTGAGCCATAACAGACCCAACCTTGTTCATGTTTTCCTTCAAAATATGTATCTCAATATTTTAAAATCAATTAAAAATGTAAAATTTTAACTTTCTGGTACGTTTTTGCTTAAAAATATAAAAAAAAAACAATATTATTTAAAAGATTTGGTAAATCGGGGAAGGAGATATTAACAAGAATGCCGCAAAATATTAAACGATTTAGCAAATTGTTAAACCCATTTTTAGAAATTTGCTAAGCTAAAAAGATGGTTTTGCTAATTTTAAACGATTTTAACATTTTACTATCTCTTAACATATTTTTAGAATCCGGAAAATCCAACTTTAACTTTTAGCAATTTGCTAAATCCATATGATATCTGTCATTATCCTAAAAAAACTGTCTTTCCAATTTTACTTCAAAGTGTTGATTCGTGTATTTTTCATAATTCGTTATGTTTTTAATCAATAAAATGTTATCAGAAGACAAAGATTTCGAAATATTTGAAGTCTTTGTGCAGAAAAATGCTTTTTTTGGAGAAATTCTATATCAGGATGATGGAATACGAGAATAAACCTGTGTTCATGTGCATTTTAATCTTATTGGATTGCATGGGATTGTCCAGTTTACAGTTGGGACATTTCCAACTAATGGGCCCGTTTAAGTATATGTTTGCTTTGATAATTCTCACGAACTGAACTGTCACTATTTTGACATGTCCAGATGACCGTTTTTTAATAAAAGGATTTAGCAATTTACTAGTTAGCAAAACGAAAAAAAAAAGTTTACAATTTTGGAGTCGTTAGTAAATTGTTAAATATTTAGCAAATTGCTAGTTAGTAAAATGTTAAGTCCTTAACAACAGGTTGTTTAAAATTTTGCTCCAATGAGACTAAGTTCTGTACCTTGAGGGTTTCCATTTGGAATATAATGTACTGAAGATAAGGCCTTGTACTTTAACTAAAAATTGTCTCGAATTGAAAAAGCTTTGAATTATAACTTGAATAAATATCCAAAAGTAAAAGTACACTATCTAAATAATAAGATAGTAGTAATAAATTTAACTTTAGCATGGTTTTTAATTCTCAAAATTTTACTTTTGGTTTTATGAAAAGGTCTGCAACCAAATTGATATAATCAGACAGATTATTATTTGCAGTTAGGTGGTTATTAATATTCCTTCATTATTTTTTTCCACAAGCTACTGCTTATAGAGCTTAGTAACCTCATAGGCCTATAGCCATTATCTTTAAAACAATTTTGTTTTCAATTCTAAAATATTTCATATTTTTTAAAAACAATGTTCATGATATTTATAAAAAGCAGCTATTTATGTTGTAATTTTGAATTTATGGAATTCTTTTTTATTAGGAGTTGTATTTTCATTGTTCTTTAGAAACACTTGTGTCCAAAAATGAATGTTTATTTGCCTCTTTCTATTTTTTTTTTTTTTTTTTTTTTTTTTTCAAGTTTGATTTGACATGACTAAAGTCAAAACTAAGGCTTCTTTTCACTTCCATTCAATTTAAAATATTTACAAAAAAGAAAAAATTCTTAACATTCCATTTCCATTTTCTTATTTCGAAAAGCGTTACCTCAATCTAACCTATTCAAAAATACTTGAAAAACATAGAGATAATATGTACTACACTACAATGTATACAATTTTGTATGAATTCCTTGTATTTTTGTACTTTCAGTTTTTGGCTTTAAAAGACATAATATGCTATGTATTTTTTTCTCTTATTATGCTGTCGCTATTAAAGTGACATTTTCCATCTGAGCTATAAGTATAGATTCTATTCATTACCATCACTTGTGATGACTTCACTCTTTGACTTCACTTTCTCCCTGAAACTTTATCGCCTTCAAGTACTCAGACAATTGATTTATAATGAGTTGGGTGGATTTTCGTGTTTTCCAGCAAGACAATGTCATCATCAAATAGTTGGACTTACATAAATGCAAGCTCCAGAAAAGCTTATACCATCAAGTGTTTCTTTATATAGATATGGTATATGGTGCAAATATACTATATAGGAATAACAATACAACCCTGACTGCGTCTAAGACCTTAAACGTGTTCAAAAATGTGTCAGGACACTTTAAAATTTCCTTTAATTCATTCAACTATCGATATCCTTTCTGAATAATCGCTGTTGACTTTTTTATGTGGCTATCCTTAAACACTTAACTACTCGTATTAAATGCCTCTCATAACTATTAAATGCCTCTCATTTCTTCTATGCTCCTTAAAGTACTTTTTGAGTTCTTCAAAAGCCTGGCAACACTCAGTGTACTGATTTCAATACACAAGCCACTTCCATAAATTAATTTAAAAAAAAAAACCGCTTTGACCAAGTTTATTCCTCGGTCAGATTCAATTTGCCTTCTCACACTACCCACCGACCCGATGGTCTGCCACCCATAATTAGTTCGTACATCCTTTTTGCACAGAGTTAAGATGACAAACTTTAAGTGACCAAATGCAATTAAAATCATAATTGCACTCAACAGTATTCAGTGGAAGAGGGTACAAGAGGGGAAAAAAAATACTGCAATAGGGTCTTCACTTCGTTTTTTTTTATATTTCCGGAAGTGAAAAAAAAACAAGGCTAAGTCTCATAAATACCATTTTTCTTAAGTTTATAACTAAATTGCAGGAGTAGAAAGTAAATACTCCGTTAATGAGGCAAACAAATTTGGCAAGTAAGAATGTATTTTATTTTGTATCTTAAGAATACTTCAAGGCAAAATGTCAAAAATGGGGGTGCTAATGACTCTGGTTTGGACTTGATTACTTTTTCGTGCTAGACTCTACCTATATACAAAGAGAGTCATTGGGCATGGGAAAATTCATTCCAAAGCTATACTTTGGAAATCAATGGGAAAGCTAAGCTAACGATATTCAGATCATTGTCTGTTAATCGAAGCAAATACACCAGAAATAAATTTCCCCTTTTTCGAATAGCGATGAGTAATTCGAATGATAACAATATTAACGCCTCTTTGAAAAATTGAAACATTTATCCAGGGATTTTCTGGCATTCGAATGCACTTTTTGCATAAATAAATTCCATTTTATGACTTTTTTTGTAAATCCTCTTACTTTAATGGATTCTTTTGAACTCATGCGTGAATAATCTAATGCTCTTTTATTCGATACATTCCAAATTCGTATACATTCACTGTGCAGCTTACATACATCCATACATACATACATATATAGTATGTACATAAGTATGTGTGTATATTCTAGACATGGAATTTTATTTCATTCAATTTTATTTCCATTCGATTTGGTTGCATGAGGCAGATGCATGCATTCCACAGACATACTCGTACATAACGATATTAGCTCTGGGGTCTCGGGGGAAAATAGTTGTGTGTTAATTCCAAACGTTCTTTGGCTGCAAGTGATGGCTTTTTCTTTGAAAGCGTATATTTTTTGACAATGGGATCCGTTTTTGGACTACTCATATACCAGCATCGCTTAAGGCTAAAAAATAGCAGCAAGTTATGCATTTAGAACTTTTTGGACATTATTTCAATTGAAAATAATATTTACCGAATTTGGCCTGTCGATCTGTCATTTTTGATATACACATTTCTTATCTTATTATTAGAATGTAAATAGTGAAAGTTACCTTGAATTTATAAATATTTTTAACTTCCATCAGTAAATGATTTGAAGTTTAAGTAGATTTACTTTATGGTAAGTTGTTGAAGTAATCGGCTGGCAACCCTTAATAATTATTTGACAGCTTGCAGCGTGAACGAACGAGACAAAATCCTCCGGTGGAATTAGCTTAGCTTAAGTTTCAACCAACGTGGTTTAACTTAAATTTTATCGATTTTTAAATCTTCTTCTTACGATAAGAAATTTTTGAATTGGTTCTGATTTATAGGAAAAGTTATTGTATTAATTTAATTTTCCTCTATAAAACTTTTATTTGAATAAAACATCATAAAATTACGTCAAATAGGTTGGAAACATCATTATCTCATAAATTCTTTATTTAGACTATTCTGTTGTGTTTTTTTTTTTTGTTTAATAATATTTCAAAAAAACGGTTGAATTTTGGCGATCGTAGTTTGAAAGGTTGCTTCTGGATCTACACCAACACTCGCACGCATTGCTTTGGCACTAAAATTTTGTAGGAAAAAATTCAATAGCCTCTCTATTCCTTTTTACGAATGCATATAATTTCTGATTGTATACGGCGCACACAGGGGCCAAATGCATTAATTCTTGGCAAAAATTAAAAAAAAAGAGGCTGGGTGCAACCCACACTGATAACTTCCCATTATACATACTTTGAAAACTTGGCGTTCCTAATACTAATCGATTTGATGTTGATTGATAATAATTTTGAACAACAAAATTATCAGATTACAAAAAAATCGAGATATTGTAGCGGAAAAACAATATTTACCAATTGTTTTTAACTTTTTGTAGTTTTTATGTACTGTAAAAACTGTCAATTCGATATTTGTCAAAAATGTACCATATGTTAACAATTGTATTCAGCAAAAAATAAAATAAATTTGAAGTCAACATCGTTGCCCATTCTAGAAATATTCAAGTCAAAAAACCTTTTTTACCAACTTTTGGTAGAATTTTGTGCACTTTTTATTTTTTTTTTCTAAAAAACTGTGCATTTAATTTTTTCAAAAATTTTACCAGATATGAAAAACATCATTTCACGTTGTAGAAAATTGTTTTGAAAATTTTTCCTTCATTGTATATTTCCGCGCCAAAATTTTTTTTTTTTAGTTTTTCAATATTAATAAAATAACTTTTGAACTTTTTTAAAATTTATACTAAATTTGTACCGCGTTACATTGTACACAATAAAATTTATTTGAAGGTGATAGCATTATCCGTGCCTGAGATATTTGCGATAAACCAAAATTTGTACTGTTTTTTTAAAATGCTATATTGAAGAAACCGATTACTAAATTTGTATGAAAGTCCTTTCTGCATCTTTCAAAGTTATAACCTGTCGAACAAAATTTAATTGGAGTCGATATCTTTACCCGTTCTTGAGATACCGTGGACGAAAAATGGTATACCGAACGTACGAACGTCCGTACAAACACACACACGGATCTAGATTCTAGGGACCTTGAAACGTCCAGATTTGACAAAAATTTCAATTTGACAAATCGGACCGATTACAAGGGAAGTTAGAAATAACAAAAATTTATTACACATTGAGATTTTTTACCTTTGTTCATCAGTTCTACTTTTCCATTGAGATTGGAATAACAAAAATAAATCCGAAATTCAATTAAATTTCAATTACAATTGGTTGTGAATGACGATGGACAATGTAGTGATAAAGAAGTATGTTTTATCCTTTATCCAAAAATGGAATGTCTCTCTATGTTAAAATCGATATTTATTTTTGCCGATTTTTGTTTGAAAAATTTAAGCTGAGACTATTATTACGTTGCTATTAATTAATCCACAATAAATTGACCAGTTAATTGAGGTCATGACCTCACCCCTTTCTTAGTGGATAGCTCGCACAATTCCGGAATATCGCAAAAATTTGAATTTTTTCGACGAAATTTTGCATGGTTTGATAAATTTGGATGATGATGTTAAGTTGACTAATTCGTTCTGATGGTTGGAATATTTTGGAAAATTGTTATAAAGATAAATGATGTTTTGCTTGCACTTCAAAGTTAACAAGATCAATGGAACAACCCGATAGATGGTGTTATATGTTGACTTAGGCAAAGGGAACAAGCAGTATGATATATTTAAAGAAAAAAGTGAGGTTATACTCAATTATGTAGGTTGTGGCACTTCTTGCGAAAAATGTATTCTGTATTTTATTTTCAAGGCCAATGCAAACGTTTGAATTCTGTGGAATACATTCCGAATTTCCCTGGTTTTCGCAAGTTCAACTGTGTGCTGCCTGTTGGCGTGTTTTCAAACCATTTTCGTCGTTTTTAAAGCTCCAGAAAACAACTCAAGAACCATGTTTTATCACTTTTTCCACTCATTTCGATTCCATCAGTCTGGAGTTTATCACCTAAGGCTTTAAATTCGGGCGGTGCAAAGCTTGCTGGGTCTGCTAGTATTATGCATTAAATACATACAGCATAATTATTAATTATTCATTTTTATTATTTAAACATAATTATCAGCAGTTTATGCTAATATGCTAAATTTACAAATCTTAAAATAAATATTGTAGCTTTTGCTTTTACCACCAATGCTTAATGCAAATTATTATAAACTCCACTTGAAAATGCATTATTTAAACTGCAAATTATAAAGTAACTTTATTTAAAAGTCCGAGGACCTTGAACAAATGTTCTCCATCTAGGTTATGGTTAAACGGCGCTTGAAAAAAAAATTATTTTCTGATAAGTGTGTAAACCAAGCATGTCAAACTCAATAGTTATCACGGGCCAAAACAGCAGGATCTAAATTTTTATTGGCCGCAAAAAAAAAGAAAAGATTTTTGTATGAAACAAATTTATTTAAAGAAAGAACAAGAAGAAGAACAATAGCAATATTAATTTTTTTTGGCAGACACTTGGCATCTCTTTTCTGTTACCATCTTCTCAACTTGTGGTGAAATTTTGTTGGCAGTTATTACTTTTAGAACAGACCCCAAATGTAAATCAGTTATTCTGGATCTTACAGGTGACTTATTTATTTCATCAGTGAAAATAACTGCAAATGATTTCATAAGCCAATCTTCGAGTCTTCTCAAATCTGACTGACAAGTACTTGTAAAATTCAGGTATCCCAACTTCATTAAACTTAGATCTCAGATCGGAGTCACATTGGATTTGTTTGTTTTAAGTGTGTTCATGAATGTATTTTTGTTCGTTTGGAGAAAAATTTAATGTGCAAAATTGGAAAATACCTGCAAGTTGTAAATTTAAGATTGGGCCGCAAAAATATTTGATGTGGGCCGCATGCGGCCCGCGGGCCGCGAGTTTGACATGCCTGGTGTAAACCATTCTCCATTCCTTCAAAAGAACTAGATCCACCCTTGCCCAATCAATTGTTATGAAATAAATTAAAAATATTTTTAATTTCTTTACAAATAAATATAAATGTAATAGTAATACATATAATAACTGTGATTAAGAAACTTTTTTACACATCAGCACTAAAAATAAAACACAAGCTTTCATAATGAGGGACACAAGTAGAATTATAGACATTTAGAGGAAAAATATTACCAACCTGACACCTGTCTTGATTTGCAAATGAAATGTACAATTTACATATATACATACAGTTTCGATTTGTTGCTATCCTCGTGAAATGCGGTTTTGTAAATTTATTTCGATTTGTAGTTAGCACGTGGAATCTATTTGAAACGTTTTATATTTATTTTAGTTTCAACCTTACTCGTGTGGATATTCTCAGCGGTTTTGTTTCCAAAGTAATTACATTTCAAATTCTCTATGGTAACGAATGTACATATGTAAATGATAAATTGTGGTTTGCCTTAAATAGTTGCAAACTTAGTGTATATAGATTTTTTAAGAGTTACAAAGTAAACATTCGTTAAAACTACATACAGATACAGATACAAAATGATCTTGATGTTTTTATAACTTGATTTTTTTCTTTTTAGAAATTTGATGTGTTGAAACGAAACTTTTAAAATAAAAAATACTTTACTTGCATTCTTGTAGATTCCTTTTACTTGATTGCAGTTTTTCTGCATAATTACAAATGAATACAGCATTGTGCTTAAAACGACACAACCACACTTACAAAAAATAAAAACTATATTATATAAACATCATCTTTATCTTTATCTTTATTGTAGCCAAAATATCACTTTCTTTTCTTACACCTTACTACTGCCAAATAATGAGTTTTTTTAATAATACACATGGAGTTTTTAAAACAAAAGAAGATTGAAGGAAAAACTACGATTAAAAACCTTCACTAAAAAAAAAAAAATATATATATAAATAATATTAAAAACCTAAATGAGATAAGTGAGAGAAGGAGTGGTTAAACACTAACTAAGCATCTGACAATGCTATTTTCGAATTAGCTTTTACAAGTAATAAATAAATAATTAATGAAATAAATAAATTAACATGACATACATACATCAGTCTTAAATTAAATAACAAAAAACATTATGTATATAAAAATATAAACATCATGTTTTCGAATTTTACTGTCTAATTCGATTGACCATCATCGGTCCTTATCTTTTTCAAAGACTCCTCTCATTTACTTTTATTAGCATTTGAAGTGAAAAAAACTCCAGTAGAAAAGGTACCTAGCCAAGGACTAATATAAAAAAAATACACACACATTAAGGGTAAACATTTTTAAATAATTTACAAATTTATGTATCCGTCTTTAAATATTTGTACATAGATATGTAAGTTACAGAGATACAAAAAATGAGACGATGTATTAGCAGACAAAAATATCCTTCATTTCGCGGTTTGTCATTTTCATAACTTTTTGAATTTTATCGTTTGTTTTTGTCAACAGATTTCTTTTTTTTTTAATTTTTGTGTTGATGTAAATTAAATTAAATATTTGACAAGTTTTATTTGTTGTGGAATGTTCATATTATTTCCATAGACAAACAAATAAATATACAACAAAATCAACAAAACAAGGATTAATGTCCCGACCAAACATAAATGAACACTTGTTTACTTTAATTTTTTTTAAATGGCTTAAATAATTTACAGTAAATTTAAAACAAGATACATAGAAAAAATAAAATATAAAAATAGATTCTGAGCAAGCTTTTTAAGGTATACAGTGAACAAAATCAAAACAGGGCTAAGAAAGGCAAAGATAAAGATACAATAAATTATCTGATACAAAAACGGATTAAGCCCTGCTTCAAAACATCCCGCACATATCAGCTTCAATCTTTTTTTTCGTATCTTTGCAAAGTGTGTACGCTTACAAAAATAAAATATATGCTCTATTTAAAATTATTTATTCATTAAAAAAATAAAAAGAATGTAATTCAAGAGGTTCTTATTAGTGAAGAAGGACACATTTTTCTGATGTGATTAAGTCGGTTATTTTTGATGTTCATATATTTCTGGACCTTAGAGCTTCCTTACTCAACTCTAGATGGCCCGGTGAATTTAATAAGTTTATTAAAAAGTGGATCGATCGGCAGGACAACCGAAGTTGTTGAGAACATCTGTTTCGTTGTGTGAATGTAAAACAATAACCACAGATTGCTTCAATTTTTATGTAAAACGCGGTCAATGTTTAAGCCTAAAAAATACATTTTACCGTGGTAAAAATTAGAGTACATGTTTTTTAAGACTATAATTTATCTCTGTGCCATATTTTATATTATATACATATATTTCAAATATAACTATTTGATAATACCTAACGCTAACACCAAAAATTGAAAAAAAATAAAATTCAATGTTGGATCAATGTGCACACGGTGTACAAATGTTTTGTCGATTCCATCAGTTACATATTTGAGTTAAAATTTCGGAAGTGTAAAAAATTCCTGGCTTTGTTTTGGACTTTAATAGTTATACATAGTTATAGGTTGCAAGGCGCATATTTTTGTAATTTAATATTATACCTTAAAGTTGCCCGATACAACCAATTCCCGATTACGCACCGCACCCCCCAGTAAGGAAGAAATATGTACCGCCATCAAAGCACTGAAGAACAACAAAGCGGTAGGACTTGACGGCATTCCCGCAGAATTGCTACAAGCAGCGCCAACAACATCCAGCGAACTGCTGCAACCGCTCATAGAGACAGCGTGGGTCTCCGAATGCTTTCTCGAAGAGTGGAAAAAGGGAATGATTGTCAAGCTCCCAAAAAAAGGAGACTTGATGAAGTGTGAAAACTGGAGGGGTATGTGCGTTTTGCCTGCAGTCGCCAAAATAATAGCAAAGATTGTTTTAGATCGCATTAAAGAACACCTCGAAGCATCGCTCGACGCTGAACAAGCAGGCTTCCGCACTGGGTCCTCCTGTATTGATCACATAAACACCTTGAGGATCATCATCGAACAGTGCGTCGAATGTCGATCACCACTTCACCTGCTGTTCATTGATTTCGAGAAGTTTTTCGACAGCGTCAACAGGGAGTTTATCTGGCTTGCTTTACGGAGGAGGGGTATACCGGAGAAACTCATTGCTATTATTAAAGCGACTTATGATGGGTCCAAATGTCACGTCTTACACGGAGGTAGGTTGTCCGAAGAATTTGAAGTCCAAAGCGGGGTCAGACAGGGCTGCATACTGTCACCAATCCTGTTTTTATTGGTGATAAGTGATGTACTGCGGATGGCTTTGACAGGAAGCGGAGGAATAAGATGGACTGTGACAACTTACCTTAAACATCTTGACTACGCTGACGATGTTTGCTTGCTTTCACATAAGATCATGGATCTCCATCAAATGGCAACAAGGGTGGAGAGAGAAGCAGCAATCGTGGGGCTGAAAATCAACACGGGAAAAACAAATATGTTCAGCTTTGGGAGCTCGCATTCATCCGCTCCGATGAACATTGGTCAGCAAGCAGTAGAGAAAGTAGAGAGCTTCCAATACCTTGGAAGTATCATCCCTCCTGAAGGAGGTACCGAACTAGACATCGTCAGTCGTATCGGAAAAGCAAAGGCTGCGTTCGGGATATTGTCCAATGTTTGGAAGAACAAATCTCTCAGCTTGAATACAAAGCTACGACTGTTTAACTCCTACGTCAAATCAGTTCTGCTATATGGATGCAGCACCTGGAAAATAACAACAACAATAACCAGGAAACTGCAAACCTTCGTCAATAGGTGTCTTCGAAACATCGGGTTTTCTGGCCTAATCGTATCTCCAACGAGAATCTACATAGACGAACAGGTCAGGAACCCATAGACACCATTATACGAAGGCGCAAGTGGCAGTGGATTGGACACACGCTTCGAAAAGGTAATGACTGCATTGCTGTCCAGGAAAGAGCTGGAGGGAGCTCAAACACATCGCTGGAAACCGTACACGATGGCGCGTAGGTGTAGTTGAGGCCCTATGTCCCGCTAGGGAACACCAACGGACTTCGTAGGTCTGAGGACCTAAGTAATTAAGTAAGTAAGTACACCTTAAAAGCAGATAGAAAGGCAGTTTCTAATAATTAAAGTTGAAATCTAATTGAACGACATTATCGTGTTATTTTAAGTCCATTTCAAGAAAGTCTTCCTGGCAAAGTAAGAATTTTTGTTGCCGTATGGTTATGTAAAGCTATGTGAGCTTGAAAGTCTTCTTCGAAACGTGTTTCGGTTGTTGCCGACTTCTGGATTGCAGTCTTCTTTTGATGTCTTTAAACATTTGTAAGTAGGCAGTACATTTTCTTAATCCTAGTGTTGATAAAACATTAGATATACATAAGTAAGTACTGGTTCTTTGTTAGCTTTTCTTAAAAAAAAAACGACACTACTTCACAAGGTGATACATTCATGGTATTTTCTTCTCCCGTTGTTAAGTTTTTAAAATCAAAACTAACAAAAATACTCTATACATTTTTAAAAGTTTTTAATGAAGATGTTTAAAAGATCAAAAATCCATACAATTCAAAGGATCTAGAATATATACATAAGTACATTATGTACGTCCTTACTTGTTTTTTAATTTCTCATAGGGAGTTATTTTTTTTTTTTAATTTTAAGGTGCAGCGCAGTGTGGAGACTAAACCCTAAACCCATCCGTGTTTTTTTTAAAGTGTTAGTATTTCTGTCGTTTTTTTGTTAGTTTTGTGTTTTCGAACTTCAAATCTTTCCCTCATTTAAAACGTACGTTTTTGTGCATCTAAATATCGTCATTATGTACATATATATGAACACAGTTAAAATTCAGAATAATGAAAGAATGGAATGGCTTCAATTTCAAATACTAACATACGAAGTCATATAAAAGTGGACACAAAGTATTTAAATGCATGAAATTAAGAATATAGTGACGAGCATATACTCACTGGTCACTGTTAAATAGGCACTTAAACATCATTAGCCTAGCAGACATTGCAATGTCTATTACAGGTTTCGTTACAATTATGAAGGAACATCTGACCACATTTAATACCATAATCATGCTAACAAACTAGACGTGTTTTTTTCGTCGTCCGATTAGTATTCCTATTTGATTGTTAAACTCGCAGTTTAAGTGCATAAGATCAAGCACCCTGTATTGTCATAATTCTTGCCTAACGTCTGCTGTATCTAAGTTGTCCGAAGTAATCACTGTTGTCGTGAAAATCTGAACTTTTTGTTATTTTTCATTGCTTTGTCGATAAATTTAAATTTAAAATGCCACCAAAAGCAAATAAACGGCACCGTGCTCAACAACAAGGAAGTGAGAGTGATTCTTCTCTGAGAGACGTTGAAGTAAGCAATTCTGATGGCATTGCTGACAAGCTGTGGAGCCGCATTGAAAAGAGACTGGAGGAGTGGATGCTGACATTCAACAAAGCACTGGACAATAGACTTGCTGCCTTGGAAGAACAACTGAATGCCAAAATCAGAGAGAGCGCATCATTTTTGGAGCAACAACTGCAAAAAACTCGCAACAACATCAAACAACTAGAGAGTGCAGTTGATCAACTCGAACGAGATAAGATCTCTTGTGATGCTGTACTGGTCGGTGTACCGGAATATGCAGGAGAGGACTTGGAGAGGACATTCAACAATATTTGTGTTGCTGTGAGTATTCAGCCCCCTCAAATACAGAACATTTTCCTTGCCAAAACGAAACAACATTCCCCTACCGACTCTAGCATCATACTAAAGTTTGTAAATAAGCGAGGAAAACAATTATTTATGCAAGCAGTAGCGAGCTTTCGCAAAATGAAAAAAGCTCCGCTTAAGCTCTCTGATATTGGCTTTGATTCTGCAAAAAGCTTTTACATCAACGATAGCCTTACGAAATCCAATTACCAGCTGCAGCGTTTTGCTGTAAGATTAAAAAAAAGCTCTCTTCTCTCATCCGTACACACATATAATGGCCAAATCTATGTTCGCACACCAACCTGCCAAAGCTCTACTATTATACATAACATCGAAGATCTGAGGAATGCCGTCGGGGTCGACGATAACAATGATCTCAACATAAATGCAAATGGTAGCTAATTTGAGTTTCATTTTATTTTTTTTATTTTATTTTATTTTACGAACAATTTTTTTCTTTTTTCTGTTGTTTACTTTTCACTTTCTTTCTATGTCGCAACTTTACCTTAATTATTGTTTTATTGATAATGTGCAAGTTTTTTCAGTTCAATTTGTTTCTCAACATTTTTTCTCTCCTTTTTCGTTAAATGTTTACAATATTTCTGTTTTCGATTTTAGACTCTCTGTAGATTCTTGTTGTCATAATGGGCAGCAACAATAACAAAGGCTTTTTCAGCATGAATGAAAAAAATAAATTTTTGCTAAACACTCTTTGTAAAAGCGCAAATGGATTACATATTTGTCACATTAATGCGCAGAGTCTTATTAACAAGTTTGATGAGTTTAAAATGATTTTTGAGGATAGCTTAATTGATATAATTTGTGTGTCTGAGACTTGGTTTAACCCAAATTTAAATAATAATCTGTTTTCTTCGAAAGGTTTTAAGAAACCATATCGAGCTGACCGAACTCGCACAACGGGAGGAGGTGTTGCTATATTTGTTAAAAGTTATATTCGATCTTGTCATGTTAAATGTTCAGATGGTACCGATTCATGTGACTATTACTTTATAGATATATTTGAGGGTGATAATAAGTGTAGCGTTGGTACTATTTATATGCCACCACGCATGGCTAGTTCTCGGATGATTACACCGATTGTTGAAGAAATGTCCTCTCGCGTACCAAACCTCTTTATTTGTGGTGATTTAAATATTAACCTTTTTCAACCTTCATCAAATTGTTTCAAAACATCAATAAATTCCCTAGGACTCTCTTTTATAAACAGTACTGAACCAACTCATTTCTTCCCTAACTGTGCACCATCGTTGATTGATGTTTTCCTTACTAGTGATAAAAATCTTGTTAATTGTTACAGTCAATTACCCATCCCTGTATTTTCATATCATGACCTTATTTTTTCAACACTTGACTTAAATTTTGATATAAAGTCGCAGCACTCTTTCCAGTATCGTGACTTTCGTAACATTAATGTTGAAAATTTATTTAATGAATGTATATCAATAGATTTTCATTCAATTTACACCACATCTAACGTAAACTATCAAACCGAATACTTTACATCAGTGATTAAAGATCTTTTTAACAAACATGTTGCATTAAAAACTTGTCATATGAAATCCCGAATTTGTCCTTGGCTCTCTGCTGATATACTTAATGCTATTAAGGCAAGAGACGTCTCATACCGACGCTGGAAACGTTTTAGTTGTCCAGAAATGCTCACCGACTTTAAACGGTTGCGTAATTCTGTAACGAATTTGATCAAAACTGCGAAATACAATTTTTATAATAATAAGTTTAACTCAGATCGGTCGTCAAAATTTTTTTGGAAAGAAATTAAGAATATTGGTTTGAGAAAAGATGTCCAATCTTGCGATGATAATATTGATTTGGAAGATTTGAATATCAAATTCTCTACTTCACAAACCCAATGCAGTGTAATGTCTTCTAGACGTGCAGAGAATGATACCATTGACGCCTTTTCTGTGAATGCTGTAAATGATTATCAGGTAGGTAAAGCAATTTTCTCCATAAAATCTAAATGCACCGGACTTGACAATATTCATCCTGACTTTATTAAAATCCTCCTACCCCTCCTACTTCCTCACATAACGCACATATTCAATACCATTATAATGACATCTACATATCCCATCTTAAGGAAGACATCGAAAATTATCCCTATCCTAAAACAAGGAAAGAAGAAGGAATATAGACCGATAGCTATCCTTTCTTTTCTATCAAAAGTTTTTGAAAGTCTGATAAGTAACCAGATAAAATATTATATTAATGACAAACAATTACTGAATCCTTTACAATCTGGTTTTCGGTCTGGACATAGCTGTGTTTCAGCTTTACTCAACGTATCTGATGACATAAGACATGCTTTAGACAACAAATTTACAACTGTGATTTGACTGTGTAAATCATAATCTTCTCTGTGATAAATTGACGACCCTATTTAATTTCTCTGACACAACTAAGAAACTTATTTACTCATATTTGACCAATCGTACGCAAGCCGTTTCTTGTAATGGTAGAATGTCCTCGTTCCTTCCTGTTAATAATGGTGTTCCTCAAGGATCAATCCTTGGACCCTTACTGTTTTCGTTGTTCATTAATGATCTGCCATCTGTTTTGTCTTACTGTAAATTTCATATCTATGCAGATGATGTCCAATTATATATAAGTTTTCCTGAGATAATGCTTAAAGATGCAGTAGCTAAAATGAACACTGATTTACAGTCTATATATGATTGGTCGACACGGAACGGACTTAAACTCAATCCTGAAAAAACGAAAGCTCTTCCAATTTCAATAAACAAACCAAACACAGATAATTTCCCTTCCGTTATTTTGAATAATTGTATAATTGAATATGTTGGCCAAGTTAGAAATTTAGGATTGATCTTTAATAACAGATTAACTTGGAATAACCATGTCGATACAGTTGTGTCAAAGATTTATGCTTCGCTTAGAGGATTATCTGTTACTAGAGCCTTACTACCTACCCATATTAAATTAAAGCTGGTAAAAGCACTTGTCCTACCTATAATAACATACGGATGTGAGCTGTTTGCTGATCTTGATTCTCAATCAGCTCACAAACTAAAGGTGGCATTTAATGCAATAGCTCGGTTTGTTTTTAACCTACGTAGGTTCGATCATGTCTCATTTCAAGCTCGTCAGCTTTTCAATTGTGATCTGGAAGTTTTCTTCAAATATCGCTGTTGTATTCTACTCTTCAAATTGATTGTTGAAAAGACTCCCAGTTATCTATGTAACAGGCTTAATTTTTGTTTTTCTAGCCGTTCCATTTTATTGCGCTCGTCCACCTTTACGTGTTTGACATCGCGCAGGCAATTTTTCGTTCATGCTGTTAGACTGTGGAATAACCTTCCCAGTCATATGAGGTCTAGAATGGAAAGCAGAATGTTTCAAGAAATTTGTTTTAAATACTTTGCGAACGTGAACTGAAAATTCTTTTAAATTAATTATTTTTATTTTAGTTGCGACACATAACTTTTAATTTACATTCATGTCTTGTTTTTTTGATTTGTATAATACTTTACTTTTAAGTCCATTCTTAATGTATAACTTTAATGTATTTTTTGTATTTAATTTATTTTTGTTAATTAATTTTAATTCATTTTTTAAATTTGTTATTTTATTATTTGTATTTAAAATCATTTGTTATATATCCTGTACTACTTATAAGTTTATCTTGATGTACAGCTGATTGCAAAATAAATATCAATATCAAAAAAACATTTTAGGGCAGTGTTTAGTACTCATTCACCAAAGAAGAAACACTTGGGACATTACCAAGTAGAAGATCTAAATCTTAACCTTCCCTCTTTTACCGTACCCCAAATACTCAATTTCCTAAGGGAAATCAAATTAGAGGAAGAACTGTAAAATGGGAATCACAAGAGATCTTTTAGGTCGCAGTGCATAGACCCTAAACTACATTTATTCATTCCTTTAAATGAGACTGGCAAATTACGTATAAATTTTGTGTACAAATATCACTAATTAACAAAAATCCAGGCATTTTTTGTATTTTTTTTTTATAAGCGTACGTTGTGTACTTTCCGATTTTTTAAAAGGTTTAAGATTGAAATGTTGTCAACATTATGTACACGTTTGTGTATTTGGTTTTGCTAAAACTTTTTATAAAAAAAAAAAAACATTGACATATTTAATTTGACTCTAATTTTGGAAGGCACTGTGTTTGTAGGTAAGTGCAATCGAGAAGCTTACATCCTACATATTATTTAAAAAGGATTCATTAATCACTGTCTTCCACTTCCAAACTCTTTCCGCTCCATGTCAGTCATCCTGATCCTGAATCCTAATTCAATCATCAGAGTCTAATCGTAGGTACATATTTCACTTTAAATTTCCTTGTCATGATATTTCACTCACATTTTCTAAAAAAAAAAAAAAACAACAACAATATCTGCTCTCTTATCCAAGTTAGGTATGATTGTTTTTCCAACACAAAACATCATCCATCTTGAAAAGTAGGCGGAAAAGTAACCATTTCCCAGATGATTCGAAGATATCCTTAAACTTTGATTTAGAAGGAATGTGTATAATCAAGTTACTCTTCGTCTCCCAAAAATCAATAAACATACTCGTACATAGTTTCAGGATGTGTTTTTGTGATGCCGATTACAAAACACACTTTTGGTTGTTGCTCTATGTATAGGCGTGTATCGTATGTACAGTAGGTATACAATATACACTGTACAATACTACATGTATTAAAAAATGTTTTCCACTAATGCGTGTCAGAGTTTATCTGATTTCATTGTTATCCTTTTCAACAAGGCATTTGCTTATTTCGTAGCAAGAGGAAGAATATGTTTTCATTCATTTTTGGGGGCTTGTGTTCACATCAGAAACAGGAAATGTAAATAAGTAGATACGTAACATAACCGAAACATATATAAACTTATATGTATACGTTTGTATTGGAAGAGGAACCACAAGTAGTCCTAGAATTTGATTATGGTTTGGGTCAGGTTCTGGGGCAAAACAAATGAAATGTAGCCAAGTTTTGTTGTTTGGTTATTTATGTGTAGGTAATGTGCAGGGTGATTCAAATCATCATGACATAATGCTAAGTAAATACAAACGACTATTTATGTTCAGTTCAAAGTATGTATATATGTATGTATATCGTTATCTACTTAACATTTCATACTATGTATTTAGTTTTCCGGATACCAACCAAAAGCCTGATGTGATGCCAACAACCGCATACATATAAAAAAGTGATATTCTTAAAAAACTTTGTAGTCAGATCACCTTGTTTCGTACTTGACTTTTTTAAGAACGTTTACATAAAAAAACAATTGTTTTCTTTAGGGTTTTAAAATTGTTTGTGTCAACACTTAGAAGGATTTTAACATATTCCATAATTTGTTTGGTTATACGGAACAACGAAAAATCTAACTACGCCACTGAGTTTTACATACATACCTCAAATACTATAACACATACGCCTCTGTGTAGTATTATCAACAATGTAATGTTTATAGTTCAGTTTTGAGTTCAGGAGCAAAAACAAAGTAAGTAAAATCTTTTTTTAATTAATTTAATTAAAGCTATGTACATCTGTTAAATTGGCAATAAAGAGTAACTTGATTGATGGAAATAACGCTTAACAACAGTTGCAAGTAAAAAAATAGTTTTATCCGAATGGCTGTTATGTTCATAAACCGTTTCGAAAGTTTACTGTCACAATTATTGTCCCACCGAAATTGGGGGGTATTTAGAATGGGTTTGGTAAGCCATAAAGTTTATCGAAGAAATGCCCAAAATATCGTGTGAACATTCCGATCGTTTCGACTCCGGTCACTTACAAGAAATCTACACAACTTTTTATTTTTTATTTTACTTCGTCACTAAAGCTTGCACTTGCATAAATTTCAACAGACTGAGGATTTAAGGGTAAATTACCATAGACAACAATGTGTGTTATTAAATAAATTTGTTATTTGTATTTAAATTTAAAGAAATTTAGTGTTTAATGATGTGCCCTATTGAAGAAATGTTCAAGGCTAAAATATTAAAGCATCTCGTACCATTCACCATGTTCATCCTTTTCAAAATAGGCTTTAAAAAGGACGCTGCTTTTGAAAATATTTGTTTCAAAATTTTAATTTTAAAATTTCATATTTAAATCTACTCAGCTTCCAAACTTGACAAATTTTCTCAAACTTTACTCGTATTGCAGTCCATACAATGATATAATTCATAGATATTCTGTCCGCCTAAAAGAAACATAAAAAACAACAAACCACCTGTACCATTTCTTTCCCCTTTACATTATGGAAAATCATTGCGTGTGACTCAGTGATGTATTTCACTTTGAAAAACCAAATTCCCTGTTGCTTTGCAATTTAATGTTTTGAAAATACGTATACAACAATTTGTTAAAGTTTAGAAATTATTACTCCATCTATACTAACAACCAAAGTTTTATGAGCTATTGACATTTTTTATGTTAACCGTTTGTAATTAAATACATTCAGCATAACCATTAGGCATTACCATTTTTTTTTTTTTCGTTGGTGGATTTTATTATTTAGCAAACACTCAAAATATCTCAAATTTTGCTCTTCGGTTAAGTACCTACACCTATTTTCATAAAATTTAAAATTTACTTTTGTGGTGTATCTTGTCATTCACATGGTCTGAAACTAAACTCACAATTTCAAAAAATGGCTATTTAAAGTCAAAGAACGCATGAGTATCCTCATGGTGCCTTATTTAAGTTTGTAGAGATAATCACTTTTGTAGAAATATAGCGAGAGAATCTTGAATCCAATTTTCCAGTGAGAGAGGAAAAATAATTATGTATGTATATGTTGCTGAGACATTATCCATGAAGAAAAGCTATCTCGTATTTATTCCTATTCAAACAACTGTTGCTCCAGCAACATGTTTCTCGATGCAACATTTCAGTATCTGAGTGTATGTAAATCCAAAATAGAACGTATTGGCTCTATTTTAGCTTGTTAATACGATTTCCGTTTCGCAGACATTTCTTGTCAATTTGTATCAAGATTAGAGTTCTTGAATACTGAACCTTCCATAATTTAATTAAGTACAAATGATAAATATTTTTCTTTAACTTTAATCGAAACTTAACGATAACTAACTTATTAACTTCCCATAGTGATAGGGAGTTATTGTCATCAGTCCGATTTGTCAAATTGAATTCGTCATTTCTAGATAGATGCCCGTAGGTGCGTGTGTACGTACTTTCGGCCGTTTGTACCTTCGAGATATCATTTTACGTCCACGGTATCTCAAGAACCAATAGAGATATTGACAACAATTAAATTTTGTTCGACAGGCTATAACTTCGAAAGATGCAGAAAGGACTTTCATACAAATTTAGTGAGCAACTTTTTCACTACAGTAATTTAAAAAGAAGTCAAAATTTTGGTTTATCGCAAATATCTCAGTTACACTATTGACTTCAATAAAATTTTCTTGTGTACATTGTGATGCGATACAGATTTGGTATAAATTAGGAAAAAAGTAAAAAGTACCATTATTTTTTTTTAAATAGAAAAACAATGAAAGAAAAATGATATAATCTTCAAACAAATGTTCTACTAGCGAAATGACATTTTTGACATTTGGTAAATTTTTTTTAAGAAAATCAATTGACAGTATAATAAAAAAGTACAAAAAATGTTACCAAAAATTGGTAAAAATGTTTTTTTAAATCTCGAGAGCGGACAACGATACTGACCTAATATTTATTTTAATTTATACATAATACAACTATAAACATATGCCACAATTTTGACAAATATAGAATTAAAGGTTTTCTTACACTAAATAGAAAACTTTAACTAAAATTGACAGACAAATTTCAAAAATTATCGACCAAAAATCTTCACAACAAGCAGTGATATTGACTTCAAATGTAATTTAGTTTCAGCATAATGAATTTTTCAATACCTTAATGATAAAATGAATATCAAATTGACAAAACCTCAAAAAATTGCTTAAGTCTCATAATTTTTTTGTTAATAAAATGTTTATCAATCATCAAAAATAAATCGATTAATATCAGGAATGCCAAGTTTTCAAAGTATCAGTATTATGAAAAGTTTCTGTTATTTCTGCTTTGAGATAGAGTCAAAATTGTTGAGTAAATATTATACAATCTATAAAATTTACTTAAGTTTTAGAGAAGTTTTAGGTAATTTTATTATTTAAGTTCAATGAAAATTTTGATCGAGTGATGCATAAGTAACATTTGAAAATATGTATAATCTGTGACAATTTTTGGTATAATTTCTTGTAATTTTTTATTTCTTTAAAGATAACTGTCAGTTCGATATTTGTCAAAATTTTATATTTCATTGACAAATGTACTTTATGTTTAAAAAATCAATTAACTTCCAAAATATCGCTCAAGAAGTCGTTTATAGACATAAACATAAAATTTTATATTTAAGGATCCGAAAAATAAAATTCGCGATCGAATTAAAAATTAAATTCCCGGTTTGGTTTTTCGATCGCGAACGAATTAAATTTTATCGTTCTCCGAACCCTGGTTTAAAAATTAGTTTTTTCATTGACAAAACATTATCAAGTTATACATATAAATCTTCCTCTGCAATTACTCTATCTATGTATTAAAAAAAAAAACGGCATCAAAATCCGTTGCGTAGTTTTAAAGATTTAAGAATACATAGGGACATAGGGACAGACAAAGCGACTATGTTTTATACTATGTAGTGAAGTGATAGTGATTAGTTTACCTATAACATGTTATGAAAATGCAATTGGAACAAACCCCATGGTGACATGTTCAGATATATTCAAAACATCTTTCCCAAAATCAAGGCCTGTCTGATAGAAAGAGAAAATTAATATGAAATTTTATCTATGTACAATGTACATAATATTTAAACTTAATAAAATTACTAAAGAGGTTGGTTAGGAATTTCCCTTGAAGTCTCGGGAATAGTTTCCTAAATTTTTGTAACAAAAAAAAAATAGTCAAAAATCCAACTTAACTTCATTAAAATTCTCCCCCACACAATTTAACACCAAGGTTCTGATGATAAAATATACATACCTATATAAATGTATATGTACAGTACATATAAAGTTTGGTGTGTACCATAAAGCTGCTGTTTTATAGACTCTCTTCGCTTGAACGACATCCTTTTTAAATTTTGTGATGAGAAACCCTTTTTTGCCACGTAATGTTAATCAAAACCTAACTAAACTTCTTTCATGTCCCCTGTTCCTATTACCAACTTGGCATGGTGAGTCAACTATTTTTACCATCATTGGAAACTGCTCCTGCTACTTTATATTCTCCTCTGTATTTATGTTAGTAAGTGTGTATGTTAGAAGGTTAGTTAGGTATGCATATGCATATACACTTACACAAGGAAGAACACCATATTTTATGTAGGTTAGTAAACGTCCCTACCTAGTATGCAATTATATCCTTTTTCAAAGAGACTAATTTATAAAAAAATTCCCATGGCTCCAGTGGCTTTTACAAAAACGCAGTTGCACCTGCAAAAAGTGCTTAGCATTTGAAAACTAACAAAAAATTTCTATCCTTTTGAGTATTTTTTTGTATGGCCTTAAAATAAAGGTTGTGATTTAAATACGTCGGTCGTGTCCATCCATATAGAGAAATACAAAATATGTCCAACAAACCACTTTCGCCAGTGAATAGAGATATTACAAGGGAGCTATAAATACAAAAATAGTTGTACAGGGGCTTAGCATCGGGCATACGATATGATTGTAACCATGTTAGGATTCCGAGTGTGTGTTTATCTCTTCCTACATAATTGGTCCCTTGGCCCCTGGTGGTAAACCTCAATAAAATAGCAGTAAGTTAAGGTAAGTAAGACACTTCCCTCATTTACTTGACTTATGATTCAAAAATTTATATTTTATTAAAGGTCTATAAGGGAAAAAAAAAAAACTTTTAAACAATTTCAGTAACTCTTTCGTAAATTGGCTCAGACAAGGGTGATTTGTTGCGACACAAAACAGGACATACATACATACCGTTACCGTATCAATAATTTTCAAAGAGTGACTTGGAAGAAAACACGAAACAGAAACGCTTATTTTCCTATTTCCTTGAATCTTGTTGAGAAAGAAAAATGACACAAATTTTGCTTGCGATACATGCACATATACATACATACATATGTACATTACTACATATGTATGTGTATGTATTATTGTCTAACTGACAAACAGTGGATTTGTAAAAAAAATTATTTTTTGATAAAAAGTTGGGAAAATATAAATTTTTTTAAAAATAGAATGTGTAAGGTAAGGTAACATTTACAGGAAAAACCAAATTATTTTAAACTAGCCTTAAGTTGCGTATATGTATGTAGAAATGTCCCTTGCAGAATTTAGATCTTCTAAAAAATACGAAATGTAAAAATTACAAAGACAGGATATAAAATTTCGTACAAATACAATCTGAATATCAACTGCAAGGAATTAAAGAAATACTGCAGTTGTAAGTGAAGCTAAATAAATGAAGTTACAAAAAAAAGAACAGTTCAAAAGTCAGTCTGTGACCTTAAAAGCACAGAAACATAGGACTGTTCAAAAATGAAAATATCATTCTTAAACTTATCATTTATTTTAGGGTTACCAACACATTACTTTATTAATGACAGTAAACTAAAATCGTTTTGAAAGTTAATAAACAATAGTTTTAAACTCCATTATACTTGAACCACAGGAGCAAGCACGTGAGACCCATGTGTCCATTTCATTTCTTCTTTTCTCAAACAGTATCTAACCTGCAGTAACATTCTCCACTTACAGCAAAGAATTTCATTTTATTGACCAAATTGAGCGTTAAAATTGACTTCCGAACAAGTGGACCGGAAATGTTATATAATATCCCGGCCTTTAGTGAGTTCCCGCCACCCATTTATGTGATATAAAATATGAAAGTTTCGATACTAACCTTGTAAAATAAAATTCTGTTACTCATACTGTATACAAAAAAAAAAATCATATTCGCATGCCTTTCTTTTTGGCCAATTTAAAAATAAAAAAACTTTAAAAATTTTCTCTTGATATTTGAGTTCCTATATATATGTACGTAGAAAAGGAATGGTTAGGACAGGAATGATTCGTAGGTCTATATTTATTCTCAATATTTATTGTTTCATATTGATTTTCAATATTTAACTTTACCAATTACCTTCTCCTGTACACACACAAGTGTATGTGCGTACAGGTGTTTATTATATAAGGGAGAGGAATTCGGTCATCAATTTTTGTACCTTATGTCTTTGCAATACTAAACTAAAGGAGCAAAGGGTTCAGTTAGTCATATATCTAGAATATATTTTGATAAATTATAATTGGGATCATTAATAAAGTTAATATTTAGTTTAAGGAAAATGAAACAAATACTCCGAGCATTTGAGATCTGCACGTGGAACTTTCAAAAGAACACGTGCTGCTGATGAATGAATTGGAGAACTGAAATTGAAGTGTTAAGGTATAGAGACGACATTCGAAGAATAAAGACTTTTGATTTAATTATAGGTAAGTTAGTATTTTAAAATAATAAGGAAATCAGGTCGGAGTATAGGAGTATCTCTCGATTTGAAAAAAATGACGGCGGCGTGAAGCTCAACATTTCATTAATCTATTATAGTTTCAACTAAGTTTATTTTTCACGAACACATCTTGTTAATGGAAAACCCTTTTAAATTATCTGTTAGATATCATAAAAAAAAGGATTTTGAAAAGGCGTAAGGAAAACTGGAAAGCGTGCTACTCCAAATTTTCTGAAATGAATGTTTAATTCGATAACTATAATATAGGAATACGTTGGATTTTCAAACTTTCTCCAAAGTGCAGTTTACTATGGATCAAGGAAATTTAGAAAGAAAAAATTAGGTCAGTCCATTTTGTTTTTGTTGGGAAAATAAATTATGAAACAAATAATTTTAGATCAATACAGATTAATAAAATAAGACTTAATTTACTAATTTCTATATGCACGAAAAAAAACTACAATCAGTCACTCCCTACAAATAAATATGTTTATTTGAATTACAGATTGTAAAGGGTGGTTAAATTTTAAGGGCCGATGTTGAATGTTAACCACACCTAAACGTCAAGTTTTTTCTGCATTTCATTTGATATTTCTCAATTTCAGAATAACTCAATTTGAACCATGGAGAGATACACAGCGCTTTAAAGTTATTCAGGCTTTACTATGAAAATGGGCATTCAAATCAAGTTGCAATTGACTCAAGAACTAAAGCCTCTTGACCATTTCAAGCGTCGTCAATGGTGAAAATGGTGATGAGGCACATTTTTACCACAGTGGATTCGTCAATAAGCAGAATTGCCGCACTTGGGGGAATGATAAATCCAAGAGTGATTGTCGAAAAACCAAGAGTGACGTTTTGGTGCGGTTTATGGGCTGGCGGCCTCATTTTGGAAAGGCCAGGTTGTTACTGTGAATTGTGTTCGCTATCGTGAGGAGATAATAACGAACTTTTTATGGCCCGAATTGGAAGATATGGATGTGGATGATATGTGGTTTCAACAGGAGACTTGCCACACAACTAACGAAACAATGGCTCTTTTGCGCAACAAATTCAATGGCCGTGTTATCGTGGTGGCGATGTCAATTGGCCACCAAGATCATGTGATTTGACTTCTGTCTTTGCGGTTATTTGAATGATATCATCGATAAGCCACCAACAATTGAAGAGCTAAAGGATGAAATAATTCGGCACATTACCGGCATAGAACCTCAATTATGCCTCAGCGTCATGGAAAATTTAGACCATCATCGGCTCTCCATCCATTCGAGATCGCGGTGGCCATTTGGCCGATATTTTGTTCCATACATATTGAACCATACCATAATATTATCATAGTAATATAGTTCCGGTTTTCGATTTCTATTTGTAATTTTCAAGCATAAAAAATTGCATAAATATTATTATTGTCCTTGTTATTTGAAAATGAACTTTAAAAAAAATACATGCATACATTTTTAATATTTTAATTTTTTAATTTTAATTTAATATTTTAATTTAATTTATGTATTTAAAATTTCTTTTTTAAATCCAGTCTGACTTTAATAAGACAACAAATTTTTTAATTCTGTTTAATTTGAAACCCTAATGAACAAAAGAAAAATATTATTTTTTGTTTTTATTTCTTTGCCATCGTTTTAGCATCCCTCTACATAAGAAATGTCCCTTGGTAAGTTTTTATTTAATACAACATTAATTGTATAATTGTTTTTTTTTTTTAATATTTATTTATTCGTAAATTTCTATACTTACCCTTGAAAATAATCCCACTCAGACGTGATTGATACACTTGTGCAATAGTTTTTTTTCCGATCCGTTAAGAACTTCGGGATCCATTTGCATTACTCAAATACACACATATGTATGTAAGTGTTAGAGTGTCCGCACTAACTTTTGTCTCCGAAGCCGTCAACACGTCAACAAAATCAAAAACTGGTGTAACAAAACAGTTGATTGACAATTCGAGATTTTAGTTACTTTGTTGGAATATTGGAAAAGACTAGTAAAAATCATTTTTAACCATTTTTCATTCAAACTGTTAATGAAGAATATTATTTGGTTTCGTTTTCCTGGTGCTATGCGTTTAAAAAGACCGGAACTGTCACTCTGTGGTCACTATCATTGTCATCATCGGCTGTATCAATAGAAAAGATATAAATCCAAACGAAGAAGTAAGTGATTGAAGGCTATACCGGAAGAGGATATTGCAACATGTCTTGAAAATTGGGAAAAAAAGTAAGGACAATTGTATTACATCCGGTATGGACTGCTTTGAGAGGCATGAAATAAATTTTAAATATTAAGAAAAGATTTACCCATGAACAGTAAATTCCTAAATCTATAATGAGAGCTCCTGAATCCGTCGAAGTGTTGGACTTATGTTAATGTTGCACCAATTTTGCCTAATAATTTCTGTACCTATATCAAAATATATTTATCGCTTCATCAACCTTTTCCTTACAAGAGAATCCAAACCTGCTTCGTTCTTTCATTTCTTGCGGCAAAAGTAAAAAAAAAATATCATTTTTTTTAAATATCACAAGAACAGAAGTGAGACATTGCATACATTACATCTTCTAATCAACATTTTTCCATAGAGTTCATCAATATCCAATTCCACTCATCTGTTCATAAAAAGAAAGGGAATTTTTATGAGTTCTGCACGAGGAGTTTCCCTTTTTGTCCTTATTTTTTGGTAAGAAACACTACAAATGTGCTGGAATTATTCTGATTACGATTTCATTATTATTTCCACTCCAACAGCTCTGAACCTTTTTGATTATACATATTATTGTAGCTTGTATTTATACGCATAGTGTTATCGATTGAATTGGTTTTATGTATTGCAAGGATCTGCCCCTCCAGCAATAGTTTCGTTAAGTACGAATTATAGAGCAAAATATTTTCCATGTTTGATGAAAATTTGCTCAAACTTAATTCACTGCTTGGGGCTTTCGGCAATCACTTTCTTATCTTTTTTTGCCAGATTGGTTCCTATAATGTAATGCCAATGTTTTTCTTGAAAACTCTTACGTATAATTCGAAGGTAAAGATATACAGATACAGATACTCGAATGAGCCACATGTGAGTATTAGGAGTATGCTGTGCATAGGGTATACATAAATATGTTTTTAGTTGGGAATGAATTGGGGAAAAACACGAAAGTTGTTAGCAATTACTCTTGTGAAACTACATCTATAGCTATATTTACCTGCCTATGAGTAGATACATGTGTAGAGATGGCCTCGGGGGAGGCTTCGTATAAAATACATTTATAAGGTAATTTCAAAAATATGTTGAATGTCCTTACTCCTTACCTTGAGTAACGTTATACTATCTCATGGAATTGCTAGGGTGACCATCTTTTGAGTGTCTGTTTTAAGTTGCTCTTTTTTTATTAAATGATTGTGTTAATTTTATAAAACTTTCATTTCAATTTTACCAGACATTCATATATCCATACACATATTTACGAGTTTCCATTGATCTATTCGTATATATATATGTATGTATATGTACCTATGTAGTATGTACATCTACATATAAGAAGAATCACATTAAGCAGATCTTAGAAAAAATACAAGAAATTCGAATTTTTCCTCTTCATCAAACTAAAAACTAATAAGAGCAGCGTCACGTAACGACTTTATTTTATGTGAAAAGTTGTTTGATTTAGTGTCGAACGATATGACAGGGGAGTCTTTGATATCATCAAGAATAGAAACCGAACGACAGCTTAGACATACGCCGCGTTTTATTGGTAATCTATCCCTAACATAGTATTCGAGTACCAATAAAACGCTATATTCACTTTTAATTTTTCTTCTTAAAGTTGGTGTCCCTACATTATTTGTCAAATCATTGATGTCAAAATTTCTAAATCTTCTGTCACACACAAAATATAAAAGGCAAATGTGCACTTGAAAATAGAAAAAAATTTAATGCATATTGCAAACAAAAGTTGTAAATATACCAACTGATTTGTTAAAGAAATTTCTGGCTAACATCTTTACATTTTAGTTGAAAAATCAACTTGAGTTTTAAATCAAAATAAACACCAGCTGTTCTACATGGGGCGCGTTCGAAGAAAGTACAATTGTGTAAATTATTGGGTCGAGTTGGAAAATGCATGAAAACGGTTGTTGAGTTGAAGTTTGCATGGAAATGCACACCGTGTTGGTTTCGAATGTTTTTTACTTATATTTGTAGTAAAACTTTGAAAATATATTGATTTTCTTGTTATATTTATCACACACAGATTAAAGTTCACCATTTTATCAACTCCCTGTTCAATTCTATTGGTTTATATGGAAGAACGAAAAATATGGAACTAAGTTTCTGGCAACTTTAAAGACCAGTTGAATAATCGTAGTTCACTATTTTCCTTAAATTATTATAGAATTTATTACACAGACCATTTATTTGGATAGTAAACATTCTTTTATTCTTTTTATTCAATAAATAAGATATTAGAAGACAAAATTCAACATGAAATTATAAAGAAATAATTAATAAAAATTATAAGAAGTTACTTCAAGTTGCCTGTAGAGTCAAAATTACCATTTTATTCTACTTTATATAACTTTGGGTGTTTTTATAAATACATGCATTTTACACATGCGATCAATTGCAATCATATTAAAGTAAAAAAAAAATATGTTTGCTTGTCACTTTTTATAGTTTCACATTTGCTCAACAAATATTTGAGTTTTGCTTTTAAGAAGATCGGACATTTAACATGTGCATTTAAAAAAGGTACGCATTCGTCAGACTTTCACAACCATGCATTTATGGAAGCAACCTTTGTCAGCTTTTTAATGAGAACAAGCATATTTCAATGAATTTTCCACAATATGTAATGGTAAAATACACTAATCCTAAAGAAAATTATTTTATCTCTTATGAATTGTTCCTAAAAGTTTTAAAAATTTTGTAAAGTATTGATTTTAATAAATTTTTTAACGAAATAATTGCATTTTTATAATTTCAAACCAAATAAATGTTTGGTTTGAAATTTGTGGATCGCTTGCACTTTTCAATGCAGGCGAAGTGTAAAAGAAGTGTATTTGTTACCGAACACATCCTCATGTTGCCAACATTTGCATATTTTTTGCACTTCTTGACTGCCCTACATTTAACTAGATCCAACTCTATCTTCACTAAATTACTATGGATAAACACTAGCTTATTTTTGTTCACTTTTGAGGTGTTGTTGTTTTCCATGTAAAATTTTACTAGCTAGTATTTTCAATTACCAATAAAACACGGCTATAGACAACTATAACCTAAAGATAGCTAAGAACTATATTTGACTCTAAGACTGATTCTTCCGATAAATAAAGCAAGTAAATAGCAAAGTCCTCTTTTGAACAACTAATGTAGTTAGTTCAAACCGAACCCACTAGAGAAGCTTGTTGGTTGAGGCCCAGTTCCATTCAAGACTATAACATTAGCCTAAGAAGATGAAGAAAGTTTTTTTGCTCAATTAACTTTAATATTTTGACTTATACATCTGAAACATTAAATGATATCTTTATCCTTAATTTGTTCTATTTTAAAGTGACTTGATCAAAAACATAGATGTTACGATAATGGTGACAAGTTGCATAATAATAAGGGTAGTTGTAAAACGCCTTTGTGAACGCGCTATCTTGTTGGAACGGCTACTCATACATATGGTTGTAGCTTAAAAATATCGTTTAACATTTCCTTATGTCCGGGATTTTTTCTTTTTTCGGAAGACTGTTTTGAAGCTTAGAATTGAATATCATACAATTTGGTGAATTTTTAATTACGCATAAATATAAGAACCAGTCAGTAAGCTTCTAGTCGATTTTGCTCGGGATACACAATAATCTGGGAATGCAATAGAAAATCTCAAATCCAAAAAGTTCAAAATGGGGATTCAGACATTTTTTGCGATAAGAAATATTTCTCATTTCTGGTAGTTGGCCATTGCTTTAAAAATCTGAATAAAATTGACGTCAAAAAACTTATGCTAAGTTCTATAAAGAATAACTTTCTTTACAAGATGGTACCTTAAACCTTTTCAGGTAATTGTATAATATTATTTGCTGGGTCGAAGTTGGAGTATCATATGATTGCTCAATTATTTTTAAATGTGCAACTTCCTTGAATGCTTTATGTAAGATAAATATATATGTATGTACATTCATTTATATTAACCTCACACCGCAATTTATTCATCACTCTTTTAAATTAAAATCCATTGAGGTGGAACCACTTGCTGCTGTCGCTAATAAATTCAATAAATTTGGTTTTTATATTCACGTTTTAATCATTAAAAGCTTTAATTGCCCTTGAGTTTTTACTTCTTTACCAAGTAATGTACATTAAAATCAATTAACTTAATTAAATGAATGGTCCCTTTTTAATTTTTCCGCTTACATTATCGGTAAGTAAACGTTCAATTAGACTTAAAACGTTTCCAAAGTATTCTATTTTCTTGGAATTAAACTATTACATATTTATTTACTTAAAATCGAACTAGTATACATTTATATTTATGTACATCACACTTATGTATATACAATAATTATGTTTTTAAATTAAATTACAAATTTACAAAAAAAAAATTGTGCAAAAAGAAGACACAATTTTATAAAATCAAAAGACACGTCTTGTATTAACGAGAGCTTTATTATGAATAAACTTAATCTTAAAGTTAAATAAAACAAGAATATATAAATTTTATTTAACAAAATATGTAAATAATAAAATAAATCATTCATTTAAATCACATAGAATAAATGGTATAAAATTAACATAATATATTTATTTTACTCTTAAAGTAAGTATTAAAAAGACAATTGGAAACTTCTATCTAAAAAATTAACTTATTAAATTTACATCTTTAAAAATTGAAACCAACCAAAATACTGCAGGAATATTTTCAGAATTGAAAATATTTGTTAATTTTTTGTTTGTTTTGGTTATCTCTTATAAAATATTTATTTTTGTTTTCGACTTTACTATCAACGGATAAATAGATTAAATCTATGAATTCTTAATTTTATTTTAAATTGAATCGCAAACTCATTTTATTTATTACTAGCTGTTACCCGGTGCGCTTCGCCTCACCTAAATCGAATAAAACTTAAGGATTTTTACTTTGTGTCTTATTTATTGTTGTAAAAGGCATTTGACAGGACTGCTGACCTGCCGAACCTCGTCTCGCCCAAATTTAACGTCTTAACATATACAAATCGTATACAAATCAGATCAATAGTTTTGGCCTAATGTGATTCTAGACAGAGTTTTAATGTTGTAGATAGGTAGCTATGTATAGGTTCCTGTGGGAATGAGATATTTTCCCGAAGTAAAAAGTAGTCTGAATTTTGGTACCTTCCTACCCTATAAGTTAAGTAGTGTGATGAAATGTCGCTAAGTTTCGATCCAAGTAAAACTGTTAAATAAAGACAGTTGCATCAAAATTTTATCAATAATTCCCTAAATTATGGCGCCTACCTACCCTCTAAATTAGAAAAGTGATCAAATACTAACTTGAAGTATTGGTAACACTCAGTTAAAAAAAAAACATCAAAATCATTTCAGTAGCTATGGCGTCATGCGCTTCTTGACACGATCACGCTAGATTTCCGTGGGAATGTGGTATTTTCCCGCCGTAAAAAGTAGCCTGTGTCCGTGCCTAGGATCCTATCTTTAAATAAACCAAGTCTTATAAAAATCCATTCAGACGTTAAGGCGTAAATGAGTTAAACTTTTAAAACAAACGATTACAAATCACTAACTTAATTAGTTTTCTGCCTACTGCCTACGCCTTAAGTACGATAGCATGAATATTAATAGTCCATATCCTTTTCTAGGTGACTATCTATAACCTAACTAAATTTCATCAAAATCCGTTCAGCCGTTTAGACGTGAAAGAGTAACAGACAAACAGACAGACAGAGTTACTTTCGCATTTATAATATTAGTATAGAAGTATGGATTAGATATTAATAATATTTTTGAAATTCCGATTCTTCGAAAACTAAGTGGCATGCTTTGTAGTGAATTCATCACATTCGACTATGATATCAAAAGCTTAAAATAATTGTTTAAAATACTAACTGGTGAAATATGTAGTCCAAAATAAAGAAGTGGATAGTAAATAGAATTTTGGTTGGGTTAAGGTCAACACTCCCAAAATAGTTAGATGTCTCCCATATTAAAAAAAAAAGTAAGTGGGAGTAGTGAGTACTAAGGAAATACTTCTTAGAAAAGTTGATGTCCCTAAAAATCCTTAAACTTCATACTTAAAAGGTTAAATTAAAGGACAGTAGACAATACATTGTCTTTATTGCTCCACTAAAGAACTTTTATTCAACAAATTAGCCAATATCCACAGGTGAAAGATTCTTTGTTGTTTTCGTTGACTTATGAGTTTCTTAAAATTTATTTTTGTTAAATTCCTCCCGTTCATTTAATAAAACCCCGTCACATTATGTCTTCAATAATTATAATGGTCAATGGTCTCGGTCGCCATATATTATTCGCAAGTAGGTACATCATCAATCTTTTGAAAATACCCTATTAAATCATACGGTATTATTTATTTCACCTGCCCCATTCCTCATGAAACACACAAAAAACAGCTCACAATTTATCAAATTTTTCTTCTTGATTGTGTGTATATACATAATATGTAATGCATATACATAGATATGTATGTATGTATATGTGAAAGATGTTTTCGTCCGTCAAATTTTCGTTTGTTTCATATTATGTATGTACGTGCTGGCCTGTACACACTTGCGAACCCTAAGGACATTTTTATTAGGTTAAGCTGTCTCGAGATTTCAATCAATCAATTCTGTCATACGTATTTCCATTTTTTGGAAAAATAATATCCGATTTTCAGTGTTTATATTACTATACTAACGATGTATACATATGAGTACCATGCATAAGTGAGTGGCAAATGCACACTGCAACATAAATGTATTCAAGCAAGTTTATTTACAGGATTGCCTTAAGGAATTTTATCCAATGAATACATTTTTCTATATTAATAAATTAAAAGAGTTTGCATAATCTAGACCTAGAATAAAAAGATATAATTCCTGGAGCTAATAAAAAATTAATCCTTTTGCAAAAAAAAAAGTAAAACGACATCTGAAATTTCGGATTTATTACCTTTTTGCACCAAAATGGTAGGTTCCTCCATGACCCAATGATGAGACAGTTTACTCAAATAATATTAATGTCATACAAACCTTGAAGTATGTATGTATGTACAGACTTGTGGTTGCGAAATTGTTTTTATAAATAACTGACTCCTCTAATATGAATTGAATTTTGAAAACTAGATGTTTTTAGTTGTAAGACTAAGTTGAGAAAATTACGAAAATTATTTTTATATTTATTTTATTTTTATTTGATAGCTTTTTTTTTTAGGTATTTGATAGCTTGAAATGGTTGCTAAACGATTAATTATAACTTGAAGTTGATGTTTGATTTGTATATAGAGTTAAACATTACGCAACTTTCAGAAAACCAAATGTCACTCAATTTGTGTGGAATTCAATTTGCAGTGTAACAAAATTACGTATACGCATCAGTGCACCGTTTTTAATTGTCGTTCTAACCATGCATTTTTTATGCTAACTTTATTTTCTAAAGGATAAACATATGTATGTTCCCATGTCCTATATATGTACTAGCAGACCCACCCACGCGTTGCTGTGGCTAAGATTTTTGTTAAATTTTAGTGTAGTAAACTATTTAAGGGGAACAGTACCCTGTTTAAAAATATTTATTGAAAAAAATTGACAGACGTGCGTCGCTCAATGCAAATTGTGTACCAGCACAAAAAATTGAAAAAGTACGAACAATTGAATTTCACTGTATTTACTTAGATAGTATTTAGGTCCTCAGACCTACGAAGTCCGTTCCCAGTTCACTAGTCATTCGTTTAGAATGCCTCCCATTGATTCCATTTATGGGACCAACAAAGAATCAGGAAAAACAACCCTAAACGTTTGATCGAGCCATTTTCACGCTTGACCTCTGAAAACGTATTTCGTTTGTTAGTAGTCTCTTCTTTTTGGCCGCTAAACATATCCAAAAATCAGCTTTTCACCATCAGAAGCGAAAAGAAACAGCTTTCAATCCAAAATAGGTTTTGTCGGTGTTCAAGCGTGAAAGCGGCTCGAACAAACGTTTAGGGTTGTTTTTCCTGGTTCTTCGTTGGTCCCACAAATATTATCAATGGGAAGCTGTTAGGATTAAAGTATTTAGGCATTCTAAGGGAATGACTAGTGAACTGGGTTGACTAAAATTTACCAGTAATGTGGATGTTTTAGCTCTACAATGACCCCAAGGACACTGCTAGGATCAGAAACGATTGGTTCAGGATCAGTTCTTTTACTGTACTAATGGATAGGAATTGGTAAGGACAGTCCATAATCCAAGTTAGCATCTCTAGGAGGACGTAAAATAAAAATGTTAACTAAAAAAATATACTCTTCGATGTGGAAAACCAACAATTAAAGCCGCTTGGAAGGCTATAAACCTGGAGCGCTTCAGGCGGTTTATTGAATTCGTGAACCGAAAAAGCGTCTTATCATCCAAATATTAAAATAATTTTGAGGAAAAGATATCCTTAAATCAAAAAATGTTAGGATCAGATACAATTATTCATTGTGTTTCTAATTAGTTGTCCACCATAAAAGGCTCCTTGAAGTGATAAAATTGTTATAAAATGAAAACTATACCGTTTTTAAAATTTGTTATGGTATGTATTAACGTAAAAAAGAAAAACTAAAATATTGTTTACAAAAAATAATAATTTACTAAATAATGGAGAGAAGAAACTGTTCTGAATGGATATACAAAATGTGTTTCTAATTAGTTGTCCACAGCTGTATATGCCAACTTTCATGAATATCAGTTGAGTTGTTTATGAGTTCATTCAAGACATACACACGGAAATTGAATTTTTATATATTAAGAAGATGTACATATGTATGTGTAGTGTACACATATAAAATGCTAACATACAATATTGCTTTGAGACAACTACTGCTTTTTGTAATGGTTGTAAGCTTGTAAGACAGACACCATTATTTCCAAATTCAATGGAAACGTAGAAACCTTAATTCCTAAGCACATAAGCAAGTCAAATCAATACTTATCAGATTATTCTGAGTTGCTCATTTACATGTGTAAATCGGTAAGTTGCAACACGGAAGTTTATTTTATTTCACAATTATCGACTTTTACTTGAAGGTATTTGTAATTATGTATTATTATTCCACTAAGAAAGTAAAAGTCTGTTAATTAATAGTAACTTTGAACATCTTTGAAGGTACTAAGTACCATAAGCTGTCTAGGTAATGGAAACAATGGGAACAAATCTTTCCCCAGGAGTTTTACGCTGTTGCACAAACAAAACTAATTGCCACCCCTTCCTTCAGATAACAAAGAAAAATTAACATCTTAAGTGAAACCGAACAACCACAAAAGCATCTGCATCAATTTCCCTTTTCACACCACCACTGCTCCGCGCCACCCGCGACGGCCGCCGCGCCACCGAACTGGCCAACAAACTCAGATTCATTCACGCGAGTTACATTACAACAATAACGTTTAATGGAGATGCAATTTGCAATGAGTCAAAGATTCTTCAACCTCACTGTATGCGAGGACGAGTACGAGTACGAGTACGAGTACGAGTACATACTAAGCGCCACCTACATACATATATATAAACTCTACACCGATACCAGCCAACATCACCATCAGCATGCAATGACCGGATACCGGAATCTTAATTAACTTTTCTCGTCCTTCACCTTTGTAACTCCTGGTTTCGCTTTGAATATCAATGCAAGAGTCAGTAATTTCATTTCCGTTCAATGAATAGAACGAAATCTAGGTCTTTGAATGTATGCGAATGCGGATTGCGAAAAGCAGAGAAGTGTTTGAACCCAATGTTTAGACTTTTTGTCTAAGTTCTGGAACTGAAGCTGAATCTGAAGCGCTGAATGCTTGAAAACTACTCCTTTGTTAGATTTTCCTTTTGTCAATAAATTCTTTCATCTTCTTTGGGGAGAAGGAATTTCAATAATTCTTAAGGAATAATCTGTTTCCTTTGCGGAGCTACATTAATTTTTTGGTATAAAAGAAGATGACAAAATTAAATGAAAATAACTGTTCCTCTTGCTCTTGGCGTGTGGAACAGAAAAATGGAAGAAGAAAATTCTTCATTAACTAATTTCATAGAAAATGTATTCAATGTGGGGGTTTAAATAGTAGGTATTTGCCTGGAAAGTTTACTCTTGAGAAATTTAATAACTATTTTTAATAAGGGACTTGTTTAAATAGACTAAGGACATGGACAGAATTTCTTTCGGAAGATTTCCGTTTTGTTGTTGGTGGTTTAGATATTATTTTGTTAAAAAGTCTCCGTTTTGCGACTTGAATAACTTAACTAGTTAAGATTTCAATGAAAATGTACTCACGAACATAATAATTCTGTTTCCAACAAAAATCTCTTGACACAAGTTCTGTTGCATTTAAAGTGTTTCTTAAAATTGAATAATTTATTTAAGATTAAATACTATCTATGTAATGTATATATATATATAAAATAATATTATAAAGAGGAAATATTGTAATTTTGTATGTTTGTTACGAAAAAACAGAAAAACTACTGAACGGATTTCGATAACTATTTCACCATTAGTATGCTAAATAACATGGGACACGGGCCACTAGTAGTTAATAAAACTGGAATTTAATTTTGTTTTGAAGTTGTTTTGCAACTTGCAGGAAGTCATAATAAAACAATCCACCAGATAATATTTGCTCCAGTACTATTTTGAATAAATGATTTAGAAATACATTTGTAACAGAATTATTTTTATAAAAGGTTGTTAATGAATGCAAGTTTTTACTTATTCAGGTGGGGCAGGTGGTATGAAACATTTGGATGTACCAATAATAGGTATTCCTTGGTCAAGGAAATTGTCTTCCAATTTTACCAAGTCACTTCCTAATAGCTTAAGATATTTTTTTTTTCAGTCAAATTATCACTTTCTTATTTTTCAGTTTTAATTTTTTTCAAAGCACAAACATTCATTTGTTTAGAAAAATAGATTACACTGGTCAACACAAGTCTTGTTTCCCTTATTTTGGTGTCTGTTATTGGGTATTTCTATGGTCCTGAATATGAAAAAAATACTAGAAGATTACAGCTTTACTTTTTTAAATATACCGTTTTTTTGTTTTAGCAAAAAAAAAGCCGAAAATTAACATATTATGTAAACAAATTTTTTGTTAAATACAATGAAATGATCTTTTATAGGATTTTCTTGAATGAACGACTTCGTGTAAATCTCGTTGCAAACTCCAGCAGTCCAGCAGTAGTCTGCCATCATAATTATGTGAGTCCCACCGCCCCTGATAACGCTCTTCCATGATTTGTATGCTCATGTTGCACCCTAGTTCTTTCAAGTTTGATAGCATGACCTCAACAAGCTGCACGTTGTCTTCAGATTTCTTTTTGCATCAAAAATTACTCATAACCAAAACAAATGAATTTCAAGCTTTGGATTCGACTTCAGTCATTGATTTGACAAAATAAGAATCGTTCACGAGTTGCCTGATCTGTGGAACATCAAAAATTAAACTTAATTTTTTCCATAACCCTAGCAATATTTGCGTATTCTTCTTTTTTAAGTCACCGAATGTGCGATAGGTATAGATCGGTACTTATTGCCGCTGTTAAGCAAAACACACTTTAAACTTCTTTTGCTGCTATCTATGAAAAGACGCCAGTCACTAGGTTGGTACTTTTTTAATCCCATATGTTGCAAAATACCACCAACATCGATTTAAAAGTAAATTTACAATACAAAAATTCTTCATATCACCAAATAACGGACGGTCTTCGAATTATCATTAAGGCATCATGCTAAATATAAAAGTACCGCAAAACATTGCACTGAATGAAAACTTAGTTAGTCTTATCCTAGAAAAAACCCTTCCGATTCATTTTTATTTTGTTTGTCTCAATGGAAGTTACCTCAAAGTTGGAAAATCGAAAAATATATGTATGCGTATATGGTCTGTCACGGTGTCGTCTACAAAGGACTTCCGAGGTGGTTCCATTGGAATCTACCGATATCTTCGCTTCGAGGTAAATTGCATATAGTTCATGATTGTAGCGTCTCCGGAATCGTCCTTCCTCACATAGGGGGTAACAATTCTCCTTAAGACTATCCTCTCAAACCTTTATTTTTTCCTCCTCTTATTATTTTTAAACCCTATGAATAATTCAATGTTAGGATAGAAATGTCTTGAAAATAAAAACTAATAAATAAATTAGTTTAATTTATTTATTTGTTGTTTGTTCTTATTTACAACATGCCTCCTGTACAAGCACATACATATGTAATATTAATGTATGTCCTCTTTATACAATACAAATCGAACCTTTTTTTGTGTTCCTAATTCAAGATTTTCTACCGAACAACAAAGGATTGAAATTCAATGACTTATTATGTTAACCTTAAAACATGCGCTCCCAAAAGGACTCTTATTTTCCATGTACGAATATATACCTATACATATGAACATGATTTTAAGGATATGTCAAAGGTAAATTTAAGCACACTTTTAACCCTCGTTTTTCGTTTTCTAAAAAATGTCTTTATTGGAAAACCTTTAAGTTTTAAATTATTGTCTCGAAACCCATACAACATAAGACTGTAGTAAGCCTAGAAAAATGTTTGGGGCTTAAGTTCAAAGAAAATATTGAAATAAATTTACTTCTCTGCTAAACGAATGGATACGACTTACATTAAATGGAAAAAAGTAAGATAAAAAACCTTATACGTATATTTGATGTTTTTCATTTCTTTAATAATACTTAATTATGTATAAGCTTAATTTTTATTTAATTCTATTCTAATTTTACTTTATACTTTATTGACTGGATTATAAGCATTGAATTTGAAAATTGTATTTGAAGCAAACTTTTTAACAGGATCACAAGAAAATTGAATTTCAATCCGTCCGTACATCACAAACCTTTCCATTGATGGAGATCAAAATTCAAATTATTGTAAGATACTTAAAATCCTTCAAGGAATATTTGTATGTAGGTCTTAACACTTTAGTACTCGTAGTTCAAATTATTTCTTCTGATAAAAGCGATTTGGGTTAATTTGGTATGTGTTTCTCATAAGTCCAACTTTATTGATAGGTTCTATGTATGTACATACGTCATACATACATAACATATGTATGTACTATACAAGTAAATTAATAACCTATGAACAGGACTTATTAACTTCCCATAAGGGAGTTATTGTAATCGGTCCGATTTGTCAAATTGAAATTTTTGACAAATCTGAATGTTTCAAGGTCCCTAGAATCTAGATCCATTATTTGTAGAGAGATGTACATGTACTTTTGAGATACCCTTTTTCGTCCACGATATTTCAAGATTCAAGAACCAGTAGAGATATACATAAATTCCAATTTAATTTTGTAGGTTATAACTTCGAAAGATGCTCAAAGGACTTTAATAAAAATTTAGTTAGCGGCTTTTCCATTATTGCAAAATAAAAACAAATTTAAAATGTTCGTAGTTAGCGAATATCTCAAGAAAGGATAATGCCATTGACTTCAAATAAATTTTATTATATGTATACATATGTATGTGATCAGATACAGAACATTTGGTTTAATTTTGGCAAATATCGAATCGACAGTTCTTAAAAAAAAAATAGAAAACTAAAAGAAAAATTTTATAAAAAAATGTCAAAAGTTGTTTCTTGTTTTGAATATGTTGAGAGTGTTCAATCATTTTAAATTCGAATCTATTTTATTTTTTGAGGACAAACAAGAATGGGCCTAGATGGCTACCTTGAGGAACATCTGACGTGACACAGCTCTCCAATTATGTGATTTCACTAATAAGTCTAGCTGTAACCAGTATTTTGCTATATGGTTATTGGTTATGGATGCTTTTGGATTGCCAAATTCTTCTACCTTCATTATTGCAATTTTTACTGTACATCGATTGTACATATCTTGTTTAAGTAAAGAATGTTATGATTGATAATATTTGCTCTCATTCCCTTAAACAAATAACAAAAGAATGATTTATATTTATACAAGGATGAGTTCTCATAACGTTGTGGGTTGCATTAATGAGAATATAATTTTGTTCGAAAATACAAAAAACAATCATAGACAAACGTAGAGGTTAAATTTATATCTTTGTGCACAGTTCGGATACCAATTGGAATGCAATAGCGTAGCTCAAAGCACTTGATGGGAGGGGCAACAGAAGAGGGTTAGGAAACTGTTTTATAAATAGAAAAATTTGTTCCAAAATTAACTCCTATACATTTAAGGAAGAGTTATATAATGTTTTTGGCAAGCGATAGCTTAATATATAATTGTTAGAAGGTCAAATTTTAAGCAAGTATATTGTTCTGTCCTAAGTTCTTTATAACAAATTTTATTTTTGTATTTACAAGCTCATCCAAAACACAAGGGAAAACCATCAAAACGATATATGAAATCGAAAATAAGAAATCTACTGAATGGACTAAAATATGTAAATGTTATCATAAATCACTCAGCATGATTTGATATTTAAACTTCAACACAATATTTTAATTTATATTTTTCGGCTTGACGTCTTTGGCATCCCCTGTTGAGAACCGGGCTTTGATTTAAGAGAGGAAATTGAATCAATATTTTCAATTTCAGTTCATCATGTGGTTTCAGAAGGCATTTATTATTATACGTAAAAATAAATTATTACAGGAGCCAACAAAGAAATTTATTAATGACCCAAAATTAATTAAAAATCAATACAAAAAACAATGAATATTTTAATTAAATTGTACCTGCATGCATTATACATAGTAAAAGTTTTTTAAGAACTTTGACGGGATTGCAGAGCTGTTTCGATAAGAATTATTTTCTCTTAATCCTTGTAATTTGCAATTTCGAACAATTCACAGATATTTTTATTGGAAAAATGATGGTCATGGTCAGTAATATAGAGGTGTCAGGAAGGTGATACATTAATGTATGTGCTGGTATCAATTTGCACAGAGGTAAGTAGATAGGTAGGTACATATATATATAAGCAGTAAGTTTTTACATTTTTTTTACTTTCATTTGAGTAAACAAAGAATTTTATAAAAATATCAAAGCCGAAAATTACAATCATTAGCATCCAGGTACAATTTTTTGGCATGTGGAAGTCACAGAAAGATGACGTTTTAAAAAGGATTTAAACCCTTTGACAAAAAGAAACTGAGAATGATTAAACCTTAACGAAAATGCAAAATTATGGGAAATACTATACAGGGATTCTGAAAACCATGATTTTGTTCCTAATAGGATTAGAGTTTTACTGAAATTTTGTATTGCATTAAGGGTAAAAAAATCGGTTGTGCCAACCATTGTACCCCTTATCCAAGCAACAAATTGACATAGCAACTTTAACAGCAACGTTCACATCAAAATTCTAGAAAAATATATTATATTACAACGTGAACAGTGCTTTTGACAGCATAAAAAGCATACATATACATATATGTATGTCAATAACAAACAAAAAAAAACTTCGTGTATAGTGATGAAGACATTTTTTATATGTATCTTATATTTCAGTTTCCTCATTTCAATTTTTTGAGTGTGGTGTATGAAGACTGAAAAACTTCGTCTTAAAGTTGGCAGCATTTGCACATCAGGGACATCGAATTTAGGGTTTAGGTCTAATGCTGATATCGATGTTGCTTGGTTGGTATAATGTACTCAAAGCCATTAGAAACCACTGACTCTTAAATGTCAAAGTTTCTGTTAGAGAGACCTTCTTTTTTCTGCTTAAAAATCAACAATGGTAGGGGCAAAGTAAAGCACCACACCATAGTGACTCAATATAAAAATAAAGAAAAAGTGTTACACTTTTGTTACACATGTAATGCTGAAGCTACACTGGCTCTAACAGCGTCCGTCGTCATCGGTTGAAATATGAACCGTTATTATATGCATTTGTACAATTTTGAAAGTCGTTATGGGTCTACGAAATAAATTCGACATGTCATATGTCAATATCTTATAGCTTCCAGAACGAGGGAAATTAAAGTATTTACTACATTTGTGTGTCTTCATCTTTCCTTTACTCAATTTCATTTTTATCTTTTGTTACTAAAATAGATTGTAAATATTCTTTTTATTTAACTTTTAACACACTATCCTCACTTAATTTCATTTCTTGATTTCTTATCAGTTTTTCTATTTATTGTAACGATGATTTTAGGGCTGATCGCATTTTAAGGACTGGTGGGCGCTGTGCTCTGTACATTCGGGATGGGCTGAACTATAGATTTATTTATAAATCAAATTTAACTTTAAAATTTCCTGGTTGACTCGGTTAACTGACCTTACAACAAACTCAGCTTAGTACCATTAATAATTACACTACAGACCTTTTTCAGCTTTTCTTTCTCAATACTATGCGGTGACTTTAACTGTAATCTTCTAGATAACCAAATTTCTGATTCATTTGTAGGTACTTTTGATTCTCTAGATTTGCATGCAATCAACTGAACATCCCCATCCCATTTTACTGAATCTTCCAGCACATTACTCGACCTCTTTATAACAAGCGATAATGATAGAGTTTTTTATTATAGCCAACTTCAAGCTTAAGGTATTTCTAAACACGATATGACCAACAAAGTTTCCAATTTCGTGATTTTGAAAATTTTAACATTTCGGAGTTATGTATTGCTTGATTTTCATCGCAAAACTGATATTCAATCTATTTCATGCAGAATTGGTATGAAGAAATATCTTTTTTTAACCATAACATTAACTCATTATTTGATACCCTTGTTCCAATCAAAACTCGTTTGAAAAAACATAACTTCAGAACGTGATGCCGCTTACCAAAACTACTGCAAACTAATGATCAAAGTAGTGAAAATGATTAGATTGGCCAAATTGATCTTTTTCGTCATCCAAAGTGTCTTTCAGTTAACCTCTTATAAATGTTGAACAATCATCTTTAGCCAATTACTTTAATTTCGTAATATTATCCGATTGCGTTCCATTAAATTAAATTCCATTGGACTTGACTTAACTAACGTAAAAAGTTTATTAAACTTTTGATTCCCTATAATTATTTGAAAATGCAATCTCCAAGCAAATTCAAAATCATCTTACTTCTAACACTTTTCTCAGAATATATGTCAGCCTGGATTCCAACCACAACGTAGTTGTAAATCGGTATTACTTCTCGTTGCAGATGAAATAAGAGTTGCCTTAGATAAGAATTTTTTTGTACTGTCCACGCTATTATACACTTCTCCAAAGATTTTGATACAGTTAATCACTGAATACTTTGTAGAAGACTGCACCAAAGTTTTGTTTTTTCAATCGAGTCGTTCAAACTGATCCACTCATCAATGGAAGATCCTCCAACTTTGCTAATGTACTTCAAGGCGTCCCACAACGATCCATGTTGGGTCCACTGTTTTTCACCATGTGTATTAATCATTTATCACACATAGTTAAAAACTGTTTTATTCATTTGTATGCTGGCGACGACGACGTGCAGCTCTTGATCAGCCGGCCCTTGACTGCAAATGACGAGACAGTCTCTCTGATGAACACGGCTTTGCAAAACATCACACCTTGGTCCTTAATAAGCAATCTCCACATGAGCCTTTCTAAGTCCAAGACATTGCCTATCTATCGTAAGATTTTGGACAAAACTTCACTAAGCCCCTGCAGATAGAGAACCAAACTATCACTTATGTTGACTCTGCCCGTAATCTAGGTATAGTTTTTAATCGAACTCTTACCTGGAATGACCATCTTAAAAGCTATATAAGTAAGGTTTATGGAAGTCTTAGATCTCTTCGAATCGCTAAAGGCTTCATTCCTCAGAATACTAAGCTCTTGTTAGCAAAAACGCTTTTGCTTCCAATGGCGATTTGGACTATGCAACATCTAGAAAACTTAGTGTAGTCTATACGTATAATAACATTATCTTGCCCATTTGATCATGTTTCTCTCTTTTCTGATCAACTTTGTGGTTGTAGTCTAAACAATCGTTTAAAATTTCGGTCACTAAAATACCTTCAACTGTTAATACAAACAAAACAACCTGATTATCTGCCAACTTCCCTCATTCAAATATATACAGTCGCGACAAAATAAATAGCACATGTATTAAACGTCTGTTTAAATGAAATATTTTTGCATTTTCTTTTGCCTAAAAGAGTTGTTTTATTTATAAATAACTAAAAACAAAGGTAATTTTCATTTTATAAAAAAATAAGCTATATTGAATTCATAGGAAAAAAAACAACAAAATAGACAGTTTAAATAATACTAGGACAAAATAAATAGCACACTTCATAAATAACTACTTACAAGAAAAATAAATAATCAACAAAAAACTTATCATAATGTAAAGTAAGATCGTGAATATTTGTTGTCAGGTAACCATTATTTTGAATTACAGCTGCATAAAAAAAAAAACTCTTATCTTTTTAACTTACATTTAAAAAAGTAAGAATAATTGTTTAATTAAACAAAGTGTGCTATTCAAAATGCCTTGGCTCAGGTGCACTCTCTTCACTATTTGACTTTGTTTATAAAATAATTGCAAGAAAAGAATATCCCGTTAATTTTCATTGGAAACCCATAACAATCCATACTTTACACTACCGACATCAAAAGTGCATTTTTGTAGCTTAAAGCCTGTAGACAAAATTTCTCCTAGAAGTGTGCTATTTATTTTGTCGCAACTGTAGGTCTCTCGTAACTTAAACCAAAATTTAAATATCTGAATTCTCAGCGGTAGTTTGATGTTCATGTCATTAATCTTTGGAACTCTCTGCCAGTCTCCATTAGAAGAATAGGAAGCACAAGTAAATTCTTATCCTTATACTTTTTAAGTATTTGCAAATCGTTATTATTATTGTTATTATTTTTATGACTTATATTGTTAATCATATATTTTTAATTTTAACTTATCTTAAAATCAAACATTCATAAGATCTCACATAATTTCAAGGCTTATAACACGATGTAAATCTCACTTTGAAAGCGTTTTTAAAATAAACAAATGAAATGAAATAAAAAGACGCAACATTACTATTGATGTGAAATAATTATTTCAATCGTCCTTCGCGAAGAATCACCTTCACCACAACTCACTAAACAAAAACAAGTAACACTTCAATAAATATAGCCAAAAGTTAAAGGTAGAATAGAAGATTATTACCGTCATAAGCCGGCACTTTATTCGTATTCTAACGTATTTTTACTGAGAATTTCATCAGCTTACATTACTCTAGAAAAAAGAACTCATTGCTTTCTCCTTAATTCCTCATCAAACGTCAACCACTTGAGCAGACAATTAAATTCTGTAATAAAACTTCGAAGCAGAGGCAAAATTATTCAAGACATGTTTCTTGATATTGTATATTTGTGCCCCAATCAAATTCATCATAAGCCCAATATGTTTAAGCTTAACGTCGTCGTCGTCGGTCGATATGTATTTTATGTATGTATGTATGTATTTATGAACTACATATGTGTTGGGTAGTGTAATGTAAAGGAGGATGTTTATAAAATACCAACTGAAACATGCTTAACTTCGTTATTGTTGTTTTGGCGTATCCTTGTTCCTAATGAGACCAAAACTGCCTTATTTCACGAATGGTTTATTGTTGTACCTATGGTAAGTGTTTCAAATTCCTAAAGATAAAACCGCACTAAATCTGTGCGTCAATAAGCATTAGCATTCTTAAAGGACTCATCTTCATGGACGACACAAAATTAAAGATTTTCGCTTTATGTATTTTTGAGGGAGCTTCAATGTGAGGTATGAGATGTGTGTGTGCTTCGACGGCGGTGGCGGCGACGTCATATATAAATGAGACAGTCCTTGTCCTTGGCCCACGACAAGAATTCTGAGGAAAGGAGTAAAGAAAAAAGAACTCAATCACTCCGTGGATGAATACCCAATTGTGATATATTCGATTTTTCTTTTTCTAGTTCAGTGAACTGTTTCAAGGAAGGATGGAAAAGGAAATCTTGAGAGGAACTGAAGTGAAGATGATGGATATCGTCGATGAAAATTATACCTTTATGCTGAAAGTCAACACTCTATCATTTGAGATTTAAGAGGTTGAAAATGCTAACTTTTCTAATCGTTTAATCGACTTTGGTTTTGGCAGAAAATTACCTAATGTGTCGAGAAGTGCGATCACAATTACGAGTATTATTACGCAGCAGAGGTTGATGGGAATAAAAGCTCGTCCTTAGTTTAAGTGATTGCCAAAAGTAAATCAGCTTTTTTTAATTGAAATGCTGGAATCATTAAGTAAGAAGTTTCAGGTACACAGATATTGTGGTCTCTTATGCCTGCCATAAAGTTCTTAAATGTTTATGGTCACTTTTGGCACCTGGTCACACATTTGTATTTGGATGTATGTATTCAGTCATTCTGGTTCCTATTAATAGGATAAAAGTTATTAAATGTGTTTAATTGTCTTTCTTTGTATACAAGTTGGCCCCATATACATTCTTTTTTTTTTAAGGTGGCCCGATAAATAAACTAACGAAAAACCATTACCAAGTACCCATTACCAAGTACCGGTACTAGTAGTTCTTAAAAAAAGTAAAGTCACTTGGTAATTGAAAGCCACAAGTAACACTTGCTGTAGAATGCAACACTGGTACTTGCACTTTAAATTTAACAACTCTGTCTACCACTAAGAACATACTGATACTACATGACATTGGGTTTATTAAAGGGTCATCATCTAATTACAACTTAAATTTAAATTGCATATGTATGTACATATGTACGTATGTATGTATGTATGTATGTTCCTATGGTATTTTGGTTAGTTTTATGGAATAGAACTTAAATATTTAAGTTCAAAACCGCACTCGTCTGGTAGTCATGGAAAATATTAATTTTTGTGGGAATCTTCACATACTCTACAAAGGCAACATATTATAAAACCCCATTAATGGGTATTAAAGATTTTTTAATCTTCTAATTAACAAAAAAAAATTAGAAATAAAACATGCAGTGTGAGGTACGAAAGCCACGAAAGAATTCGGCATCCCAAATAAACGACACGAAACCTTGGGATAACTTTTGAGTCACGGCTGTGCGCTATGATATGTGCCCTAACTGGGTTACCATTTTTTTTTTTTTTTTGTACATATAGCCTTAGTTATTTTGACCGATTTAAAAAAAAAAAGTCGATTCTTTCAAGACATGTTATTTAAATTTATGAGGCTTCGTAGAAGACCATTTTAAAAATATCAAAGTTCAAACTCTATTGATAGTGGGTCTTGCCCGAAAATAAATCAAAATTAAATACGTACACACGTAAAATGCGAAAACTCCCCAAAAATAATTGATTAAAAGTCTAAAAAATTTACAATACAATAAATTCCAACCGAAAGTTAAGAATATATGATATTATTTTACGTTTCTATCTAGCTACCATTGAATGGATAACGAAAAATAGAAGAACAAAAAAAAGAAACAACATCAATTTACAATTTGTCCAAATGCATAAAGTTAATACAAAAAAAGATGTTTGTCTCTATAAATCAAACAAAGTGTGTTAAAAGTCAAGTTTTTTTATATCTACTTATACCTAAGCACATTTATAAAAATGTGTAATAAATCCGATTCAATTTGTGCAATCATTCAAATAAAAGCGAAGAAGAAATGTATGCTTCAATATGGTTCTTTTCCTCCGATATTCTTTATATTACTCGTAAATAATTGACAAAATTTGAATGAAAAACCTTTGTCCATTTGTTTTCCTCGAAGAGATCAAAGAGGAGGCAGAAAACCTTGTTATACAGTCATAGTTGATACCTAATATAAATAGAATCTTAAAATAGGACATTTCTTCCAGTTCTTGCATAAAACACACACTTTTTTTAAATAAATATAATTTATTATAAACAGTGTCTTGTATTTACGTATACTTACGTTTCAGTGAAATAGATTTGCAGTTTACGGTGAAAAACAAAATCAACATTTCCTATTTTCTTCCATCTCATAATAATCTGTCATTTCAGTAGACGTCAAAACGTCTTGAAGTAATGTGTGCGTATTTATATTTCCAGCTAAATTGGTATTGACATAAAAGCAATTTTCATTTTTGGACTTTCCACATTTTCAGCAAAGAGAAGACTAAACTATTTCTGCTCTGCCAAAAGTTCTTTCAAATACGAGTAGCTATCTAAATCCATTTCAAAAGCAACTACTATAAGGTAATTCGACTTTAATTTTTGGATGTGGCTTGTGTTTTATGCACTGCATTATTTTTTATTTATTGACATCCTTGAAAAATGAATGCTCTTTGCGTTCATATCGTAAAGTTTGTCCTTTGTCATTATCATTATAATGGCTATCAGACAGTGTACATATTTATGCTCCTCATTCCGAGTTGCAGCTTTTCAATTTCATTCTTCACTGCTTTTAAGCAAACAAAAAAAAAACACAAATTGAAGGTCTAGAAACAAGAACATTATACAGAAGTATCTTTGAGATATTTGTAATTTATAGAAGAGAATGGATAAGGATATCTTTTGTTATGCTCGTTCTTTCATACATGATGCACTATATACTTGGTAATGGAAAATGTCGTGTGTGAATTCATTTTATGTTATTTAATCCTCGTAAGTCCAATCAGAATGTACTAATATTGATTCGGCTATAAAATGCTTTCATAACTATGTACATAAACATTATGTACATCGCACCCTCAGTGCAAAAGAGCGTTAACTCGAAAAATGTCATTTCGAGAAATAGCAATTGCAAAATACTCACTTTAAACATTTGGTTATAACTTACCAAATAGTATAGTTTTCCATAAAGTTTAAAATCTATTGTAAAAATAAATACATATTATTTTCTGTTTTTTATATGTGTTTTTTTTTAATTTGTTTAAATAATTATAAATAATTTAGATTTTTGGGATAATTCACACAACCAATACAAAATTTTAGTGCAAAAGAGCACTAAGTCAAAATGACTCTATTAAATTCAAAATATTTTCCAATGCAATACAGCTACAATTCAAATTTTTTGTTGAAATGTCTCTGTCTATCATAGATTTTTTTTCAATATAAGAAAATCAGTCTGGTTTATGGGACTAGTTTGAATTATCTCTCTCTTGCAATGAAATTATTTGAAGCTGAATATTTTGTATTAGCTCTGTTTTGCATTGGAAATTTAGAAACAATTTGGTTATCTCTTTCGTAAATTTTTTTTCATAAAAATGACAAGCCCCTCAAAAGAAAGGTAATTTAAATAGAAATATTTCCTCATCATTAACTCAAAAAGTCATTTTTTATATATGTATAAGGTCATTAAATTATTTTTTTTAATAATTCCGAAAGAAAAACGAAGGAGGAATTTTAAAAAGTCCTATTAATTAAGAAAATGGGAAATCCAACTGCAGTCATTTTGTTGTATAAACAGTGAGGTATATATTATGAAGATATTAGACATGAATTCATATAGTTTTCAGTTTTTGGTTAAGAATTAATTAGATATTTCATGTAAAATTTTAAAAATTACTCTTCAAAACTTATTTTTAACCTTTGTTTGCAAATTTTGGCTTTATAATTATTTTTTTTCGAAAACTGTGAATTTTATTTACTTCACTTCTGATTTTAAAGAGTATAAAAAAACAAAACATAAAAAAATATATCAAAATCGGAGCTGTTTCTGAGAACTTTTTACCAAAAAGCTTTATTGACTCGACTACATACATATGTATAGTTATCGAGAAAAATGTTTTTGAAATTCAAATTCGTTTCCCTAAAAATAAACAAATTTTTTTCAACTCTTTATTATCGCAATTTGATGGAACTAGATAAATAAAAGGATATTTAATTGAAACAAGCTGCAAAATCTGTATTATACTAATCCTCGGTATTGTAAAATAAGATCGGGTAATGTGGAGTAGGCGGGTAATGTGGACAATTGTATTTCCCCTTTTTCGAGTACTGAGAGTAAGATATTTGTTTTTGTTGTTAAATGTTAATTCTCTTAAACGGAGATCCATATCTTTCATTACCACTTTTTTATGAGCAGTAGATTTTGCGCAGTGCAGTGTTTCCTGTTTTAGAGTGAAATTTTTAGTAACTTTTCTTGGCAGTAAAAGATTTATTTATAGTTATTTAAACTAAGCTTTAATTCGGGTGTTTCTGTTTCGGTATTTTTATTTGGTGTTTCTTTTAAATAAATATTACCTTTGAATATTAAAATACCTCTTAAAGCTTTTTAAACATGTTTTCAACTACCATACCTATATGAAAATTACGGAATAACAAACCTAAGGTAACCATGTAAAAGACACTGAGTAGGTACCTACATCTATCCCAGAATTGAGTAGACATTTGAAAAGAAGAAGCTTGTCTTAAAGCAGACAAGAATAATATAATACAAGTTACACATGTATATACATACATACATATTGCACATAAACATATCTCCAAATCAGTTAAGAGAAACCGAATTGACTTTAAACGAATTTGAGATGATTCGACAGGAAAATGTTTTTGGTTGTGGTTGCGGTTTGCGGGTACCTAGAGTGTTTGGGGGAAGAGATATCTAATTATAAATTCTGAACGCTAAATTCTTTACAAGGAATCTCTTTAAATACCATGGGGAAGAAGGAGACTAAAGACACAATCAAGAACTTGCTTCATCAAAGTAAAAAATAATTGACTTTTAAGATATTTGTTCATTTTAATTAAGCTAATTGGAAAAGCATTAGGTTAATTAAAATTACAGGTTGCAGGTTATATACTAATCAAACGCTTTTACAGAATAAGCTTTTAATATTTTTGTAAATCTTTTAATTGGCTTTGAATGTTGTGTTGTTTATTGCATACTAGTAAGTACATAAATACTATATTAAGACCTTAAAATTCGGGCTTCGTTGGGTTTAGAGTTTATTAAAGGACTTCGACTTTTTGAAATGATTTTTAAAGAAACGAATATTTAATTAACAAGCTTGCCGAGGATTTACTTTAATTTCACCGAATATTGTTGTGGGACAAATCAAAAAAAAATTGTGTTGCCAAAACTTCGCATCTAAATACATAATTGTATATGAATCATGATCGAATAAATAAATATAGCTAAGAAAAAACTAAAAAGAGGCTGGGTCCTGTCCTGGGTCGCATCCAGAACTCTGAAAATTTTACATTCTTGATATTAATCGATTTACGTTTGATGTTGATTGAAAGCAATTTTATTAACAAAAAAATGATCAGACTTTAATATTTGTCAAAATTTTATCATTTAGGTATTGACATTTGCATTATAATGAAATTAAAAAATAATTGAAATAAATATGATCTCATATTGTGCCGAAAAACATTTTGTTTTTTTTATTTTTGTACAAAAACTGTCAATTCGATATTTTACAAAATTATAGCAAATATTAAAATGAAAACCATATCATTGCCCATTGTCGAGATATTCAAGTCAAAAAACATTTTGTAGAATTTTTTGTAATTTTGTATTTTCTGTAAGAAAGCTGTCAATTGATTTTTTTTTCAAAATTATACCCGATATCAAAGATATCACATGGTAAAAAAATTATTCCGAAGACAATATTGTTTTTCCTTCATTGTATCTATATTTGCGCGCCAAATTTTGTTTTAGTTTTTACATTTAAAAAATACAAGAATGGGAACTTTTTCCAAATTAATACCAAACCTGTATCACATTGCAATCTACACAATAAAATGTATTTGAAGTCAATAAACAATAACTTTATTCGTTCTTGAGGTACATATTTGCGACCAGCCAAAATCCTTTTTGTTAAACTGCTTGACAAATTTTTATAAAAGTCCTTTCTACATCTTTTGAAGGTTTAACCTGACTTTACTCACTTAAAAAACTGAATAATTAAAAATAAACATGATGTTTTAAAAAACCAAATCGCATTTTAACCACAAGTGTGTGAAATTATTGTATAGTTTCATGATTGAGATTTTCCTTGCTTAAAATAATGTTTCCTCAAAAATATTTGCTGTGAAAATAATCAAGGATTTGATACGATGTACATGTACTTTAGTTCTTAAGTCATAAAGTGGGTATCGAATTTCACAGATTGGTAAAATTGAAAAGCCTACAGACGGCAAATCTGTAAATCCGCCACTGCTAATAAGAAAAGATAACAACATATGTAAAGGGTTTTCAGGCTGAATTTGACCAATGGCATCGATTATGTTGTTTTTGAGAGCATAACCCGTGACTTGAGAAAGCCCCACAAGAGAAAGTCTATAAGAGGGTCAAATTACACGATCTTAGTGGCTAATTCACGTGTCGCTTCTGCTCGAGATAACCATGCAACCAATAACCAATTTCGACCACATGAAGTTGGTGATCAACGACCTACATACATATAAGGCGACAGCCGTTGACTGTCAATTTTTAACTTCCCATAGGGAGTTATTTTTTTTAATGCTTGCTGTAGCTGTTCTGATTGTAAGTAGTTCTTAATTCGTCTTGAGAAATTGTAAATAAAGTAAGTAATTAAGTAGTTATGTACTCGTATATGTAGTGCTTAGTTAATTTTATTTAGTTTTATTCAACTTTAAGTTTTATAAAAAATAAAATCATAAAGAAACCAAGTTTTTTGAAAAAAAAGATATAGGTAGATAAATTTATTTAGTTTTACATTAGTTAATTTAATTAGCATTAAGTTATTAGTTTAACAACTTATAGTGTCCGCATAGGGCCAGTAAGTTAGTTGTAAATGTTCGATATGCATAAATGTACATAATGCTAGTCTTTAAGAATTTTTGTCTAGCTTTAAGTTTTAAGATTGACGAAAAATGAAAATTAATTTACAAAAAAACCGCCGTTGACGTCGATGGCCTTTCCAGCATCATTTTCGAAAAAGTAGGTATTGACGCATGACGCCTCCAGCCCAAAATCCACACCAAACAGTAACCTCAATTTTATGCATTTGTACCTCGTGAATCTTGCGTGGATTGGTTTCATCCCAAATCCGGCATTTTTTCTTAATCACGTACCCATTCATGCGAAAATGGGCCTCATCGCTAAGTCTGCTATTACACGTTGAATCTAGATGCATGCGACATCTTCGAATTCTTTTTTGTTATCGGGTGCAGTGCGCATCGTTGCTACTAGAGAACACCCATTTTGATAATAAAGTTTTATCAGTTGTACGTGTTGCTCTATCGCTCTATGCTTGCTCTAACTTGTCATGATGATTTGTCTTTGGTGTCAAAATCAACCCATCCCTATTGGAAAACCCTCTATGTATGTACAACTAAAAAAAACACCCTTTAACTCCTAATATATTTGTGAACTATCTTGACTCTGTATTCTTATGCCAAATAATACATCCAGCTTTTATTAAGATTTTAAAGGTGGTTTCTATACCTGTTGTTCTAAAAAAAGGGCACAGCCGTTCATATAAAGGACTATAACTTTTTGATTTTGGTTTTATTACATTAAGCATTAAAAACTACCCTTAAATAATTTATCATATTTGTATGTTTTGGATGTAAAAAAACGAATAAATCATGCATCACCCATCCCATCTTCCCCCTTCAAAAGCGATTTTTCAAGAAGCCAATAAGGGGATTTATTATTCATAGATTTTAATCATAAAATATCATCAGTTAATTTTGTTGACCTTTTTGTTATATTTTAGCTATTATTCCCACACTAAAGTCAATTACATTATATTCAATTTTTTTGGTTAAAAATTTTTGGTTAATGGAAGTTGAAAAACTCTTCAAGTATAAAAATTATCCTATTATTATGTACCTTTAATAACATTCCTGGATTTAAATATCGAAAAATATACATTTTATCAATTAAATTTCTTTAACTTTTTTCAAGAATAAAAATATCATATCAAAAATTTTCTATTTTACTTATATTACATTAACTTAAATAATATAACAAAGGTTATTTTTATGTTATGCATTTACCTATTTAATTTCATTCTTAAAATTTCTATGTAAAAATTGTATTTCAATATTTTGAAAAAGAATTTTCTACTCATAATACCTATTGGAGAATTTAATAATTGTATCCAAATATATATTTAACTTCACTTTAGCCCACCCGAACTATTTTTTATAGTTTAGTTTTTAGTGAAAAGGTGAGAAATAGTTTATTCACGAATGTGAGAGGTACATCTTGCATTTTTATTTTCTGTCCATCTCCGACAAATATGAATTGTGTATTTTGTATTATTATTACAAAAAAAAATCAGTTACACTATTAATACATTTTAAATACGTTTCATTGTGTATTACACTTAAATCAATCAAACTCCTGTTTGTTCCCTAAATCAATTGCACCAACATGAAGAAAACGAAATCATACATCTGAATCTGACACTGCAATGACGTTTCAGCTATTGACAGCTGAAAGATAATTTTCCAAAAAATTGAAGTTGTTCAAAAAATCTTTCAAGAATGGCCAGCTTAATTAAAGGGCTCCGATTTGCCCAACAAATTTCAAAGAATTCTTCGATTCTTTTCACTGCCTCCAGAACTGCTTCTCGTAAGTAAACTAAAAGTAATGAATTCCAACTTAATTAATCAATGCAAGTCTTTTCAAATTATTTACGCTGCTTCTTTACGTAATCCACATCCATCACCATTTATTTGATTGAAATGTTAACATTATCTTGGTCATAAATTACCCGATATTTAATTTGAATTTGCATTTTATTTTAGATTGGAACAAGGATTTCAAGCCAGGCCCATTCCCAAAAACCCAAGAGGAACGTGAAGCAGCGGCAAAAAAATATAATCTGCTACCAGAGGAATACCGCCCATATGCAGATGAAGGTCTGTACTATGGTGACTATCCTCATTTGCCAGAGGGGCCCAATGGACTAGGTATTGAGGCTAAGGATAACTATTATCCATATGACTATCCCGAACACAAGAGAAACTTCAATGAACCGGTAAAATTATAAAATCTTCTTTCCGGCTGTTTATGCATTTTTTTATTTTATCGGTTTTCATCAGGTCCATGCCCAAATTGACCTAATCGGTGAGGATCGTTACAGTCAACCTGAAAAAACACGTTTGGAGAACTGGCAATACTTTGCCAGTTTCTTTGGCTTTATGGCGTTCTGCTTCGCTCTATACTACTGGTTGGAAGACAAGAAAATGTTTCGGCCAGTTTTGCCTAAGCAGTACCCTGGAAAAGGACAAGTTCATTACACATTCGAGCCGAAAAACTAATAAAAAACATAAGTTTGCAATTTATAGCGATAATTCATCAATTTATCAATTAAATAAAGATGACAATTGATGATTTGTTAATCAAATTGAAAAAAAAAATATTTATTTTTTAAATAGTTAAAGCGAGTTCTCTATAGATTATTATATACTATTAAAACTTTCGCATGTATTTAAAGTCTAAATTGAATAAAATTGGGGAAAGGAGATTTGAATATGAGGTTTCCCAATTATAAATAATTTCACGAATGTGAATTGATCTTCTAGTGGCTTTTGTTGTTAAAAAAAGAACATCTTTTTAGTTTATTGTTCTAAATAAGCGAAATTCAAGATTAAACTGATATTTTTGGAGAAGTCTATATTCTTTTTATCTCACATCAGCAACAGCTAACGCTAGCGTCAATTTAATACAAATGGCGCAAATGTATAGTTAAATAAGGAACACTTTGAAATTACTAGAGTCGAAGTTAGTTCTTTGATAGTTATAGTCGAAGTAAAACCCATTTATCGTTAGCGGCTCGTAATAAATAATACCGACCAAAGTACCTTTTATCTTTTAATATGTGGTTTAATTTAGTCAAAGTATCTGTAAGTCGTATGGAAAATGTCTTCAAGTAATTTTTTTTTGAAGATTTTGAACTTTTTCGAAAAAGAAAAACTTTCAAAGACCTGGCGAATCCTTTTAAAGTACTGAATGAAGACCAATTTTAATGTCGATACAGATTTGACAAAATTATTACCTAGTTTCTGATTGAAAATCTTAAAGTCGAAGACCCTTTGAGAAAACTTTGGGCAAACGTAATGTTGCAGCAATTTTTTCATATATCAAGTGCCCCACGCTTTTTTTGCAATAACACTAATATTTTCCGTTCATAAATTGTCTTCAGCTTAATTTTAACATTATTTTTAATCTTTTTAGTTGATGCGTTAAGCGTGTCTTGTTAGTTTTTTTAAACCCTATTTATTTTTTACTTTTAAGTTCGATTTTTTAGTTCTCATAATTTTATAAAAAAAAAATCTGCAGCCATGGGTGGGATTTAAGGCCACGACCCTTCGGGAATCCGTTGTCAAAGAAGACTCGCTCCCACGCGTTAGCCCACTTGACAATTGCACTGTTTTGAAGTGCAATAGTTTTTTAATACAAATAAGCTGTGTGCTGGTAGAAAGCAGGTAGAAACAGAAGTTGTGAGAGGAAAATATTTAATCCTGGTGATCCTGATAAGGATAATGAAATAAACTAATGAAATTATTTTCTCACCGGTTCTTGATATGTGTAAAAAGTTTAAATTAAATCGGTTAGTGTAATATATATTATGTATGTATGTACATACAAGTGAAGATAATATAAGCGTGTTAAAAAAGGGGCATTTTTGACCCGAGCATTAATGTATTCATGAAATGCTTGTTTATTACAATTACGTGTTAAATCTATCAATAAACATATTCGCAAGGGCAAACATTATTCACTTTTGATGCATGTGTTTCAGGGATCTGTTTTATCGTCGACTCTATTCCTTAAATGATCTTTTAACTCACTAACTTCTTTCACAGACGATGGATGCTATACCTTTCATATTCATTTCTAGATTCGCAACCCCCTTCTTCGACTGTTGAATTTAGGCAGCAGCATTTTAAATTCTATAAGTTAATTTTTAATAAAAATAAAAAGATTAAAGAAAGCAAGTTTTTCAAATTTTCTTGGTAAAATAAAAATAATATAAGACAAGTTTTAGCTTTTACATTATATTACGACCGAAGGGCAATAGATTTAAGTATAGTAACTAGCGTAACTTAAGAGTGGCCGTATGGGGCCAGTAAGTGCGATGTAAGGTATTGATAGGCTATCTATCACAGACAATCATTTGTGGAGTGATAAGAGGTGCAGCTTCGAAAAAAATGGTGCTCAATGTTTAGATTTTTTACGCCGATGCATAAGTTTTGTACACCTTCTGATCTGACTGATACAAATTTCATATTTGGGGAAGGATAGGTGCAGTGGACAAGTATTATTATCCAGTAGAAACTGGAGGAAATTGAAAAGACACTGCCTAAACCTGGGCTAGGAATCACAGCCTGTAGATTAGCAGTCTAGCACTCTACACCATTGTCAAAAGAATATAGATCAATAGTTTGGTGTAAACATCTGACCAGAATTTTTTCAAGAATGCTATCATCCGTACGTAAATGTTGTAATCAAAATGTTCAGGCAGATTTCATTACTTGTATGTTAGTTTTGAACAGAATAACAAAAACCAAGCAAGTTTCTGCATCTTGTAATGTAGGACTATTCGACCATGCATATTCAGCGAGATAAATAAAACAAAGAAACTTTATAATTTTTGCAATATAATGATATAATGTATATATGTTTGTTTGTTTTTGTTCAAATATTTTATAATTAGTTCATTGTAATGTTTACACACTGGATAAAAATTGTTACTTATTACCATCGCCATACAAGCGCGATATATTTCACATATTCTTTCAGTTAAATATTAAATTTCTTTGTTATTATGTTATTTTAATGCATATATACATACATGTACATATATATATTTATATATAATTAGTTTTACTAACCATTGTTCAATGATTAAAGTCCATACAAATTTAAATTTTCATTTCGTTTTTCGGTTTTATTTGGCTAATTAAAAAAAAAATATTTGTATACATACATATTATATTATATTATAATTTATTTATATGTTTATCGTGAAATTCATAATGTATTTCTTTTTGTTTTTTGTTGAAAAAGTAAATTAATTAAGGAATAAAAAGTAAAGGTTTAAACTATTATTATACTAAATACAAATAAAATCACTCAATTTGAGATTTTGGTAGTGTGTTACACTTCGCTATATGATATTTATGAAATCATGAGCCCTCATTTTTCTGTTCTAATAAAAAATGCATAATAATAAATAAATACACACAAATAATCATTAAAGTAAGCCGCAAATGCTAATAGAATGAATGAATAATCATATATTTTTTTATTATATATAAAATGAACAAACAACTAAGACTAAATTTTGTATATTACAAACTCTATTATGTATTTGTGTGCATGATATATATAATATGGGTGTGTTTGTTGAGGAAAACTTAAGACATACACTTAATGAATATATATAAAAAATGTTAGCATATCGCTTAACATTCAGAAAACAATCTTTTTATAATAAATGTATAATGGGCAGAAAAAATGTTCATGTGTAATTAATAATTAATTTAAAAAAATCAATGTACATAAATTAAATACAAAATTGTTCTTTATTTTATACAAAACAAGCCAATATTTTATTATAATTACATGTGTCGAAAGAGGAGATTTTGATATACGTATTTCTATAAAAGCGAATTTTCAATTGAACTTGTATAAAAGTCAAGGCAGCTTTATTCGGACCGAACTGGCTGAAGTCTTAAAAACAGGACAGCCTTGATTTTATTAATAACGTAAAATTTTTATTTCAAGAAATTCATGCTTGTATATTAAGTTGATACAGAGCATTGATTTAAAAATCAGACAAGTTAAGAATGGAACAACTATGTGAATGCGTATATTCGTGTTTTAGTTTTGAACTTTAAAGACCTACAGAGAATATTGATTCTTTGAATTTCTATTATTCTTCCGTTTTTTGTGTTTTAAATATTATATTGGCATTTTTACGTGATATTTTAAATCGTACAAAAATAACAAAAGTAGTTGTTTTTTACAATTTTATGTGTCCTCTTTAAATCTATTTTTATCGACACTTTTTTGATAGTCCTACTTTGCTATGCAAGGTTTGTTTTTTACATTTACAATTTTACATACATAATATACAATATATGCTGTTATGAATTAACTATTTTCTGCATCGTAATAATATAAATATATATATAATATAATCTACATAAAGTTTCACAATTTTGTTTCATTAGACAACAATTGTATCAATATCAATATTAACATAACTCTTTAAATCGTATATTTTCTTAGATCAAAAAATTAACATTCCTTAAATTCAATTAAGCATTTTATTAAATCAGAAAAAAAAATGTATTTTGCTTGGGTTTAATTTTTGTATTATTTATATATATATTTTTATTTTTTTTTTTTTTTTTTTTTTGGGATATACTATTTGATTTTGTTAATTAAAATTTATTTTTTAGCGGGTTTGATATTTACTAATTTATATTTTATTTATTTTTTATCCAAATTAAATGAAAATCTATATGCCAGTAATTTTGTATTTCTTAAACAAATTTGTATTGTTATGCTTTTGATTAGGTACTTTTTTGTGTTTTTTTTTATAAATTTAATTATAATCATATTGACAGTCTCCTCTGTTTATTTTTATTTAATAATATTTTGTTTAAATTATCACGAGGTTTCCATTTAAAATATTCATTTTTTTGTTAATTTTTTTTTGGAGGTTTATGTGTATAAAATTGTAGCGTGGATTGAGTTTTGAATTAGCTTTATACTTATGAGGTCAATGGTGACATGCCAATTTGGCGCGGATCAATTGGTACTACAGACCCGAGTTCCAAATTCTTTATCAGCAGTTGAAGCCAATGCTTGGTAGATTTATCATCTTGAAGACAACCGGAAAATGTTGCATCTCGTAATTGATCAGGAAGACACTGTCGCAAAGCTTCTCTGGCTCTGAAAAATTTGAATGATAAATGAAAATAGTGTAAATGAAGTTCAAATTATGTACATATGTATATGGCATAGACAAAGAATCGCAATTCTTAAATAAAAACTTGTGAATCCTTTTGAATTGAATTCACCTGTGGATAAAATTCCCTATTTAAAAAATAAGATATTACGAAAACAAAAATCATATTACAAAACAAACTGCAAAAATCAATTAAGATCCGAGCTAATTTGGAAAACAAAATAATGGAATTAAGTGGCAAACATCCCTACGTTCCAAAATATGTATTTCCTTGTAAGCCCCAATTTGTAATATTTTTTTCTTTTAACCTTTTTGTATATAATATAATTTAAGTATATTAAGTTCCATCAGCAAATCACTCCCAGTCTTTTTATTTTAATCCAAGAAAGATTTTTAGACTTCATCCAAATCTCAAACAATCTTTTGATATAAAATCGACTTACCTTGGATTGTCTGAAAGCCTCAAGTAACAACGAACAACATGTTTAAGTAAACGTGCGGAAGGTTCTTTGGCAAGTTGAATAACCATTTTGCCCTAGATAAAAAAAAAATTGAAAAATATTTATTAGAAACATTTCTTTAGTTGATTTTTTAACACTTACCAAAATGATTGCAACGTGAGAAAACCTTTCATAGGTTTGACAAATATATGACAAACCACTTTCATCAAGTAAAATTTTTTGCAAAATAAATGTCGCCACTGTTTTGCTTAATTCGGAACCTGACTCCATTATTCTTAAGCAAAGAGGAATGATTTCAGTTGTTAAAAGGAAAGTTATCACTTCCTGTTCATCAGTCTGTAATAATAATTATCAGAGAGGATATATGCAATGTAATATTATTTTCTTTCGTGGAATATTAAAAACTTACCTTAACAAGAGCCCCAATTACACCCAAACTAGTTAATCTTAAATATTCAAATGGTCGAGTTTTTGATGTTGTATGCAGGAACGGATACAAAAACAATGGAATTTGTGCCTGCAGAAATACAGTTCGCGTGTCTGGATGGGATGCAACACATTGTAACAAGGCAAGAGCATTGCATACCCTATTTGATTGATGTGCAGTTAAGGTGGCGGGGTTTATTGAGGGATAAATATTGATTATTTCTTGCAGGAGAGCAGCTGTTGTACCAAAACTATGCCATAGCATTGGTGCTAGATCTGTTACGGTTTCACGTTTCTTACTTAGTTCCAGCAAAGCTGTTTCACGAGTTTCTGGATGGGCAAGTTCGTTGATCCATTGAAATACCTTAAAGTAAAACATATTATATTAAATACATTGTATGTATTCAGATATGTTAATAATTTAAGCTTAAATCAAGAAATATTTATCATATACAACTGAAAAAAGTTTTAAGCCCAAGTCTTTCGGCTTCCTGGTCTACGCCATGTCTCCAGCATAAGTATGGTCTGCCACTTTTTGAGTTGGTCCCTCTTTGCTCATGCGAGTTAGATGCCCAGCCAACCGGACTCTTAACGAATTTAATTTCTACAATATTTGCTTCGAGGTAGATTCATGATTGTTACGTCTCCGGAATCGTGCTTCCTCAGATACGGGTACCAACAATTCTCCTTAAGACTTTCCTCTCAAACGCGCCTAAGAGATTTTAGTGGCTTTTACTAAGAACCTAAGATTCGGATCTATATGTGAGTAGTGACAGAACCATCGTCCTTTACAACAGCAGCTTAGAAGCTTAGTTAACATTTCTAGATTTAAAAAGCTTCTACGGACTATAGTTGGCTTTGTTGGCTTTGAACAGCTGCCCGCGTATTTCTTCTTCTATGTTGTAATCGGCTGTTACTATTGAAGTGACAAAGGGAATTTGTAGAATTGTACCTCTTCAAATTCATACCTTTGGACCTTCATTCGTATAAAATAATGCCGGGGTACAAATGATCAACCAACAATCAATGTACATCTACAACGGTTCATATGCGACTTTACTACACCTAATTATCCTCTTTTAGGATACGGACAGCACTTACTCCACATTTAGAAGCCAAAAGTTGTAAGGCAACATTTGCAGTTTAGGATCGACCGCTTAAAGTATTATCAGCGAAGAAGTTGAGTTTAAATGATTAGTTTTGTTAATAAAACAATAAAATAATTAAAAGTTTTATCTAAATAAAAAAAGTAAGTCCACCGATTGGACTCAGCTGAGCCATTTGCATTGCAAATCAATGAACCTCGTTTAAAATTGAGTACAGTCTAACTGAAAACTGAATTCACTATCTACATGGACAGTCAAAATGTTAAAGACAAAGGCCCTAAACATTGCAGCTGTCCATAACACCTTACATAAATTAACTGCTTATTCAAAAACGAAACATCTGCGCACCTAGGGCTAAAAAAAGGAACTTTCTCTACACAAAATAAAAATTTTAAAAAGAACAGAATGCACCAACACAGATAATAAATAAACAACAACAAAAGACGGCTGGCTTTATTTATTTTACTTTTTTTTTTTTAAATCTAGATCTGTGGCATCTTTGGTTTTGGTCTACAGACAGGAACAAGAAAAAAAACACAAAAGGCAAACAAAAACACGCTCTAAGCAAGATACAAAATAAATTGACAACACATCAAAACCCGAGATGCTCTTCAAGGCTAATTACAGACAGAACAAATTAAAACAGACCTATTCTAAGAAATTTGTAGAGTATTCAAATAATGATACATTTTTTGAAGGAAAAAAAAATATTTTTCCAGATTAACAGAATTAAATGTATAATCGTATTTTATATAAAAAAAAAAGAGACCACAAACCTTATCAGTTTCTGCCTGAGGATTAAGGCTCGCTGGACTTGGCTGACTACTCATAGTTAACTTCTGGTAGTTGTAGCTATTTTGTGGAAATATTTTGACGGTTTTCAATAATTTCGATAGGAAGGAAAATTCTTTTTTCTTGTAGTTTTTTTTTTTTATTTTAAGCGATTGTGAAATTACGTCTTAAATGTGTCACACCGACCAGAAACAGAAACAGCACAGAAATGAAATGATTTTTTGTAGTTAACCAAAGGGCTTTAATAACACATTTAATAGAATAAATGTTTAGTATGATATTGAAAAGTGTATTTAAATGATTTTTAGAATATTCTTAGCTCGGAATTGAGAAATACGGGGTAAATTTTTGCACAGAAAACTCCTTGAACCACACGAAACTTTTCACTTTTTGCAGGAAGCCATCTTTTATTTTCGAAGTTGTTGTACTAGCTTTGTATATAAAATCTATTCCATTTTATATACAAAGATAAAAGCTAATTTATGTACTAAAAATAATTTGACAGTTGCAAAATATTACCCACGGCGAATTGAGAAACTTAAACTCTGCTTACACCGGGTTATGTTTAGGAGTTGATTTTTGCAGATGAATGGTAGATTTACATGTATCTGCATTTGATTTCTGCAAAAAATAAGGGATGCCAAATTCAAAATAATATTTGTTAAATAGAACGAGAAAAGAGGCGACTGCTCTACTTTTCTTCATTTTACAGTAGTATGATGGTCCTGCTCCTGCATGACGTGGCAGTGGCATTTAATTTTGAAAAAATGAAAGGGACGTTAAAAGTACAACTTTTCATGAGAGTACAGCATTTTAAGCTAAACGTGTTTAAAAGATACTTCTAGCCTGTATTAATCTGACATGAAGGCATACTATCTATAATGCTTGGCTTAAGAATTTAACTTTATAGCTTCTAAAGACAATTTGAGGATGATGATGATGAACTCATATATAAGAGTCCTGCGCTAAATCACTATTCGTGGCAACTCTAGTTTGGACTGCTATGAGCTAAATTCTCGTTGATGTTATCTTTTCCTGTGTAATACCAAATATCAGAAATAGTAATAGATGTTCTTAGAGTTTTTGACAAAAAAGATGACGTTTTTTTATATATGTATATAATACATTAATTATATTTTTCCGCCAAAACAGCAAGACAAAACATAAGTAATAAAAAATGTTTAAAACCGAACGATAAATAATGGAATAGAAAAAATGGCAATTATACCTAAATAAATTACATACAACAAAATGTAGTGATTATATTTTAATTTATAAACAAATCTAGAACCGCTTTTTTCGAACCAAATGAATAAAAAAAAGGAGTTTTTTATTTCAAGTCTGTTCAATGAAGCTGCTCCGAACACTTAGGAACATTTTAGAGCAACATTTTGCATTCAATGACATTTTTGATGTTCCAAACTCTTCTAGTTTGTTGTTCATTGAGATAATCAAGAACAATTTAGAAGAGGAATTTTTACACTTGCTTTTAAGGTGGAACGTTTTCACGTTCACACTTTTCCAAAATTTATTTTTTAATCGATTCCATTATAATTTTTATGTCGAAAGCTAAAATATTGATTTGTTGATCACAAATTGATCAAATATTTATACAAAACGTAAGTCAAAGCAAAACTATTTATTGTTTACATTTTCAGATGTCAGATATTAAATTCATTGAACAGATTTTTCATTTTTTTATAAAACCTGAACCTATAAATAAGTATTATGAACAATTAATTATTCCATATGGAAAAAGTATCAAATATTCTAAAAAATAAAAGGCATCCCTGAAAATTGTTTTAAGTTGTCGCACCTTTAGGTTTTTGACATTTCTAACATTCGTTTTCGCCGCAAATCGACCCATTCACGATAGTTTCGCTAGCGTCAACAAATTAAAATCAAATTTCGTTTTCGTTCAAGAACATGAAATGAACCCAGTTTCAATTTCCTTCTCTCAATAGTTTTTTAAATTAATTTCCATTTAAAAAAGCACACATTTACCCATATTTCATAATAAAGTGATAAAAACCTTCTACATCCAAATTTTCAATTTAGAAATCCTAGAAAACACGTCATAATAATTAAATTCCTTCAATTAAGTGAACACAAAATTGCCGACATTAAAATAAGTGCCTTGCGTTTGGTTCTTTGTTTATTGGTAAAGATCTTATCGGATTCAGTGTTTCTGTTTACTGAAATAAATTTATATTTGGAAATACCTACACACGAACGAATTTTTCAAATCAAAACAAGTAAATCTGAGTTATTTTGAGATAAAGAAAAAATATATTCATAAAAAGTGTTTGGCACTTATTTTAAACAATCGCCACCGCGAACGCCGCCGCCGCTGCCACTGCCACTGCTCTCAGTTGCAATAACAAAGAAAAAGAAAAGAACAAACCACTTGGAAAAACAGAGTAATTAAAAAAAGCCCATCGTCCAATCTCCAATACCTGCGGAATTGTGCGCGCAGCTTGCTAACATAAATTAACAATTTATAAAGCAATAATTTCTAAGCGAAAGCGAACACGTCGCGTTGTTGCAAAGTAGTTCAAAGTACAATATTGTTTTTAATAATTTTCGCTTTTTTGGTTTTAGTTTTGGTTTTGTTTTTGACCGAGTGTGCTTTGAGTTAGAATAAAAAATTCATCATGAAAATTACTGTTACCACATTGACCGACGAGATTTTTGTTCTCGATGTATCGGAAGACTTAGAACTGGAGAACTTCAAAGCATTTTGTGAAGTTGAATCTCAAATTCCGGGGCCACAGATCCGTGTGCTTTTTAACGGACAGCCTTTGATGGATGATAAGAAGTCTCTGAAGGCATACGGTATGAGTGACGGGGATTGTGTTGTTATCCAGCCTATAAGTTCGAACAGGAACACTCCGGCTGGGTCATCTGGAGGAGGGCGCGTTTTAGGTTTGTAATTTAGGTTAAAATTAAAAAAACCTGCATAATTTGTTTTCAAGTCATCCGCCTTGAACTTTTTTTATGTGTAGGTACCTACTTTATGTCTTACGTGTTTATTTACATTTTTGCACCATCTTAAATATTTATTTCATTTTATAATTTATTGAATAATTTGAATAATTGAATATTCATAAATCCTAGCTCAAGGCTAAAAGGTCAAAAGTAATAAAGAATTCATTAGTACCCTACTATATCAACGAAATTTAACGTTTGGATAAAATATAGTTTCGGGTTTGAAAAATTATAATATTACTTGAGAAGGTACCTGGGACCCTGAGGGTTAATCCCACAATTCAAATAGAAATAAAATGATTCCATTGCATTTAAGTTCTCTCCAAGATATATATTAATATTGATTGAAAAAAAAAAAAACAAAATTATACTTTTTTTTTTAATTTTGAGTTTGAAAATAATATTTTTTTGAAAACTATTGAAATACCCAACTTTAATAAAAAAAAAGATTTCTGGATATCTAAAAAGAACATGGCGTTGTAGATCTTACCGTTATTTTAAAATATTTTTAAATAATTTTTTTCTCGTCTTAACTCAACCTACTCGTTGCAGCTTCTTTGATGCATGTTATGCACATCATCATGCATATTTATTTTATAACAGGAGACTGTATCTTTATATTCTCCTAATTAATTAGTAAAAATATCTTTCGTTTAATGTTATATTAAGCAAAATTTAATTTCTTTTACAAATAAAAGCTGCATTTGGTAGGAGTATATATTAAGTACATGCTTGATTGTTCTGATTAATTGGACATCTCACATAGTATTTGTCGTCTTTGATTCTTTAATCCGTAAAATTTGTTTGTTCTCACGCAAACTCCAAACGACGTTTAAGGTTTTGACGAGCAATATATTCCCGTAAGCCACTTTTGAGAAGACGATTGTTTGTAATCCGTGCTGTTATTTTTTGGCGTAATTGGGATGAAAAATCATCTTGAATTGCTTTACTGGTGGCAAAACGACTGACCCTATTCCATCGGACTAAAAGAGTTGTTTTCTCTTTCGTCTTGCGGTTTTCAAGGTTGTAATTCTTCTCTTCTTATTACTTTGAAGATTCGACGAATGATTACCTTTGACTTACTAAAAGCTTTCTAGTATTTAAAACAATTTTAATAAATCTTACTTGATTTTCAGTGTATGTTTAAAATATTTTCAAAAAGAACAAATGTGTATAATTGAACATTTCGTGAAATTGTGATTACGCTAAAAGATAATTATACATTGCTGAAGCTTCTTATGGGCTAATCCATAAAGTAAAGAAATGTTTTGTCTCGTATTAGGCCCGGCTGTCCACAAGAAAAATCCTGCAAGTCTATTGAAATTTAAATTAAAAACTATGTGCATACTTTAAAGTAAATATTTTAACTGTGCAGTTTTGCTCTGTTTTGAACTAGTTTTGCTTCATAAGCTTAACTTTGTTTATGCGATGATTGTTTGACAGACCAGCCTCATAAGCCAACAAATAGGAAAAAAAAATCCTCAAAACAAGAACGATTTCCTCCATAATGAAACCACATTTATGTACTATCATTTTTTATGTCGCAATATAATTTTAAAAGACAATTTAAGTGGCATTGCAGTGCAAATTTTTGTTATAATTAGATTTTGTGATCTCATTTTTTAATTAGAAAAAAAAACAACTTCCAAAATCACAACAAAATTCCTTGAGCTCATTTTTAAAAATAAAAAAAAATATATAAACATTTAATTATTCTACAGGCACAGGTGCTCTCTCGCCATTGAGTTCATTGGATTTTAGTAATATACACATTCCTGGTTCATCATCGAATGTCCAACCTAAAGAAGTAACAGTTGGCGAAGATGAAGACCCCGCAAGTGTGAGACAAATGTTCCTAACAAGTCCGGAACATTTGTCTTTGTTGAAGCAAAACAACCCACGTTTAGCAGATGCCTTGTTGTCGGGTAATTTGGATGCATTTGCAAAAGTTTTGCGAGAACAGATCGAAGAGAAGAAAGAAAGAGAAATGCAACGTTTAAGAATGTTGCAAGCTGACCCCTTTGATACTGAAGCACAACGCATGATTGCCGAGGAGATCAAACAGAAGAATATCCAAGATAATATGGCTGCAGCTATTGAGTATAACCCTGAAATATTTGGCACAGTTACAATGTTGTAAGTTGAGTGGCAAACAACAGTGCACGATCGTGTGTCTATGAATGTCCCTATAAGGTAATGGTTCTTGATTTTACTTGTCTACAGGTATATCAACTGCAAAGTAAATGGTGTACCAGTTAAAGCATTCATCGATTCGGGAGCACAGACGACAATCATGAGTGCTTCTTGTGCGGAAAAGTGTCATATAAATCGATTAATAGATACCAGGTTTGGTTTACTTGCCGTTGATGTGACATCATTATTGTATTTTATGTTTTCTTGTTTTGTTCTTGACGTAGATGGAATGGAATTGCAAAAGGAGTGGGCACGCAGCGAATTATTGGGCGCATTCACATGGTTCAGATGCAAATAGAGAACGATCATTTGACGTCGAGTTTCTCTGTGTTGGAACAGCAACCAATGGACATGCTGTTGGGATTGGACATGCTAAAACGACATCAGGTGCGAACATTTTATTATTTTTGTTTTTGATACAATAAAAAATAAGAAATTAGAATAATGATAGTAGATTTTTTTGTTTACACGAACTAATTGCAAGGTCATCAATATTTTATGTTGATTAAAGAAGCTTCAACTATTGTTAGATTTTGGCTTCGAATATTATGTAAACATTTTAGTTGTTTAAACTGTATGAAAACAGGTTGCAGTCCTTGTTGGCGAACATATTGAAATTTGATATTTTTATTATTTGCAAAGATAATGGTGAAGGAATAAAAAGTATACTCATATACATAGGTACACATTTTTTTAAATGACTTAAGTTCTTAGGTACTTGGACAAGAGCATAAAAAAGTGTTTTCCCACCTATTTTTTTTTTACTAAGCATGTGGATTAAATTTTAAAATTAAATTTGTCTGCTTTTCAACTTAAAAGTATAAACACATTTTAAATAATATCCTTCACAGATGAATATTGATCTTCAAAGAAATGTTTTACGCATTGGAACCACCGGAACCGAAACCCCATTCTTGCCTGAAAATGAACTACCAGATTGTGCTCGCCTTTCGGGTGGCTCCGATGAAATGAGTGTTGTCGAAGAATCTAAACGAAGTGCAGAAGATGATGCTATTCGCAAAGCGATTGAAGCCAGTAAAATGGACACAGGTATTTTACCGTGATCAAATAAAATCGATTTACTTTTTTTTTATTTTAAATCATCATCAGATCCACCGTCTACATCTCAATCTAATAAGCCCAAAAGTAATGACGAAAAGTTTACAGAAGCTGATGTAAATGATCTAGTGAAATTAGGTTTTAAACGCGAAGACGTTATAGCTGAACTTCGTAAACAAAATGGCAATAAAACACAAGCCACCGCAGCATTAATTGCAAAATCATTAAAATTTTAAGACAAATAAAAATCTACATCAATAATAGAATTAATATTAACAGCGAATTCATAAAAGTGTATTCACCAATAACATTTATATGAATATATACGAAGCCTATCATCTGAAATCTACCTCAGGCTCGAGCATTTACAAACATAAATTCGACATACGAGAACGTTACAAAAAGGAAACGCCTCGAAATGGAGTATAACAAAGACGGAAACGCAAAAATGGACTTTAATTACAATTATTTATCTATTTTTTTTTTTTTGAATTTATAAACTCAAAATCAACAACAGCAAACAAAATTGATTCATTCTCGCCACTGTTTTTTTTTACTATTAACTGTTATAATAGAGAAATCATTTAATTTGTTTCGAAGTCTCAACTAAGATCATCAAATAATTTTTTTCTTCTAGCGGGAGAAGTTGACTGACAGTAAGTTAAAAATAATAAAATCGATTCTTTATTCTGAATATGGAATATTTTTTCTCTTTGTATTGCATTCCGCTCCAAACATTACAATTTTGCTGTCTCTTAAAAAAAACTGTTTTTTGAAATACAATTTGTTTTCTACATAGGGTGGCCGCAAAAAAATTGATTTTGGAAATTGGTCGGGGGAACCCCATAAAATGATCAGCTTTTGCAGAGTTTTAAATAGCCAAAATTTTAACTCGATTGGATAACGGTAAATGCTGCTGACACTCGCTCAGAAATTCAAAAATCTATGTTTTTTCTCTGTTTTTTTTCGAGGAAAATAAGCTCTAGATCACAAATAAAAGGTAGTACTTTCATCAATACTAATTAAAAATATTATGAAGTATACCTACATATTATATTACGTTGAAAATAAAACAAAATTGACGGGAAATTGATAGATAGGAAGGTATTGTTTTTATTTTTGTTAAAATTATTTATGAATGTTTTACACTAATTACATGTACATATGTATGCACATACATATATAATTAATAATATAAATACTAAAAAACATTACCTATATAATTTAATGAAGAGATTTACATAAAGTGGGTTTTGAAACATTAGGATACAATTTTACAATTTTTAAGCCTTCCTTAAAATGCGGCTTTTCGGGCTAAAGATTTGGAGGTCATTTTAGAAAACCTACCTTAATTTTTAAGCGGTTAAAAAAGATCAATTTCTCTTGACAATGTTTGACCTGCCAAACCTGAACTCAAATACCATAATTGAGTTGGGTTTTATTCACTGCTACAAGCTAAATAAAACGATCAATCATATTCCTTTTCCTTATATTTCGTCAGCTGCTACTTTTCTGGCTTCTTTTTCGCCAGCAATCAAATTATTGTTACTTGCCGAGAGAAATTTAGCTGTGCCAGCTATGCAGCAATGAATAAAACACAACTCTGAGCTTTCTCAGAGATATCTTTGTCTATCTTCTGGTACTCAATGCAACTGCTTTGCATTAAGTTTTACGATAAGAACGCAGGAGTGGAATGGCATTGATTATCAAAATATAATGTTTTTTCACTTTCATAAATTGTCCTTAATTTTTTGAGAAGTAGGTTGTGCCTTGAGCTTTGCTATAAATTGAAAAATAAGTTTAAAAATGAAAAGTTAATCAAATTTTAAATAAAAGAAACGAACTCAACGAGAAACGAACGCAAAAAATTTCAATTTCAGAGATTCTACTTAAGGAATAAAGATTATGTTTGGGAACTCCCTAACCGAATGTACATACATACATATATTGTATGTATTGTATATACATATATACCTATTACTATTTATTGGTTAGTTCATTTCAACACATATGTATGTACATAGGTATGTAATTTATACATTTTAAATTCTTGAAAAATGTTCGACAAACAATTTAACGTTTGTATGTTTTGCGGTTGCTCCATTTACCATCAGGAATAAGATCTACATCTACACACATTCCACCAATGATTCAACTAAACTAACTGCAACTATAAATCTTAAAATTCAAAACAAATTGAAAATAAAGTGTTCATAATATAATTTAATTTAAAATTTACACCAAGTTTCCCAAACTTGAGTAAGTGTTACCAATTAATCTTATGTCGTTTTCAATTGGCAATCTGGAATCAGAAAAAAGCATTCTCAAAGCGTTCAATTGGGCAAAAGTGACAGTTCTAATTCTGAAAAAGAAGAGATTTCTCTTCTGGATTTGAAGTCAGAAGCAAAAACAGAATCACTCACACATTCAAAGATTTTAAATGTCACACTTGACAAATGTCATATTTTTGAATTAACAAATTGTGCGAACTGTGAAGTGATTGCTTGAAATTAAAACTAAATTATAAAAAAATGGATAATAATATTGACAATATCTTAGCAATTGTTCCTAATTTGTTAGAAACATTGTTGGAGTCGTCTTCCTCATCTTCTTCATCAGTGATGACGATGCAAGTGATGCAGTTAATTTTCTATTGCAGGAGTTTTCCAAAAAGCCAAGATTGCAAAACTACCAATACAGTCGCACCAAACTTCAAATTTTTCAGAATTAACAAAAAGTGTTCAATTGGGATTCTGCTTCTACTTCTCATTCCGGATTGCCAATTGAAAACGACATTAAATTATTAGCGATCACTTTACACAGAGCAAAGAAAAGTCAAAATAGACTATCAATAAAGTGTAGTGACTATCAACAACCGCCTAACGCGATTCCACCCCAGATAGCACCGAGAGCATTTCTTTCCTCATTACTCATTATCATTATAAACTGGGATTCGAATCATAAATATTTTTAAACTATAAATAAGTTTAGCCATCTGGGTAATAACATCGAGGATTAGGTGTTTTTTAACATGTTTTGGAATCTATTCTTTATCATTCGTTTGAACCATTTAAAAAATATCTGGATAAAATCCAATGGTTGAACCTAACTTACATTACAAAAAAACCTCTAAGCAAAACTTCAAAAATGTGAGGGCTCCTTTCAGTCTTTTAGTGGAACAGTGGTTTCAAAACAAGCTTTTACGGTACCTACGTGAAAGTCCCCATCCCCATCACTCCAGAATCTCGAATACAGCTTCGGCCTGCTCTTCACTAGTGCTATTTTTTTCATAGGGTTTAGAAAGCGGTCCATTCAGTCTGCTCTCTCTTTAGAATACCTGGCAACAGTTTTCCATCGCAATTGGATTCTGTCTTAGTGAAGCTATAATTATGCGAGAAGCATTTTTGTCAGATACCTTACATCGATCTAATAACATGGAAATTTTCATTGCAAATAGCTAGTTCACCTCCATCTTTTACTGCTCGACGGTCCAGAAAATCATTCCATTCTAAAAACAGTACCTTGGAATCTATAAATGAATTTTCTCTTTTCAATACTTGATTGAAAAGTAGTTAAAGCTAAAATTATTAACAATTCAAATTCAGTTTTTACCGATAAAAATGAAAAATGATTTACGCTGCGCACGGATGACGAATGATTAATACATATCTACTCGTAGATGAGAAGGATTAAAGATTTGAAATCATTAAGGTTAAGTCTGTGGAAATAGAAGTCAAGTCAATGTGAACACTGCCATAACTACCAGCTGTCAAAAATCTTTTTTATACAGAAGTTGTAGTGGCGATCCTTATCTATTGTACGCATTTGGAAAGTAAACTCACATACCATAATTATTATATATTATAAGAAACAAAAAAAATAAAAACTGAATTCTTTTCTTGTATTTCTTAAATGCATTGAATTCTTTCTATGCATTCAGGGCATATGTCCATCCAAAGTGTAGGCGTAAGTTCAGAATAGAACATTTATTTCAACATAAACGAACTAACCCATTTCCAGTCGCGTTTTCCAAGTCAACAAAAACTTCTTGGAATGACATTTCTATTCTAAATTTTTTCGCACGATAAAAATATATTTCTTTTCATAGCAAAATCAAATATTCCATATCCAAAGTATAGTTCTATCCAAATAAAGAAGCAATTTCGCGAGGTAAGATCGCTTTATTTTCGATAAAATCAAAAACAAACTCTTGATATTTGAATTTTCTATAAAAGCCGCCATAAAAAAAATACAAAGAGCATGTTATCATCTTCTGACGAAGACTCGGATGGCTCCGAATCAACAGCCTCTGAGCAGTTCGAGACGGTTCCAGATGAGGAGTCCGCCCAAGACCAAGATGAACCGCCACCCAAGAAAGTCAAAACCGAGTGGTCTAAGAGCTATTCAAGCACAGCCTTCAAAATGATGGCCAACATGGGATACAAAAAAAATCAGGGTCTTGGTAAACTGGGGCAGGGAAGGCTGGAGCCAGTAGAAGCTGCCAGGCAAGACGGTCGACGTGGTTTGGGATTGAAACTTGAAAAAATATCGAGCGCCGCAGAACAGTGGCGTGAGAATTTAGAGGAAGTGCAAATCCCAGAGAGAATTGACTGGATCCAAAACCATTCGGATGATTTGGACAATTTGTCAATGGAAGATCTTTCAGATTGGGTACGTCAGGCACCAAAAAAAGAAATTATAGATGACGAAACAAACTTTTGCGAACCAGAAATCCTACGCAATGTTCTCAGCTCGAAGAGCGCATTCGATGAGTTGGATGGCAACGATATGAGAAGGGCTCGCACGCGCTCTAATCCATTTGAAACTATAAGGGGCTCAATTTTCCAAAACCGTGCCGCCGTGAAGATGGCCAATATAGACTCTCTGTGTGACTTTATGTTCACAAATCCTAGAGACAAAAATGACACTTCTTTGGTCAAGGATAACGACCTGTTGTATTTTGCTGACATATGCGCCGGTGAGTTATATGAAGAGTCTCCGTAGATTCGAAAGTTATAGTTGTATTTGTAGGTCCTGGAGGTTTCACAGAGTATGTTCTTTACAAAAAAGGATGGCAAGCCAAAGGCTTTGGATTTACATTGCGTGGTCAGAATGACTTCAAGTTGGACAACTTTTTTGCAGCATCTCCAGAGACTTTTGATCCTTTTTATGGCGAAGCCGGCGATGGAGATATCTTCAATCCGGCCAACCAAACATCTTTTGCCGAGTACGTTCTTAAAGACACGGAACAAGCTGGCGTTCACTTCGTTATGGCAGATGGAGGTTTTTCTGTCGATGGCAAGGAGAATATTCAGGAGATTTTATCAAAACAATTGTACATGTGTCAATGTCTGGTAGCACTTAGCATTCTGCGCGACAAGGGTCACTTTGTTTGCAAACTGTTTGATCTTTTCACGCCTTTCAGTGTAGGCCTTGTTTATCTCATGTTCAAGTGCTTCGAAGAGATAAGCATTTGCAAACCAAACACTAGTCGTCCAGCCAACTCAGAGCGTTATCTTATATGTAAGTGGAAGAAGTCAAACACAGAAACCGTGCGGCGACATCTGTCGTCGATAAATCAGGATATGTGGGACAATCCAAATGCGGAAATGGATGTACGTGAATTGGTATCTCTGGAAGTTTTGTTTCGTGACAAGGAATTCATTGAATATGTCACTGAGAGCAACAACCGCCTGGGCCATAATCAGATCGTAGGACTTATCAAAATTGCGGCATACTGCAACAACCCCGACCTGAAAGAACCACGCCAAGCGGAATACCGCAGTAAATGTTTGAAACTCTGGAATTTACCGGATAAAATGAGACAAGCACCAGAAATGAAGAGCCCAGATGCCTTACTTACGGAATTGCTAAGTGATTCGAATGGCGATAAGAACTTTATGTCAGTTCAAGCAGATAGGTTGGATAGCAAAGAGAAGCTATGCCAAAAATTCATCAATCCCACAGATTGGTATTTCGTTCCTATATCGCGCAGCGAAGATAACGCCCGTGATGCTGCGACGTTCTTTCTAAGCCGTGGAAGAGGTATTATCTTAAAGTGGTCAGCAACGGGGCGCTGGGAGCAGTGTGACTGTGTTCTGGAGATGTCTCCGAAAACTCTTATATATGGAGAGATTGTACAGGAGCAGATCGGCGAAGGAAGTAAAGGCATAATGGTGCGAGCCTTACACATAATTGACGGTATTTGCTTAGGCGGAGTTAAAATTGCTCGAATGCCCCTAAAGGAACGGCTTAAGCTCTGTGACAAGTTCGCTCGAAGCCTCAATAAACCCAACAAAAAGGCAACAAGTATAGATGGCAATCACGTTCAAATGACACCAATTCGATGTAAGAAACTTATTCCACTGTCTGAGTTTAACAATTTCTTCCAACAAATGCGTCCATATAAGATGAAAAACAATAGCTATGAACGTTTGGGCATACGAATACGGTCCGGTGATGATACAGCAGAACGGTTTTACGTAGTTGGTGGCATGATGTTCCTCCATGAGTTGATTGAACAATTTGTGTCGGCCATCTCAAGCAGACACAACACAGTTTATTATTACAACCTTCAGTCCAAGGAATCATTCTTCCTAAACCATTTGCCAAAGGAAATCAATGTTTTTAGTTCATTCAAGAATTGTTTCATCCAACGTCTATTGTGGAAGTGGACAAATGTGTGTCAAGTGCACGAAGTAGTATCAAAGGAAATGCGCGAAAAAGGCATTGCTTACCGTATGGACTTTTGTGAATTCCTTCAAGAACGTTTAAAACGCTAACATTAAGGAAAGAATGATTTGTAAGGTGGAGAATTTTAGCTTTTAGGTAGTTTTTCTTCTATCAATAAAGTTATGTTTCTAGAACATAAAATATGAAGTTTTTTTTTAATAAAGGTATAACTGCATTCATACACTTTTGTCAAAAGTAAGAAGTAAAAACAATGCATCGAAATACTAATGCTTGTAAAAAACCTATTTTTTTGATAAAAAAACACTTATAAATCTTTTTTTTTTTGTAAGCTGTCTGGCATAAACTGAATTCAACAAACACATTGTTTTGCTGAAGCATAGGAGTGAATTTAAATTGGATTTCGATCTGAACTTATACTTTTTTAATTTCCAATTCAATGCAGTAATTGGACGCAATTTGGGCACATATTGAGCCACAAGGTATGGCATTCTGTTTAGCTTTACTCACAGAAAAATACTTAATAAATTTCGACTTGTCGTTAATACAGAGAATACTTTTAAAGTTTTGAGATGAAAATAAAACGATCTAGCCTTCATTTTTTAAATAAACAACAGCTCAAACAGTTTCAAACTTAGTGCCAACCCAAAGTTTACAACACTTAAACAAATATTAGAACTTAATGTTGTAATATGTGTGTGTGTGTGTTTTTTTTTAAGAAATATTTTTTTGAGATTTGTACATAATTACATTATGTATGTACATAATGTATGTATGTATGCTTTTCCCTTTTGAAAAGTGCTTTTTAATGCTGCTCATCCCAAGCAATAATTTTCATTAAATTTCAATTCTTGAATTACCATTGTTAGTTCCGAATCACTCAACCAAAATACTTTTGTAACATTTTGTAATTTTTGTGTTGAGTAAAATCCAATTTATTTATGTTTTGCATCCTTTGTTTTTTTTTAACTAGAGTTACTTCTTGCATAAATTACAATGATCGTTTATTTAAAATTTATTACAAGTTATAAATAAAGTTTACTTTAAACCGAAACAGGTTTTATTTTCATATCTGAATTTAATTTAGATCAGTGAGCTTAAAAACAAATAATAAAAAGGGGTCAATTTAATTGTTTTTATATTTTTGTAAGCTTTAAACTTGTTTTGAAAAAAAAAAATGAAATGCAATTATTTTATTATTATTTTTGTTATCGGAGTTAATGTTTTTGGATTATCAGATCATGTTTGAGAAATTTTAAAATGTCGTTGGTATAAAAGAGCAAAGCAATGTAGAAGCAGTATCAAAAGCCATTTTTAATTCCTTGAAGACATCCAAATCAATATTGTGAAAATATGAAAGTAAGATTTTTTTTGTATGGAAAAGAAAGCATTTATACTAAATTATATTAATTTATTTATACAGCTTTTCTTGTGCATGGTCATATTGGCAGTTGCTGCAGCCAAAGCAGACGAGGCTTTTGAGTCTCCGGAAGCTGAGGCATCCCAGGCTAAGACAGTCATACTTTTACAGCCAAAACCAACATTGGCTGCATACAAGCCAATACCAAGAGCTATAAAGCCTATTCAACCAACGTATGCACCACTGAAAATAGCGAAGCCAAAAGCAGTAGTTTTATCAGTAAAACCTAAACCATTGCGACCACAACCAACATTGGGGCCATACAACACAATTGGAAATAAGGTTGTTCCAACTGGCGCCCGCAAGCCCATCAAGCCTCTTCAGCCCACCATTAACCAAAAAGGTGGCGCTTGGTGGGGATAAATCAAAGAATCCACAACTTTTAATGTTTTCCAAGGAATATGGTGGTTTAAGATAAGCAAACAATTTTCCTTGATAAAAAACTTTTTTTGTAAAATTTAAATATGTACATACATACATACCTATATGTATAACTTTTTTAATTCAAAAAATATTATGTACTTGCATTCAAACCCGCTTTTTATATTAAACTCTATTCTGCTGAATGACAAACAATAACCACAGATTGCTTCAATTTTTGTACAAAACGTGGTCAATGTTTAATTCAAGTAGAATACATTTTACTGGAGTGAAAAGTAGCCTATGAGCTATTCCAGAATATAATTTATCTCTGTGCCAAAGTTTATCCAAATCCGCTCAGCCGTTCTAGTGTGATTGGAAAAAAAAAATCCATCCCACAGGAACTATACATTTTACCGTGATAAAAAGAAGGCTGGTATATAAATTATCAAGTCTTTGAAAACTTTTCAATTGTAGGTTATAAAGTAATATGTAAACAAAACTGCAAACTTCCAAATCACATTTTAGTGAGGCAATTTCAGTTCCTTCTAAAATCTCTACTTAAAACATTATACAAACTTAGCTTGACGATTCCTATCCCCTTCTGATCTGTTCCCAAATGTATTATACTATGCTTATTAAGATATCAGATGTTGATATTTTTTAAAAATTTTCTTATAACTTACAATAGAAAATGAATGGTAGACATCTATATATGTACATACATATATAAAAATGAAGTCCTAATTCCTCTGGTCACGCCATAACTTCAGAACGACCTTACCGATTTCATCCATCTTTTCTTTATAAGTTTTCTGATACATTGGTAAAGGTTCTAGAAAAAAAAAAACAGAAACAAAAAGTTGCACACTAAATTAGGCCATTTAAGAATTAAGTTATTTTAGGGAACGTGCTACTGAGTATAAAAACTTTTCTGATATACATAAACTGAGAGCGTTTGTAATAATTTTAATTCGTATGAAATATTTTTTTTTTTTAACTTTCCATAGGGAGTTATTGTAATCGGTCCGATTTGTCAAATTGAAATCTCTGACAAATCTGGACGTTTTATGGTTCCTAGAATCTAAATTCGTCATTTGTAGAGAGATGTATGTGTGTGTGTGTGTACGTACGTTCGTATGTTCGTACGTTCGAAATCCCTTTTTCGTTAACGATATCTCAAGAATGAATAAAGAATGAAGGAAAAATGATATCATCTTCACAATAATTTCTTACTAAAGAAAATACTGTCCTTAACATCAGGTAAAATTTTTGAAAAAAAATTGAACAGACAGTTTTTGTACAAAAAATAAAAAAGTACAAAAAATTCTACCAAAAGGTGGTAAAAAATGTTTTTTGACTTGAATATCTCGAGAATGAGCATCGATATTGACTTCAAACTTATATTTATACAAAATACAATTATTAATATATGTATGTAACAATTTTGACAAATATCGAATTGATATTTTTTTACGAAAAATAAAAAACTAAAACCGAAATTTACAGAAAAGTGACAAAAATTGTTTTTCGACTTAAATATCATCACAACAAGCAATGATGTTGACTTCAAATGTATTTTATTTTCAACATAATACATTTGTCAAAAATTAAAAAATGATAAAATATTGACGAATATCAAATTGACATTTTTGTACAATAAATACAAAATGGGAAGTTATCAGTGTGGGTCGCACCCAGCCTCTTTTTACATAATATTTGAATTTGGGTTTCTAAAAATGCCACCAACCAGGCGCATATACACTTACATATACATATGTAGGTCGTAGAACTTTCAAGGCTACAAGTCAAAGATTGTTTCGACCAAGTCAAAGTAAAGTGCAACGCGAAGCCCTAAATGCAGCTAAACAAAATAGATCGAATTGAATTTCTGAATTTAATCCAAACTGAGCTGTATTCAATTATACCGTGGCAGTCACTTAAGTTTAAATATTAGTTGTCAGTTTTTATTATCTAGCAGGTTCCTTATTGCCAAACACCACCGGATAGTGACCACAAATTTTTGCAAATTTATTTTATGGGCCATTCAGCAAGACAAATCGATCAGCGCTGTGTACACAACAAATCGGTGAACACAACAATAGCTGTGTTTTATTTTCCCTGTGATCTAGATCAGATCATCTATTTATTAACATTACAACAACAAAACGAAATCCTGTTTTATGCTTGGATCTATTTTTTAGATCCAAAAATTAGATTTGAAATACAAAAATAACATAATGATGATCCGAGTTGTTTTATTTTCCTTGATCTAATCCAGATTGGATCATTGCTATAATAAAACACAGCCAATATGGAAAATTCCATCGACATTGTTCACGTTCGAATTGAATATTAATAGTTAAGACAGAACGTCTATTGGGTCAGCTAGTTTGCAAATAAATATAAATGAGGTTTTTGTACAGAAAACATCTTTGACGGCAATCCTTTCATCGCTTAACGCATGGCAATTCTGTTCTTTTCTTTATTTAGACTGTTGTATCGTTCATTTAGAAACTGATCTCTGTTGTAATTATGATGAACGTTTAATTGTATGTATGTACATATATGCATAACCTTTTTGAGATATGTAACTCAGAGCAGAGGTAAAAAAGCATGTCGTTAATCACTCTCGTAAATATTTTATTCAATCAGTGAACATGAGTTGGTATACCTATGGTTGCATTTACATATATGCTCCATGATATTAATTTAGGTTCCAAATTTAAATACATCTACTCATTTACATACATAGTTTGTATGTACTAATACAGCAAAATATTATACATTTAAACACTTAAAAAACAAAGAAAGCAAACAGAATCCAAGTGATATTGAATTTTGTATAAAAAGACCGGTCCTATTGACTTAAACAAATCATTTGCACTTTAATATTCATTCAGGTACCTACCATCTTCCAAGTACACCTCGTATAAAATCAATTGACATGAAGTTCAAGGTGGGTGTTTTTTGTTAAATTGATAATATTGAGTTTGTGTGTTATATTTCTTTTAATTTTTAAATTACAGGCAACACTTGTTATAAATTTAATATTTGTTATATTGCTATTTATTACATTGGCGAAATCTTCTTATGCACCAGTGCTTATTCACCAGCCAGCAATTCACCAGGGAAGTCCGTCTGGCTCGACGAATCATGGCGGGAGCTCATCATCAACGTATTCTTCAAAGAACCTTGCTAGGTCAAAAAATAACAGTGGCTTGTAAAACTCAAGCAAGCTCTTGCTTTAAATAAGAGAATTATAATATTCATTTGCAGTAAATAAATTGTATTGTTTAACGTCAACTATTGTGTGAGTAAAAAAAAAAAACAATATACATACTCGTATTATCATCGTTTATTAATCTTATGCACGTAGATATTATATTTTCATAAGAAAATCAAATCAGACAGGGTGTTGGAATGACATTTTTGATCTGAACAAAAGATATGTACATTTACTCTTGATTTCATTTCAGAAACTTAGATTCAAAACAAGTAGAGTTTGCAAGTATGAAATTGGTACTCCGGATTTCAATTGTTCGTGGATAACAATTTTTTTATGACTTAACTGTTTAAAAAATCATACCTTACTTACTTTCCTTTTTAATGGAAAACGATAATTTTGTACGATTTGTAGTCCGTACAATTCGTACTGGCGTAATTCAGACTTCGTGGAAAATTAATGTTTATACTGTATGTCGTTTTTGAGCTGTGCCAATTCCTAGCTCTAGAGGCACAAAGAACGTTACTTAATTTTTTACGATTGTTGACCAGAATGCAACTTTATTGGGAATTAGTCATTCTATAATATGGAAAAAAATAGTATCCCAAAATGATAAAGTTTAGAAGTTGTCACTAGTCGTAGCAACATTTTTTGTATAAAATCAAAAAATTGATAATCTCCTGAAAATTAGCAAATATTGACTTACCCACGGCGAATTGTACTCGTATGACTTGTTTTTGCTTTATGAATGTTTTATTTAATTTATTTTTGTTACTTTACTTCTTATTTGAAATAAACATAGCAATATAAACAGAAAATTATTTTAAGTACTCTTTTTTAGAGTTAAATTGTATAAGTTCTATGGCGTTTTCAATTGGCATTCTGGAAGCAGAAAAAAGCATTCTAAAAGCCTTCAATTGGCAAAAGTGACAGTTCAGAAGCAAAAACAGAATCACTCACACATTCAAAGATTTTAAATGTCACACTTGATAAATGTCATATTTTTTGAATTAACAAATTGTGTGAATTGTGAAGTGATTGCTTGAAATTAAAATTAAAATATAAAAAATGAAAATAATATTGAAAATATCTTAACAAGTGTTAATAATTTGTTAGAAACATTGTTGGAGTCGTCTTCCTCATCTTCTTCATCAAATGATGACAATGCAAATGATGCAGTTAATTTTCTTTACTATTAATACAGTTACACCAATGACCAAACCTCAAAATTTTCAGAATTCAAAAAAACTGTTTAATTGGGATTCTGCTTCTAATTCCAATTCCGGATTGTCAATTAAAAACGACATTAAACTTTTGAAGAATGGCCGCAAATGACAGACAAATGTCGTTTGAAGTTTTAGTGTTAACGTTATATTGAATTAACTAAAAACTAAAAGTTGTACAGGTTGAAGGTTAAAAACTAGTAGCACTAGGTGCAAGTCATACAAAATCCCGGAAAATCATCTCTCTTACACAAGAAATCATCCCTGATTAATACAAACTAAGACGTTTTGATTTTTTTAATTTTAAAGACTGAAAAAAAAAAAAAAAAATAAAGTCCAATACGATTTTCAAACAGCAAAATACTTACAACGTCAGAATGTCAAAACATACATTACTAGATATGTACCTACTAGTATAAACATTTTTAAAGTTGTTAAAATGATTTTTCAACTTAAAAAATAACTGTGTTGTTTAGGCCCGTTTGCTGATACGAAACTTAAGAGTTTATGTTATACGCTTAAGTGGAACATTAAGTTTTGCAACAAACTCAAACCTAAACATAAAAGTCCTTAGGTGATACTTAACATATATTTTATAAAATGAAGCACATAAATTAATATATACATAAGTATGCCATAAAGGAATTGAAGCATCCATAAAAATAATTCTTTGATTTTCGGTATTATTAATTTTCAACGCGTTTAATATAAAAAATAAATACATCGATATTCTAGATGTATGCGATGACGTGGAAATCATTTGGAACGTGGAAATTTGGAAGTAGGAATTTATCGTCAAATATAAATATAAGGGATATGAATATTTGTCATCATTTTCGGTTATCAAAAGAAATGACAATTGTGGTCTCATAGAAAATAGAAAGCTTATTGGAATATCCATCAAACAGGTATAGTATAAGGTCATTTTTAAATTAAGATACAATTGAAATATGACATATATTCAAAAACAACTCCAGTGCTCTTAAAAATCAACTTTTGGTTGCTTTGTAACTGAAAACCATCTTCTTAGCATTCCTGATTTTATAGGAATGCATATCTCGACAGTTATGGACTCAATCGTCTACCTCTTAACAACTGCGTAATAATTGGTCATACGCAAGATGTCTCGGCAAATGTGGGACGCAAGCCGGGAGCGGAAAATCCTCTAGCTAACCTTCTGCATAACGACCAGAATCTATATACGGCTTTAATGGCCAGAAAAAGGCGGTAAAACGCACCATCTATGGCGCCTAAAAGGGTGGCCAGGGAAACTACAAACAACAGCAACCGATTCCATCTTTTGGCGGAAAGGGATGATGACATCGCCCCAGCACCGGACACTTTGGAGAGTTCAAGAGGAGCTCTCTTTAGCAAGAAAAGATACAGTTATGAAAACACCGATAATGCCAACGACATTGCAGCCCGCATGATGGATTCCTGGTGCCCACCCATATTCTGAAAAAACAATAATGGAATTTATGAGTAAGTCAAATAAAAATTTAAGTGATGTTAAATTTACTAGTATTGGTTACGGTAAATTGAAATTTTTTGTAAGGGAAACTGAACTGCACAGCTTCTTTATTGATCAGTTCAAGAAAACGGGGATAAAGGCCTTCTCCTTTAAACCTAAGAATTTAAAGAAATTCAACTGTGTCCTCAAGGGTATCTCTCATTTTTCCAACAGCATAATTTCGGTAACAATTGGCTCAATTCCCCTCAACTCTAATTACTCCGCTGCGCTGGTCTCCTTGCACTTGTGTCTATATACATCCCCTGCAACGCTGGTCCCATTTTAACTTCCGCCCTGAACGCCTTACTCTCTTCTTTACAGTCTTTTACTTACATTATAATTGGTAGAAACTTTAACTCGAGACACCCGCTTTGGGGTGAGTCAGTCACTAACCAAAACAACACAAGTATTGTTATTCCTACAACCAGAAATCTAACCAATTCAGAAATTGACGGCTTAATTGAGACAACAACCTCTGCAATAACCTCTAGTATGGAAACCCACAGCAAGTCATCTGCTCTGCGGAACAACTAGTTTAACGTAACTGAAACAACTCTGCAGCTACTAAAAATCAGGAAAATTTGCAAGCAGAAACTAAAAAGAATTTTCCACCACTTTGGTGACCACATTAAACAGTTCTATAAGGAGTTATCTGCTCGTATAAGTTGTTTCAGTAAGATCATTAAAGACAGGATTAGATTGGATCGACCAAATTACTGGAAGAAAGAGAAAGTCGAACTCAGCGTATGATCTATGATGCCTTATCATTTGGTGGCAGAACCTTCGTCTCCTCTTCTGAAAAAGTGGAAGCGTTTAAATCTTTTTATTCTGATTTGTACTCCCAAAAAACTTCATCTAACGACATTGATTCCTACATTGAAGTTACAACCTTCTATAGCTCCTTCTGTGCCTGGAATGAAAATCTCCAGATCTCCAATTTTTCACCCTCAAATACATCTGATGACACAACTGATATCCGTTTTACGTCCTCCAATGCCAAAAAACAAAAACTCCGCGGGACCAGACAAAAACTCTAACTACATATATCTTACGTAAAGCAAAAACCAACACTGGCCCAATTCCTCACTACAATATTCAATAATTGCATTAACAACTGCTACTTTCCAGTGAAATAGAAAGAAGCTGTCCTAATCCCCATAAAAAAAAGTAACACCCCCAGTACAATAAACAACTTCCGACCTATTTCTCTACTATCCAACTTAGAAAAAATCCTTGAAAAAGTAATTCTAACCAAAATGCTCAACTTTCTTAAACTAGCTAATCCCGTACAAGCTCAGCAATTTGGTTTCAAGCGTGGCCACTCCACGGATCACGCCCTCCTCTACTTCCAGGATAAACTTCTGAGGAATCTTAGAGACAAAAATAGTATTAGTGCCTACGCCCTGGATTTAAAGAAAGCTTTCGACTTGGTCTGGCATGTGGGTCTTATTTATAAACTTCATGAACTCAATATCCCTTTGTTCCTTACCAAATAAATTCAAAATTTCCTATCTAACCGTAGCCTCTCAGTGCTTTTCGAAAAAGAAACCTCCCCTCCCATTTCTATTAATGCAGGTGTCCCTCAAGGATCTATTCTGGGGCCCCTTGTCTTTAATCTCTACCTACATGACTTTCCAATTCACCACCAAAATTCCAAAGCAATCCTTTTGCAGATGACACCATTATTTAAAGTCCAAATAAATGCCCACAAACAGCCCTAAATTCAGTAATATCACCCCTTAATGTAATAATTCCATTGTATGAAAAATGGGGAATCGCCCTTAACCTTAACAAATGCGAACTAATATGCTTCCGCAACACCTCCGGTAGAGGCCATCGCCTGGCAGTAAAGGAGAGCCCTAACCTTAACCTCTTCATTAAGAGCAAGCAGATTCCTTTAAAAAAATCCATTTAATATCTAGGTATAAATTTACATGAAAGGCTAAAAATTAATCCTCATGCAAGAAAAGCATTGAATAATAGCAGGGCCGCTGCCGCTAAGCTTAAAACATTGCTTAATTCCAAACATGTTGAGAGCAGAACTAAACTTCTCATGTACAAGACATTAATCCGTCCCGTCATATCCAGTGGATTCCTTACATGGTTCCAAATCACTCCCAACGAACGTTGCACTTGAACTTCATAGATTTAAACGTCTTTATTATTAGGAAGAGTATTGGCAAAAAACGTAGACCTTCCGGAAAATGGTACAGCAACATTAGTCGGCTATCTCATTCTCCTAGCCAAAAGAAGAATACCTGCTTTACAGGAATATTTATAATGACAACATTAATAATGGTCTATCAACGACAGATACTCATACTACATTATCTATCCAATCAGCATCCTCACTGAGAGTTCCAGCGCTTTTTTCAAACCTCCATCGACGACCTGTCCTCCTCCTCCTTTTACAAGAAACAGTTAGATAATACCTACAGAGGCTGAGCAATTTATATCCTAGATACACAGTAACCTTAGCATAATGTACAACTATGTATAATATATAATACAAATTCAAAATACAAAATACAAAACAAATATACAGTTCAAGAACTTTTCCTAAATATGTAAAGTATAGTTAGGTATAAGTTCCTACTCAAATGTGACTATTTACTACAATTAAGTATACCATTAAGCTCTAGATACATATAAGATCTTAACTATGCTGTCAAAATTATTTAACAAACTATTCATATCTTAATGTGACATGTTACCTAAAGACTGATAAACTTAATTTAAATAATACAACTAGTACAAAAGAAAGTAAAGTTAACGCAAATGACATAAATCATAAACAATGTAAAAGAAAAATTAATTATGTCAATTTACTTTACACAAAAAAAAGGTTGAAAAAGGTTTACAAGTGTATACAAAAAAAAACTCAATAAAATACATACAGTGACCGAAATAAGTATAAAGACAGTCATTCTCAAAATGATCAATATATGACGTAGGACCTAAAAGTTCCCAGAGTTATGCAATGTTTATATTCACTAAACTCTTGTTAAATGAATTTTCTCTTAAATACAAAAGGATACCAGATCCCCGATTTCTGTTGATAGAAAGGTTAATTTGTCAATAAATTTAGAAATAGAAGCGAAAAAAATGCGAAATAAATAGAGATAGTCAACATTTTATTCATTTTAACAACTAATTATCTACCATTTTTGAAAGTGAGTACATTTTATAACCTTCCTGATTTTCAATAACTTGAAAAATCCTACTCGGCATCGAATTTATCAAGTTTTGGGGGACTCCTTCGTTAATCTTCAACCTTGTGTCGGTAATTGCAGTTTTAAGGTCTGTTACATTCCTATACTACTTCCATTTGAATTAATCTCTCTGGCCATTATACCCCAAAAAATTTTCAATGGGATTAAGGTCAGGGCTTCACGATGTCCATGACAAACAATGAATTCTACTGACTTCAAACCGTTCACGAACACAACTAGGGTTATGAACGGGAGCATTGAAAAATTAGATTTTCACCGACAGGAGTGTCTCTAAATTCATTCCAGGCATATTCCAGCATCTCTCTGTATGTTTGGCCATTCAGTTTGGGTCATACATACATCAAAGGAATTTCATCAAGAAAACCAAAAGCATCCCAAATCATAACACTAATAGCTTTTTCGTCCCTCAAATCACGCCAATAATACCTAAAACCATCGAAGCTATCCAGATTCAATTTTTTCTCGTCACTAAAAATGACTATTTTCCACTCCTTGGTCCACGCCATGTGATCCCCCAAACCTTATTCTTGCTTCTTTGTGATGTGGTTTTTTCATCATTTTTGTGTAACGAAGGTTATGATTTGCCTTCAACACTTGCTGCAATCTTCTAACAGTAACGTGGATGTCTAATTTACCTTTAATCTGCCTAGCATTTAGCTTATTCCCCCTTTCTTTATGACAAATCATATTCTTTTTTCGAGAGGTCTAAAGACCTGGTCGACCAGATCTGGCAGCAGCATTATAGTTTCCATCTATAGATTAAGGAAATTACACGCAACGGAAACAGATCATCCAATTTTTGTGGCAATCGATCTATAGTATATTAGATAACCCATATTCCTTATGTTTTGTAATAATTGCCCTTTCCTTTCTTCCGCCGTCAAATGAGTTCCGCGAGGCATTGCCAAATAATAAATTCTTAAAAAACAATTTTCAAACCACTTAGTGAAATTTACCTCTACAATAACTTAAAAATATTTACTCAACTTTTTAGTTTAGAAAAAATTGCAAGAAAATCGAAATATTGAGAAAAGAGGCCGTCTTTTTATACTTATTTCGAAATTTCTGCACTATTTTTCGTATAATAAAAACTAATCACCTTATTTTTCAGGATTTTTAAGGATAAAGATATCAATTTATTATTGTATTTAAGAGAGATGTTTATTTATATAATACTAGCAGACTCGCCCACGCGTTGCTGTGGCTAAGATTTTTGTTAAATTGTATTGTAGTAAACTATTTTTGAGGGGAACAGTACCCTGTTTAAAAATATTTATTGAAAAAAATTGACAGACGTGCCTCGCTCAATGCAAATTGTGTATACCAGCACCAAAAATTGAAAAAGTACGAACAATTGAATTTCACTGTATTTACTTAGATACTATTTAGGTCCTCAGACCTACGAAGTCCGTTGGTGTTCCCTAGCGGGGCATAGGGCCTCAACTACTCATACTCTCTATCGTGTGCGGTATCCAGCGATGTATTTCAGCTACCTCCAGCTCTTTCCCAATCTTGCAGATTCCTCCTCAACTGTTCTCCTCCATGTGCTTCTTGGTCTACCATCAACTCTTCTTTCTTCTTGTGTGAGTGGGTATTTAGCTTACTTCAAAATAAATTTAACTTGTACTCTAGCGGTGCTATTATATTGTAGCTTACATGAAACGTACAATAGCGCCATCTATTGAATACGTACTCAATCCATTACATATCGCCATCTTTTAAAATCATTTGGAGCTAACAGATAATTGTGACTGTCAAATAATAAATTGAGATGTAAGCTACTCTGTAAAGAAATTCGCTTAAGGCCCCATCTGTTCTAGACTTATGGAAACTACGATCAATAACAACAATCAACGTTGTTGATCAGTTTATTATTAATTATTAATTATTAATTATTGGGACCGTTAATTTAAATAATAACTATCCTATCATCTAAGTTGGACCAAATTACATATATATGCCAACTTTCATGAATATCAGTTGAGTTGTTTTTGAGTTCATTCAGGACATACACACGGACATTGAATTTTTATATATTAAGATATAAATATATGTATAAATAAACATTGCATAACTTTTGGAACTTAGGTCTTAGGTCAATTTGAACAGTTTAATGTCGTTTTCAATTGGCAATCCGGAATGAGAAGTATGTAGAAGCAGAATCCCAATTGAACACTTTTTGTGAATTCTGAAAAATTTGAAGTTTGGTGTGACTGTATTGGTAGTTTTGCAATCTTGGCTTTTTGAAAAACTCCTGCAATATAAAATTAACTGCATCACTTGCATCGTCATCACTTGATGAAGAAGATGAGGAAGACGACTTCAACAATGTTTCTAACAAATTAGGAACAATTGCTAACATATTGTCAATATTATTATCCATTTTTGTATAGTTTAGTTTTAATTTCAAGCAATCACTTCACAGTTCGCACAATTTGTTAATTCAAAAATATGACATTTGTCAAGTGTGACATGTAAAATCTTTGAATGTGTGAGTGATTCTGTTTTTGCTTCTGACTTCAAATCCAGAAGAGAAATCTCTTCTTTTTCAGAATTAGAACTGTCACTTTTGCCCAATTGAACGCTTTGAGAATGCTTTTTTCTGATTCCAGATTGCCAATTGAAAACGACATAAGTATCGCTGTCTTTATACTTATTTCGGTCATTGTACATACAAGAGAAATCTCTTCTTTTTCAGAATCAGAACTGTCACTTTTGCCCAATTGAACGCTTTCAGAATGCTTTTTTCTGCTTCCAGATTGCCAATTGAAAAAGCCATTACAGGACTGCTAGTTTGCCTAAGAAAAACTACTTCCTTTATTTTAAAACATCAAAATATTAAATACATTTTGTTATGTACATATATGTACACGTACATTCAATAAATCCTCTTAATTTTTGTGACACTATGAGAAAGCTTTTCAAAATTGAAACTTATAAAATTTAAATTCGATCTACTATGATCCAAGAACGTCTTGGTCTTGTCAATCTCTCAGTTTTATCAATTGAAAGAAAAGTTTCACGGAAATTGATTTCAATGATGTCATGGAGGAGTTCAGCAGAGTGAAGGCACGAAAACATTTATAAAATACATTGGTGGTCCAGTATAACGAACGATATAATTTTCAGAGTCTATTCGTTATTTTCATACAATCTTTAGGTAAATAAAAGTACAATTGTAATACATACAAACGTAGTAAAATAAATACATACATACATTACATACATAACTTTCTTTACATATATAGAATACATAGTGCATACAAATATTTGTTTATTTATGAGACAAAATCGTTAATATGTATTTGCTTTTTTGGGCGTTGAGTTTTTTATTGAATGTCTCTGCCCATAAAGCATAAACTTCTTAGAACTAAGACTTTGGAGTTTTCAATGCCCTTTTGTTCTGCCCATTGGAAGCAATTGTCAAAATTTTCAGCAGTTTCGTGATGATTGCTTCAATTGTAAGACGTTTGCTCGACATCTTGCAGAACTTTCTTATTCAGCATCAGACATGAAACTGAGAAACCATGTAAAATATTTCAGGCGCCAAAAAACGTAAAACAACAAAAAATGGGACTAAAATCTGTTACAGTTTTGTGCATAGCGAACGGAGCAACTGTTTACATACACGAAGACGAATACGTAGGACATATGTATGTATGTACGTAAGCAAGCGAAAAAAAACACTTGCGTAACGGGAAATTGTGTTTGTATCTTCCAATATTATCATGAACATACATGTTAGTAGATATAATAACATTAGATTTTCTTGTTCCTCCTACATTTCATATTATTAATTATAAAAAAAATTAATTGAAAAAGTTTATGTTTCTATTTAGAAGTTTTTTATTATGAATTTAAAAGTACATAGTACCAATCTGCTTTAGGTACTGCTTCTCACTTTCTTAGTCCTTTAAAAATCACGTTTTGTTTAAATGTGCAATTTTTTTTGCACTCTACCTGCTTAATGCTGATATGCATTCTTTCTAAACCCGTAAGTAAGTGTATTATAATTAATATGCAAAAATATCTGCTCACATAAGGGGCCATTGCCGCTCGGGCTCTGAACAAACTTAGTCCGCCACTGCTGTAACGATTTGATTCAATCCACCGAGTTTGTGGTCTAATTGTGGTTATTGGATTTGTATGCTTATATTGATCGCTATAGTTTGGTTGCCCTTCGAGCGAGAGAGTTTTCAAGCTCAGCTTATTATGTTTTTTAATTAATAATAATAAATAATAATAATAAGAATTTATATTACTTTGCAAGCAATATTCATTGGGATTCGAATACATCCAGAAAAATTTAAAAAATATTGTTTGGAAACGGCTTCCTTGTATGTTGGATTATATCCTTGGATGCCAATGACTCCTGCCCACCATAAAATTTGAATACACGGCTCTATTATAGTACGTGAGGCTTTATTACCGATCGGAATGTTAAGTGAAGAGGCTCAAGAGTCAAGAAATACAAATTTCAAATCTTACAGAGAATTTTTTGCCATTAAAACTTCCAGAGTTGATAATATCACCGATATTATGAACAGGTTATTTATTTGTTATGATCCTTTGTTATGTTTTTCGCGTAAACTACCAGTGTTCGATAAAAAGATGTTTGATATTGATGTTATTCACATGTTAGAAGAAGACATTTAAATTGAAAAAATATAAAAATAAAAATATAAACTAAAAAAAAAAAAATAAAATAAAAAAAAAAATTACAAAATATTATTAAAAAAAAAACAATAAACGCATTTTCAACTTCATTTATAAACAAAACCTTATTAAATTAGTTTTGCGCATCGCTTTCCTTATCTTTGCCCCAGTGTGAGTTGACTTGGCTTTTGGCTTGGTGTTGTTTTCTATAATCTGTGAAGTTTGCAATGGGAGTTATCTAAGTTTAGACAAATAGAAACAACTGTTTGGCTAGCAATTGTAACAAGCACATCTCCATCCCGAATCAGTTGAATTTAATTAAAGACTTTCAAAAATAATCAATGCTCGTATCAATTATTATTATTGATAAACCTCAAGAAGCCAAGCCTTAAATCCTTTAGACGTAACAATATTTTTTGATCTCACACATACATACATATGTATATATGTATATTTACATTACATATGATGTATATTATATACATTACATATGTACATATGTACTTCATTTAAATAAGTGCTAAGCAATTTAATTACTTATTTTTAAGAAAACCGATACATTGTTTCTTTTTTTGCCTAATTTTTATTTCACATATTAATTGGAAGAGTTTGAACAAACGAAGCTCACTTCATTCGCGATTGTTTAAAACATTATTATTAATCAATTAGATTTACACAACTTTATTAATTAATAATGATATACATATCTCGTACCTACATAGTTTGGTTGACGTAATAATGAGAATTGAGAATGTTTTGGCGCTGAAAAGGAAAATAATTGTTGAGGGTGTTTGGGAGGTGAGAAAATAGTTTGGCAAATCCGGCTCTGAAGTGTATAAAAATAAACTTCCCGTTTAGTATTCATAATTATATCAAATTTAATAATACCAATTTGAGTTTTGGTTCGTTCTTAAATTATCATTCCTGCATAATGTTAAGCTTTCAGTGCAGTGACGTAGTTAATATAATGTTCTCGATGTGTGTAAATGAATCATTTGACAATGCTAAAAAAAGCCGAAAGGTATACACGAATGAAGTGTATAAAACAATGTTACCATTACTGAACAAACCATTCAAGCAACAACTTCTCGTGGTTCAGGTTTAATCTGACAACTTCCAACTAATCCCATACACATTTTTGGATACATTAAAGACTTACAACAATGGAATCCAAGGTAAGTGTACTTATCTGATCTTCTAATTTTTAAATCTCTTTACTTACAGATTATGATGGTTTTTATTATCTTTGTTGTAATTGTATCTCTGCAATTGTCATTGAATATGTGTGAAGCTTCGATTCCAGGTTTTCTAGTTTCCAACAGGAATGGAGTATCACGAGGTAGGAGCTTAGGACAGGTTGTTAACTCAAGGACAATTAAAATTCCAAGTTTTTTTAAATAATTTTTTAATTGTATAAAATATGACAATAAGTGAAATAAAAATTGTATCTAACGTTTTAAAATATACTCAAAGAATTTAATTGTTACTAAACTTAAGTAATGTTCTAATTGTCGTGTAAGATAGTACCAGGCACATCTAGTCTTTACAATATTTTAACAAACAAGCGAAATAAACTTATAAAATTATAATTAATGAGGGTCGTTACTCGTTAGTAATCTTCTTTCCGCCAGTGCATTGCTATCCAATAATTTTAAATGATCCCAGCCATCTCATTAGTTGGACTCTATTTGTTGGACCTGGTCGAATTCGCTGCAAAGGTTTCTGTCGGGTCTACTATATTCCCCTTCTATGCATACGAGATAGAGATACTAAATAACCGGCATCCAAGGAAAAAGATAAGTTAAAAAAAGTCTTCAATTACACTGTATATGTTAATTTTACTATGTCAATCTTGGGATTTAGACTGCCATCAATTGACGTTTTTCTTTTTTGGCTTTGAGAACATTTTACATATACCAATTACAGTATTAAAATATCCCCTAGACCCTAGAGGACAAAAAAAAAAACATAACGCGACGACGACGTGGGATAAGAAGTGTTCATTGCTGTTTGATGAGATGATCATAAAATAGGAGCTGGAATTAAAAATCAAGAATGATTTCATTTATTGATACTCTAGCTCTTAAGAGAATTCCGCTTTTACACTTCCAGTTGGCACACTTGAACAAGATTTGGTAGTGGAACAGACTACTGAGTTCTGTTAAATGTTTTCAATCGTTGACAGGGTACCTATACGAAAAAGGGATACCTACTGTCCTTACGGATTGGTGTTTATAGTAAAAGCATTCAATTATGTCATTTATTCAATGTTCCCAATAGGTTTATCGTGAATAAAGTCGATATCTGATGCTTCGTGTTGTTTCTCTTGGGAGTGTAGATTAAAAAGTTGACGTCGATCCTAGTTAGAGCGAAAAAAAAGATGTACATACTCGTATGTAGGTACGCAAAAATGTTTCAATTCGGTTAAGGTTATGCTGAATCTCGGTATTTTGTCAACTCGGGAATATTTCTACAAAAATTGAGCACGATCTTGTTTTTTTTTCCATTTCTTTTATAGCTATTTTCAAGATTTATTCATTCGCCGAACTAAAAATATTTTTCGAAAACGATTTATCTTAGGAATAAAAAGTTTATTCTCTAACATAGCCCGACGTTATCTTTTTTAGGGTTTTCCATAAAGGGCGTGTCGGTTTTAAAAATGAGTAAAAAAAAGTCGTTTATTAGTCATCAATAAGGTTTTAACTTAACTTGAGAGCCCTATCAATGACATTATGTGTAAAATATAACATCGTTCATACTGATTAAAAAACTATGTATATTTTAACAGAAAGGAAAGAAACGATATGGCCGCCACGAGCTGTCAAGATCAAACCGTCCCTATTGGAAAACCTATTGGAAATCTCTCTTCGAGCATAAATTACACAACGAGATGAGATGAAAGCTGATAAGCGAACAAAATCAACTATGTACATATGTACGTGTTTTTGTAACTTAATTTTTTATTTGATTGGTTGACATTATAGAACTTTTAATAAAACAAAAAACAGATTTTTACTTCTTGAACAATGTGCTATAAACGTTTGGGCTGGAGTAGACTGCAGGAGCAGCAGCATAGGGAGAACTTACAAGGCCCAACCCAGATGAACTGTACAGGGCTGGAGCAGCCAAGCCTGCACTATAAGCTGATGGGTATCCTGATGTGTAAGCCAAAGGAGAGTTGTAAAGAACTGGAGTGGCAGCGGCGGTGGTGTAGGTAGTGTATGGAGCGTTAGCGGAGTAGGTGACAGCACCAGGAACTCCTATGATTCCAGCTTGAACAGCAGCAAAGCAAAGAGCGAGGCAAAGAAGGAACTTAAATAATGAAAAAATTAAAAATTGAATAAATAATGTCACAATCAATCAAGACTCAAGAGCAAGAACTTACTTTCATTGTGACTTTTGTTGCGTGCTTATTTCGCTTTGAAAGAACAAAATTGTTACTGATCAAAAGCTGCCAGTTGTACGACATTTTATAGATTGAAATAATAGGAAGTAACAAACTTTAACAATTGAAATTGTTTTTTTTTTTCTGTATTTGGGTTTGTTACACTTTTGGGAACTTGTTTAAAATAAGCTATATACATACATAAACGTGTTGGTTTAACAATAATATCATAGCATTGATGAGGGATTACCTACAGGTTTTTTTGTAAGAAATATAAATACAAATCAAGAAAGATTTTATTGATTGAATTGTTAAGTTCTATTGAACAAATTAAAATTTTGAGCGGCATATACAAAAAAATAAAAAAAAAAACTAGTGTGCTTTAGACCACACTACTGAAGAAAAACTTCTTTATCTTCATCCATATTTATGTATGTATATGACGGGTCCAGAGGAAAAACGGCACAAGTCACATGAAATCAATTCCGAGAAAAATTGATATTAAGGTTTACTAACTCACACAGGCTAATATAGAAGAAAAAATAAAAATTCAAAAACACAGTTTTTTAGCCCATCATTTTCTTAGATCTAGACAAAAATTTAATGTTTATTTCATGGATAAATAGATGTAATAAAAATAATTTAATGAATAAGGTACGTTACTTGTGCCATTTTTCCCCTTTAATCAAGCAGAAAACGAAATCATAAGTTTATTTATTCCAGCTAAATTAAAAAGAAAATCAGAATTTTAAAAATACCTACTTTTTTAACAGATTTTGTTTTTAGTAGCAGCAAAACAAATAAATTTGTATTTAATGAATAAATAGAATACGATTAAATATAAATAATTAATGGAATAAATACTTTGGGACTTGTGTCGTTTTTCCCTTTTGATCAATTGTCCATCAGTGGGTTCGTCAATGATTTTATCGTGACTTTTGAAATTACTTTCAATTATTTGGCAGAAAGATTTGTAAGAAATCGGGTAGTAGTTTAGGTACTTATATTTAGGTCTTCAGGCAGGTACCTGCATTTTTTTAGAAGTTTTGAGATTTGGGACCTTTAAAGTTTTTGATGCAGATAATCACATTCTATGACCTTTAACAAACCCTTGGTGGTTTAAAAAAGAGGTACTTTTTTAAATTTTTGGCTGCTACTCGCACTCACTCTCACTTATAACAAAAACATACTTGTACATAAGTTTATAACAAAAGCAAATATATAATACGATAATTTAGTCCATTTAACATAGACTTGTGCCGTTCTTAATCTGTATGGCTTTTTTAAACGGTTTTTAGGTACTTAGCACTCTTTTAGAAAAAGAGAATAGAACATCAGAAAGAACTTGCAAAAACCTACAAGATGGCATAATTAGGTTAATTTTGAAAAAAATGGACTTTTGCCGTTTTTTCCCTGGACCCTTCATATGTTCATATGTATATGTATTTATGTACATACATATATATATATATGTACATATCAGGCACGAGGCGTGACTTTTTTGGAAGCGGAAGCAATTATGATTGAACTTAAATAAAAAGTTTTTATGGAGATCATATTTCTTGTATGTATTACACAAATGTAAAAGAAAATTTTATAAAATTCATTTATTAAAATATTTAATTGAGTAATACATATGTATATATAGTTAAAACTAATGTAAAATTAAATGTTAGTTTTATTTTTTAAGAAAATGATCATTGATCACAAAACATTTGCAGTTGACAATGCGATTTGCACACACACAGATAAAAAACATAACACGGAACACACAAGTGTTAAATTAACTTTTCAACCCCTATTTCAATGAATGAGAAGAAGCAAATAACTCATATCTCTCCTTTCCTGCTCTACTTTTGTTTTCACAAATTTTCATAATGAGTTCACTCAATTCAATCTTCACTTCGTATGTGAACGCCAACAAATAAAAAAAAAATTGCTTTGAACAAGATTGAGTGAGACTTGAGAGTAGACGATATATCAGAATGCCTAGCTGGTATGCATTCCAAATATTTGTTTGCAAGCGTGAGTGTATAATGGAGTGATATTGTGCATTCCCGTGGAATTGAAGTTTGAGTTTTTGTAGTATAGTTTTGCATTGTTTTTCCTGAATGACTTTTATTATGAGATTTTATTAATTTACAGAAGAGATTAAATAAAATTCGATTAGGTCAGTTTCTATTTAAAATGTCTTTGCTTTAATCATTATAATTTTTTGAATTGCTTTACGGAAGCACTCATTCCACTCAATATATGGACGCTTCGTCCCTGGTACATATACATATTTTCTACAAAATTCTAATTGTTTTTTTTGCAAATATTTAAATTTATTATTGATAAATTAATATTCTTGCATAATGTTTTGTATTTATTTATTATTTTCATGTGCGCATGCAATGTTCTCTCTTTCTCCTACAGTGTAATACAGGCAATAGGCTTGTATAGGCCGAACTCCAATATTTGTTTCAATTTTTGTACATGATCTGTAGTGAGATTTTCATCATCAACTTCCATTTGATTATTGTCATTTTCAATCATATTGCCACCAATAATTATTTGTAATGGTGAACCTCTACAATTAATGAGTATTTTTATTTGTTTACGTATTAGTAAAATAGAAAATCAACAAGAAAAAAGGAACGCTGTATATGATGCTACGAAACCGGCAACTAGTATGAGATATGTACGTACTCACCTTTGTGATTCAATATCAGTTGAGTAGGATATGGGGCGGTTCAGACTGGGAACCAAATTATGCAAATGAGTCTGAGTTTTACGCGGGTGTGCCCTTTGATGTAAAAAGGTGTGAATTAATTGAGATGTGAAAAAAGGTTAATGTAAGAGATGGGATCGTGTCTTGTATAAACAAAACCCGATGTACGATGTTGTTTATGGTTGTTTGTAAGGGATCGATGCGATACACGGTTGATGTAAAAGAAAAGCGGAAAGGGTCAAGATACAGGTAAAGGAATGTTTGATTGTTTGTAAAAAAAAAAGGGCAAATTTTGATGACGATTGAAAGTGGTTTCTAGTAAATTTTATTGTTGACGATGCGAGTCATAAAACCTAATTTTCGAACTAATTTATGACTACAAAGGATCGTACACCTTCGTTGCCTCCTATTTGATAGGTATTGTATAGATGAGCAAAATAATCAAATATTGATATCTACGGATAAATCAACAGAGGATTCTGAATACTAAATTGGTAGGGGAAATACAAATTTGAAAATCTCATCGCGTGTATTTGTTGTTGTATATAGAGTAGTATAAATATCGGACTTGAGCAATAGAGCAGTTTTTGAATGATTTTTCTGGTGTAAAATTTTAATTTTCGGTTCGAATCAAACTTTTGTGACTGTGAGTTGTATAATTTCATAGGAAAGAAAATTCAGGGGTTGGTTGATGGAATTTAAGCAGGTTAATATGTGTGTTGAAAATGAAAGATCATTGACTTTGAGATGGATGAAATGAGGAGCAAAAAAGTATATTCCTTTGTATGAGTTGTAATTTGTCTTCTTTTTTTTGGAGGTTATTTATGAATCCATGAATTGTTGGTGGATAGGGAGGCAACTCATTTAACGTGTAAATTGCTTCGTTTGTATAAAGAACAAATGATTTTTTTTAAAAGAGTGTAATAAAGCCTAGATGGAATTAAGAAAAAAACATGTTCCAATATGAGTACAATATAAGTGCGATAGTAAAAAAGAAAAAATATGGTTGTGGGAATGCATCTACATATAGATACATTTAAATCAGTAAGGCTATAAACTATAGGATATAAACTATTAAAGAGAAAGGTTTTTTAAGTGTCTAGATAATTAAAGTCATATCTAAAAATTCCTTGGTCCTTTTTGGAAAAATATTTGAGGAACAAAAACAAGTACATATACATATATTCCTTTGTATGAGTTGTAATTTGTCTTCTTTTTTTTTGGAGGTTATTTATGAATCCATGAATTGTTGGTGGATAGGGAGGCAACTCATTTAACGTGTAAATTACTTCGTTTGTATAAAGAACAAATGATTTTTTTTTTTTTTTTAAGAGTGTTATAAGGCCTAGATGGAATTAAGAAAAAACATTTGAGAGGGAAAGGCAGGTCAAATAAGTGAACAACAACAACAACAACAACAACAACAACAACAACAACAACAACAACAACAACAACAACAACAACAACAACAACAACAACAACAACAACACCAACAACAACGACAACAACAACAACAACAACAACAACGACAACGACAACAACAACAACAACAACAACAACAACAACAACAACAACAACAACAACAACAACAACAACGACAACAACAACAACAACAACAACAACAACAACGACAACAACAACAACAACAACAACAACAACAACAACAACAACAACAACAACAACAACAACAACAACAACAACAACAACAACAACAACGACAACAACAACAACAACAACAACAACAACAACAACAACAACAACAACAACAACAACAACAACTACAACAACAACAACAACAACGACAACAACAACAACAACAACAACAACAACGACAACAACAACAACAACAACGACAACAACAACAACAACGACAACAACAACAACAACAACAACAACAACAACAACAACAACAACAACAACGACGACGACAACAACAACAACGACAACAACAACAACAACAACAACAACGACAAGAACAACAACAACAACAACAATGTGTGTTTGTTCATGTAAAAATAAAAGAATAAAGAAAGTTCTGTCAATTCGATTTTTTAATTTAATTTAATTCTTTCATTTTATTCCATACATTTATAGGATTTCGTTTTTTATTTATCCAGGAGTTATGTTCTGTTGGAAATCCCAACCACTTAACAAAAACTTTATTGCCTCTTGTTTGTAGAACTTTTTCTACCAGAAATACATCTTCACATTTTGATTTCATTAATTCTGCATCATAGAAACCACCTTGTACGGGTTTTCCTTCGAAATCTTCAAGAAGATTATGTTACAGGGATAGTTTCTTGGATTTTTCTTATTTTAAAGATCTCAGTTGTCCAGTTCGGGGTGTATCCCTTTTCAAATACATGTTTATATTTGCTAATTCTTACTTTATCGCCGACCTTAAATTTTTGTTTAGTTATTTCTCTTTTCCATCTGCTTTTGAAAAGTGGTAATATAGATTTTGAATTTTTCTTCGTTACATCTGCAGGATAACATTTAATGGTTTTGTGAAAAGAATGGTTGTAATCATGTAGTAATTTCTTATAAATATTTATCCATTTATAGCTGCCATTGAAACTAAATTCTTTCCACATTTTTTTCAAAAAAAAAAAAAAAAAAAAAAAAAAAAAAAAAAAAAAAAGCGAACATGAATGAACATGAAAATTTTAAAACAAAATCCATGATTATTGAGTGTACGGTCTTCTATAAAAAGAAAAATATTTGTTACTGACAGACACAGTTTGTCAAAAGAAGCCGAAAAGAAATCATCATGTATTTTGAAGAAGAATATTCCATATTCACTCTTGATGATTTTGCTGCAAGAGAAGCAAACTCGCTTAACGAAATAAGCAATTTTAAACCATCCAAAAAAATATCTGAGCTGGAAGCAAACATTAAATACAATATTTTCGCTCTACGAAAAGTTAAAACGCGTTGGGGGGATAGCATTGTCGCAGATCTTGGAGAGTTCACAGTAAGTTAAAAAAAAAAAAAAGATATATATATATTTTTAGTTGTTCTTTATTTAAAGTAATATGTAATTTATTTATTCCTACAGACTTTTCTACCTCAGAGATATTCCCAACTTTCGGTAAGCACCATGACAACAATTGGGGGAGGTGGCTATGTCTTAGAGATTGTAAGACAAATCGGATCAACCCATGAACTAAAATTTATGAAAATGAAATAATAATCAATTTTCATTTCTTAAAAAGAAAAATATTGTTGTAAATATACAATTAAAAAAAAAAAAAAAAAAAAAAAATTCCCGATCCTTTATTGGATGCAAAGCGGCGGCCATCCGGAAATTATTTAAAAGGAGAGAAAAAAAGACCTAGGATATAATAAATAAATTAAAAAAAAAAAAAACAAAAATTGTAATAATAAAAAAAGAAAAAATAAATATCCAGTTGAAGAAAAAAATCTATCTTTTATTTCTTTTGATTTTATTTTACAATTCTTATATTTTATATTAATTCGTTTTTATTAATCCAGGAGTTATGTTCTGATGGAAATCCCAACCACTTAACAAGAACCTTATTTCCTCTGTTTTGTAAAACCTTTTCCACAAGAAAAATATCTGCACATTTAGTTTTCATCAGTTCTGGTTCATAGAAACTACCTTGAACAGGTTTTCCTTGATAGTCTTCAAGAAGATATGTATATGGATTTGTAACTTTGATTTTTCTTATTTTAAAAACCTCTGTTGTCCAGTTAGGTGTATAGCCCTTTTCAAATGCATGTTTATACTTGCTGATTCTCACTTTATCACCAACTTTAAATTTTCGTTTACGTACTTCTTTTGCATTATTATTAAAAAGTGGTAATAATAACTTTGAATTTCTTTTATTTACTTCTGCAGGTTTACATTTAATTGTTCTATGGAAAGAGTGATTATAATCATGAAGCAATTTTTCGTAAATATTTATCCACTTATAGCTGCCATTGAAACTGAATTCTTTCCACATCTTTTCTTTAAAAGTTCTATTAAATCTTTCAATTATTGAAGCCTTCAATGAACTGAATGTAGAATAATGATTAATTTTATATTTTCTCATCAAGCTTTTGAAATTTATGTTGAAAAATTCTTTTCCGTCATCCGTTTGTAAATTCTTTGGAATTCTAGAAGAACATATAAATATTTGTTCCATTCCTTTCGTAATGGTTATACCTTTTTTGTTTTTCATTGGGATGACCCATGCAAATTTCGAAAATGTATCGATAACTGTCAGTAAATAATTAAATCCTCTGTTTTGTTCACTATATGGTATCATTTCAACCAAGTCAGCTTGCCATAAGTCATCGTAGCCTTTGATGATAACATGACGACGTTTGAAGTTTCTACGTGCATTTTTATGCAATTCCTCAACAACCTCACGCTTACTCATATTTACAAAGAGTGAATTCAACAAAATCAAAGAAAACACTTTTATATATATATATATACATATATTTTTTTTCTTTTATTGCAATCTATTATACAATAACATAAGTTTTTTAATTTTAATTAACATTTTTTCCATGATGTAACAGCCGCAAGTATCTGGCCCTTCTTCACATTGGTTGGATGACCAACAACAATTAGAATAATGATGTCCATGCAATGATTCCACGTATATAGTATTTTTAAATTTACCAATCATTGAAATACAGTTAGTAAATTCTCCATAGTGTTCATCCAATATTGATTCCCCATTTGTTTTTAAAAAATCGAAAATATCTTTTATTATTTTGATAGAGTCCATTTTGAAGTTCCTTGTTGTTTAAGTGTTGAATGCTAACTAACAAACTTTATTTTATTTTATGAAAATGAAAAATGAAAAATCTTTCTTCGTTTTCACTTATATGTATACATAAAAATATATATAAAACCAATACAAATATAACATCATTTTTTAAAATTATTTTAATCTATGGGTGTAAAGGGTACATTAGGGAACAGCGTCTTCATAATGTACTCAACTTTTTCTTTTATTTTATCATCAATATACTTTTCTTCTGTGGAATCTTTAAGTTTTTGAGTAGTTGAGGATGACCCCATGTTTTCTTGTTCCATATTTTTTATTGTTTCCTTCATCGAAGAGTCTATGTGGGTTTTTAGCATTTGAATTTCCTTATTAAAAGTGGATAAAACTTCACTTATCGAAGAATTAATGTGGTTTATAATATCGGTTTCTTTAAGACTTATTTGATCATCAACATATCCCTTGCAGGCAGCTTGGTTTGGATGTCTAGGTTTTTTTCCTATATTGTTTAAATATCTATGCCCCATATCAAAATCACCCGATGCTAGAATTTTAAATCCTATTCCTGAAGGACTTGCATCTTCTGCGTTTTTAAGAGAGGGCTTACAGCTTCTACCGAACTTGTCCACGTTCATCGTTTTTGTGTGTAGACTCTAGATTGGAATAGCGTTAATATATAATATTTGACTCCTTCAATTCTTCGATTATAGAATTGATTTCATTCTGATGGTTATTGTTACCAGCATTTTTTGACGCCATTAAAAGTCTTAGTCTATTAACTAGCTCATTGGAATCATTCCAATACACATATTCAATATTTTTGTTTGTATACTTCATTTCAGTTATGGCAGAATAAGATTTACCAGTTTTTTCTGTTTCACTTTTAAATCCAGCAGCAAGTTGTTTAATTATTTTATTATATTTTGCCCCTCTATTTGCCTTCATTCGACTTGAACTATCGTGATTAGCTTTATGTGCATAAGTTTTATCTAAGATTTTTCCATATTCTTTTAAGTCAGCACTGGTATAAATATGTTTACTCGGATTTTTTTTTAGAATTAATTCAATGAGACCAGGTGTTCGGGCGAAAGGTTCATCATCAATAATAATTTCGTTATCATTCACGACAAACCCACACTTTCCTAATTTAATAGAATTTGAAATAACATCAAAATATGGACCATATGCTGTATCTCGATTCGTCTCTGTAAATATTTTTTGAATGAGAGAAGATGTTTTATTTGAAGTTGACTCATTTTTTGGTGTACTAAACAAAATGGAATCATCTGTACTATCCATTTCTAATGAGGGGGATCTTGTTTTATCATGATTTTCTTCCTGTTTATTTTCATCGAAAGATTTGAAATGTAGCTTACGACGCTTGAATATTTTTGTGTCATCATCCTGTTTTGCTGTTTCTTTTGTAACATTTCCAACTAATTTGTTCAACGGTTCAACAATAGGTTTGAAAGTCTCTTCTAACTCAGTTTCTCTAGTCATTTTACCGGTTTTTAGTTGAAAATATTTATTTCTTAGCACATTTTTTGTTTTTATTAAATCTTTTAACACGTGTTCCTCCATTTTTTTTTTTTTTTTTTTTTTTTTTTTTTTTTTAACGTTAATATGAAGGACTAGTTTTCTCAAACAGTGTTGTTGACGGAATGTTTTGATTTTAAATGATATATGTATATTTATAGTATTGCAATTTTATGGAAGCTGTTTTTGTACCGACCTTTTTCAATACTGTTCTCCTTGTCTATTAGAAGAAACCCAAAATTGTCAGTCCAACAGTGTGAACACAACTCTTTGAATTGATTAAATGTCATATCAGAGTTGACATGATCCTTGTAAACATGTTTCAAATTCAATTCGTCTTGTTTGAAAAGAATAATAAAATTAGCATTGTCTCTAATAAGATGTTTTGGTATATGAGTATAGGACTGACATAAGTAAAAACTATCAACTCCATTGTGACGACCCATACAAAAATAGTCTCTTATATTGTTTTGCTTCTGACAAGCGACATCATCGAATATAAATATCGAATTATTTTTAGCTTCCGAAGGAGCCATTATTTCACAATTGTTTGAAAATTCATTGTATTCCATTCCTTTGATTGATGTTATCAGTTTTTTTAAGTATTGATATTTCGGTTGATGTAGGGATTTGGAATAAATATAAATATTCTCAAACTTTAAGCCATTGGGGTCAAGAAGAATGCTTAGCATTACATTTGTTTTCCCACAGTTTGATGGTCCAACGATAATACCTCGAATGCTGTTTGGAAATAATGATCCATGCTTTTTTTTCTTAATTTTTACATTGGAATCAAAATTCTTTACTTTTATGACTTCTGACTGCTTTACAAAGCGCATTATGATGACTAAGATGTTTCTTAATAAAACATTTTGTTTTTATACACTTGTTATCAGAAATGTTTCAACCTTCAACTAAGAAGGTGTGCTAACCATTATATGATTGAGCATAACATCCGGAATCAGTATAATAAAAAGAGAAAAACATTTAAAGGAGAAGGGCTCTTGAATAAAGCTATAGATAAACTACCATTTGAACTACATATTCCTTCATATAATTACTGTGGACCTGGAACGAAATTGGAGGAGCGTTTGCGTAGAGGTGATAAAGGAATCAATCCATTGGATGAGGCTTGTCGTCTACACGATATTGCATATTCTAAAAGTAACTCTCTCTCAGACCGACACGTTGCTGATAAAATTCTAACCGAGCAGGCGTGGGAAAGATTCAAAGCAAACGACTCATCAGCATCTGAAAAGTTAAGTGGTCTCCTAGTAACCAACATGATGAAAGCTAAAACTAAATTTGGTATGGGTAACAGCAAGGCCAAAAACGAGATTAAAAGAACTAATAAGACGAAATCAAAAAAGGTTTGCAAACAAAACATGTTTAAAAAGGCTATAAACGAAGCAAAAAATGCTATTAAAAACAATATCAATTGTTGTGGTACAACATCAATTGCTAATATTGCTGTGAAGGCTGCAAAGAATGTAATTAAAAATAAAACAAAACACCATATTCAAACACCTAGAATAATCCCACTTCCAAAAAGTGGTGGTTTTCTCCCGCTCCTAGCTCCTATTCTTGCCGGTTTATCAGCTGTAGGATCACTAACAGGTGGAGCAGCTGGCGTTGCAAAAGCGCTCAATGATGTACGAGCTGCTAAAAGACAGTTTGAAGAGAACAAGCGTCATAACAAGGTTATGGAATCTGTTTCTATTCAAGGAAATGGATTATTCTTACGACCATATAAAAATGGTCTTGGTCTTTTTTTAAACTCGTCAAATACAAAAAACTAATTGATCTGCTACCTAACCATCCTTTATCTAATTTTGATATTCAGCAGTTTGGAAGAAAACACTTAAAGCATTTTAGAGGGGTTTTCATGCGAAACTCTTTACCAAAAGTATCAATGGATAAGGAGTGTGGTGTTATAAATCTGGATAATGAATCTGGTGTGGGTACTCATTGGGTAGCATATATTAAAAACGATGAAAAACATAATACTGTTAAATATTTTGATAGTTTTGGAAATTTAAGACCACCTACTGAAGTAGTAAGCTACCTTGGTAATAAAATATATTATAATTATATTCAAGAACAAGATTTTGATACATTTATTTGTGGACATTTATGCTTAAGGTTTTTATTAGAGCAATGTTATGTTGTTTTCAAAAATTAAAATAAAGAAATGAATATAATGATGGTGAAAAATAAAAAGTGTTTCATTTATCTTTTAATCGAGATGTCGTTAACACTTACTTTAAGTGGAAATGAATCAACTCTTAATGCTGAGTATTTTCCACCAATTGTACTGAAATCTAATTATGTATGTGGCCTTATAGATTTCCAAACATATAACTCTATACCAAATATAGATGAGTTTAATAACTTATTGTATGCAGGTGATAGTGTTATATCTTTTCCTATTGGTTCATATGAGATAGAAGATATAAATAATTTAATACAGAAGAAACTTAACGAAATCAATAAAAACAAAAAAAGTGGAGCAAAAAAGAGTGAAATTAAAATCAAAGCAAATAATAATACTTTGAAATGTGAATTAATTAGCTCAGAAGACATTGACTTCTCTAAACCAAATTCTATTGGAGCTATTCTAGGGTTTAGTAAAAAACTTCTTAAATCAAATTTGCTACATGAATCAGATCTTTATGTTGATATAAATAGAGTAAATGCTGTCCGCATCGAATGTAATATCATAGAAGGAACGTACATTAATAATCAATCAGCACATATCTTGCATGAATTTGCTGTGAAAGTAAGTCCAGGCTATAAAATCATAGAAGCTCCAACGAATGTCATTTATTTACCTGTGAACGTCAAGAGGATAACATCACTGTGTTTAAAGATTGTTGATCAGGACGGAAAAGACATCAATTTCAGAGGGGAAAAAATAACCGCTCGATTGCATTTAAAATCGGAAACATGATTGTATATGAACATAATAAAATTAATTCAAATTTATATAAAAATAATACACAAAACAATTTGATGCTTAATTCAACTTCGAACTCAACTGCGGTAACATCTCCTCTTACAAAAGATAATCAGGACTTTGTATTATCATTAGGATACACATTAAAGCATCGAAAACAAAACAAAATAGAAAAGAAAATATGTTGAACATTTTTCAAGAACCTGAGATTAATGAAAGTATTTCTAAATATGAATATCATACTTACTCACCATATCAAAACAATTTTGAACGAAATGACATCATTCAGATTTCCATACAACATCAAAATCTTAATGTTCTTCCTTCGGAAAGTTTTTTGTATGTTGAAGGAACAATTTCTAAAGCAGATGGAAAAGAAATCCTTACTACAAAACTTGTAAATAATGCAATGGCTTTTCTCTTTGATGAAATACGATATGAACTAAATGGCAAGGAAATCGACTGTAATCGAAATGTTGGGATTACATCAACGATCAAAAACTATTTATCTTTAACTAAAAATGAAAGTGACATGCTACTAAATGCATCTTGGTCTCCTGACTCTGCTATTAAATTGAAACCATCTCATTTTAATTACTGCATTCCACTGAACAAACTTTTGGGATTCGCCGAAGATTACACAAAAATTATTCCTAATGCTCGACATGATCTTATTATTACGCGAGCTAGAATGGATGAAAATGCTCTTATCTCTCCAACTGATGAAAATGTGCAAATAAAACTTCATAAGGTGCAGTGGAAAATGCCTCATGTGACTTTATCAGATTCTATGAAATTATCTTTATACAAATCTATAAACAAAAATAGTTTTATGAAAATTGCTTTCCGAAACTGGGATCTTTATGAATACCCCACGCTGTTGAACTCTACACACCACATCTGGAATGTTAAGACAACAACCCAAATAGAGAAACCTCGCTATATTGTCGTTGCTCTACAAACTGAAAAAAATAAAAAAATATCAGCTGATTCTACAACGTTTGATCATTGTGATCTTACTGACTTAAAAGTTTATCTAAACTCTGATGTTTATCCTCATGAAGACCTTAATGTTTCTTTTGAAAAGAATAGATACAGTCTGTTTTATAGAATGTACGCAGACTTTCAGAAAACTTACTATAATAAGACTTCTACTGAGCCTCTTTTATCCTGGGATCTATTTAAATCACGTGCGCCAATTTTTGTAATAGACTGTAGACATCAAAATGAGACATTGAAAACAGGAGCAGTTGACATACGCTTGGAGATGAGAACATCAAGAAATATCCCTGCAAACACTTCAGCTTACTGCCTTATGCTCCATGATCGTATTATTGAATATAATCCACTTGATCAAGTTGTCAATAGAATTGTTTGAATTTAAAAGTTGAAAAATAAAAATGTAAACATACTGAAATAAAATAAATAATATTATTCTATCATCTTAAAACAGTATTATTTCTTTTATCTTACTTTCCATCCAACTGCAAGGAATTTAATGACATCAACATTTAAATAGGGTTATATGAACTCGATATTAGGTTCTTAACGTAGTTTTTTTCATGTAATAAAAACAAATACTATTTTTTTTTATTTTTTTTATTTATTTTTTTTTTTTTTATAAACAATTTTTTAAATTTTTTCTTAAAAAATAAACATAATTTTCTTAGAACTAGAATCTTTTTTATAAAAACTAGAAAATGTGAACATGATTTTTTACTGAACAGAAATATTATGCACCTCAAAGAAAAGCCAAATCAGAAGAAGAAAAACCGAAATCAGATAGAGAGTGTAGATACCTTTAGCGAAAATAAAAACAAAATTTTATTTTATTTTTTGTAATTAAAATATTTTATTGTCTTAAATTTATAATAATTTTAACAAATTCCGGTAATTCGGGTGGGTCGAAATCTACGGCCAAGTCATGCAGACCTGCAAAGATGTAGCAGACTTTCTTGAGTTCCACCAGGGTCCTAGGTTTTTTGTTTGCTAGCTCCTTCAGTGCTGAAACTAGTGCTGGGTACTCCCAGCAGGTCCTCTCGAATTCTTCGATATACTTTTGGAATGAGTCCATAATGTTGAGAGTATATTTTGGGAATGATAGCGTTGTGAGGATATCAACTCGGTTTTTATACATTTTCACTAAAGGACTATGGAGGCAATTCAAACAAGTTCAAACACGTCTGCAAGAAAACCTCATGTCTTTTAGAAAAAAACATAAAATTTTAAGATAAGAAAAGTAGTAGTACCTATTAGGAAAACAGAAAATTTTAGGATACACACGAAAAAGGACAGATGAATTTTTAAAGATAAGACTTTAATTATCTAGACACTTAGAAAACCTTTCTATTTGATAGTTTATATCCTATAGTTTATAGTCTTACTGATTTTAAATGTATAGATGCATTCGCACAACCATATTTTTTCTTTTTTACTATCGCACTTATATTGTACTCATATTGGAACATGTTTTTTTCTTAATTCCATCTAGGCCTTATTACACTCTTTTAAAAAAAATCATTTGTTCTTTATACAAACGAAGCAATTTACACGTTAAATGAGTTGCCTCCCTATCCACCCACAATTCATGGATTCATAAATAACAACCTCCTAAAAAAGAAGACAAATTACAACTCATACAAAGGAATATACTTTTTTGCTCCTCAAATATTTTTCCAATAGCATTTCATCCATCCCAAAGTCAATGATCTTTCATTTTCAACACACATATTAACCTGCTTAAATTCCATCAACCAACCCCTGAATTTTCTTTCCTATGAAATTATACAACTCACAGTCACAAAAGTTTGATTCGAACCGAAAATTAAAATTTTACACCAGAAAAATCATTCAAAAACTGCTCTATTGCTCAAGTCCGATATTTATACTACTCTATATACAACAACAAATACACGCGATGAGATTTTCAAATTTGTATTTCTGGCATAAAAAGGGATCATTTACAGTCTCGCCAGTAATTATTGTTCCAACAATATATTCTATCCAATATATCCCATATACCTACCTGTTTTCCCTCTCAAACAAATATAGCATTCCCCTACCAATTTAGTATTCAGAATCCTCTGTTGATTTATCCGTAGATATCAATATTTGATTATTTTGCTCATCTATACAATACCTATCAAATAGGAGGCAACGAAGGTGTACGATCCTTTGTAGTCATAAATTAGTTCGAAAATTAGGTTTTATGACTCGCATCGTCAACAATAAAATTTACTAGAAACCACTTTCAATCGTCATCAAAATTTGCCCTTTTTTTTTTACAAACAATCAAACATTCCTTTACCTGTATCTTGACCCTTTCCGCTTTTCTTTTACATCAACCGTGTATCGCATCGATCCCTTACAAACAACCATAAACAACATCGTACATCGGGTTTTGTTTATACAAGACACGATCCCATCTCTTACATTAACCTTTTTTCACATCTCAATTAATTCACACCTTTTTACATCAAAGGGCACACCCGCGTAAAACTCAGACTCATTTGCATAATTTGGTTCCCAGTCTGAACCGCCCCATATCCTACTCAGTTGATTGGGTCTTAATAGGTAATAGAGTCAGAGCACCTCTCTCTTGTTCTCTCTCTCTCTTGTCCCTAAAGTTACATACGATAGGTAGCTCTCTCTCTTTACTAACATGTGACTCCATATCACTCTCTTTCAACATTACAATGCAACTTCCGTTGGCATCACACTTTTCGTAACGCACTTGGCCACCAAGATTTGATAACGGGTTTTTGTAAAGGGGTCAAAAACAAGCACTTTTTACTATGTGAGAGAAATTTTTGAAAAAAATGTTTAAATTCAAAAAAAATATTTAAAAAACAACGGCAACTATACTATACTACTATACTGAATTTGAGAGCCAGGAGTTTTTTCTAAAATCCTGGATTTAAATTACTCATGTCAATGGTTTTTGAGCATTCGTATGGTGGTGCCGTGAAATAAAGCCGAGCGAAATAAGTCCGAATGTTAAAATTCGGATTTATTTCACTTTTACAAAATTAAATACGAAATAACGTGTGAAATTATCAAATTTCTTCATTGACAAGTGCCCAGTGAGTTGATTAACATCGTGTAAATAATGGAAAATAATAACGAAAGAGATTTAATATACCATTTTGAATTTTGTGAAGGTTTTAGAAAAAACAGCACATTACCTACTTTATATCCCTGATAAAAATATACATAATTATGTAAGTTCAAAAGTAACTCAAAAATGGCTAAAAGATATGTGTGTTACAATAAAAACTGAATTGCAAGTGTCGTTATAGACTCGAACAATAATAATTTAGCCAGAATTCCACACAAGAGTGAAGATCATAATTATTCAAATGATATAAAGTTAAAAGAAAAGCGGGATTCGGGAAGTTATATAATCAAGTTTGTGCTATAGACGTTCAAAAATCTTCAGATGTACAGTTTGGGAAGATGAGAAGACAGCTAATTAATATTAGAAATAACTCTTTTCCTAAGGCTCTGTAAACATAAGGGACGTCTTGAACTTGTTTCAAGCACAAAATGTGCTAAACCAGTATGGAATGTGTCGATATGAAAACGATGAACCGTTTTATCGACGCACAGTCGTTGAAGAGATTTTAGGATATTCCATTTTCCTTTCCCCAACAATTTCGAGTGCTATCAACAAACTTCCGGAGACAACCAAACAGGAGTATTTATTACTGACTAGCTTTTACCCGCGACTTTGTCCGCAAAAGATTTTTTGTTTTCTCCAGGCTGTAAGTCCCCCTGCAACAATGTCCCACTATCGTGTTCCGGTCCTCAACTTCACATCAAAATTTTTTCAAAAGCAACCTAAGCACATAATGGATAGCTTCGAATTTTACCTTCCTACCCTATAAGTTAAGCCTGTGTCCGTGTCTAGGATCCTATCTTTAAATTAACCAAGTCTTATAAAAATCCGTTCAGACGTTAAGGCGTGAATGAGGTAACTTTTAAAACAAACGATTAAAAATCACTAACTTAATTAGTTTTCTGTCTACTGCCTACGCCTTTAAGTACGATAGCATGAATATTAATAGCCCATATCCTTTTCTAGGTTACTATCTATCACCTAACTAAATTTCATCAAAATCCGTTCAGCCGTTTAGGCATGATAGAAAAAAACTCCCAGCAAAAACCATAAAAAATCACTAACTCAATTCAGTTTTCTGCCTACCTTCTACCCCCTAAGTACGATGACGTGATCATTTTAATCTTATATCCGTTTTTAGGTAACCATCTATTACCTTACTAAATTTCATCAAAATCCGTTCAGCCGTTTAGACGTGGAAAAGCAAAAGTCCCAACAAACACTACTATAAATCACTAACTCAATTTAGTTATCTGCCTGCTGCCTACCCCCTAAGAACGATGGCGTGATTATTTATAGCCTATGACCATTTCTAGGTTATCATCTGTCATCATAACAAATTTCAACAAAATCCGTTCAGCCCTTTAGACGTGAAAGAGTAACATACAGACAGACAGACAGAGTTACTTTCGCATTTATAATATTAGTATGGATAGTTCATTTCTCACATGATGAACATTTAAGTAATTTTTAAAGTTTTTAAAAGAAACTGAAACTACATACAAACATTTACATGTGTATACATGTAAATGTGTACCAATTTTTCACGAAGTTGATTTTCAAATAATTAAAAAGCTTAGCAATTCTGTGCAATATTTGTAGACAAATTGTTAAAAATAGCAGAAGAATTTTTCTAAATTTTTGCTCTGAAGTTTTTTTTTTTTTTTTAGAAGTTTGTTTTGGTTTTAAAGATCGTTTATTGTGTTGGTCGCATCGGTTTTATCAACATATTCCCCTATGCTGTGGTTCGTCACTTCATGGATTATTGAATCAGTTAACATTCTTTCAACTCCTATGTACTGGCGTGCACTGTCAATGCGACTGGTATTGTTGTTTACGCACTTGTGGATGAAAAGCCACAAATCTTCCTTGCATTTTGAGTTTACTTTAAAAAATCGCCCGACCTTGTCTTCCTTGCGAAATAGTCCCAACACTACATCTGCTCTGTAACTCAACCCCTATGGTATTTCCTTTTAGTGAGAAGTTATCACTTCATCGCTATTTTGCGACAATAGTTGAAATAGTCTTTTATGGTAGGTAGATCTACTTAAAGTACATTTTTGGTCCTGATGGCGCGAAGTGATTAAATGCTAATTTTAAAATAAAAAAAAAATAATAATATCTAAAAATTAAAAAATCCCTAATTTTAAGATTTAATTTGTTTACCTGCAAAACCGTATTTACAGGTATTTTTACTACAAAAGAAATAATAATAGCTCTAGCACTTCGCGAATTTCAAGTCGACAATGAGGCCCATGGAAAATGTGCCGATGGATGGGTTTATTGTGTTATATCAGTTTTTGTCACCTTTTATTAGAAGTTTTTTTTGCCAACTATTATTTTTTTTTTTCACTTTCATGTGGACAACACAATGGGAGAGTTGAATTTTTATTTGGTATTAAACTAATTAAACTACTTACTTAGAAAAAATAATGCTTTTTTCGTTGGTCGACACTAAATCACCGAAAGAAGTAAATATTGTAAATTATTCAATTTGGGATAAAGTAGTGGATATTTAACCTCAATTTATTATTTAGAGAAAAAAAAAAAACACTTCACTCTAACAAAAAATGAATAACGAATGACCTTGGTGAACAATAACTGTACCACAATTTCATTAATGAACAAAAAATAACGGTACAGATTGGAATGTTTGATGTTTTTTATCTAAGTTGGTATACTTTATCAGTTGCTTTATATAAATAGGTATGTAAAATGGCGTTCACATTGTCAAACATGCTTCACAAGCATGACTTGATGAGTTGTTTGATGGTTTGATGAATTTGTGTTCACATCTCTCTTTAAAACTTCAACCAACATGGCGGACGTTTTAGTTGCAGCCCTTGTAATAGATCAAATTATTGAATATGAAAAAGAAGAAAAAAAAAAGGTGAGAAAATAAGAGGAAAAGAAATACCTTTAATTATGTTTATATTTTTATTTTTATAGTACTAGCTTTTAATTTGACATGTCTCTGGAAAACTTCTATAGATTTAAAAAAAAACTCCCTCCAAAACTCGCAATAATCGCTAACAACAGCTATTTAATTTTCTTTGTTTCCTCCTGGTTTGACGAGAATGCGTTCACACTATCAAATATGCTTCTTAAGCAAGCTACATAAATATCAAAATATTTTGATATTCATCAAATATGCTTGACAAGCCGTTTGATGGACCGTTCACATTTTCAAATTCGAGGTTATCAAGCCATGCTTGTAAAGCATTTAGTAGACATTGGGTAAATAGAATAAATTTGAATTTTTTTAAATACAGATTCTATGAATGCAAAAGAAACTTTGCATGCACCCAACCTCGCACCTACCCTAAATCCTACAGTGCAGTGTGTCAAGCAGGGGGCGCATGCCCCCTCATACATACTTTACTGTTTATACGTTATACCAACATAACATATGTACATATATGTATATGTATATGTATATTGTATTGTTGGAAGCTAGAACTGATTGATATAGAAAAGTAGTTTTAGTTATTTTCAATTTTTTCAAGAACTAGAAGACATAGAACCTTTCGGTTTTTTGTGTTCGATTAAGAACTGATTGTTACATGGAAAACATATAAGCTAATTTACAATTTCATTACACCATTTTGAAAACAATCGGTCTAAACTTTATTTTTTACGTTTTTTAAATTTGAACTTTAAATGCGAATTTCTCAAAAATTATTGATATGAGTAATTTAATTTGAATGCAGATTTTTTTAAACTTCTGGTTTTGAGATGCAGTAGGTATAGCACTTTATTGTAAGTGTTTTTTTCAATTCAAACCATTTTTCCTAAAAGTGCCCTACGTCCTAAACAATAGGCAATAGACCATCCTCCCTCCCCTCCCTTGTAACAGACTCAATTTCTGAATTATTCTCAACTAGGCCACTATTTCACTCACGGCCTAATTTGTCAAATGCAATGAATGAGATAATCGAGCCGAAATAATTTTTGTATTTTTCTTTTTTACAAAAAAAATGACAATTTTTTTTTTCGAATCAAATTTTTTTCTACAGTTTTTCTATTAAAAAAAATAACGTCCAGTTGAATTTTATACAATAAAATGTATTTGAAGTCAGTTACAAATTATGTTATTATTTAGTTATTGAAAAAAAACACAAGCAGATTTTTATGGAAAGTCCTTTCTGTATCTCAAGAGTCAAACACTTGTCTGCCACACTTTAAAAATATAAGGTACAAATTTGTGAGATAAATTCTTACAGTTCACTCAAATGTTTGCCAATTCAGTTTGTGTAAACTTTGTGCACCTACTTACTTATGTACCTTCTTATAGATTGAGTTACATTTTTACATTATATATGAGAAACACATACATAGTACATAGGTACATACATATCTACATGAAACCCACTTCTCTCTATGACTCAATTTCAACGTTAACCGCATCTGATATTTCACTATGTTTTATAATGTTTTATTAATCAACTCGTAAATAATAAGTATCACTTTCATATAATTATAATAACATAAAACAGTGAATCAAAGCTGTTCAACTGAAATAATAAGTCTTAAGCCAACAACCGTTTAAATATTTATTTAAAGAACATTAAAATGTTCGTGGTTATTGCTCCCGATTGCCAAAAAAAGAAAAGAATAAATTAAATTATGACTAAAATTATGCAATACTCAGACTCACTGGCAACGGATATGCGATTGAAATGAAGCTTAAAGAAGATTATCGATGACGTATATCTTACACTCCTCCTGGTTTTTTTTTCAATTTCTTTTGACTTTTTCAAAATTCATAAGCGAAATTCATTCGATGCAAGATTAGTTTCAAAATAATTAATTTTAGCATCATACGCACGTAATTGATTTTTTTTTTATAAAAAAGACTTTGTAAGGAAGTAATGAAAATGAAACTGAAACCAAAAGAGGAAGAGTATAAAATGCTGATACCCTTACTTATTTCATCATTCATTTAGAGAAGAGCATCCTTAACGCTCTCAAACTAATTTACTTCTTAAAATTTAACATTTGGTTTTAAATAGAAATAATGAACTTCAAGGTTTAAACAAAATTTCAAATTCTATTTATAAAAACTGTACTTTCAACATTTTGTTTTATTTCTTTCACAGATTGTATTTTCTGTGGTGGCAAGCATTTTATTGAGTTTCTCAGCTTTTGTTGAGTCTCAAGTTCTGATTCCAGGAATTAAAACAACTGCTATTGGTGTGTTGACGAACTCAAATGGAAACCCTAAGATAGAAGTTGTGAGGTCAACAGTAACAGCTCGACCTATTCAACTTTAAGGGTAGTTGCAAATAATAGTTCCTTACTTAATGTTGTTTATATTTAATTTATATTTAATATTAATATTTATAGCAAAATAAAATGTTTATAAAATTAGTAAAAAAAAAAAATTGTTGATCGATCTTGTTATTATAACAATAATTATTAATTTTTATATTTTTATTTGTTTTACTCCAATGAAAACTGTTTTTCAATTAAATAATTTGACTTCTTTATTACTTAAAGGGTTTGAATTGAAAATTGGTGCTGCATTAATATGTATGTATATGTATAAATATTAATGCATATCTGAGGACAAAAAATGTGATAGGATTTAATGTTTTAATGTTAAAAAATCAAAAAATATTTTGTTTTAAAGATACAATGGAACAAGTAGGTTGGGCTAAGACAAGAAAAGAATGGTATAGAAGGGCGGTCTACCTCCCTCCCTGTTGGCTTCATTTCTCAATTCTAGAAATATGCTTAGTCTGCAGAAAATTTTCCTTCTTTTGACAATTAGTTATTTGTTAGAATAGGTTCAGTGTGAGTGCCAGCTATTTTAGCGAAATTATATATGTACATATATTATATGTTATTATATTATATATCGTATATGAAGATGATGATTTTGTATTTTTTTTTATTCACTGCTGCATAGCTAGCACATCAACATTTTCCTCGGCAATGGCGAAAAAGAAGCCAGCAAAAAAAGGCAGTTGTTTTGGTGATATATAAGAAATGTGTTTGATCGTTTTGTTCACTTTAATGCTGCACTAGCTATATGCAGCAGTTAAAAAAACACAACCATGATCTGCACTCTTCAAAAGGCAAAGATTATAGCCGCGTTTTATTGGTAATCTATCCCTAACATAGTATTCGAGTACCAATAAAGCGCTATATTCACTTTTATATTCCCTTTTAATTTTTCTTCTTATAGTTGGTGTCCCTACATTATTTGTCAAATCATTGATGTCAAAATTTCAAAATCTTCTGTCACACACAAAATATAAAAGGCAAATGTGCACTTGAAAATAGAAAAAAATTGAATGCATATTGCAAACAAAAGTTGTAAATATACAAACTCACTTGTTAAAGAAATTTCTGGCTAACATCTTTACATTTTATTTAAAAACTCAATTTGAGTTTTAAATCAAAATAAACAACAGCTGTTCTACATGGGGCGCGTTCGAAGAATGTACAATTGTGTAAATTATTGGTTCGAGTTAGTAAATGCATGAAAACGGTTGTTGAGTTGAAGTTTGCATGGAAATGCACACCGAGTTGGTTTCGAATGTTTTTTTACTTATATTTGTAGTAAAACTTTGAAAATATATTGATTTTCTTGTTATATTTATGACCCACAGATTAAAGTTCCCCATTTTATCAACTCCCTGTTCAATTCTATTGGTTTATATGGAAGAACGAAAAATATGGAACTAAGTTTCTGGCAACTTTAAAGACCAGTTGAATAATCGTGGTTCACTATTTTCCTTAAATTATTATAGAATTTATTACACAGACCATTTATTTGGATAGTAAACATTCTTTTATTCTTTTTATTCAATAAATAAAACATTAAAAGACAAAAGTCAACATGAAATTATAAAGAAATAATTAATAAAAATTATGAGAAGTTACTTCAAGTTGCCTGTAGAGTCAAAATTACCATTTTATTCTACTTAATACCGTATACATATAACTTTGGGTGTTTTTTATAAATGCATACCTTGTTTACATGCGTCAATTGCAATTATATGAAAGTAATAAAAAATATGTTTGCTTGTCACTTTTTATAGTTTCACATTTGCTCAACAAATATTTGAGTTTTGCTTTTAAGAAAATCGGACATTTAACATGTGCATTTAATAAAGGTATGTATTCGTCAGACTTTAACAACCATGCATTTATGGAAGCAATCTTTGTCAGCTTTTTAATGAGAACAAGCATGTTTCAATAAATTTTCCAAAATATGTGATGGTAAAATACACTAATCCTAAAAAAAATTATTTTATCTCTTATGAATTGTTCCTAAAAGTTTTAAAAATTTTGTAAATTATTGATTTTAATACATTTTTTAACGAAATAATTGCATTTTTATAATATTTCAACCCAAATAAATGTTTGGTTTGAAATTTGTGGATCGCTTGCACTTTTCAATGCAGGCGAAGTGTAAAAGAAGTGTATTTGTTACCGAACACACCCTCATGTTGCACTTCTTGACTGCCCCTACATTTAACTAGATGAAACTCTATCTTCACTAAATTACTATGGATAAACACTAGCTTATTTTTGTTCACTTTTGAGGTGTTGTTGTTTTCCATGTAAAATTTTACTAGCTAGTATTTTGAATTACCAATAAAACACGGCTTATATCAAAAATGTGGTCCGCCCATCAATGCCAGGCCACACATTGCTTGTTTTTAAACATGTGGATTGTTCTGACTCCAATAATACAAGCTGTGAAAAATGGTAACTCCATACCTGATGGAGTTCTACAGAATTCAGTCCACAATATCTTATCGTTTCACGACAATTCTTACATTGAGGTTAAGGTTAATTTTACTTAGTTTTTGGTTTTCCTGAATAAAATAAAGTTTAATTTTTAATACGTTTAAAATTCATATACGTATGTATGTATAGGTATGTATGTATGTATATCTTTATTTGTTAGTCAACGTTCACATGTTTTCATTTAACAGCTTTAGAATATTTTATTTCTTCAAAAGAGTGCTGGTAACAACTGGAGCAGGAGAGTACACACTTGGAGCAGAAGAGTACACACTTGGAGCAGCATAAGCGGACCTCACGAGAGGACTAGCGTATCCAAGACCAGCAGTGCTGTAAACAGTTGGAGCGGCCAATCCTGCGCTATATACTGAAGGATATGCTGAGTATGACAATGGAGCATTGTACAATGCTGGTGCTGGGGCTACTGCGGCCGAGTAAGTGGTGTAAGGAGCAGAGTAAGCGATGGCATTTTGTACTCCAACAAGGCCAGCTTGGGCAGCGGCGAAGCAAAGAACGAGGCACAAAAGGAACTGAAAACACAAAATAATAATTATTATTTAATACTTTTTTCTTAAACTTTTAACAATCTAGTTTGGACGTTTGTTATAGAAAGAGCTTACTTTCATGGTTGAGTTTTGGATTGTTGTTTGAGACGATTAAATTGTCACTGATTCATAGAGAACTATTGGATACCATTTTATAGTTTTAATTTTTATAGATTAACAATAGATTGGAAATACATGTATGTAGGTATATACGTGAGTACATACTTATGAACATATTATAAATATGTACGTACACAAGCTGCAAGCATCAGCTCCTGTGTTGAAGAGGCATTGACATTGATTGGTGAGATAAATATTGAAGGTTTTTTTTTGCTTCTTAAGCATTGAAGTTTTTTTTGTCATGTGTATTAAAATGGAATGTATTTACAAGTGTATGTTCGTAGATGCATACAAACATATGTATATTATGTAGATCTTGTTTTCTAAAAAAATTTGTTTCTTCATAAGATCCATTTGATTGAATTTTAAAGACACAGGTTGTTTAGAAATTATTAACTAAATAAATGCTGCCCTCGGGAACTTGTGTTATTTTTTTTATTGCAAAAGAATCCTGACAAGAGTCGAATGTACATCCAAATGATGGGATTTTATGGGAACACAAATTTAAAAAAGGCAACATAAACTGGAAAATTAAATGAACATAAGTATAATGACTTGAAAATTGGGCAATAGTTATTGAACATCTTTGAATCGTTTTTAGGCTGTTTGCCCATTTGAATGGGCAAATTGTTTGAATATTTTCAATAAAAATTGATGTTATTGTGTAACCTTTCGCAGAATTTCTTTCTTGACACATTTGTATGTATGTACATAATGTATTTAACAGAACTTGAGTTACTGTGCTATTTTAAATCGAAAAGCTTACCAATTTAATTTGCTGTTCTAGTTCTTCCTTACTGGCATGACCTAAGGTCAGCATGGAACAAAATTTCCACGGATATTTGACAATATCTTAAATTCATTCATGCATTTGCACATCTTTCACATTATGGTTCGTCTATCGCTGTGAGCATGAGTATGATGTTACCAAGACCAAGCAAGGTAATGTCGTTTATCCGCAGTGTTATGGAAAACTTTCGTGTCTTTGATTTGGAAGCACTAGAAATAAAAATAAAAACATTTTTTTCCAAAATCCATCCTTACTAGAACGACTCTGTATTAATTATATCGGAGAACGAGATTATTGGAAGGCTTTCCATTAATAAGAGTACCTATTTCAAAAAATAAGATTTACATCTTATTATTTATATTGAATGTATGTTTCCAATGAAGTATAAACTACCTAAAAAGGTAAATTGGTGGCGCCACTGTTTCAACTCTTTTAAATATGATGCAGGAAAAAATGTCTGGCTTTATGTGTTTTTCGCCAAAAATTAATTTCTTATGAACGTTCGCGAGAATTTTAGTTTCATTCGTGACTGGGAAAGAACTATTCGCACCCCGTACGGTGTTTAGTTGACCTAAATAGGGTAGTTTTTGAAAAAGGTAAGTCTTTACAACTTTCGACTTCAAGGTCGAAGAGTATGTACATATATACATAAGTAGGAATATTTGACTAAATTCAATTGATCTTTTTAAGGACTCATATCTGAATTCAGTAAGAGCAAATATTTTCAGAAGTAAGTGGAAGATCGGTGAGTTTCGATGCCATTTAAATAGTTTTTAAATCTTTTTATTAAAAAATCATATATCTTTCTTAAACCTATTCCTTCGATAGGTTCTTGAGGCATAAAACCATTTAATACCACTGGTGAATTCACCAGTTAAAAGATCTATAAGGGAAGAGTATAAGTACTATAACCCTAAGTTATCGTACTCTTGCCATCTATTGATTAAAATTAACTCTATAAATATGTACATACATATACACGCCATCAAGCCACACATACATACATACATACATACATTAAACACATACATACATAGATAGATCTGAATCGCGCTTGAAATTCCATTATTGCGAATTTGAAAATTATGTCCATAACAATATCCTAATTACAAATGCTAACAGTTACCTATAATGAAATAATATCAGGATGTGGTATGTATCTGCAATAGAAAAAAAAAAACAGATACTGTTTTGATTAATCTTTCGGGTGCCAACAATTGGTCACACTTCTAAAAGACGTGGGACTACTATTAGTAGACAAACTGGTTTCTAAAGACACAATAAGAAGGTTACCAAAAATAATTGTTCCGGATTATGAGTTGCAAAAGATCAAAAAAACATCATTGTCATTTGAAGGTATAAATTGTCGTCCAATTGCGATCAATTCATCATTGACAAGTACTTCGTTCTGTCTTCAACAACCTACTTCAAATTCATCATGAAAGTAAGTTCCTTAAATTTTGATGTTCAATCTGCTGATCTAGAATTTTGAAAGAGTTCAATTGTTATAATTGTAATTCCTTGTATTTTAGTTCCTTTTGTGCCTCGTTCTTTGCTTCGCCGCTGCCCAAGCTGGCCTTGTTGGAGTACAAAATGCCATCGCTTACTCTGCTCCATACACCACTTACTCGGCCGCAGTAGCCCCAGCACCAGCATTGTACAATGCTCCATTGTCATACTCAGCATATCCTTCAGTATACAGCGCAGGATTGGCCGCTCCAACTGTTTACAGCACTGCTGGTCTTGGATACGCTAGTCCTCTCGTGAGGTCCGCTTATGCTGCTCCAACTGTCTACTCTGCTCCAGTTGTAGCCAATACTCTGTTGAAGAAGTAAGCAGCTGTCAGAGAATGATTTTTGGAAAATGTTTACGAAATATAAAATGATTTATGAAAATTAAAAATATTACTATGAATTAAATTGATGAGTTTTTTTAATTAAAATTTTACTGTCTGGGGCAGTGAAGTAATTTATTTATAAATCAATGTAGTCCAATCCAAAATTAACTTGTTTTCACAGTAACGATTTCAAATATACATACATATGTATGTACAGTGTACATACATACGTACATATTAAAATCAACATCAACATCAAAAAATTAGTTTATACAGCTTTTATAAATATTAAGTATCTTTGATATATGTACATATATATATTACATATGTACATTATTTCAATTTTTTGTTCAATATACATACTATCTTATATATAAAATTCTCGTGTCACAATGTTTGTTCCCATACTCCTTCGAAACGGCTGAACCGATTTGTATATAATTTTAAATGCATATCCAGTAGGTCTGTCTGTGGTGAGGGTTGTCCACCACAATTTTTTTTTTTGAATTTTTATTTTAATTTTTTTATGATGTGGCATTACAAAGTTCATGCAACCCTTAATTTTGACCCTTATATCACCGACCTTTAATTTAATTTTAACTTATTTTCATGATTTTGTTTTAAAAAATAAATACCTACTTAGGTACTTTAGTTTAAAAAATTTAAACAAAATAATTGACTCCGTAGTTTAAGGTATAATATTTAAAGGTACGTTCTTACATAATATTCTCAAGTACATAACTTTATTATTGTATTTACACCTGGAAAATTTACTCCATCCTATATTGATGACAATATTGAAGTCACGAAATTTTGGTGCGATGATTTGGTGATTAATATGTGCTTCAATTGTTTTTTCTGTTTAGCCCTAGAGGTACATGATTTTTATTTGGACACATATTAACCAAAAAAAAAAAAATTGAAGCAATCTTCGGTTATTGTTGTACGTTCAGAATAATGGAACAGAATGTTACAACAACTAGGACATGAACTTCAGTTCTTCACTTTTTTCCAAACAACTATTAGACTAAAGTAAACTTTTGAAAGATTGAATTTTTTAGATCTGAAAAATAACAATGATTTGCATAGGTGTTGACATACGAGTTTGTAATAGAATCAGCCATTTAAGCGAAGGGAGAGTTATAATATCTTTGGATAAGTGATACGAAGCACAAAGGGCCATCTAGAAACTATACAAAATTACACGTAAAGAAAAAAAAGCAACAAAATATTTTTCCATAGCTTTAATTTGTGCCATAAATCGGGGCGAGACGAAGTTCGCCGGGCCCACTAATGTACATATATATTTTATTTGTCGTTACTTTTTTTACGAGAAAGTATAACTTACATAAACATAAGAAGGCACGAGTACGATAACTAGTGCGCCAAGATTTGATAACGGTATTTTGTAGGGGGGCTCAAAACAAGCATTTTTTACTATGGGAGGGGGGTCTATCTCACCCCGTTTAGGTTGCAGGGGCAATTTAAAATAAAAATGCTTTGATCGGAAAACGAATTTTTAAAAAATAACGGTAATACGTAAAATTAGGTATGATACATTTTTTTTTTAAACCAACAGTGTATTGCATCAGCTAAATTTTAAATCAAGTGAAAAAAATGTATAGTTTTCGCAAGAAATAATTAACCAAAATTTGTCCAAAAAAAAGTTAAAAATTGTTTTAAAGTGTTATTTTTTAAATTTTTAATGAAATATAAACATGTTTTGATTTAATCCGTTGCTCTAATTTATTCTTAATCAAAAACTGAAAACTATATGAATTTATGTGTAATAGTTTTCAAGAAAATTGGAAATTACTAAAATTACTCTTTAGGAGTAACATTTTTTCAATATATTATGGTGAGGAAACCCCCCTAAATACGATTAAAAAAAAAAAATTTAATTTCAAAAATCGGTCTTTTTTTATTTGATAAGCAGTTCCGTATGTTAAGTCGCCTGGCAGAAGCCAATGTCAACAGTTTTTTTTAGTTTTTTTAACAAAATATAAAAAGAAACAACAACATACCCTCCCCCCTGCAACCCACCTGCTTGCACACTATAGGAATTGGGGTAGATGCGGAGGCTGGGTTTTGCAAAGTTTCTTTTGAATTTAATAATAGAAAAGCACATCATATTAATATTAGTTTTTGAGTAGAGTCAAAATATATAATCTGTGCCAAATTTAATGTACACCCGTTCAGCCATTCTGGCTGGAAAAATTGAAAGAATCATACATTTTACCGGGATGAAAAGTAACCTACATTTGTGCTTTTCGTATTCCAGACTATAATCTATCTCTGTTCCAAATTTCATCAGATCCGATCAGCCACTCTTGTCTATTTCAGGTGAATGATTATGTTTTTATCTAAAGAAAAAAAAATTCTGGGAGTAATTTTTCAAAATACCATAATACACATAATGCATAGGTCTTTTCCAAGTGTTTTGTGCACAGAAATTCACAGCACACATTTTTTAAGGAGTGGGGGTAAAATTCTCTCAGCGAGAGAGAAACTATGGACAACGAAGTGGAACGACATTTCACAGAAAATCACAGAATCTACGAAACGTCAAAAAGTGTCAACAAAAAATCATTTCAAAAAATTTGATTCGAAAGCGCGTGAAAAGTTTCTAATTGTTTAAAATTAATTAAAAAATGGATTTGTTAAAATTGTTACTATAATAGAGTGCTCAAGAGAGTCTGACGAATCGATTCTGAACTCAATACTGGTGTTTTCCATAATAAAAACTAGAATGTAAAATTCAATTTTAAAAAATTCGTTTATTTTAACGGCAATGTCAAATGCTTTTTTTTTGAATTTGACAGTCTTCAATTTTCTGTGCACAGAAATTTTTGTGGCTGAAATTCACAGGGTGGGGAAATTTTTTGCTCTCTCAAGAGCTCACTCTTTTTTTACATTTGAGTCACAAATGACATTGCAATAGCTCATTTGTCAATAACGATTTGTCAATGAAAAAAAAATTGTAAAAATGTTGTTTAAATTTCTTTTTTTTTTATTTCAAATAGGTAAACATATGTGTGTATGTATTAGGTGCATTTTCCAAAAATCATTCTCTGACTGCTGCTTACTTCTTCAACAGAGTACTGGCCACAACTGGAGCAGAGTAGACAGTTGGAGCAGCATAAGCGGACCTCACGAGAGGACTAGCGTATCCAAGACCAGCAGTGCTGTAAACAGTTGGAGAGGCCAATCCTGCGCTGTATACTGAAGGATATGCTGAGTATGACAGTGGAGCATTGTAGAATGCTGGTGCTGGGGCTACTGCGGCCGAGTAAGTGGTGTAAGGAGCAGAGTAAGCGATGGCATTTTGTACTCCAACAAGGCCAGCTTGGGCAGCGGCGAAGCAAAGAACGAGGCACAAAAGGAACTAAAATACAAGGAATTACAATTATAACAATTGAACTCTTTCAAAATTCTAGATCCGCAGATTGAACATCAAAATTTAAGGAACTTACTTTCATGATGAATTTGAAGTAGGTTGTTGAAGACAGAACGAAGTACTTGTCAATGATGAATTGATCGCAATTGGACGACAATTTATACCTTCAAATGACAATGATGTTTTTTTGATCTTTTGCAACTCATAATCCGGAACAATTGTTTTTGGTAACCTTCTTATTGTGTCTTTAGAAACCAGTTTGTCTACTAATAGTAGTCCCACGTCTTTCAGAAGTGTGACCAATTGTTGGCAACCGAAAGATTAATCAAAACAGTATCTTGTTGGGTTTGTTAATTAGTTTCTACATTATATTCATCAAATCCTAATCGTTATATACATACTATGTATGTTTATGTATATATGTATATACGAATACTAGCTAATTCCCACCCGCTTTGCTGTGTGCATTTATGAAGAAAACAATTGAACCTGGTTAAAAATAATTTAAAATTGAATTTCCAAAGTGATAATAAATCTAAGAAAATTCAAATTTCAATGTAAATTATTTGAATGAAAAGCTAAATTTTTCAATAAGTTTTCCGGTTCAAAAAAAAAAAAATTGGAAGATCAGTAGTATAATAATTGGAACCCGTGGGGTAAGGTCCTTTTCTCCTTTGAATATTCCATTGATAATCGTCTCGTGTCCTGAATCGCATTGTTTTCAACAGTTTTTTGAATGACATTTTCAATTTCGTATTTTCAAATATTTTTGCTTATATCGTTTGCATATGTTGTTTGCGATATACATATGTACGACTATTACGAATCGGTGTAATAATACACAAAAATCAACACATTTGATCAATACAAAATGACAATGCGGAAAGGACATCCACAAATTAAACGCAACATATATCAGCGTATAATGGCATCTATAAGTTTTTATTTATAAAAACCTTTTCATGGTTTTGTAAAGAATTGTTATCGAATATAATTTTTTATATACCTACAATTCTCTACAAAAAACCAAAAACAAAATTGAAATCGGTACATAAAAACGCGTGTTATGCTGCAACACACACATATTTAAACAGCAAAAATTACGTTTAAAAATTTAAATAAAATAAAATAATTTAAGTTTAAAAAAAAACTAAGCTTAAAGCTAAATTAATGATAATGGGAATATATTTTCTAACACACAAAATTGGACAACTTTACGGTTTAGATGGAACTGTCGATTCCGAAAAATACTTCCACATCCTCGAAAACGCCTTAGTACCTACTATAACTTCAGCAAGTAAGATCAAAAAATGGAAATTTGAAAAATCGTGCGCCTTAAGTATCAAGATCTAGTGGAAACAATGCCAAAACTGTTAAAATATATACATATGTATGCTCTTGATGTTGCAAAATTACGTTTTCATGAAAATAATTTTTAATATAAGCTGAAAACAATAATAATGAACTAAAAATACAAGTGTTATTGTGAATAAGCGTGGGGCGCTCGATATATGAAAAAAAAATATGGCCAATGCGCCCAACGCTTTTTCACAATAACACTTGTATTTTTAGTTCATTATTGTTTTCAGCTTATATTAAAAATTATTTTCCGCTTTTTTAGTATGATGGGTTTTAAAAGCGTGTTTTTAGTTTTTTTCAAACTATATTTATTATTTTGAATTAAAAAAAAAAATACTATCTTTTAAAATAGACATAAGTACACACCTTGATTAAAAATCCAACTTTCGGTATATTTAACTGGAGGTGCAGGCGTAGGGGAGGTGGCATGGGTGTGGTCCACCCGGGTGGCATTTTTTAAGGGAAGGAAGAATATCACGCAATATTGGTACAATAAGCTTCATATTTTTATCACAACTATAAACTTCAACCACTTGAAAAGAGCACGGAATTTTTTATTACTTATTCTGTGACAAATTCGGGAATACATTTTCTTTGAATAACATTTTGTAAGAACTGCTGGCAACATCGACTGTTCTGACTTATTTTTTATTTTGTGCTTGGATTGTTTAGGAAGGACTTAGAATGACTTGGACAATTCAAAGAAAGTTTTATCGATGATATCATCAGTTGTAGAATTTATGTTACGTTACAAAACTGTGATTTTTATGACTGGGTGTCAAAAATGTTTTTTGTTATATTAAGGGTGTCCCTTATATTATAACTTCTCAGAGTAAGACCTGTAGAGCTTGAACTCGCATTTGAGATCGATCGAACAGACTCGGACTCGGACTTAGTTTCATATGCAAAAAACACGAGTTTGAGCTCTACAGCTTAGACTCGATGGGTACGAGATTGTTCTCAAAGCTCTTCGTATAAAATAGTTTAAACTTTAGCTTCTGTGCGCCGCCGCCGCCGCCGGTGAGACGAAATTAAAGAGGACATTCGATGTTTAGATAAATATTTTTTTTTTATAACAAAATACCCACGAACATGTGCTATGTACATATACATATATGTATACAAATTTCTATAGCAAAGAGTGTGCAACAAAACGTGGACTTTAAAACAAAATATTAGAATTAGAAGAACGAATGAAATTTACTTAAACTGGAGAATATGACATAAATTCAATGGATATTGAACAATTTTGAATGTTCTTTTAGTCTCTTTCAACAATTTGGAATGAATTTCACTTTAAAAATTTGGTGCTTACAATAAAGTGGCTACCAATTATCTCCAAAATGGAAATTTTTGGAAAAAGGTTTTTAAAATTTAAAAGAGCGACTTCAAATCTGTAAAACTGCATTATTTTCTCATTTTCTATAAAAAGACGGCGAATTGTTTATGTACTGAGTAAGAGAAAACCCATGCTTAACAATTTATGAGATCGATCTCATGCAATCAAGCATTTACTCATCTTTTTGCATATGCAGACCAGAACTATCTCACATCGAGCTTTTTTCTAGAGATCGATCTCAACACCATGAGTTCAAACTCACAGCTTGAGATCTATCTCAGTCTCTTCATCACTTTTTGCATACCACTCTAAGAAAGTTCTCAGAAAAGTGAGTAAAGAACTTGATCTCATCTTTTTGCATATGACCCATTGTCTTGTATTGGTGATAAATGATGTATTGCGGATGGCTTTGACAGAAAGCGAAGGAATAAGATGGACTCTGACAAACTACCTTAATTATTGGAAAAGACCCAAAATACATCACTGAAAACCGCACACGATGGCGCGTAGGAGTAGTTGAGACCCTATGTCCCGCTAGGGAACACCAAGGGACCTTAGTAAAGTAAGTAAGTAAGTATTGTCTTGGGAAGTCCTGAGAAAGTCTTTTGACTTGAAATCAATTGTGATTCCCACACACCGCACAATAAGTTTAAAATGTATCTTTCCGTCGAACGTCGTCGGAGGCCATGGCTATGATATTAAAATATATTATAGCCATTTTTTTTTTATTCGGAATCCGACTTATGTAGATGTTGATACCGATGATTCTCACGAAGGTTAAGTTTGGAACCCAAAAGAATATTCAACAGATGAAGATGGGAATGAAAATAAAGATACCTATGCACTCGGATAATGATGATGGCACAGTCTTTATAAGTGAAGTTAATATGTTGGTATTGGTAGACACAAAGTCTTCGAACTTTTCGTTAACAAAGGTCTTTAAATTGAAATTTTGAATCAATATTCTAATTTAAATGTGTTTCTTGAGAATCGTTTTTTAAGGGATTGCAAGAGCAACTACAGGTTATAGTTTCAGAATTCATAGGTTCCTGTTATTATATGTTAGTTATATTGTACATACATATGTATGTATATACAATATGTACAAATTATTTGATATATTAAGTTCATTTTAGAATATTAATACTTAATTTTTATATATTACCATATCTTTAAGTGAATCCATATGCTTAAAAAGTAGGCCTTTAAAATTGATATCGTCTGTGTCCACTAAAAATGTATCCTATTTTCCAAATTATGTACTTTCATTTTAACGGGACAGTGACAAAGTGTTTTTTACAAGTACAAACATGTAATTCCGTTATTAATTATTTAAAATGTAGGTAGGTACATACTCGTACATATGTATGTACATTGTACTACATTTAATTTGTTGGTGCAACCAAAAAACCATTCATAACAGTTTTAAAGTAGATTAAAAACTTCAATAAGTTTTGATGTTGGCAGGTATTTGTTCCTATTCTATCCGTTTTTGGTTGATAAGTGCTAAGTTGTGAGAGCTCTCTAATCTCGCGATCTATGTATGTATATCTTTGCTTAAATTTTGATTGAATGATTTATGTCGACATATTTGTAGTCCACTGATAAATATCAACAGTATAATATTTTTAGGGTAATTGCAGGGTTAAAATAATGTTTTTCAGACACACGAGTATTTCTTATTTTTCAAGATCTTTTTTTCCACACGAAAGAAAAACGTTTCCGGATTTGTTGTTCGTTCGTTTGGTTTTCATACCTTTATTTTTCTTAACTTAAGTTTGTCTTTCGAAAAATTTTCATTAATAATTTTGTCTTTGGCCACTCTGTACTACTCGCCAATAATAATATTTTTTAATTTCTATGAAAAAAATGCCTTTTATTTAAATACATTCTACATATTCTTTATTTATGCCAAAATTTTCCGAAAGTCATTCCGTGACTGCTGTTTACTTTTTCAACAGAGTATTGGCTACAACTGGAGCAGAGTAGACAGTTGGAGCAGCATAAGCGGACCTCACGAGAGGACTAGCGTATCCAAGACCTGCAGTGCTGTAAACAGTTGGAGCGGCCAATCCTGCGCTGTATACTGAAGGATATGCTGAGTATGACAATGGAGCATTGTACAATGCTGGTGCTGGGGCTACTGCGGCCGAGTAAGTGGTGTATGGAGCAGAGTAAGCGATGGCATTTTGTACTCCAACAAGGCCAGCTTGGGCAGCGGCGAAGCAAAGAACGAGGCACAAAAGGAACTAAAATACAAGGAATTACAATTATAACAATTGAACTCTTTCAAAATTCTAGATCCGCAGATTGAACGTCAAAATTTAAGGAACTTACTTTCATGATGAATTTGAAGTAGGTTGTTGAAGACAGAACGAAGTACTTGTCAATGATGAATTGATCGCAATTGGACGACAATTTATACCTTCAATTGACAATGAGGATTTGGATTTGGTATTTTTTGAAAGAATTAACCCGGAAATATATCTAACATAAATACGTAGGTTTTCATACTGTCTTAGATAACCAGTTTGGCCGCTTATGTGTGACTGACCAATTGTTTACAATAACCGCCTCATGAACTGATAAATAAGTGTATTTTTTAGCTACATACGTATCTGATTAAACATAAATTAACAACAATATAAATATACCAATATAAGTACACATATGTTCATAATGTTTATTAATTAATTCTATGTACCATATGTTTCTGTCTAAAAATATTTTTTTTAATGCTTTTTATATTTTGTAAGTTATTAATTAATTATTATTATTAAAGTGTTATCTTTAAATACTTAGCTTTAAATAGAAGTTTTATTATTTTCCATTAATATAAATTGAAATATTTTAAGAAAAAACAACCAAGATCCAACCATTACTTTACTGTGGGTTGGGTTCGTATCATAGGCATTTGATTTAAAAAGTAAATTTCTTTTACATTGTTTTTATTATCCATCCACAACTTCCACATAATCGTCACCCTTTTCTATGCCAAAATGAATCTCATTATTTTGTTGATAAGCCCATGACATTCTTCTTGAAGTAAAATATATTCCTATTTCTCCTAACCGACTAATTGTGATAATCCCAGCCGTTTCATTAAATTGTTTTGTCATAGTTTCAAGTGCAATTTTCGAAGCCTTTTGTGGTGACATTCCTTTCATTTGCATAAGATGCAAAATCCGTGAAGCTAAATTGTAACGCATAATTGTTTCCCCATGACCTGTTGCAGAAACTGTTCCAATTGAATTGTCAGCATATGTTCCAGCACCTAAGATAGGCGAATCACCTATACGACCAGGTAGTTTGCCAGTAATTCCCCCAGTAGAAGTGGCAGCCGCAACATTTCCTTCAGCATCAATTGCTACAGCACCAACTGTTCCCTGTTCTCCAAAATATTTTGAATTTTGTAATCCAAACGTGTTATTTTTATAGTTTTCTAAAGCAACTTTAGCGGACTCTGTAATAAGAGTACCATTCTGAAGAATCTTAAAACCCTGGTCTGAAGCAAATTTCATTACACCTTCACCAGCTAGATACGTATGTCGAGACCTTTCCATTACACTACGAGCAACGGAGATCGGGTGTAAAATATTCTTTACAATTGACGCACACCCACCCATGAGATCTGCTCCATTCATAATAGATGCATCCGCTTCTACTTCTCCATCCCACGTAAGAACTGCACCATAGCCTGCGTTGAAATTTTCATCAGATTCCATAGAACGTACAGCTCTTTCGACGGCATCTAGTACGGTACCACCATTTCTTAGGGTCATATAGCCAATTCGAGCAGCGAGTTTAACTCCATTGAATTTCCCTGGAATTTTGTCATCAGATATATCGCCAGCACCCCCATGGACTAGAACTATTGGCGAAGGTCTTATTTGCTACGGAATTTCAGTTAGATAAGCGCGTTGAAATGTAAAGATTTCGTGAGAACAATTTTAAAGCACTTACCACAAAAGCATCAGTAATATTTTTAAAACCGAAAAGTGCAAAGATTAACATCAATAACTGAAAAAAGTGCTTTTAATATACATAGGTAGAACTTGCATAGTTTATAGTTATTGAGACTAAGCTAACACTCAAAATATGTACATATGTATTGTATTATATAGCAGTCCCAATCTGAAAAGCATGCGACTTAATAGAACTGTGAATGTCCAGATTATCTGCAGTAATCAGTTTTCCCAAATAAAAGTTTAAACAATGTTCTCATTGACTTAACTTAAAGCTAATTTTTAACTTCCCATAGGGAGTAATTGTTATCGGTCCAAAAACAAATTGTCAAATTGAAATGTTTGAAAGATCTGGACGTTTCAAGGACCCCTTTTACCCATTTTCGTCAACGGTATCTCAAGAACAAATAGAGATATTGACTCCGATAAAACTTTGTTCGACAGGTTATAACAAAAGGAAAAAAGGATAGAAATTTATCAAGTAGTTTTTTCACTATAACAATTATAAAAACTAAAAACAACATTTTTGGTGCTCAAATATATAATAAAGGAAAAACAATAATATTATTTTCGAAACAATTTTCTGCTATGTGAAATGACGTTCTTGACGTTTGGTAAAATTTTGGAAAAAAATTCAATTGACAGTTTTTTTCAAAAAATAAAAAAGCACAACATTTTTTTAAATAATTACTAAAAACGTTTCTTAACTCCAATATTTCGAGAGCGCAACGAAATTGACTTCAAATTTATTTTATTTTCTACGAACCTATTACATTTTTTAATAAATGATAAAATGTTGAAAAATGTCAAAGTGACATTTTCTATAAAAATTGCTAAGAATTGTTTTTAAAGTGTGATCATTTTTTTTTTTTTTTCATAAAATTGTTATCAATCAAAATCAAAACTAAATATGTAGATTAATAGCAACCATAAATCGATTACACAGCTTTTACAAAAATTCACAAGAATTAACAAAATTATGTTTTTTTGAAGACTGCAATACTTTTCCTTTGATTTGAGATTCATTGTAACACAAAAACTTCAATAAATGGCAAGTTTTTTTGAAACTAAATATTCCTACATTTTTTACTATCAGCATTTCTATAGATCGACTTCTGACCGAGAACACTTATTATGATAGAACTAAGTTGTACTTATTAACTTAATATTGAGGGTAGATTATTCTTTTGATAGATTTGAAATTATTGATAAGGAACCACTTTATCAACCGATAAAAAATATTATCAAATACGTACCTACGTATGTACCTACATTTAGGCTTGAATACGACTAGTGATGTTATCGATGTCTTCAACTTATTAACTTACTCGTATATAAAAAGATCAATCTGTATGAATGAAAACATAACTTTATTTTACAGTTTTATTTATCTATTCTATTTAACTGTACATACATACATATGTACATATGTAGTCTTGCACCTTAGTGAGTTATTCGGACTAGCTGTTAATGGAGCTAAATAAAATCAACTCATGAGCATTTATCTACTTAAGTTTTGGTTCATTTATATTTTTTTTTCTATTGCAATTTATCATTAACAGAATATTATCTGCATCTCTTTTGTTCTCAATTTCTGGAGAAAGGAAAGATTCAAAACAAATTGTATAACTATTTATATCAGATTATTAAAATTTGTATTTTATAGATGCAAAAATCATAAACCGAATTGATTCAATTATAAAGACAATTAGATTTGTTTGTGTTCAATAAAATAACTAAACTAAACTGGTGGGTACTTAATGTATCTTATCTTACCTATAAATTAGGTTGGTATTTTCTTCTTCAGCTAAAATAAAAACAACTTTGTTGTATAACGTCTGCTTTTCGCGATGTTAAATGGCCCCTATGTCAAAGTAGAAGTAATTTTTGTTGTTCCTTTTACTTACATATAAAATTGTCATTAAGAAATCGATCTTTGTATTAAAAAAGAAATTATTATTAATTGCATTTATAATGAAAATAAATGGAATTTCGTTTACTTAACAAATTTCTTTGATTTCGCGATGACCCGGAACTTAATTTTTTTTTAATTAAAGCTTTAATTTTCTGCTTCGTACAAAACCTTAGTTTGATAAGAAAAAAGATTAAACTTCAACAAATGTTGGGTTTAAACCTGTTTTAATTAATTATGTAATTTACTTCAATACATAATTCAGACTTGTTTAAACTTCAAACAATCGTGGAACTTACTCATCATCATCATCGGCTCGACAACCGGGATCCGGTCCTGGCCTCATTTAACAAGTCTCTCCATTTAACCCGATCGCGAGCCAACGCACGCCATCCCCTTGCTCACCCAAGTCTTCGGGTCGGTATATTCTACCATAAAATGTACTAACCCTAAGAATGAAGTTGACCTAACTTTAAAATTGCGATCTGTGGCAAATGAGCAATAGAGTCTTAAAAAAAATAATTACTTTGACTTTGAATAAGTTCGAATATACGAGTATCTCTCAGATATTTTTTTGTAACTTATTTATTTTTTACAGAATAATCATTATCATTCTATATTGATCATTTATTTAAGTTTCCTTTATAAGGTCAGTTTATTGCGAAATTGACTACAGAAGTTTGGTCACTTTCATTCTAAGGGTACGTTATGACAAATAGAATTAGAATGTTAAAATTGAATTTGAACACGAGCGTATTTAAAGCACGTAAAATTTCTTTGTTAACAATGTTTTGTAAATGATACAATTGGTATAGAAAACTTTGTTGCACTTACACAATATTTTAATATAAATGAATTTATTTACAATTTATTTGCTCATATGTATATATGTACGTAAATAATCTCATATTCATGATCAATTTTTGTTTTAATTTATTTGAAAATTTAAACACCAGTTTTTTTTTGTTTCTCATTTTTTCTTCATTAATTTTTTTATTTAAATAGAAAACATTAAAAACTAAAAATTAAATAATATAAAACAATTTAAGGTTTGACTTAGCCTGTTTGGGGATGGAGTTGTTGTTGTGTATAATATATATGTATTTATATATATATATATATAAAGATAATGGTTTATGGATAGATGTACTTTTTACACAGTGTTATTTGTTTTATTTATTATTAATTTATTACTTAAAATTCTTTTTTTGTTTGTTTTGTTTTTACTTTTATCTTAAAATGTATTTAACCACATTGTAATACCATTCAATCGATATACATATAAATGACTATATTTATTATATAATAATTAATTTACTTCTTTCATTGCATTAAAATCCACATTTACATTTATTTTATTAATATTATTACTTTTCATTTGTTTAAGTAAAATTATTTTGTTTAATCATTCATGTAAAAAAATAATTTACAACTCTTTTGTTTTGGGGGTTAACTTTAGTAATGATTTGTTTTTGTTTTTCTTTTCTTTTTTTGTATTATTATTAATGTTTTCTAATGTATGTATTTCCTTTGGGCTTGAGGGTATAAGTTAGTTTAACATTTATTGATGTTAGTAGAAGTAGAAAAGTTGTTTTTGATTTATTTAAAAATGAATAAAAAGAACAAAAAAAAAACTTTATCTATGAGGTGAAGGAACAGCGAAGGGAATATCCTGCCTTTTTTGGTCAAAGCGTTTTTAACGCCATTAAAAACAAATTCTCATTTACCAATGCTTAATTGAGACAGCAAACATTTTAAAAACGAATGACAAGTCAACTTAAAGAATAGCCAGTAAGCTGGTAACATAAAATTTTACTTTTGAATTCAAAATTTATTTTGTCACTTTGTGGATCGATGCATGGATTTCAAGAATTGAAAAAAAAAAGAAAATAGTGGAGCTGTTTTTATTTTGTTTTGTTTTTTTTTTACGAAAAGAGCAAATTTAAAATAATTTTCAAAAATAAGTTCTTGTGTCGAATGAAAAGGAAACAAACTATTCGCTTGCCATCTTGAAATTCAATTAGCAGAATGGCCAAGAATATTAAATGCTTAATTTGACACAGAACTTTTTTTTTACGTTAGTTAAGTTTTAGTTTAAAGGTTAGGGCAAAAGAATGTCGAAAGTTTTGGAACAAAGGCAAAACTAGAACAAAATTATCCCGAATGTTCTCGAATAGTAGAACTTATTTTTGCTCACTCAAAACACAAACACTCTTAAAGCTATTTCTTTCACATAAGAAAGGACCTCAAAAAAAGGTAGACAATATCTTAGGTTTCGAAGCTCGACCAAAGGCAGGATTAGGTGAAACTTTCTTAATGGGTTATACAGATATCTCATAGTTCATATCGTATACACTGGCTCGATCTGGTGTTGGTGTAGTTGCCCTCTGTTGATTTGCCACAGACGATGAAGGGCCTAAGCTATTGTTTGACATGTTGTTTCCTGAATTCACTACACTGCCATTATTTCGAGCTTGCTGTTGATCCATTGATTGCATCTCCATGGAATCGGTCATTTCTAGGGCTCGAACAAATGACATTGGCCTTGTTGGTGTTTGCTTTCGTTTTATCTGTGGCGAGGGTTGTGTCTGTTGTAGATTTGGATTCGGAGGGAAGACAGGAACGCCACCTCTCAGGGCTGGTTGATAGCCACCACCACTACCCGCACTACCAACCATTGTATTTGTAGACGTAGACTGTGCCACCACGGTACTCGTTGATGAATTATTACTACCGCCTCCCCCGCCATATCGCATCATTCCATACGGCTGTGATGTTTGAACTGGATTTGGTGATAAATGCTGAGAGGTGGCCACAACAATAGTTGGACTCGTCGGATTCGATCGATGGTGATGAATGTCGTATTGCATTTGGTGTTGCTGCTGCTGATGGTATTCGTTCAGTGGTAGGCGGACTTGATTGAGAACATGACTCAAGGGGTGCTGCCCCATATTCATATATTGGCCAGGATGATGATTCGGCATAGTGCCTGCACTATTTCCGCCGCCACCACTGCTGCCATTATTGAAGCCTGGCGATGTATCCTTCCACATATAGACACCACGTTGAGGACTTCCAGCGAGCTCGCGTATATTGTCGACTGTGTTGTTCGTTCGAGCGTAGGACAATTCGTTGGCGGAAGGACCACTATTTCCTCCACCTTGTCGAACTAGTTCACCTTCAGATAGAAAACGTCGCTGAGGCGATCCATATTGACTATTATTCGCTAACATCATACCCCCTATGGCACTTCCAACTCCCATACCACGTTGTTGTTGTTGTTGTTGCTGTTGTGATAAACCATTATGGTGCATTATCATTTGTTGTTGCTGTTGCTGCTGTTGCTGGTGTTGTTGCTGTTGCTGCTGCTGTTGCTGCTGTTGGGTGGATAGACCCGGAGCATATTCGTAGTAAATTTGTGACTGCTGTTGCTGTTGCTGCTGCTGATTGTTGTTTGGTTGAAGCGATTGTTGTTGATTTAGGCCAACGGCTATGAAATCTGGTCGACGTGGTTGAGTTGGGGTGCCAGGATTAGACCTAAATCATAGAAGAAAACAACCATAAAAAACAAGCATTAGATTAAAAACTATATATTGATTGTAAGATATTTCATTCTAGTGCCAACATAGAGTACAGGCAAAACAGATTTTATTTTACTTTTACTCTGAACAGAAAACACAAACTAATGTTCAATCAAAATGCAGATATTTTTAAGATTATACATAATGATGAAGTTATTTTTTTTATTAAAAAGTCTTCAAACGCTGTGAGCTGCATGTCAAATAAAATTATTTAGTGAAAATGGAATACTGAACACTGATTGAACTAATTAAATTTATGTTAAAATATTATGAAGAACAATTTTGTTTTGAAATGAGGACTACGAGTACTAAATGTTAATGAACTACTATTTAAAATGTCGTATTTTATTTATCGACGTTTTTGATTTAATGAATATGTTCTTTAAGAATTCAGTTAAAAGTAATCTAAGTAAGTTTTGTCTTCAATGTGAAAATTTAGCAAGTAATATAGTTTTTATTTTGAGTTTATAAGGATCGGTTTACGCCTTTACAGTTTTTCCAGAAACATGATCTAAAAAATTAGACATCTGCGAAATACTTTTTGAATATTTTATAAGATAACAGTGAAGTCTTACTTTTGTCATCTTTCTTGTATAATATGTTATATTTTTACAATAAGTTAAAGAATTATTATTTGCGTGTGCAAAAGGACCTTTATCAACGAATTACTGTAGCACACTTATGTATAATACCTCAATAAGAAAAATTGGTGAAACAAAACGCAAAATTATCGATTTATTCTATTTGTCTTTTAATAATTTGTACCCTAGTAGACTACGTAGTTTTGTGATTGTGATTGTGAATTCCAACTAATTAGTTCATTTTGAATCACAAAACATTTACAAACCCAGATTTTTTTTAAAATGTATTTAGGTACAAAAAAAAATCTCCGTCGTAAATATCGTTAAGATATCTTCTTTGAATATACACAGTGAAAGAAAAAGACTTGTTTGAATGGAAGGCTAAGACGATGAAGGGTTTAAGACTTAGAGCCCGGAATGTGGCCTAAGCTTGCACTTCTGATAAAGCGAGTTTTTATAATATATTTGATTTATAAATATTAATAAATTACATTTTAAAAAGGTTACCCTAGTCATTACAATAAAACAGTAACAACAGATTGCATTATGTTGAAGTATGTTATTACTTTTTGTGTATTCTTACATAATTTTTGTTTTTCGATCGATAAGTCAGTTACTAATTATTGTGATTTCAAAATATAATTTTACTTTGAGTATATAGAAAAGTTTTGATGCTTTTCTAAAATAAAAACGTTTATACACGAACTAGTTGGTACGTGCGATCTAGCTTAAATTGGTATAATTATGAATTTTAGAGATCCAATTGGCTCGATTAAACCATTTTACGATTAGACCCGTCTTAATTAGTCAAATTTTAAACAGTTCAGAAAACCTATCGAATTCGGTCACATGATTGCTTCACAGTCACTTATGCTTTTAAACGAAGCCAATTTTATAGCATTAAAAATTTTGATGTTTCATTGGGATATGTATTATAGTAGATATTTATTTCAATGCTAATATAACTCAAGGTTCGAAACGAACTTCAACTTTAACACCCCTATCGAGGTATCTGTTCGGAATAAAATTGTCTCCGATTTATTCGAAATCGGAAAATTTTCTATCGAGGTATCCGTTCCGGTTCAATGCGATTAGGCAACAATTTTTGACAGCTATGCGTTGAATTTATTCAAAAGTTGTCCGATGAAAAATCATTGCGGAATCTATTTAGTAAAATACTAAAACGAACGCGATTGTTTTCTTCATTTTATTTTATTCCGAAACGGATACCTCGAAAGTAATTTGAATTCCGATCGGAATTCCTTTTCCTTTTTTTAAATTCTCCGAACGAATACCTCGATAGGGCTGTAAATCTGATATAAACGTAACTAACATACTCCAAGTATTAACATTTTTGGAATGTAGTATATATGTTATGTACATGAACATGATTAATTATAATTGACCCGAGAACACATATGATAAATGTCTACGAATGTTTTGTTTTTGTTGAAAGTACACGTTCAAACTAATGAATGTTTTATTTAAATATGTATTATTTTATTTTTCTAACCACGCTAACGTTTTATTTAAACGGACACATCAAAGCATAAATCAAAACACAAATCTAAAGCATAAAAACATTGATAAAAACCTTTTTTAACAAAATTTAATACATATCTTTATACTTTAATATAAAGAAAAAACAACAGAAGATAAAAACAAAAACAATTCAAATAATTGGAATCACATAAGCCCAACCACAGCTCCAAAAAATATCGTTTTTTTTTGTTCAAACTTGTATTATATTTATGTGATGTGAATGGTAACCATTTGCAAAGACAGTGCTTTTGAATGTTAACAAAAAAAAAAGAAATCGACAAAATTCGGTTTTCTAAGCACTAATAGATTACAAACTCACCTCACCTGAAAACTTTTACTATGTATTTTGATGAAAAGGACGAAGGCGACGACGAGGACATTTAGCAAATTGAGTTTGAATCTGATGTTTGGAGACTACGATAGTTAAAAAATTGAAATTAGTATTTTAATTTTTAATGCATTCTTTCATTATGTTTTAAGTTGTATTAAACCATGTTTTCTTAATGGGTTCTTTGTCCACTTTTAATATTTAATTAAACCAAATAGCGATAAACTTTAAGATGCAAATAAATCAAAATTTACATTCAAACCCACGCACGACGCAACGACATTGAGTGTATATTTTAATGTTTGATCGTGATCATTAATTTACATTTTAGAAATATTTCAAAAAAATGATGAAGAAGTCGCCTAGTTTTTATTATGTGGGATGTCTGTATTGGAAACCCATTTTCAGTGTGAAAATTTTCAAAATTTACGAACAGTTTAAGAATTTATGTATTATTTGATTTAATGGAATTTAAGTCCCTTTTTCACAAAACAGCCATAAAAAAAAAACCAAACTCTGTCGCCATTAAGCCTTTTATAGAATTGGACTATGTAAAAAATACACTGAATAAAAACTACGTACCTCCTTTCACGGGAAAATAAATTTTCGAATGTGTTTGAAGCTTTGGATTAATTTCACGGAAAAGTATAATTTTGGTTTCAGAAAAGTGTTCAATTAAGACAAATCTTATTGTTTAGAAGAATAACCGTAACATACGAGTGTTTAAAAAGAACAATGTCTACAATGTCTAAAAAAAAAAAAAACATACTACGTTGGAAACGTGAAAAATTAGAGAAAAAAATGCTGCCAATTAAGAAATAACTAAGATAAGTTAGGCTGAAGAAGCTGTTAGTACCAAATAAAACTGACAATTAGACCATTATTTACACTTTTTAGTTTTGGCAAGTCTTCCTGTCTGATATTTTCCAACAGAATAATAACTACGATGGTTTTTTTACAACTAAATCTTAAATCATTTTCTGACCATTACTGCAAAATACTTCACATCAAAATGTTATCGAAATTAAGTGTATCAAAAACAAACTCATACAAACGCTTTTTATTAAATTCAACATATGAAAATAAGTAGGAAATAATTATTTCAGAAAAAATGCATAGCTGTTCAAAAGTAAAAATTGTAAAACGAATTTTCACAAAGGTTTACAAAAAGCTATTTATTGTGCAAGAGAATAGTATATGTACATATATGAGAAAATACTGTCTCATATAAGAGATCCTGTCAAGGCATAATAAGGATCGAAAACAAGAGCAGCTCGGTACTGTGTCTGTGGTGGATTGTCGTTTGAGTTTAGTTCGTTCGAGCAATTCATTGAGAGCTGTCGCGGTACCGAGTTAGCTTAAATATAAAAATTCGCTTTTTAGAACTATGCCCTATATTTTTTTATAAAATAATATATAAACATATGTACTAAGAGTAAAATAGACAAGAGTTTCATTCAGGTGTCGAAAAATAAAACTCAAAATAAAACTCGTATAGCTAGCAAAAGAGAATTTCGACAAAGAATTCGAGTATTGGAAAGCATGAATTACTACCGACGAAATCAAATATAAACCTTAAAATCTTTAACCTTAAGGAGTAGAAGAAGAAGGGTAGGGAAGAAGATTTCGGTGCAGTTTAGAATTATTTTTCACGGGTTACGTCTAGTAGAAACTGAAGCTGGAACTGGAATTGAACACATATCCTCTAGATTAGCAGTCAAGCACTACATCTACTACCCAATGCCAACTGTGTAGTTTATTAGAAGACCACCTTAGATTGCAACAGATTTCCAACCAGAGCGATTTTAGAGTATTAGCAGAAGAATGGTCCAAAATATAACCCTTCTTCTTTAAAAAGTTATTTCATTTTTTACCACGAAGGTTTAAATCAGTACAATGTACGAGTTTAATTTTGAGCTGAATTTCGCAGTTTATTAATAATTTGATTTTAAAGCTTTGCTTTACTATTTATCTCTTTATTGCAATGAATTATGAATCTTATTGTTAAGTTTCGTGAACTAAAGACACTCGCAATAAGTTTGAAGTTCAACACAAATTTAGGGATGAAAAAGAAACTTATAACAGTACATACAAGTTTTACTTTGATACACTGTATAATGTATATTGTGTAAATTTAAGAGAGGAGGTAACTATTTACATGGCAAAGGGTTACTTTCCTCATGAACAGAAATAGTCTATCTGTAAGTTATGATATAAAGAGATGTAATCAAAAAATAAAAACAACTTAATTCGTCTGAAAATTAAACAGGAATCGAATCATGCAACTGGGCACTACGCACTGATCATCACGGTACGGGCACTAATTAGAATATTTTAAAACATCACTTAGAAGACTTCGAGAACTAAATTGCATCATCAGATATTTTGCAAACATTTGATTCAGTTTTCAAAAAATTGAATAGTATTGATCGATTGAGATCTTGAGCGCTAGACCACTTTTTGGGAAATTGAGCAATTAATTCTACAAGTTCAACGACTATAAAAGAATACTTCAAAGAAAAAATCTTTATTGAAATCGTGAAAAATAAATTGTTTAAAAAATAGAGGCACAATTATTTATTTTATATAAAATGTATGTGGGATGATAAAACTTAGAAATTGATTTAATTCTTTATTTAATATTCATATTTACATAAAGTATAAGCGCTGTGTATGGGCTGCGACGAGAGATATAAAAATCATAAAAAAAAACTAACATAATTTAATTATACCTGTAATATAAATTAAGAGAAATAATATCAATGTCACACGGCGTTTAAAATAAACAAGACTACAGTACAAGTACTTAAATATAAATCATATTAAAATACACAAAAGCAATCACGAATCTCGATGGAAGAATTTTAACCTAAAGCAATATTATAAGTTATTTATTTTTGTTTTTTGTTTTTTAAATCAAATTACCGGTAAAGGTAAATATTAATCGAAGGTACTTCCAGCTATGTCCATCTGTTCGCAAACATGGCGTGTTACAATACAAAATTTTTTTGTGGCAATAAAGAAAATATTCGTTTATGCACATTTTTGCAAGAAAGAGTAAATCATTTTTTTCGTTTTCAATCAGAAGAAGAAAAAATAAAAATAAAATATTATGTATACAGTCATATTAAAACTTAACATAAATAATATTTTATACATTATTAACAATTTTAATCACAACTATGCATTTAACTGCGCAAATAAAATAAATAGAAGTTTTGAAAAAAAGAAAATAAATTTTAGGAAATAAAAAAGAAAAAGCAAGATGAAACAATATTTTTAAGTTTTTTATTTTTTGTTTACTAACCTTCGGACTGGACTAGACATGGCTAAGGGGGTCGCTACGCCCAGTGCTTTGATTCGTTGCTGCATTGTGGGTGTGGCTGAGGTAACGGCTCGATTTTGTGCTGCCACTATTGCTGGATTGCCCGGGTGCGTTGGATGGTCAGGCGAAAGTGCATCAGGATTATAAACTCGCTGTGGTTCTAGCCCTCTGACGATACAATTTAAAAACAAAATTAAGTATCCAATTTCAAAAAAAAAAAAATAATAACATAAATAAATATTAACACTTTAAAATAATACATTTTCTTTAGGAGGTTGTTTTGTTTCACAGTATTTAAATTGTACAAAAATTTATAATTTATTCATTATTCATTCATCTGACCTGTCGTCATCGGCTATTCCGCAATTCGACAGTGATTTTGAGGAGTTACGAACTATGAACTGTTCTACCTAATCCAAGGTGTAACGTGGAATGTGCATACTGGATGGTTGCAGTCGAGGTATTCCGACTGTATTCTAAATTCTAACGGTACCCCTCTGAAATCAATTCGAATCAGGGAGTAACTTAGACCTTATTGTACTAAGAGCTCTGTATTTCTCTAGCTACTAGTGGAAAAAAGTTCGAAACTTTGCACTATGTCAGGTTACGGTGGCTGCTGGAAAGAAGACCAACGCACTTAGACCATCAATGGTTCATTGTGCGATATGTCATTGCAAGTGTATATGCAGACCTCATGGAGGGCAATCTCCATGGAGGGCAATCTCCATGGAGACGATCCGATCCCCGAAGTGACGAAATACTTAAAGAGAATCCCTCACAAGTTTTCGGGAAAACATAGGGAAATAATCAGCTAGCAGTCAATACCTCCCTGGCAAACGGCAGATGATGATTAGTAACTTATGTAGCCAAGAAGGCAAGGGGGATGAGAAAAATCTATCCGCGGAAACGGAGAGAAAACCAGCATCGAAACGCAAACGCAACACCGGCCCTCTTCCGGAGCTAGTAAACCCAGGTGGCCTGGACGATCCTTGTAAGAAATGTCTAGGTGGATCGGGTTGCTAATGGTATCTTCGCTTTCTAGCGCAAGGTCTAACGCCATAAGAGGCCGGAGAGTAAGAGGAAGGGGATCAGATAACTCCTCCCCTTAAGCAAATCGCCAAAAAGCCAAAGACGGCAGCAAGTAGTTCAGCGGGAGGAACCACCTATGCAAGTGCGGCCATGAACGTAAGAATGACGGTCTTTGATGTGGACTCCCCGAGATCCTCACTCAGCTACGATGAACTATCGTTGCTGGAAGAATCGATTATATTGTCCCTAGGCTGGACTAGCAAACTAAAATTCAATGGTCTGCACCTCAGGACCGGTCTTCTACTGGTCGAGTGCGCCGACAAAGCCACAGCTGAGTGGCTCAAAGAAGAAACCCTCAAATGCAGCGCTTTGAAAGACATTGAAATAAGCGCGTGCATGGACAACGAGATCCTTAGAATATAAACGGTTACGATGTTCCTCCCAAGGAGCATGGGACATGACGACAGGAAATCCCTTTCGCTTCGTTTGTTTTATAACACAAAATTAATATTTAGTTACAATAAAAGAAACTCATTTAACTCACCTCTGCCTTGAATGAGGACTATGCCGCGGATGATACATTCTCATGTGACGCGGAGATTCGGGACCACCTCCTCCACCTACACCACTCGGTCCATTTGTACCAACCACCATGGTTGAATTTTCAATAGGGGGCAGATAAAAATTACTTGAATTATGCCTCTGCAACGGTGGGGTTGGCTCACAATCCTGACTTTGGGATGCTTGTGGTGGATCCATGTCAGTATCAGAGCAATCACGACCCGGTGAGAGCTGCATTAATGAAATATAAACAAACTTTCAAAATTGTTTCTTTAGATTAAATTATTCATATCATATTATAATTTCAGTGTTAGAATCCTTAGCTCAAAATTCAACTTTATAATCTTTAATTTTGTTTTTGTTTTGTTTTCTATGTCGTATTCTACATATTAAAACGTATTGATAAACAACTTTAACTTTGCATAATTTATTATCAAAAATTAATAGAGAAGTATTTATTTTGTTTTGATTCTTTTTTATACATGTACATTTATATATATATATATAAAAATAAAACAATGCTTTTTTAAGTACAAACCAAAAAGGAAAGATAAAATAAACTTTAGATGTAAACATAACTCTTAACTTTTTTTATTTTATTTGCATTTAAATTTTGAATATTCACATTTATGATTAATAAATTTTAAAATTGTTATTGTGAAAAGGTGGTATAAATAAAATTGAAGAATAGAATATTATGAAACAAATAAGATTTATGTTAAAACACAATCAACATTTATAAAAAAAATAGTTTTATTTATCTGTTAAGAAACTTTTTATGTACGTAATTTTTCGGTAACGAATATTAAAAATAAATATTATTAATTTATTGAACAAATATAATCTTAAGTTCTATAAAAAATATTATATTAATAAACATTAGGTTAGATTATTGTTGTAAATAAAACAAATATTTTGTATTGGTTTACCTTCGGTTCGGTGCGTTCTTTTAGTGTGGACAAGTTTTTATGACCAATTTATTTACAAAAGAAGAATCAGTAAGCAAAACTTAAAGGAAAAATCTGCATGCACTCAACTAATTAATTTGTTTTTCTAAATTTTAAGACAAAAATTAGTTTATGAGAAAATTTGGTGAAGTTTTCAATTAGATAAGTGGCATTCTAATAATAAGCAATCTAATATCTATGATAAGTGTGTACAATTATGTGGGTTTGTTACTAGGGGTTGTTTGCGCATAAATGAGTTATTAAAAGAGTTCTCTAAATATCAGTCCTTATGACCAATTTAGTTATAATGGAAAATTTTGAAAGTTAAAATGTCAGAAACACCTTCAATTTAATGTCATTGACATTCTTTTCTATTCATTTTTGTAATGGAAAACATTTTGGTGGTGAAGAGAGCGAGAGTTGATTTGCCAGAAAAAAAAATAATAAAAAAAAGAATATATCTTCTAAATATCTTAGAAAAATACTTTTTTTAAATACTCCAAAACAAAATTGTGGAATGTATTTACCCTCATGCCAGAAAAACTGATAGGCAATTGAGAACTTCACGATATCGTTTTTTTATATTGATATGTATCAAGGTGAAAACAAACAATTAAAACAGAAAATCACAAAAATATGATTCCTAAGATAAAAAATGTAAAAATCAAAACATCTTTAAACAAATTATTTCAGCATTCATTTTACTCTATGTACAATAAACAAAATAAATCATTAAAGATAGATCATTAACAGAATATTTAAATTAAAAGTAATTCTCAATACAGGTACATCCTCTAGATAAATGTTTTGAACTCATAAATAATAATTTATTAAATCTTTTTTCCTTGCATTACCCTTATAACCCTATAGAATAATTTTTGAAACTCAATCTATATAAAAGAAAAAAACATACATTCTGTTCTAAACACATTAGTTTTAGGCACCAAAAACCAAAAAAAAATAAAACAATTTCTTTTATAAATACTACTACTACTATTCTATTATTTAATTATGAAATTACTGCCTAATTGTAGTTCTCAGTGGACGCAGCATTACATAATTATAGGAATATATTCAGTTAATAAAAATCATCTTTTGATTTTTCATTTTCTTGCTGAACCAAACATATAAATAGTTTTATAAATTAGCAAATCGTTTTTTTCCAAAAATGTGTTGCTCTACACTTCCTAAGGAATGCCACAGATTGAGTATTCTTAGTTTTATTGTCAGGAGATTTTATCGTTGCTTTACTTATTAATCAAATTTAATAAGATAATTTAAAATAAGAAAAATGCACGCTTAATTCTTAAGTATTTCCCAAAATATAAGTTGATATAATCAACGTTTTACTATATTGAAACAATTAGAATTGTCTCAATCTCAACTCTCAGATAAACAATATTTATTGATTTGATTTATGCCAATTCGAATCAGTTTCAATTAAATTAAATTAAAAACTATTAATAAAATTTTCAAGATTTACGGAAGAGAGATATTTTTATCGATAAAACGAATCATTTTTTTTTTAAATCTCACGAACATATCTAGAAGAAGAAAATAGTTACTTCTGTAACTACATACATTTTTGGCAATCTAGTGGAACTAAGTAAAAACCTTTAGTATAAACTGAACGAAACTATAAACACTAAATTAAAAAAAAAAACAACATTTAAAGTTCACAACATTTTGAGTTTCTATGAAAAAAAATTAATACTTACACGTCTAATAATAATAAACAAAATTGATTAACATTAATAGGGAATTACAATACATGTATTGAGTTGGGATGTACATACATATATTTATTTTTTTGAAAATTTTCAAAGGTATATGTTCAATTTTATTTCAAAACTTACATATGCGCACATCTACTTGACATAATGTGTGAGCACAGAAAATAATATTTATTGTTTTAAATAAAAATGTATAAAAATTAATAATTGGGAAATTAAGAATAACAAAAGAAGTACAATTTAGTTACGGAAAATAATAAAAAATAAAACAAAAAATAAATATTTAATTTTCAGTTTTATCAGTTATAAAAAAAAAAATATATCAATTAGAATTTTTCAGAAAATAATGAATAAATAAACTTATCACTATCCCGTTATAAGCTGAACAAAACATATTAGTATGTACGTAGTTTAAACTATGAAGCTCAGAACAGAGTCATGTCAATTTGCTCATCAATTCTAATTAATTTCGTTTCCAATATTCAAACTTAATTTTTTCACTAAATTCAAGTTCAAATTCGTATTTGCTCTTGATAAATTTTAGTATCTGTACCGGGAATTGTACTTGCTCATTTTTATTTCTTATTAATTTCTCAAAAAGAATACAAATTAAATTTAAATCTATCCATTTACTTTGTACTGATTAATTTTTAAGTATAAAATAAATTGAAAAAAAAACCAGCCCAAAAAGAATCCAAGAATTATGATAGATTTTAAGAATTAAAGAGAAATCGAAAGGTAATAAATTATACTACTATAGTTCAGCTGAACTTAAGTACAAATGTACTTCATTATATTACAAATCTTTTAAAAATAATTTGTATACGCACTATGCTCAGCGCAGCCCGTGCGTATTTTTAATTTTATAAACTGATTTGTTGATTGCAGTCGTCTTTTTGATAACAATATGGCTTTTCTTTTTCAAAAATGATGAAACGATGCTTGCTTTTGCAACTTTTTAATTGAGAATAAGCTACGTACCACACAGCCATCAACGCTGGATTTTTAAAACGTATTCAAAAGATAAATTATTAATTCAAGAATAATATTGTGCAAATATAAGTCTTAAGGATTGAAAAAGTTGACACGGAACAAAGTCACACAAAGCTGAATTTTATACGAAAATAATATTCTGTAATAAATCAAAATTAAGTAATATTCTAAGTTTCCAATATTTAAAAGCTGTATAAAGATTTTCAAAATCCTACTTTTACCGAAAAACATCAATACATTAGAGGAATGACGCTATGACGTATGTATGAATGTATGTTATCCGTCGTAGCGCGTTGATCTTTTTATTTCCTACCAAAAATTTTACACTAGTTGCGCAGATCCTGAAATGAGCTTTTGCCGGCACTTTGAAAAACTCCGATTACCATTTTCCGCATTTAAACGAAAATCCAAATATTTTTGTTTTAATATTCAATCCTTTTTCTTGACCTCTTACCCCTGAGAGATTAAGTCCAATGTACTGTCTTATCCGATGACTTTAAATAAATATCTTTAAGGATTTGATACAAATACAAAATGCAATGTATGAAGAAAGCATTTGCTTGATTTTAATTATTCAAAAAAAAGTAAAATTAAGCGCATTCCTTTTCAAATTTTCACTGATGGTTTCGCAAAATAAAGAAAAGCAGTACCTGTAATATTTTAAATAACTCTACTTAAAACTTTAGAATTTAAGGATCAACTCTAAAATATCTGCAATATTTACAAAATTTTCTGTTTATAAATTGTTATCATTCCAACCGTTAATTTATTGTTAAAAATAAATATGAACTACAATTTTACTTTTAGCTCTACGTACTGAGAAAAATTTCGTTATATTTAGCATAACACCCAAACGTTTTCATCCAAAAATTAATCAACATTAAAATTAAAATAAAACCTAAACAAAATCATTATTATTAAAATACAAATTAATAAAAAAAAAAACTAATATACTAAATTAAATAAAAACAGATATTAGGTAGATAGATAGTCAAAAATATAAATAGACAAATAGAGAGAAAAAGAGAGATGGAAAGAACGAAAATAAAAAAGCTCCAAAAGAACAACAAGTGTACCCACCTTACTATAAAGCGTTGAACTGCCCGACCGTTGATTATAACCATTGCCCTGGTCCGTATAAGTCTTTACCTGAGTATGATGTCTGTCCCGGTCGTAATAGTTTGATTGCATCCCTGTAGAGTTTTGGCTAGTTGTATTGTTGCGACCCATTCCGCCGCCACTCGCTGTATTATTCTCCCTATCGCTGGTTATTGTACTGATACCTTGGTTATCTTTATGCGATCGACGAGCAGCGTATTTTTCAGGCTTGAGCAAGCTGAAATTATTTATTTTTGTAATTATAACTATGTTTATATGCATGTTTTATTATAAAAATAATCTACATACCTCGGATATTGTGGACCAAACTGAGTGTAGCAACAATTATGCCAACAACCACGTGAGAATGGATTGTAGCCACCTTTGAATTTACCAGTCACTTGTTCATTCGTAGTTCGACCACGAGAAACCAACACCATATGGAATCCAGTTAAACCAAATATTGGGATTGCTAAAACTGTTACAATGCCCATGAGGCAAATTCTGTTATATTTTTTGAGTTAAAGAAAATTACTTCAGAGATTGTGAAATTATATGTGTGTAAAAGTAGTTTTTAGTATAATAACAACCGAAGTAAAAAAAATACTATTTAACCTTACTAACTTTTTTCGTCATAAAGACAATACTATGAACATTTTCGTATTTCTCTATACAAGAGAGTGTGGAAAGAAGATTTATAGAGTAACTTTTTGCCAGGAGTTCAGGCTTTTCAAAAAACTCTTAGGGGAAATCGACCTTATAACTTAAGAAACAAACCTACTACCTAAAAGATATAACATAAGATAAGATCAGGATCCACCAATTCTCATTTTGCTTTAGTTTTAAATTCGCTGTTAAGCTTTTAAACGATTTTTACATAATTAGTTCTTATTTCATGTTATATGTATGTACATGTACAAAATAAATTAAAATTTTGTGTTGGTTTTTGTTTAAAAAGGATACGCTACAATAGGTTCTGTTTGCTTTATAACATTCATATGTTTCAGGATATAAAACAAACATAATGAGAATATACTCAGCATATGTATCGATAATGATACGAGGAAGAAAAAGAAAAAACGATAATTTCTTCGGCCTATACAATTGTTCACCCATGGACAATGATGGTCGAAAGTCTGAAATGAAATTGAAAAAAAAATTAGATAGTTTCAAAAATTTTAAGTTTTTGCACTTACTTCTATACAATGATTGCATACTGAACAATGTGAACATCTTGGCGGTCGATAAAATTTACAAGTGACACACCATTTCATCCGCACTGTTATTCCATTTATTTCGGCGTTTTTATACAAAGGCGCACGAAATTCCTCCTCACGATCTTCATCAGGAGATGCTGAAAGAATATAAGTTAATGTTTATTTTGCAAAAGGTTTATATTATTAATGAAATGTCATTGATGCATGAACAATAGAACACAGACGTGTGTGTGGACATGGTGAAGTAGTCTTTTTTGATTTGGGCTATCCATGAATAAGGGTTTTTAGGTGGTAACTTCAAGAATTCAGAAATTTTTCTTGTGCAGTTTTGAAGTTTCACAAATATTTTTTTGATTGACTAACTGGTCAAAATTGAATTTCGCTAAAGTAAAGTGAAATTATAGATATAATAAATGTCGGAAGATGATGAAGCCACGAGTGATATTCTGTCAACTGGTTTATTTAACTTGACTGTAATATGACAAACTTGTGCTTTCGATTGTGAATTAAGAGGAGCTTATGATCCTCATTATGAAACGAACTCAAAATCCATAGAATTCAATAATTTTGTATTAGGATTAGCGATTCGCAAAATCTTATCGTACTGTCGACATTATCGATTATCACTAAATTATGAATAGCGAATATTCGCTAATTTTACGTTCGAACTGTAAAATTGATCGACTCAAAATTTTTGATGATATTGCGAACGAATTAATTTTTGTCGTAGTTTTTTGTTTTATTTTTTTTTTGTGTTTACGGCTCTGTTCAACCTCCAAATTGCTTGTGTAGAGTAGTGTAGTGCGGTGCAGGTTGAAACTGATAATAAACTGATAATAATAACAATATTTTTATTTTTTTAAAGCCATAAAACTTAATGGGCCCTATTTTGTTTTGAGTAGTTTAGAATAATGACATCTGCTGATTTTGACAGTTTTCAACGACCTGTACTAGCTCAAAAGGTAGTGAAAAATATTTATGACGTTTTCAATTGGCAATCCGGAATGGGAAGTCGAAGAAGAATCCCAATTGAACACTTTTTGTGAATTCTGAAAAATTTGAAGTTTTGTGTGACTGTAATGGTAAACTGTGACATGTGTTAACTACATTATGTGTACATTATGTACGGAACAAATTATGAACAATTATTGTAAGATATTTTCAATATTGTTTTCCATTATTTATATTTTAATTTTAATTTCAAGCAATCATTTCACAATTCGCACAATTTTTTAATTCAAAAAATATGACATTTATCAAGTGTGACATTTAAAATCTTTGAATGTGTGAGTGATTATGTTTTTACTTCTGACTTCAAATCCAGAAGAGAAATCTCTTCTTTTTCAGAATTAGAACTGTCACTTTTGCCCAATTAAACGCTTTTAGAATGCTTTTTTCTGATTACAGATTGCCAATTGAAAACGACATTAGAACTAGTGAAGACTAGTCCAGCTCATTGAACGCTAAATCAGTGCAACCAGTGCAAGTCAGTACAGAAATGTTATCATTGAACATTAAAAAACTGCTATTTTCTGCTAGCAGTAGTCCAGTGCATCTGGTTGAATACATTTTATGATCGTTCAAACAAAAAAATAATGATAAATGAAGACATTTTTTACTAAAATTAAAGTATATAAGGGTTTTTTTTTTAGACCTGTGGTTTTCAAGAAAAAATAAAACGCATGTAATATAATGTTATGACCAGAATCTTGCATTTTTATAAAGGTCTTGCCATTATGTTTTAGAAATGATTTCGGGCAAGTGACCGCCGCGGATAGCTCGAATAAATTCCAGCCGGGAGGTCCAATTTTTGACCACTTTTTGCAGCAATTGGGGCCGTATGTCAGCAATAACACGCCTCTCTCTTGCAAGGCGTCAATCATCTCGGGCTTATCTGCGTAGACAAACACTTTAGTCGCTGAACAATATGATAACCGAACCATTATTTTGGTAGTAAAGTCTATTCATTGTGAAATGGCAAACCAAATCAATTGAAAGCTGCCAAAAGGACCAACTTCAAAAAAAAATTGCCAGATTGAAAACCACAAGTCTTAAAAAAAAAAACACCTTTCTATATTCGGAAGTTGGTGAATATTATTTAAAAAAAGATGTTGATTTTAATGAATCTTTTATTTCTCCGATTACGTACATAACGGAAAATAAAGAACAAATCGTCCTTAATGCCACAAAAACGTAAGTCAATATTTGCTTATTTTCAGCAGATTCGATTTTGTGACTTTTTTCTACATTAGTCTTATGCAAGAAATGTTGGTTCGACTATGCTTTATCGCTTAGATGATTTTTGCAATTTTTTGCAATAATAAAACTTACAAACAATCTGGGATCTCCAAGGGATTAGAACTGTCCCAAATTTTTCTTCTCAACCTCATCATTCTAATATTTTCTTGTCCATTCCTTACATCATAATTTTCTTAAAAAAAAATCAATTTGGCTTGTCATTTTATTATTTTTCACTACAAAAATCACACAAAGAAAAAACATGAAATAAATTCACTAAAAAATTTATTTGACATGAGTAAGGCCATTTCAGTGTGATAATTAACTGGAAGCATTTATTTTTAAGCGAACGCTGAAGCTAGTTATTATTAATACAGTTGTAACATAAGTTCGCAATTTATCGAACGTTCTTATCTGACAAAACCCACGTTATCGAAAAGACGAAATAATTATTTTTATTTCTGAAATCTCAAAGTTTTAAAATTGACAAACATGGCCAAATATTCCACAGCATGAAGTTTTTTTAAGACCGGATATTAAGTCAAATGTCACTTAAAAAGCAGTAAAAAATTATGATTATCCAAGTATTTGAGGTACGTATGTGACGTATTGGTGACTAACTATTTTCTTGAAGGTATAAAGTCCAAGCGCTACTTTAAATTACGTCTGCATCAATCACATATACAAAAATAATTTTATTAGTTATTTCCATTTTTGTTCGTGACAAAAAAAGCCGTCATCCATCATTACCTTTCGGAATCACACCGGGGTCCATAAATGTCGCTAGTGTAAAATTTGCTAAAACGAAAAACGTGATGACACCTTGATAAGCTGGTACCCATGGATGTTGGTAGACGTAGTATTGGCATCTGAAAATAAATAAAAAAAACAATTATTTATTTAATAACAAAACACAACACCTTACTAATGTTGGGGGAATTTATACTTTGAAAATTTTAATTGAAAATCATTTTCTTTTTATGTACATATGTATGTATGTACAATTGTACATATGTATATGTACGCTTGAAGTCAATCTAGACTTTTTTGTGAATCCCTGAACATTCGAGTTGGGCATATTCAAAAACAAAAATGCAATAAGTGGAAAACTTCAGTGTTTTACATTACATGCATCATCATTTAAATCAAGAGTGTTAAAATTAAAATTTCTAAAGCATAAATTAGACTTAAGCAACTAAAAATATGACAGAATACCAGAATAATTGACCCGGAAATCCGTTCAGACAACGAAAAATAATGGGGACAAAAAGCGTAGAGTACGAGTATAGTCACATTAAGTCTTCGTCTTCGTCTGCCTATGCCTCCTTCGCCCCTCAGCAGGCGGCTTAAGTTTTCGAATACTGCTTTAATGTGCAACGCTTCCAAGCTACATACATATGTGTATGTGTAGTGTATGGTGAAATATGTAAGGGGTTTTATGGAAAACGAGCAGTGAGGAACACTTAAGTGTATTTAACATTATTACCCTTGTAGTAAAATATGATGAAGAAACAACCACCATGTATCACCAAGCAGAGGAAAGTAAAGGTATGCAAGGCAGGAATATACCAGGAAGGAGTTGGGGATTTTTCTTCATTATAAAATCTAATTGCTCCTTGGAAGTGTTCCTTGTTATTTCTTCCCTTTTTGAAGAGAACTTTTATTTGTTTTATTTTCTCATTTTTTATTTTCTTTGACTCAACGAAAGAGATGACTCTTAAGTTAAGAAGGATTCTGTATGCACTGCAATTTCTCATCGAGGGAAATAAATTTAAACAAAGGCTTTTTGTTGACACTAACACAGAAACTGATTCTACTAGGAATATTCAAATATGTACATACATACATATGTATGTATGTCTATGTGTGTATATATATTTTCTTAATGAAGGTATGAATTTTGTATTCTTTTTTCGTGATTCTACAATGAAAGTTAAGAAGGTTAAAAATGTAAATGTTTCCCTTTGGGGTGGAATGCTTAATTGTTAGTTTTAAATTCAGTGGGTGTGAAATCTTCCTTGAATTTGATTTTTGTTTTTAAAATCCATGCAATCGGATTGAATTAACATTAAATACACTCGTGACACTAGACATTGTGGAATCAGTCCAAGAATAGTTTTAAGTTTAATTTAGAAATTGAATGATAACTTGGCTTGATTTAAAAAAAAAAAATATAACTTTCGTATAAAAAAAACTTATTTAATTTATTTACATATACATTCATATTAAAATGACAGATTACTATATGTAATGTATGTAGTATGTATGAACTGTATTTAAGACTTTTTTTTATGAAAGCAGTTAAACTTTTACATAACCATATTTTACAAGAACCATTTTTGTCGTAAACGTCATGTCCTTCACCTCAGGTTTAAAGTTAAACATACAGTTACTGAAGTTTTTACTCAAGAGTCAAATAAATGAATGATAGATATAAGTAGTTGTAATTATAATTGTAATTGTATACCTAGTTATTTAATAATGTTTTGTATTAAATGAAAAAACTCTTTCTCTGAATTTACAATGAATTAGATTCGTGCCTGTCCATGTAACAGAAGTTTAGTACACTATAGAGGACAAAACATAATAAAAAATACCTCTGGTTAAGAAAGCCTGAAATTTACTTTCTATACAAAAACGACCCGTATTTTTTCACAATTATTTTACCACATAAAGTCTAATCTGATTTATTTCATACATACATACATAATATGTAAATATATACAATGTGCAATTTATGAATGTAAAATCACAATGCCCTTGTCGAAGCTCAACATGACTCAAATAATTCTAATTAATGTCAGTATTCAAATAGATTAATCTATTACGTCCAGCACTTCGAAGTTCGAACCACCCACTTATTTATATTTAGCCTTAAGAGTACCTCACTGCAGGAAGAAAACTAATTCGAACATTCCATTCAAGTTCATTTAAGGTATATTTATACTGCAGTCGTATAGATTCGTTTGACAATGTCACCACACACAGTTTGACATTTTCAGCCACACACTTTGGTCTGATGGTCTTGCTGAGCACCTACCGCATGAACCTTTAAGATGTGTCATTCAATTGATTAAAACTAAATCCATACCATCCTAAAGCTGAAGTCATACGCTATATGCTATACCTTCACCATCTGTTGCTTTCACTTGTAGACTTATTATGTAGAGTGTGAATGAGCTGGTGCACGTCATACTTCTTCAGCTCGATAAAATAAAGGGATTGAATTAAGAACTCCCAGCACTTAAGGCATCCAAACCCAAACCCAAGCCCGTTCGCGTTTGTCTCATGATATGAATCTGCATTCCACAGGCATATACACATGTACACATGTTCATACATACGTATATACACTTATCTTCCATAACGCTTTCAGGTATATGTACATAACATAACATCACCATCACTTACAGACAGTTCAGCCCTATACTGCGTCGTCGTATCGTCTTCGTCTGTCTTTTCACGTCTGTCGGCGTCGCTTCGTCGTCGGTCTCATCATGACATCAATTTGGGTGTCACACTGCTCCACTCGCTATCTAAACATTTGCTGTCTGGTTGTATTATACCTACACTATTACGTGCAGAGATATCCACACAGCCTTGAGAACCACCACCAGCACCACCCATCAAAGAAACATCATTTTCTGCATTGCATAACACACGCCATCGCCAAGCAGCAGTAGCTATCAACATTAATTTGAATGTGTACCATTTTGTTTCATTGGACGACAGTAACTGCTCTGGTTTGATAAGAAATCACTGAAGTAGCAATGTCACATGTGTGTCAGATTGAGGTATGGAAAGCGGATTATCTCATTTGTGGCGATTGGATTGGAATTACTAATGCAATCAGGCAGGCCCCGCGATCGTACTTGGACTTGCTCTGGTTTTCAACGAGAATCAACTGGTAAATTGGTTATAATATTTATAAATTGCATTTGGAATACACTCCACGTCATTTAATAGATATACGTTAAATTTTGTATTGCAGTGGAAGACCTCAAAATTGTCTCAAAAAAACATACACACAAAAACACACTTTGTTCCCTTATTTTTGTTAAAGTCAAAATATGTCAACCCTGGATAAAATTTAACTTACAAACCGGGTGTTTGATGTTAATTGCAACTAGCCCTTCAATGAGTTGTCAGATAATCATATCGCGTGTGCTTGCACCTTAAATACATAAATGCATGTTAAGAAATGAGGTGTATTTAATTCTTAAATCTTAAGTAGGTACAGCTCTTTGTAATTGTAAGTAAACCATGAAAAAGAATCAAAAAAAGGAACAGGAAAGTACTTAAAATAGTTCTCTAGTACAAATAAAATTAAAAAGAATTTCGATTTTTCAAGTACATACTTTAAATTGATTGATTTTATTACTTTTTGATTTTAATGTATTCTTAAAAAGTAAGTAAGTGGTTACTTAGAGTTTTCAAGTACAAGAACTATAATATTGACTTGGAATATTTAAAGTTCAAGTATTAAGGAATCGTATTAATACTCGAAGGAAGCACACTACTTGTTGTCTTGAATTGTTAGAACTTAAGTTTCACAAGACTGAATTAGTTTTTGTATAAAGGATCTAAGTTTATACTCGTATTTACAACACTGTTTTAAGTGACAGTTTAAATGAAATGAATACAAACGTTCGCTTAATGAATATTTAAACAACTCGATACTTCCAGATTTAGCTGCACATGAGTCAGCAGAGGAGCACACAAACTCGTATACCTGAAACCACTTTTATTTAAAAACACCAACAGAAGTCAATTATCTTTTCAATAAGGTCAATGCCATGGCCATAAACATTTTTATGAATTTTATTTATTTATTATTTTGAAAGCTATTGATAGTATAAATCTTATAGAAAAAAACATGTTTGTATTTTATTTATTTTCTTTGCTCATGACAAAATTGTGCAGTGCATGTCAAATCGATGTGTGTAGTTTGTATATGATTTTATTGATTTTTTGTTTAGGTGCGACGATGTGCTCGTAAATACATTAATATACATACCTAATGCATTTAAACAGCTTACATAAATGAATTGGAATTGCTTAGTGACAGACTGAAAATTCTTAAGTGCTTTTGGAACCTAAAATATCAACTTAAAATATGCATTTTACAATAGATAAAAAGATAAAGATACGAAAAACGGACACGTGTTTTTAAAGTTATACATATATATGTATATGAATAATTTTTTAATAAATAAATCAAAAACATCACGATTACATTTCTTTTCTTTTTTTAGCGAATTTTTAAATTTTGTTGTTTTCACTACATATTGACTTAATGATAAGAGAAGGGAAAAAGTTCATGAGTTTTAAATCACATTTGAAAAAGAAATGCAGGTACCTTGTTTTTTAAATTTTAGTTTTTATTCGAAGGTTTTCAAATTCAAAAAAAAAAAACAAATACTTTCGTCTATTCAGTTGGAAGTTATGTAATTTAATATATTGTATTTTTTTTTTAAGTTGATGATAAAAAAAAGTTCAACCTAAACCTCACCTAAAAGTACATACTTCACTTGTTTAACTTCTTACAACACCAATTCCACTCAAGGGTATGACAAATTCTTTGGTTTTATTTTATTTACTACGTTTGTATTAAAAACAACTCTTTGCAAGAACAGAAAAAAATGTCTTTGTGTAGACTACTTAATCAGAACACATCTAGGGTCGATAAAAAAGATTGAAATCAAAAGTTGTTCAGCTGAATTTTACGATATTCCAATAATGTAAACATAAAATATCCATTCATATTTAAACTTGAACAAAGTATTCCACCAACATTTTTGTTTGCATTTTAAAAATTTTTAGATATCAAATGAGTTTAAAGAAAATACATACTTGAAAAATAAATTCAAAAACTAATTTGCTGCCATTTTTATTTTATTTTTTTATTATTTTATTTGACAATAAAATGAATACCGATAACTTTTCTTACGAACTATGGTAAGAGGTAGAAAGAAAAGATATAAAAGCCCTATTTTTTTTAGTTAGCTACATCGCAAAATTTTACAAGGAAAACAAAATCAAGACATTAGTGAACAAAAATAAACCTGTAATCAGTAGAAGTATTCTAATGAGAAGTGAAATGTACTATGTTGGTAGTTAAGTGGTTCAAAAAATACATATGTAAATGTTGGAAGACTTGAGGGTGTGTACGTTGATATTTACTTTTTCTCGCAATTAGAGATGCCGGAGTCTTAGTTGCATAATTTGCGCTCTTCCATATAAGCCAACAGAATTGAATTATTGGCGGCAAGAATAAAATCGATCTACTTCCAAAGTTTTACTGTAAATATGTTAGTGATAAGAACTGTAAGCCATCTTGTCTGCATTTCCATTAAAACTTCAACTTAATTCGCATTTTCATGCATTTTTCAACTCAACCTAAAAAATTAATAACAATTTAATCGAAACATTATGTAGTTAAGTTCTTTTTTTTTCAAAATCAGATTAAATACAGAAGTAAACAAGAAATAAAGAATGTAAACAAGAGTGAGGAATTATTGAAATGATTTTGAGGGCATACCAATTTTGGGCAGTCAAATTAAAAGTGAGTTATAAAGTGAATAGAGCGGTAATTTTTGGAACTATTACTATTACTGTTATAGAGTAAGATAACCAATAAAACACGGTTAACAACTTCATAAAAATGACGTTCTGGAGACGTTACAATGCTGCCAGACTCTTCTCATAAAATCGAATTGTTAAACCGTATGTTCAGTTTAGGCTTCAGCTAAACTTGAAGTTTAAGCATTCACTGTGAAAATGTGGTTTATAGAAATTTTTCAAAGCTAATTTTTATTCTTCTTCATAAAAAAAAAATACATATAGCATATTCAAAATATTATATTATGCTTAATTTTTGCAACATCATGAAACAGGAAATAATTTTTCACTTTTAATTATAAGAGTCAAAATTAAAGCCTTTTATATTAATTACACTTTTTTGTCGTTCGTCATCATAATTATATAAAATTTGAAGAGTTCTATCTTAATCAAAAGTAAATAAAATGCGTCATTAATCTGTCTGTTCCTTCCTGGACTGTGTACATACACCTACAAGAAAAAAAGATTAAAAATAGCTGAAAGGAAAACTGCACAGACAACAAAACCAAATTATTGTATACATTTACATAGATTTATTAATGTATGTATATAGTAGTAAGTTCAAATAGTTGAGAGAAAATCGATAACTGTACAAGGACATGCTACAATATTTCCTTTTTTTATAACAAACCGTTTCTGTTTGAGTTTTATGAATCTACACCAAGAACAATCTGTGTGGAAAAAAAAGAACAGGTATTCAATTTCGAGTGACAAGGACGACGCGACGAGCGACGACGGACGCAAGACAGGTACATAACAATAGTTTAAATATTTAAGCATAAAATTAATTCGGAGTTATATAAGTCTGTTTGTTTAATATCCTCCCGAAGATCCTATTGTAAGGCTCCCTAATTGCAGGCAAAATTTTTAATAAAATGAGAAACCTACTCCTTTACCTCGAAAGAAAAACTAAATTAATATTTTTAATCACAAAGCCAAAATTAACTATCTAACAACAATTTTACTCAAATAAGGTATTCTTTGCTTAGTTTTAGTGTAGAGTATTTCAAGCAAATTTTAAGAAGGACTTATCAAATAATACTCAAAACAAATAAATTGACAATATGAGTGACAAATCTTAAAAAGGAAAACAATTCAAAATTAAAAAACTCTAAATTTAAAATTTCCCACTTCTGTTTTCTCGAAATTGATGTAATCAAACATACGTCTGGTAAATTAAACAACACGACTTATAATTATAAAACAAACTTTATTGCTTTCGTTATCAATTATCCAAGTACATAATATAAATGTACCTATGTATACGCAATACACATATTGGCAGCATTCCAAAAAGTTCACAACCATCAATAAACTCATTTCAATTGTTCTTTCTTGTTAACATATACATATATTCCGGTTTCAAGATGAATTTCAAACTCGATTTGTATCCACTTGAAAACTCAAACAAAAAGGAAATCATTATCTGCCAGTTCGTCGTTCATCGAGCCGTGCCATTAAAACTTCACTTAATTCCTTGGCATTGACAAAAGCAAGACTTGTCTGCTCTGCAGCTCTTCAAATTTGTTTTCATTTTTAACAGGAGTAGGTAAATGTATGTAATTAGTTAAGAAAGAAATTAAAAAAATTGTACCTCTGAACGGTTGACACCAAATATTCAAATTACTAAATATGCATCGCGCGTAGCACACGCCTACAAAGTGCATTCTAATTACTATGTAATTGTTTAACTTGCACTTGGAATGTCTTGCTTAAATCAAAAATAGAAATCCTGTTTTCATAAAAATATTTAAATTCTAAATCGATTGAGATCAAAATCAACATAGTACGATTTTACAAAGCTACTATAGATCGAGACCTACAATGAAGACTGGAGTTTAAAATGTGCACAGCTATTCAAAATTACATTTACTTATCGGAATGGCGTTCCATTGCTCCTATATTTCAAACCATATTCTTAATCGGGTTGAGATCAGAGCACTGAGATTTTTTCCGTAGTCAGAACCAAATAAGTTTATTTTTGTTTCGTCAGTTGTATGCGAAGTCTAGACTAGCTTTTTGCTGAGAAGTGTAATTTTGTTGGCTATTCTTTCAGGCAATTTGTCATTTTTTTCCCGATAGTTGGAGCACTGGCTTTATTGTTCAGTTCTGCAGCAATTGCCCTTGACGACAAAAACAGGGCCCTTTTACCAGCAACTCAATGCGCCTACGTGTCGTCAGTGTCAGTGCTTTTTCTTGTTTCTTTTCCCGGGGTTCTTTTCAGGACATTAAACACAAAGTTTATTGAAAGTTTCAAGAAATCAGCAATGTCTTTAAATCTTTTCCATCCTTTATTAGCTTTTAAATCACTCAATCTTTATCCTGTGTGCTATGCTTTTTACTCGCAAATGCCCTAAATATTGTACAAAATATAAAAGCTTTAAAAGATATTTCATGAATAAATTTAAATTAAAATATAAAATATTGTCAGCTCTTTGAGAAAAATAAGTGATAATAATACAAGATTTTCTATTATTTTGAACAACTTATAATGTAATTGTTGTTAAAATTAACATCAACTTAATGGTAAGCAGTGCTTATAACTGTTCTAATTTGATTTCGCAACGTAGAACAAATAATGCAAACAAAAAATTTACTTTGTCAAATTAATTTCCTATTATTTTGAACTTAGGTTAGGTACTTCTCAGTAAGATTTTTGAAAAAAACAAATGACTTATCCAGAATTGGCTTAGTGTATAGTTAAAATAAAATATTGAATTTTTTAAAGTAAAGTATTATTAATGACAACCAAGAGCATCAAACAGGTCCTTCAACCCTCTCGTTTGATTATATTGAATAAGTTTTTCGGCATCGTGCATCAAACTATCTGCGTACATATCTAAGAAAATAAAATTGTGGCACGTCACAGTCACAGCTCCTATAGGTGTATATACAAAACCTCGAAGCATAAATCTCCTCTTCATCACACTAGAGACAAGCAATCCTATTTTTGACATTCATGTATTTTTTGTGGCGCGCGAGTTAAGTATCCATAGCAAAACATATTGAGAAAAAAGATAACATTATTTGTATTCAATGATATCTTTAGTCTCTAGTACAGTCTTGCACACAACGCTACAATGATAACATATGTAAAAGAGATAATATCGTTTGTATACAATGTTGGAATATTATCTCTTCTTCATTATCAAGCAAGACGATTGTACGCTTGGGTCTCCTTGTAGATAGATAAGAAAAGTATATAAATACGACTGTATGATGAATTTATCAATAGTCTTATTGTAACTACATAGTAGCCTTAAGCTCCTTTTAGAATTAGTAAAAAGTATTTCAATAATAAAGGACATAGTTCCAAATAAATATTGTTTAATTTTAAAAGTAAGAAACAAGTGTTTTAATTGGCGATCCTGCCAGGAGGTTAAATATACTTTTTAACTTCAATCGAGCGGACCTCGGGAACAAGTAGTGAAATCTAGTATAAACAGAACACTCGCGTTACCGGTTACAAGAATTACCTAGCATAGCAGGTACAAATATAGCTTCTTCGTACGAAGCAGCAAAGCAATTCAGTGAAAGTGTATATGTGGAGGAAAAAAACACACAAATTCGACGACAACAGACACGAGTTCAAAATGGAACAACTCGCAGTATTAATGGCAAGATTAGAAGCTTTAGAAACCAGGTGCAACACAGTAACACAAACCCTAGAGCACACACGCACAGAGAATGCAAGGTTAGCAGCAATAATAACTAACCAAAATCAAATAAACACTAATTTAGAAACAAAACTAAATGAAGTAAAATCTGGATTAGGCATAGTACCAAACATACCTGTGCTAGAGGAAATAAGAACCACATATACAGATGGTAGTGAAATACAGTTAGACGCATTTAAAAGCCTACCTATTTTCAACGGCGATCAATCAAATTATCGGTCGTGGCGCGAAGAAGCATCCAGATTAATGGACAGCATTAAAAACTTCAAAACACACAGTAAGTACGCAGCAGCATTGACTATAGTGAAAAGTAAAATACAGGGTGCAGCCGCGAATGTGTTAACTAATTATAACACAATTTTTAATTTTGAGGCGATACGTAACAGATTAGATTATACGTACTCTAATCAAGAACCTCTATACGTGCTACAAGACATGATGAAAGCCATCACGCAAAAAAGAAGCACACTGTCTGAATACCACGACGAGATAAATAAAAATCTCAATTTAATAATATCAAAAATCACTATGTCAGGTGATCCGCCGAATATAATCGACAGACTAATTAAAAATGCTAACGACGACGCAGTTCGTATATTCATTGATGGTATGAGTGACAACTTTACAAGAGGATCATTATATTCAGCTACAATAAATGATCTAGAACACGCATTCGCAATTGCTCGCAGAATAGAACATGATAATGTGCACAGGCATTTACATCTCACTCAAGATAAGCACCACAAAAATATGCCACATGAACGCAGAAACGAAAGAAGACCAAATTATTCGAGCCAAACAACGAATTATCAACCCCAGAAGCAATACGATAATATGCAGCAACACAATCAAGGACCACGCCTAAACCCTTTCAAGAGAAATGACGGACCACAGCCGATGGAGATAAACTCGAGACAAATTGTACATGCACAGCGACAAAATTGGAATCAATACAAACCCGATGTATATAATCCACCAGCGAAACGTGAACACAGCGGGAGTTTCAACACACACAACAGACCGCAACGATCTTATCAGCAGAACTTCAAGCAGCAGAGAGTAAATAACTCCCGACAACAACGCAGAGACGATGTCAGCAGTACATATGCAGAAGCAGATGAAACGGAATGTATGGTAAATAATAACATAAGAATAGATCATTTAAACTAGTAGACGGGTTGCCCTGCTTAAATTTAACTAGTACTATTTCTAAGAAAATTTATAAAATTCTTATTGATACTGGTGCAACCCATAATTACATTAATAGAAAATGCGATTCTAGCGAAAAAATTAAAATTAAACCTATAAAAATAAAAACAATGCATGGTTATTCTATGGTAGATACAAAGAAAGTAGTTAGGATATTAAAGAAAAATATAACATTTTTTGAATTAGAGGATATTCAGTCTTTTGATATGATATTAGGATATGAAGGACTTAAAGTTCTAAACGCGGAAATAAATTTCAGTAATATGACTCTAACTACCATAAGCAGTGTCGAATCTATTCAGAAAATTAATTACATAATTGGGGAAAATAATATTTATAAAGCAGACATAGATAGACTGATGAAGATTAATAACAGCATAGGACCGTTACCCTTTACAGATACTATAGAAGCAAGCATTAGGACGACCAATGATAAACCGGTTTATGTTAAACAATATCCATATCCCATAGCAGATAACGAATTCGTAAACAAAGAAATACAGAAACTCTTACATGACGATATAATAGAAAAAAGCCATAGTCCTTATAACAGTCCCATATGGACAGTACCTAAAAAAGGTTTGGACGAAAAAGGAAAACCAAAACGGCGCATGGTTGTTGATTTCCAAAAACTTAACGCTCACACTGTAACAGACAGATACCCCATTCCGGATGTCAACATGACAATTCAAAATTTAGGTAAAGCCAAGTACTTTACAACGTTAGATTTGGAGTCAGGTTTCCACCAAATTAAAATCAAAACAGATGATAAAGAAAAAACAGCTTTTGGTATAAATGGCGCAAAATATCATTTTAAACGAATGCCTTTCGGGCTCAAAAATGCACCAAGCATATTTCAGAGATGCGTGGACGACATTTTGAGAGACTTTGTAGGTAAATTCGTACACGTTTACATTGATGACGTATTGATATATTCTTCATCTGAGGAAGAACATATACAGCACATAAGTCAAGTATTCGACGTACTCAATAAAGCCACATTAAAAATATCTGATGAGAAAAGTAAGTTTTTTCAAGAAGAAGTAGAATACTTAGGTCACATAATCAGACATGGTAGAATCACTACGAACCCTGAGAAAATAGCAGCTATAGAAAATTTTCCAGTCCCACAAACGGTAAAGGATTTGAGAGGATTTTTAGGTCTTACAGGTTACTATCGTAAGTTTATAAAAGGATACGCAAGCATAGCCAAGCCCCTGACATTATATTTACGAGGAGATAACGGTAAAGTAAACAAAAAACAAAGTAAAAATATTAAGTTAAATCTGAATGATTCAGCATTAGAAGCGATTAGAATTTTAAAAAATTATTTGAAAGAACAAGTCGAACTTTTTCAACCGGATTATAGTAAACCATTCGAGCTTACTACTGATGCATCCAACATAGCTATTGGAGCCGTACTAAGTCAGAATAAGCAACCTATACACTTCTTGTCAAGAACACTGAGTAAGACAGAAGAGAACTATAGCACAAACGAGAAAGAGCTATTAGCGATCATATGGTCCTTACAAAAACTCAGAAACTACATATATGGTATAGCAGACTTAACCATATATACCGATCACCAGAGCCTTATATATTCTGTATCAGAAAAAAATCCCAACACAAAGCTGAAACGTTGGAAGGGAATCATTGAAGACTTTGGAGCAAAATTAGTTTATAAACCAGGAAACCTAAATCTTGTAGCTGACGCATTATCACGTCAACGCATAAATACTTCTACCATAGAAACAGCACATTCAGCTGAAAGTTCTTCTAATGATATAATAAAAACTGTGAATCAGCCTTTTAATGCATACGCTGCACAGTTCGAACTTATTGAAGATATAACAAATAATATCGAAACACAAATCTATTTTAGTAACAAAATAAGACTCATAATAAAGTTTAAGGACAAAGACTCTTTACTAAGGCAGATGAAAGAAGTTATACAACCCCAAAAGATTGTAGCTTTGCATACGAAATTTGAAAACATATACAAATATGGTGAAAACATAAAAAAAGAATTCCCACTAGTAAGATTTATATTCACACCAAGAAAACTTCAAGACGTGACAAATTTGGAGGAACAACTAAAACTTGTAAGGGTAACTCACGAAAGAGCACACCGAGGGTTACGTAACAATATACAAGAAATCTCAGAGAAATATTACTGGCCCGATCTAAATAAACAAGCAAAGAGTTTCAACAAAAAATGCATAGCATGTCTATTTGGAAAATATGAAAGAAAACCTATCAGAGAACCTCTGAATAATTCAGAAATACCAACACATGTGGGAACACACATTCATATGGACATATACTTCAACGACAAGTATACTTTCCTTGTAACAGTAGATAAGTATTCTAAATATACAATCCTTCGGGAAATCGAAACTCGAAACAGACTGTACGACGTTATGGAAGAGGTCTTATCTAATTATTTCCCAAAATGTGAACGACTCATGACAGATAACGAGAAGGGATTCAAAACAGAAATGGTGAACCAAATGTGTTTGAAATACAACATAACTAAAGTAGAAACTCCAGTATACAGATCGACAGCGAACGGTCAGGTAGAACGTGTAAACGGTACAATAACTGAACTGTCTAGAATATTCACAATTCAGAATAAAACAAGACTTATCGAAGAAATATTTAGAACAGTGCGTGAATTAAATAATTCTATACACTCAGTTACCGGTTTGAAACCTAGAGACATTTTCTTTAATCAAAATAAATATAGCAATAGTGAAATTATAATAAATAAACTAAACTCAGCATCCAAAAAAGTGATCGAACGTCTAAATAAAGGAACTCGACACAGAGAGTATAAAAAAGGAGATAAGATAATGGTAAGAATCACAGGTCTTAGAAAGAAATCTAACGCCAGATACATAACAAGAATAGTAGAAGAAGATAAAGGAGACACTGTAATCTCTAAAGAAGGAATAAAAATTCACAAGGATAACATAAAGAATTATCATTTTTCAGATGACGAAAATATTAATATTCCTAACATTACTAGGAATTGTACAGAGTCAAGAAGGGCAAGGAAACGTTCAAATAACTGAGTTACTAAACAAGAAGTTTATACTTACGCAAACAGATGACGTGTATTTATTCAAAGAACAAACTTATTTGTTACATGCCACCAACCTGACTTCGATATTTCAACCTTACGTAAATATCGTAACTAGTAAATATCAACCTACACAAGAAGAAAAAATTTGGTTAAGTAAAATTAAGAATTTAGCAGACCAATTACAAGAACATACTAGGCATACTAGATCAATTAACTTTTTAGGAACAGCTTTCAAATATGTGTTTGGTAATCCTGACCATTATGACTTAGTTAACATAGAAACGAGTATAAATAATCTCATAGAAAACAATAATAAACAAAAAACTATAAATTCTAGATTTGAACAAATTTTGCAACAATTCGAAGGTCAGAGCCTTAAAGAACATTTAGTAATAGAACAAGTGTACGAACAATTATTATTATTGACCAGAACAATTAATGCAGCAAAAAATAATGAATATTTATCAGAAAGCCTAGACTTAGATGACATTAAAAATATTATTCAACATGAAATAATTCAAGTACCCATAATAAATATACTTCAGTACTCTAAAATATTATTAGCTAGAACTGATGAATTCTTCATCACAATATATAAATATCCAGTTCTAATTAAATCATGTAAATTGTATAAAGTAACACCTTTAAATTCAAAACATGGAAAAATCATTACAGATAAAACAATTGCCTTATGTAACCAAACTTATTTAAGAACAAGAAATTGTCAAAATCATCTAAGTAAAAACATTTGTGAAATTAACTTTGAAGAAGAAAATTGTCTTATTCCACTTTTAAAGAATATAACTTCAAAATGCAACATTAAACAAGAATACGATTACGACTTAGAAATTGAATCCGGTGTTATGTTACTAAGCGGTAAGCATAAGTTAAATAATCAAACAATTAATGGTATAAACTTAGTTACTTATGAAAATACTATAAATCTAGACGATAAAATATACAAAAACATGCATAAGCAAATTAAAGAAGTTATATTAAGAAATCATAATTCAGAGTCTTACATCGACCAAATAATTAAAGAAGATACAATGTACAAATTCGATAACATAGATACTTTAAAAAAACTAATTATTCCTTTTGAAGAAAAACCGATATTATCAACTATATACACAATTGTAACACTGATTGTTATTCTAGCATTTACGTACGTAATGATAAAAACTATACAATGTATAACAGATCGTCAAAAACAAAAAAAGATTGACGCATATAACAAAACTTATGAAAGAGAAATGTTAAAAATAGCGTCGAAAAATCGAGACGATTTCGTTTAACAAGGGGGGGAGTTAAGTATCCATAGCAAAACATATTGAGAAAAAAGATAACATTATTTGTATTCAATGATATCTTTAGTCTCTAGTACAGTCTTGCACACAACGCTACAATGATAACATATGTAAAAGAGATAATATCGTTTGTATACAATGTTGGAATATTATCTCTTCTTCATTATCAAGCAAGACGATTGTACGCTTGGGTCTCCTTGTAGATAGATAAGAAAAGTATATAAATACGACTGTATGATGAATTTATCAATAGTCTTATTGTAACTACATAGTAGCCTTAAGCTCCTTTTAGAATTAGTAAAAAGTATTTCAATAATAAAGGACATAGTTCCAAATAAATATTGTTTAATTTTAAAAGTAAGAAACAAGTGTTTTAATTCGCGCTCTCGCTAGCAGCAAGTGTAATGTGACTGTGACTAATACTTATAAAAATACTGATTCGATTAAAAATAGAATAAAAATCAATTCAGAAAACCATTCTTGCCATGTGGCAGGCGCTTGTTTTCTTTGCTTTATGTACAGAAATGCGTCAGTAGACAACAACAATAACTGACAACGAATAACAAATAGAAAAATAAATAAAATCCCCAGCCATGCTGTTCTATGAACATACTTTTATAAATTTTATACTTAGAATCTCAAAGCTGGAGTGGTAGCAATTAGTACAATAAGACAATACACAAATTTTAAACATTCAAATTTTGCAACATCTGGATCATGTAGACCGTAATGTTTTTGACCTACATACAAACATATATCCGCTCATGTGGCCCGCCAACTAAGCTCAATTTTATTGCAAAGTCATTTTATATAACAGCTCAATATATTCAAACTATTAACCAATAAGTTATTTATTAAATAGGTTTAATCGTTTAATACTTTATACCTACCTATCAAGAATGAAGACCGCCCGAAATGGCATAGAAAATGAGGCACTTGAAGTTGTGGAAAAAAACTTAATTGCTACAAAAAATCTACTTTACAACACTTCGCCGATACATAATGTTGCTTTTCAAACTAATAAAAACCCAAATGTGGTGCTCAATTATTTTTACTACTGATAAACTGCCACAGCTTTTCGACACCAACATTTTTCGGCTAGGCGCTAGTGCAATATTTTTGCTCTAATGCTAAATCGTAAGCTGAGACAGCGCAGTACTTTTTCCAAGGACTATAGGAACACTAAAACTTTTCGGAACCACTTTACGTATTAAGTGATTTTAGATATTTCATCGCCTTATATTGTATATATGTACATATGTATGTACATATGTAAGGATCGGTTTTTTAACTCAACATTTGTTTTTTTTTTTTTAATGACAGCCAATTCACATGACGACATTACTTATACCCCACCTTATATTATTATACATGTATGGATGTGTTTCGAAAATTTTAAATTTAATATGTCAACGTGTGTCGTCCTACTCTGACTTTCTAATTTTCCTTCAAAAGTGCATTTGCATTCACGACGAAGTGTGTTTTTAGTGCAGGGCAAATCCAAAAGAGTGTACATTCTGCATTTGTAGACTTTTTTCTGCCTGTAGTGCTCCATTTTCCATTGTCATTTTCCTGATAAAGATTCTATTGTTGCTTGTGTTTGTTTTTTTTTTTTTTTTTTTCTTGAATGACAACTATTTATATATGTATGTGTGTTTATATATGTGTATATTTGTATATAGTATAGTTTATATTAAACTCTTGTAGATTAATAGTGGATAAACAATTCCCACTTGTGTGGGAGTGAAGTGGAGTTATCCTTTTTTTCAATTTGCACTTATGTGTGTCCTTTTTTCTTTATTGCGTTCTTATAGACAATGCTGGCTGACTTAGTTTATTCGTCGTTATTTTTTACTCTGTTTTGGCAGTTTGGTTTTAATGTATGTATGTACGTACACATGTATGTATTTATACGTATACATACATATTAAATACATATAGACTTATGTATGTATATGAATACATAAATAATAGTACAGCTTAATTACAACTGACAGTTAAATCTTTTTGTTTTCTAGATGTTGTTTCAAATTACCATCTGAAGACATGCACTCCATTTAAATTTTTGAAGCCCTAGTCCGAGTCAATTTAAGGATTCAGAAGCATTTGACCTTTTTGAATGTCGTTTTAAGTTTATATAATATGTAAACTACGTATAGTTATAAATTAATGTCGTTTTCAATTGGCAATCTGGAATCAGAAAAAAGCATTCTCAAAGCGTTCAATTGGGCAAAAGTGACAGTTCTAATTCTAAAAAGAAGAGATTTCTCTTCTGGATTTGAAGTCAGAAGCAAAAACAGAATCACTCACACATTCAAAGATTTTACATGTCACACTTGACAAATGTCATATTTTTGAATTAACAAATTGTGCGAACTGTGAAGTGATTGCTTGAAATTAAAACTAAATTATAAAAAAATGGATAATAATATTGACAATATCTTAGCAATTGTTCCTAATTTGTTAGAAACATTGTTGGAGTCGTCTTCCTCATCTTCTTCATCAAGTCATGACGATGCAAGTGATGCAGTTAATTTTCTATTGCTGGAGTTTTCCAAAAAGCCAAGATTGCAAAACTACCAATACAGTCACACCAAACTTCAAATTTTTCAGAATTCACAAAAAGTGTTCAATTGGGATTCTGCTTCTACTTCTCATTCCGGATTGCCAATTGAAAACGACATAAATGTTTTTTACATTAAAATCTCAAAAGGAATTGGTTGCGCCATCTATACCTAATTGAAAAATGCTACGTTACGCCATCTATACTTAATCCAAAAAAGTATTCTACCTTATTTCTTCTTAACAAGAAAAAAATTTAAAAGAAATTTTTAATATTTTAAATCGATATTAAGATAAAATGTTATTTAAATTAAGGACTAGTATAAAGCTACTGTAGCTGTGAGCAATGTACATATACTGCAAAGTATAATCCGAGCAAAACTGATATCTAGCAGGATATCGATGGAGAGTAAAATGATACCGTCCACAAACACAATAATGCTTTAGGAAGGCATAATAATGGTATAACAACGATTAAGACAGTCAGATAATATTTAATTGTTTAAAATTAAATTGATTCTTATTATTAGTACACATTTAAATATTATTGATAAAAAATAAATAAATAAGGAAAATGTTACGACTGCTAAGCTGAATAAGGTAAGTACCTACATAGCTTGTAATATTTACATACACCTAATCCTATATGGACTATTTATAAACAGCTAGTCTTTCATTAATACTCGTCAAATACAAACATATGTACAATTGTACATACATAAATGTTATGTTCTTGGACTATTTATAAACAGCTAGTCTTTCATTAATACTCGTCAAATACAAACATATGTACAATTGTACATACATAAATGTTATGTACTTCCCCTTTCTCACCAGTTTGAAAATGTATTATTCATGTTTTTATTTCCATTAGGTCAATAGGAACTTTATGTACATATATACATATGTAATGTAGCTATGCCTACACTTACAACTGAATGTTAATTGAATCGTTTTATTATATTGACAATGAAATAAATCCATCCTCGATTTCTTAATCATCGTGAAATTCAATCTAATATATATAAATCAATTTTATCACACAACACCTACTGATAGATACTCAGAATGAAACACCTTGTCTCTCTCTCTGCACCCCATTGCTCGTACAGCTCATGACTAATGACACCACTAATTCTCACTTAAACCTGCCACTGCCACCCAACGAAATTAACACATACCTTCACATACTATACACTCGATGTTATCATCACACATTGGCACATATGTAGATATGTATGTACATACATACAATAACAGCCGCAAATAATGTTGAACATACATATTTATAGGGCTCTTGACATTGTATCCGATAACAAATCTATTGCAGCGATTTTCAAACAACACAAAACAAAAAAAAATACACAAAAATCTTCTCGAAATAAAATAAGACTTCAAAAGAAAAACAACATATTCCCTTCAGAGTTCAGACCTTCATTTACAACCACTTATACCAGATGATGTATAGACAACCATCTCTATATAAAAGCTGTGGGTAATAAGATGAAAATGGTGTAATTTTTGGAAACTTTCCAAAAACTGGAGGCCGACATCGAAATAAAATGACGACATGATAAAAAAAATCAATAACGAAACGAGAGATTGAAAGAAAAATCTTAACGCCTATATTAAATTAAAAAACTGATTGCACTACACCGTTTAAGATAAGAGGTTCAAAAATAACAACAATTAAGGTGATAAAATTGCAACAGAATCGCACTAAATAAAGACACATTTTGAAACTATACTTTCTACTGGGCATACAACAAGTCAAGTTTTTTGACATCTGTACACAGAAAATTGGACTAATTTATACAAAGCTATGAGGCAAAAGAATATACATGGTTTTAATTTGTGATTGTTCAAAAGTTTTCTTCCCTTAGCTGTTATTAAAACTTGTATATAATTTAATCAAATACATTTTTTATTTTCATTTTATTTAGACCCTTATTAATTTATAATAATAATATTTGATTTCATATATTCATTTAAGAACATAAAATAATGAGTGTCTTCATTTCGATGAAATTTAACAAAAATAAGTACAACCTTCTTTTCCATTTAGAATATGTCTTAGCTAAACAAATTTCATTTGTTGAAAGCTAACTTTGTTTAAATTTTGCCAAGCTTATGGATTCAACAAAAAAATACTCTTCTGGATATCGAACAAGGCTCTTTCAAATATTTGTTGTCACTTTGAATCAGTCATTACTTTTAAACGAGAAAATTAGGCCGACTGTAAATGTAAACATTTTAATGTTATCAGTTTCAGGTCTATAAAGTAGAGCTACCCTCTACTGTTAATAGAAATCAAATTAGTACTTAGTAATTTTTAACGTATTTGATGTGGCACTATGTATTTTTTCTAACCACCAGGTGTTACATTTCGTACTTAAATATAATGACAATAAATCATAATTAGTAAAAAAAGGGAACAACTTGTTGGCACTTGCAAATTAATAATTTACATCAGTCATAGCTAGGAACTGGAGTGCCGTTTGACTGGAATTGAATGATGCAAATTAGGAATGTTTACTTCCATAAATGGCAAGTTCATTATTATTAAAATGCAAAAAAAAAAATTGAAACATTTCTATGTCAAGTAATGTCATTTGTAAATTCAAATATTTTATTGGGATATTTATAAATAAAATGCAAAATTAAAATAAGCTCAGTTCAAAAACTTATTAACTTTTAAAGTCGGATACATTCGGTGACATGTTGCGTTGTAGCGGTTATAAGAAAGTTAATAATAGTTATTTAAATAAAGATTTGCTTTAAAAAAAAGAAAACCTAACATTGATTCTTTTAATAAGTTATGTTGCATTAATTTTTAAATGTTAGTTACTGTAACTACCAAAACTTAAATCAGATCATTTTTATAACAAATATTTCAGCCCACTGCACGGGAAATCTAAAGTAATATCACTGGAAATACAAATTTAAAATGTTAAAAAATTAAAAAGAAAAAAATGAAACTTTTGGCATAGTCATACTCGTATGTAAAATAATTTCAAAAGCACCGATATGAGCATCAACCAAATACGTTGTTATTTTTATTTAATGGTCAACATCCAAATATAAGAGTTGGTTTCTCATGTATGTAAGTAAATAGTGTACGTGCTTATTGTACTATATTCATTTTGACTGTCTATTTTTTATAATTGACATTGTACTTAGATTTCAATGTCATATTTGAATTTACCACGTTGTTAAAACAATAATATACAAATGTAAACAATATATTTGGGTGGTTTTTATGTATTCATTAAAAAAATAACATTCCAGGTACACTTTACTTCAAGGCAATAATTAATATTAAGCATAGACTACTAATCCTCGTCAATTTAATTATTGTGTATGGAACCATCGTCACACTATGTTGGAACTAAGCTAAGATTACCTTATGTATATCTATTTTTCTAAGTGGATCTATCCCGACAAAGGTCAATATATCCCAAAACACAAATATGTACATACATATGTACATACGTACAAAACCAGAAAAATCGACCTTCAATGAACATGAGTAATATATGCATGTACATATGTAAGTAAAGGTTGACGAGTATAACATTTCAAACGAAAGTTCTTAACCCTCCCCGCATAACCAGAAGGGACATTTCGCTATATTCATTATTTTCACTTTCAAGGAAGCCAATTAGAAAATTATATTCATTTCAACAAAGAAAACCAATGCGGAAACAATACTGAATGAAAGATGACACCAATGCGACCTTGCGTTATGCCCCAGTAGTGAAAACACCCCCAAACACACACTACCTACTACTTGCTGTCACTATTAAGCTGCATGAATAAACTAGGTGTATAAGTAAACTTATGTTAGCCACGGCGGCGATTCCGACGGACGATGGTAAACTGGAAAGAACAAAAGCGATAGCGTAGAATAATGCATGAAACACAATGCTATAACCATGACAGTAGCAGTGAGTTTGGCTTGAGTAGAAACTTTTTCACACAGCATAAACTAGGTTTTGCCTAACAAAAGGAGCGTCTTTTATCGATCGTCCTCCAAATTAGGTTATAAACAATAAAAGTTTAAAAAGCTGTAAATCAATATGAGTGGAATTGATTTCGAAACTGACAGGTAGCAGTGGTTTGGTTGAGGTTAGTAATTCAATTTATGAGTGTAATAATGGAGTTAAATGTTCTCTTCTTTTCGTTTCGATTCGCTTTTGTTTTTCTTACACAGCTAACCTTAACCTTAAGCTCTAGAATTTCTCTGACAGTATCGTCCTTGATTCAATATATAGGTACACAACAAAGGTTTTTCTTTTCTCTTATTCATTTTCCATTTCTGTATTTTGATTCTTTTTCTCTGGTGTTAGAAAATAGTTGAATATGTTTTGTATTTAATTATGAGAACTGACGGTGCATTTTTATTTTATCTATTTTTCTTTTTTATGGGAATTTTTAGGTTTAGTGAAGAAAGGTCAAATAAAGGGTTTCTTAAACTTTTTATATAATAATATAATAAACATATGTATGTATATATGTACAAGTATGTACATATGTACATAGACAAAAACACAAAACATATTTTGTATTAAATAGTTTAGTTCATATTTATACAATTTAAACGACAGAATAACAGGAATTGAAAATCTAACACCAACTTATTTACTTACAAGGAATCCGTTCCTGTCGATCACTGAAACTAAGAAACTAAATCATTACTAAAAAAAATGGTTTCTATCTAAAACTGTTGTCTAGTATTAATGTCACCTGAAAGCCGTAGTCGCTAAGGTGCAACGGCTTTTTTTCCGTAAATTTATTATATTATGAATTTAACAAAATAGTAATTCGAATCGTATACAAATTAAAAAAAAGATCATCTTTTAAGTAACGTTCGACGGAAAACTGAAAAATATACCAGCAGTTCTGTCTTTTGAATATTTCTGTTCTTTATGTAGCAATATTTTTATTTGCGTTAGATAAGTAAAATTCTACAAATTGTTTGCTACAATACTGGTAATAATTTTTTTAAATGATTATCTAATTTTTTTTTTTTTCAAGGATGAAAATAATATTTATACAAATGTATATGTAGAGAACGTTTGAGGGTTTTTAAATAAAATTAAACAATTACTTAACTTTACTTTCACGTTTTTCCAATATAATTATGACCAGCTAGTTTTATACCACTTAAAAATAGTAATAGAGCAGAAATGCTTTCTTCAAGTATTTCATAAACAAATATTGTAAAATCTGTACTTCACATATATATGTCAATCATGTTTGTAATAAATAATGTTTTTGCGAATGTGGGTAAAACAGTATCACTGTATTTTAAAGTAATATAAGAGTATAACATAATAATTCTATTTATTTAGTTGTATTTTTGGGCAAGTATGTCTGTAAGTAGTACATACCGTAACGTAAGTTTACTAACGATAACTAAGACACATCATGAAAAGTATTAAATATATCTCTTATGGTAGTGAAAGCAGACAAAATTTGTTTAACCATAATCATTGAAATACATTGTTTTAATTGCTAATAAATTGCATTTAAATAGATAAATGACTAACCAACATACTTCTTTTATTAAGTTCTTCAAACAAAAAATAAAAACCAAGTAAAAAGTTTTTAATTATTAACTAAATTATTCTTTGAAGGGTAATCATTCAAGAAAAAAAAAAAACAATGTATGCCCGTAATTAAATATATAAATCTAAAAAATGATACAAATTCTTAAATTTGTTGTCACAAAACAAGTTCACAACTACTAACAAAATTATTATAAACTAACAAGCTCCTGTCACTTCCTTATTTACTATTATTTGAAATCACTCCATCAGTCCTGAGGTTAACTAATATTAAGAAATTTAAGAGGTTCACTAATGTCTAATTAAAGTGAGTAACCAAAGTTGAAATTCAATCAGGCCTGTTCGCGGTTGGAACTGACGAACATTATGTCTATCAATTTTCTGCATAGATACTACATCACATTAGAAACGGGAAGCATACTTTTTCTGTGGCTTTTGGTGATTTATGGGTAAAATATTTTGTGAAACAGAGCCGTCATATGATTTTTACCAGAAAAATTTTAATCATATTTAATTAAAAATGCAAATCTAAATTGAGATGGAAAATGGAATTAAAAGAGTTCCTAAAGTATAAAACCGTCATCAACTTTAAAACTAAATTTAATCCAGACAAACAGTTTTAAACAGCTTCCTTACGAATAACTTCAAACTATGTACATACCTAAAATTCATATATTTTTTAAAAATAAACATAGGTATCTACATATTTGAATTGGATTTCAGTTAGTTCGAAGTAAATTCTTTTGAAGATTTGGTCAACAAATATAAAATCAACAGTACATTTGGTTATAATCCTAGGTACTTGTTTATTATAAAACGCGAACGAGAACGAGAACAGGAACAACCAACGACAACAAAAGGCCATGTTCAGAGAACAACTCATCATCAACATCTCTATCCATTTCAGTCAATAAGCTACTGGTTGTTGTAATTTATGAGGTTTTCTTGGAAAAGCATTTTTTCTGCCAGCATTATAACGATGATGATTGGGCCTGAGACTGAGAAGGAAAATGAGAACAGGAATTGGAATTGGAAAGACACATTTTTCTTTCGAAAGCATTCCAACCCATAGTACATACATACATATTCATACTGAAATTGAAAGAAAAAATAAATATCTCTATCTCAACAATATACTTACGGATAAAAGAAAAACAGGAAGGTTGTCGACAGGAGCAGGATCCAGGCAAATGTCGCAGGAATATATCGAGTTTTGACATCGCATTTCGGCATCTCTCCTTTCTGCTCTTATTTCTAATTATCCTTTGGTTTTTTTTTTGTATTTAAGTCAAAATTAAATTTGAAACTAAATTTAAAGAAACAATTGACAGATTCAGGAAGCTGCTGCGCTCTGGTACCGTACTCTTTGCTGGAGGAAACGTTTGCTTTCACTTTTTCATTCGTTTTCTTTTGGGATTTTTTGCACACGACGCAGAGAAGGGGGTTTCTTTACAGTGTCCTTCGGGATTAGGCAATATTTCACTCATCCATTGATGGACTTTTTCCTTCTTTTTGGTCGCCTAATTCTTTTCTTTTTAACGAAAAACGAGAGAATGCAGACAGGTGTATAAAATAATTATATATACACACGCTGAACACTTTTTCTTTTCTATTTATTCTACACTCTTTTTTATTTTTTTTTTTTCTCAAAAAGATAATCCACTACTGCGCCCGACTATTAATTTAATTTTATTTTGGAATTACTTATATTTTGCCTCGTTTCGTGTGGAAAAGGGAAACTCCTTTTCTGATAACGATTTTTTCAGAAAACACACACTTTTATGCTATAAACAGAGGGGCGGAGGGTTTTTATTTTTTTATTTTCTCTTTTTTTTTCTTGCACGAAAAAAGGCACACACAATTTTAATCGCACGCAATATTTTTCGCGAATGATTTAATTCGATATAATATTTATGATCAAAAATGGGTGGTTCGTTTTTCTTTTCTTTTGTAATTTTTTCATAAAGCGGCGGAAAATGGAAGCGATCGAAAGTTTGGAATTTTCTCCTCTTCTAGTTGGGATGAAATTTTCTTTCTTGCTGGTTTGTTGTTGGATTCGTCGTTCGTTTAATTAAGGGAAAAGGTATTGGATGGAAGAGGAATCGATTTTATTAGTAATGTGGTAATTTTTTAAGAGATATTGATGATGATGAAGTTGATTTGACTTTTTCTCAACCTTTTTTTTTATTAATTTGTTAATTTCTTTTTTATGAAAATTTCTCACGCACTTCCATGTTCCCGAGACGACAATTTTTCACCTGTGCTCTGAGTCTGACTTTTCTGGTTTTCCTTTATTCGATCGTTGAGTTTGTTGTCATTTTGCTCTTTTCGTGGTGGTGGACTTACTTTTAACGAAATGTATGTTTTAAATATGGCTGACAGTGGATAGTGGAACTTGTGTTACAAATTGATCAGGGATGCTATAAATGATAGATCTACACGTTCATACTCAATTTGGTTCGTTTGTTAAGGACTATTCACATGAGAGAGACCAACGACTGACGAATAAATGTGTATTGTGACATTTCATGTATTTTTTTTATTCGTCACGTATGGCGTCTACCTTTTCTTTCTTTTAGAATGATTTTGAGGCTAGTCGGGCGTGAAAAGTGTTTGACTGACAGTTCGTAGCATTCATATTGTAATTCACAGCGACCAATTTATTCTCTCAAATTTCTCTCATTTAAGCAATTACAACGCAAATTTTATATTTAAACAATAAATGAATTTAAATTCCTACCCTCTATAAAGTTTTTATAAAGAATTTAGGCGTATATATGTTTGAAATGCCATTCGTGTTTTTATTCGTTGTTCGTTGGGCGCAGGCATGTGAATAGACCTTTATTTCATCATCAACACAAAAATAAATTTCATGAAAAAAGTTTATTGATTTTAAGAAACTTTATTAAAACGTAAATTAAGAATTTAATTGAAGAAGCTGTATTACAAAAATATTCTACCACATTTTTCTTTCTCTACTTTTCTTGATTGTAAGCTATTACAACAAAAAACCATTGAGCGGAGGGTTTTCAAGTAGATTTCAATATTTTTTATAAATCTTCATTTCAGCTGATTTATATTTGTATGTTAAATCTTCGAGATTTATAACAATATCAAAACAATGAATTAAAACACCATAGTAGAAAATAATATATATACTGAATTGTTTACGAAGACAAACAAGTCGTGGCGACTGAAAGAGGAAGAATCCCTTTTTTCCTTTTGTGAATTGTGAAACGTAGCAAACCAAACCTCAAAATAAATCTGATTGTGCCAGTGAAAACTATTCTAGATTTATTCCAAATCCGATTTATGGCCGATAAAAACCTAATATAAATATCTGCTTAGTGCGCAATAAGAACTTAGTATTAAGTTCTTACCACAATCTAAGAGCTCATCTAATCATCGTGATATCGTTAAAAAAAGAATTTGAAAACACCCTTCGTTGAATTTTTACCCATATTCCAAAACTCATCCGTTCCCTATATGTCACAATTCATCGAATGAAGAAGCTCACTTACTTCACTTATTCGCCATATTTGTTAAAAATTTCATGTTTACATTTTTCTCACACTCGTATATTCATCCTTTTGCAAGGTGGTGCATCCGTAAGAAAAATTATAATTCCCCAGAGTGCAGAGAATTACACAGAAAGTAAATAAATCATTACCAAACAATCACGCAATTTATAATCGATTGAAAATCTTTTAAAATTGCTACCGCCACAATGTCCCGTAGTGTACGCGCTGAGACACGAAGTCGTGCCAAAGACGACATCAAGCGTGTAATGCAAGCCGTGGATAAGGTCCGTCATTGGTAAGGAAAAAAAAAATGAAGAACTTCACGTCCTCAGCTGTTTGGTGATAATATCGAATAAAATTTTAATTATCTAGGGAAAAGAAATGGGTTACAATCGGTGATACGACTATGAAAATCTATAAATGGGTGCCAATATCGAACAGCGAAAAGAAAAAAGTCCACCACCACTCTCACCATTCGAATTCCAAAGACAAGGAGAACACGTCCCAAAAGAGCACTCCTCCCCAAATAACCCCGAGCTACACTGGAGGCCTCACTGCAGAGGATTCAAACACTTGTGAGTCGCGACCGTAGACCCAAAAGTCAAATCGATGGGGAATCTCCCTTGCATTTCAGTTAAGATAGAGAGTATTGTGACCAAAAGAATTTTTGTTTCTTATCTTACAGGTTTCTCAATGGTGAGTGATTCACAAGGTGCCACTGAGTTCGTATCAAGTATGCCTTTCTCGGAAGATTCGAACTCTCAGGGCAGCGATGGACCTGTGAAACGCTTGAAGACGAGCGATTAAGCTCTACATACAAACTCACTTCGCTCAATTCTCCACCACCACCATCCTCTTGTCGTCCTCGTCTCTGTAAATTTTAAGTTAAATAAGTTAAGTACATAATTATTGCTAATGTAACTGCCGTACGATTACGCGAAAACACCTATTGCCCCTTGTGGGTCAGCCAATTTTTTAGGTTCCCCCTTAAGTTTGATTGTCAAAAGGGTTTGGTTGTAAAAAGAAAGAAAAATTATTAAGTAAAACTTTTGGAAGACAGTTGAATTAGAAAAAGCATTAGTAGTGAAACTAAAGGTACATAAATAATTATTTATTAAAGAATAACAAAAAACAACTCATTTTAACAATAAATCAATTATAAATTAGTGACAAATAATTAAAAAGAAAGAATAATTAAAGCTTGGAAGTTATTTATAGATCTTAATCAATTAGCCACATTCAAAAGAGAAGATTTATAAAACAACAGTTATTATATTCTCACTTAATTATGCGGAAGAAAGTTGTATTCATTATATGTATAAGTATATATTTTTTTTTTAATATTTGTCTTAGGTTCATACAATTCTCTTTTCTTCATTCGTACTGACGCAGCTCTGTATTATTATTACTATTTTTTAATAATATTGCATAAGTGTTATTAAGAACTGTACAGTTTAAAAATCTTTATTTGTAGTGCGTTTCCTATTTATAAATACAATTATATATATAAATTAAAATGAATTGAATCATAAATAAATTACATATTGAATTTCATGAAGTGTTATTTAACTAAACGGAGACTCATCCCAAAAAATAGGGGGTATCGGTACATACGTCTTTATTGTGTTTTAGGCATACTTTTTCAGTGATTAGTACATTACATATAGGTAATTCTGAAACCAGAGCTAATACTAGTCTTCCACCAGGCGCTTAACCGAGATTTAACTAGATTTGTTAAACAAAAAATATACTTGAAATCTTCAAGATTTACAATACAAATTTTAATCTGCTCAATTGAGGAAAAGGGATAACAATTTCATTTATTTTATTTTGCATACAAAAATCACTTTTTCGGAATGTTTTCTTTTTTAAAAACTTTCTCCTGGCTTACAGGAAGCAGTTTGTACTGAAAAGATATAATTGTTGCTATTTTAATTTTCTATTAAATTTTCCCATAATTGCTCGCCGTTTAAATTACTGTCATAAACCAAAATTAGTCAAATAGGCACAGCCGCTTTCGTGTCATAGCGGGAAAAACATATAAGGATTTCCATTTTTTATACAGAAACCATCTACAGATAATTTTCTACAAAATGCAAAAAACAAAATTGAAATCACACACATTTTTTAAACTCTTTTTTGTATCAGAGATTTGCATTAGAACATTAGAAAAATATGTTAATAATTTTTGCACCACTTTAATGAAACTCACACAATAAGCAATGCGAGCAATTCACTTAAGCAAGTTCAGCACAACAAAATCATTCCAAAGTTTTTCTTTTTATTGAAACGAAAAAAAAATTAATGAAAATTACACGGTAAAAACACTCACTTTTTTGTATTAAAACCTCGATTCAATTCACTTTTTCACCATACAATGAACTGTAAAAGTGTAAATCGTTTACAAAATTAAATTAAAATTCAAAACACATTTTAGAATAAAAAAAACTACTTGAAGTTTTTTTTTTATTTTCTCTTTGTAAAAAGAAAAGAAAATAAGTTTAAAGCTTAATTAATGATAATGGGAATATGTATATTTGTAAACACACAAACATCATCTTTTCTGTATATGGAACAGTTGATTCCGAAAAATACTTGCACATTCTCGAAAACGCCTTTATACTATCATTTGAGCAAGTATAATCAACAAATGGAAATTTAAAAAATCGTTCGCCTCGTCATAGATTAGATATCAAGATCTAGTGGAAACAATGCCAAAACTGTTAAAATACATACATTATGTACCTATGTACCTATATTCTTTAAGAGGCGATTGTTCAGAGTTAATTAGTTGTAAGATCGATATGTAATCACCTTTTTTCAAATAAACACATGTTTACCGAGAGTTTATAGCTCAAATTTGAAAATTAATAAGAATATATGAAACTTGGGTCGTTTTTAAATGATCCGTTCTCACTCAAATGCAATCCTTTTTTAAATTAATTAAGGTATTTGTATAGAAAATTAGAAAAAAATAAATTGTTTGGGAATAAGAATACCAGATATAAAAAAAACAAAACAATTAATTTCTTATTTATTTTGTCTCATAACAAAATAAATTTTGATATACATAGACTGGTAGCACAGACTCTAATGTCGTTTTCAATTGGCAATCTGGAATGAGAAGTAGAAGCAGAATCTCAATTGAACACTTTTTGTGAATTCTGAAAAATTTGAAGTTTTGTGTGACTGTATTGGTAGTTTTGCAATCTTGGCTTTTTGGAAAACTCCTGCAATAGAAAATTAACTGCATCACTTGCATCGTCATCACTTGATGAAGAAGATGAGGAAGACGACTCCAAAAATGTTTCTAACAAATTAGGAACAATTGATAAGATATTGTCAATATTATTATCCATTTTTTTATAGTTTAGTTTTAATTTCAAGCAATCATTTCACATTTATTTTCCATCCAAAATCGTATCCGGAACCGTCCGGTCCAGGCCATTGCATTTTGTTGATGAATACCTAATAGTTTGAACAAATAACTTTTTTTTTTATAATATTTACACACATACATATATATGTATGTACATACATGTATGTACATAAATATTATTAATGAATATACATATGTAAATGTAGCTTGAAAATCAATCCATATCTAAAATCGTATTTATTTAAATCATTTCAATTTTTGACCACAGTACAGCGTAACAGTGGGCGGAAGTTACTTAAGTCGATACTAAAGATATTCTTTGTCACACTTGAAAATTTAATTGAAATCGGTTGAGTGGTTCAGGAATTATTGAATTATTTCCACTTCCCCATAAATAGGGCGCCACTGTGTCGTAAATTCCAGTTCATGATATTATTACTAATTTATATTCCATTTTCTCAGAAAAACGAGACACATCACAATAGCCGTGTTTTTTGGGATTATGATGTCTGTTCAATGAAGCTTTTCCGAACAGTTGGAACAGTTTATAACATTTTAGATATGCTTTTTGCTTCTAATCTGTTCTAATTAGCTGTTCAATGAGGTATCTACATAATCTAGAAGCCTACAACAGTTTAAAGCAGGATTTTCTACACTTGCTTTTTAGGTAAAACAGAATTGTGAATAGTCTCAAAATAATCTGCCATAAATATGTCATTGGTTTGCATTTCGTCTGTTATACTTTATATCTCTTGTCTAAGTCAAAATTTGTTAATTTTCAGAAAATTCGATTTTGTTATTTTTTTGTGTTGATTTGAAAAGTGAAAACTCCTAAGCTACATATAACACTTAAAGGTACATATAAACATATAATTTTTTGCTATAGAATAAAATGATATATTCTCAAAAAGATGCGTACCCAATTAATAATATCATCGAAAACGTAGTTGCGAAAAGAAATTCGTAACGGGAAAACTAAGAGTAATAATTAAATAGATTGTCCTTTCACAAAACCAGAATAAATCGATTTGTGATATTAATTATTTTGATGGTGGTTTCTATAACTTTTATGATTTTGTGATTAAAATGAGAACAAATTTTGAGTTTAATTGAGTTCTTAATTTAAATAAATAATTATTTTATAATGAAGAACGAGCACCAAAAACTGAAGCTTTTTCGAATTTGTAAATCATGAACTAGGGGAGAGCACGATAACTGAGGCGATAAGATTTTATATTTGTATATGTATATGTATAACTGTTGTAGAACAGTTGAAGACAAGCATTTTTTACTATGAGAGGGGCGTCTATCTAAAATCAAGTGATAAACATTTTTGTTAAACCAGCACTCTGTTTTATTAGGCTTATTTTTAAACAAGTGAAATCAAAGCTTAGTTTTTGAAAAAAAAAAACTAATTATAAAGTCAAAGTTTGAAGTGTATTTCCATTTTTTTTTTATAAAATATACAATTATTAAATACAGAATAAGTTGCTCTTATTAATTTTTGATCGAAAATTGAAAACTATACGAATTTATGCCGTTTAGTTTTTAAGAAAATTTAACATTACTAAAATTACTATTACAAATTAATTAATTGTATGGTTTAAGGTTATAGGATAAATAGTTTTTTTTTTTTAAATACAGCTTATTCAAATGCTTTTCAGGAAAATTGTTAAAAATTATTTGTGTCTCGAAAATCCAGCACTTTTTATTGTAATCTTATTAGAGTGATATTGCTAAAGTTTTCCTTATTTCCATACCTAGTGGATTTTTTCCCTAACAGAAGGTATTGAGCAAAATGTAAAAGAAGACTTCTTTTATTACATTTTTTTTAAATATAAACAAACTAGCAACTACAAAATATGTAAGCTTTTGACAACAGACAAGTGTAACAAGCGCCTTAATAAATAATTAGAAATCTGATACAATTTTGGTAATGGCATCACTTTTCATTAATTTGGAATATTCACTGGCTGCTGTCATTTTCGTGTTAGTCATTAGGTGCTCAACTGAACGCACTTGTATGTATCACTCGGACTGCATTCTTCCTTTCACATTAAAAAATAAAAGAAAACACAAATTAATTTTTCTCATTATTGTTCATAAAGTCTTAATTTTGCATTCTACAAACGCAACAATTGCCTCTACATCAAAATAATGAACTCAATAATGGAAATACCTAATTAAGTGACATACAATTTGGACTTAAAAGTGGTCTTATCGAAGCTATACTATGTGGATTATGTGCGGGTGTGTTGACCAAAGTGACTAGGCATTGGCTCGTGTGATTGCTAATTACTACATAAAAAAGAGGAAATAAATTACACTAATTCCTTCTTAATGGCGAATTCTATTTTCTAAACTATCTATCTAATCGGTGCACCAACAAAGAAAAAAAAATCGTCGCTTTTGTTCCAATCCAAGTGTATACTCTCGATTTCATGATCTTTTTTTCTTCTGTTGCACTTTCGCACCTCTCAAACTCAGCCCAACTATCGACGACTTTCAGGCTCGTTTTTGTCGTTGTCGTTTCATTCCTCTTCCCTCTGCCGTTTCCGTCTCCGAATCCCCGTACAAGTACGAGGGTGTAGTACAATATCGCATTGAACACAACAACAACAACACATAAAGAAAAAAAAATCACAAAGAACTACCACTCTGTCGCCACCACTCTCCACTTTATCAACCCACCACCATTACGTTCGCCCAACAACAACAAAAATAACAAACTAAAGAGAATAATCTAAAAAAAAGCAATAATGCGCGAATTCAAAGTTGTCGTCTTGGGCTCTGGGGGTGTGGGCAAATCCGCCCTCACAGTGCAATTTGTGTCGGGCTGCTTCATCGAGAAGTACGACCCCACTATCGAGGATTTTTACCGCAAGGAAATTGAAGTCGATAACTCGCCATGTGTCCTCGAGATCCTAGACACGGCAGGTACAGAGCAGTTCGCTTCGATGCGGGATCTCTACATAAAGAACGGCCACGGCTTTATTGTGATGTACTCGCTGACCAATCACCAGACCTTCCAGGATATATCCAGCATGAAAAATGTCATCAATCGCGTCAAGGGTAGTCAGCCCGCCCCCATTCTCCTAGTCGCTAACAAATTTGATCTAGACTGCCAAAGAGAGGTCTCCACAGCTGAAGGCAATGCTTTGGCCCAACAATGGGAATGTCCCTTCATCGAGGCATCGGCAAAGGATCGAATCAATGTCAACGAAGTGTTTGCAACAATTGTAAGAGAAATGAATATTTCTTCAGAGAAAAGACAGAAAAAAAGTGATTGGTGTTGTACGCTCTTATAGCGAATATTATTTTAAAGAAAAGCAATTTATTAATCAAAACAAAACAAAAAAAAATAAATAATCATTTACGTGCAAGTGAACTAAAAAACAGAAAAAAACAAAAAAAAAATTAAAAAAACTTAATCCAAAATAAAGGACAAATAACAAACAAAAAAAAAGCAAAAAAAAAGTACTTTTATATAAATTAATGTATAATTTTTTATATATTGAACTTAAAATTCTATACATATTATATACATGTTTAGCTGATAAATCGAGAACGATAATGGGAAGCATTAAGCATTTTTTAATGTTCATTGAAACGAAGAAATATTAAGAGCATTTTTTCCTCATCCCCTACCTACTCCTTGGCCATTTCCCCCTTCTTCCGTTAACCCCAATTAGCAACCTAATCCCAATTAAATGTCCACTAATGAAAAACGTACCCATCTTAATCATCATCCCTGTAACACCTAGTTCCCTCTTCTAGATGTATAAACAACACACGATATGGATATATATTATTAATAAAAATTAAAAAAAGCATGTGGTAAAATAATAAAAAAAATATGTAATGATATCTGAGTGGCAAATAAAAAATAAAAATAAAAATGAAACTAATGTACGTTGTGTGCTGGTCTACAGGAAAATTAAACAAAAAAATGATTACATCTTTCTTTTAACTTTATTTTTTCTTGGGAAAAAACTTTCCAAAGCAAACAACTTTGTCAAATTATGAGAATTAAAAAAAAAAAAAAAAACGAACCCTTTACATAAATACTTACAATATTATATTACCTACATATTTTATATAATAATTATTATTTCAATCTTGCTTAGTTTTTATTTTTTTTTTCATTAAAAAAGCAAACAAAATTTGTATAATTTAAGAAACTGTATAGCGCAAAAAATACCGTTAGTCAATAAATTTTCTTTATGAAAAATTAAAATAATGCATTAATGTTTTATTTTTAAGCACATTTGGAAGCAGAAATTTAATATTAGTCTTATAATCGAAGGTAGCGAAGCGATGAATAAAGCCCTGATTCCAGATGTCACGGGTAAAAGTCAACTCATCATATGAATAAGAAAATACTTCAGAAGCGACTGAGACACGGATGATGTTTGTTTAAATAGCTGGTGCCTCATTGTTTCGATAAGATTTGTTTAAATTGGCAGGCTGGTTTCGTTGTACCTAATATGTAAGTCGAATCGTGGTCAAACAATGAAAAACGAATGTACCAGAAAACGATTTTTTTTTAAATAAAAACACAAAAAAGAAACAAACTAGTAGATCCCAATAAATTATAAAACGGACTTCAGTGATCAGGACAATATTTTTACAAAACAAAAATATATGACTGCAGGATGTAAGAACTCCAATCTTCAAATGTTGGTTCATAAATTAAGGTTTCAAAAAATAACCTAATCCAGCACGTCGTTTTATTTTGATATTTCAGATACATACATATGTATATGTACAATAGAACTTCTACTGGCTTGAAAAATTTAAATTTTCAGCTATTACCCGTTGGTTCAAAAAGATCAACCAAAGATTAATTTAAAAACAAATTAAGTAATTTGGACTCATTTATCTTTGTTTGATTCTTATGTGAAATGCTTTTTGTAAACTTTTTTTACTTCTTCCTTTTCCGTCCTTCTTTGATCCTAAGGACTTCTTCATATATCGTTAATTTTAAAGGTTTTTCATGAAACACATAATAATGTAGATATTTCACCTTATATATGTATGTACTTATAACAGAAACTCTAACATAATTCAAGAGATATTCAGAGTTGCCAAAAAAGCAGTTTTTAGTTTTTTGTCTCTTAATACGTTGTTCATAAAAGCTAAATAGATCACTAAAATCTAACCAAGTAAAGTAATCTATGAACATCAGTCATTTTTTTTTTTTGAATTTAAGAAAATGCTCCAAGAAATTTAAATAATTTATCTTAGATTCAATTTAAAATTAATTAAATTTATTTAAAATGTTATACAAAGACTAAAATATTCAAAGTATAAATTTGAGAATTACGTACTATGCATATACATACATACATATGTATTTTTTAAACTCAAAAATTTAGTCTGTTCGTGGTTTGGGATAAGTTTATAAATTGTTTGAGATCTATGTACATAATATGTATGTACATTGGACATATATATAAATAGACTAAGGTAAATTTTGTGGTACCATTTTCTCAAAAAGTATTTGACCGATTTCCATAAATTGTATATACCTAATTTGAAAGCCACAATTGCGGAGATGTGCATAATATACTTAAGACGTGGATTAACACTCTCTGGGTCATTTTTGTTTTTGCACTGACGAACACTACAATTTCAAGAAAAAATATAGCTATGTAGGTATAATGGTTTTTCCTTCAAATTGTTTTTGAAATAAAAAAATCGAAAAGTGTCGAATTTCGACATTACGTGATACTAGTTAAAAAAATGTTCCTCAAATTCTCTCGTTTGAATTAAACGTTTTATGTGAAGCAATTTAGAATATTCATCTTCAAAAAACATAAAGCCACTGACCTGGGGGATTAAAAACGGACAGGTGTTGTGAAATTTGTTTTTATCTACGCATGAAAAAGACAGTTATCTTTTAGACCGAGTGCCACAGCAAATGTTGGGTTGTGATAATTAACCGAATAAGAAGGATATGAGTGGGATGCTGTGGCAAATCTAACCACGAAAATCCATGTCTTGCAGATTCGGTTGCGGCCTTAGTGGCTTAATAGCGGTAAACATCATGTTAACCAAAAATTCTCAATTTTATTATCTTACAGTATTCGTTGGGTTTTTCAAATTGCCTGGCAGATGTATGGCCGCCATGAATTTGTCTTGGACTCACTTTTTTGTATTCAGGAGGTTGATATCTATAGAGTGGTGAGGAGAATTTTTGGTTCAGCAGAGATTGTTTTAACGCAAAAAGGAACATCTGGAAGCATCGCTCGACGCTGAACAAGCAGGCTTCCGCACTGGGTCCTCCTGCATTAATCATATTATATATTATGAGGATCATAATCGAACAGTGCGTCGAATATCGATCACCACTCCACCTGCTGTTCATTGATTTTGAGAAGGCTTTTGACAGCGTCAACAGGGAGTTTATCTGGCTTGCTTTGCGGAGGAGGGGTATACCGGAGAAACTCATTGCTATAATAAAAGTGACTTATGATGGGTTCAAATGTCACGTCTTACACGGAGGTAGGTTTTTAGAAGAATTTGAAATGCAAAGTGGGGTCAGACAAGGCTGCATACTGTCACCAATCCTGTTTTTATTGGTGATAAGTGATGTACTGCGGATGGCTTTGACAGGAAGCGGAGGACTCTGACAACTTACCTTAAACATCTTGTCTAAGCAGACGATGTATGCTTGCTTTTTCCATATGATCATGGATCTATTACGCCAATAAGGCCGCGACCAGGAACAAGACATGGATTTTTGTGGTTATATTTGCCACAGCTTCCCACTCATATCCTCCTTTTTCGGTTAAAATTCGCAACCTTAAATGTTCTGTGGGCTCTTTACTATTACTATTTACTTTTACTCACAGATATGAGCGAATAGATTTCGTCAAAACATTCGGTCCTGGCGATAGCCAGATATCCGATCAGATGTTCGGAATTTTTGTTCGACATTTATTTAACACACCCGACGAATTCTGTTGAAAGGCGATGAAGTGCATTTTTTTTTGTGAATGTTTTGATAGCTTAGTGGACTTTTTCTCTTATTTCCTTCTCACTCCAATTTACCGCCTATGTTTTGGTGTATTATTTTTCTTTTCAATAAAATACCTTGAACGCAATTTGAACGGACAATCCATTCCAAACGGGTATTACGCTAAGTACGATTACTGTAAAACCATTTTCAAACAATAACTATATTAGTCTATTGTTTCTATTGAAAAATTTGTCTTGTAAAGTCTTTGACTTACCTTTGTTTTATTTTTGATAAGAAGTTATGATAGGTGGTTTTGCTTACATATTGTTATTTTGTAATAAGTTATCTTTCAATCTAAAAACTACCAAATTCGAATTAATTTAACTTTAAAATTTGAGTCCAAAGTTAAGAATACAAATTATTATTTAAATTTATTTTAAATTTTTTTCCAATTTCCATTATGCACGAGTATTTGTAGTTTAAATAAGCCGGCGAAACAAACGTTTTGTTTTTCTAATATGTATGTATGAAGAAAGATAAAATAAAAAAATGAAATAATAAATATTAAGTTATTCACAAAACAATTATTTTTAAAAAATCTCATATTTTAATTATGTATGTACATATTATGTACGTCTATTATTGTCCAACAAAATGTTTAGCAATTATGAACCATAAAATCAATTCTTTTTTAGAAATAAAAATTAATCTAAAACAGCCTTCTTATAAACAAAAAAATACTAACGTTCCTTTTCTATTCAATAGATATACAAATTATGTAAATGTGAAGTGAAAATTATTCGTAGTTTTTAATTAAATTTTAATTATATGTAACTCATGTTTGAATTTATACTCACAACAATCAGTAAATCAATCACAAGAAACAATTTAAGTTGACATTTAAGTATTTATTAACATTCAATACATGTTAACTTACAAAAAAATATATATATTTATGGGGACTCTTATTATTTCAGTGACCTGCACTCTTGCTTATAACATGAAAACGTACGTTAAATTAGACAATTTGTTGCAAAGAGGTTTTCTCATATAATATAAGATTTTCAAAAGAGTTCAAAAAATAAAATTATAGCCTATTAGGTTTCTATTTATATCTGTCCATGAATGAAGCATGGAATTTTTGGAATTTATCCAACATAATCTTTAATTTCTCGGTCTGGGGAAGAATTGTTGTGCGGAAATGATATGTGCCAGGTTGTTGCTTGAATCCACTTCCAGAAACAATGCAAATTCCTGTAAAAAAAGAACGCACATTGTTAAACAAATCAAAACAAGCAAATATAATAGTTTTTTTTGATTTTAGGTTCGATTCACGAATTTAACTAATAAACTCTTGTTAAATATAAGTAAGGCAGGTAGACAAAAAATTTAACAAACCAGCTTCTTCCAATAATTCGAAAGCATAAAAAGTATCAGCAGGCATGTTTTTCTTTTTTGCAGCCTCAATGGCCTTTGGGGGAATCTTTATTTGTGGGAAGGCATACATAGCTCCTTGGACTACATTGCAACTAAAGCCTTCGAAGCTGTTGAATGCTTTATGAACAAGAGCAGCCCTTTCAGCCAAGGCACCCAAAACTTCGTCCCGTTCCTTAACGTATAAGTCGTAAGACTCATCTCCTTTTTTCGGTGGGTTAACCTGTTAAAAAAGTAAAAAATTTGCATTAGAACATACAACCGGGAATTTAATTTTTAATTCGATCGCGAATGTATTTTTCGGATCTTTAAAAATAAAATTTGTCATTGATTGATATTAAACTTACTAGTGCACTGACTGCTATCTGGCCAACAGTGGTAGGGCACAAGGATGCTGTGATTGATTTTGTTAAAGCAGCTTTTACTTGTGGACAGAAATTAATCAGTTCCATATAACCTCCACGAATTCCACACTCGCCAAGATAACCCTTGGAAGTTGACATGAAGCTTGCCAACTCCAATTTATTGTAGGGTTCACCCATTTCCATCAAAACTTTCTTAAACGAATGGAATTTCGAGTTCTTGTCGTAAATGTTGTGTTGGTAAACTTCGTCGGCTAACAAAACTAGTTTTTCCTTATGAGCGAACTTAATAATACCTTCGATGTTCTCACGGGTCAGGACCTGACCGGTGGGGTTACCTGGATTGATAATCACAATACCACGAATTGCATGAGTTTTTTTCCCTTCATCAACGGCCCGTTGCAATTCTTTGATATCCAATCCCCAATTGGTGCTTTCATCTAGATAGTAACCGATTTGTCCAATACCGTATTCAGCCAAAGTTGCTGAGTACAGAGGATACTGAGGGATTGGAATCAAAGTTCCAGGTGGTTTTCCATCAACAGAACAGCTATTATCATAATAAAAATAATTATAACTCCTTAAAAATGTATACTTAAGTTTTGAATCTCACTTCAACATGGAAAGTACACTCTTGATTGCAGGACTAGCACCAGCAGAAAGGTAAATGTTTTCCCAATTGCATTCAATACCATCGCGTGCGGCTATGTAATCTGCAACTTGACGACGAATTACCTCAATACCAGCTGAATCGGAATAGGAACCAATAGACTGTCCTTGACAACCATTCAGACAAATTTGTGTACGGTCTTTAACGTCTTGTGGGATGTCTGGGTTCTTGAATAAAGACTTGTCACAACTGAGAGCCAACATCTGTTTAAAAATTAATAATACATGGAATGTTAGTTTTTCAAGTGCAAATTGTATATTGGTGGTTGTTTAGTATAATCATGAGGAGCTCTATTTTTATCAGTTCTGAAAATATATGTATGTATGTAAAATTATAAAAGGTTTTTCAGAAACCGTAGAAATATAATTTAAGGACTTTAAGTTTAAGGATGAAATAAAGATTTATGAAGATTAACAACGATTATACGAGTATATGAATTATGTAATTTTTAAAGTTTAGTATGCTTTGTAAGCCTGAAATATATGTATGTATTTGACGACCGATAATATATTTTATTTATAAAGTTTATAATGTTTTATCTTTTGTATTTTTTTGCCTGCCTCCTACTCCCATCATATCTTAATTTCATTTTGTTAAAGTTAAAGACAGCTAGAACTGCAGTACTAATATTAGTTCGACTGACTGTACGTTTTACGTAAGTAAATAGATATTTCTTTCGCAAAATGGCAATGATTGAATTAGGAGAACAATAACTCAATTGAATAATAAATTCAGACGTAGCGAGAAAAAAAGCTTCTAAATACTTTTGAAATTAATCTGTTATCCAATGAAGGTCAAATTTTGTTTTCAGCCGTACCTAGTATCAATATAGGTATAGAAATAATGTATGTACATATGTACATATGGTATGTGTGTATATTGTGTGACTTTTTAAGATTTGATATATACTCTTAATTTGAATTTGTGTATTACATCTAATAGTCCGGGAGCCGACCGACCGACCGTAGGATTCATATCCAATCGGGAGACAGGAAATAACCATTTAGGATCGGTAGATTGGAGATCACTTATGCAGAATCCGCTGCTGGTCGGACAAACTTATTGAAGGAACTTTTTGCGGGAGAGGGCTACTTCCGGCATGTTCTCCCCTACTAAAAAGTTTGTAAGAACAATAAAATACCAAATTCATCGTAATGAACGAAAACATAAATTAAGAAAAAAAGTACCAGAGAAGAGATTTCATGAACAATTACAACAATTTTTCCTGATTATTTATTTGACAGTTACTCAACATAAGGAATAGGAATTTACTGGATCTGAATATACTTGAATACAATTTACCTGTCTTAGATGAGTAATAGGCTGTTGCCCCATTGCATGGCAATCACCGATATTGGCACGGATAACCTCTGTGAATGGCTTCTTCTTTCCCTGCAATAAAAAAATGATTGAACAAACATATGTAAATACTTTTGTTTATGTAATATGTGTAATGATTGTGAATGTGTAAATCTGGAACTGTAACAATTTATTTTTCAGTTCTGGAGAAAACCGCCAACCGACACAACTCTTAATAAATATGTTAAAAAAATCATGCTTACATTTTGTTATCATTTTTGTTTAAATAAAAGTTTAAAACATTCATGCCTTATATTCCTGAAGTCAATTTGGGGTCTCAAAAATAACATTCTTTTTAAATTCCCAGAATTTAGTATACGGTTTTTTCTCTAGTTACTATTATTCTGTCCTGTTTTAAATTAAATTTTCATTTATTAAGAAAATTGGAGGGAGAGGAAATACGTAAATTAATATGTGATGTACCCCCAACGCTTGGGTAAATTTACTGTATCAGGGGTAATTATTTGTATCGTAAAAGAATCGAGCTATATTTTTGATCAGATCTTTATCATAATATCGAACGATACAAAATTACGTTCCGTAATTCCCTGTTTATTTTATAGGTCGTGACCACAGACCACTGAAGTGATTTTCTAGAGAAGAAATTGAATTAAAAAAAAACGGCTTTGATATAAAGAATAAATATATACTTTTTTTGTTTTTGTGTTGATTTGCTTGTTCTAAATATTGGCAAATAAAAAACAATAATATTTACGATACCCTTAAGGTAATTCATGGATTTCAAGCAAACTTAAAAGTTTGTACCTTACACAATAAATATCTTAGGCGTTAATAAAAGAATTCAAATTTAAGGGACTGGGGATTATGCTAAAAGTAAAATTTTGTGAAAATTTTGGCTTTTATTTGAATTTCAAAATGCTTGCCAAAATTTTGAAAAATATTGCGCCATGTTTTTATTTTAAGTTTGCTGAATGATTTGACCCATTTAATGTACAAATCATGTCTAGAGTAGGTACGTACGACTAAGTCGAGTGCTTTAAGTTTATTGAACTACAACATCTGCCTGCGTTCAATTAGACTTAATCACCATAAATTTAAAAGTTTTGTGTATAAAAAAAAACAAAACATATAAAAGTTCAATTGAAAATGAGCTTTTGTCTAAACTAAAATAAAAAAAAACGAAATGAAATGAACGTTGTTCGGTTAAAAAAGTTTATCGCTTCGCATTTAAATATTTCAACAACAACTTAGTAAATAAAGTCGATATAAGGGGACAGATTTGTATTTAAAAAATTAAAAGGCACTTGAAATCAATAAGTAGATACAATTTTTATATCCATTTGTACTTGATTCAATAACTGACACAACAGAGATTACTTTATCGATACGAGTAAGGTGGAAAATTGATATTTGCGACGGTATCAGGTAATTTATCGCTTCAATAGAAACGCTTGTCTTATTCTGTTACTAGGAGCAAGTGTCACCGTGATATGATAACATAGGTTGTGGTGTTTATACCTACTTACGAGTAGAATAATTTAAAGTCAAACGAAAAGAATTTTGAATCAGACCGCAGCTGATTCACGACATACAATTTATTATGGAACACACTTTCCACTTGGAACTAATTTCAGTACGGTGTCATTATTGAAAAACCATTGTTCATTTCCTGCACATCAGTCTAGCAATGAAAATTTTCGATTGTTGATTCAACGTTAAACTAAAAGTTTTTTTCAAAATGTATTATAAATTTGCTGCTGTTCTTATTACATATATGATGTATATGAACTAAAAAAGAATCGGAGTTTTTTTGTGACAGTTCAACACCCTGCTCTAACCTTAAAAGGAAGAACGCCCATTGTCGAAAAATACTTCAAAAATACACCCACAATTTTCTTTGGGTTACCATTGTTGGCCGAATTATTAAATTTTCTTATTTTTCGACATTTGCTTTGTATATGTTTGTACTTCAAAACAAAACTATTGACCACAATATCTTAAAAATTTTAACTCATATTAGAGAGTAAACCTACTAACTCCACTTTTAGGCTAATTTCAGTTATGTTTGCAATTTGAAAGGTTTTTAAGAAATGCACATCGTCTGACATCTTAAGTTGGCCAAATCGAGTGATGAGTAAAACAGCTAATTATAATATTTGCAAAGAAAACCTGCTAACTCTATCAGAAAATCTTAAATCATCAGTTAATCAGAAAAACTATTTTTACCAATTTTTGGTAGAAGTTTTTGTAGTGTTTTATTTTTTGTAAGAAAAAAATCAATTTGATATATGCCAAAATTTTATCATTTGCTGACAAACGTTTTATGTTGAAAATAAAATAAATTCGAGGTCAAAATAATTACCCACTCTGGAGATATTTAAATCGAAAAGCTCTTTTTAACACCTTATGATAAATATTTTTAAATTTTGTATTATGGAGAAAATGAAATAAATTTTAAGTCAATATCGTTGCGCTTTCTGATGTTCCAGATGAAAAAAATGTGTAAATAATTTTTGTATTTTTTTTGTGTACAACAACTATCCATTGATTTTCTCTTTTAATTTAACCAGATGCTTAATTTGTTGTATATTTGAGTAACAAACATTTTTTTGCAGTTTTTCAATAAAAACAAAATAACGTTATGTTCAACTTTTTCCAAATGTATACCAATTCAATATTACATCATAATGTGCAAAATAAAATATACTTGAAGTCAATAGCACGATCCGTTCCTGAGATAATTGCGGCCGGCCAAAATGTTCACTTTTTTTAAGTGCTATTGTGAAAAAAACGCTTAAACCGCTCCTTTCTGCATTTTTTTTAAGTTATAAAATCTTTTTTTTTTATTGACAAAAACAGTTTTAAAAAGTTTTTTCTCTCTCCTGTAACATTTACTTTAATGGAGTTAGCAGGATTACACTTTAAGCCCGATAGTACTTTTTTGACTTTGTTTATTTGAGAATAAGTATATGGCTTAATTTTAATTTAGGGATCAGCTTTCAAGTTCGACTTTTAAAGTAAATTAAAATATTTAATCTAATTTGACCTTACTTTACCTTTTTTTGACAAATATAAAGGTTGGTTAACATTAAATGCGAAAAAATCTACAAGACAAACAAAAAAATAGTATGAGAGGGGGGTCAATCTTCGTAAGTTAATATACGGGAGTGGCAATTAATAAAAAATAAATAACGGTAAGACTTACAAAGTCATGTTATACCTTCGGAAAGACAGCAATCTCTTCTTTAATTCTCATTTTAAATTAAGTTTGGTTTGTGAATATATGTATGTATGTAGTTTTCGAAAAATTATTTTAAACCGAAATTTTGATTTTTTTTAAACGTCAAACAATTTTTTTTTTTTAATTTTATGTAAATAAGGAGGTATATTCAATGGTCTTTTTAATTCTTAATAAAAAACTACTAATAAAGAACTACTTTTTCCAAGAAAAAGTATATTTATTGTATGTAAATAATACATATGTATGTATGTATATAATAAATCATTTTGGTGCAAATTTGGTTTAAAAATTGAATGCAAAATTGTGAACTCTAATTTTGACGTTCCGTTAGATTGTTTTTTTTAAACTTAGTAACATTTCACAATTAATATTTTTTTTATAAAATCCAGACAGCAGTAGAACTTTGAGGTATGATAAGTTTCTCGTCTCCGATTTCTTCCAGTAAAGTAAACTTTCTTTGCAAGTTGACTGGAAAATAAGTCAAGAAAAACTTAACAGTTCATTATAGTTGTGTTTTATTCACTACTACATAGCTAGTGTTGTATTCATTTTATGTCGCTGGATTTCAAGTATATATTTCAAATCAATGAAAAGCTGAATAAATTACATACACATGATGCTTACACCACGCACACTTCAAGTTCAGGTAGGTACTACTTGCATGAACTAGTTTTTTTTAGAACTGTGGATAAATCAATACACAAACACTCATATTTCCTAAAGAACAATGTGGTACAAATGAGCTATCTATATGTAATTACTAGTATTTGTGAAATTCTGACGTCAATCTACTTGGTGTATATACATTATGTACATACATACGGATGGGTAAAAGTTATACTCTTTAAGTATGTCCTATTTTTACCATTTATCAAATGCAATTCAATGAAATTTGATCGGCAAACAATGTAGTACTAAGGAAGGTCCTTATTCTCAATCTTCTTTTTTATTGCCTCTTTTTTGTTTTTGTTTCTTCGCTTTATCAAATGCAATAAGTCAGATTTGAACGTATCGTTTACAGACTATAGATATTTTAATGTACATATGTATATGTATTTACACTTGTGATAATACAATTAAGACGATCAAAAAATAGATTGATTTGTTTTTCAAAAAATGTTCTGAAATGTAGTATTTTAACAATCTAGTAACAAATTTATCAACAAAGTAACATTTTCCAACGGGGTTTGTCTTTCTACCAAATGTAAGCCTTAATTATGTACATATAACATACATATCTACACATACATACATGTATGCATATACATATGTACATATGTATGCAAAATCAATGTATGCTTTTTTGTCTCGCTAAAACTCGAGAACGGGTTGGCCGATTTTGAAATGTTTGTCATAGGAAGGGAAGGACAGTAAAAAAACAAGTTCATTTTCGCATACAATGTTTTTTACTTGCAAAAAGAAAATATTTTTGACTGTCAAACGTTAACGTTACGTTCGAGATACCCTTTTCGTTAACGATATCTCAAGAACCAGTAGAGATATCGATTCCAATTAAATTTTGTTCGAATTGTTATAACTTCAAAAGAAGCTGAAAGGACTTTTATAAAAAAATGTCGGTTTTTCCACTATAGCAGTTTTTAAAAAAAGTTAAAATTTTAGTTTGTCGCAAATATCTCAGGAACGAATAATGTTATTGACTTCAAATAAATTTAATTGGGTAGATTGCAATGTGACACAGGTTTGGTGTAAATTTGAAAATAATTTAACATACCGTTATTTTTTTAAAATGTAAAAACTAAAAAAAAATGTTTGGCGAGCAAATATGCAATGAAGGGAAAATGAAATCATCTTCAAAACATTTTTTTACGATGTGAAATGTAGTCTTTGACATCTGGTAAGATTTTTGAAAAAATTGAATTGACAGTTTTTTTAACAAAAAAATAAAAAAGTACAAAAAATTCTACCAAAAGTTGGTAAAAAATGTTTTTTGACTTGAATATCACGAGAATGGCAACGATATTGACTTCAAATTTATGTTAGCTTAAACAAAATACAATTATTAATATACGGTGGTGACAAATATATAAAACTGAGAGTTTTTTCACAAAAAATAAAAAACTTTAACAAAAATTAGCCGAAAAATGTCAAAAGTACTTAATTGACTTGAATATGTCCAGAGTGGTAAATCATTTTATTTAATTTTTGCATAATAGAATTGTCAACTTATGATACATTTTTGACATATGTCGAAATCACAGTTTATTTACTAAAATAAAAAACTAAAACTGAAATTTACAGAAAAGTGTCATAAATTGTTTTTCGGCTCAAATATCATCACTACAAACAATGATATTGACTTAAAATGTATTTTATTTTCAACCTACTCGTAATGCATGTGTCAATACCTAAAAAATGGTAAAATATTGAAGAATATCAAATTGAAATTTTTACAATAAATACAAAACTACAAGTATTTCTACAAAATTGGTAAATATTGTTTTTAGATTCAATATCTCTGATATTTTTTATGTTAATAAAATTGTTATCAACTAACATCAAAATTTAATTAACGCCAAGTTTTCAAATTATGCATAATGGGAAGTTATCAGTGTGGGTCGCACCCAGCGACATAAATGTACATACATATGTATAAAAGAAAATCGGGTAAAACAAAAATATTAATGTTTTATGCGGCCAAGAGTAGTTTTCACTGAATTTTTATTAAATATCAACTTTAGTTCTTTTTGTTTTTGCCAAAGCCTTAGTACATAAATTACAATAATTTCTATCATAGCCTTAAATCAAAGTACTTTTGGTATAGCAAAATACTTGATTACCGTAATAAAATAAATTTTTTGATAGAAATCTCAAATTTAAAAAGGAATACTATATTTACCCTTAGTTATAATCATAGTATTTATCTAACTTAGTGTTGCAATTATTTTGCAATTATTGCGCTTTTAATATTTATTGTTTCATACAAGTATAATAAAAGTCTCTTGTTTACAACGAGCTATTTAATTACATTTGTTTTAATTAACAGACAATTCAAATGCATGTATGTGATTTAACTTGACCACACTCTTAATTGCATAAATATGAATAATCCGGAAAAAGGTAAATGACTCAGTGTCATTGATTTAAGTAAAAAAAAAATCAAATAAAAACACAATAAAAAATATCTGAAATACCGCAGTAAAAGATTAATGTATGTACAGTACATGGATTACGTTGATACTTAATTGTATTGCTGCAGTAGTAATCAAATGGATACTTTCATTTTTAGAAAATGTTTGCTATTTTTGTCGTTTATGTCTTTAATAACCGTTCAAATAATTAAGACATGGAAAAGTTCTTGGAATAGTTCAGTTTTTAGAGCAAAATCAATAAGTATACATGTTGATGAAACTAACATGTTTTTACAAAAATTTAATAATTGAACAATTAATCCGCATAAAATAAAATATATTATCACTTGAAATTGCAAGATAATAACTTACTTATGAACATACGTTTGATGACCTATGGATGGGGATAAATTAAGTTAATTTACGTATGCAGTGATTTTGATTAGTAACGCCATGCGATGGTGATGATCCGGGGCCAATGATTAGTCACGCTAACCTGCTGATAGTCTATACTATTTGGGTAAGTGAAAAGTTTTCCAAAAGTAGATATATTCTTTGGAAGCTTCAAAGCCCTATTTTGGATTAAATCTACTTATGCTGTTGAAGCTGTTGAATATATTAAGATGTTCGGACACCAGCATTTGTGTTTTAAGAATCAGAATAGAAACAGTCTAAATACATGAAATTTATCGAAGACGCGACGCTGCGGAATGAATGTTAATATTATTTTTTCGGGACAGAAAAATATTGAATTGTGGTATTCTGATTTAATTATGTACATATATCAACTTTAATTTTTTGTTTCCAATAAGTTACCTTGAAAAACATATGAGCACATCGAAAATTGGCTTGAACCACAAACAATTAAATTCAACAAAATAGGTGGAACCAAAACAAAACAAAATAACGAAGAAAATAAAATTCAAAAAAAAAAAACAATAAACAAAAAGAATTAATTAAAATAATTTAACGAAATGAAACAACAAAAAACACAAGGTAGAAATGTATTATATTTCCCCTAGAAAAAAGGCAACAAAAGAGGTATTTTAGATTCTGTTTCGCTATGTTTGTACTACCACCATACAATACATACATATTGGAATTAAAAATTCTCTTGTGTCCACTAAAAACTTTAATTTTTCTAAATCTGTTAAAACGCACTCGTTCATAAGCGGCTGGTTCACACGCGGTTATTGCAATTCGACTATGTGTTTCAGAGTACTAGAGACACAATTACTTCACCAGTTTTTCGATCTGTAGAACTTAAGAGTCATCACTAGCACGATGCGTAAATAATTGTATAACCTTAATGTCGGTAAATTTAATAGATTTTTTAACATTAAGGACACATCTTCTAAATGTAAAATGGCAATTTGGAAGCAGGCGTGACAACATGAGTGGATACAGCAGCCTGTTTTAAAAAATATTTGTCACTGGACATAGTTGTTGAAGATTATTACGGTTTGGATTGATAAATCGTGATTTTTTTACATTCAGTACTAATCGATCGCACACCATTTATTGTGGTAAAAATAAAACTACAGATGAAATTTAGGAATAAAAATAAAAATTAATAAATACAAAAATGATACGAGTACTTTAAAAAGAATATAAAAATTGTAAGAATTTATACTGCTAAAAGTAATTATCCTCTACAAACTTTTTATTAATATAAATAACGCACAGCGAAGCGGGCTGGTAACAGGTAGTATTTGATATACACATTTTCAAAAATAAGGTTATAAAATTAGTTTATTGGTTTCAAATTTTATATTTTTTGATTCAACATATACATAAGTCTCTTTAAATAAAACAGAACTTTGTTAAGGTATCTAGTTTAATTTTTGTTCTGTGTGAAAAGAAAACCATTCTTCTACAGTTGTTGAGATATTTAAACTTAATAAAAGCTATAATATATTATATTATATATTGAAGACAAGAAAATTTCGCACGTATAAAATCAATATTTTTTATTTTATTATTATAAAAATTATAATAATAATAATCTCTAAATATAAATTTACTAGCCGATGAATTTCTATACCTTGTCTAAATAAAAAGAATATTTTTTTAATTTAAATGCATTAAATAAATTTAAACTTTATCAACAAACCTATTTAAAAACTAGGTTAAATGTTATGTACATACATATTTAAAAAATGAAAACGTAAGTACATTATGTACAATATCCTTAAATATGCTACGATTATTTAACTCTATTACTATTAAGTCGTGTTCCGTAGGTCCTTATCCGTTCACATCAATCCTAAATAATTTAATTTCAATCATTTTCATTTCAAACACAATTCTAGAGTGGTAACCATGGTCATGGTAGATGTTAACATAAGATAGAGGCGAATGACAATTTTGAAGGCCAAGGGCATATTTTATCTGAAAAGCAAAAGTGGTATAAGATAAACTAATCCATTGTCTATTCCCCCTTTATACACAGAAAATAAATATATTTACCTAACTACCAGCGACGATTTCCCAACAGAAAGTGCATAAAATGACGTAAGAACGAAGATACCAGATGATATTTTTCTACTTCTGTTGACTATTACCTAACAATCTTTGCTCTTTTATTATTTTAAATATTTTTGTTTTTGGTTCTTCTTTTAGCGAAATTTATTTATTTTCAAAAATAAAAAAATATACACATTCAAGTATTTCTGCCGGCCGGTGTTGTTTGCGCAACTCTCTCAGCTGTAGTCGTTTGAATTGAAATTTCGGGGATGTTTTTTGTGTATACCTAAATATTTATTTCGGAGTGTGCAGTTAGTCAAGAAACATTTCATAAATGTATACACCAACATAATTTTCAATTGATATGTATGTAGCTAACAATGTTATTTTTATATTATATTGGCTAGACTCTTTCTATCTAAATTAAGAAAAATACGTATGTATCTATACATTTATGTACATACATACATCTAATTTTGAAATCATGTTTTGAAATGATTTTATTTCAATAAGAACAGAAACGTTTTGGTAATTGACTGCTTTACAGAAATTTGTGAAAAAATATACATATGTAGGTAGGTACTCTTTAGTAGAAAGTAGAAAAGTTAAAGACATAAAATATTTAGCCATTTCGGGAAATTTGCCCATTTATTTGATAGACGATGAAAAGTCCTAAAGAAGTGATAGCTCAACGACTCACCAAAAATCACATGATAATTTTATTTTTAAGAAAATGGATTTATGAGACACGATAGTGAGAGCACCCCAAGGTCATATGCAAGCACCATTATTGCGAATGTGTCTATGAGGTGTGGTAGGTTTATTTGGTCATATTGTGACTACAAGAGTTAAATAAAAAGGTGTATTTAGCATTGATCCATTTTTTTCAAAATAAAATATTATGCCTAACACCAATGATCAAATTTTCCGTCTGACGGAATTCGAATTTTTGACTTTTTTTTTACATACATATGTATACATGTGTTATTGAAAACAAAATAAAAAAAATATAAACAGGATAAATTTCAAAAAATCTAGATACAATTTAACTATAAAGTGAAAGATATGTAGTACATATGTGTACCTGCATTACACAGGTACTTATTTATTTTTGAATAAATATTTATAACTATGTTTGGAATGAGACAACACATATTTTATGGAGATAGTGAAGAGAGTATGATAACTTAAGTTACAAGTCTTTATAACGGCTACAAAGCTATAAAACAGTTCAAAACAAACATATTTTACTATTTTACTATTGGAGGTAATACTTACAATAAAGTATTTTACATTTTTTAATGGCGTACAGAATGTTCTTTTTCTGTTCTTAATTTTTTTCTGTTTTTAGTTTTCGATTAAGAAGTAATAAGAGCAATGAATTCTATGTCAAAAAATTGTTATATCTAATCTATATATGTAAATAGGCTAAGGATAATTTTGTGGTATCATTTTCTTAATAAGTATTTGACCGATTTAGATAAATGTGATATGTCTAAGAAGCCACAGTTGTGGAGATGTGCAGAATAAAATACGAATTAAAACACTGAGTCATTTCGGATTTTGCACTGGCGAGCACTATACAATTTCAAAAAAAATATATATACATATATAGCAACAATGGTTTCTCCTTCAATATTTCAATTGTTTTTGAAATTAATAGTAGAAAAGTGGCGAATTCCGACACTTGACGATACTAGTTTTCTTAAATTTCTTACAAATTTAACTTCAAACTTTTTAGACCAAATTTTGACTTTTTTATTTAGTTTTTTTCGAAAACTATGAATTTTTTCTCTTGATTTAAGAACAGGCTGATAGAACAGACTGTTTGCTTAAGAAAAATGTATAATACTTGTTGTATTACTGTTATTTTCTTATAGTAAAAAAATTTCGTTTTAAAATTTACCATAGAAGTCCATAATAAAATCTTTTCGCCTGAGTTATCTTAATCTTGCCTACTTTTTTTAATCTGTACTTAGTTTTGAGTGGCTGAAAAAAATAATTTAAAACAATTCATAAACGTTCTAAGATCAAGACTGTTAGATCAACATTTGACACTTGTTTTTAATTTTTGTACATAATTTTGCTTTCAATAAGAAATGTTTTTTTTGTATCCATTATTACTATATTATAAAGTCTTTCGCATTGGTGGAAATATCATATCATCAACATTCAAATTTCAGAATAAGAAAATGAGCGTATTTCATTGATAAAATATTTATAAAAGCAACCTTAAATAAAGTATAATATGTACATTGATTTATTGTATCCATAATTGTATTAAAATTAAAAACCTGATAATAAATGAAAAAAATACTATAAGTACGTTCTTTGTATTAACATTTGTCATATTTTTTGATATTAACAAATATGATATATTTATTTTACTTTTATACATACAAACACACACGATTTTCTTTTATCACTTACAAATGAAAAGTAAGTACAAATTGGATTTGTGATCTTCTTTGTTATTTCGCATTATATTACTAAAAGACTGACAAATAGACTTCTATGCGCGACCCACTAAAAACATTTACAAGGTCATCCTAAATGTCAAGTGTCAACAATGTTTTGAAAGTTTTATCATCATCTCTAGCAGTGATAATTACAAAAAAATAAATACTTCTAAATTTTATCTTAGTCTTCCCTAGTTTCTGAAGCAACTTTCTCAGCTCATCAGAGCTGCTAGCAATACAAATTATATTCTTAAATAATAACATCGTCAAATCGTAACGATAGCTACTACAAGAAATCGTTTAAGATTTTTTTTTTAATAAGAAAAATGGAACAAGTTTTTATTCAAAAATAAAATCGTTTCATAGAGTCACTGTACCAGGCACAACTTCTTTATGCCTTCAATTTTTAATATATGCAAAAAATTAACTATTCGTAACTCAAAGGCGCATGTGCAAGAATTAAGACCATTGTGCTGCAGTTGTATGTGTCAATTACATTGGTACAATTTTACCCGACGGCTTTTGAAAAATTAAAGCACAGGTACTGTGGTACGCACTTCTCCATAAAAGCAAACAAGAACGGAAATAAATAAAGAAGGTATCTACACAGCTGGTACCCGAACTCGAACTCGAATGTTTATTTTATTTTCCAAAATAAAGGCTTTAATGAACTTTTTGCTTGAATTCAAGTTTACACTAACGATCAAAACCAGAATAAACCTGCATCGTAAATTCGTAATAAATGAAGGTGCAAAATTCTACTTACCGCTGCGAGTTCTTTTTCGATTTCTCCAGCACGAATCACCAAAGGTCCACGAACCGCATATTCCATACTTATAAAGTTTGGATTAATATTATCGATGGCAAGGCACTTGGACGACATTTTGCGTTTTGTTTCAAGTCCTGTTGAATTTGAAGGAAAATGAATTTGAGTGACAGCCAAAGTTCTAAAATTTGAACGAGAATTAAATGACGTATACGTAGATGCAGTTAACAGGCGCGACGATTTTAAAGGCAACGATGAACTCGCGGATGATACACCACACACATTAGAAGTTCCTCCTTGACTGGCATTCGCAAGAGTTTGTAGCTGTTTTTGCTGCTTCAGATGATGAAATGAGCTTTTCCAGCGGCGTACAACATTGTTTGCCATCGTAGATGTGGGGCCAGAGTTTTTTAGGAACATTTTGCTTTCGCTCTAATTCAGTATCAGCTCGGTATTTGTATTTTTTATCGGTTTTCTCTTAAACTAAAGAGATCTCTTTTTAATCCGTTTTGAGAGCGTGGGAAAATTATTGTTTTTATAAATATAGGTAAATGTTTGTATGACGTATGTACATATAATAAAGCGATGGAATGGGTGTTATTTTAGTTTTTTGTTCAATAAATTCCTGTTTGATTGTTTTTATTCGAATTGCTGAAACGGAAAAAAGAAAAAAGGGATAAGTAAGTAAATAAACATTAAAAAAGTAAATATTCTCTGGATTTCTGATAAGCTTGTTTGACATTTGGATAAATATAGATTTATACGCAACTAAGTGGATACATTAATGTATATTTCAGTGATAAGATAAAAGAAAAGCTTTCGGTTATTTTGTATTGTAGCTCGGATTATTACGCAAGACGCAACAAATTGAGTTTCATTAATCAGTTGGTTATAGTTAAAAAGTAAACTGTATTAGTAATAATAAACAACATTTGAGGTGCAAGTTATGTGAACAAGTACATACTCGTAGATGTTCGTAATATGGAGAAAAAAGCTCTCTGATAGTCTATTTACAGGGTGGCATGTACAAGTTTGAACTAATTTTGTATGCATTATCTTAACCTATTAAGAAGTTACCTACTAACAGCTATGAGCAACTAGAGTGGAGGAGAAAGATTATCCATAGCAATGTTTTTGATGAAAGACGTGCACCAATTTTTTTTTTTTAATTTGACAATTTGTCCATCATTATTAACCACAGTTGTTTGTGAGTTTTGTTTTCTAATTGGCTAAAAAAATTTAACACTAAAACAAAAAATTAATTTTTGTAGCCAATTTACATACATTTTTTGATGTGGCAGATTCCTATTTTCAGCTTCAGAACAACAATGCTTCTGAACGTTTGGAGTGCAAGTGGTTGTAGGTATTTCTGACTTCTAAAGAAATTGTTATATGTAGCTCAATTAGGAGTATTAGTGCCGATTTAGAAACAAATTTTCGTTTTCAATTAGCTGCTCCCGAAAGTTTACCGATTTTAAAAAATTTTCTTATCTATTACTGCAGAACAAGAAACTCACATTCAAAAAAAGTACAGAGTTACAGAGCAGTTTCATTTGCCGAAGTCACACATTTGATTTCACTCATCCCGAACTTGTAATTTTTAAGAGTAGTTTTGTATATGGGTAATGGCAGACTATGTATTAAAATAAAATCCTGAAGTGTGAAAAGAAACATATCTGCGCGGTAAGCCTTAACATGCATAATGCAGTGTGATTTGTATTGGCTGGACGTTAAAATAATACAGAATTAAACTAAGGGTGTCAAAATGCCTCATTATTTACCAAAGATGAATTTGTTCTGTGATTACATTTGCAGTTCATAACTTTGTTTATTTTTGGAGTTTCGAAAAAAATGAAAACGGTACCTATCTGAACATTTTGAAAAAAAAATTATTTTTAGGCACTTTTCGTACGCTCGTTCAACGTGTTTAAAAAATAATTTCCAATCTATTCTGTAGGAGTCTAAAAAAATAAGTTTTTTTTTGTTTTGAAGTGAAATGTCTTAATCGGCGGCGTATGAGAGAAATTTTATAGCAGTGTAAAAATAAAATCGTCGTTTTTTTGCGTTACGGGCTTTTGCACCTCGATGAAAAATTGGGGAAAAAATAAATTAATTCACCTAGTCCAGTCATTGAGCTAACATATTGTGACACGTTAGTGCTGTGCATACATATATCGTATAAGTAAAATTAAATGGATTTAGTGAAAAGTTCAATGTGTAGTGTATACAGTATATAATTATGCATTTATATTATTTGAATTTTTTTTATTGTAGAATCATCATTGTGCAGTTCAATAGTGAGTACTAAATAAATATGCTAATATTTTTTAAATAAAAGAATAGATAACAGAATTTGTTTTAAATCCTCGTTTTATTCTGTCCTTTAAAAATTGTATGCATATTATTTAAAATAATTTTTTATATTCGTATTTATTTTGGCGTTTGATAATTTTGTAATATTTATTTTGTAACATTTAGCCTCTGCAATGCATCACAGTTAGTATTTCACAGAGACTTGGACGTTTTGTAATTTAAGATTAATGTGTTGAAGTTTAAAAGATGATTATAATGCAAAATTATAGTTTATCGTACATACATTTCAATATACTTAATTTGATTTCGTGAATAATTTTGTCCAGAAAACTTTTTCCTATTGCTATTTGTATAAAAAAAAAATGTCCGTAAGTAAATTTTGGAGCAGAAGTTCCTGACAAAAAGTTCCCATACAATTGGCGATAGGGCTGATCAATTTATAGTTGATGCTCACAATTATTAACTTGTGCTTATGAATGTACATTAATATTAATAAAGTACATACGTATATATAAATAAATTACTTAAAAAATTTTTTTTCGATTTTTTTTCGTGCATCGAGATAAATTTTAAACGTTTTGATGTTTTGAATGACGCTTTTTAGGTTTTTAATTTTGATTTCACAAAGGCTTTCCTTTTCGTAGTATTATAAGAAGTGGGAAATTTTCTGTTCTTTATTTCTTTTAAAAACAAAATCAAAATGTTCACATATAAGTTTGTTGTTCAGTCAGTTTTTTTTAGTTATGTATCTACTTCACGTAGAATCATCTCTGATCTTCACTCATTTCTAATGGTATGCACTTAGTCCTAGACATTCAATTTTATACTGTAAACGATTCTTCGTTCTTTCAAACTTACACAAAATAAACAGACTCGACGCACTTGCCAATACGCTTCAGAAGGTCAAATTTTCTAAATAGCATCCAAATTATATCAATGACGACAAAAACGCAATTGTTTATTTACATTCCTAGTCTACATCAACACGTTTTTGTTCTGAGGTAGATTTTTTTATATAAAAAAAAAAATATAGGTGAGTAAACATTCGGTGCTAGGTTGGCAGTCTATCAAAAATTTGTTTCTGTTTTATGAAGCTGAAAGTGAGGACAATATAATTTAAACGTATGTATTTGTAAAGGGTTTCACTTGTTGTTTTATAAACCCAATGTTTTCAAATGCAAGTTCAATAGTTTTATTTTTTGTCCTTTTTTAATAACACCAATTTTTTAACATAAATATATATGTATGTACATAGTTACAGATAGGTTAATGTTTTGTTTCTAGTTTCTAGTCAAAATATGTTAAGAATCAAATTGTGATAAGATTTTATGCCCATTGAAATATTTCATTATAAAAAATTTTTGACAAAACATTTAAAACGCAATTTTTCAAGGTGAAAGGTGCAAGTTGGAATTTGAATTGAAATTTGGAAGTGAAATTTTTTAGTTAGTTTAGCCATCATACATATTTATGTATATATGTACATACATACATACATATGAGTACGTACGTCAGTACGAATAAAATTATGTAATGTTAAAAAAAAAAACAATAAACAATTTTTTTTAATGTAAAATTTGTATCTAGTATTTATTATGGTTGTGATTCGTAGGTAACGGTTAAAAATTAGTGGAGTCTTAGAAAACTAAAAATATACATGAAAATGTGTATTTGATTAACTCTTAAATTAAATGCTGATAAATAATAAATGTGTTTGAATTTAAGATTAAAAAACAAAAGCAACCTTAACGAAGAACCGTAAATGGACACTTTTGCTTAAACGTCATAATCTAAAGGTTGATCTGTCTCAGTTCGATATTTTTTTTTTGTATTTTCATCTCATTCGCAACGTACATATGTCTACACACATGGTTGTAATCTTTTAAGTATAAAATTCTAAAGTCCTAATTCCGCATCAACTGATAGTATAGTTTCAATATCATTCATTATCAATGCAAATAAAATAAAATAGTCAAAACTGTGTTGTTGCTTCTTATTTATACTTAAAAATTAAAAAAGCATCAATATTGTCCTTTTTCCTTAGCTGATTTAGTGAATTGACTGTTTTATTTTTTTTACTTCTTTCGCCCCAACGAAAAACTGATGTATTAGGTAATCAGAAATCAGGCACGTTAGAAAACTTTGGAATGGATATTTAGATAAAACAAAAATTTTAGCATCTGCTGTGCAGATTCATGGACTTACTAGTATTTAGTAAAAGGAATACAAATTTCTTGCCAGGGTTCGAAAGTAAAAAAGAAGAACAATTGATAAACTCCGCTTGCCAAGTCATCAGCCTTTTATGACTAAAGAGGAACTGGCTCATAAGATCGAACAACATTGGTTGATAATGATCTAACACCGCATTAAAGTTCAGTTGGTTAAAAATCAATGCACAATTGACAAAAGAGGACAGTATAAATAAATCGTTTAAAAACAAATAGAAAAATAAAACAAATATTATTTTTTATATTAAATAAAATATTATTTTATATTTAATTAAATATTTTACGTTTCTTAAAAACTAACTTTATTGTTATACCTACATTACATAAACATACATGCATATATCGCGTACATAATTTTTAATCTCTTATGATTTAAATGTTTAATAGCTTTGATAAGCTTATTATATCTAAACTGAAAATCAAAAGAACCAAACATATTTTTTTGGGAACTTTAACCAGATTAAACAAGCAAAAAGCGCAAATTCCTTTATTCCTGTTATCATCACTTTTATCTAACTTTTTATTTAACATTTAAAACTCAACTATACAGTTTCAACAAATAGATCAAATTATATCTTATTTCTAGAAATATTTGGAGAAAGGATCGTAAGATGACAAATTTTTAGGGTTGAGTTATTTTTGTATGGCAATGAGAAGTAAAGAAGAGAATCCTGTCTTTTTTATAAAATTGATCTCGGCTTCTAAACGGATGGAGACAAGATTTTTATTTGCCTTTACCCACCTACTCGTTGGAACTCTTTGTCGCATCTTATGTAAATTTCCCTGTATAGTGTATATTAAGGATTAGTTTAACTTAATTAAACTAGTATGACCTAACCCACAATAGTTTTCAGAGCGAATATGTTCGACAATTTCGTGTGCTTTAGTTTTTGTTTTTATTCTTATCCGCATATTCAAAATACACAAACATGAAAGTAGACAAAAAAACATTCATATTAATTATTAGTCTAGCAATTTGTGATAACAAATATTATCGATAACATTTGAAAACATTTCTAGGTTTCCATAAAAAAATATTTATGACACAAAATACACTTTTAATTCAATCTTAAAAACACAATTCAATCTTATAAAATTTAAATTATGTAACAATAATAATATATATGTACATACATATTACGAACAGTAATAAATATATTATTGATCAATTCCAGGCTTAAAAACTACTCTTCTCCCGCTAGAGCTGGTTGTATTAATATCGTTCGTTCAATTTAAAATGCCAGTAGATGATTCTCAGGGAAACAAGCCATATGAATTGAATCTAAGAACTAATTTGGGAGATATCGCCGACAAGACTTTTGTTAACTTTTTAGTCGAACTATCCACCAAACGAATATAATTGCTGCATATACATTAGGTACGTTATAAAAGTCCTTTTGATAATATGCATAAACATACTCTCTAATTGAGTTACATAGGATTTCCAATAAAGGATTGTAACAAATCATCATTGTTTGTTACGTTTGTATAAAGAGAAATCCGCACTGATAAAAATTGCAATGTCAACAAAAAAGAAACGTGAACTTTAATAGGCATTTCCAAACCATAGGTTACGACTGCACCCCACGATTAAAAAAATGTTATGAGCCAACGTGTAATTCTCCCAATCTTGTTTGCAAAGAGATGACATTTCTAATGCGTTCATTAGATGAACGTTGAATCTAAACATACATACATTATATACTCATATTATACGTACATACAATTTTGTTAATACATGAATATATGAGAACACTTTGTGTTAATTTAAAGTTTTTTCTTCATATTTTGGCAAAAAGCCATAATAACGCAATTTTTTTCATTTCAATGTACGAAGGAATGTGTACTCATGTCAATAACAACTGCGGTCCTATGAAAGTGCATCCTGTTGAAAATTCGAATCAATGCAATATACTCCCTTTTCCGAAGGAGGATTAAGACCAATCCACCGCCACTTTAAGTTTAAAAAGAAATCGAAACACAAGCCAATTTTAAAGTAAAGAGAGCAATTTAATTTGTAACATTTTTGCTACTTTGGTGCTTTGATTATGTCATCAAAAAAAATAATAAAATCTGAACATAACAGACAGCACCGATTTTGATGGCGCTTGCATATTAAACTTTCTTGACTCGTTGTTCTAATTAAATTAATGGTCAACTTGCATTGCTTCCAAGATTAGGAGAGCTGGTTTATTTTTCTTATTAAAATATTAACACTTGAAAAAGCTTTACCGAAATATGCATTATGCATTTTAAATTATTGTTCACTCACCTCTAGAATAAAGTAATTTCAATCTTCGAGAATTCAAACTATAAGACTTCTTCCAAGTGCTCTGAGGCTTATCATTTGATAATAATTGAAACAGAACAAATCGATCTGTGCACAACGCTCCACGACCACGAGACTATGAAAACCGATAACCGACGAGCAACGACGGACAACAAAAGCAGAATATGAGAATCTTCAGCTAGTGGTTTTTCTGGTTCTCTGCACTGCTTGGTGTGCGCATGAAGCAAATCAAAATGAAATCGTTTTTTTTATTATTTCGCTTTGATACGGCAGAAGATTCAAATTTAACAATATTTTTGCTCTCTCATTTTTCTTTGTTTATATTTTTATTTTATATTTTGTTGATAAAGTCTCACAGTGCACACACACCAACGCAGAAATAAAATGTTTGACAGAAATGTGACAGTTTCTTATCAGTCAAGATTGACACTCGAGAGCTTTCCAAAGATACAGGGGTGTTATCTGCGAAATCAAATCGTAGTCCCCAAGCGGTGAATGGTAGATCTAGCTACACGAAGCTGATGTTCACTCCTAAAGCTTAACATCACTATTCTGGCATTGTGATTAACAAGAAACAATCAACAGGAAAAATAGAGAACTTATTTAGTTTGACGTAAGTTCTGAAAAAAATACAACGAAACAAATACTGTGTTGTTAGTATAAATCTCTATTTTAACAAAATTTTGTTTACATTTCGTTAACAATGTTCACAAAAAAACATATAAAATTATACCAGGTATTATATTTATATTTCTTGCCAAGGAAAAATTAAACAAAATTAGCAAAGTTGGAATACATTAACCACTTCACCTACAAAAGGGCTAGTGGCGTTAAGGAACATTGAAATCATAATAAAGTTATTTCCTCAATCTATGCCTAGTCAGTGAAGGCTTCCATGCGCTTCAACTTCAATACACAATAAAACAACAGAAATCTGCCGTGACATTGGATTTTGTAATCCCTATTTATGTAATTTGAGCTAAATCAACTCTTGTTTCGAAGTTAAAAATTTTAAACAAAACTAAACGAATTGAAGTTTGAAATAATGTAAGCATCTCATGAACACATCCCATTGCCAGCCATTTCGAAAGCTTTTTTTTACAAAAGGAGGAAATAAAACAATTTACCGTTCATTTCAAAATTTAAAACTCATATCAGCCGAAAGAACAAATAAATAATAAAGACATATTTTTCAGTTTAAAGTTTTGACTTTTTGTTTTTTGACATAATCATGTGAACTCTGTTACTTAAATATTCTTAAAAACGGCAGTTATTCAAGTGCAATCTGCAATGGTCCATCAAGAAATATCGGAGCAACTTCGACATAAACTTAGGAGGCAATTTTTTATTTAAAGGCAATAACAAAATAAAATATCTACATATGTACAAAGAGTAAGAGTAAGAGTAAAGTTAGTGCAATCCTGATTAAAGACAATTTTATTGGCAAAAGGTTAAATATAGATCATTATCCCAAATCATTTTGCCATCAAAATAAAGAAGATGTTGTAAATTGTAATTAATTATTATTTATCTAACACTTTATCTGTACAATGAATGATAAACAAAAGTACAATTTCAAAAGCAGACAATACAAGTAATTTATATTTAATCGAATAGGTATTCATAGCATGACCTCCACCGTGTTTAACTGTGTCACGTGAATTCTTGAACTGCATGGTTTTTTTGGAGCACATCTTTCACTGAAATTAGCACCTCAAAGTACTCGACGTTTGGTTTCAATTCCTCCCTTTTTGTCTTCCACGAAGTTTTTTTTTTTATTTTGTCGGTAAAGAAATGGCTTGCATCATTTAAGCTGGCAGGCAATGCAGATAAAACTTTCGATTTAATATTTCCAAATTAAAAGATAAGATTTCTCTTTGGTGTTTTATTAGAAACTTGGTAAGTGTCAGCCTTAAACAGCTCTTTACTTTGTTTTGTGCGGGTCTTGACAAAACAACATTTAATCTGAAAAGTTCAAAGTCAAGCTGGTTTCATGGAAAACTACTTAATATTTGTATAGAGTTCAAGAATTAGGAGTACGCATCTTAGGTTGTACTTGAACAATGACACATCACAAATAAAGAAAAAATACAAACGCAGTTTTTTAAATAATTTTTTTTTTTTTTAATGTATAACTTCCTAACAACCATTCATATTTTGTTCGTTTTTATTTTTGTTCTACGCAATAGTGTATTAAACTTAAACGTGATCGTGATGTTAATCTTCGACCGAGTAAAATAAAATTAATTCAAACAAACAAAAAAATTTACAAAGACAAAAATAAAACAAAAAATACTCACAAATATTTTATTTTCTTAACTTCGAGAAAACAAAACAAACATAAATACACTTTAAAAGCTGCATGATATATAGTAGGTATACTCATTTAAGACTATGATTGATTAATAAACAATAATTAAAAGCAAATAAAATAAAAATAAAAAAGAGCAGAGAAATAAAATTGGTAGGTATGTTTTTATTAAAACTAAATATTAACTACAGTTGAATTATGATTATTATAGTTTCCCATTTAAACTGATATATTTCCTTCGTTCGATATTTTGTCTTTTTTTACAATTTATACATAAAATATTTTATTTATTCGCTTTATTTTTCTTTTATAATAGTACTTAGGTTCTTAATTTTTCTCTTTTCAAAATGGCGCATTTTATTCTTAGTTTCGTTTTATATAGTTATACTGTTCATTTTTTTTCTTTAATCGATATCGTTTTATAAAAATATATATAAAATTTTCTTCTTTATTTTAATAATTTTTTTTCTAACTTTTTACATGTTTTTCTCTAAAATATAAATATATTCTCTTTGTTCTTTTTCTTTTTTATATGTACCTATGTGTTTTAAATTGTTTTGTTTTTTTTTTTTTCTTGTTTGTCAATGCTCTATAATTATGTATATTTTTGTCTAATTTTATTCCTAATCGCATCGTTTTTCACTAATTTTAACCACAGTATAGAACATTTAATTAAATTAAAAGAAAAACAATCTTATGTATATTTAGGTTGTAGTTAAAGAAACTATGAAATTTAAGAAAAAATTATAACGGTTTTGTTCTTGTTCAACAAATTTATATAATAGCAATGAAAAATGTATATTATATACGCTTAACAAGGTATAACAAATTGCAGTTTTTTTTTGTTTTTATAAAGTATTAAGAAATTAGAGTTAACTTAAAAGCTTAGCTTTTTAGCAAATTTCCTTAAAGTTTTTTTTATAATACAAAATTTAAACTTAATTGATTTTTAAATATAAATAATATCTTAAAAAATATTGCTTTGATTTGAATATTACACATATTTTATATATATATTGTTTTATTAAAACTTTACATTTTAAATAAAATGAAATTAAAATAATAAAAAAAAAACAAAAACGCTTAACGGACGAAACATGTTTTTGAGGTCATTGCAAGTTCCAACAGCAGCAGTGGCTTGAGTGGCGGGGAGGAATGTATGTTTTCTTTTGGAATGTTTATAAAAATACTCATTTTTGTGTGTAAAATATTATATGTTTAAGTGATAACATTTTTTTTTTCATTCTTTAATCATATGTATCAATATTGTCATAAAAATATGTTTTTTTTTATACAAAATGGCAGCCGGAAGTACCTAGGTTTGCGATTTTTGTTTTTTTTTTTGTGTTTAGTTTTTTTTTTTCTTGTTGGTATTTACGTAGGTAATTTAAATTGGACAGGATAAATTTATTTGTGTGGTCTTCTTAAAGGTTATAGCAAAAGGTGATTTTAAAATGTATGTAGTCAAATGTCAGTGTATGTGATGTCAAGGAGGAGGGGGGAGGCAATATTGCAAATGTTTAATTTAATATCAGCATTCAGACTTATCCTCTTCAACAAGGTATTGCGTATCTTTTCCTGTATCGGCAGATGGATCCAGTTCTCTGGTACGCAATTGCAGTTGCGGTGATGACTTGTGCGTTATACTGCTGGGCGCTAAAATTGCTGATACTGGCTCGGTGAATGGTCCGACTGGTTTCAATTTTGAATTGATGTCATGGGGGACTTCATAGATTCCTAAAAAAATAATAAAAAAAAACATTTGCATGAAAGTCTTCGATTCGATTCTTTATGAGCAGAATGGAAAACTAATAATCTTCAAATTGAATTTTTAAAACCGGACTAGTTTTCTAGTAGGTATATTAAATATTTAAAAATGAGTAATCGCAATGTTGTTATATAATTGGTATACAAATTCAATAGCACAATTCCTATGATAAAAAAATAATAAGTCATAGCAATGTTCAGCCTCACCTGATCCATTTCCAATACTTGGATCGGATGTTGTACCCGATTGTACAGCATCATACATTGGATTGGAGAAATCACGCGCTTTGTTACTACTGTTTACTGTTTGCAAATTATAGCTATCCATTGGAGGAACTTCACTTGGTGGTGGCATATTTTGGAATCCAGGTGCATTGAATTCGACATTTGTTCCATGACGGAATGTAACACTTTGTGATGAAGAAAGTGTAGGTAATCTAGCCAATTTTCCACTGCAAAATAAATTTGTATTTTTTTTTTTGACTTTATTTTCTTTTGTTCTTTTTGGATTTATTTTAATATTACTTACAATGGTTTCTTCCTTATGACATACCAAACTCCACCAGCAGCTAAAATCACCAGCAGTATGACCATAATTGGTATAACAACGGCTGCCACATTTCCACTACCTGGTCCAAATGGTCCTCCCACTGGGCGTTCACAATGTTCACCAATAAAATCGGACAAGCACTCACAAACCAGTTCTTCGCGTGCATTTTCACTGCAAAGGCCTCCGTTTTGGCATGGGCAAGCTCTTGGAGAGGCACGTGGCCGCTCAGCTGGAGCGTCGCAAACTACTTCTGCTGTTGATCGGTGCGACGGAAGAGGACCAGAATTATCGGGACAAGCACAACGCCGACCTCCGGGCACAAGTAGGCACAAGTGTGAACAGCTGCTTTCGAAGCATGGGTTGCGCAAAGAAGTGTTGTACCGTTTCTCATGATATACCTTTAGACCGGAGGGGTTGACCAGATTTCTTTGTACGATAACTTGTACACCACGACCAAATTTGTCTTGCTGCATCAGCTCTCCACTATCCCGCGTTACCCAATACATGCTGGATTCAAAGATATCCAAAGAAACCGGATGACGCAATTGCTCACCTTTGACAATTGTCTTCCTCAGAGAACCATCAGGCCGACTGGATTCGATGGTGTTAAGTTTCGAATCAACCCAATAGATGACATGATCCTGAGAGTAGTCGATTGTAAGTCCAGCTGGGTGTCGAATAGCTTCGGTGATGAGTGGTCTTCGCTTAGACCCATCCATCCATGAGACCTCGATCTTTGGAGCTGAACCAGCATCAGCCCAAAACATTCTGCCCAACTGAGGATCGACTGCTATCGCAGTGGGTACCTCTAATCCAGCACTAACTACAGCTCTGCGGTAGCGTCCATCGGTCTTTGCAACCATTACTCGTCCTCTTGGCTTGGAACCAGTTCTATCCACTTCTGTCCAGTACAGGTTATCAGCCAGCCAGTCGACAGCAACAGCTGTTGGCTTCGAGCCACCCTTCATATTCAAATCCTGAGCGAACCCAATCTTTGCTTGTCCATCTAGCGCATTAATCATGTATGAACGCTTGATTGTTTTGTCATAACTATCAGCCCAGAAAACAATCTGTGCTTCAGCATTATAGTCGAGGGCTTCAATACGTTTCTCAGCTGCAACTACATCGAATTCTTCATGCTTCTGTAGATCTAGACCGCGGATTTCGGGTCCGTTGGCAAATATTAATACAACATCGTCCTTTTCGGCTTTGCAAACTCCAGACATTCCATCAACAAGTCTAAACCCTTCCCTGCATGAGCAAGAGTACGTTCCATTTAAGTTATGACACTGATGGCTGCAGCTGTGAGTTCTTGTTGCGCACTCGTCAATGTCATCACATCTCTTCTTTTGGTCCTTTGATATAATGTAACCAGGATAACAAGCACAAATGTATCCGCCATCTGTCAAATTGTGGCAATGATGTTCGCAGCCTCCACGTGTCAATTCTGAGCACGAACTACTTTCGTGGCATCCTAATTCATCAGAAGCATCTCCACAATCATCGGAGTAGTCGCAGACTTGGGATCTTTCAACACAGTTCTTATTAGCACATTGATATTGTGTGTACAGGTCACATGGCCTCTGCTTGGTGGCACATAGAGTCATGTTATTCTCGTCCGATCCATCACCACAATTATCCACACCATCACATATCTGGTACCTGGCTACACATCGATGGTTGGCACATTGGAAGCGCCGCAACGTATCACAGTTAAAGTTCGAACACACCTTAGGATCTTCGTCTGTTCCATCGCCACAATCATCGGTTCCATCACACAGATCCGATGGTGACACGCACAAGTTATTCGCACATTGGAATCGTGATTCTGGGCAATACCTTCCACCCGGGAAACGTGGTGGACAGTTTATCTCATCGGACATGTCCCTACAATCCCGATCACCATCACAACGGAAGTACGAAGCAATACAATGGCCAGAAGTACACTGGAAGGTTCCATTCTTGCATTGGTAGCCTTCACAGTTCATCTCGTCAGTGTTGTCGCCACAATCGTCCTCATGGTCACAACGCCAGCGAGAAGATATACACTTGCCATTGCCACAGTGGAATTCAGATTCCGAGCACTCTCTGTAGTTGCCCTTGCAAAGGGTATCAGCTTCATCGCTTCCGTCACCGCAATCATCAGCGAAGTCACACATCCATTGTCTGATCATAAATAGAAAAGCGTTAAGTTTTTTTGCCTCAAGAGTATTAAGTATTTATAAGTAGGACTTACTTTGGAATACAGCGATTATTAGCACACTTGAAGTCAGTTTCAGTAGAGCACTTAGGACAGTTCTCTGGTAACTCATCACTATTGTCGCGACAATCATCCTTGCCATCGCAGAACAGCCACTTGGGTATACACCTGTAGTTCGATTGTCCAGGACACCTCTGCCAGCCGGTTGTGCAGTTTCTCTGGCGACACATGTATGCTGGCTCATCAGAATCATCACCACAATCGTTGTCAAAGTCGCACATCCATAGTTTCGGAATGCATCGGCCATTCTTACAACTGAATTCTGTATCTGGGTCACAAGTCCGTTTATCTAGAATAACAAATTGATATGAAGCAAAAGTTTGATATAAAATATTTTTTTCCACTTACGGCATACTGCAGGATCTTCGTCACTTCCGTCCTTACAATCAGCATCTCCATCGCATCTCCAACTGTCCAGAATACAACGGCCGCTGGACTTGCATTTGAAGTCTGAGTCAGGACATGGCAGTTCACAATTTTGCTCATCACTGCCATCACCACAATCGTCGGTTCCATCACATATCGTTGCCGAAGGAGTGCAATTTGTATTCTTACACTGGAACGTTCCTGCGCGACAGTGCCGAGCTGGACATGTAGCTGGTTCGTCCGATCCGTCTTTGCAATCCTTTTCACCATCACACTTCCAGAACCATGGAATACACTTTTCATCATTGCCCTCACAACGATGCTGTCCAGTAGTACAGTTTGCAATACAAGTCTTGCTGTCCCTGGCCAGGTAGAACTGATTTGGACAAGCACACTTATAGCTTGGAGCTCCTTCTTCAATGTACCCTTCGATATTAAGGTAGGTCGATTCAGCCGGCGGTGAAATCAGGCAAAGATGTGAGCATCCCCCGTTAGTCTTGCCACATGGATTTGTGTAAGGGACTTGTCTCAGTCTGTGATTGATATGGACGTCATAAGGGCGGTGGGTTGTGTTACGTAAGGTTGTCAATTCCTTTCCGGTAAATTTGTTAGCTCTCATAATTGCCTTCAAATTCCAATCGGTCCAGTAGAGGTAATCATCGAACAGAGATATCGCAAATACATGTGGAACCTTAGGTCCTGACAGTACAATATGTCTGTGTCGTCCTTCCAAATCAGCATAAGCAATATAGTCCAAATGGGCATCTGCCCAGTATATACGATCGGTAAAGTAGTCGATAGCCAGAGCATTTGGCCAAGCAATTCCATCTTCCCAGGTCAAAATTCGAGTTAAGTTTGAACCATCCATACCCATTTTGGCTATGTAAGCCTGAAGATGCCAGGACGTGTAGTAAAGGTAACCAATCCCAGGGTGAACAACAATCGCCCGAGGATCAATAACACCACTACGCAACGTTTTCCGCTTTGTTCCATCAAGCTCAGCCACGTCAAGATTCTTCGAGTGCCTGTCCAGCCAATAGAGTTTTCTTCCCACCCAATCCACGGCAATGCCTTCGAGACCATGTGAGTCATGACGTACCACAGCTTCACGGGTAGGTTTCTCTTCGTCGCTGGTGTACTTCGATCGGAAGATCGTCTTTGCTGTTACATCGCAGAAATACATGTAATCTTCTTGGAAATCAAAGTCTAACGCAACAACGTTCATCAGGTCTTGGTGCATCAGATTGTATTGCTTGCCATCCAGGGACATATTTCGCACATAGTACTTGTTGGTAAATATAAGCCAGGCAGTTTCGTTATCTTTCCTCTTGCAGGTGTGCTCATCGAGTTGACGTTCATAGTAACGTTCGTTACATTTGCAATAGTAACTTCCGGGTGTGTTAGAGCAGTGTTGCGAACAAGCACCAGGTAGCTCCAGACATTCGTCAATATCAGCGCAAGCTTTTCCATCTGCAAGGAGTCTGAAATAAGGGTAAGAGAATTAGTTGATAAAACTTTCTTGAACAGTTACTCTATACTCACTTGTATCCCTGATTACAATCGCAATAGTAACTAGTAAGTGTGTCAACACACTTATGACCACATTGATGAATTTCCACCTTGGCACACTCGTCCACGTTGCAGTGGGATGGTTCATCAGATTCATCCAAACAGTCGGCCACTTTGTTACAAACCAAATGATAGTCAATGCATTGACCGTTTGTGCAGGTGAACTGGCCAGCTGGACAAGTGACGTTCTCTTTTTTACAATCGACCTCGTCTGAATGATCTCCACAATCATCTTCACCGTCACACCTGTACTGATTGCGAATACACTTGAAGTTTTGGCAGGTGAATTCTTGTGCCGAACATGTTTTGTATTTGGAATTACAAAATTTGCCCTCGTCGGTTCCGTCACCGCAATCGTTGTCATGATCACAAACCCAACCCTAAAAATAATTATGGATCAGATCACAAGTTTCTAAAAATCATATTGGAAATGGTGATTGAAAAAAATTTGAATCTTGGAACTATTCGGAGATCCAAAACTATCTAGATATTACCCAATTCTCTGGTGTGATGATTTTAGCATCATATCCAACAGTATCCGAACAATGTTGGATACAGATTTAATATTATGTAAATGTTTTATATACTTAACTTAACGCATCAAAATTTGGATCTAAATCTAAATAATACGGATAATGTTGAATTTCAACTGTCCGGATAGTTCGAGTACCCTACTCTTTATCCGGATTTTTGAGCACGTATTAGAAAAGAAATGTACTGACCTTGTTGATGCAACGGTTATTGCCGCAAGTGAACATTTCCTCTGCGCACGGTTGCTGTGTGGAACAACTATGAAGTGCTGTATTTTCATCAGCGCCATCTACACAATCTGGATCACCATCGCAAATCCATTTCCTGGGAATACATTGAGCACGTCCCCAAGCCTTATTTTCGACACAAGTAAATTCTGTCTCCTCATCACATTTCCGGTCGTCTACAAAGAGAGCAATTTAATATAGAATACCTTAACAAAATCCAACGAACACTTACTGCATTGATGCCTGTTATCTTCGTCACTGTTATCTAAGCAATCGTTATCACCATCGCAAATGTAAATCCTTGGAATGCAATTACCGTTGTCACATGTAAACAGGTCACCGAAGCATGTCCGTCCTTCGGATTTGCAATACTCTGGGGGTTCATCAGCTCCATCACCACAATCATCATCTCCGTCACAATACCATGTTGCAGGAATACACCGATGGTTTGGGCAACGGAAGCTATTCTGCGGGCAAGTTCTTTGGCCGCAATGTAGTGGATCTTCGTCGGAGTTATCACCACAGTCATTGTCACCGTCGCACAGCCAATATGGCTCAACGCAAATGTTGGTTTTTTCGCATTTCAGGTGATTTGGTGGGCAAGTCGTATTGGTGGGACAGCGCTCGTGAGTTTCGTCCGAAGTTGCATTGTCCTTACAATCATTGACACCATTACAAACCTGGGCCATGGGTATACATCTGCCATTGTTGCAGGTGAATTCACCGTCTACGCACGGTGGGTAAGTACATCCGACCTCATCAGAACCGTCCTTGCAATCGTTTTCGTGATCACACTTCCAGGACTTGAATATGCATCGCCCGTTGTTGCAACGGAATTCATTGGGAGAGCACGAATGGAAAGCGCAGTAGTTGGGATCTTCATCAGAGTTGTCACCACAATCATCATCACCATCACATGACCACATTCTTGATATGCATTTGCCGTTTTGGCAGTAGAACTTGCTCGCTTCACAAGTGTTGTTTCTGGGAGCACACATTCGGCCTTCATTAACAAGTTTCGAGTTATCATCGCACTTGCACTCGGCTTTGTCGTTTGGAGCTGGGTGGCAACTCTGGGCGCATCCGCCATTGTTTATTTGACATGGATTCACTTGGCACTTTTGACGTTCAGCACTGTATACCCTTATATCACGAGGAGAATCCTCCAGACGTTTGACAATCTCCACCATGTTCGCTCCTGTGTGCTTTTCTGCTCGATATACTCCACGAAGCTGAAGATCCGTCCAGTAGATGTAGTTTCTGAAGACGCTGATGGCAAATGGATAAATTGTTGCCGCAACCAAAAGCTCCCGTTCACCTCCATCTAGATTGGCACGTTCGATCTTCTCACGCACAGCATCGGTCCAGTACAGTTTACGGTCATCATAATCGATTGCAAGTCCACTTGGTTGTGACAATTCCTTATCGACTATAGCTCTCTTCAACGACCCAGCCATAGTTGTACGGAAAATCTTTCCTGAGGTTCCGAAACGACCCCAATCGGTAAAGAAAAGCGTTCCATTGCAGGGATCCAGAACTATAGCTCTTGGTCGTTCTACTCTCGCAATCATCACTTGTTCAGATCCATCAAGGTTCATAGCGTATATTGAATTATTTGAGCTATCAGTCCAATAGATTTTGTTTTGAGTCCAATCATAAGCGATGCCTTCAGGATTGATTCCCTTATTGAGAACTACAGTTACATCTTCCAAGGTTGGATTATTGGCCTTTGTGTGTGCAATCTTTGCCCATGGACGGATTTGAGTGTACAAAAGACGATTGTCCTTATAGTCAAAATCAAGCCCGACGACGTTAGTCAGATTTGTCATTGGAGCGAATGGAACTTGAGTGGATCTCGGGTCTAGATTGACAGCCCTAATTTCTGTTCTTGTTGCAAAGACTAAGTACTCGTTGACTGTTTCACATTTTCTTCCATCGGCATTAAGTTTCCCTGTTGCGCAATCACATTTAAAGTTCAATCTAGAGGGGCTCGATGCATCCGGTGGGAAACTGAAACACAGCTGATCGCATCCGCCATTGCCTAGACGGGCACAAGGATTGCTCTCATCTGGTGGTTGATTGTTAATGTTGTAAATAGCGATGTCACGGAGTTTTTGCAAATTCGTACGAACTCTTTCAGGCATGGAGTTGTTTCCAGGAAGTTTCGAAGCCTTGAATACTGTCATTAAGTTACGATCGACCCAGTAAACATCTCCCAGGTAAATGGCGATTCCCATTGGATTTGGAAGGTTTCGGCGAATGATCTGCCGGTTGCCACCAGAATATGAAATCTTTTGAATGGTATCCAATTTGGAATCGACCCAATATACGTCGTGTGTCAGCATATCCACCGTCAAATCACGAGGGTTTGAAATGCCTGACGTGACAACTGGAGTCCAGTTTGAGCCATCCAGATACGCCTTTCCGATTCTTGGGTACTGCCCATAATCAATCCAGTAAAGGAGTCTCTTGATTGGATTGACAGCCAGTTCTCGAGGGGCATCATTTGTTGTTTTGACAAGAATTTTCCTGTTCGATCCGTCTAACCAACTCACCTCAACGTAGTTCTCGTGGGGAAATACATTGGTAAAGTACAAATTTCCAGCTACCCAATCGATGGTTATGCCTCTGATTCCGTTGCTGCCGATGCCATCTTTGATGATATGCTGAATTTCCGTTCCATTTGGTCGAATTCGGAAAATACCGTTCCAATAACCACGATTATATTCGGCCCAGTAGATCCATTGTTCCCGGAAGACAACGTCCACATGGAGGATATGATGTCCAGATCCACTGATTGGGACCATAGCTTCGGAACTATCAGTTAGGCTGTAACCACGTGTCATATCTAGTTGAGATACTACTGCAAATGTCTTGTAGGCTACGCAATTGATATCGTTTTCTTTTCTGTAGCCAATTCCACAGGCACAGGTCCTTGAGGATGCCTCGTCTGGAATACACAAGTGCTCACATCCACCATTATTGGTTTGGCAAGGGTGCTGCATCATTGAACGTTTCTTGTAGATCATCATGTTCTTTAGATCTGGCTCGTTGTCTATTATAACTTTGGGATTATCTCCTCTGGGCAAGTCCACTCTCACGATCTTCTCATACACAGGATCCAAGTAGTATAATCTGGAGTCGAGAATGCCCAAGCTTTTTGGTCGTGCAATGGCGTTGGCCTCTGACAAAATGACCCTATGATTTTCTCCACTGTAGTCCATGGCGCACACTGCTGATGGGAACTGAGTGCTGTAGTAGATTTGCTTTTTCTCTATATCCAGGGCTATACTTTCAGGTCGGTCTATATCTTCCTTAAGAACAATCGAATTTGTTCCGGCCATGTTCACTCTACCGATCTTCACTGGGACTCCAAAGCCTCCTTCGTCAATCCAGAAGAGTTTTCCCTCACTGGGATCAATAGTTAGGGCTTTTGGCTTAGAAACTGACGTTTTATTGCCGTCATTGGCCAAAATAATTGTCCGGTACTTGATCTTGCCATCTACACGAACCGCTTCAATATTGCTAGCGACTCGGTTGCCCATGTAAATATTTCGGCCCAGCCAATCGAAGGCAATGGTGTATGGTGCGCCAACGATGCCGGTGTCCAAGCCGAGGAACTGAGTTTTGTTTCCTCCTCCGTAAGGTGTCGTATAGATGGTACAGTTCTCGTCATCATCCTCACGGCCCTGTACCCAGAAAAGTGTTTCACCCTTTCGATCGAAGTCCAAACCAGTGCTGCTGTCTATTCCGATCACTGGCGCCAACGATCCTGCCCTGGCGTCGCCTCCGTTAAGTGGTATATCGACGATCTGTGTTCCCTTGACAACCATGATGAACGGATTTTCCTCTTCGATGCAACGTCCTTGTGAAAGAAGCTTAAAACCTGGTTTACACTTGCAGGAGTAACCCTCCTTTGCACTTGGACTTAGCAAACATAAGTGCTGACAGTTGGCTCTCATACATGGATTCTCGTACATTGGTTGCAATGATGGATGGTGGACGTGGATTGAGAGTGGTTGGCTTATCAAGTGTGAAACAACGGTCTGATTTTTTCCACGGAACTTATTTGCTGATAAGACCCTATTCAGCTGACGATCGGTCCAGTAGAGTGTGTCTTCAAAGAGTGATAAAGAATGTGGATGCAAGAGATAATGACTTCCGGCAAGCACCTGCTGACGCCCGGTTCCGTTGTAGTAACAAAAATCAATAAAGTCCAATTTTGAGTCGGCAAAGTAAACCCTTTTGGTTGCAATATCGAGGGTCAATCCATTTGGCCAGTAGATCTTTGTGTTGATGATAGTTTCACGCATTGTTCCGTCCATTCCAATTCTTTCGATTCTTGGATTTTCACCCCAATCTGTCCAGAAAATAAACCGAGCACCTTCACTGGGATCCAAGCACATTCCGCGAGGTTGTGTGATATTTTCTCTCACCAGAACCAATCTATTCGATCCATTCTCTGACGATACCTCAATGGTATTCAGTTTACTATCTAGCCAGTAGAGATTTTGGCCAACCCAATCATAGGCCAGTCCTTCGACTAAATCCAGACCGGTTGTGATGATCTCCTGTGGTTCCATTCCTCTGTCTAATCGGGAGATCTTCTTTAGTTTCATATCACTCCAAAAAATAGTTCCTGTGTGCATGTTGGATGCCGTTGCTACCACGTTCTCCACAATTATTGGAACCCTCTCGAGCCCCTGTTCTTTCAAATCAGCCACTAAAATTGAATGACGATTCGATATTATCAGGAAAGCAGCCGAGTGGTTTACAGCCTTGCAGTTGTGTTTATTCGGTTCTAGAACATATCCATCAGTGCAGGAGCAGAAGTATGATCCCTTTGTGTTGGTACAGGCCTGCGAGCACAAACCTGGTGGGTCACACTCGTTTATGTCTTCGCAGGTGTATCCATCAGTTCCAAGCTCTGAGCCTGGTGGACATATACACATGGCTCCCAGAGGTGTTTTTTGACATCCACTCGTGCAAAGTCCAGTTTGATGTTGGCATTCAGCGAGGTCACAACCTTCACCCTCGTCCGAACCATTTGGACAGTCTGGTGAGCCATCACACACCGAAGTTATATTCACACATCGCTCGGTTACGCCGGGACATTGCCATTGTCCATGTGGACACTTGAATGGCGGAGCGACACATGCATGCATGGAGCTCTCATCCGATCCATCACCACAGTCATCCTTTCCATCACAGATGTAAGCTTTGAAAACGCAGTTTGAGTTGTTGCACTTAAAGAAGTTGGGAGCACATGAAATTTGTCCACAATCTTCTTCGTCAGAGTGGTCACTGCAATCGTTCGAACCATCACAATGCCAAGAAATAGGAATACAAAAGCCAGAACCCTTGCAACGGAAGTGTTTTTCCATGTTACATTGATTGGGTCCGGTGGATGGGCAGCCTAGTTCGTCACTTCCATCATTACAATCTGGGATGCCATCGCATTTGTAGGACTCTTCAACACATTGCCGTAGATCAGCACACTTGAATTGGTTTGCAAGACAAGTGATCGGTGGGCAGTCCTTTTCGTCCTGTTTGTCAAAGCAATCATCATCACCATCACATACCCAACTCTGAGGGATGCAATGTCCCGTTCGGGGACATGTAAACTGGAAGTATGCACAGGTTTTCTCGGCACAAAAATCTCCCTCGTCCGAACCATCTCCGCAATCGTTCTCACTGTCACACTTCCACATGTTGGGAATGCATCGACCATTGGCACAGGCAAATTGTGCAGATCCACACGTCACATTGCCACATTCGAGTTCGTCAGAATTGTCTCCGCAATCGTTCTCCTGATCACACCGGAAGTTGAGAGGAATACAACGCCCAGACTTGCATTGGAATTCGTTAGATCCGCATGTTGGTTCTGAAAAGAAATTTTGTCATGGTTTTTCTTAAAGATTTTTCAACTATCAAACTTACTTGTACAATTTTGTTCCTCATCGCTGTTATCCAAACAATCATCGTCACCATCACACACCCATGACTTAGGAATACATCTTTGGTTGTTACAGGTAAAGTCCCACGAGTTCGGACAAGGTTGGACTGGAGGTTCGGCAGTTGGATCCGCAACACAAGATCGCTCATCATCTGCCAATCGCTCTCCATACGGGCAAGAACATCTGGGTTGGAGCTCACCTTCTGAATCGTTCCTGGGCACAGCAAAACAAATTTTTTCACAACCTCCATTGTTGTAGTGACACGGTTGTTTCTCTTCGATCTTTTGAACATCCCTGCTGTAAACCTTAACCCCATACAGTCTGTTGGTTTGAGGCTCCCGAACCATCATCTCTTCTTGCTCTCCAGTGAGCTTGTGCAGTCTTATTATAGCGTCTAGCCTCCAGTCAGTAATGTACATCCATTCATTGTGAATAACAATTGAAAATGGATGCCTTACAAGGCGGGAATTAACGGTCCTAATATCAGTACCATCGAGGTTTGAGTGTTGAACATGGTCAAGTAGCGCATCGCACCAGTACACACGATCGGCTTTGAAATCAATGGACAGACCATTCGGCCATCCCAATGTCACATTCTTGAATACCAAAAGATTTGTACCATCAGTATTTGCTCTAGTTATATTGGCTGGTCTGTCCCATTCAGAGAAGAATATAAAACCTCGGTTCGGGTGGACTACAATAGCTCGGGGTCTCTTGAGGTTCTTTAGGAGCGTTCTTCGGTGGGTAACATTGCGTGTTGAGAGGACATTTAGTGTTCCCTTGCGGCTGTCAATGTAGTATAAATTCTTCGAAGCCCAATCCACAGCTAAACCTTCGACACCTTCATTTTGTGAAGCCAAAACTATCTCTCTACTAGTGCCGTTCCTGTGTACGCGATAAATGACGTCCTGCAACACGTCCGAGTAGTAAATGAACTCATCACGAGAATCGAAATCGAGTCCCACAAACCGGGCCCGCCTTGACACCACCGGCAGGATGGCATCGCTGAATCCCTCAATAACTGGCTCTAGGACCTTACCCTTAATAAAACGCTGTTGAGAGTACATTAGGAATTCCCGAACAATTTTGCAGCTCTTTAAGTCCTTTTGCAGCTGATAGCCTGTATTACAGGCACATCGGTATCCCAAGCCGGTGGGTGCCCCCTTGACTGCTGTCACAATACACATGTGGTTGCAGCCTCCATTGTTATTGCCACAAGGGTTCGTGACCCTCGGTTGACTCAAAGCGTGCACCGCAATTATAGCCTTTGGTTCGCGGATGTCCTTGGCTTTGTATGTTACTTGAATCGAAGCTGGCCCCTCAAACTTATCGACCGACATAATTCCTTGCTTCGTTGCATCTGTCCAGAAAATTCGATTTTCAAATAGCGCCAGTCGTGATGGGCTTGGAACTTGTTGACCTCTCAAAACCATTACACGATTGTTGCCCTCATAATCCACCGACTCAATGTAGTCCAAGAGTGAATCACACCAAAACACTCTTTTCGAAATTATATCAACTGTCACACCTGAAGCCTTGTACGCTGCCTCCGATACAACAGATGTTGCATGGGTGCCGTCCATGTGAGCGCGCAAAACTTGTCCTCCATCAGCAACGAACATCAAACCAGACGTCGGATCAAGCGCTAGATCTGCAGGGCTTGTTAAATTCGATCCTAAAACAACGGCGTGCCACCTGCCGCTCAGTTCGAAAACATCGATTTTTTGTCCAACCAAATCGGCTACATAAATCTTGTCACCAACCCAATCGACAGCTAATGCCACTGGCGCCCAAGTACCAGGCAGAGTTAGGTCTAGCGGATTAATTGCACCATTGAATTCGTTCAGTTGTAGAGATTGTACCTTGCGAGTCTTCGTATCGGACCAGTAGAGCGTGTTTCGTAGATAGTGAAAAGCCAAACCACTAGCTGCGGTAGCGTTTGCCACACTCCGAGGATCGTTGCCATGCGATGACATCCGAACAATAGCTCGATCATGTGCAAAAATTAGCTCAAGATTGTTGGCGTCTCCCGCTATGCACTTTGAATTGTTGATAAGGGAGTAACCGCTAGCACAATTGCAAATGTAGGAACCTTCGGTATTCGTACAAAGTTGGTCACAATGACCCCATTCGGCGCATTCATCCAAGTCCACACAAGTTCTATTATCAGCGGCGAGCGATTGTCCGGGACGACAATAGCACACACCACCGGTTAGAGATGAACCACATTTGTGCTCACAACCCAGAGCAGGACACGATGCAGTCGCTAGAAGAGGTAAATTTAATTAAAAGTTAAAACCGAGTCCGAGTTAGGGTCAAGCAAAAAATACTCACAACAAGCCGTTTCCTCATCACTGCCATCCTCACAATCGCGTTTTCCATCACACAGCTGTGATTTAAGGATACATTTGGGTGAGCCACCAGGGCCGCCTCTTGGACAAAGGAACTTATTATCAGGGCAAGCTATCGCTGTACAATTTGCTTCGTCACTTTCATCTGCACAGTCATGATAGCCATCACAGTAGAAGTTGGCAGGAATACACAGCGCATTCGTGCACCGGAACTGACCATTGTGGCATGGAGGAAAGTCTATAAAGGAGCAGCACACAATTCAATGCTGTTCATTAACAAAGAGATAAATAGCTACTTACTGCATCCCTGTTCGTCGGACTTGTCACCACAGTCATCTCGGTGATTGCATTTCAATGCGGCGTCAATGCACTTCTGTCCGTTGGCACAGCGAAACTGATCCAAGCGGCACGACTCACCCGTACAACCCACTTCGTCACGCCCATTCCGACAGTCCAGATAGCCATCACAGCGCTTCTCCTTTGGCACACATGGCCCAGATAATCGACCACCTTCGGGAGCAGCACCACCAGGCGAATTACAAAAGACGTCTGTAGTCTGGCATTTTCTGTAGGCTGCAAGCAAAAAAGGACATTTTTCAAATTAAAAAGTTCAAGTAGGTACTGAACAACAAGAACAGTCGCAGTCACAGTCATAGTCACAGGCATAGGCACACATTATTATGAAAAAAAGTTCAAGGAGAGAGATGCACTTGTAATCTTACAAGTGGGTCATACTCGTATAGTTCCCCCTACACCCACTATACCGAAAGCCAGTTCCTACAGTTCCTAACTGAGATTTGTTTTGGCAAAAAAAAAAAAATAATGGAGATGGAGAAGAAGAAGCTTTTGGCATGTTAACTTTCCTGGAGATTTTCTCGTTTTTCTCTAAATTACACGGTGAATGGCTCTTCGAGTGGCCTTTTTGCAAAAGAACTTCCTATGCCAAAGATGAGAAAAATTGGGTGCAATTTTTTTTTCATTTTCGACTGATTACGACCATGAAGGATGCAAGAACTACGTACATATATACACCGCTTACATACATCTATACGTATTTATATCAGGTGCACAAAGAATATCTACATTCACTGATTGAAAACGATTTTTTTTTGTTCAATCTATGGTCGGGAAGCAATTTAAATGATGGCTCTAGGAGCTTCTTTTTTTCGACGAAATTCGACAAAAAAGGAAAAATAGATTTAAAGTTGAAGACTTCCAATGTGCAAGAGCGTTGAAGTCCTTTGCAGCAAAACAAAAAAAAAAAAAAACATTGAAAATGGGAGGAAAAAGTACCTACCTTACATATACCTAAGTAAGTTGGTGAGTCTAAGAAAATTAGTTGAGCACGGTAATGTCCTTGAAGCGTATTAAGATAAGATAATTCCTGAGAGAAACTAAAGTGTTTTTTTTTTTCTGCCGCTTGAGTGGAAGTAAGTCTTATATAGGTACAAACGATTGTGCACTTAACTTGCATTTGCATCAGGTATGCAGATGGCCATTTTGTTGAAAGTGATGTGAGGAATTAATTTAAAAGTTCACTGCAACTTGGTCTTGGAACCACTTTTAGAAAGTTGTACAAAGTTTAAGGTACAATTTTTTATAAAGGCTCTGCATATAAGGAATGATTTTTCTGTAAGGTACATAACTTAATTGAGTTAATTGGACTTAGAAGTTAAATCAATTAATTACGAGAAAATCAAAGCATTAAAAACCAAAGGATGGTTCAAGTCGTTCGAAAGGTTTTTCTACATATCTTTTTTATGACCGGTATAGTGTCAACTACGATTATTACTTTTATCCACTTGTCTCTATGCATATGAATAACAATGTGAAAATAGAGATTGTTTGGTTAGCTCCTTAACTCACAGTCTCAAAAGTGGCACTAAAGTGGCTCATGTATAAACATCCAGTTTCGTTTGGCAGACTTTATTTTGATAGGCCCTATTAATACAATTTAGCTTTCTTATAATGATTATCAAAGTGGAAAATGTACTCAAATCTTGATGCCAAACCTATGAGTATACTAATAATCTTAATATATAAAAATTCAATGTCCGTGTGTATGTCTTGAATGAACTCAAAAACAACTCAACTGATATTCATGAAAGTTGACTTATATATGTAATTTGGTCCAACTTAGATAGAATAGTTATTATTTAAATTAACGGTCCCAATAATTAATAATTAATAATAAACTGTTCAACAACGTTGATTGCTGTTATTGATCGTAGTTTCCATAAGTCTAGAACAGATGGAGCCTTAAGCGAATTTCTTTACAGTGTAGCTTAAATCTCAATTTATTATTTGACAGTCACAATTATCTGTTAACTCCAAATGATTTTAAAAGATGGCGATATGTAATGGATCAATAGATGGCGCTATGGTACGTTTCATGTAAGCTACAATTTATTTTGAAGTAAGCTAAATACCCACTCACACAAGAAGGAAGAAGAGTTGATGGTAGACCAAGAAGCACATGGAGGAGAACAGTTGAGGAGGAATCTGCGAGATTGGGAAAGAGCTGGAGGTAGCTGAAATACATCGCTGGAAACCGCACACGATGGAGAGTATGAGTAGTTGAGGCCCTATGTAGGACCCTTAGGACCTAAATAGTATCTAAGTAAATACAGTGCAATTCAATTGTTCGTACTTTTTCAATTTTTGGTGCTGGTACACAATTTGCATTGAGCGACGCACGTCTGTCAATTTTTTTCAATAAATATTTTTAAACAGGGTACAATTTAACAAAAATCTTAGCCACAGCAACGCGTGGGCGGGTCTGCTAGTATATAATATAAATACTGCAAATAATGTAGTTAGTTGTCCATACCGACACTTAGACGCTATCATTGGTTTTCATCATTAAAACCAATCATAGGAATTATTTTGACAAATTGGTTATCCAAGCATTTGAGGTAAAAGTTGATCACTGAAGGAAAAACTGGATTTTGTTCCCAATTATAAAATCAATAATCAGCTGTTCATTGAAAACGATTTCATCATTAAAAAAGTAAAAATGAACTTAAAGAAAAGTTTTATTGGTAACAAAATTATCCCATATTAATCGCTTTTAGATCTGTAAAGATGAAAACCAATGACAGCTATAACTGGCCTCTTATAGTAACAACAGAAAGCTTTATACTCAGAGATCTCACAATAAAGAAGTTCATATAATAAGATAATATCTTTCTTCCTCTGCCAATTTAATTTTTGAAGTTGCCAAAGCACTTTTAATATGCTGACACCGAAGAAAAGATAATTCTCCAAAAATTATTGATTAGTCCATTAGCCGTTTCGAGGCTTCATTTTCATGTTTGCCAGAACATTAATAAAAACGATATCATAAAATGTTTGCACTTTTGCACATTCATGGTTCTATCTTAAGGGTGGCGGTACTTACTCGTAAGAATGCCAGTGAAAGCACATAAATCTATTTTCACTTGTCAACTCAACTTAATTAAAAATGGTGAGCAACACGATAAAAAGTAATTTACGTACCTACGCACATTTGCCTGCCAGGTTATTCCAAGTTGATAAATGAGAATATAAACATAGCTTCGTCACGACCGACGACGATGTCGACTCGACGTGTCATGCTTAAACGAAGAATACCAGAGTAAATTTTTATAACAGAAAAGACGACCCTTGCTGGTAGCTTTTGCTCATTTTCCATCTTAAGTGAAATGCATTGTGACGTGTAATCTCCCCTAAGAAATAATTCAGGCATAAGCTAAATAAAACAAATACCTTTACGAGTACCTTTGCCGTGCAAAATTCTCCAGGTAAGCTCGAAGAGAGCGCGAGAAAAATGCAATTAAAAACGCTCTTAAATATCCTGTTGTTTACTTAATGGAAGGGTTGGGCTAGAAGTTAGAAACAAAAAACCTTATTTTTTTTGCTAAAAGACATTTAAGAAAGTTTATTATATTGCTGTTGATCACAAGTAGGATGCAAAATTAAAAACTTCAAAGGCACCTTAGATATTAAGTGACAGTCACGTGGTCCAGAATTTATATGGGAGGGTCGAACTTTTACTGGGTTTGGGTTGGTGGATCAAGACTTTCAAAAGTGATCAAATTTTATTTCTGACTAGCGGAACCTGAAAGACGTTGTCTTGCGTTTACATTGATTCAAAAATTTGAATGTACATTTCAATTAATGCTTTTAATCCCACGGTTTGCGTTTCAGAGTTATTTTCATGATCAATATTGAAGAAAGAAAATCTGTTGAATATTGTAATCTAAGAGCAAGAAAACTAATTTATGTAAATTATTGCTAGAAAAACAAAAAACGTTTTAATTTGCCTAGGATAGCCGACAAATTATAGGATCTAAAACGTAAAAATAATATTAAGGAAAATACCATAACAAATGTTTACAACTTTACATGTTTCCGGAAAATGCTTTGCATACAAATTTGTTATTTATTCTTCAAGTCTTACAAATCATGACTTTATTTAAATAACATGGCTTTTGACTTAAATTTCACAATTGTATAAACCCTTTTTAGATACGAACCTGAAAAAGAAGATTTAATAACTGAGCATGAAAAAAGTTTAGCAAGAGTTACAGTATACTTATATTGTGAACTCTATAATAAAAGTGTGAAATTTAAGTAGAGGAAAAAAGTTGACAGAGAAGTTGACAAAGAAGTAGACAAATATAAATTAAAATGGGTAGAATAATTTGTTTGTAAACTCTAAGTGACGGATTTACAGATTTTCGGCCTGTAGGCTTATCAACTTTAGCCGCCTGCACTAATCTATGAAATTCGATAATCTATTTCACAATTCCATAAAAGGTACCGTCTCAGATTTTTGAATATTTATCACAGCCAAGAATTATAAAAAAACATTTATTTAATCTCAAGTATGTACTACTTTTAAGGAAAGGTAAGGTATGAAAGCTTACACAAAAAAGCTTCAAGAAAGAACAACTACTCTGTGATAATATATATTTTTTTTTTAATTCGGGAAATCGAAATAGTTTTCGAGCGCCCTAGGCTTCAACCTATTCAACTTGCTGGTAAATCCGCCACTGTAATTGACAGCATAATAATACGTCCTAATAGTAATAACTAAAGAAGCGAAAGTATTTTTCGAACTTTCATATGTTTACCTGAAGAATAAAAAAAAGACTTGTCAAATAAATTGAGTGCTGAAATATCAAATAGGAATTATGATCAGTTCGATTATAATTTCGCTATGTAAAATTAAATAAAATTCACCTCCAAGATCCGAACAGAAAATATAAAGCAATTTTTTAATGGTGCATCACATTTGGTGTACCCACAACTCCTAAAAGTCCCACTGTAAACACCGTCTTATAAAATATTTTATTTTTAAAATACCTACATTATAGCCAAATAAATTGAGTATTTTTGAATTTTAAATACCAAACCTTTCCACAGAGCTCAAAGTCAATACTTCTTGTGTCAATCAGAGGCGAAACTGAACCTTGTTTCTGTGTAGAGACTTCCTGGTATTGTTGACCACGCGATAAGCTTATTAAGCTTGAGTGTAAGTTGTGTTTATAAACAAAAAGGTTTTAATTGCAAAAATGTTTAAAATTAATATAAACATTTCAGTATTTCTTCTGAAGGGTTTCTATTTCTAGTAGTGATTAAAACAAATCTGTTGTTTTGTTCTTTTTTTCAGCAGCCATTTCAAAACATGTGTTTTTCTTAATATTTAATTTCTATATTCATCCTCAGTTGTCTGGTTATAGGTTATATTCAATTAGGATTCTTTAGTGCAAATGTCTCTTATTTTATTAAAAAAAAATTAACACTTCAATAAACTTACTGCATTGTGATTCATCAGATTTGTCTTCACAATCGTCTGTCATATCACAACGAAAATGTGGTGGAATGCAATATGTTTTATTGAATACATATTGCCCGCAACTTATTTGGCCAGTTTCACATTCCGGTGGAGCTGTTTATGGAAAAAGAAAAAAGAAAGTTTGTTATAAGCATACGAGTATTTGGATTGTGGATACTAGATATAAAAGTATATAAATAACTTACGGCATGATTGTTGCTCATCTTCTCCATCTTCACAGTCTTTTTGATAGTTGCAAACCCACAATGAAGTTATGCATCTACCATTATTGCAACGAAACATTCCCGTAGGACATGGCACATTAGATGATATGGAACTTTGACCAATTTGACCTCCATCTGATAATCCACCTTAAAGAAAAAGGTAAAGAAAACAAAACAGTTTATTAAACTTGTATTATGTATTTGTGTATTAGATTACGTATTTTACATAATTTATATGTTTTAATTATTTATTTCATTAACATTCTGTGGGAAAGACGAAATTGTAGCAGCGTGCGTGGTAATGAATAGTAAAAGAAATCAGGGCATATCATAAATTAAGTATTTGTTTGGCCAAAATAAAGACGATCTATATAATTTATTGATAGAAATAAAGATTTATTGAACAGCTAAGATGAACCTCACGCAACTTAGTAGTGAGCCAACCGATATGGTCCTCCCTCGGATTGTATTCCCAATGTTTCATAACTCTTGATGTATTTTGTTAAAAGTGAATCAGTGAGTTTTATAATTTGTTCCATATATTTTTTAATCCAATAAGATAAAGCCTCGCAGTGTATTCAATCATATCTTCTACATAAATACCTATACATATGTATGTATATCAAAGAGATTGACTTTAGTTACAACGCTTATAACTTAGAAACTTCTAGACTGATTTCGATGTTTGGCACCGATGCGATCGGACTGGTTTCCAACCAAACAAAAAGAATATTTAAGAGAATTCCAGAAAAATCCCAGAAAAAAATATGAAGACAATTAATTTTTCCATCGCTTTTATGGCGGCATCTTCATGATAGATTACGTTTATGTTTACATTACACCGCGTTCTTGACAATTTTTTCCGGTTCCGATATTGCCAGTAGATGGCGTGGTGTGCTTTGTGTTGTTTGGAACGATTTTTTGTGAAAATTAACAACATATCGCTAATTTCGATTTTATTCAAATAAATCATATTGAAACTTAAATTATCAATGCTTTATTATCATTCTGAAGTTTATGTTAAGGAGTTAACTCGGGGCGAGACGAAGTTTGCCAGGCCTTTTACTATTTCATTACTTTACTTTTACGGAAAACTAAGAGATTTTACAGGATTAATCTCGTAAAATTTCTGTTCTTAAATTTCTGCATTTTTGAGTTTTTTTCTGATACAAATTAAAAGCCAATAAGACTTACATTTTAAAATCGATCATTTAAAATTACTCAAAAATCAAATGTTCTATCAATCTGAAAAATAAATAACTTTGCTGATAAGTAGCTTGCTCTGAGATATCAGTTTAGACATTTTTACGGTTAAAGATTCTTGAAATCAATATTGTTGCAGGGATGAAAACGAGACCAACAATAAAATTGAAAAGATATACCCAAGGCGAAGATATGTGCATATGTATGTTCGACACCCGAGAAAGAAAAGTCTCTAGTTTTATTATACAAAGGCTAATAAACCTAGCATGAAAGCATTTCGTACAAACCTTCACGCAATAAATATACATAGATCAGTACACTTGGGCGTATATGTACTTTTTATAAAAGTACATCAAGTTGGCTCCAATATCAGTCAGTCAGAAACAAATTGTTTGAGAAAAGTAAGAGATGAAAATAACATTTCTTTGCAATCAAGCACTTCTTCATCAATTACATTTTTCTGTATTGTTTTATTAATTCTATGAACACGAAATTAAATTTGGTTTGCCCTGAAGCGAGTTTCAATTTTCTCCACAAATACTTGAATAAAAAGTAAGATATTATGTGATGGGATTCATTCACTAACAGTGTGGCGCCGACATACAATGAAATACCCATGCAAAAAAACTAGCAAAGAACAAAAAGTTAACGGCAATTAAACCTTTTGCCATCAAACAGACATTTCAGCTTTCTAAACTTGAACCGAAAAAAATCAGTTCAAATTCTGCTTCCTACATCATACAAATTTAATAAACCCCTGGAGAGTTTTTTTTATAATTACAATTATATCTACCGCACGGTCTTCTTTCAACTCGATTGTAATTTCATCCCTTTAGACAATCGCCATCACACTCGAAAGAATTAAACCCATTTAATTCTTCTTAGCTTTTTGTCTGTTCCTGCCTGTGCCTGTGTGTGTTTTCTTTTAATTTCATTTTATTTCATATAAAACAATTGAAGTTGCGGTAAATCTGACAGGACGTATAGCCACTATAATAATAATTATTCTGCAGGCTTTTGCATCCTTTGTGCTCGTTCATTTGTGCATATCTATAGATATTCTTAAAACAACTGAGCTGTTTCCGCATCCTTTTTGAAGCGAGGGAACTCTTTATTTTGATGTTGCAGTGGAATTCATCACGTTGCTAGTTTTGTATTTCACATCCCGATGGATGTTGGGAGAAAGAATATAAGTTCAGCTACTGGGTAAAATATTTAAGGCTTAAACAACTGAAAAGATAAATCTTTTACAGAAAATAGAACACAAATTATAAAAGGTATTCTGGGGTTTTAGAATTTTCCTTGATTTTTTTTGTGACGGAATGTTAAAATTTAAGTACCTACAATATTTTTTAATTTACTCTCTTTTTAGTTTGTCTTTTAACTGTTTAACCCAAAAACTTGTAAAGGGAAAAAAGTAATATAACTTAAATTTAGCATAAAAAATTTAGGTGGTTAATTCGGGGAGTCCAATTTTGAACGACTCTTGTGGTACAAGCGAATAACACGAGTGATGCTGGCTCCCAAAGCCACTTTACTGAAGATAAAATAGTCCAGATGTGTGATATCGCACGATCAAGTCGGTCAATTTATTGTGTTTCATATTGTTGAATCCAGAGCTCATCGGACTTGGGTTACAAAATTAAAGTCGCCTGGCTTAAATTTTTTGGAAAAATTGAGTTTTTTAATTTACGCTAAGCTGCTGAGAACGGCGACGAGTCGATTGATCACGGTCTTCAGTCTCTGAACTACGTGCTGGATGTGGTCTTGGCCTAACCGGTTGAGTATCATCGACTAGTGTAACCTGGGGTTTAAATTTGCGAATGGTATTGGCAATAGTTGTTTCAGTAAGTCGATTATGAGTATACCGTAAGTTTCTCGATTATCACAAAAAACATTTCTTACAGAATGTTGACTATAGTAATAGAGCTAAAGACTTAAAGACGCTGTTGTGCGCGAGTCTTTTCTTGATGACTTGCCAAACGTTACTGAAAAAAATGACAAAGTTTAATAGGGGCACGTGTGATCTATCAAAATAAGCTTATCGAAAATCAAATCTCACGGTTTATCCGATACTAACACTAATCAGTCAGCACTAAATGAAAATGTCAAAAAATAATTCATAGATATGCATTGACCCTATATATTACATATATGTGCATACATACATACATACATTATGTAGTATGTGTACTTCAGAATATGTAAATTGATTATAATCAAATTTGAATACTTTTTCTTTTCCCAATAATGGGACTTTATTTATTTCACCACTTATGTTTGCAATTGCATTGCAAACGAATAAATGAATGCGCAAGTAGGAATAGAACCTTATACATACCCATACACATTTTAACGACTTTCATAAATCGCTTCTGACGGAAAACAACTTTATAAACGAGAACTGCAATTCTGATTTTTACAAGTAGTCCCCAAGGATAAATAATTCTCCGGTGAATAACAACAACAACAATAACAATAATGTCAGTGATGCCATCACAATCTCATCAAATTTCACTTGTATTTTGCTCTTCGCATAATTTAAAATAAAAATAAAGACAAAGTAAAAACAATAATGAAACATCTCTTATTCGTCGTCGTTGGATGGCAGAGATCTATCCATCAAGGTTGATTTAAGAGAAATCCAAAACAGAAGTGTCCTTACAGACAACGGACCAGCAATGCACATACACACATTCACATACATACATGTGTTGTATATGTATATGTATGTATTAAACATGCATAACTGCGTACCTATTATTAGCTTCGTTTATGAGTTCATTGCTTCATTAAAAATGAATGTATTGTAGTCCATTATACACTCGAGTTGATATAGATATACATACGTCTTCTGTACATAGTTAAGTTGATGAAACAGTGCGATGTACTTTAATATTATGGTAGTAATAAGACCAACAAGTGTAATGTAGTGTTCACAAGTGTGTATGGGTGCGTGAGCAAAAAGAAATGTTTAACAACATTTTTGCAGACATTTTAAATGTCAGACACGTTCGTTTTACTCGTTTATGCATATGCATGGTACGTATGCAAATGAAATTAACTTCATCGTCAAATTTATTTTCATTTTATCACATACTCGTACGAGTAAGTTGCCAAAATTTGTAAGGACTGGTAACTGCTTTGCAAAAAATATTTAGTAGGTACCTGTTCAAATAAAAAGTTACGATACAACAATAAAAATGAGACCCTAAGTCAATGTTCAAACCAAACGGAAAATGTCAGAAATGGTCGTCAAAATAAACAGTAACCATAATTGGTCTTCGCAACTACAACAAACGTCAAAATGGTTACTAGTCGTAAAGGAAACTTTTACTTAAAATGGGCTTTTATTTCAGTAAGTTTATCAAATTAAATGAATAATTATAATTATTATTATGGGATTTTGTTGAAACCGTCAAAGAGGGCAGAAATAATTTATAAGACACCATAACATTTTAGATTCGTGTTTTAACATACATACATATTATAAACAATGCGTTCAGCTTAAGTGAAATAAGGGATTAAATTTGACATAAGCATAAAATCGAATTTAATTGCTCTTGCCTAACTTTGCTAAAGTTAACGAAATTTAACGAAACTTAGATGAAAATACTCCTATTAATAGACATTCATTGACTAAAAAATAGTTAATATTTTATACGAAGTAAGAGTGAGCAACAAGAACTAAACTTTTCAGATTCCTATATGTTTAAACAGCCCATCTATAGAGAGAAAACAACTGAATTTTAAAATAAAAAAAATACATATCAGTTGTTAAAGAAATCGTGTTCAAAACGTTTTGTTTTAAAAATTTAATGTCGAAAATTAAGGATTCAATCTTGATTGACAGCAAATTAGCTAAGAAAACTAAAAATCGATATTTATTTAAATAGCCCACGGGAAATTGAAAATCCCTGCAAAAGATACATATACTCGTACAAGTACATAATAAAGATAGTTATACGAGTATTTGGAAAAAGTAAAATACACAATACATATTCACTGTAAATTCGATATCATTTCTTTAAAATCCTGCTAATGAATGATGTGGAATGTGGGAGAGGACATGAATTTACTATTATACTTGCAGGTAAGTCCTCAAAGTCAGGGTCGGATTTAGCAGGTCAAACGACAGGTACTAATTTTATTAAATTATTGATTAAGTCTTAAAATAAGAAATAAAGTTAGTATCATTAAAAGTCTGAAAGTTGTTAAATGTATACAAATTTAGCTTTTGCTAAGACCAAGCCCTAGAAAGTTAAAAATTGATTTTTAAAGAATCTATAGACTTGCGTTGTTGACACCAAACGTGTATCTAATATTAATCTGTCAATTCTCTTAAGTTTCGACTGTCACAAGCACACTTCTGTCATGTCTGACAATGTTCTGTCAATTCTTAAAGCATTGTAAGATTAAATTAGACGGTAGATATTTAGAACTTTCCAATTTCGAAGAAAATATTTGGTGGCCAAAATCCAAAGGCAGCATGACATTTATTTATTTTTTTTTCATCATGAAATCCGACCCCGAAAATAGCCCTCCCTATACATTTCTCAGACAGAATAGGGGTTCCCTTCAACTATTTCAAAATGACAGACACTGACATAAGATAAAAAAGCAAAAGACATTAGTAGTTGTACTCGTATACTGGATTGTGTCTGTCTGATCCTTTGGATTTTTGTATTTCTTATTTTTTTCGTGAGTGGGAGCGCTTTGGGTGCAATGAATGTAGCACATCACAATCACTCAAACCTCAGCAGAAAAAAAAACTTAACATGAATCTTCTGGGAAAAGAAGGATACTCGTAGGTATGGTTTCCTGTACTCCTTATACTCTGGCTTCGCCGTCGCATCGTCGTCGACGAGTTGATTCCTCTTTCTGTATGTGTTGCGTGTAACAGAAACAGAAGGGTATTTTGTTGCTGATTCTTGAGAAGATGATGCTTTAATGAGGGGTGCATGCAGTAGCAGGATGTTTGCGGTTGAAGTTTATTATGTTTTTCTTTTGGGGGTTTAATGATTATCCTGGATGATGATGATTGGGGAGCACAAATACATATATTTTGATTGGAATTTAATATCTTTGAGGCATTAAATTTAATTGGTGTTATTGATGGTGCTAAACTTAGATTTTGTAAAACTTGATCATAAAATGAGATATAGCAATGTATGTAGGTGGTGTTTGGTGTGTGTGCAATGTACATATGTATTAATGTATGAAATGAATGGATGAATGTAATCAGCTTCAAACCTATTAAATCTGGATTTAATTGAGTGTTCACTTAGTTATAAAGTCATTTTTTTTATTGGGTAGATAAATATATTGTATGTATAATGTTAATGTAACATTCCGCCCGGAAGCACATAGTGAGTATTTGGAATTAATTTAATCCTTATCTATAATTCTCGTTTATTGTGAACTTTAAAATATCGTTAAATACCTATTATCTGCATTTCGTGAAATCTTACTTAAAAAAAAACACAGATTCTCTTATCTTAAACTGTCTATAGGGGCCTTGTTGAGAGAATCTGGCAATCTGAAATTGTATCCATGTCTGGAATTGAAACCACTTTTTCCACTATCGCAAATTAGAGTTCAAGTTTACATTAGTGAATGATACCCCAATGGTTAGACCACATCCAACTGAGAGTGTGACAAATCAATCAATCAATCAATCATCGTTGTTGTCAACAGCTTGGCTTTTCGTACCTATTCGAAAACTAGGCGTATTTTTCGTAAGGATCTCGGCTTAAAAGCGTTCAAAATTCAACTTGTGCAGGAATTGATGCAAGCTTTTTGATCACTTTGTGGTTTAAATCAACAAATTTAAACACTCTCAGCGGACCAAAGTAATATGTAAATATTTTGATTAAAATGTTGTCACATTTATTGCAAAAATTTTCCTCAACTTGCTTGATTAATATACACACATATTGTATGGACGTTTAATACACATATACATATGTACATACATAAATAGAAAGAACAAACACCAATGTAAACAATAATTTAAGTCCATTATCGTTCATTGACACTCCTTCCTAAAGAGGATGCCTACTTTTTTGTACATATAAAGGTATGTGCAGTGCATATGTGTGTATGGCATATATTTAACGGTATCACCACAACCACACATTAAAGTAGTTCAGAAAACAGAGAAAAGTCTGGTGGAAGCAGACTGTGGACCATTTTAACATTAAATCTGAGGAATTTATGCATAGAGATTTATTTTCTCTGCACTTGGTGTACTACCATATATAAGGCTTGCGCTTTTCATGTGTTTGTTTGTATATACAAAATGCATGAATAATATATATATTATGTATGTATGTACAATACATGTATGCATGAAAATGTTTATAAATATTTCACTATGTTGGTGGACTTGAACATCAAATAGCAATTACTTGCAGGATAATTTGACGCAGAGGACATGACATTTAATTTATGCAGATGAGATTGACTGCAACAATTTCTTTAGCAAGTTCCACTAAAAGAGTAAAAATGGTTTTTGATGTCCTGAGTCCTGACTCCTGACGCCATACCATCATCAGGAGGATATATAACGTTGAGTGAGTTTATATGAACATAAGTTTGACATTTTAATATGACCAGAAGACTGTAGTCGCAGTTTGGTAGGTTACATTAAATTTTGCAATATCATGAAAGTTTCATCATCAAAAAATCGTGAAGTAAATTTAAAAGTTTGACTTGGTCGAATTAACATGCTTCTGTTTTAGTTTTAGTGGCTAAGAGTTTTTGGGCCATGTTTGAATAAATGATGGAGAAAACCTTGTAAGCCAATACATTACATTTCATATTACATACACTGTATATAAGCGACGGAGGCTATCAGATAACACGATGCAATCCTTACATTTTGACAAGACGAAGAAGTACAAACAACAGAGAGAATATTTGACAATAGCACACCGTGGGTTTCTCATCGTAATATACATATGTAGATCCTTAAACTAGTACCGAAGTTGTTGCTTCTCAGCTAATTACTTAATTATAAAAAGCTTAATTATATTGACAGCCCGAAATTATTGAGATTCCAGATTTTGTTCAAATGTCATAAAATTATACAAAAAAATCCAATTAAATACCTCTCACACGCTTAAATTAACATTGTTCCTCCCTCATAAATACTCTTAACATGCAACTGCCTAGTGACACCAGCACCACACTTGCATGCAGATGTACACATTTTCTTTCCCTGGGGTATTAAAATTCAATAAAGTAACAAATTCCAATATATCTCCATCATCGACCTTGTCATTGATGTAAAATAAAAACATAAACTTAATTTTCCGACACTAAAAAAAAAACAACCCTTTATTCATATTTCTATAGCAGATAAGTATACCTCTGTAGGTTGAAGGTATCAGCTTTTATGCTACAATAATTTTCCAAACACATAACGCAGCGTTTTACGTTTCCTTCTGATTCACATTTCTCATTCACAAATCGATGTTATGTTATTGCATCGGAAGATTTTTACGACCCAAAGACTCCATCGATTCGATATCACACAAATTTGAAGAAAGAAAAAAAATTACGTATACGCCATACGCATTGCTTCCGTCAACCATGCAATTTGTTCACCATCACCGATTTTTATTATTTCCCATTCCCTTTATGTTCACTCATTCAGGAAGAAGAAGAAGATCGGAAGAAGAGGAATATCATAACATTAAGTTCCCTTTTCATCCCCCCATGAACTGCCCTTAAAAAAGATTCTCGTTCTGCTTCGTTTGAGTTGTGTAATTTTTTGCGGAATCGCCCAAAATTAAAGACAAACCGCATCTTTTTTTCAAACCTTTTCTTCGTTTTCGTTTTCATTTTTTTTTGTATTAGGGTTTATTCGAGCAAAACAAGTTAAATTAAATTATTCCTTCCACGTTTGGTTTTGGTCGTTATTGAGAAATATAGGGATTTCAAAATATCAGTATCGTTTTCAGACCGCGAGTCTTATGGTCGGCCACCACGGTTTGGAACCGAAATCGTTTAGAAATCAATAACAATATTTATAAAAAAAACATGTTTTCATTAGTAAAAATACTCACTAAACAATTTAAATCATTTCCACACACAACGATGCATATACAAAAACATTTGTTTAAAATAAAGCCGATGTTGCACTACTCCGCTGCACTGGCTTGTACCATTTTTTAATTAAGCTATCAGTACACACATCGTATAGACGAAAATCCTAGAAAAGGACAAAACTGGAGCAGCGATGAAAATGTTTTAGAAAAAAAAAAAAACAAAAAAAAAAAAACTCTTCTCTGTCAGTGATTAAAATGTTTCGTGAAAAAAAAAAACTTCCATGGATTTAGCAGTTCGCCTTGTGTGATTTTTTGTTAGCTGAGAGAAAGTTAAGGACTTTAACTGGAGTGTCTGCCTGCATTAAGCACAAAAATACATAAAAAAACAAATTTATTTTCAATTTAATAATCTCAAATGTTACAGCTTACAGCTTAGAGCTTACAGTTTTTGTTGTAGCAGGATGGTCCCGTTGTCGTTGTAATAAAATAAAATTTCAAAAACAGAGATAGACGATTTGATCGACGAGAACGACGACGACAACAACGACGACGAGGAGATTTTTCAATTTCAGACAAAAGAAAGTAATTTAAAGACGAAAATATTGAGACAGAGATGAAAAATACTTCATTTGTTCGAGAAGAATATAGAATACTAAAAAATGAAAGAAGGATTTTGAAATGAGTATAAATGGATAAAATCTCTTAGAATCCATTAAAAACAAGGAAATCGTTAGGGGTGCACGTTCCTGTGTGGTTGATACTGATATTAACCTATTAGAGGGATTTGTTATTTTTTTCTAAAATGGGAGGGTGCATTTGAACAGGGTAGTAAGTATCTAATAGAAAAAAATAAATAAAACTTTGACCTAGAATTCTACCTTTAAAGGGGAGATAATTGTTGTCCGGAATTAGCACGTTCTCGTTAAAAAAAAACTAACCCTATAAAAATATACCATTGATATTTGAAAAACTTGAGGGTGTGTTCTTTTCCCGGTATATCACCTTACCTTAAGAAGAACCTATTTCCCACTTTGACATTTTTGTGGAGCTGTCATTTTGGAAGCTGTCACTTTGAATTTCTGTCTTTGGCAACTATTATTCACTGACTTTGAAATCTGTTATACTCGGAAAGCAAACAAATATTCATCAAGTATTTGTTTATAAATACATTACATTAACATTCTTCTTCTTCTTGCATAAGAAGCCAGTCGGTCGACTTTAGTGACAAAACGGCTTCCGACTTATAGCCCTGCTTTATTTGTAATCGTTACCTAAGATTCCAAAACTGGTATCCCCTTATTATTTGTTGAATTAAAAGCAATAATAATGAACAGGATGTGTTCAAAAAACAAGGAATGTATTTTTTAAGTCGAAATAGTCATAAAAATGCATTCGTGTATTAAATGCAGACTGATTTAAGTTCTTTTTTCTCAGAATTTGTAGTTAAACACTAAACGTTATTCACAGTTCAATTCCCTTGTTTTTGTTTTTGCGAAAGAGTAGACATTGGTGTTACTAAGTTGACGGCAACTCTGAGGGTGACCAGGTTATTAATCGTGGTTCAACTTCTGCAGTCTTAAACTTTCTTTTGAACAAATATTAATGCATATGTTTACGTTTGCAATCTTCAGTTTGTTTTTTAAATTATAATTTGTACCTTTTTATAAAGAAAGGATATTAGAAGTCAATTGACACATTACAAAAATTACTAACGATGAAGTTGCCTAGTTAACAATATTTTAGATAAAAAACAACAACAAAAGTGAGATTAGAGCACGTGACAAAAAGAAAATCGTTATAAAGTTATAATAAAACTAAAATAATTTATGAACAAACAACATCAAAGCTTTGAACGGTGTCTAACTGTCACTTTGACATTTAACTATCAATTTTAGGTAATGGTGACTTTTATATTCCAGAAAAAAACAGACTGAACAATGAACATACCTATTTCCTGTCAAGGCTCTTTTCCACCTAAAGAACGTTTTCTTTGAGGGTTCCATATAAAATGCCGCCCGTGGAAAATTTTTGATACAATTGGATGATGTTTTGATGATTAGAGATGTTTAAAAATATGGGTATTCTTTGATTGTTTTGTAATTACTTTTTAGCTTAGAATTGGTTTAAAATAAAGTTAGGTTTTAGTTAATTGCGCTCACATATCAATCTCCAATATATCAGCTCCATCTAGAAATTCATCTGTAAACAAATCAATATGGCAGCACTGGTTGAGAATTATTGGTCACTTAAGGACCTTGTATAACACAAAGATTAGTGCAATCAAACTTATCTTGTTATGTGTAAATTAAATATTAAATACCACGGATGTAGCAAGAAAACCTGTATTTCTCATGAAAAACCTATACTGGTTGCTGTTGACATTTTTAAGTCCACATACATACATACCTAATACATAAGTATATATTTACTAAATATAGTATATGCACACAAAAGACAATTTAATTCTTTGGAGTCAATCCTTATCAAATTTAATCTCCAAAAAGTATTTCGATTTTATTTAACAATTGCTAAATCCTTACAAAATTCTCCTAACCATTGCCACAATTTAAACAACTCTAGCTGTTGAAACATTTTCATTTACGACCCTTATATGCTGACTTAATAATATGAACCCCCCCCCCCCCCCAAGAGGTATTTTCGAGTCAAAATGTGCCTTGTATAATTTTTTTGAGTCATTCTTGGGCTTGACTTTGTTAGAAACCTAATATACAATTGATAACAAGAAGGGTGTTCCTTTTTATTCCTTAACAAAAGCATTCACGAAAATGTGTCAAGCCATTGGATAACAAAGCAAAAAGCCATTCACACTGGGGAAATCATTCAACCGTGAGGTAAGATTACACCACTAATCGACTGTCCGCAATTTTTTTTTCTACCAAGAAAAAAATTAAATATTTTTAAGAAAATTCCTTTCCCTGCGATGAAAAATTCCTGAATAAATGACAGAACGATTGAGAACTCCCAATAATAGGGTATTAGTAAAGGCAGTTGGTATAACCGCTATACCCACACATGGCTTGGCTGAAGGCTTAAAAGTATAGAATCTGAGACCCTTGTAGGGCGATATACTCTTATGGGAAAGTACAATCTATACCTATTCTAATGCGATTCATTTGAACTCGTCGTCGTCGTAACATTACCCCAGCTGTAACCAAACTCAGAACTTACCTACACAATACTCGTATACCTCTGGAAGAGAATGGAATATAAAAATCCTCATCATCATCACCACAAATGTGAGTTCTCTGGCGTTCTGTGACGAAAAGGGAAAGCTAAAGGCAAATCGATTTTTGCTCAGCCAGTTTAACAACCATAAGCGGCATAACAGAAACCCCTCGTTAAAATCACTTTTTGCTCTAAGGTTATTCAGGATAAAAACAAACTCCCTCGAGCCACTCTTGCCCTCCTTATGCCCCACAGCCCCCATCACACGTCCCACTTCCCAGGTTTCACTGCCCATGTCCTATGTCCCATGCACTGCACTTGCTGACGGATGAAAAACGAAAAGCGGAACACGAAGGTGTTACGGTACGGAAAACGAAAGAGGCAGCGAAGAATTAACTAGGAAAAGGGGACTCTATACTCTCTGTATACGTATAGTACTCGTACCTACTGCGAGTCGAGTATCCCCACGCTACACAGAATCAGGAAACAAGGAATAAAGCACATAAACCCTATTTGAACAATAAACGTCCTAGAGACAAGTATTTAAACAGCCATTAACAAGCGGAAATGCTGGAATCTTAGCAAATATTGGTGGTTATAAGTTTCTTTAATGCACAAAACGTGCGCTATGTGGATGTAGCGTACCTTGCCTGCCTTTGAGCTTATATTTCCATTAAAACAAAATGTCGCACTTTAATAACCATTTAGGAATTATTGAGATGAGAGAGCGAAGGTAAGCTAAGTGTGTTTTTGATGACTGAAAGTCTAACGAAAACCGTACTTTCTTCAAAATTAATGGTTAGCGTGTAAATTTGACAAACTTGGACCACAGCATTCCTTTTGAGTTGCCTAAAGGATAACCCGCAGGGACAAGCAGGAGATATAGTCTTGCGACGAAACCTCAAATGTAGTTGGGCCCCTTTTATAATAAACTCATCGGGTTTTATTGGAGAGAAGGTATAAATCATAATCCAGTAGTTAGTAAAGATCAAAATCTTCTCCAGGATAATTCCTTGGATCATAAAAATTACCTATTCAGTTAACCCTTGATTTTCTCCTCTTCCAACATCATGACCCACCCTTAAATCCGATATCACTTAATTCGATACCACAAGTCTATATCGATTTTGTTTTATTCCATAAAACAGTTATTTTATGGTCCGTGTTGAACGCCTGTTCACTTTTGGGGAAAAATCCTGTTAGGATTAAGTTTTTCATTTCAAAAAAAGCGTAAATAATACGAGTACTGTACTCCGCTCAATAGAATCGGGAACTCTATAATATTTCAAGGATTCGTTTTTTTTTTTTTTGATTTTTTTTTAAATATCTCTAAACCTCGCTTTTGTGTGTTTTTGTTCGTTCTTTTTGTACATATTTTATTTTTTATTTTATCTCTTGGAATAATGTGTCATCTTCCATTCATTGAGAATGAGAGATTAGAAAGTGTTCGAGTGTTATCCTTTAGAAACGAGTTAAAATGTAATTCAGAATCCATTTGGAAAATTGTCTCTTGCTTTGTGTTTTGAAAATGAACATACATAGTACCAGAAGGATAACAATATTATTTTGTAGGATATTACATAGATGCATGAGAGTGAGGGAGAGAAAGGGAGAATTTAAAATAATTTCTGTTTTATTTCTTCATTTTGCAAAAGTACTCGACTGTGTATGAATGAGTGGAGGTTATTTTATTCGGAACGGATTCTACAAACCGTATAAGAGGAAGTTTCTGCAAGACGACCATACAAAATATGAGGTACTTTTTTTTTAAATCATGGAATATCATGAGCGGATAAAAAGGACAAAGTGTGTGACAGGCGGTGGGGCGGATTCTTTAAAAGGAGTGACATAAATTCAAGTTATTGTTATATCACATATTTTTATGTTAGTTATTATAAAAATGTGTTTCAAAACATTATTCTTATTAGTTGTTTAGGAAATTAACTTTTGAACTAATATCATGACACAAATTTGATTGGAATCCGAGTTGATATTTACCTGAAAATTATAATTCAAAATAAATCCTGATATGAAATCCAACATCTAGCATTAATTATTGGTCCTTGTGAAAATAAAGTACACACTATTTTTTGAAAAAAGCGTTCTTTTGAAACTGTACAATAAATTTCTTTCTCAGAAATAATTTTAAGAGATACAAACGAGCGTTTTTCACTGATTTGTAAAAAGTAGACCTTTTTAAAATTCACAGTTCACATCAAACATGAGCCATGATCAAGTCCTTAAAAATTAATTCACTGCCAAAGGAATTTATTCGCCGGCGATTGGTTGCGCCCGGCGCGTTGGCCGTTCGGATGGATTTTGTGGTTTATGGCAACTTCGACCGTTTGTTCACACAGATTTTTTGTGGAAACATGGTGCATGTCCATGCGCACGGACCTGTAAAAGATGATCGTTTAAACGTTGGCACAATATTTAATTAGCCTTAGTTTCCTAAGTTTTCGACAGCTAGACTTTTATATACTAAGACTTCTGAACGGATTGATTTCATCCATGGAGATGTTTCCTTTGCCTTCGCTCACTTTAGTAGAACGGTCGGTGAATATCGGCGATGAATGTAGTCGGTAGTCATTAAGACGATCGTATATTGAAATTCATCAATTCATTCAAGTTTAATAGTTTGACATATTACTTTAACGCAAACATACAATTTATAATGCAACAATGAATATATTTGATTCCAATAATTGTCTGATTTAACTAGGAAGATAAAACAATTGGAATTTCATAATAGACATACATACATATTGCAGATTGTAGTTTCGGTTTCGTAGAATTGGAATATCAATTGTCATCATCATCAGAGATAACGCAATAATCCTCACATAATAACAAATTCTTCCCAGTAAAAATCTTTTATCTATTGCTGTTGATAATATCGATTCATTGAAATATTGTCGGAATTTTTGTCAATTATGCTGAACATTTTTTATTGCAATTTTGTACACGTCAATTTATAATGGGGAGATTATTACCTTATGTCAGTTTAAAACCTGCATACCGTTCGTATATAAGAACTGGATGTATGGAATTTGATTGTTTGCATTTTTCGGATATTTTTTTCATGGATTGTCTTTTCTAATTATTCATAAGAAAACCAACACTATTTGAAGAAATGTTAGGATGTCAATGATTTTTCATAACGAAAAACTATCTGCCTGAAACATCTTTGGTAGTAGTTATAAACCTGTAGTTGACTTTATCTGAACATTAAGGGCAGTTTTTCAGTTCGAGATCATCCTCGAGTAAGAGTTAACTATGGTTTAACTCTTCATTTCAGTTTTTCAGTTCAATTTAGTCCCAAAGTTAATAATTCAGAGTTAACCCTGGATAATTTAAATTTTGAATATTTTTTTTTCAAACAAACACAAAATCGCAACAAATAAATATGGAAACAACAAATACAGAGCAGATCCGGTATTATATATGACAACTGACAAAGGACATTTCAGTGATGCCAAATTTTTGATGAGAGAGTTAACTCTTCATTGAAATACTGATTCAAGAGTTAACTCTGGGATCAAGATTAACTAACCTCAGAGTTAACTTACCAGTGAATCAAATCAAAACCCTAAATGAATCAAATGAGACAAATCATTATTCAAGTTTGTGTTTTTTAATTTTTATTTGCCTCCTGCTGTTGAAAGATTAAAAGACATAACAATGACTAAACAATTATACGTCCCATCTTCCTCAAAAAATAACTCGGGACCCTGTTATTTGAATACCAGACTGTCCCTGGAAGTAAAAGAGACAGATGTGATGGTCAGGTCACTCCTGACTCCGCAAAACTACCTCTAATTACATTACCACATAATTCTGCGCTGCCAATTTCCAACTTAAATTAACTATTTTTTGACATTCCCTTCGAGTTTTATGTCATTTACTTTTACAAATCCACACCTGTTCGACCATACCATAACCGTGGGTATTTTTATTATTTTTTTTTACCAAAAAACCCCATACTCTATACCTTTTAATTTATTCGCACATTTTTCACAAATTTTTAGTTAGTCGTTGGAAAAGTTGAGAGTCCCGTGCTACCTACCTACGACCGACGCGAAGCGAAGCGACGCGACGGTACGAGTTTGCCAAAGAACTTTGCTAATATTTTCTTATCTTTCTTTGGGGAATAAGTAAAGTTTGTGTGTAATTCGAGCTGGAGAACATTTAACTTTTTACGATCTCTGAAGATGTTTTAATCTCGCATGATTTTGAATATACCGAGGTGCATAAATCTATAGGAATGTCCCTTATATAGAGATATGCGAATTTGTGTCCTTGTACAAAATTATACGCACATATTTCCACCGCTAATTTAGATTTTACTGCGAATTTATGCATTCCAAACAATAATACAGGAACAATGAACACCATGATATAGTTGAGAGATAATTTGATTAAAAGGAGACATTTTGTTTTTAATTCAAAAATAACTTAATTTTTTATTTAAGATTATTTTTATGAAATCAAACAGATTCAAAACAACAACATTTGAAGTGAATGGTATGAAACCCTAAAATGACCAACAACAATTTGACAGCTGACAGTTAGGCTTCGTAAAAATGGAGCATTATAAGATATGTCATAGTACGTTTATGAAAAGAAAGACTCGGTGTAAGAGTTTAATAAAAGTACACCTACTGTAAATAACAAGTCGCGTATTACTTATGTAGGTAGGTACATACTTATGTGGATTGCTATTTGGGGGCTGTCAATTTTAAAGATGTCATCGTTTGCCATTTGAGAAGTTTAAACTATGCCATTACTAAAAATGGAACGATACAATTAAATTAAAGTTCACTACGAAAATGAGGAACATTTTGCAGTCATAGTTCGCAAAACTAAAGCACTTTTTAATCGTGTCGTGAAGAACCTTTTTCGGTATACTTCGGTACCTTCGAGGTATAGTGAAACTGTTGGTCAAATTTCAGCTGTTAGGACATATTGCTGCCGAAAACCCAAGTTTGTCGATTCCTTGTAGACCTTTAGGCATTCCACGAACGGCTTTACATTGTATTTTGTATACAGACTTAGTCGTTAAGTCTTTTTGAGTTTGGTTAGCATATAAGAACTCAAGCCAGATGAGCCAGGATTCATCAAAATGATCTGGAAAATCATCTATAGTGATGAGACCTATTTTTGTATTTTCAGTTCCACATCAGGCCACGCTGGTACATAAATATAGTTGTCTCATTGGGACTCGGAAAATCCAAGAATAATTGTTGAAAAGCTCTTCATCCTTAATGTGTCAGTGTTTGGTGCGGTTTGATTGGGTCTTATTCGAAAATAAACTGATCAGTTAAGTGGAATTTGTGAAGTTATCGAGGAAATAGAAATGTGCAAATGTATGGAAAATTAAATAGAAAACCTTCCCCTTTATACAATGAAACAAGCATTTATGGATTTCTTTAAAATGTTTATTTTTGGAAAGCCTTATTAGTTTCAAATAAATCTCGGCTATGATGCAAAATAATGTTTCAATAGATGACACACTCCTCCCAGCTTTGGGAATGAGATTTTCTATGGACTCAAATCAATTTTAGACATCCCCATTTCCCAAGAGGTATATAAGTTTGTGAATGTGACCGATTCTAAGCTTCCAACATGGTCTTAAAATCAAACATGTCAAGCTTCCAGCAAATGAAAGGTCCTCAAGTTAATTCTTAAACCAATAAAACGTTTATGTCAAAGAAGAAGAAATTTGCCTTTTAGTTTTAAAATGTCCTTTTTGCAATAACTGAATTTATTTGTATTTTACATATTTATAAAAGATAGGTATTATGCATACAAATACGTAGTTAAAGTTAGAAGAGTAAAATTGACTGTAACATCAACTGAAAATCTATCGACAGGGCATATAGAAATTCTCTTCTTATTCCTGAGTGAAAAGAAAAAGTATATTATAATAATTGAAATTCAAGACCCATTCGATTCTCAAGGAACTTATCGCACGTGTACGGTGTAGCGTAGCAGCTAGTCTATTGTTTTAAATAAGCAAAGCATGTTCTCTTCGTCTTCGTACACAAGAAACCACATACGACCATATACGAGTACTTGTATGTCTTCCCTAAAAATCTAACAATAAATGTTCTAGAAAAGATTTCTCCCTTCTTCCGAAATTTCCTATAAAAGGATGTTTGAATTCGCATAAGAAAATATATACGAGTATATATAAATTTACAATTGGATTTGTGAATGCCAAAATCTACCATGCATGCATCTTCAACAAATTTACGTTCATGATTGAGATGTACTACACAACACACGCACACATACTCGTACATATTATATTATTTGCTTAAAAAAGGACAATTGAAAAGCATTATAGCAAAATTGAATTTGTTACAAGTCAATTTTTGTTAAGCTTGCAGGAAGAAAGTCCTCGTAGCTTCAACATCATTTTGCATAGTTTTTCTTCTTTTTTTTCATATTTTCTTGGCAAAGATACGAGTAGCTATGTTTATACATACTCGTATGTACATAGATAGACATACGAAGTTTCAACTGGGGTCCTTATGCTTTCGAAAATATTAGGCAAATGATAAGGAAACATTCAACATCGTATGTCATCGTATAAAGGATGTACATATGTATATAATGTACCCTTACCCAAATATGTATGTATGTCGAGTTTCAATTGTTATGGCAAAGCAAACATGAAATAAGCCCAAGATGCCGAAGAAAAAAAGAAAAAAAAAAAAAAAAAAACGAGAAAAATGTCCTCGTGGATCCTTACGTGTAGATTTTTGGCAAAGATTTACAAATAATTGAATTTCTTCGTTGAGTTCGTTTCGACAGAACCATCCGCCAGCTGGTGGCAATGAATATCTTCGTTTTATATTGTGCTAGATTATTGCGCAAAATTTGCATAGCAAGTAAGCATCTTTGTATCTATCTAATAAAATGTAATCAGTAGCGGATTAATGTGATTAACACGCGTAGTTACTTTTTAACTTTGGGCTTGATATTTAAAATATTTTATTTTAAAATAATTTTACATCTTTTTGCGTGTATATTTAAGTTGAAAAGGTATCAAATGAAATAAAAGGTTTTATCCTGATTCGTGAAAGTATAATGCATTGATTTCTACTCTCGAATTTTTGTTTTGTTTTTGAGAATAAATGGGACAGTAAACATGAGTCACAAAAGAACAAGAGAAGAACAAAAAATAAAAACATCAAAAGGAACAAAAATATCAAACGATTCATTGATCTTTAAAAAAACAACGCCCTTTTCGCCTCAAGAATCAAAAACGTGTGTGTTTTTATATCGGGCCAATAAACATGAAACACATTGAAAATCAAAAATGGTTACAAAATATGAGTTTTACAATTCTTGGATTATTTTCTTCGAGGTCGAAAGAAATTGAAGCACCGGGGCTTGGAATATCCGCACCCGAAGCCAATGCAAATGCATCCACAGAGAGTTACAGTTTGGCACGGATTGAACAGTGGTGGCATCATTAGACCATTATTCTTCCAAAATGAGGCTTGTTTCGTTGAACGGTGAGTGTTACATATAGGCATCTCAAATAAGTCTGTTTTTTTAAATGGAACTGAAGGAAGGAAGGATGGTAATTCTAGATACTAGACAGCATATGTCACAATCGAGATTTTGAGTATCAAGAATCCGAAATCGTGTTATCAGCCCTCTTGACTACGAAGCCACTGTTTGACCCCTCTGGATTTCTTTTTATTATGAAGGAGTAATGTTATGCCAACAATTCGGAAATAATTCAAACACTTGAATTTCTTGTAAACCGTCCAGTTACAGCTTGAAACCATCAAAAAGGTCTTGGAAAAATGGATTGATAGGGTGCGCTACTTTGAAGTCAGTCTAGGCAGTTACTTGAATTGCCAAAACTAATAGCTCTTATACTAAAGCCATAAAATATGGATAAAATTTATTAACTTTATTTATTTTTTAATATTTAATTGATTAACATCCTATAAGGAATTATTTTGAAATTATTATTGACTGACAAAATGCTAAAAATCAACTTTCACTGATGCATTGTTATTTAAAAAGAGTAAAAATGTGGAACCGAGAAGAGTTTGACATTTTGCTTAAATTTTGACAAAGCATTGACTACATGACGCCATTTAAGGCCCAAAGTTTCAATCTGCTACTGTTATTTTAATGTGTGACTTCAAGTTGTTGAATTAATTTGTCCAAGAAGAGAAAAAGACAAACCCTTCATGCATATCGAAACTATTGGTCGTGGATCATTGTTATAAGTCTACCCAAGTGTTGATAAATATTAAGAAGAGTAGGTTTATGTATCTATCTCAAGGATTTGCCAAATAAACGACTATACATACCTACTTTACCTATTCTATGCATATGTACATTATAGGATTATATTGTTCCTTAAAAGAACAATGTTATGTTTAGTTCATCCAAGCATATGACGTTGCGTCGTCGTTGTTGATGTTGGTTTTGGTGTAGATGTGTGGGATGTGGTAACTAATATCTTAGCAAAACATTTCACCATCACCGCATCGCGTCACCATCCGATCCCTGCTCTGCGTAGGTATGCAAATTTGAAAATTGAATTGATAATGCTTTCAATCGGATAAAATGGGATTGGCATATACGATTTAAACAAGGTTTTAAGAACGGAGTGACAGAATCAGCTTTAATACTCGAATATAAATGACAAAGGAACTCGAAAGATGTTCTTTTTTTTCGTTGTCGGAAGTTATGAGGTAGGTATAAAATATTTGCAGATTAAAATTTAAAATGACAGTACATCTGCAATTCAAGTAAGAAGCAAAAGTTAAAGCTGAAAAACTATGCACTTTTGGTATCAATATATTTATCAGCCCGAAAAGTGCAACGAATATAAAATAGCCGCCGCCTCTTTTGTGAAAAAGCCATGCTCGTAAAAAATTTGCAATTAACAAAATTTCATAAAGATAGGTATGTCTCCTAAATATTGGATCGAGTTGTGACCATTCAGATAGATTCTAACTGAACAATTTTTACTTCAAAGTCATATTTAATTTAGCTACGAATTTTGAAAAAAAAATGTTCGCCTTCGAAAGAATGGAGGCTATTTAGAATATTGTGTAGCCCCAATGGTCCAACATCCTCCTAGCATTATGATTTGGAGCTGCATTACGGAGTAAGGGCATGGTTCTAGTTATTTCGTTGAAGGCACAATACGAAATAGATTTATGTATTAAACTTTTTAAGGTATTAGGACGCATCAAAACTCAACGATTTATCTCAAGACCATAACCTCATTAAGAATTGTTAGAGCGCTTTGGAGTAAAAAAACTCAAAGAAAGTAAATTAAAAATTCGGTTTTGTTTTTAAGTATTCCTCTTGGAATATAGACAGTTTAAAAAACACCTGGTGGACACACCAAATACTAAGCAAAGAGAAAATGATTTGGAATATATTTATAATAGCTTGCTTTAAAAAAATTGAACTTCAAATAAAAACTACAAAACTTTTTGACTTTCTAGGATCTAATATAAAAAATTGGTTCGAATTTCCATCTTTTATAGTTATGTTTTCGGTGTTTGTAATGCATGCTTTCAAATCAAAAAGTAATCGACTCAGAAAAATGCTGTGTTTAATTTATTCTTACGTCTGCCTTAATGAGTCATTTCAACGATAACAATCCGAGGTAATTTTACTCGATTACAAGTAAATTGCACTTGCTTAATTATGTTAATAATATTATTATAAATAATAATTTAAAATGCACAATACTGAATCGGAATATTTTATCTTAAAATGCTACACCACCAATAATGAACTGTCAAAATTTAAAATATTCACACAATATCCTGGTTTTTTGTTTACAATATAAAGTGCACTGATGACTATTGCGTTATACACAATTTATCATATTACTTACATGATAAACAATCAATATTGCAAAATGGTAATCAAGTTTAGTTTTCAGAAAATAAAAAAATTATATATGTACCTACCTACGTGATAAGCTTTGAGTTACATAACTTCGTTTACGTGAGACGACTAAAAATTAAAAAAAAAAAACTATGTGTCACACAATAAAACTCAGGGATATAAAAATTGTATTACATAATCTGGGAAAAATTTAAATGAAAACGCTTCTCGTATGCTCCGGTCGGTAAATTTGAATCCAATTTCATTAGATTTCAACATCAATAATAATCTATAAGACCCCGCTCATAGTTATAACTTATAAATTTAGACTCAAGTTAGTTATAGCTGGAATTAAGCTGAATAAATGGGATTGAAAATTGAAACCCCACTAAAATTTAAAATTTAACCAACCCTTAACTGTCTTGTCAGTTGGGACATTGTTATTCTTTTTGAGAGTGGACTTAATTTTACTGAGGACTTGGCCTTGTTTAAGTTTTAGTGGGGCACCTTATAAAGTGGATTTTATTGGCGATAATTAAACTCCCTCTTCCCAAAAATGTTTTTTCTAAATATTGCTGAACTGTTTCGGACATCAACATAACTTACGAAAATGTTCTTTTACACAAAAACTGAATGCAAATAATCAAAGGTTAGCATAATAAATCGGTGTTAAAGTGGATACAGAAAATTGTTATTGAAAAGGCACTTTATTCAAAAACTTGTACTTTTTCCATTCTCAAACATACTTCGCTCTAAAATTATGTCTCAAAAGTTTCCAAGTACCCAATTTATGACATGAAGAACTACACACATACACAGCCACACATAATAATAAGTACTTCATAAAACTACTTCCATGGCTATAAAGTGAACAAGACACCTATAAGTAGGTATAGTGTAAAGCCTGATGAAGATATCCCTTGTTGAACATCAGAAATGCATTAGCCTGCGGATGTTCTATGATTGTATGTCGCATACTTCTTTCTCATTCCCATTCTCTCTTTCTCTTTATCTTTCTTTACTTCTTCTCCCTATGTGTGTATAACAACAATTTTCTATAAATTTTATTCATTATTTTCATACTCTCTAAGCCCCACAGTCATACCGTAAAAGGTAATTTGCACATTTTTGTGTGGCAAGTGGCAAGACAACAAAAATTATGTGTCTGTTCGTTTTGTTTCCATTTTAGTGTATCTGTATAGTCGTAGAATAAGCTTCAAGGCTTTTGATGTAGATAGAGTATAAAGCATATCGATAAAGAAGACATCCCTGATGGGCATCAGGATATTTCCTTAAGAGGGTTTTTAATAAAGCACTTATGATAAGAGAAAGTAGATAAAACAAGAATGCAGTTGTTCTTTGACGCAACAAATTTCATAAGACATACGAGTACTTGTATAAAATCCATCGTTTTTGAGTGACATCAGTTTGTACCTGGGGGTAGAGGTGAGTACACCTAGAATCGGGATTGGTTTTTCTAGCCACTGGCTTTATATGTTAGTTCTTATTAATATAGCATAAGAGTGTACATAAACACTATTGCAATAGCCGTATTTCATTGGTACCTAATCTTTATCTATAGCAGTAATATAAGTTCCAAAAAAACATTCACTTTTTAATTCACTCTTAATTTAATCCTCTAAAATTGGTTTCCCTGCCTTACTTGTCAAAATGTCAAAATTTCAAAAAATGTTTCACTAAGAAAAAATTAAATAAATAACGAAACAAAAGACCTAAAAGTACTTAATCCTTTCATTAATTCTTCTTATAATTATGGGTTTCTTAAAACACCAGTACTACATTTTTTGTATTACGAGTAGTTTCTGAGATCGGGTTGAAAAATTCTAGAAAATGCAGGTCGAATGGCTTAAGGGCCATCTATAAAAGACTTAACCGAGCTTAAGCTATAATGTCAAAACTGAACGAAAAGTTTCCGAAAGTTGTCGTTAAAACATTAATGGATTCTGGCTACTTAAGCAAATGATCTTTAATCTTTGATAAGAGCTAACGTCACAAGCAAAACTGACAAGGGACAGAAATTATTAGTAAGAGACAACAACATGTAAACATGCGTTGAGTTGAAATGCCTCTCAAATTTGACATTAACGTAAGTTCGAGCCAATCCAAGGGCTCTTGTTTAAGTTAGCGAAATTTAACGAAACTGAGTAGAACGTTTATTATGGTAAGTTATATAGTGATATGTATATAACAGTGTGTTGGCACGCTTAATTTAGTTTGTAAAGTTGCTTTCCACAACTTAAAGTTACTTTTTGAAGCAAAGCTCGGTTCAATTCCATTGGCTTATATCGAAGAGGGTAAGCTATACAACTAAGTTTCCGGAAACTTTAAGGGCCAATTGCATAATTGTGGTAACATATTTTCATCACGTATATACAAGAAATATCAACAAACACACCTTCAAGTCTGCAAAAATGTATATATTTTTTGCGCACTTAACTGCCTCAAACATTTTACTAACCAAAAAAACGGATCATATAAACAGTAGCTATAAAAATAATAATTTTAGTTAAGGGGGTTATAATTCCATTAGTTATTTCATATCCTTGAAATTTTCCCAAGTGGGTCAAAAGTCCATGATTCGTGGACCGAATGAACCTTAAATCTCAAAAAGTGAACAATGTCCATCAACAGATAAAAGTGCAAATGAGCTGGAAGTACATATTTTTTAGTTCCTGGCCAAATTAATATAAATAAACGTCTTAACTTATTAATAATTTTCCAAATATTAATAATGTCAAATTTCTTTTCAAACATTTAAACATAAATATGGAAAATATTGAATAAATAAGAATTCAAATTCTTCACTTGTAATTAACGATTAATTAAAGGCAAATTATTCACTTCACCTCTTTTAAATCGGTGAATGTTATCTATTATTCATTTACTCAGATCTCATGATGATGTTGTTTGTTTAAACATTCCTAATAGTTAAAAGTTAAATTCAAAACAATATCAAAAGAAGTTGAACTTCATAATTAATTATACGAGTATCTAACACTTTCCTATCAAACTGTATACACTTACACTTAACTTGATTGTGTTGCATAATCGTTGAACTAAACAAAATTATCACATGTGGCACATAAACACAAGTGCACTATGCACTTATGCATAGAAATATATTCGAGTGAAATGAAGCTTCTCCATGACATGGTTCTGATTCCCGACCAACAACGGACGAACAATTGCACCAAATGCAGGAAGAGGTACCTATGCTCTTTATCGAATTTAATGCCGTTGAAGGCAAAATGTTGCGATATAAAATAAAACAGGTCCGGATCAATGCAAATGTTTGGGGGGGGGGGGTTAGTAATGGTCCATCGATGAATGTAAAAAATGCCTTCTCTTTAAATAATGTTTAATGTTTCACTGCATCTTGCAAAGCGTGAAAGTACAGTTATTTTTTTTTATAAATTGGTCTTGAGCTGTGAGTATTGCTTTCACTATAAATTTCCTGGCTCAGTGGCAAGAACTTTCCGCAGTTTTTTGTTACACTTTTCGTCTTTGACATTTTCCAATATTTGTTCCTGAACTTATGTTTATAGTGTTGTTTCTTAAAAATGTGTGCATCTTATGCTTGGAGAATATATTTCATCAAAAGACATTAATCTAACTGAATATCGCCACTATTCGTTTTGAATCACTTATGAAAACAGGATGATCTGTAAAATACGACTGCTTGTAAAACTGCTAAAGATCTTTTATTATGTTGTTGAATTTTAATGAGAGTCCTAAAGGTCAAGACATTAGGATTTATAATCTCAAAAGCAGCCCTAAAACCTTTTTGTTTCTGGCTTAAAAACGATTTAACAAGTTCAGTCAAAGTGAAAATATGACCAACTGTTGGAAATATTTTCCCGAAATCCAGTAAGTATAGCGAAAATTAAGTGAAACTTATCTTTTTGGTCAGTTTATCCCGTTCGAAAGTGTTATTTGCCTCTGAGGTATAAAAATGTCTTAAAAATTGCCTGAATCAATCATCAAACTATTTTATACTCCCCCCGCCCTCTACGCGCTTGAACACAAAGTCAAATGACATTTAGTTCACTACACAGTTACAAATTGACCGAGAAACCGGACACCACTATACGTAGCACAAATGGACATGATGCGGTTTCTATGAATCCATGACACCGTCCAAAAATGTATATTTCTTTAGAGACACAAGACTAAACTCGATTTGGCATCGTCAGTGTCTGACTAAAAGCTCAATATAAAGTCCTTGTTATCGTTGTGTTGCATACTGCACAGTGACAGTGTGCATTGTGCATGCGACCAACCGAAGCTGATGTATAGCATGACATTACGTAGTAATTATTTGCTGTTGGACAAGTGCTCTAAGTCCAGAGGATATGATATCCCTTCTATGCTGGATGGAATAATAGGTGATGAATGAACACGAGATGACTTTTGGATCAGTATATAGGAAACAGTTTCCAGGAACAAACAATCATTGTCTTGTCTATATTCAGTGTGGTATCAGTTAGGAACTTTGATGACAGTGAATACGGCTGCAAGCAGTTCTCGGTAATATATGTACATTCAGCTGGACTTGTCCTTAACATTTTCCATTATATTAAAAGAAAAAATTCAAACGAAAGTAGGCACATAATTCTGGAGCTAAAATTTAAGATAGCCTAAACACCAAAATTTTTATTGAAACTTTTAGAGAAGGAAATTCAAAACAAAAAGAATGATCAAAAACTGTTAGCTGGTAACTGACCAAGTATAAGTTTCGAAATAAAATCAATTAATACTAAAAACCATTTAAAATCTCAACTGCTTTTTATTGGTTTTGTTTAATAAAATAAAACTGAAAAAATTAGCTTCTTAAAAATTAATTGGTTTTTCAATGTAAAATCTTTTCTCTTACACGTGAAACCCTGTAACGGAATTTACTACCGAAATCTGCTATCCGGTTCGATATCGATTCTTTTGATTCACTTAGATTTTTCATTTAATAAACCTGAAATACTCAGTTTTCCTACGTGAAAAATAAACGAAATGATGTTTGCTGATAGCAAATTTTTAAGTATTGTTTTGAGAACATTTTAAAGAAGTAAGCGTAAAAGAGCTTTAACGAACCGACACACGGGTAGCTCTTATTCTTTGAAGCTGGAAAACTTCATTTTTAGCAACTGATTGATACAATGTTTAATCTACGGTTTATAAAATTTAAGCGGTTTCACTTAATCCATTTTGAAAAATTCAATGTTTCTCAATCAATTTAAATACAAATGACGGTAAGTTTTGATATTGAATTACAAGAACATCAAACAGTCGTGCTAAATATTTATCATAATTTTTCTAATGTTTCTTATAAACATTGAGAAATCCTGAAACGAAGAGTAAAACATTGTATAAAGTGGAGTAAACATATTAGACTTTAATTTTTGTGTTAGTATTATTTCTCAGAATATAACATTTACATTTTTTTCGGACTTAAGAAATAATATGAACTATTATTTTTTATGGCAGTTTAACACTGCGCAAACTTGTGTTTTTTTTTTTTTAATCCTGGTCTTAATAAATGCAATAAGTGAGTAAATTTCTAAACACAATATTTTGCAAATGAAAAGAAAAAAAAAAAAAAAACAAATTGAAATTTAAGTGGAGTGCGTAAGATATTTTTGACATTTACACAAATAATTTCCTCTTTGCAAATGGGCGTTTGGTGAAATGAAAGTTGCAAAGTTAAATTAAAAAGTTGAGAAGTGCAGAGTTGTTGGTGCAATAGGAACTCCTTTTGAATTTAGGACCTGTTTACTTAGCATAATTTTCGGAAGTTTTGGATTTAATTTGGCCAATAATTAAGCAGTTTTTCTTCTTCTTTTTTAAGAAATAAAAATGGGATGCCTTTTTAGTTATTGCTTCTTAACTTTTCTCATTTTCAATATTTATGTACCTTCAAATGTATCTTCCTACGAGCATTCTGTTGGTAGGCGTAAAGTGTGTTGAGTGTCTATTTCATATCGCATTATCAACCCCTTATCATATAGATTATAAAAAGCCAATGCCAACGTAATACCAAATTATCATAATGGATTCTGGCCTTAAATTTCCTTATTACCCAATTTGTTTCGAACACTAAAATGAGAACGCTTATCACAATAATTAGGAAAACTAAATTTCCACCATGGAATTTCAAAATTGATATTAATACTAAGTCAGGAATATAAACGTACAATTGTTTTATTCATAATTATAATATTATAAACCATCCATGAGTAATTTGAACAATTTTTTGGTTGTGATGTTACATTTTAAAATATGACGGTGTTATATTTTTGTAATATGAATGATGGTTATATGAAAATTGATGCACATTTATGTGGCTACCAATTCAAAAAATACAATTAATCCATACTCGTAAATCACTGCATCAGGTACGAATAGGTGTAAACTCTGCACTGAGATAAAGCAATTATTTTTCTTTTTACTTGTCAAATACTATAAAATTAAAAAGTTTTCTTTTAAAATAAACATATCTTTTTTTCAAACACAATTAATATTAGTTATATGGAAGTATTTGATACTTCCTGTGATGAATCTACAAGTTATTTTTTTTTTCATCGTTTTAAAATTTATTAAAAACGACAGTTTAAAAAATCAAGATAAATATTGCATATTTTTATTTAACTTCGCAAAAGTAGATGGCTTTTAGTATTCAATTTTTCGGTTCTCAAAAATCCTGATGAGCTGAGAATTGTGTTGACATTGACAAAAAACCCTAACGTTCCGTTCCGTGTGAACATTTTAAATAAGTTGTAGATAACTTTAAACGTAGTTGTTTTCGTTTACTCCTTTCAAAGTCATTTACCTTATTTTAAAAATTTGTAACAATCTGTTCAAAATAAAATATCTGACAAAAAGATAGGATTGACTTAGAGCAACCCTAAGTTCCAAAAATGCTTGAGGTTCAACAAAGAAACTCAAGCAAGAAATTTGAAAACTGGAAAATACTACAGTCCATCGATTTTATTCAAAAATCAAGACTATCATTTTTCGTTTCCTTTTTCTCAGTGTACATTTCTTTAACGAACGGAAACAAAACCATATAGCAGCATCCTGCAAACGGTATTGCTCGTTTCGCAGTTTCCACAGGAGTCGTCTAGCAGCAGACCCATTGTTATGAAATCGGAGTAAATTAAATCATAAAAGTGCACGAAAAAAAAGTTTCCAAAATCTCCCACCATCATCATCATTCGGGTTCAGTAGCGCATATCCTGTAACAACGAATTTTCCTACATTCATATGTGCGAGTGTGTAGTGTATGGAATCCCCGATAAACGGTTCTGTTAGGGGACTGGTATGGGTATCAGATCTATTCAGAGCTAAAACGGATGTCTTCATCCGGTCATGATGAAATCTTCCATGGCTTTTCCTATAAAATAAATAACAAAATGTGCTGTGTATGTGCGTTTGGATTATGATTGTTGGAAGCGGACGCAAACGCGGACGGACAATGTTTTAGGATATGCATCTCAACATAGAAGCTATTCGAATACATATACAATGGATGGAAATGGGATCGAAGTTTCGGAAGATTTCTAATCGAATTGTTACCCGTTTGAGTATCAACCAAGGGTACTGAAATTCAGGCTGTATAGATTCAATGGCGGACGTATTACGCAGGAGAATGGAGCTGAACCGCAACTGCAACTCCCCACAAAGTCACAAAGTGCTTGGCTGTGTTGCAGGATTGGGTTTTAGGTTTCGGTTCAGAGTGTAACTCCCAATGAATATTTTTCTAATAACAATATTAAATTTTAGCTGTGAATAAGTTTCCTCAAACTTATTACATGGATACTAAGTTAAATTTCCCGTTTTATGAGATTCTTTAGAAGAGAGCTCGGTTTCTGTGGCTTTTAATTGTGCTTTCGGTTTGGGAAACTACTAGAAAGTAAGTGCATAAATATGATCTTTAAAATCTTAAATTTGTCCCTGAGAGGAAGACTTAAGATTCTACTGAAAGACTACAAAATGAGCGATAGAATTTTAAAAAGTTAAGTAATGAAACTGGTTTGCAGTTTTAAGAAATTGAGGTTTTTGGGACAGTTAAGTGACCTGAACTCCTGAAGAATCGAACACGTGTATGGCGCTTTTGAAAATCATCAGAATATTTGACTCTGCAGACTACAGTGTTGACGAAAACCCATGGTTTGTCCATTTTTTAAATTAGGCAGACTTAAATCTGAAGATTTTTGAAATTCAGTTAACACTTGATTTCGAAATTGAAATAAGGCCGTTGCAACTATTTCGGTGAATGATTTTTGAGGATTGAATTGGAAGGTATTGATATAGACAACGACGATTAATTGCAACAACGCACGGGGCGCTACGTGCCACACAAACAACGAAACAATCAAATTTTGCCAAGAACAGTTTGTTTATCGTTTTATTTCTCGAAGATGTGATCGTAATTGGCCTCCTAGATCTAACACCTGTAGACTTTTATATTTGGGGCCACGTGAAAGATGAAATATATGTCAAAAGTCCACCAGCGCCGGCATTATTGGGCCATATTTCTTCAAAGATGATGCGAATCGCAGCGTTACTGTCAATGGTGAACGCTACCGAGCGATGATAACAAACTTTTTTTTGCCCGAAATGGAAGTTCTTGACTTGCATGATATGTGATTTCAACAAGACGGTGCCACATGTCACACAGCACGCGAAACAATGGCGCAATTGCGAGGCGAGTTTGGTGAACAGTTAATTTCACGTTTCGGGCCGGTCAATTGGCCGCCTAGATCGTGCGATTTGACACCATTAGACTATTTTTTGTGGGGGTATGTCAAGGCTAATGTCTATAGGGACAAGCCCGCTTCGATTGATGCACTGGAAGCCAACATCCATGCATTCATTCGTGAGATACCGGCCGATATGTGTGAAAGAGTATGCCAAAATTGGACTCAGCGGATGGGCTACCTGAGACGCAGCCGCGGTCAACATTTGCATGAAATTATCTTTAAACATTAAATTGCAATGTTCAAACTATCGATTCAAATAAATATTTCATTCATTTTTTCTAATTTTTTGTGTTTTTTTTTTTTTTAAGTTCTAAACCTCTTAAAAAATCATCCATTAGTTATCGAATATTTCATAAACAAGGATTACGTGCTGCATTCTTAGCCGTCGTTGTAGCGGCCTTTGGCTATTATATCATTTTCCATTCATTCTCTTTACAAGTACATACACCTAATCAGCCCTAACACGAATTAAGATTCCCCGGATTCGGTTCTTATTTCGAGAACATTGCAGTAAATAAAAATGCCCGTAAGTAAATTGTGAGAGAAAAGAATTCCTATAAAATTGGCGATAGGACTGAATATTGGTTTCTTTTGAGAATTCTTGATAGTAGGCTTAAAATTAAAATTATATATTTTACCAGTCGAACTCTAAACTTCCTCTCACCATCACCAGTATTCAGTTTGTTCATATTTCAAATGAAATTAGAAAACAAAACTGTTTAAATTAAACACAAAATAAATTCATTAGTCTTCATAAATATGTTTACGAAATTAATTACCCATGCAAGTTTCAATTATCAAACAATGTCGGAAATTTTTAGTCGAACCTTATAATTCGCGTAGCATGAGATGTTTCCCCTAAATGTGAATTGTGTTTCGCGAATGACTGGGGTCGAATTTTTGATTTTGGGGTTGAAAACTTTCTAAAGTATATGAAAAGTTTTCCGCGACATTCTTTGGAGGGCGTGTACGTTTAAGACATAATTAGGTTAGGGTTGGAATGAAGAAGTCATGTTGAGGTCATTCTGAGTTTAGTCATTAAGAAGAAAGGTTTTGACACAAGAACAAGATATTTTAACATCCCAAAAGCTTGTTTAATTTTTGTTTTATTGTTTTGAATTAAACAATCTACCTTCATTATGAAATTGTGTTTTTTGGCATTATATGAACCAAAGAATAAAGCTCGGTCTTGATTCGAAGATTCAAAGGTACTATAGGCTACACACAAAAACTATGATAATATGCCAATGTGAATTCCAAACGCCTTTGTAATGCTCTTGACTATATAGCAAAAACTTCACTAATTGTTTATTTTGTTCAACAAGCCTTATTTCCTCCCTCTCTGAAGCAGTTTTAACATTTCCTTTCTAGACTCTCAGAAGTTTTGTATTCTTCCATAAATTAAGTATGTACTCGTATTTATAAACTTTTCAAGAAATTCTATGTCTAGCTAGCTTGGTTAAGAAGTAAAATTGGACGTATTTTTTTTTCTTTTGAAATTTTAGTCTAGAAAATTATTCCTTTCTTTGATGACATATAATATTGTGGGGTGCATAGCATAGTATTGTGTTCTTCACTGCATTATTTGAGTTTGTTTTTGTAGATACTTTAAATGTGAGCATGGACTTGTTGTGTCCTTTGATTTCTCAAACAAAAAAGGAGTCTGGCTGGAGTTTTCTTGCTCGAGAGAAAAGTTTAAATACATACATATACCATGGGGATGATTTACTGTTTGGTAAATACGAACTATGTTTTTATTAGATATTTCTGGTACTGAATGAAAGGAAGGAAAAATGAGAATTAGAAATGATACACTTGTAACATTAAAAAAAAAGGTTTACTAGAAGTGTTTCGAAAAGTGACCGTCCTCAAAAAACTTCATTGAACTTAATTATTAAGAAGTTATATCTAATAATTTACTATTTAAAAATAAAACTACATATACATATAAGTATCTATGCCACAAGGCTATGTACATTGTACAATGTACATTGCACACTTTTGGCTATTCAAATAATATCGGGTGATTCATGGTGAGATTTAATTTTCAATAGGCTTTTTTAACATAAAAAATGTTCATTGATGAAGACCGTTTCTGGCTTAATGAACACATTAATAAAAAAAAATCCATTTTTTGGGTCTGGTTTCAACAAGAGGGCGCTGCGAGTTACACAGCGCGTGAAACACAGGACTTGTTGAGAAATCATTCTTTTTGTACTTATAGACAAACACTATTTTACACTATGTATTTTTCTTATGGATTCTGTGGTCATTATTGTCCCCTTCTGAATTTGAATTAAGTGCGTCTCCATTTGAAAATATATACTCTTCACTTTATTTTTTAGATTACTGCATCCAGAGGGCGCAAGTGTAGCTAACCAAAAGTCACACAAGTTAATGCTAAACTATCTATAAATGTTTACTAAAATCAAGCCCACAATGTCTGAAAATTTCAAAGGAAACCAATATCTACTCGTAGCTCACAGAGTTGAAACGAAAAAAAGTTTAAATGAATTTAAAGTTTGACAGAATTCCTTGTAAATAAAATATCGATAAAAAAAGATAAATGATAAAATGTGTGTCAACAGACAGAGGCATTCAAAAAAAAAAAAAAAAAAAAAAAAACACTTCCAACAGAGTGAACAGTGCTACATCGCAACACTCCTTATGGGGTCAAATGGAAATTTATGGTACAAGATTTAATTCAAAAGCTCAAGGACTTCATTACTTCGGAAAAAACACATATTGCTATATTATTATTGCGTTAACTCGGAGTCACGATTCAAAAACCATTAGTATCTACAGTATCAGAAGTATCTAACCTTCAAAAATCAAGTTAAAAGAACGCTATAAATCTTTTTACTAAAAAAAAGCCTGACAAAGAAAATGTTTTTATTTATTGAAATTGAAATTGAAATACACGGCCAAAGTTTAACAACGCAACGGTTATCGAAGAAGGAAAGCTCCTTTTATTATTTCCCTACAAAGTTCTCAAATCCTATACCAGAGGAAACATTTTAATAAAAATAACAAATCAAACAACTCAATGAGAGTTAATTTATTATCTAAGAAACGCAAATTTTGCAAAGAGTAAAGAACAAAGTTCAAGTCGAAGTCATAATAAGTAGAAGGTAATCAATCTTAGTTGTACGATACAAGTAAAGCAAAAGTTCATTTTTCAAAGATTCACATCACGAATCTATACCGCAAATTTTAATAAATTATTATTATTCTTATTTACTTCGACTTAGAAATTTTACAGGTAGGTATCCTACTTCAGTACTTTGTGTTTCAAAGAAAAAATCAAGTATCCAAATCCAACTCTTCAAACAGAATGATTCCAGTTTTTAAATTTCCTTTGAAATATTAAAAAAATACGATAACCAAACAGTTGGGTCCAAATCCTTGAATCCAGAATCCACACCACATGAATTATGAATGACTTCCAAAAATGATAACCCCCCCACCAATACTATACTCGTAAATGATGAAATTTTCTAAAAAAAATTCACCCCAAAAAAATAAGTATAATGCATGTGTCTACTTCCCCCCGCACACACGGACACGACCCTGTATTTTTTAAATTTTGATTTAACATTCATTGGAGGGCAAAACGAAGATGAATGACTATGAATTATGATGAAAAAATTTGAGATACTTATATGAATGAGGTGTTTTGTATGATAAAACTTGAAGACTAAGACTCTTGAAAATGATAAAACCTCTGCGTTATGGGTTCGTACTCGTACTTTCATTGGGGACTGACAGTTGTGTATGTGGTTGTGTGATGTAACGTTTTTCCCAACTCTCACTGAGTTTTGATTTATTCCCCCAGAATAAATTGTTTGCACTTGTTCTTGAAAAAAATAGAAAAAATATCTGACGCATAATCTCGCCTCTCTCCGATTATGACGACGACGAGGTAAGGGCAACTAACAAATTGTTATTGCCCTTAAGTGCTTGGGCTGCCATAACCAGTTCGGCAGTGAAATGTGTACAGAATTAGACAGCTCAAAACGCTCTGTCTGGTTCCATTATAGCATCCCAAAAGTTCACACTTTATGGGAATACGCATTTACAATTACATACGTAGAATAACGTTCCTCCTCTTAGTCGAAACCTTAGAGGTAGAATGCAGCATTTCATCAGAGGCGCGTCACGTCGTCGTCGTTGGCGGCGGAGCGCGGCGAACGGAGGATGAATGTTACTTGTTTTAACAGAGGTGTTTTCACGCTTCGGGATACAAAAACGAAAGCAAAGCAATTAGGTCTCGAATGCTGCCACCGCGCCGCCCGTCGCTGACGCTAGAACTCCCGCCACCGTTGATCTATATCTCGTGGATGATGAGAGATACACGAGGCTGGTGAAAAGTTATCTGTTTATTTCAAAAGTTCAAAACCAATCAATGGAACGGAAAAGCAGCACATTTTGGCCGCGCTCCATACCAACACCAAAACCAGCTCCAGCACTGAGTGTTATGCTTTCTGATGGCTTAAAAACAACACAGCAACTGACATTCATGCGGATTATGGAGAGTGTTTCGTATGCACTACAATTGAGTTGCTCTGATCCATGCAAATTGGTGAGGATGAGGAGTTCGAGTTCGGTAGATGCTTTTTATCCATGAAACCCCTAGCCGGCCGGCCGCCGCTGCCGACGACAAGTGATTCGAAATTCGTATAACTACTACATACATAGATATAGAGATGTGTCTGCATTTCATATAAATTAAAAATAAAGAGTTTTCACTGGCGATGGCAGCAGTACAGAGCGGTACAGCATCAGTTGTAAAAAGGTCCCTGAGAATAATTTTGCCGGTCATTTGTTTATTCCGATGGCAAAGTATTGTGCAGAAAAAGTTTGACGAAATTGAATTTTTGTACAAATACAGACTTTTAACACGGTCCCTCAATAAAACGACTTTTGCTCGCTTTAAGTTTGAACTGAATGTTGCATGCTACTTACAGAAATTTGTTGACGTGTTTAACAGTCTTTTTTTGATAAATTTGTTAAAATATGGTTGTCATATTATTTTGGATGACGAACATACCTGAAAATAAAAGGAAAAAGCAGGTGAGTTGGAGATTTTATTTAAAGTCGCAAGCACATTCTTCACATTCTTCACTTTTGTGGAAGTGTGAACTAATGTTACTTTCATTACATTCAAAATTCAAAATTTTATTCCTAAAAACGATTTTTCAAAAAGTTTTTGGATTATATGCAAATTTTACAGTAAATAAAGAACTAAACAAATGCAGTCTGGCTAAGTGGGCGTTGAGTAATTTAAATCTCAAAAATTCTTATGTAAGAAAAACCCTAAGCAAAATACATAGGTCTGCATTTCGACATACATATCTTTCGAACATATCTCATGTAGTATACTTTTGTTTTTAGAAAACCATAATTATGTATTAGCAGAATTAATAAAGTGATTTAGTAGTTGTACCTGTTTTCTTTCCTTGGGCATTCTATTTTTTCTATAACATGAAACTTTAAATTTAAAAAAAAAACATCACATCACAATCAGAAATCACAAATAAGGAAATAAATTTGGAAACATCAGATTTCTTTTTTAATTTAAAGTACTATTACTAAAGGGACAAAATTTTACCATTTTATGTAACACTTATTGTTTAACAATTTTGATAATGTTTTTTGAGTTTTTATACAATAACTTGGAAAAGATCAAAAAACAAAAAAAAAAATGATTTTTTCAATTTTTCTAATAATTGTATGTATGTGTTCTTTTTTTTAAAGCTCTGATAAATTCTGAAATGTGGAGAAAGTCAAAAAAGCTTCACAAAATCAACGAGAATTGCAGTGCATATACCTGACGTAAAGAAGTGCAATTGCTTAAATGTGTATTTGAGAAACTTTGCCGTCCATATATTGAACGGAGGTGACCAGGGATAGTTATAATCTTATTTTTTGATCAAGTATAAATATTAATATCCACATACATATTCGGAATCAACAGAATCTGACATTTCAAGTCAACTCCTGAGGCTGTGGCGTGATTTATCGATAAGTTCAGTTCAAAAGTGAAGAATTTTATAAGCTGAATTTACTATCATTACTTTTAAATAGCTGCTGCACAGAACTACATATGGCCAGTATTCACATATTGATCCAAGACTTGGGTGCTAAGCTCTTATCTTAGCGAAAGGCAGGAGGAAAGGTCAAGGAGAATTGTTGGCTATATTTATGAGAGGAAGGATGATTCCGGAGACGAAGCAGATATAGTGAAAAAATTCAGTTTGGCGAACCCCGGAGTCCTGGTCACCTTAACTCGAATGAGCGAAGTGGTCCTTTGTAGTAAATTTTATGGCAGGACTTGCTTATGCTGCTGGAAAGATAACATAGACCAGGGCACTTGGGGTGCGAATTTTTTTATCAGCGGCTCACGATCGTGATAAATGGAGAGACTTTTTGAATGAGCCAAGGGCCGAATCCTGGCTCCCGGCTGCCGAGTTGGTGATGATGACAAATTTAGTATTTTTTATGACAAAAACTTTCGTTGAAAATGTAATCAATGTCGCTAGAATTTAAAACAGTTCTTCAACAATTACCCACAATTCTAGGAAATTTTATTTAAAGTCGCCTTGTGATCGTTAATAACTTAAGTTTAACATTTAAAATTCCGTCAGACTGTTCTGACCGTCTAGTCTGTCTTACTTGTCAACGCTTTGATACTTATAAGTTGAAATTTAAATTTACCTTGACAGATGTTAATCTAACGGCGACTAACGACTTAGTCTTCTACTTCTGTGTCAATAATGACAAGTTACACATCAATTTTGGCCATAATAGTTCGCAGTTATCAGAAAGTACTTAATAACTTTTTTCTGCACAGCACTGCGAACATGATGCTAGGTGCTCGAAGTTCATGCCATACGTTTATTGTAAAAAAGTGCAACTTTAGTTTAAATGTATGCATTCTGAATTAATTAATTACGATCGATCCACAATCCACATCCTCCCTCGCTCGGTAGTTGATGGGTTGGGCATATCCAGATATACTTTTATGTAGGCACGAATACCTGTGTGTGCCTTAAATTTATTTATTTACTTATTTTTCACTATATACAATATTCATACTGTATACGGATAGATTATTATTATTGACGAAATTGGCTTCAACAAAAAAGTACTTTACCAAAATATGAATATTCATCTTCCGCGCAAGGATGGTAAAGTCAAAAAAATAAAAAAAAAACACAAAATATGGCAATATGTACATACATACCTACATATATATACATTTATTGGGTTTTAAGTTTTCATAATTCAATTGGAACTATCAGGCAGGATGATCTCTTTCAACGCTATTTAATTTACATACCTACATGTATGTAGATGTATGTATGGACTCGTGCATCCTAGAATTCTCGAAGTATACTCGTACTTTAATATCTGCTGGAGTGTTCGGGCATTCAAAATTCATTCAACATTTATGTTTACAATAATAAAAACAAAAAAAGAAAATAAGTCCAAATCGATTATTAATTCATACCCTCGGGAAACTGACTCTTGAATATGGAGTTCTTTTTTTTGAGTTTAATAATGATAATTATAATTAAATCCTTTTTGTTGATGATTGTATTATTTTTTGTTGCTTCATGAAGAGAACCTTCTGCTCTTTTTTTTTTTCTTTTTGATGAAAAACCAGAAGCACTTGTTTAATGCACGAAATGATTTTTCAGACATGAAAGAAACTTCTGATCACACATCAGGAGTGTTATTATATATGTATATGTGTGATTAAAATGTAAATTTTTACTTGTGGTAAGATTTTTCCAATAGACACTTTTCTTCAGACTTATAATTATAAGCTTATAAGCTTAATAATAACGGTAACTGATATGCAACCGTTGGAAAAATGCTTTATCAATCATTTCCTTTAAGGTGTAATGAATATCGAAATAAGGGCAGTTGTTGACGGTACCTATCTTTGAACAACCGTTTTTTCGATTTTCAATATTCTCCTCAAAGAATTCATTGATAAGTATTTAAGTGTTTACTTATAAAAACGTTTAAAAGCAGATATTAAAATTAAAACTCCTTAAAAACAGTTTTTGTTGTTAGAATAGACTTGAAAAAAAGTCAATTTTATGTCCGTAACAAATAATTATATGTTTTGTATGAACAAATCCTTCATACAAAAAGTGCTAACAAACCTTCCGTGCACAAAGTTTTACTTAGAAAAACTGTCAATCTATATAATGTATATAAAAATTAATCCCGTTTCCCCTTGGTCACGGCATCACGCGTGAATGGCTGGACCGATTTCACTAATTCTTTTTTTTTTGTTGTATTTGTTATTATTAGGAGAAGGTTCTTATGTAAGAAAAAATTACGAAAGTTGCACAGGAAACAAGAATATTTTACTTTAATAATAAAATAATGGTCACGCTATAACTTTAGAACGGCCAAACCGATTTCGTTCATCTTTCTTTTAAATGTTTTCTATAATGTTTCGTAGAAGGTTTGTCAATAAAAAAGAAATAAGGAAAAGAGCACAGAAACTAAGAAAAAAAAAATAAACAAATTTTAGTTTTTTTTTAATAACATTTAGTTTTTAAGCGACCAACTCAAATGGATTGTAAATACAAGTGGAAAGGAGGTGCTCGGCTATACCTTTATGTATGAAACGTTTTGTGAAAGTTTTTAGGATATGTGTCTGCCTTGAGCCATCGTGAATTTTGGGACAGTTTTATGATACTCTTAATTGCCACAAAAGTTCCAATTAAGCTGTGATTCCTTCTAAGAAAATTTCCGATTTTTCTTGATTTCTCAAAACCCATACTTTTCATTTGACGTTTCACTCGGATAAAGCAGTAGCTGTATGTAAGTTTTTGGTCAGTTTGTATGCATTCCTGTATTGGGACATAACGTTAGATATTTGTGTACATGAACGTAGTCATTTTTAGCAACGATCAACCAATTTTGACTTAGTTGAGGAAACGACATCTAGCGGTCGATGAAGATCTCAATATTTTTGATATATAAAAAAAGTCGTGTTAGTTATACAATTTATAACTCAAGAACGGCTGAACCGAATTGGTTGAAATGTGGCAAAGTGACAGTTTATAGTCTGGAAAAGCAAATAGACTGATGGTTTCAACAACTAGGACATGAACTTCGGTTGTCCTGCCGCTCGATCCACTTTTAAATAAACTTACGAAGTACATCGGCATCGGGCTATCAAGAAACTATGAAAAAATTGTATTTAAAATCGAATAAGCAACAACAATATTTTCCGAAGCTTGAGTTTCAGCATTATATTGCGGAATATATGTAAACAAGCCACCTCTTTGCAATGGCACCCGACTTGCGGTGAAAAGATTAATAAATAACGTGATAGAAGCCACAATTTTGAAAGGCGGAGACGTTTTAATTCCACGAATTCCTCTAATTCCGAACGACATGCAGTCGCCAAACGTGTATACAATCACAGTTAAGAACATTGTCTGTCGAGTCAGCTATACCTTATAGAAAATTAACTTTATTCAGATAAAAAGGTAACAGATATTTCTTGATTATAGGGCGGTACGAAGTTCACCGGGTCAGCTAGTATTCCTTATAAAAAAAATAATAAAAAATATAAAATAAAATAACGGAAAGTATTTGTTGTTGAAACCATCTGCTTGATTGTTTTGAATGTAAAACAATAATCGCAGATTGCTTTAATTTTTGTGTAAAACGTGGTCAATGTTTTATCCTAATAAAATGCATTTTACCGGGATAAAAATTAGCCTAAGTGATTTTCCAGACTATAATCTATCTCTGTGCAAAATTTCACCCGCCTAAAGACTATTCTATACTACGAGTATAAACTGTCTCTGGGCAAAATTTCAGCCAAATTCGTTTAGCCGTTTTTGAGTTATAAGTAGTGTAACTAACACGACTTTCTTTTATACATATACAGACGTCGCTACTGGTCTAGAAGGTGACTACAAAAGATTTATTTCTTACCACATCTGAGACTTTTTGGAAATGATTTAAATTTCATATTTCCAAAATAGTAACATTCACGGTTCAATAATAATAATAATGCTTGCTTTACAAAATTTACGTACTACGCAGCTTGCTCAGAGATAGGACGAATATATCCATGTAAATGTTTTTTCTCACTACATTTAGAAACCTAAGACTAAATTATATTTTCGAATTTTAATTTTATATTTTCCTATTTTTCGTTAGCTTTCGAGTCGAAATACATATATGACGAAAAACATGGGTCGATAAGCATTTTAAGATCCTGTTTAAAGTTTTCCGTGTGGCACGATCAAAAAGCTTGACGTGAGAAGCAACAGTGAGAAATAATTTATTTAGTTAATGAAAATTTAGCAAAAATCAAGAGTTTTGAAGGCCTGGTGCTGTTCAAATAAAAATTAAGACTGTTTTTGACAGAAATGAAAAGTTTACAATAACAAAAGTTTTTTTTTTCTTTTCTTGTTTTAAAAACCCTCCCCTTACTTCAAGTGACGTAGAATAATATCTATTCAGTGCATATTTTTAATTTTTTTATTTTCAATAAACATTTGTATAAGGAAGAGCAAATTTTCATCTTTGAAGTGCATGAAAATACCAGTTGAAACCCGCAACACAGCTTTCGAGAATTTCTCTCCAAACTAAATAATAAGATTCATTCCACAGTTCATAGAAATTCCTCAATTGCTGCCATAAGAAAGATGACATTCAAATCCTATCCAAAATTCCGAAGTAAATTTTTAAGCGGGAATTTTTCGATGATGTTGAGTACTGTAACTTGAAATTAACTGAAAGTAGAGGAAGAGTATGCGGTAGGCTCCAATTGAAGGTTACGTTTGCGCTGGATAGGATCGAGATTTATTAAACACGAATACTTCAATCAGTGGAAAAATTATATTGTTCTGGTCATTAAATAATAATGAATGATTCTAGAGCATCAGGTAACTTTTAACATTAAAGTTAAGGCCTTTCCAGCTGGTTTTTCTTTCTTGAGTAGAATTACCTTTATAAACTCAATCGCATTACACACTAACTTATCTAGATACTGAGTGCATACTTATTTTTTTTTTATAGATGCAAACGAATTATAATTATTATATTTTGTCTACAAATTTTGTGAACAAATTTTAGTATTAGCCTCGGGAATACAAATAGATACACTTCTCTTTATCAAAAAAGCAGTAAAAGTTCCTGAATAAATTATTGTCTAAAGACAATTGTTCAAATTTAGTAAAATTGTTCATAAAAATCTCAGTAAAGTTATTTACGTTTATTTGGCAAAGCTTTAATCTATGTAGGTTATGATTTTTTTCTGGTGAGGTTTAATAAAAATTTAGTACACCTCGTCATTTTTATCTCGTTTATATTAGATTTACTTTCGTGTTTTTATTGTTTTATTATTATTTAGTGACTTTGTTAAATTTTTTTTTTTTTTCCATAGACGTTAATTTCTTTTTTAAATCGCTTGATATCTTATTTCGAGTTATTTAAATTGCGAAGAAGGTTTATTATGGGATTTTCCATTCAAAATAATTGCAATATGGTATATGCAGAAGGGGAGGTGCATTTGTCAACCATCTTCAGAAACTCACTGTTATTCGAAAATCAGCTTTTCGAAATGTTTTTAAAACTCTTCGCTTTGCGCACTCAATAGAACTGTTTCGATGTACGCTAGTTCTACTCGTTCGCCATTTATATTATTTATTATTTTAAAGCCTTAAAAGTTGTTTTTAAGAGATCCGGTTACTTATGGACGTACAAAGCCCGAATTCGACCGTAACACGTAGTAATTCCACTTTCTTGGTAAACATTCCTTTTTTTTAGCACCACAAGCTACAGAAACTCTTACTCCATTGTTTGTTGCAAACTTTTTAATACGCTGCTGCCATTAGAAGTTCGAAAGTTGAAAATTTGATCGTTAAAAAAAAAAAAATGTCTTCTTGCTTTGGATCATTGTGAAATCGAAAATTTGTTACGGTATGTTTCAAACAATTAAGTAACATTCAATTAGATAGAATGTTACTTAATTGTTTGAAACTTTAGAAAATAGTTTATACACCGACACGACGAAGATTTTACTTTTCAAAAAATTAATTTCGAAAAAAATATTAAATGTCAAGAAAAAATGGTGATTATCATAGAACTTGTCTGATGATCAAAGTGGGGCGCATATCACGTAGCGTGCCCCCCCCCCACCATCCTTTAATTTTAAAATTTTAAGAACTTAAAAGAAACATTTTGAAGTATGTATATGGACTTTCAGTACTTGCAGATATTTGTTCGAGTAAATTTTATAAAACTCTGATAACAAGTTTTTCAATCACTTTTTCTGCTTCACATGAGATTAAGCGCAATTTACCTCCCCCACTCCGTATTGCACGTATCACCGTGACAGTTTCAAATGAACCAACAAACTTCCACCACTTGCGCCATATTTTTTTTTCAGCGAATTTCAGTGAAACCGTTCTTTTTTTTTATTAGATGATGAAAGAATTTTTTGTTAAAAATTTTGATGCTTTACAATTTCGCCTCCTTACCCCTGCTTACATACTTGTACTCGTTCGTACCCGTTTCCATCCATCTACCCTTAAAAATTATATTTTCCATCGTTTTCCTGTTGTTTTTTTTTTTCTTGTGTTGCTTCCTTTCCGTGAAGTCATAATAATAAAAATAAATATAAAGCCTTTTACTTTGGAATTTTATACGATATGACATCAAATAAGGCCAAAGCCCTCTCCCTCACTCCCTACCAACCTCCCTCAGAAACCTGCCTTACTTTTGTTTGGAATGAATATTTTTTTGTTTATGGATAAAAGAAATAAAATTCACAGCTTTGACGGAAGCTTTGTTGTAACATTCTGCGTAAGATAATGCAATTTAATTATATTAGATTTAATCCTTAGCAAATTTTTTATTTTTTTGTTCTGATGCCTTACGACTTACGAGTATCGTTTGCACAGTGGGGAGGAGAAGTCATAAAATTGAAACGATGTTGTACTTTGTCAAAGGTTTGACTCAAGTTAAGACCCACCTACATACAAACATACATACATCTAATCAACTATAAAAGACATGTTTGCCCGATTACAGAATAAGCAAAATGTTACTCCCGCTTGGAGTCCCTTTTATCCCCACAAACAGTGGTGGGAAGATGTAGGGAACGCTTAAAGTTTTGCTAAGTTTGTTGGAGCTTCGCATTGGAGTTGGAGCCGTCAGATTTGGGGTGGTTCAGAAACCCACCACAGTTGAACCTCAGAGATGATGATGTAATATTTCATTCCCTTAAAGAGCAACAAAGGGAAACCGTTATCATCACCACAAAACCAACAATTATCCTATTCCTGTCTTGAAACTCTTCATAAATATTATATACCTATATCAAATCGGTCGTTTAATTAATTTGAGTTACGTATATATACTGCCCCACTGTGCATCGTTCTTGTGAATCCCTCCTCCACGAGGACCCATTGTGCTTACGGGAGGAGAATGTTCTTGTTCAAATGCTGACTGTTCCCTATTGCCACTTAAATTCACATAAATGTTACTCTTATTATTCCTATTTCGCAGTCTGGAATCCTTTTTTGTTGTTGTATTTTGTTTTTGTTTTTTGTTTTGTCTTTCTGCTGATGTTGTCAGTGTCACCCTAAAAAAGGTGCCAAGCATTTAGATTCGAAACAGTTGTTTGTTTCTGGTTCCTTGAGCATGTGTTTATGCCTCAAGGATTCAGGGTTTAGTGTTTTTTTTTTCTTTGTTGTGGTGTTTAATACGATAATTTTGGGCTTTTTTTGGTGAAGTTAAAGCCAAAGGATTTTCGTTTAATGTTGCAATTTACATGATCTTTAGTACAAAGTATATAAAACACAAAATAATCGCAAATTTGTTTGTTGATAAAATAATAGGTATAAATGTCTATAAAAAATCCAATCTAATTTATCCGTTTTATTTAGTAAAAGTCAAATGGATAAATCAGGAATTTTGTTTGTACTTTAAATTAACATATTATTTTACTAATTCAAAAACATTCCCCCATCAGGTTCCGCTCGAAATAAAATCTACATCGAAAACATCGATATAATTATTTGAAGTCATTTTTGAAAGCAATTGAAATGTTGAACTGAATTCGAGTTCAAACGTCGAGATTTCATCATTGCAGTGAGGTTTGTTTTCTAAAGAAAGAAGTCAGTATTGGAGCAGATAATAACTTATTGCATAAAATGGTGCCTAAATGTAAATTTGTCTTAATGTAAGATTATGTTATTTAGAAATGGTGGAAAGATGTCTAGTCAAGAAACTTGGACATTAAGGAATATGAATTGTTCTTTACTATTCGTACTTACCTAGGAGTTGCATACTTTCTCCAAAAAGGTCGTTTCTGAGCATGGTGGAGAAGAGAAACACTGTAGCCAAGAACAGTACAAATTCGACAATGGTTCTTGAAACATCAATCTACAAGCAAAGTGAAAACTATTTCAGCTATCCAAACTTACGGCTCAGATCTAGGGTTTTGGAATGTTCCAAGAAGTTGATAAACTTCAAAGCTAGTTTTTTGAAAAGAATTTGAAAACTCCTTTCAATTTCCTATACTATGTATACTGCGAATAGAGACAAGAACGGATGATGGTCATTTCTATACTTTTGAACTTCGGCTGAACAGCTGGACAAAAATTCTTTTCAGGGCTAAATTGTTCTGGGTTTGAGAATTGAACCAACTTTGATGTTCTTTTGGGCTATGTTTTGATGAGGGAACTATTTTTAAAAGCGAATAAATCTAAAATGGTGGTAAGATCTATATTAGGGCTTCTGAAATTGGACGTTTACAAACATTTGGATTATTTAAAGAGAGGAAGATACATTGTAAATGGGTTTGAACCGAAAAAAAAATCATCTCGATTTTTAAGGCAAGATGTAACTTAATCAAACTTATTGGAAGTGGATTTGGACAGACACAGAATGAAACCATTGTTCATGTACTGTATGCAGCTTAAGTGAGGAAGATAACATTTGGCAATTCTTTGACAGGTGTCTGGGCTTAAAGTAATTGAGACCGAGGCAACTATCAGTGTGCTCAATAAAGAAAACGGCAAGCTTTGATGGTCTTGCTGTCCTAATCAGTAAAACATTTCTTGACTTTGGTCACGGTCGCAAGTTTGCATTTTTAGCAAGAATCACAATCCTAAGTTTAAATGAATATTGAAAATGAAATTATTGGACTATTACTACTACTGTAATCTAGTGCAATAATAGTTTAAAAACTTAAAAAACTTATAGCTGTTTTGTTATTCATGGATTTTATAGTTCTTCGAATTTTAAAGGTCAGAAGCAGATTTGTTTTTAAATTTAGTAGTAAACTAACCACAACAAGTTTTTCAAATCCCAATTATTATTCCGAAAGCTTTTTTCAAAGGCGTTGTGTTCGAATTTATGTATATTTATGTATGTGCAATTTATGTGAAGATACATTCTACCATGAGCAAACACCTTCAACCCATTGACCGAATGTGGTTTCTTGTTTGGTGCTGTGGTTTTTCACAATTATAATCATTGTTAAATTGTCAAAGCATAATATTGCTTGAGGTTAAATCTTATTATTAATGTGTCAGAAGCCTGAATTCCTAATAGATATACCAGTACCCAAACTCAATATAAATTTATCTTTTTATTCTAAAATTTATGCATGAACTAAGTGCATATAACGTTTAGAACCGTCAAAGGATCAAAGTCAATTCATGGAATAACAAGCAAAACCCACAATTTGACATTTGAATTAAACAATTTGAAACTTTGACATGTACATATATTTGTCAGAATAATGCGCACTTATTTACAGAACTCATAAGTATGTAGACATAATGATAAAATTGAATACAATAAAACCGGAAATCATTTTTTGACTAAGCAAATCGTAAATGTAGGTTGTAAAAACGTTGGTATTGCATTTTAAATGGAAGATCTGGAACCTAAATTTTAATTCTTTTGAGTACTTTTAAAGTAAACTTCAATCCTATTGTTACAATAATATTGAATTACAAGTTAAGCGACGAAAAATCTATCTTGGAAAAAGTAAAACAATAAAAATACATTCAATTCGTATAGTTTGTACGTATTTTTATATTTACTTAAAGTAATCCACATCTTTTTATTTTTAAATGGAAAATATTTATGAATTCAATATTCGCATCGCAGCATACAAACCCGGTTTCACAATACAACAATAGTAAAAATAATTGCAATGCAATGCAAAATAAAAACAAACAAACAATGCCTCTTCTATTCTGCTTTCCTTTTCCTCTGAAAGAACTATAATAAATTTGTTATTCACAATAAAATTTATTACGGCGGCAGTGGAGTCGTTACACCCACAATACAACTCGAATACCTAAGCAGTGAATGTAAGCTATGTAAGTTCTGTATACAAATACATAAAGTGACATATTTGCCTATGTAAGCGTTAGAAGAGTAGGTAGTGCTGTAAGTTACACAAAGAGGAAAATATTTTGCGAACTGTCCCACTTTTAACTATGAAAAAAATTTTAGGGCAAAGTTTTTGGTTGGTAAAAAATGATTTATTTTCCCCTTCATTTCATTGATTTAGTTGTGATTGTAATTGTAATTGTAATTGTAATTGTAATTGTAATTGTAATTGTAATTGTAATTGTAATTGTAATTGTAATTGTAATTGTAATTGTAATTGTAATTGTAATTGTAATTGTAATTGTAATTGTAATTGTAATTGTAATTGTAATTGTAATTGTAATTGTAATTGTAATTGTAATTGTAATTGTAATTGTAATTGTAATTGTAATTGTAATTGTAATTGTAATTGTAATTGTAATTGTAATTGTAATTGTAATTGTAATTGTAATTGTAATTGTAATTGTAATTGTAATTGTAATTGTAATTGTAATTGTAATTGTAATTGTAATTGTAATTGTAATTGTAATTGTAATTGTAATTGTAATTGTAATTGTAATTGTAATTGTAATTGTAATTGTAATTGTAATTGTAATTGTAATTGTAATTGTAATTGTAATTGTAATTGTAATTGTAATTGTAATTGTAATTGTAATTGTAATTGTAATTGTAATTGTAATTGTAATTGTAATTGTAATTGTAATTGTAATTGTAATTGTAATTGTAATTGTAATTGTAATTGTAATTGTAATTGTAATTGTAATTGTAATTGTAATTGTAATTGTAATTGTAATTGTAATTGTAATTGTAATTGTAATTGTAATTGTAATTGTAATTGTAATTGTAATTGTAATTGTAATTGTAATTGTAATTGTAATTGTAATTGTAATTGTAATTGTAATTGTAATTGTAATTGTAATTGTAATTGTAATTGTAATTGTAATTGTAATTGTAATTGTAATTGTAATTGTAATTGTAATTGTAATTGTAATTGTAATTGTAATTGTAATTGTAATTGTAATTGTAATTGTAATTGTAATTGTAATTGTAATTGTAATTGTAATTGTAATTGTAATTGTAATTGTAATTGTAATTGTAATTGTAAGTGGACTCCAATATAAAATTCATGTAGTTTATATTTTTTAGAATTTTAATATTGTATCAACGTTCTACCATCTCAAACCCTTTTTTTATAGAAGGTATGGTTTATGTTCCATGTAGGACAGCATTGTGATGTTTACCCAGATTCCAGATCCAAATTGTATGTTGTCTGAAGTTTTGGTTCGGTGAACTTGCAACAACAACAAAATAGATGCGATTTTTTCATGGTCGATGGACAAATTGATTTTTGTTCCCTCTGTTTTGGAAGTTTACAATATTCGCTTTTCCAAATTTTAATATCTTTTTTTCGGCTACGGTTATATTATATTTTGCTTTTGTATACTAATATTGGTTCGGAGAAGTAAACTTCATGATGTACATGAAACACGAGTCTTATGGGATTACTGTCGGTCTGGTTTGACGCACTCTTGTTGCGGCTGTGCTTGTTGTTGTTGTTACTTTTTATTATTGAATGTTCCAAAAGTTGGTATAAGGGTTTTCTGTCGTTGTCGTTGTTGTTGTTATTATTATTATTATTGTTATTGCTTCAATTGGGGGTAGCTGATTATTAAAAAATGTTTATTTTTTATTCATAAACTTTTTTATTAGCTTTTTCTTTTGTCTGTACCTATAAGTCTGAGGGTAGATTATTGGGCGATGTTTAAACTTTTCTCCTTTTTTTTTAACGTTTAAAAGCCATTAAAGTCTTTCGTCGTAAGCTTACAAGTGCAATTAATGTAAATTTAAATTTGTATTTCTCCCCACTGAGGTATGCCTCTTAAGAACCAGACCAGAGGTACCTACGTACCTAGCATTTTAAAAGATTATACACTCAATAAGAATTAACGAAAAATTAATGGAAATATATTTTTAAAAGTTTAAATGTCGCTTGGTATGGTACCGGCAAGGGGATCGAATTTTTCGAAAAAGTTTCTTTAATTTTTGTTTTCAGATATGAGGGTGATTTTTGTATTAAAAAGTTAGGATAGCTCTATAATACAGCTTCTATGTGAATATAATAAATCGGGAATAAATTTCAATATTGAAGTCAAGTTCGAAGAATTAGAAGACATTGGAAATAGCTTAAGATCGAATTTACTTATGGAAACTGCGTATGTTTATAAATAAGATAAGGAACAAGCTTTTTGTTTTACAAATGAACATCCTTTCTTTATGTCATAGTAATAAAGTTGTATATATTTTTTCGAAAATTGCAGATGTATGTATGTATCAAATACTTTTTTTTTGAGCCTGGTTTCATGCCTTTGGCTGAAAGAGTAGTTTGTACAAAAATGAGTAATATATGAAATGTTACGTATACGCCCTCATGCATCATTCATGGCATAGTGAGTTTAAAAACTGCGGGAGCCTAAAAACGACTGTAAATAACTTAAAAAGTAATAAATATATTGAAGTGAAACCTGGCTGGAAATGTGAAAGTGAATGTGTTTCAATTGTGATAAGACAAGTTGACCTGGCTGATGTATTTTTATTTTAAGTTAAGTTAAAATTGAAATTGAAGTTCCTGGTTATTTTTTTTTTCTGCTTTTGAAAAAAATTACTAAAATTCACATAAATCCGAATAAATTGAAACCAAGGTTAGGAGTGAAAATGTACGTGTCGCTAATGGCACGAATTAAAAACATGGACATGTCTAGAGTAGTTACGCAAAGTAAGAGTTGAATTCACATGTTCTCGTTTCAGTTTCATTCATAGATGTGAGTGTTTTAATTTAAAGTGAAACATTTTTGAATGCGCCTAATTTTCTAACGATGAGCTTATTTATCACAGATGTGGGACGACCTGACACAAACCTGATTTGAACCGGAAACAAGCTCATTGCTTTTCAATCGACAATCTTATCACTTGGATCATAAGGTTAACAATTTGAATGTCACTTATAGAGATTTGTACGTCTTCTATGTAACAAGGGTCAGTTACCTTCAACCTTTAATTGTAAGATCACGTTTTTTTGGAATATGTGTACTGTTTAACTTACATATGTTTGTTATCAATTGACACATAATAATAATAGTGGTTGGACTATTTATATTTGTTTACCAAATTCATTTCTTCTCTCAGCACAGAAAAACAATTATAACATCAATACTAATTTTTCGAAAGTCGTTTCGAGTACCGGTTACAGCACCTCTTCAAGATTATGCGCCTATCGGTCAAATGGTTGAGAAAAACTACTTGGTATTGAAGTAACGATAGCCACCGACGACCCGACTCCACGACGACGATGGTCAGCATGTTGGCCAGCTCTAATGGAAATGTGTAGGTTTGTACACTGTACATATTTCTATAAGCTTCAAGTGCAAAAATGTCTTGAAAATATTCGCACTCGTACCAGTCTCCCGCATATTTTTTTTGATTTTATATTATTCTCAAGATGTTTGTCCAGCATTTTGCTTCTTGGTCAATGGAACTGGATATGATGAAGGTTTTACTGCCTGCCTTAGCCTCATATTTTGTGGGGCTATATGTGATCACTTGGTCATGAATGAAATTTAATGCACATTTTTTGTTCTGTGCTGTGGAGTAGATACATAGATACTCTTCCAAACGAGTTTCTTCACATTTATGGCCAACGGAGAAACTGGGTCAGAAGTTTCATCGATTCACATCAGCGCTGTGGCTTTGGATGGCGTGGTATGGCGTGGCGGAGCGCGGTGAGCTACGATGACATTTGGTTGCTTGAAATTCAGGTTCGAAGTCCGGCAAAAGTGTCAATGGAAAAAAGTCTAATCTTATACGGCATGCGGGTGAAAAAGTGAACAAATCGTTTGCATGCTTTCAGCATCTTTGCTATAGATTTTTAAAAGATAATATTATATCAAAGACTCTGCCTGCATCACCTTCAAAATGCTGCAAACAGTTATAAGTCGGCTTGGAGCTTCGGAGGTGTTATGTATATGGAATTAAGTGGTGCGGCATGACTGAATTTCTATAGGCTAATTAGCATAACAAGTTGTTTGAGGTGATGATACGGAGGTACTTCAATTTTCCTAACGGTGTTTTTTTGACAAGGTTCGTATATCCATTAAAAAAAAGTTCAATAGTTCTCGAATATTCATAGATCAGGAGATCAGCAGTAAAGAAAAGTATGAGTAAAGAGAATTTTTAATTTGAATGGGAAGAGATTACTTGCTAACCAGGGAATGATTCTAAAATCAAGGCATTTATTTTGGAATATAAAAACAAAAACAATTAAATGGCTTACAGTGAATTCTTAGATTGCGGATAAGAAGTTCAATTACCTGAAATGAAAAGAATTTGAAAAGAATTAAAAATTATGAAAGTATTTTGAATTATAAAATATAAAAGCTTAAAGTTAGATAATTTAAAATTCTTCCAATTGGAATTAAACACCAAACTGGGAACTTTAGTAGTTTCCGAAGATATTAAACGAAATGCCTCAAAATTTGAAAAATATCCCAAATTTAAAGAAAGAAAAAAGAACTAAAAAAATAAGTGCTAGAACTGTTTTTTGTACGATAAATATAATAATTACTAATTCAAGATCCCTTAAATCTTTAAATAATTGCTTCTGTATAATATATTCTCTGAAATCAAATTTTAGTAATTTTCATTAAATCTAAAACATTAACTGTTTAAAATTAACATTAGATCACTTTTAAACTTAAGAATATAATTATTTTATTTGTGCAGATGAGCAGTTTGCTAATGTAAATTATTTCATTCTAAAATAAAGAATTGTTTCAATTAATTCAATTCTTGATTAGACGACAAATGATAGGCAGGCAAATTAAAATGAAAAATATCAACTCTAAAATTTTGAACCTCTAGCAGGGCATGCCTAGTCGACTTTCATAAACGTTAGGAATGAAGAAGCTTAAGATTTTTCCTTAGATTAGAAATTGTAATTAAAACCATTATATTTTTTTTATATATATTTTTTTATTTTTAACTTGTTGAAATTGGGTTTATTCACTTAAAATAAGCATTTTCGAGTCCGTCACTCAAGAGGAAGCGTCTATCACAAAAACACGCTTGAATAATGTTTAAAAATTGAGTATTTTTTTTTTAATTCTAAATCTAATCAAATGCTCCTAAGAATATAGTTTCCCGATGAGTTCAATTTAATTCAATATTTTATTATTATTTATTAAACGTGGTCTATTTTTAAGACAATTTTATTTATAGAGATTTGTTAAGAGCTTGACCTAGGTCGAGTTGTAGATATTGCTTTAGTAATGAAAAACCCTTTTTTTTTCAAATAGAATATAACTCAAATTAAACTCGTTCCTGCTGAATCTTTTAAAATATCATAAAATTGAAGAAGTAAGTGTTAAGAATAATAATATTTTTCAACACACTTATAATTGAAAAAAAATGCATTTTCTTTTTGCGTATAAGCACAATTTTGCATAAAAAATGATATTCCATTTGTAACATCGATAATTAGATACTATTTGGCCGTTAAGTTAATGTTCTCGTCAAAATCCTTTTTATCAATGATATTTATGCCTACGTCTTACGAAAAAAAAAATGGAAACATGTGACTGGTGGAAAATCGAATGCCTAAATCTAAAGTATAAAATCATGCCAAGTTAGACGGAATTTTCACCTTTTTTATTTCCCTTGCTGTTAAAATTAACCGAGTTCAATTTCAGGATAAATGTACGTCTTTATTTGAGAAATAAAAAAAACAGAAAAGATGACCTTTTAAATGTTTTACTCTGTTTTTGAAAAAGATTGTAGCCAAGATTTCAATTCAAATTCTTCCTGCAATTTTTTCATACAGTTTTTTTTTTTGTCTGGTTTAGCGGAAACTTGTGAGCAAAATTGGCTCAGAGCCGAATCATTACAAGGACGGGCGTCAGGGCCGAACCCAGTCAAACTTGCGCCCTGGGCAATATTTATAGGAAGCGCACTTTTTTTTATATTTTTACACATATATACATATACATAAATACAAAACAAGTGCACATGCATTAGACTTTTCCACATTTACCAGGAGATAGATTGAACTTGCATCAGTCTAGTAGGATATTCAATTTGATAATCCTTGAATGAAAAAATGAAACTGATTTTAGATAGTGTGTGGATGTTGTATATATTAACATTATACGGTTGGTCCGGCCCTGGTCAAAATTAAAAACCCATTTGGTTGATATGGATTTGGGGAAAAGTCGTGACCCAAGTCGTGAAGTCCAAGTCAAAATCTTTGTTTTTTTCTTACGTGCTTATTTGCTTTTAAATTTAATATACATACATACATATGTATATAATGGGTGATTTTTTAAGAGGTTTAGAACTTTAAAAAAAAACACAAAAAATTCGAAAAAATGAATGAAATATTTATTTGAATCGAAGTTTGAACCTTGCAATTTAATGTTTAAAGATAATTTCATGCAAATGTTGACCGCGGCTGCGTCTCAGGTAGCCCATCCGCTGAGCCCAATTTGACCATACTCTTTCACACATATCGGCCGGTATCTCACGAATGAATGCATAAATGTTGGCAACCAGTGCGTCAATCGAAGCGGGCTTGTCCCTATAGACATTAGCCTTGACATACCCCCAACATAAAATAGTCTAATGGTGTCAAATCGCACAATCTAGGCGGCCAATTGACCGGCCCGAAACGTGAAATTAACTGTTCACCAAACTCACCTCGCAATTGCGCCATTGTTTCGCGTGCTGTGTGGCATGTGGCATGTGGCACCGTCTTGTTGAAACCACATATCATGCAAGTCAAGAACTTCCATTTCGGGCAAAAAAAAGTTTGTTATCATCGCTCGGTAGCATTCACCATTGACAGTAACGCTGCGATTCGCATCATCTTTGAAGAAATATGGCCCAATAATGCCGCCGGCCCATAAACCGCACCAAACAGTGGCTTTTTCGGGATGCATTGGTAGCTGTTGCAATGCTTCTGGCTGATCTTCACTCCAAATGCGGCAATTTTGCTTATTTACGTACCCATTCAACCAAAAATGAGCCTCATCACTGAACACAATTTTTCGATAAGCAGCGCGCGATGAACATTTCGAACCGAGCACGAATTTTGATAGTAAAATTCAATAATTTGCAAGCGTTGTTCATTTGTAAGACGATCCATGGTTAAATTGCAAACCAAACTGAAGCTGTTTGACAGTAACACAAGGTACTAAACACACGTCAGCTGTCAAAACCAGTGTTGCCAAAACCAAACCAGCTAAAAAATCACCCGTTACTATATTTGAATATTCAGCTAACTTTCGGACAATATGAGCAATTTATTTGATAAAGAGCAACTCTTTTCATATCCAATAACAAACCCTAATATTCTAAGCCATGTATGTATATGTACCTACAATATGACTTAATTAACAAAAATGTTGCTTCCACTACACTAAAGCAATACTTTCCCCAAAGATCACACACAAAAATAAAAATAACAAAAATATAAACTCATAACTCATAATAAAAAATCAAAAACAAAAAAAAAAATCGAATAACTGAAAACCTTCTGGCACACTGACCCAACCCACTTTAATCAAACCATGATACGCGAACACACATTGGGCTCAGTTTTATTTGAGATTTTTTTTATTATTTTTATTTATACCAATTTTTCACTGCCTCGCATTTATTTTAATTTTTTTTTTTTTTGCTCGTCGTGTTTATTTAAAGCGCCCGCCATCGCCATTCCATGCAATGCCTTTGGCGATAACATATAGAAACGGGGTTAAAAATTATGACGCATCTGTTGCAAAGTGTTAATTTGTTCTTTCTCGTGATTGAACCATTTGTTTTATTCGAATTGGGTCAAAGTTGTGCACCTCAATTTAATAATTATTTATTAAGTAACCAACTGAATTTCTTTTATTGTTTAACCAAAATTAAATTTGATTGTAGGTGTATCTTTATGCGCGCACAATTATCCTTTAGTTGATGTGTGTGTGCGTGTGTGTGTGTGTGGGAGGGGGGGGGGGAGCAGGGAGATAAATCTTGAAGAAAAAGTGAAAATTTTAATATTTCTTATGTTTGTTAATGGTTTTGGTTCTTGATTAAACAATTTGGCGTGGCTAACTTATGTTCAGCATTGTTAGTGAGTGTGTCGGGATATTCGCTTTAGCCTAATTTATGTTAAAGCTGTTTGAACTAGAAAGTTTCCCAAAGTGAACTTTCAATAGTTCTCTTATGTCCCGACATAGAAAAAGGTACAATTAAATATTTGACGATTTCAGCAGCTTAGTTTAAAAACTAAATGCAAAACGTGAATTTCTGAAACATTCGTTTCTTATTTAATTCATCTAAAATCGATTTCATTGCAACAGATTCAATGCAGTAGCTTTTATTTCTCAAATTTCTTTAATTTATGTGTTTATGGCTGAGTTAACATTCATATTTTATTTTTTAAAGGCAGTTAAAGTAAAAACGAAAATATTACCTCTTTCTTTTTCAATGACCGTGATGATGTACCAAATCAAGATAGCGTGAAATTATCTTCCATTTAAAATATTATTTTAAGTACCTTTTTTATTTATGCAGGTAATTTGTGACATGTCTAATTTAAAAGGCGTATTTTTATTTTTTTTTTATTTATTTAAATTACATACGAGTATATATGTAATAATGAATTACAGGACATGCAATAAGTTCAGTTTATAATATAAATAACATTTTTAATATTTGTTTATTTTACTTTTCTATAAATGTTGACATTAAATATGCATATGTTTAAAAAACATTATTTGACGTGTTTCCAACCCATCCGTAAATACTTTTTTAATAATTTTAGCATTTTTTAGCACCACTTGGACATGGTCAGTAATTAGAACTGGTAGCAAATATGTTAAAGATATTTTTTTTCATTTTAATTAAAAAAAGACCCTGAACTCTAATACCTTATTTACCTCATTAAAAAGATATTATGCCATAGCAAAACATAATTTCGCTTATAAATCAAGATTCACAATTCTTAAGTCTAGAACAGACAATTAATTTTCAATATAATTACATCGACCATAATGGATGAGTAAATTAATACCAAGTCAGTACGTATACACGAGTATAAATATACATACATACATTTAAACGAGACATTAAAAATATCATTATTAAATAAATTGTCAGCGATGATGTTGTGGTTTCTTTTTTATTAATATGTCCTTAATTAAAGTAAAATAACTCTTCCTGTTTAATTGAATTTATCACTGTCAATCAAGAATTACATTCCTGTAGGATTTTCTTTTTTTTTTTAATTGATAACCTTGTGTTTTTAAAAGCAAACGTAAATGTTTTTACTCAGTAAAATTATAATTATATTAATATTATAATATTGAATATATTAACGATAGCTTTCATAAAGCAAACGAAAAATAATATTGCTGGTGTTCCATTTTATTTCAGGGATAAAAAATGCAATAAAAAAAAATTACTTAAAAGTAATGTTTATTAATAATAATATGCGTGTTAAGAACCGTTGGTTTGTCAGATTTTAATTTCTGTATATGACAACAAGCTGGAACTTCAAATTAAATGAATATTATTTCACAGCATTTGCTTTTTTTATATCAAACTTTAATTTCGTAACGAATTTATTTTGTTTAAATTTAAACAAACGTGGGGGATAAAAATATAATTTTAAAATTAAAAATATGAAATTATTGAAAAAAAAATTTAAGTAAAAAATATACACAAAAATGCGTCTAAATATGAGCATTTTACTTAATTTAAACAAAATTAGGAGTGTCAGAATAATTGAAGTTATTTTTTCAAAACTTGAAAACCAGGTTTTAACGTAGTTTAGAAGACATTTTAAGAAACACTAGTGAGAAGAGTGAGAACATCGAAATTTCCTGAGACGTTCGCCCCGTCACGTCGCAAAGTTGGGCAGAGTTGAACCTGAGACCCCAATGTTAATGAATAGCCAAAGTTTTTAATCCGCACTCCCATTTATAGGGTTACTACCACTTCACAAATTCTTTTTGTCAAACTTTGTGTATCCTTAGCGGTTGTTATTTTGAGTCTGTTAAAGTGCTTTTAATGCTATTACATTTTTAAAAAGGTAAAAACGTATTACAAAACTATTTTAAATTAAATAAATATATCTGGGTTCTCTTCTTAGACTTTGTACACAGAATAATCTTCTAATGATCATTAATATTATGAATTTATTGCTTAAGTTATTTATGATTAATTGATATAAAGAATATTTTAAAGAAACTTTCTAAAAACTTGGCTATTCGGCCCAAAAGCGTACAAAGTTCAATTTGTGTAAAAATTGAAGTCAGGTGACTTGAATTAGTGTATTATTTACAGTAAATGGGCTCTGGAAAAACTGAATTAAAAAATCCGGCATTTCATAGTGAAATTCAGTTCAGTGATGAAGCCCATTTCTGGCTAAAATGTGTGAGCTGTGGTCTCAACAATATGGCGCTACGAACAATACAGTGCATATTGCTACGGTAAATTGGCCTTTGCACTATTTTCTAAGGGATTAGTTAGGTTAGGTTAGTTTAAGGTAGCTGCTGGAAAGAAGACACTAAGACCATCAATGGTCCATTGTAATACCACATATGTACATCATAAGATCCTCCTACTCGTTGAACCATTTGGAGCTAACAATAAAGCAAATGAGACTGTGAAGGTCTATGTTAATTAGATTAGATGGGATCATTGTAATAGAAGTCTCCGAGGTGTAATTTACGTTTTTGTGCAAGTGCAGGACAATAGCAAACTGACTCTTCTTCTTCCTCATCCATACAGCTTCTACATAAATCATTTGCCGGAGCTCCAAGTCGGAAGGCAAGTCTGCCTTTTAAGCAGTGACCAGTAAGGACACCTATAACGGAGCTAATGTGCCGTCTACTAATCGAGATGAGTTGTTTGATTTTATGGCAGCTTGACTATCCGAGAAGATGCGTATATCAGTTGACGATATCACGTTTTCTTTGAGCCAAGATATGGCTTCTTTGATGGCAAGAAGTTCTGCCTGGAACACACTATAGTGTTTGGGTAAACGAAAGGAGAGACTAATATTTAGTCTGACTGACTAAATGTAAACTTTCAGACTTTCAGATCTTCAGAAATAGTAAAATAATTTTTGGATACTAGCTACATCCGTTGCTAACATTATTTTGTATACTGATTTAATAAAGTTTTTGTTCAGCAATCCAATTTTTTAATAGAAATATAATAAGTATTCAAAAAAGTAATACCTTCCTCAGATAGCTACATAAATACATATTAAATTAACAGCATAATCTTTAATGTATTTCAAATTTTGATAGTGTCAAAAAACGAAAAAAATAATTGTGGTAAGTTCACTGGGCGTATAAGTACTATTATAGAATTGTTGTTAAATCTCTATAATCTCTAAATCTTTGTATTTTAGATTTTTACTGAAGTCTCAAAACAGTAGAACATATATTTGTAGCTGCTAAATGTATGATTTCAATTATTTTTACTATCAATTTGCTCCGAACCCTTCATATGTGACATGTTGTAGTGTACTATTCATATTTTAATTAAATTAAAATACTATACCCCCATAATATAGTATAACTGTACTTATTGAAAAAGGGAAGAAAAAAATTGGAAAAAATAAAACCACAGAAGCTCTTTGTCGTAATTGCAGACATCATCATTTTTTGTAACCACCTGCTTTTGCTTTGACTGCGAAAGTCTTTTTTTTTTTTGAGGTTGGTACTCAGGCGGTCATGTGAAAAAATCAACAAAAGCTTGACAAAAAACAGAAACAGAATTAAAAAAAAAACAACAACTTTAAAATGACAACGTTGCAAAACACATTTTCAAATGAATGGATGGATGGATGCATCTTTGTGGCTATTAACGGTGAACCTATTTGGCCGGTGGGTACGAACATCGTAACGATGTTAAGAAGAATACATTGGGGCATTTGAATCAAAAATCGTGACGAAATTTATTCCGTCTATTATGAAAGCTTGAATAATTTTATGTCAAGAGGTGTTTCTTTTTTCGTTTTGACTAAGAAAAAAGAATTATTTTCACCACACGTTTTTAAAACAGCAAATTTTTGTACTGACAGATTTTGTGACATGTTGTTTTTCTCAATTGAAATGATATTTTAAAAATGTAATGACCAATTTTGATCAATTTTGTTTGCCAACTACCCCAATGTAAGAGCGAAAAATTTACGCAATGATCGTTGTAAGTCTAGGGTAAGTTGTATGCTTGTGCAGACTCATTCATTGCGGCTTCCTGTAAGGCTTTTGTGTGTGAAAAAGCTGCGCTGCATATAGGTGCATTCATAAAAATGGCATCCCATGTTTTGGTTATTTAAAGGACCATACATATGTACATTCAAAACTACAAGCAAAACAAAAACGACGACGAACGACGACGCCGTGCGCCGCCATGTCGACGGTGACGGTGACGCCGACGAACATTGTCGTCGTCTGCAATGGTGTTGTTGATACTTATGTATCTGACTAATCAGATGTTGCGACACCAATAAAACTGCCACGTATAAAAAGTAATTACTTCTAATGTGACCCCTGTGGATGGCTTTGCTACCAAATGGAGATGAATGCGCTTGGATTACACTGATTACAGATTGCTCTTTGAAGTTTTTTCTTTTTGCTTTTAAGTCTGTATGTCTGCACAAAATTTTATAATTTCTTAAAATTAATTTAAAGACAGTTTCTAAGGTTGTTTTTGAACAAAGACAAAGAACCATACATATGTATATTAAATTAGAAGAGTTTCAGGAAAGATTCAATGTAAAAAGTAATGACTCTTGGAAAATCTGTGTTTTTCATTCAAAGGATAAAAATCTTGTTTAGAAAGTCTCTTTAGCTTAAGCACTAGCAAAAAGTTGTTCCTCTCGCAAAAGACTAAAAAAAAATATCCTAGCAAACCTAAGATACGAGCGAGTATACCAACCAACCAATTCTTTCTATTTGCTTTGAAACTAAAGCAAAAAGGCGTTTTCTTTAAAATTTCTTCATACAGTTTTGTTCTTGGAAAAAATAAAATTAAGACTTTAAAAGTAAATACCTAGATATTTCTTTTAAATGGAACTTTTCAAAACTTAGTTGGTATTTAGCTGGTTTCTGTGAAAAATGGCGGTGCGGTGGCAGGGTAATGTAACGTGCGACGATGCACCACTGCTGGCAAAAACTTACACCTTTTATTTCTACCCATTTCCCAAACTTAAATATTTCTATATCAGGTAGAATACCTATAAGCTTTTCGAAATACTACATGTCTTCAAATATAAATGGAAAACTGAATGAGGTAGAAGTTTGCTTAGAGTTTTCCTTTAATCGTTGCGGATTGTGAACAACATCACATCATTGCAAGAAGGATGACTTTAAAGTTTGGGAATAAAATTTCCATGCATCAGAAAATAGTAAATAGTATGATGGTAGTTCTTGTTCTTGTGAACTTCTTTTTAAATTAAATAAAAAAGTACCAAGTTTTTATTTTTTTTTTTTATGTAAAACCAAAGTTCATGATTAGTTTTTTCGTGCTCGTTTTTGTCGGAGGAATTTGATAAGTTTTGTTGAGTTAATAAGCTTTGACTTTGATCCTAACCCAATGCATTTTTCACTTGTTTTTGCAAATGAATAGTTTTCTATTCGTTGGAAAAATTAAAATCGAAATTTTGAATCACTTCATTCACTTGAATTACCATCAGTCATTTTAACCCATATTAAAACTTAATTAAGAAGTTTAACTTTATGTCAACATTCTGAAAACATATTTTTTTTTTGTTAGATTTTTCCAAACCTTTTCTGGGTAAGTTTGATTTATGGAAGTAATAAAATTCAATTTGGTCGTTAAATTGTGTGATTTTGGTTCTGCAGTAATTTGTTTTACTTTTACTTTATTATGTTTTTCCATATTTAATTATTTTTATAAAGATAATAAGTTTTCAAGAGTACTGACAAATCCACTGTAACTTAAGTATATCACTATAATTTTTGGCATTGACTATCTCTTGACGTAGAATGCATATAAAGCCCAAAACCCGTAGATACAACATGTGAAGATGGAAAATTGGAAAGTTTCCTTTTACCAACGAGATATATAATATATATATCTTCTGTGCATGCATGTATATTGTAGGTAAGTACTGCGACTGCCTCCAGAGCCCACCATAAAAAAGAAACATTATTATTTACCATTTAGCCGCAAAAGATAGACTCAAAAACCAGTCGCTTGTTGGTCGCATGCAAATATCAATTTGGAAGCTTGCCAATGTGTAGAACCAAAGAGCTTATATACGTCTTCGTCATGGAATACACATATACATACATATGTATGTAGGCTTTACATTTGATTTGCTTTCTCGTACTCATATCATCTAATCAAGTTGAAGTGCATAAATAAGTTTGAAAACCTTCTAATATTCGTTTTGTGCACATCAGGTACGGGAAAATGCGATATAAATTACCTTCGGCTAAAATCAGCATTAGATAGGTTTTCTTTGGAGTAAGGTAGAAAGGTAGAAATGCAAATACAAGCATGTATTTACAGTTAAAGGTAATAGTCTGAGAATGAAAGGTTGGAAATATGGGGCTGAATCATATCGTCACAAATCTGTTTTGTCAGATATTTGTTTGTTTTATAAATTTCCATTACAACCTTTTTTGCAATACAATGTTGTCTACCCTTAGAACTAAAGAGTATTCTCCGGGATTACTTTTTTAAAATTCATATTTAATGGTTCAGCTTTTGGTACGAATTGTGTTTTACATCAACAATTGATTTAGTGTTAGATACCCTATGTTTCATAGTTTTTCTATTACGATTATGTTGTATAAAGTTAACCAATTCATCTACTATACACAAATGAAATATTGTCCAACAAAATCTTAAAATGTTAACCATTTCAATAAACCTACATTCTTAACTTAGCATAATCAACATAGTTTGCAAATTTACAATTAGGAACATACATAAAACGTTTCATATCTCTTTAACATTCATAAAACTTAAAAGCCGCTAGTTCAATTATTATTATTTTGATGCCAATAATGAAGAGCAAAATTTTGGCAACCAAACTTATTTACTATACCTACATATTTTGAACTAATTTCACGTTTGGTTGCATTCCTAATCCCAAAATTGCATCCGTTTTATGCTTTGGCAAATACCCAATACTATATCAACCCATTCACACATATACATAGAATATATGTATATCTAACTAAATAACTGTACCTAATCTAATAAATAATGGTTAAACCGATTTCGATACCGAAATACCATGTTGTTAGAGTAAAACAAAAACAATATAATTAATTGCCATCTAAAAGCAAACGACCGACACGACGACGATATTCACCTTAGCTCATCAGAAATTAACTACTATATACATATGTACTATATATGTATTGATGCATTGTATTCGAACATATTGGCATGCAATGTGGAGAGTATACGTATACGTAGGTTTATAACAATGTGTTTATATGCAATGCACATTCAAAGAGAAACAACAAATAACCAGCGATATGTGTCCATGTAATGATCCCCATGGACATTGTAGGTACATTATTGTTAACCGACCTTTCCAATAATATTGTAATTTCTGTAACGATTATTACATGCTCGACGCTTTGTTTGCCCAAATCATGGATGTTTATTTATACAAATTCTACAGTTATTATAGTTTATTTAAGGATTGTTCGGAGCCCACTTTGAGTGAAACAACAAATTGGAATTTGATTTCAGATATTGAAATTAAGAGTAGCAGTGTGGAAAACTGGAAACATATGAGGCAGTTGGCTCGGGGGGGGGGGGGGGGGTTCTGACATTTTTTGAAAGTATTTGTTTTGGTCTTTTACACTGAAGTTGACAAGTTTTCCATTAATTCAAAATAAGAATTAAACTTCTTTATTCAAATAAATTTTCTCAGGATTATTTTCTTTGTTTCATTTGTTTCTCAATCAGCCATTTTGTTTCTTATCTCGAGCACTATTATGAGTTCTTCTTTAACTCCTAAGCGATTAGGAAAGTGGAATAGGATTAGAGATTAAATACTTAAGCACGATTTTGAGCGTGTCCATAGCCTTGGAAAGAAGAGACGTAAGTGCAATTGGGTGATCATATAGGAAGGAAAGGAAGATTCGCCTGTTTTAGGGACAGGTTGGACAGATGCCGTTTTCCATCTACGCAAAACGAGAACTGTAGAGTATATTTCAGCTTAAAAGCTCTCGCAGTGATTTTGCCAGCGTTAAAAAACACGTCTTCAGAACGATAGGAGAAATACGTGAGACCTCACGAATTCTATGGAAGATTTGTCTCTCTCAAATACAGGTAGTCATGGTATTCTCTGACAGTGTCGAATTAACAGCGAATTGTGCGGCAAATTGGCCTTATCGACCGATCTTACAGAGAGAGTATGATTGTCTTTCTCAGAACTCTCAAAACTTGTATAGTATAGATATTCATTTTCAAACGTTTTCATGAATAAGATAACACCTATCCTTAGAAATTAATCGTCCGAAGTTTTCTATTATGAACCAAAAATGTCTGTATAATCAGGATGTGTACAAATATTTTCAAAATACGGTTCAAAATGTCGTTGAAATGTATTCACAATATCAAACACCATTTACTAGAAGAAATTTTGAATTTTTATTTGAAAGTAATGTTTAGTGCTTCGTTTAGTTGATCTTGTTCTTTGCTGTCTTAAGTCTTTCCTTGTTATGTTTAAAAACATTTTTGTAAGTAAGTTTTTTTGAAAATTAGTTGATAAAGGTTCTTAATAGCATCGGGAAAAATTGAAAACAATTAGTATCTACAAAAAAAAAAAATCGGTAGAAAACTAAGATCAAAAGTTAAAACAAAAGATTGCAACAGGGTTCACAAATAGAATAGGCATTTACTAGGGAGAGGTGTTCTCCTAAGATTTCGCTAAATGAAATAAACGGTTTTAAAATTTAATTTTCCTGTCACCTCCATCCAACAGCTATCCACATATATTTTTATAAGCAAATATATCTTGCTAAAAGTTTAATTGATTTTCAACTAAGAGGCAAAGTGTATATTTTTCGGTGTACCTGTCGTTCAGCCAGGGAGTTTGTTGTTAATTTCGATATTCTTTCCACTTTGAGTATAGTATTTTTACCCATTTTCCTTACACAGACATTCTAAAGGCATAATACAGGTACATATATTGAAAGTTATCATATACCTACTTTAACACCATCAATTTCGCCGATACCTACCTACCTTACACCTATGTATGTTATGTACCAGTACCTTTCCTTAATAAGACGGGATTCCCTTCACATTTGTTCGTTCATCCACTTTATACATTTCTACTACTCAATTTTGCTCTTAGACAAGAGACAAGACGACTGACACAAAGATTGATGGACACTTAATTACAAAAGAACTTTTATACACCATAGTTGATAGGTAACTATTTCTATACCGACACATACCTAAGCATCTTCTGCAGTTCGATAAAGGTCAATTTCTAATGCGGTGGCCGGTAGCAGAAGTTAAATTCTTAATGAAACTTACACAAAAAAGTTTTTCTTTTTCATTGTATACCTTATCAATACGTCGGAATACTTTAAGGGTCTAATACAGATTTGTAAAAAAAACACACGCGATTCTACTTCAGTGGGTTTGCCTCCCAGATTATCCTTAAGTGGCGACGACGACGACGAACGGCCCTAAACCCCAAGTGAAAAAGGTAACTTTAGTACTTGATCTGAATTTATTATGGAATAAAAGTACTTTGCACCTTTAACTCCGTACTTATACTTTTCGTTAAGTTTTGTTCGCTTTTGAGCTAGAAAAAGGAAGAATCCTCATAAGCACTCAAATTAAAACTGACAGTTGGTTCAGAAGGATTGACAATAGGAGATCTAATATATTGCCATAAGTGCGTTGTCCTCGAAACTATAAAATCCTTTTTTTTTCGTTAAGTTTCGTTGACTTTTTGATTATTACAATTGGTAAAGCATGAATTAGAAGTGAAGAAATAACTTAGTACCAAGTTACTGTTTTGGGTTATTATTCAATTATTTTTGTCGATAATTTCGAAACCAGGAACATTCGACTTATAAGGTCGTCCAAACCAGTTTATCTACTCTTCAGCTGTTACCAAACAGAAATTCCAACATGTTGTTGTGGCTATTGGAAATTATTTCTTCAAGATATCTTATTTGGGGTCAATCGATCAGATGCAAGATAAAAAAGGGAACAAAAGAGAGAATAAACAAAACAGCATCCAGAAAGAAGAAAAACTTAAGGAAGTTTATGTGATAGCTACATACGGATGTATGTGTATGAAGAACTTTATCCTTTAACGTCTTTCTTATTCTTATAGCAGTAGTATTTTGTATTCTGTTAGGAAATGGGTTAGAAAAGTTTAACACTGTGAAAATGTCATCTGGCTGATGGACTTGAGAAAAATAGTCCTTAAAACTTTTATACCGAACACCGAACGATGCACAATGTGTTCTGTTTTGTTTAATGTATCTTTTTTTTCTGGAAACATCTTTTTACATATATTCGTACACATCGCACCAGGAAGAAGATTTTCAGTTGTTGTTAAATGTTATTTGGTGTTTTTTTTTTTTGTTTTATTTTGTAAACAAAGTTAGAATTGCCTGACATCAGGATCGGTATGTTTTTTTTTTTTTTTTTGTTTCGTTTTTGTGTAGTTTATATAACTTTTGAATTAAGGAGTTTGCTCTTACTCTTAGGAACTACGAATTTCTTTGACATACATGAATGCATTAAGTGCAAAGCACATACAATTTTAAAAGTGCTATATGCTGTAAATCACAAAGTGCTATGAGACATTATATACATATACATATATCAGAAGTGTTCCAAGTGTGATAGTAAAATTTGACTCCATTTAATTTTCAGTATTGAGGCTGTTCATCACGTTTTTTAGACTTTGAAATGTTATCCTCCACAGCGATAAGAGAGTTTTTGTTTTTTACTGGAGTCATCACTTATTTCTACCAATAATAATACGTACACAGATTTGAGAGTGGTATTCTAAATTTTGCATGAAATAATTATGTATTTATTATTATTCCAATACAAGGACAATGATGAACTTGTGGAGAACTATTCTTCTGGCTATTATATAGCGTTATAGTCTTCTTGGTTGAAACTGTTGACTTAATTTTTTTCTAAGAATTTTGTTGAAGAAATTAAACTTCATAAAATGCGGTTGGCAGGTAACTATCTATATTTGACAATACGTCCGAAATTGAACTCAAAGGTTAATTAATAGGAATTCCTGTTAGATCTAGTATTGTGGAAGAATTGTTTCTGAAGAGGAATATAACTTGCTATTTCCACAGAACATTGCCTATAAAAGTATCGATAAGACAACGATAGATATGAAGCGTTGCAGCCAAGGCGCCACCACCGGGGGCGGTATTCAAGCGATATATAAATATCAGTTATAGTTCTATCGCCTACCATTACTCTCTTGTATTCCACCTTAAGTATGTTAATGGAGAACCAGCCCAAATGTGAGAATTGTACTGAAGTTTTGGATGAAAGAAGCCCCTGTAGATAACAACCACATTAACAGTGGTGTAAAATTTCTTGCATCGTCATTGGCTCACAAAACCTCTTTGTCTCGGGCTGTTACGGAAATTATCAAATTGTTTTGGAAATAACAACTCCACACATTTCCAAAAAGTTTCCAGTTGTCGAAACAGTTACAACTTTAAGATACCTTGTAATATAGTGAAATATTAAAATGACTGTTCCTAGGAAATTATTCCTGCGTAAGGATGGAACTTGTCTAAGTTAACTCTTTCCCAGAGAAGATACCAAAAAGAATGAAACTATCAAATTTTTATTACCTTCTAAACACTGTTCAAAAATATAAACTTGATGTGTCTCATGTAATCCTCCAATTAGATCAAACCTGAGCTTTTTGCTGCCAATTTATTTTTTAACAACGCTAATTTTAAATCAAATTTTAAATCATGTATTCATTCTTAAACATCTCTTCAAATGTATGAATGATTTTTATTTTAAGTTTTTATTAATTTCAAAATTTAAGTTTATCGCTTCAAACAATTGAAAAATCGATTCTGGGAAAATTGTAACTTCTATCTAAATGAAAAAAAAAAACATTTCTCGTTGACATTTTATGAGACATTGCTGTGAAGATGACACAGTTCCAATATCCATTTGTCTGTATAATTAAACAGTCGGTAGTTGTTATGGATGTCTGGAAAATAACCATGATAAATTATGAAAGTTAAGATCTACTTAAACTGAAAAACAGTAATAAGAATGATTAATTAATGATATGTCTGGTCTGTTTGATAGGCAATTATTGTTATGAATATTTTAATTCATATTTAAAGCAGACAAACATTTTAACTGTGTCCTTGAGTGAACACAGATATCATCGTATCGAAGTTAATCCAACCTTTATTGTATATACATATTAAGTTCTGGAGAAAAAACATCACTATAACCCTAAACAGCAAAAAGCTGGAATATAAAAAGTTATTTCTTGATCAAATCAATTTATATTCAAAATAAATTTAAAAAGCAACAACAATACCTTGAAAACGGTACCGATACCTGCCTATAGCTTCTCGATAGTCGATATGGCATCAAGGTGAAGTGGAAAAATAGTTTCTAAAGTCAATAACCATCGACGACGACGACGTACCTCCATTTATGCTATACGAGTATCTATAGAATTGAAACTTTTTACGAATTGCAAAACTTTTTCTTATTTTTTTATTTTTCATTTTCAATTTTTTTTTTTTTTTTGTGAACCATTCATATTGAAAAACTGAAAAGTTTTACTTTCCTTCAATAGAAAAGAGGATTTAAATAGAGAGAGAGAGAGAGAGGAAAAAGAAAAGTATATAAAATAAAAATAATATTATACTACATTTAAATTGAAAACATAGGATTCAGCTTGAATTGTTGTATCTTTTCTTTGTCTGTCCAATAGATAAAACACTTTATGAGAGATTCGTTCAAGTGAAATGGAATATTTCCGCACTCAGGATGCAATTTCGGGACCTTACGTACACACACACACACATAACACACATACAACCACATTCACCATCATCATCTGGAAGACCTTTTCCTTAGATCAAAAGATGCCAACCAACTGTGTCTTCATATACTATACATTTATACCTTAGAGAAGAAGGATGAGATAAATCTTTTTCAATGCACCGAATGTAATCTTTGAAGTTCACAAAAATGTTGGCAGCTATCCCTACACGCCATACAAAAATTTCAAGTCCTTTTTTGCTTCAATTTTTCATCTTCGATTGAAAAATCCTTAAGGCATTGGTCTCCAAATATTTCCTGGCTCTGTTCACTGGATATCGATTCAAATATTTTTTTCCTTAACATTATTGTGGGTTGGTTGTTGGTTGATAATTTGGTACCCATTTTTGCACATATACAGTGAGTTAAAAAAGCGTTTAAATTGGAAACAAATTAAAGACCACCTTCAAATTTTTAAATCAAAATACAATAAAAGAATTTGAAATTGAAATTGAAGCATCAGACGTACATACATACATATGTAGCATATTTAATTTGAAAGTTGCAGGATGTACTGTACTCGTACATGAAGAGTTTATCAATGCAAAATTTTAAATGTAAATTGTGAGGTTTAACGAAACATTTTTCGGTGTCTTGGACCGTTTTGTGCATAAACGGGATGTATTTATATAAAAGTCTTTGAGTGTGAGGTGTCCATCAAGAATTAAAGAAACAATTTTTTTTTCTACAATTTAAATGTTTGACCACTTTTTTGAAATCAATTTCAACTTTTCGAGGAAGTCTGCCCCACTGTACTATGTAAAGGTAACAAACGTATTTTCTTAGAGAATATTCATAATATTATATATTTTTGCTTGTAAGTCTCGGAATCCAAATTACCTACATGGAATTTCCGGCCGGAAAAACTACCTACTTGAAACTAACCTTAAAATCATTTGAAGTAAAAAGTTCTCGTTTTTTTTTTGCATTTCAAACCATTTCACCATACTGAATTGCTTCTAAAAATAATTCTTTTTTATTTTTTTTTCTCTACCTGTTTTATACCTTCCATCAGGCTCTCATTTTAGTTCATTAGAGATCAAAAAGCTCTTATAAATATTTTTTTTTTATTTTACTGAATTCTAAACAAAAGAGGAGAAGAAAAATTGGAAATGGAAAAGTGCCTGTTGCCGGTTGACAAAAAATTTCATCGAAAAAAAAAACAAAATTTGGAGCATTAATTATTAAAGTAGCTGACCCTATTGTTGACATGGAAACCCATGAGTTTGAACTTTCACCCAAATTGATAAATTTTATGACTTCTATTTGGATTGTTGCTTAAGAAAATTTAGATAGAAGTTTTTACTGAAAAACTTCAATGTAACAGAGAAAAATTGCAAAGCTGAAGAATAACCAAAACATCGTTGATAATGATTTTCTGTTTATACGTTTTGTTCAACAAAATATTGTTAAAATATAGATATTTTTGACGAATATCATTTTGATGGCATTTTAACTGATCTTATAAAACTTTTGAATTGATACGTTTTAAATGAAGAAGTAGGTTTCAGATTAGTTATACAATACTTTGCTAATGATTTTTAAATAAGTTGATAATAGTAGTAGCGCAAAAGTGCACCTTTCGAATGTATTTTCTTTATTTTAATTCAAGTCACTTAATGTTTTCAAATGTAGAAAAATTAAAACCCAAATTCCGATTGGGGATTAATAAAGGATAATTTTATTTGAAATGTTTTTAATTTTCAATTTTCCCCTCAAATAAATTGTCAAAATGGTTGTACATGTACATGGTGTTTTGTTTTCTTAATTGAAATATCATCATATAAGATGACACATCAATATTGAGAATTTTTTAAATTTATAGTCGAGTTAGGGATTCACAGTTAGAAAGAACTATACGAGTTTCAAAATTTGTCTTGATTCAAATAAAAAGAATCTCAATTAAATTTTTAATTCAATTCAATTCAATTTGTATTTATTTCTATCTGTCTTAATTCTGTCTTAATATTGCTTAATACAAAAAGAAATATTTAAAAATACAATCTGTTGTCTAAAGAAAGGTTCGAATTTCGTATTAGAATTAGGAAACAAAAAATATCAAATACAAAAAAAAATCATTAAAAAAGAAAAGAAGAGAGAATACATAGTCTGCTATTACACGTTGACTCATGAGTCGTGACTCTTTTCGAACTACGTTGCGTTGGTGCAAGAGAGATACATGAATCGAAAAGATGAAACGGAAAATAAACTGCCCTGTGAGTCGCGGGCAAATTTTGAACGTCTCATTTTTGACATTTCTTTTTCATTCATTCGTTATTTTGCTTTTCCTCTTTATTTAAATTCGTCGTGCTCGAGTTCACATGTATACCCTTATAGTTGAAAGAGCAAGACAGAATATATGATATCTCAAACAACAAAATTTAAATTAAAGAGAGTTGTCAAATTTGAGTCATGACTTAAGAGTCAAGGTGTAATAGTGTTCGACTCAAAGGATGAAATTTCAAAAGAAAATTCGAAGATGAGTCACGACTCATGAGTCAACGTGTAATAGCAGACATAATAACAAAATACAAAATAATTTATTACAAAAAATATTAAAATTATAATTGTTAAAATCGAAATCAAAATTAAATTGTCAATTTTTAACCCTCTTGAAAAATTAGTACGAATTTAAAACTGTAAACGGTTATAAAGTCTGAGTGCTTCGGATTTAATTATAAGAAGTGTTGAGTAGGGTACCCTACAATTAGAAGAGCTTGTATATCGATTATAAAGATAGCCACTTCTTAGAAAGAACATTTTAAAAACTTGGAGAAATAAAGATACTTTAAAGGGAGCCAGAAAATTAGGAAAATTTGTGTTCAAACTTTCTTTTTCTTCCAAATGGTTCGTTGGATTCGTTTTTATGTTACTAGTGAGGGTTGCAAATAAATATTGAAAATACCACCCCAACAAATAAAATTAAATTACTTTATAGATTCAAAATAGGAGAAGTACAGTGTTCTAAATGGTAAAACCTACTGTTTAAACAATCATTACAAATTTCAGTTTGTCCACAGTGTTCTTCGTGTCACAAGAATCGACTAAAGTTATAAACTATTCTGTTTCTTTTGCTGCTTAAATATTGAAGTCCCTATATGGTTGATAAATTAATTTAGTATATGTACATAGATATATTCAAAAGTTGAAAACTTCAAAACTTGTCAAAATTTGTCTCCCTTATAAAACAAGACAAATATACGTTCGGATTATTTGCTTAAAATTAAAAGTTCTGTTAACACTGAACTTGGTGTTGACAGTTACAAAATCTTAAATCTTCTCAAACAAAAAAACGCTCGATGATTGAACATTTTTATAGCCTTGATAATTGAAAGATATAACAAAAAACAAAGACATCAAACATTAGCCAAACCATTAAAAAGGAATAATGGGAGCTTGTATAGAATATTAAGTACGATAGAACCTCCGATTTTAAATCACTTCGATTTTGTATACAGTATGTAGTATATGTCTTTTCTCGTCATGATATTTACTAAATTTCAATAAATTATCCATTTAATCGCCGCCGTTAACTTTTCAACGTTTTACACTCGTATTTATGAGCGCTCAAGCTCTTAAAGAGTTATAGCTTTTTAACAAAGCATTAAAACATTTCCAAGATCAAAGTTCTTTGTTTATTTTACGTTTTAGTCTTAAAATTTTCATCACTTCATTGATTTATGCGAAAACTAGCCAACCTCCCCTCACCCACCCCACGACAATATTCCTATCGATAAACAAAGACCAACATAAATCCCTTCCTTCCCTATGTGAATCTTTTTAAACCTACTTAAGACTGGTGTTGAGATTTCTATATAAGATCGTATTAATTACCGAAAATAACAATATGTTTCAGGGAATTATCTAGACTTATGTTGAGTTCATCGTGATGTCAGGGTGAAAGTGAGGGTGAGGGTGGGTGGGTGTAGATAGGGTCTTGCTGTAAATAAATTACCCTTTGTCTATATTTTTAAATGAGTATAGGTTGCTATAAAGACGAAAAGTGTAAGTCAAAGCTTCATTTTATTTTATATGCATTTATTTAAAGGTCCTTCTTGGAAGTATCCATAGATACCCATAATACCCATTCAATCTAATTTAAATAAAATGCTTCCCAGCTAGAAAAGCTCTATACAGACACAGAGATACCAGATACCCATTTCGAAGAAGAATGCCGCCCCAATTGATTCAACATCAATAAATATCAAAATAATAGTTGATATTGCTTTGGGTTAAGCATAATACTCGTATCTATAACAAAAGGACCACGACCAATGAAGGACGAACCAATGAACGAACGGACCGAACCGGACGGGACGGCCAAGAGGATCGAAGGCTGGCAAACGCATCAATATAAAATACATGCGAGTGTATAAAGTATATTTCTCTTATAACAGATTAAAGCCATGCATACCATCGCATACCGCCCTTCTTCCAATTCGGTAGCATCAAAAAGGATTATTGCAGATGGCTTTGTGTCATACTCTGGCTCTTCAAAACACATTAGCTATACACTGAGAGAAAAGAGGAGGTTCGTTTTGAAAAATATCTGTTTTTTTTAAACTTTTCTATACGAATGCAAATTAAGTTGGTCCTTTGCGTCATGTAAAATATTCGACTAAAACAACTTAGTTAAGTTTTCTGCATTTGCACCTTATAAAAAGGACTTCCTAAGCTTCTTCTTACCTAATTTTAAAGATATACAGTGTAGTTGGAACTTTTTCATGATGCTGAGACTGATTTTTAGAGTGTAGCAAAAAGAGTTAAACAATTACCTATTATAGGTCTATGGACTCATATCCTGAAATTGAGACTTTAATAGGTCTAGCATAGATTGGATTCCCTTCCTTTAACTTTGGTATTTCTTTAATGGTCGTTCGTCCCTCAGACACAAAATATTTCCCATACAGTAAAAACACACACTCTCGCATTTCTTTAGTGTTGCAGGCTTCTGTTTTGGCCCATTCTATCGTCCCCCAATCCCACACCATTCAAATTGAAATCCAATATTTTTTGGGTTCTGTAATATAGGCACCGGGACCGGGAGTTTCCCCATTATTTTCCAGTTTAGACGTTTGTATAGGTACCCGATTCAATTCAGTTTGGTTTTTGTTTCCTATATGTACACTGTTTATAGCCTAGAGCCCCGAGGCGAGCACCAATACAATAGCTATACAGAGCCTTTTCTCTTTTCTGCATTTTAAGGTTTTTGTTCCAAGCTTCTGCCTTTTCTTGGCAAAACATACGAGTAAAAGCGCCACATAGCATCACCACCACCAGTGAGTAAACTCATATGTATTGTTCAAGCTCTAGACTGTTTAACTTGCACCTTTAATTTATGAGTCTCTAACAAGCCTACCTATGGCTCCTGACGAGTACAACTGATATACGAGTATGCTGGTTGGAGAATAAGAGTGCTAGTCCTAGGTACGGAACAGTATTATAAAACACCAAGTTCCATCACCACCAACCAGTTGTAATCACAGCTAAAAGGACTCTCTTTGCTCCTTTGATGAATGAATATCAAGCCAACTATTATCGCCCGCCCTACTCCCTCGTCGCTGCCGTCATCGTCATGAAAGAATGCTGTTTCCTTTTGTTTACAAAAGTTATGCCTACCGTGCGGCTTGAGTTGAAGTACATATATACATAGAATTGTTGATGATGATGATGATGATGATGTTTTGAAGGATGCAATTTTAGTTGTGGTTTGTGGTACGTACGATATGAGTAATGTTGATATTTCTCAGAAAGGATATCTTTGCACGTACATATGTAGATGCAGAAAGTAATGTGTGTTTCTTTAGGAATGTTTGAATATATAGTGAAGTTAACTAAATTCTCCTTGCTTTAAAACTTCAATTGAAATCAAAGAACACATAAAAACAAGTCGAAGAGAAACTCTGTTTTGTTTTTCAACCAAGTGATTAAGACGCAAAGAAAGTATTGCAACGATTTCAGATTATCCCAAATGATAATTAATCTAAAATCATTTCTAATATTAATGCTACTGAAGCTTACAAATATAAGCTAATGACAGCCAAGAGATAAAAAAGAAAGTCAGGCCTAAAAGTGTACTTACTTAAAGTCTTTTTTTTTTAAATCTTGGAAGAAGAGGAAGTTAAGTGTCTGATATTCAGATTTAAATCTTGAAAAAATCGAATTATTTTGACTTAATTGCCAGCAGTTTAATGTATCTTTTTGGCTTTCACCTAAAATAAAAATTATCTTACAAGAGAAAGCAGTGTAATTTCTTCTTTGATTAAAGTACGTCAATCTTAAAGACATAGAGTGGATTATGCGATTATTTATTTAAACAAAAACTTATTTGGCAGAAAACTATTAGGTATGTGCTGTATTGTCAGCTAATTTTATCTGGCCACATCTTATTTTTCCAGCTTAAGCTTCATTTCATGTGGATACAAATATTTTCATCTAGAATATTATAGTAAATGTTAGATTTAGCTTCGTCTTATGTCAAGTTCGCTTGCTCTTTAAAACTCTTATACTGCCAGTCCTGCCATATGGCGCTGAGTGTTGGACGATAGATAAGCTGCTATTGGGCTCTTTCGAGAGAAAAATTCTTCCTTCTGCTATTTGGTCCTGTGTGCGAAGTAGGCGAATGGAGGAGAAGATACAACTGCGAACTCTATGAGCTGTACAAAGATGTGGACGTTGTCAAAACACGTCGACTTTATTGGCTGGGCCACATCGAGCGAATGGACAACAACGCTCCAGCTAAGAGAATCTTCGAATCCCAGCCACCTGGTTCGAAACGACAAGGAAGACCGAACCTCCGGTTTAAAGACCAAGCCATAGCAGATGCCAGAACGATTGGTCTGGATGACTGGGAACAACGTGCTCGGGATCGCAGAGAATGGAAGGCCATTGTGTCCCAGGCAGAGATCCTACATGGATCGGGAGCCTTTTAATATAAAGTAAGTTATGACAAGTTCTAAAAACGGACTATACAGACGACGATGTAAGTCGCAGTTCTTTGAAAAAAAGAAGGTAGATACTTTGTCTCAATTCTCATCGAAAGAGTAACTTATGGTTATTTATAAAACTGATTCTGCTACTATTCTATTCAGTGTTCATGTTATGTTTATTCACTTAGATAGAAATATGTTTTTTAATAGAAAAATCACGTTATGTTATCATTTTGTCAATTACACTTTTTCCATATCGCTATTGGAATGAAAATCTTTACCGACTATATTTTCTAAATGCTCCGAAAGAAACATTGGTATCATACATCAAGGTATTTTAAGATGGACATATGTAGATGGACAAGCATATTAAAGACGAAAACTAAGAAGACAAAGCTGAATGTCCTCATTTGCTCTATAATTTTTTTTTTAACTGAATGCATTGGTCTGCATCTTAAATCCGAAATTTGCTTTTCATGTCAGTAGACCAACATTTGTATGCCTAAAACCCTAAATTATAAAACAAATCGTATCGGTTTTTCTTTTTGATGGTCGTAAAACCATGTGAAATGTACAACTATGCATTTTACGGATACAAGAAAAATACATCAAAGCCCTAAAATGTTAATTCAATTGGCTGAAAGTCAAATTAAAAAACCAGAAAAGGCGCCCTTCTGGGAAACCCACAACCAAATTCTATAATTTTATGCTCCATTTGGCTTGATGGGACTCACAGAATACACACAGAGACAGACTTTCATCTTTCCACGTCAATAGAAACTTCCATCGATTTTATAACTTTGTCTACGAGTAAGTACTCGCATTTGTAGGGTATAAGGTTACATACAATCTTACATAAGGCTTTCCAGTGTTTTTACTCGTAACTTTAAAGAGGAGATCTTAAAGGCCATACAAAATAATCATTATTCATCATCCTGCAAAATCCATACAAATTTATTTAATTAAATACAACCTCCTGCCGAGTCCAATTCCGAGTCAGAACCAGAGTCAGAGGTGATGGATAAAAATAAAATGCAGAGCAAGTGCACAAGCGGCAAACAAATGAAATCAGCTCAATGCAAATATACGAATTGTGAAATAAATTAAGGAACAGAGCTTTTTTTGTACCGAACTGAGCAAGACTCCATATTCCTGTACCGCATACATATCCATGTTATAAGATATAACGTGAAGGTAGGTGGTGTATTCCTGCAGAAGCAGATACAAAACCTGAAACAGAGAGATGCACTGCATATCACATCGGATGAATAGTTTCGCCTTCGTCCTTGGCACCCGTTTGCTGTTTGCCGTCGTCGTCGCTCGACACGTTAATGGTGCCGCACCCGGCACCGCAACGGCCCGCTGCGTTGGAGTTTGAGTAAAGGAACTTCACAGCATCCACTTTATGCTAGAGAGAGAAACGACCGGAGTGAGAGAAGTTGGAAAATATTCCGCGGAAAAGTTATTAAAATCTTCTGCAGAAGGACTTTTTTGTTTGTTTGTTTGTTTGTTTGAAATCCCTTCAGCTTCAAACCGTTCTGCGTTTTGCGTTCTGCTTCTGAGTTCTGAGTTGTGCTATCCTTTTTCCAGATGCTAGTAGAACTCAACTCAACTCATAGCCAAGTATGGCTTTTAAGTTTTCCATATGATGGCGATGGCGATGGAAAACCTTAAAAGGATGGCAGGGTTTTTTTTCATTATTTTCTCTTATTTTTTTTTTTTTTTTGTTATAAAAAAGAGCACTGCAGCATTATGATGGCATTCAGAATTTTCAATTTGTGTGCAAACTTTAAATTGAATAAGACTTATCATTATGGATGGCTCATATATGTGTAGTGTATGGTATGTATGAAGATACCAAATAAAAGAGATGCATGGATATGTTTTGTGGGAATGTGTGTGTTTGTGGCAAATTGCGTGGCGCGTTAGCGCTAGCTGGTGGCACACAATCCACAATCTCATTATGAGTTTATAATAAAATTTTCCGCGAACGATGTTATTAGCCTTGCATCATGCATCATATAATAATGCAATGCATGAGGCCTCGAGGATTTCGGAAGAATCAATGGAAATGCAAAAAAAAAAAAAATTGAAATACAAAAATAAATAGGCTTATGGGTGGGTACCTAGTGCTAAATGATCCGATTATGTGTCAATTTGGTCATCCTGCATCACATACGCACTATGCGCATTATCCGTGTTTACTCTGCATATGTTATGATGTCCTGGTGGTGATTGCAATGAATGCGATAATGAGCGGGGCGATAATGGTGATGGATTTTATCGAATAATGGATTAGGTGATAAATTCTGTGGAAATTGTTTTTCGTATCGGTCTTTTACCGCAGCGCCGCCGCCGTGCCGCCTACGATGATGCCGAATATTTCTAATTGTTGTCAATAATTTATGCCATTTAAATTGAACCGTGTGTCAATGCTTGTGAACTCAACATATACATTGTTATTGCAGGATTTAATGATAAATATGAGTGAAAACTTAAAAAAACAACAATTTGGCAATTCAGGAAATTAAGGTTTTCAATGAAGATTCACTAATCGACTTCCAAGTACAGATTATCCCATTTCTCGGGAAATGCCTGAATTAATAAAATTTTGGAGTGTGCATAGTGGAAAGAAAAAAAAAAACACTGACAGGTGTAGCCCACGGTAGATAGGTGCTTGATGCTGATACTTGATTTTGGTGAAAGGTTCAACGTTGACCTTCTTTTACTTGAAAATCTTTTTTTTAACAGATTGGTCATAGTAGTAAAATCTATCTACTGCAGCTTAAATTTGTTGCTTAGTTCCTTCAAAATTAATGACGGGTCAGTGATATTCAATACAATGATGTACATGGACATAACCTAAAAGGTCAAACAATTTGGAATATACTTAAATGACTTGTTGAAGTTTGTGTGTCCGAAATATTTATAAATTACATGCGCCATAATGCGTATAGTATGCCTACCCGGGGTAATATCCGGGACAATAAATATTTTTATATTGTATCCTTTGAAAACAAAATTTTAGTTAGAAATTGCAATTTTCGAAATAACTTAGGTGAAAAATTTCAATTGAAAAATAAATTCGTGTGTACAAAAATACAATCGGTTATTTCTTGTTTAATATTTCTTGTTAGAATTACTTGCCAGTATATTTCCTGAATTTATTTTCTTACCTGAAAGTAAACAAAAAGTAAAAATTATTAAACTTCTGAAAAAAAATATACATACAAATAATTATAAATTAATTTTAATTCTTAACATTGCTTCACAACTAAAAACAAATATTCATTTCAATATTGAAGAATTGCTTTCTAAAATAAATAATTTATTAAGTTATAGTTTTTAGTTTTTCAAAATTTAGAACACAAAACATATTTCTTTAAAATATTTCAAGAGAATTAAAAATAAGTGTTCGGAAAGTTGTCTTTTTGAATTGTATTTTTGTAACTCTTGATTAAATTTCCTTAAGTTAATTGTAAATTGTTCTAAAATTTGTATTGTTTATAACAATAAGTAACACGTTGACAAGAAGATGAAAAAATGTTCTGAAAAATGTACATACATAAAACGAAAACTTTTCGAAATATTTTTTGCAAAACCGAAAACTAAATAAATAATCTTGGAAAAAAAAGACCACGAACAAATTGCGACAAATCTTATTAATACTTCCTGATATTTTGTTTTTATTAAGATCGAAAGCAACAACCGCACCCTCAACTAAAATTTTGAGTTGCGAATAAAGAATATGTCAATTTTGTTGGCCTCTATCAAAAAAAAAATATGGATCTCCATCTCAATAATATTAGTTAACAAATAAACTGTCATCGCCATAAACAAAATTCCTTACTTTTATACATACATGTATACATATATGTATGTAGTTGCCCAAGTATTACGTAACATGTCCTCTCTATGAAGATGTAAATCTTATCAAAATTATGTTGAAAATTCTCATGCTATCTAGAAAGGTTTGATTAATTTTCCAAAGTCCTATACATATTTCTATGAGTAGGTACCCAATATAAAAGCTTCAAAGTCCCCCCATTTCTTAAAGGGTTCAAAAATTATATCCATCAACATCCCCTAATAAATTTCTATAAAGTCATCATCATACAAGTGAGAACACACTTCTTGACCGACTCTTGTGACCGCTGTTTCCTGATTTATCTTCCGACAGAAAATTCATCCTCCTCTTTTCTTCAAAATAAAAAAAAAACAACAAATTGATTTAGGAAGAGAGTAAATAATGTGAAAAATCCTTCAGTTCAGTGTTTTTCCTCTTATGTACCCATTTACAACACGAAGGACTTCTTTTCAAAAGAAGTAAGGGTCGGAGTATTTAATGGCTGTTTTGACACACAAAAAAAAAGAAGGTAAATCACTATCGGACCCGTAGCAAATTAGAAAACTTTCAATCTGAATGATGTGTGTTATGAAAAACTGATGGCTTCTGTATTTTGCAGGATGTCAATAATTTCAAATGACAGGGATTATTTCTATTTGGTATATGTGAAGACATATACGAGTATACCCTGTTCATTTATATCCGTATTTCTTCTACTTCTTTATAAAACCGTTGCTTGGATATTAGGTCCTTTTTCTCGTCCTTTTCAAGCTCATGTTTCTATCGAATTGAAAATCCTTGCCCCCTAAACTTACAATATCATACCTTATAATGCTTTTATTTGGATGAAATATTGATAAATACAAAATATTTTCACATCCAAAATACACAAACACACAGCCACCCCAAATCGATATACGATGATCCTTTTTTAAGATAAAACACTTGTAATATCAATTTTCTATTTGCTTTTGTAAATTATGTACATACATTTATAAATACAATCCAATAAGCATCATCATGGAGGAGTAAGTGTGCAATTTTAATTAAATAAATGTCGTTTGTTATATCCCATCAGTGTTTGTTTGTACTCGTATGTAAATTGTACACACTCGTATATATGCATAATAAAAAAGGCTCATACAAAAATGTTCTAAGAAAAAAATTCAATTTTCGATTTATGTGATGAAAAGATTTATATCTTTTAATATAAATAATATGAACAAGAAGGCTGCATCGATTTAATCATACAATTTTGTCTGAATAAAGGGACAAGAACCCGTCCGTCCCGAGGGTGATGTGATGAATGAGTTTTGATTTAATTTAAGTTAATAAAGTGAATGTTTTTTGGGCAAACAAAAAGTTTATACTTGCTTTCTTATCTTTTTTATCTTTCAAATGGAAAATATTTCTGAATTTCCAGATAAATGGAATTTCGTTATATTTTTTTTTTTTTTTGAGTATAGAATATCGAATACATTGAAAAAATATGCGGATTATTGGGACGAAGTTGTTTGTATGTAAATTTTAAGACATCACATTTTAGGAATACGAGAGTTGTTTAGTTGAAATGAATTCTACTATTTTTAATAATTCATATTGTATTGATCTTCAGTTTGTTTTCAGTTATTTTATTATTAAAGCTTATTAATTCATTAATTATTCAGGGATAAAATATGGTGATAATAGAGCAGAAAATTAATTTACCTAATGCTTAAAAAATTTAACTGATAACAAATAATATTGTCTTAAATAATTTTGAAATATGAAATTGAAAAAAAGACGGATGTGACACTACATTCAAACAACATTCTTCTTGTCAAAAAGGTTTAAATTTAAATTTGTTCATTCAAACTAAAATTGAATTGGGTAATTTTTTTAAAAAAATTTATATTTTTTATGTATATGTGAATTGTTTTTGATTTTACCGATTAATAACAATTTTGTATGCATTTTTTATAATTACGATTTATTTCCTAATCCGTTTGAATCATGTGTTAATATTACTTAATATATACCAAGACTTAATTTAAATTCTTGTTACTAGATTGAAGTTTAGAAAAAGATATACTCAACGTAGACTGTGGTTGACAAAAGGGGGACGAAGTGTTGAAATATCTTTCCGAATTTACATAAAATTGAAAAACTTGTTTACATTAGTTGAAACTTAAAATACATTCTAAGAATGTTAAATTTATACAGTTCTGAAAAATCCGTTTTGTGAAATTGTCGATGAAAACTGAACCCCTTGAAATCACTTGAAAATTGTCTGCTTCCAATCATAAATCAGTAGCTACGTATGTAACTCTTTTTGAATGTAAAAGTCTTCAAATAAGGAGACTATAGTTACACAAACATATATGTACCTTGCTCACGACAGAATAATGGTTTAGAATAGAGTTTCCAGAACACACAGTAATCGGGATAGTTTCAGGGATTAAAAAAGGAGGAAATTATGATGATGGTAAATCAATGTTTATTGTTGAACCCCTTCCAATAACAGTTGTAATAAAAACTTAATTTGCCTTACAAATAACACCCGTTTATTAAATAACACCATAATGATATACATATGTACAAACAAAATAATACTCATTTTGTTTTATCCAACAATTCTTGTTTCCTCTTCCCGTTTATGAAAAAATTGCTTCGCTCAATGTTTATATTAAATCACAAAAATACAAGCATCCAACCGTTATGTTAAAGTACCTGCAAATCCTTTTGAATTACACATCCACGGATCCGACACCCATACGAACGTGCAAAGTGTAGGTACAATGTAGGTACTCATACATTCGTGCATTGTTTATTTTTCACAATCAAATGATTCCTTACGATTACGACACGTTTACTATATGTACAATGCTGTTGCTGATATACTGATGTTAGTGCTATGCTAGTATGTACTTCCAGAACTCCCACCTCCACCCCGCTCTTTTATAACCTCAACCATAAAGGGTTTAGATTGCATATAAATTGCCTCTGTTTACCCAATGTCTGCCATGCACAATTCTGCTCCTTTTAGAAGCTTATACTCGTATACATTCTCTAGATTTGCTACGGGAGTCTTTTGTTTGCCACAAAAGATACAATCCAAGTGGGACATTTTGTGTCGAGCTGTGCTGTTCAGTGTTCATGGAGGTATCTTCTTAAATGACAAACGCGGAAAATGTAAACAATACCTTCGACTTAACATGAAAAATGTGTGCACAGAAATTGTTGGTATAGTAATTTATAAAAAAAAAATAACTAAAAAAAGGTTTCCTGTGGGAATCCTTCATCACCTTATACACACACCGAGTTCAAGGTCGTGTTACCTGGGGTTGTGTTGCATTTAAACTGATGATACATAATGTATGTAGTATGTATGTGACTGTTTGCATACAGGAGGGATGCCTTTTTGTATGATTTCCTGTGTTGTTTTGTCTTAATTGTCTATAAAGTTATAGACAGATGGTAAGGTGCGCATAATTAGTCTAGAGGGGTTTAACTCTTGGTTATGTTCACTGTGGCGTATGCGTACTTTTTTTATAGAAAAATAAAAGACAAAATGCCTATATTACTAAAATACATATTCTGTAAATTTGAAAAGATTGGAAGGAATGAACTACTCAAATTTATATTTATAGTTTTATTGCATGCATCTGGACACTCTGAACTTCTTCTATTGGGGTTAAAGTTCCAACAAAATTTACTTCAAATATGGAATTTTAGTCATTTTTAATAACTTACATGACATCAGATCACTAGACTTTTGACATAATATATATATAGCATAATTTTGTTACATCATAATTACAACCATGATTATCAGCTGCGATTCTAGAGCATCGGAATTTAGTAAATTTGATAGAATTATGTTAGTCTCTCTAAAGTTATACAAATCATGGAAAAGTTTTTAATCTTTATTGAATTTAAAAAATTACAAACAGAAAATAAGAACTATCTTAAAAAAATCAAATAAATAACGTGACAAAGAAAAATATGTTTTCTTAAACCGAGAGATTTGAGTTTCTAGGACTCGAAAATTATTTGAAACAATGTTCTGTCCTTATACAATTACACACAATATGAATAATTTGAGTTATAAGTTTTTAAATAAAAATCGAATTGCTCCATCGACTTAAGCACTTTGTCAAATTTGTAATTATTGATTTAAATTCTGTAATTAGCAACAAGATTCAATTATAATTTTTTATTTGGAAATATTGTTCTGCATCAATAAGTCTTGCTTCACATTTTTATTGCAATTTATGTATTGCAAATAAAAAAAAATAAAATGCAATACTGGCCATGACTCAAAGTAATAACAAAAATATCAAATTATTCCGATTGGCCAAATAGAACCACAATCAGTAAGACATCATTATCAATATATATACATACATATGTATACTCGTCTAAAGTTGTTTAATAACTGCACACACAGAGTTGTTAATACTGTGAGAAACATAAAAACTAAAATTTATTGAAAACTAGATCTGAGCCATAAATATTTATCTAAAACCAAAGCTCTCGAAGACTGGATGACATTGAATTTCAAATTTAAAGGCATAGATATCGTAATTCGTTAATCAAATATAATTTAAAAATAAATATGAAGTTATTCATACAAGGACGAGATGAGATACATACACACATATGTATGCATATGTATGTAAAATTTTTGAGATATAATTTTTTTGTATGAAACGTTTACTCGATTTATTGAAATTTGAATTGGGTAAAGAGAAATGAAAGTTATGTTTTGCGAAAAAGGCACGTGGAAAACAATAAACATTGAGCATTGCTTCTGTATTTGTATTTATTTTTCATAATAAATATCCTTTATGTTTTTATCCTTATTCGAGAATAAAATTTGAAACCTTAACAAACGTTTTTCTTTTACATAAAAGTAAAAGAGATATTTTTTATAGCTGCACGTTTGACTTCAACTTACGATATTTATATACGTATGTATGAGTAATAAATATGGCAAGTTGCGCATTCCATAAAATCGAAAACAATATTTTGATGAAACGTGAAATTGTGTTATCAAAAGGGAAAACAAAATAAAAAAATAGTTCTTATAACTTGTTGTATATCTGTTTGGATATACATAGATTAAATAAATTGCTGGATTTGTTTACTTTAAACTCGGTACTTTGCGTAGCATAAATTTGCATGCTGTTTTTATGTGTATTAAAAACATTTTTGAAGGAAGAATGTTCTAAAAATTCATCATAAAATTGTTTGCGACAAATTCTAGAAAATCGAAAAATCTTTCACCTTCACAAATTTTAATTAAATAAGAATCTATTATCTCCATACATGAATTACTAAGAGACTTATGAATAATTTAAAACGTTCTACAAAATCAAAACAACTCTCGAAAAAAACTCAATGAGATTTTTAAAGAAACTTGTATTAAATAAAATTTCCTATATTTTCGCTTTCAGTTAAAAGACTAAGCTTAAAAAGTGTAACTCACAAGGATTCAAAAATTTATTTTAATCCTTATAATTGCGTTTTGATAAAGTGTCTAATAAGAATGAAAATATCTGTCATATTAAAAAAAAGCCAATAGGACCAACACTAAGCGGATACAATAAACAAAAGCATTTTCCAAACTAAATTTCTATGGCTTTTCCCATGGTGCTCATGTGTGTTGCATTAAACTTAATTAGAAACATTAGCTCAAAAGTTATAGAAGGTCTCCAAAAACAAAATCTCCAGACAAAAAATACCCAAGAGAAAATAATATTCAAAAAAATTCCTCAAGTGTTTATTTCTAAAAGAAAATGTGGAGCTAGTAATAAAATTCTGCTGGTACGAGAGATTTTATCTTGTGGATTTCCGCTTTTAATTTTTTCTCATAGCTCACAGCAATTCAGTACAAATTCTGGAATGCATATACTGGTGCTATGATTTGTTGACGAAATAATCTGTAATTAAATTAAAAATTACATCAAGCACACATTTGATGTTAGATAGTTTTCTAAATTTATTTTTACCTACAATATCCTGAAAAAGATTGTATTGTTTAAAATTAATAAAATAAAATATGGTACGTAATGTCACTGACGTTAAATTCCAAACTTAATTAATCACTTCCGACATTTGAATACTTAATTATTTGATGATTTTATTCTGTGTTTTCCTATGAAAATGAAGCACACAATATTTTTTATCGGTGATAAATGATGCTCTAAAAAATATTCGAAATCGCAAAATGATGAATTAATGCTGCTTGTCAAACTCTTTAATCTGATTTATAGCAATTAATTTGTTTTGCTGCTTTTGTTAACCCATAGTAAATTATTTTAAAGGGAAAAAAACCAACACATTAATCAGTTTTGATAACTCATTAAATTTACAAAAATAAAGTCCTTTTCTAACTTCGATCCTGAATGGAAACATAATTTTCCTGAATTACATATTTCAAGTGAATACAAGAAAAAGAAAAAAAAATGTCTAAGCTTCTGCATTCATCTTCAACTGGTTCGGAACCTTTTTCCCTTTGTTGGGAAGCACCGCTGTCTTTTAATGCAATCATTGCATTTAACAGGCTGGATACAAAAAGGCATTTTAACACATTAAACAAAAACTACGCTAGAAATGTGTACGACAATATAAACAATTAATATACTACTACAACCACGCATATATACATACCTACATATATATGTACAGTACATTATATAGATACATATAAAAAATAAGTAACCCACTTTTCAAAGCTAAAAGTGCTCTAATACCAGTACAAAACGTTTGAATGTACACCAACTCAGCTGGAAGGAAGAAATTCCCTCAAAAAGGACACACTTTTAATTAAATATCCTTCTAGACGCTTATACCATTTTAATTGTAAAAGAATGAAGAAGTGTTTGCAGAGAATTTTCTTTTTTTGCCATTTTTCTTTATTTCTTCCTTTTTTTTTTTTGTTCAATCCGAAGCTGGATGGATGGCGGTTGAAATGTTTGTCTAAATCAGACGAATAGCTAAAAAATTTAACTCCACGACAAACTCAATTGAGTAAAAGGAAGTTAGTGGCAGTTTTTAGTTTTGCCTTAACGATGACTTGACGGGCTTTGTGGAGCATTTCAAAACACCATTGTTTTTAAAACAAGGAAGCAAATCGATTCAGGACTAATTTGTGTACAAAGTTGGAAAAAAGAAGATTCAAACAAATTGTTCAATTAAAACAATTCTAACTCTAACCAATTTATTATTAAATGCAAAATCAAATCAAACTCATGCGATAAGCTCATGTACATTTTAATTTAATTGAACTTTTACTGTACGCTACGCATAACGCTCTCACCCACTCGCCTTCGCCCTCGCCATCAGCACAGCTATGCGTAAGCGTATCCCTCGGTTTCAATTTACATTATAAACAAATCTAATTGAGTTATACACATTATGGTTACAGAGGAGCGCAGTTATACAGTAGTTTTTGTTAACTTAGTTACAACAAAATAAATAATTTGAAATTGAAAAAAATTTAATAAAAATCTCAAAACCGACTCAACAAAATAATTCATTTTACATTCAATTGCTGAAAGGCCAGTCGCAGCTACATATACATTTATGATATGAACTTGTGTTTGGATATAGTGTCGGTCGGTCGGTCGATGGGTATGACAGTCGGTTATTGTTATCGCCCCGAAACATCACATCGTAGCGTCGTCATCATCATTCATTGTAAATTAGTGACCGTCGATGTCCATTGGCATAATTTCATTTAAACGTAATTGCCTGCGTGATATAAATGACAGGCGAGTACAAGTAGTTGTATAGTGGCCAACACACGCGGATGCGGGACATCAAAAATAAATCTATACACACAGAGGGAATGCACAAATAGAATATTTATCCCGGGAGCGTAGTGAGAGAAGAGCAGAATATGCGTTTGGTTGAGGCGTCGCCGTTTTTCCACACGATGAACTCCAGATTTATGACAGTTTTTATTGGCGAAGAATTCCGAATGAATCTGTTTAAATATTGATATTTATAAAAGCCGTCATGAGGCAACAATATATTAAATCAGTTGGGGTATTTTTTAATGACTTTGTAATAATTTTAAGAAGATTAATTGATTAAAAAAACTCAAAAAAAAAATAAATAATACCTTATGCAATATTTTTTCTTTAAGAAACCCCCTCCAAAAACTGGTATGTTTTTAAAAATTGGTAAAAGTTTTGGGTTAGTCATGTGCACAAAGAACGAATTCACTCCAAATAAATCTCACCCTGTTTCCTATAAAGTCTGTCTGATGCCTTTGATCCCCTACCGTCTTTACATCACATACAAACATGGATGGAAGAAAGACACTGCTAAAATAAACTGCATCCACCAAACAAACAATGACCCTAGACCCATGTGACCGCATAAAATGTTATTAAATTATTTTGTTGTTTTCATAATAAATAAATTTAGACAGAGATGATGATGAGGGACGCCTGGAGGCCCAAAGGCAACGGCAAGCAAACTACACCATTTTGAATCTTTCGATTTAATTGGCTGAAGTTAGAGCGAGGGATTAGGATACAAAAACCGACCACAAATCCAAAAAAAAAGCGGAAAAAAAAACACGAAGATAAAATGCATTAAGCTGACATTTCTTGTGAATACTGGAAAGGGTGAGGGTGGGTGGTTAGGGTAGGGATAGGGTATAGGTAGGTGTGCCTCTGTGGTATGTGAAACATGTAAAGCCGAAGCAGGAATATACCATCAATTATTTTATCTAGTTAGTGAGTTAGTGGAGAACGTGCAAAGTGACATCACTGTGCAACTGCTTCTATCGAGGAAAATGGATGTTGAGTTGGAGGTCATCAAGAGTTGGAAAGTAATTGTGCTTCCTTGGACAAGAATAATGTAACTGTGGTAGCAACAGCGGGTTATGTTGAAATATGAACATGTGCTACATGATGGGTTATATTAATTGACGAAAAATGTAGGAATTATGTTTGGATACCTTACTTTGGATGTAATGAAGGATCACATGCAACCTGATTGGTAAAGGAGCAAATAATATAACTACAACTTCTTAAAGTTAAACTCCGAACAATGAAATTTAAGGACAATTTATCACGACTCTCAGAAAACCCAATAAAGTGAGCTTACATATCATAAATATTCAGTTCTAGTTGCAGGTACCTATACTAGCCTTTTTTGTGAAGGGATTTCCAAAATTGAAATTTATTTTGCAGAATTTTTCTGTCCTGGCAACTCTTAAAAAAGCGGGGACAACATGTTTTCATTGTTGCATAACTTAGAATTTGATTTTTTTTAATTCGCTGATATAGTCTTTTCCAAATTTTGTCAATGAAAACAAGAAATCCTCCACCATCGTTGAAGAATTATTTGAAAAAGTACTTCACGACCATTTAATGATCAAAATTCTCTTCGAGCACTTATTGCTGCTTATTTTGACACTCTCATGAATAGTCTATTCGTTAGAATGATTCTATTCGTTCGAATGAACGTTCTTAATTTTGAGATTCGATCGAATAACATTCATTTGCGAAAGATAGCATAAAATGAACTTGAAAAAAGATTCATTTTGAGTATCAGCTGTTAATTGACATTTACTATGTTTCTATTTGAATTAGTATGACCGTTTTACATTTTTTTTTTTGTTTCTAAACATTTCATAGATGTTGATCATGAAACAAAATAAATAATACATTTTTTCATTATAAAGTAATGTTTAACCATAAATAAATACATATTCATTACATGTTTTGTGTCAACTCAGTTGTTTTGAAACTATTCTTAAAAAAAATAAGTTCTTCATGACTCGTTCTAAATTTTTATTTTTTTGTACACACTTGGTCACACTAAAGTATCAAACACAAAAGAGAAGTGTTTGTGAAATGTCAAAACCAAAAAGTGAAATCTTTGTTTATTAGTTGGTAATTGTTTTGTTTATTGTTTAATAATTTAAATTTGTTTAATAAAAACATAAAATAATTAAATAACAATGAAAATATGGAAGTTTAGAGTAGAAGGATAGTGGATTATTTTAATTATTTTCCCTTTTGTTCGCGGTTTGTCCAGTTGGAATGCGACCATTAAACATAAAACAAACAATAAACTTAACTTATGTTTTGTTTCTTACTCGACAGGAAAATTCAAACGACACAAAAATGACATTTAATTCTATTCTTTCGAATGTCAAAATTGAATTAGCTGTCGCAAATGAATGAACTTTCTATGGATTGGGTGAACTTTCGATTTGTGCGATTAACATTCTAATTGCCGAGTCTCAAAATTGAGTTTCAACGAATTCGACTCACTTTCGAACGAAAGAGAATGTCAAAATAAGCACCATTATCAGCAAAAATAAAATGAAAGATTGACATCCGCAGTAAGTCAACTAAAAAAAATCTTATTAAAATGTCAGATATTATGGAAGAATCCACGAACTTTAGATCGACATTTATTCGATTTGAAGGTTGCTTAGAACAGATCAATGTCCCCAGGTTCTAACATCCAAATTTAATTTGAAATATTTTGAGTAATTATGATTTAGAAAGATCATAGATACTTTTTTAATATATACTTCTCATATATGCATGTATTATGTTAAAAAGGGTCTCCAAATTGTTACGCAATATTAACAGGGTTTTATTGGTTAGTGCTGGTTATAAAACTTTGAAATGCTAAAATGAAGACTTTTAGTACTTAATTTGGTCCATAAAAGTTGGCAGACTTTTATTATCAAACAATGTGTTCATTTAAAATTTACTTGTCTGTATTTTACTCTTGTTCTATCCCCATTTAAAATTTCACTCTTATGTATGCTATTTTATGCCGTTTTTTTTAGGTCCTCTAAATGTTCGATTTCAAATAATATAAATATATATTTGAGAAATAAATGACTCTTTATGTAAGACAGTACTTATTTCTTAGAAAAGTGCTCTGGAACCATAAAAAGAATGTTCTTAGAAATCACAAAGTGAAAAAGTGAGATATTTTTATAGATTAAGATACAACCAATATTTAAAATGAAATTACGGGAATTTTGTTTGAGAGCAAAGTTTGAACTGACCTTGGAGCTTAGACTTACTGAAAGTTTTAATAAACTAAGCCAGAATCGAAGGGTCTCCCAAATACCAAAAGAAAAATTCAGTAACGATTATTATACACCCTTAGAAGTTATAAAAATTTTGCTGAAGTATTGCGGTTGTCTTCTAGCAGGACCAAACCGATGATGATGGAACAAGAAGTTTTTCCTTGGCCATCGTTACACCGAGAAAAAAAAACATTATAAGATCAAATAGATATACATACTTTGAATCAAAGAGAAACGGTAATGAATTGGAACCAAAGTCGATTTTATTTAAATCAAAGAGGTGACGCATTTGAAAAGAAAAAATTTAATAAAAAAAAAAGAAAAAACTATGAAAAAACTATGAAAACAGGCAGCTTTTCGAACTTAAAGTGCTTTTGTGAGTTAATCAATTGCGTTACGTATTTGATTTAAATGCTTGCAGTTTTTCTCTGCGTGTAAGGAAAATATATATTTTAATATATCCCAAAAGCAGACAAACTAATTATTGTATCGCTGGCCAATAATAAATTAACCTAAAAAAATAAACACATTATTTTAGATTTAGAACATTATACAATCGGCAGTTGCATCAAAGTTGTCCTTCAATTGATCTTTGACTGCAAAACAGTTATCATAAAACTCAAATTATTTAATTTCGTTAAATTGTGATAACTCTATTATATAACTCTGTTTTTGTAAAAAATCTATAAAAATCATCAAAAAAGATTTATAACAATCACGAGCACACTATCATATGACTATACTATTACCTACCTACCTGAGACCTGAGAGGATTTTATACTCGTATTCATGAAATTAATTACTTTCATTACCAATCATGACTCGATCAACAATGCATGACATGACTGAATTGAATTTAAATACTTTTTTCACGTTCTCTACCGTCCGACAGCCCCCCTTTCGTCCTCTAAAGGTATACACATGGATTGGATAGAAGCAAAAGCGATGTTCTGTGTTTTTTGTTTTTTGTTGCTAAATAATTGTTTTTTTGTTTTGTATTTTTTAATCTGTACTCGACCGTACCAACCACATCAGTGTCATATGATATATTAAAAACACTGTGTCCGTATCTACATATCTATCTTAAAAAACGATATAACCACATGCAAGCAGTATATTTATATAAATTACAAAAAACGCTATTAAAATACACAAAAATCTGTGATTTATTATTCATTTCATGCTACTCCCCGTCCGCCCTCCATGGCGATGGCAATGGCGATGGCGGTCCATCACTGTTGTTGATGGGTTTTTCTGAAGCCATTTTATGTTTGACTTTTATTTTAACGACTTATAAATCTGATTCTACAAAACAAGTTAGTAATTAGTTAAAATCAGCGTCCGCCGCCGCGTCTCGCCGCGCCGCCATCTGACTGACTGGCTTACTGGTGCTAATGATGATGATGGAGAGTTTGATGATGTTTTTGTGTCTGATAAATGAAAATTTGCAAAAACGAAAAAAATGAAAAATTGAAATTGATTATTTTGCATTTTAAAATTCGCAGAAGCAGTCAAATGTGGTTAACATTAACGTCATTCTAAGTAAAATTGTCAAATGGGGATGGGTGGGTATGTGCGCGTGTGTTAATGTGTAATTATAATATCTAGCTATATATAGGAAAGTCATTTAAAATTTAATTTGAATCTCTAACAAGGCAAATGGATTTAAAAAAAACCACACACAAAATAAATATACAAGAAAAACATTCCATAGGGTTTTACTTGGTGAAAGGGGAGCGGGCGGTGTTCAAAAATGTCACTCCTTAAAATTGTGTAATCTGAACACAACATACACTTGTCAAGTGTCACCGTTGAACGACCCTTGTCGGCTTTTGAATGCTGGTTTAGGCTCTAATGCTTAAATGACAGTTCATTAAAACGGATGGAATATTTTAGAACACTAACGAGTGATGTGTGTTTTTGATGTGTGTTTTATGTGAACGAAGATAATATCATTTGTAAACAGAATTCCGAAAATGAAAAAAAGAAGAGTCACCGGATAGGGGGGTGGGAATAACACGTTAATTGATTCATCTAAAGTAGGAAGGGTAGTTTGATTTTTTTTTAACGGCCGAGTTTTGGTAGATTAAAGTTTTTACAGTCGAATATTGATACGTTCGTAGTTAAAAATAAGCAACTTTGTATCAATACAGTTAGATATATAAAAGTACTTAATAGGTGTACCTGAACTATAGTCAATTGATTTGCTATAATTGATGAGTTTTGGATTAAAATCTATTTGAAGAGACAGTTTAACCTTTGGTTTCCTCTAATGAAATGTGGAAAGTTCTCAACCAAATTAAATGGAATAGATTAAAAAATGATTTCCATTCTAAACAAATGAAAAGACTTGTGTTCTAGTAGAAAAATTCGTTATCATGTTTTCGTGAACAAATATATAATTATTGACTTGAAATAATTTTTAAATAAAGCTAAATAAAACCATTTACACAAAAAACCCTTAATAGTTTTTAAATTCAGGTTTTTAAAATTTGTCAAAATTACTCTAGATTATTTTCTTTTCATTTACCTACTTTTTAACATCCACCTTAAAATTTGTTTTATGTGAATAAAAAACAGATTTAGTTTAGTAGTCTTAGCTGGAAAATTCTAGCTTAAGCTTCATGTTTTTAGCTTTCTTTTAATTATTTAAATATTTCATCTTAGCTACAACTAGGTGAGCTAGAACTGACAAATAGACCGAAAAATATCTTCTCTGCGCTCTAATGAGTCTCCAAGAAATCTATGAATGTCATCATCGCGAATTTTAGACTGTTTTTTTTTTTAATGCATTTTGTGTTGTTTTACGCACAGAAAATAGACCATCATTGCTCTTTATCTAACTAAATATATTTCCAAATTAAAAAGTAGTTCTAGTTCTACTTCTAGACAACAGTCTTGATATTTTGGAAGTGTTAGTTTTTTCAGATAAATTGAAACTTAAGTTGGAAAAAACTAATTTAAAAAAAATGCTTTGACTATAGAAAACTGATTTTACTATAGCTATCATAAGTTTTATATCATTCACCCAAAACCTAAACATTGAATAATGTTTAGACCGATTCCTTGATAGTTTTGTTAACGGAGTCGGCTTTTAATACCAATCAATGATTCCGCATCGAAATTCTAAATTCTGTCAGGCCAAGCCCCAAAAATAAAAATGCAACTCTTTGGTTTTAATAAATTACTCATAAAATTAAATTATTGCAATTGACCCCATCGCTCCTTGTCGATATCTGTTATATAGAGCTGACGCTGTTTTCGTCAAATATTCAGCAGCAGCTTTGGTGACATATCGATTTTATATACACATGCAAGCTTTTATCAAGAATTCAAAATCAATTTAGAATGTCAATTGTTACAAGTTTTGTTTAAAATTTATAACTGTTAGCATTCAAAAAGCCATTGCACCCCAATTTGAGTCATTTTTGATGATGAACTTCAATAAAACCGTCAATCCCAATATCGTCCCACTCTCCAATCATCATGTACGAGTATGTACATATGTATTTATCTAAGTAAATGTACCTCTCTGTATAGGTACCAGAGTGTCAAAATATGTAAATCGAAATCAATATGCAAATTCAAAGTTCAGACACAGAATCGGTTATTTCAGGCCAGGAGCCATTATTCGTCGGACTTGGACTCGGAATCGAACAGAGTTCTCGCGCTGATTTGATTTTCCGTTGATTTAGGTCTGGGTCGTTGCCGTAATAGAGCTGGTGTGTATTTCCCTTGACAGATGCAACGGTCGGCATATACCCAACCCACCCACTGTTCGTATTCGACTACGACAGCCATTTCAATCAAACAAACTTTTAAATGAGAGTGGGTGGTTCGAAAACCAATTTTAAATTTTTGAATGAAACCAATTCACACAAAAAAAATGCTGTACTCGCAGATCAATGAACTCGAACTCTTGTATTTAAAAAGATAAAATATTTATATCGGTTTCATCTGCCACAGTATATACACATGGTCATTCGTCATAATTTGTTTTCGTTTATTAATATTTCATCTATCTGCTCCCGGATGATGGGTGCGGTAATGACGGCCTCAGAAATCCAGGGAGTGGGTTGGATATGAGTCGCTTATCTTTGGCATGAATTTGGATGGATTTTGTATCGAAATACGACCACCAGAATTTATTGCTTTTAACTATTTATCAGCAAAAGTATTTCGGACAATTATTGACAATTTTCTATACAGAGAGCTGTGCAAACAAATTAATCAAGCAATTATGTTTTTTTTTATTGAGATACTGCATATAATATTCCATAATTTGCTAATAAAACATATAATTTATTAATGGTTTATAATCCACAACGTCAACGGTAATAATTAACTGCTATGAAAAAGTTTTACAATAAATCGAAGTAAGTTTTTTTTTTGTCATTGGTTGACGAAGGTATTTTATATGTTGACAATACCTAACCTATGTATAATAATTATGAATAAATTTTCTTATTTAGTGTTGAACTTACATGTATCCCGCAGCATAAATTAGTACTTCAAAATAAAGTTTTGAGAAAACAAGGTTGGCTAATTAGAATTTTCAAAAAGTTTGCGAAGGCAAAAATTGATTTGTTTGTTTGTTGGCCTAATGTCGAAAATCTGAGTTGATGTAGGTAACTTACAAACTAACATACATAGTTTAATGTTTATTAGGTTGGTGCTTATTTTAAAAACTTTAGGGTTTGTAGACTTCCACAGAGTTCAGGATTGGATTCGAAATAAATTTATTAACAAAGTTAAATATTCATACTTATAAACCCTGGCTGACGTGCCATCAGAAGTTTTTTTGAGGAAACTAACATTATGTTTGTATGTATGTTCTTCTTCTTCTCCGCCATGTAGCAATGGCGGTTTCTAAGGGTAAATTATCATTTCCAAAAATGAGTTTCAATGATAACCATAAATGACGCTTAAGAAATAATACAATACGAAGTAATTAAGAAATATTTTAAAAGAATGTAGTATGTAACTTCAGTTCTTCATGAATCAAAATCTAGTTGAAGTAAAAAAAGGTACATGAATAAAAAGTTAACAAAATTAAGCCAAACTCCTATTTGAATGACTCTAAAAATGGCAACATTCTATATAAAAGTTTTTGATGATCTTTGAAGAATATGCATAGAAAGGAAATTTTAAATTTTAAGAAATCCAAAAAATCATATTTTGGATTTATATTTTCAATTTATTCTTTTAACATACCTAATAAATTAGTTTTTGAAGTTCTCAGTTTTTAGGAAGTTTGGCTAAAATTTTAAAACACACTTTTTAAACTTGTGGGAATCTCATAATTGTTTTCCAATTTCCAAAATACGGATCATTATTTGTATAATCAAAATGGTAAAATATAGTTTTGACAAACTTGGTCTAGCGGTGATGAATTCCTTTCCAGATATTTTTTTTTTAAATGTCTCCATTTAAAATTCGAATTTTGTGTTTTTATTATAAAAGATCAAACAAGTTTTTTTTGTTTTGAATGATTTTTAATGATTTTAATTTCTCATGCTTAAAGTAAAATTTTAAGTTCATTCATGAATGTAATTCTAAAATTTCTTATTTCCAAAAAATTTTAATATATAAATGTAACTATAATATACTTATGTATGTATGTATATTAAAACCATCAAAATCAAACTTGAAAACGAATACAATCGTGATTTACTACATAGACAGAGCTATACATACATACATACACGAGTAGGTATATCTTTCGTATTCATTAGATGCGTTGAAAGTATTATTTAATGACATAGGTAAAGTGTATATTGTGCTAATGATTTATTAATAAGTCTGTAATTTTTAATCCGTTTCTAGTAAAACAACTTACAGCTAGGTATATGTGGCTCCCACATTAACGTCAATACTACGAGTATCTAACCATTAGACAGACAAAGAAAAGGTGGGAACAGGGAAAACCCACTCGTAAACATACATACAAACATACGTATTTAATTTTGCACATCCATACAACTGGTAATTATAATAAAATTTAATTGCCATCAGATTTCTCTAATTAACTATGTTTATTATGTATGTATGTACATATGTATGTATGTACAATATACAAAATATGTAAGTAACTTTGTATTTAATAATGACTATCTACTTACAGTCAATTGATTTCCATTTGATTGTTTCTTATAAATTTAGCACAAATTAATACATACGCAAAATAATGATTTATTTATAAATTGGAGAATTATTTTGCAACTTATTTCATGAAGAAAGATGAAACCTAGCACCTTTAAGGTCATTTGACATTTCAATGGATTCGCTAGAAACGATTTTATTAGATATTAAAATTGAAATATGAGACGCTGGCTTAAAATTTTCATCTGTGCATCAATTAACGAGTGTCATTAGTATTACTTTTCTAAATTAAAAATAAAATTTTTAAGCTGCAAAAATGTCTATAATTTGTAATAATTCACGAAATAGAACAGATGTTAAATAAAGTTCTTTTTCTGGGTCTGTTGAAAGTAAGAAAAAATTAAATATCGACTAAATTTTAATTTAAGGTCCTAATTGGATAAAATGAATGTGTTCACTGAAGTGAAAAACTCTTGTTTTGGCGTCAATTTGTAAATTGGTTTCCATTTCTTTGACGATTGCTGACACTCTGTTTTTTTTCACTTTGGTTGCAAAAGTCAATTTAATGGTCAATTATTTTGCAATAACTCGTTAAGTACTGACTGCCCAGCAAAACAACTGAGATGCGACAGACCATAACTCATTTGTCTCGATTTAAGGATTTCTTGATTGACAATGGGGCTGTCTGTCCATAATCGACGACGACGACGTTAGAAAACCTCTCTCAAGTCTCAAACATCCCATACCTTCTTCGATACTCCTCCTCCTGCCTTTATTATATTTTATTAAAACAATCGAAGCACGAAATAAACGGCACGTTTTAAAGAATCCCTACAAAGACTATGCAAATTCCATTCAAACAAACGAAAACGAAAAAACGAAAAAATAATAAAAATCCAAGAAGAACAAAATCCATAATTTCCATGACTCTCTTGTGAAAAAGGTAAATTTAAGAACATACAATACGAGTAAACCTCAAACGAAGCCAGATAATTATGCCTTTCCATATTGCAGCCACAATCTTCCAGTAATTAGCCCTCAGTGCCATTCTTGTAAAGCTTCGTGTATAATACTCGTACATTACACCAAGTGTAAATCCCTGAAAATTAAACATTAAAAGAAAAAAAAAAAAAAAAGAAAATAAAAATGTCTGCAATTATTACAACTCGCGCGGGACCGAACCACAAGAAGTAAGTAATAATAATAAAATAATCATCGTATAGATCTCATCTTTTGTGCAAGAAGACAATTCGTATCTTTCGCAACGAATCTCAATTTCTGTGTGTTCCATGTGTTCCGATGGTCGAATTTATTACATCATAGTATTTCTGCTCCGTGAAATATAATATTTTCTATATTCTATGGTCAAAGGCTGAAGCGGGTTCAATGTCAGAAACACGACTGAAATAATCAGTTTCTAAGTTCTTATCTTCGTTTCTAAGAATTATTTGCAACTTAAAAATTTTGACTACTAAGTCATGTTTATATTATTTATGTTCATTACTAAAATGTACATATTTTCATCCATACTAATCCATACTACCTAATTACCCTAATATTATAAATGCGAAAGTAACTCTGTCTGTCTGTCTGTTAAGCTAGTATTACACGGTCAACGTAATGGGTCAACGCGTTGACTCTCTGACGTCATCGAAAAATCAAAATTTTCTCCGTCAACGCACCGTCAACGTTCACATTGTCATTGTATTAAAAGTTGTCTATCACACGAATGACACCCTTCGGTCAATGCTGTCCCAAAATGCGTTGACTTATATGTGAGTCAACGATATTATCACAGTGTCATTGCATTAAATCAAAAAACATTGACAATCACATGATTTGAAAAATTAATTTGTCGATTTCATACACGGTCACAAAAAAGAGTCAACGCGTTGACTCAAAGATGTGCGTCAATGTACTCGTCGACGCGTTGACTGTATTTTTCGTTGACGATTACACGACGTGACACCCTTGGGACAGATATTGACGTCATTTTGACGTCAGAGAGTAAACGCGTTGACCCATTACGTTGACCGTGTAATACTAGCTTTACTCTTTCACGCCTAAACGGCTGAACGGATTTTGTTGAAATTTGGTAAGATAATAGATGGTTACCTAAAAACGGATATTAGATCAAAATGATCACGTCATCGTACTTAGGGGGTAGAAAGTAGGCAGAAAACTGAATTGAGTTAGTGATTTTTTTATGATTTTTGCTGGGAGTTTTGCTCTATCATGCCTAAACGGCTGAACGGATTTTTATAAGACTTGGTTAATTTAAAGATTAGGCACGGACACAGGCTACTTTTTACTTGGATCGAAACTTAGTGACATTCCATCACACTTCTTAACTTATAGGGTAGGAAGGTACCAAAATTCAGACTACTTTTTACTTCGGGAAAATATCTCATTCCCACAGGAACACGATAGTGGGACATTGTTGCAGGGGGACTTACAACCGGGAGAAAACAAAAAAATAATGCGGACGAAGTCGCGGGTAAAAGCTAGTATATTATAAGTTGAGGTTTTAATAATCAACAAGCTCCTGCCACTTAAAATTTTCGATACTTTGTTATATTTAATGCTGAAGATGTAATTTTCTTGGGAAAATTCAAAAAGATGTTCATGAAATTTTTCTAAAACAAAAACTTTTATTTTTATTTACAACTCAATTTTGTATGCAGTTTACGTAGATATAAAAGACAAAATGTCATTATTTTATATCCCTGGATATATGGAAATGGATGTCAAGCCTGCAGAAATTTTCCATCTATCAGTAACAAAGTACCATTAAATATATTCTGAAGTAGTTTTCCATAATTTGAAATTATATTCCAGCAAATTTTTCATTAGAATTATGAAATACTGCTTGGTATAAGAAATTGAAAATAATATTTTAGTACTCAAATATGTACATACATATGTATGCTTTCAGTATAAGGATGTTTCATCACGATTCAAGGAATGTTTAATCCAAAAACGATCCTATTTTCAGAAGTTCATAAGTTTTCTTTTAAATATGTAGGTATACTTTTTTCATTCTTCTTAGATTATGTTAAGCCCAGACACCCTCAGATTAATTGCTGTCCTGTTGCGGTATCATAGCATCTAAGGACCTTTTTCACACGCTAAGCCATTTTAATCAAAAATCACCATAACGCATCTAAACCTTAATGTAAACTTTCTTTGATTGTTGTTATCTCAACACCAAAGATTGACCGAAAATAAGGATTTGACCATTTCTTTAGGTATGTATATATCTTCCTTGTTCTTCGTTTCGTTCTCATCAGAAGCGTTGTCGTGTCAAACAATGCAAAAAAAATGTTTTGCAGATTTGGAAGAAATCGTACGTGCTTACACACATACAGATATTATATCTTAAGCTGTATTATTACAAAAGCTTTTCATGATGATGATCATACAGCTGGAAAATTTTTCATTCACAAAACGTTCAAGTTTTAAAGATTTATGACTCGATTAATAAGCACAGGCAAGGCATCAGAATGAACCTTCAATGACTACCCAGTGTCCATAGCTAAACAGCATAAGCATCAGTGTTATAAAAGACCCCAGAAGAAGAATATAGATAATTAAAATAAGATATTTTTCATTTTGACTGCCTGTGCTTTTCCGTTTGCATTTTAAATTCTTCTCTCCTTTGAATATCAAAAAAAAAAAAAAAAAAGGAAAAAGAAACACATTTTTGCCACGTAAACGTTTCTCTCGAAATTCGAAAATATGTATCAAATATTTACGTAGGAATAAATTTTTTTTTTTCAATTTATTTTCAATAATTAAATTAGGTTCTTATTTGAAGATAATTAGTTGGAAGGGATTACAAAATATTTTGCATCAAAAAGAGACGCATAGAAGATGGATTTTTTGTTGTTGTAGTAAACAAGAAGATTCTCAAGGAAAATGAAAAAATAATGATTTTGGACTCTCAAAAAAATTCAGTCAGTTTTTTTTTTATTAATTTTTGGTACAGTAATTTGAAAATAAAGACATTAGAGGTAATCGAGTTCAATGAAATTTTACTGTTCAAATTATGACGTATGTAATTTACAGATACATATGTTTACAAATTTAAGAATCTGCTAAGATTCAGCAAAAATATGAATATGTTATGTATATTTTTTACTTTTAGATTTGGGAAAGAATTAATCAGTTTCTTTTTACGAAAAATACTAAAATTCGTTTAAAAATTGTTCATTGATATGAAACGAGACTTCATATGCGCATTTTTTTGTGCGGGCATCCGACGACTGCTTAAGTTATTAGAATTATTCTGAAATTTGTTAAAAGCTGTTTTTGAACTGAAATATCTTGAGAATGTTTACAAAAAGTAATAATTTTTTTTTGTTTTTACATTTAATCTGCGTTACTGGCAAATTTGTATAACAAAAAATAATCAAATAAGTAGAGGAAGAAAATGCAGGGCAGTTGGTAAACACCAAAACTTTCATGAAGTCGTTTAATAATTTCATCAACTGTCAACTCTCATATTTGTCTATTAACTCAAGTCTTGTTTCAATTTCAGGATATTCTTCACATGTGTTTTTCATCATTTTTCAAAACATAGTTTAGTAGATCTATTGAGAATCTATGTAGGTATATACGATTCGATTCACTATTACTTTCTTCACTAGAATCACTTACCAGAATAACTCACATCTTTTATTAAAGTATTTCTTACATTTTATGTCATTGACCTATAAAAACTTTACGGTCTTAGTACAGGTAAAGTCAACTCCCCACGCACGAATACAGACATCATCATTGGGACAGAAAGTTGCTCTTAACATATAAAACATAAACAAGGACTTCTCTTTTGTATGATTTTGAGTTTTAATCACACATTTTAATAGAAAATTAAAAAAACAACAACATCAAAAGTGAACGTTCCTTTTAATAACATCAAAAAAATTCGCGTAGCGTTAAGAAACAGGTAAGTTGCCTTTACAGACGCATAGCATAGGCTGTCATAAACAGAGAGACAGGCACTGCTGACATGCGAATGAATAAAGTACTAAATTAGGTGGAAATCATCATCAAAGGTAGGCAAATCTAGTACTTCCCCCTTCATATCTTGTATCACCATCATCGTTGTCTCATTATTTCAAGTAGTCTGCAGTTGTTGTTGCTTGACTTGTTTTTGGCGCATCAAGTAGGTCGGAAATGAGTGTTACCAATGTCCTCTAAAAAATGTAAATTTCTAACGAAATTTCGAACATGAATAGAATGTCTCTTTGATTCGTTAATTATCAAGTGGAATTTAAAGTTCTAACAAAATGCAGAAGTAATCAAACAATTTACAATTACTAAAAATTGCAAAGTGCAATAATTTTAGTACTTTTTATACAACTATAATGGCAATACATGTTGTAATACTTTTTCTTGATGAGATGAAAGAAAATAGTGTTTATTTGGCTTTCTCTTCTCTCCTTGTCTTCTTTTTATTTTATTTTTTCTCAATCATCTTTCTGATGGTCATGATGAGTATATGTCGTTAGAAACAAAAAAATCTTAACCTGAGTGATGAAAGCAAATATTATATTATATGTATGGAAACAGGTGAAATACGGTTTTCCGGTTTTTCAGTTTTCCATTTAAATACATATACCTACTCAACTAAATTATGGAGAATATTATTTGTTGTTGTTCGTTGAAAAAGTGTCAAGCTGAATGTGAATTAAAATCTCGATAATTTACTAAATACTAACTCAATTTTACTGTAGATTTTTTTTCTCAAATACTGTTATAATCAATTCCTTCAAAGTGAAACAAATTATGACGTACATAGATATGTTGTATGTTTATTTTCGTGTGTATGCGTTAAATCATTAAATGGTGCACTGGGCGTATACTCACTTTTTTTTTAATAAAAATTTTAAAAAAGGAGTCTTTGATTTGATAGAATGATTTGGAAAACGTGTCGAAAGCTCAATTATAAAGTCTATACTTACGAAATAAGCATTTTGTGTCATGGACTTTTTATGATCAAATAAAATTAGATGCAAATTTTGACTCTGTTTTCTGCTTTGCTACTAAAACTCTACTCCTCTTTCAAAACAAAAATAAGAATATAGCAATTGTTAGGGTCACAGTTTTCTATACATATGTACATCGAAAATTATTCTTTTCATCAAAAACCTATTGAAAAACATTTCTGAACACACATAATGTTTTCGATTAACCTATAAATTGAAGAAAATATATGTATAAACTAAACACATGCACGTAAGTACTTTTTTACATATTTAAATGAATAAAAATCAATGACCATCAATCTACTGACACACTGACTTCCTTGACCTTGCGCCAATTAATTTAAATTAAAAAAAAAAAAACATCTCTATTGCTATCAACTTAAAAATAGTATAGCAATTTTTTTAGCAAATTAATTAAGTTTTGCAACACCAACAGTTTTGATTGCGCTAAATATAGATGGATGTGTCTATTATTATAACTTTTATTTTTCTAACTAAAACTGAATAAAATAATTGATTTCGGAAGTGTAATGATGTATGAAGGTATTAAACCAAATGAATAAATTAAAATATGTAATATGTATGATGACAATAAAATTCGATTTAATTTACTTATATTAAATAAATTAAATAATTGTTTAAATACCTGAATAACAAATTATTTGGATTTGAAAAACATACCTGGAATGAAAAACAAAATGATTAGTTGATTGATTTTTATTTTTTTATTTAATATAAAAAGTTAATATATGTACATATACATATAAAAGAAAATAATACAAAGAAGAAAATAATAGTAAGCTCCTGGGAAACAACAATTGCTCTTAAGGACACCTATGTACATATGTAATCCTGTGTAACTTTAATTAAAAATTCACCGAATGGTTCAAACTTATTTTGAAGCTCTTCACATTTTGTGACGTAAACAGTTTTTAAGGCAAAACAGATACAGTCACATTATGTATTTTGTTCTTATCAAGGATTTTTATGGGTGATTTTGAAATTTAAGTTGTTTTGGTAGTAAAAGTAGTTTTCTTTGTGTATATTATTTCTGTTTGATTTTTGATATTTTGTTCTTTGGATATAGAATTTAAAAAAATTTGTAAATGATAAATTTGTTCGATAGAAGTTCCGAGTTGACAAATTATTACAGCGCAAAAAACTTGCGTCTAATGAGTCCCGACAAAATTACGGTTTTGATATGGATTGTCGGTTTAATTGATAAATATTTTTTTGAAAAAGTTCAATGACGTTCTAATGACGTGGACACTAACAACTTATGATGATTTCATCAGAACTGCGGCGGCCGCAGCGGTAAACACCACGCAGCACATGTACTGAACATTGCAAGGTCTGCACGAGAGATTTCAAAGCATAGTCCCATGGAAGCGATACGATTGGTGAAATAGCCATCGATTTAACATTTGAATTTTTTCTTGAGTGTATTCTGAAGTCACAAAAGCCAATGTGATGGCATGTCAGAAGTACCTAAAACACCGATGTTGTTTTTCACCCTCTTTTAGCCTTATCCCTTCAAACGAATATGATCTTTTAATATCTCACTTAAAACATTTCTATTTTAAGATCAGGAGCAGTTAATGGAAAACCCTTTATACACGGATATCATCCACACAGTTAAAGATACATTGATTAAAAAAATCTAATAGTCTTAAATTCCTACATTTTTTCTAAAATGAAACAACATTTACACCCTAGTTCTCGAATAGAATAAAAATGCTCTTCATCATCATAAATGGAACATCTTACTCAACCATCTAGCCCCATCAACAATTTCCTAAGATAAATTCACACTTGACACATTTTCGCAATCATACCTACATAAATTTTTGTATCTTGACTCAATCGAAGTTCTAGAAAAGATACGAGTACTTATAGCACGTCATGTTAAACGAAAGATCATGATCGTTATTATTTTCTCGTTGACTAGATTCTACTTTTACTCCGAGTGGCACAACAGGTCATTTCCTCAATTAGCCGCATTAAATGCACTTCACTTGTCTATATATCACGAGATTGCGTGATGGATGCAACAACAACAAAACCTATTAATTTTATTTATTTTACATAAATAACACCCATATCAATGAAAAAAGCGAGTAGTTAGTTGAACCCAACCTGGAGGTATGGTCTAAACGAAAATGTGGACAAGATTCAACTTACGATCTACGATTATAATGGCATCGTAGTTTAATGTCAAATACGGACGGCAATAATGCAGGTATTTTGATGCAATCACGATCGCAGCCAATGGAATATTTGCGGTAAAATTAATAGACTCCAATACGTTGCATGGTAATTTTTGAAGTATAAAAAATAATTATTGTGATTTATACCTTTTTGTCATCTGGGCGGAAGCATTTTCGTACGTGATTTGAATTTAATCATCACCTTAAATCGGACACGGAAACGGATTTGGAAAAAAAAAACAACTATTTTTATTCAAAAACTCAAAGTTGTGGATTCCATAATCAAGTTGAGTGTAGATTGTTATGGGAAATAAAAATAAAATTGATTTTATACTTCATGTAGATTCAGGTATTCATTTTCTTTTTCTTAAACTGTAAACGATTATAATTCGATTTTTAAATTCAAAAAGATTTCCCGTTTATCTTCGGCCTTACTTTAGGATTCACAATTCATACTAATTTTTATCTTTTACTAAATTAACTAAAATATTCAATTTTAGTTTGTTATTCCACGTGAATATGCAGTTAGAAACATTGCAAATTAAAGGTTATTTAATATTTACTGTTTCTTTTTGATAGAAATCGGAGAACTAATAACCATGAAAATTAAAAATAATGTAAACTTTGTTTCAATAGAGGATTAAATTGCTTTAGATTGAAGATATGTAAATACAATTACCTGACAACCAATCGTACCTTCCAATGTTTTGTCTGAAACATAATAATATTGTGATCATAATAATCCTTAATTGCATTTTTCTACAGCATTTTAAGGACAATTAAGAGAGCCCTTACGGACCAAGGTATGATGAAGATGATATTTTGGGATAATACCACTCATCCGAAAATACAAAATCTGATTTTGAGTACTTACTTTGGTACAAAAAGGAAAAGATAAAATTTCATTTCACTTTTTTAACCTGCATGCGTCGTAATACCTGGCCAGTGTCCAGTCCATGTCCAGATTCAAAAGTAACAAAATATTATTTCTATTTAAAAAAAGAATCTCCTTGTGCTAGTATATTGTATTCGAGGGGGTAAAAGTTTATCTCTCGGTCTTTTTGACTCGTAGGTTCGGTTCGGATATAAACCACAAACTGTGTACGAGTTTTTAAGGGCAATGCAGAGACAGAAAAGATTTTGTATCCTCTTTTGTTATGATATACGAATAATTCTGAACAAGAGATTATTTTTTACATCTTTTTCGGGTAACATCCCTTCGGTACAAGCTTAATGCTTGTTTCACAATGGTGGCTTCACCCCCATCCTATCCCAACACCCCGACCCCACAGACAACTCTTATACGGGACTTGCAGTGTTTCTAGAAAATACCACCTGACAAAAGGGTTAAGAGGTTATAATTTATATGCACAAGTACGAGAATGTACAATGTTATGTATGATGTAAATTATACGTACTCTGTAGGTATGTCGTGTTGGCAAAATTTTAATTGCTTTTAAATTTTGTTTTGGTTTCATATTTCCGTTGTATGGAAATGTTAAAAATATTATTTACAACGAAAATTCAATTCCCTCTTGCTCGTTTTCATGTTATATATGTACATACATAGATGTTTGTATATGTATATCTATAGAGAGTAAAACAAGGATACATTTTGCGGGCATCGGTTTTATATTTGAGGGTATACTGGATGTTGTTTTTTTTTGGTCCATTTTATTTCCATTGAAATTTTTATTAAAACATTTGGTTTTGTGGTGGGTACAATAATACATTTGGTGAGAAAAAAAATATTTAAAAAAATAATTAAATGATGGTAGAAACCCAACAGAACTGGGGATATTGGATAAATTGGCCTAGGGCTTACCACTCTTGGTTGGTGAGCTTAAACATAGATTAGCCCTGAGTTCGCTCAATTAAATGTATTTCTGGGGAAATGAAAGGGCAGAAAATAAAAATCAATGCTGCATCATTGACCAGCAATTAATAACCAATTCAAACAATTTGTTGATTTAAGGGCAAAAAAAATTCTTTTTAAATAAATTAACTGCACGTCACTATCTTAGGAATTAGCAAATTGTGAAATTGAATGTTTTTCAGAGTGTCAATGCGTGTTAAACCGAGAATTTTGCTTTTTTAGAAGACTCCATTAAAAATTTACACTTCAAGGGGTGATTAAACACCAAGCTCGCTCAACACCTAATTTGAACTTAATTATTTTATTAAGCTCGCTCAACACCTAATTTGAACTTAATTAGCGTGAGAGCATTCCTCGAAATCTTTCAATCGATTAACAATAAACGAATAACGATACACAAATGCATTCCAAAACTGTGAATATGTAAAGTAAAAAAAGAAAAACAATCACTTCGTGTTAACTGCTTAACATACATATACATACATGCATGTATACATGATTATTGTACATTTTGTAAAATTCAAGCAGTTTACTACAAACAGTTAATGTCAGAAACGTGATGTTCTTTATTTATTTAAGCTTGTTTAACTATAATAGTGGTACCTACAAACATCAGGTACTCTATGCTAAGGTGTATGTTTGTATGTACATACCTATGTACAAAACGTTTACCTATACATAGGAAACAGATATGTGTGTTGTGCATATGTACATAGGTACAACATCATAGTTGGCAATTATTTGTAGTGCAGTCGCGTGCATTTCACTTTGTTTCAATTTATTTTGTTTGTTTTTTATTTTTGTCGTTTTTTTATTTGTTTTAGATTGACATTTTATTTTTCAAACTATAACGACAATAGGTGTACAAGCAATGTGCACTGTGCGCTATGGGACATGAACATGTTCTAAAAAATCCAGGGTTAGGGATAGTTTTGATTTTTTTGTAGCAAGGTGTAGTAGGTGTATTTTTGACATCGACCAGGCTAATATAGTCCGAGGAGTAATTTTGATGTTGAAATTCTTTATTTTAATTTAATAAATCTTACTCTTTAGATCAGAATTACTTGCACTTGTGAAACTGAAAATTAGTTTAACCTTTAAAAAAACTTGAAGTTAGATGATGCAATATTAATGCACGAGTTTTTACATACTCTTGTATCTTTTAGGAACTGACGTTTCAAAGCTTATACAACTTTATTATTGAACAAATACTTTCTGTTTAAAAAGAATAAAACCAAACTAATACACCTAGGCGTATACGTACTTTTTTAAATACAGAGGCTAAGATATTTGTGTACGAACTTTAATTCTGATTGCAAAGTAGATTTATATAGTAAATACATGTATGGAATCGAAAGTTTTTCAACAATTACAACATTACCAAGCTGACTATATTTTATATGAAACGGCGCATTTATACCAATGTCAGGTTTTGATTATTTTTTTTTCTACGAAGAGGTGTGGTTCTTTATTTTTTAATTTGTTTGTTTTTTTTTTTTGTGAAATAAACATGTTCTTTTCTTTCTTTTATCATGAAATACTGAATTGTGCTTAGGCAGTCTGTGATATCATCTCTGATTCCTGCTTCAGTCAGTCAGTTCTTGACGATAAAATATGTAACTAAATAAAAAGTATGCCAAAAATTGATGACAATCCATTCATCACTAATATAATAAATGTGGGTCTTAGAATTTTCAGGTTCATCCAGATGTCTCCATCTTTTTTTTTTCAGATGTCTTGAAAAAAAGTTGATAGAAGAATATGAATATCCATAGAAATGGTTTCTCAAGAAGAGAAAAATTTCTGATTACGACAAAAGTGGAAACCAAATTGTTTGAAAAATACCACATTTCCAAGGAAAAGAAAGGAGGTTTAAGTCAACTGTTGCGAGTTCTATGTATAATAATGCAGAAATCAGGTAAGTTCATGATGAATCACACACTTTTCCATCCTGAATTTCTCTTATAAAAAGTCTTATAAAAATAAAAATATTTATTAAATCCTTACTCACACTTTTTCAGACAGTTCTTCAGATGCAACTGGCATAGCGTTATAAGCTTTAGATATCACACACATTTTTATATTATATAAAATAATTTTAACTGTTTATTTATCTTGCACTTAGAAATCGAATATTCGAAAATAAGAGAAATAAAATTTGACACAAAAATCTTGGTTTGTTTTGTATTTAAATTATTTTGTTCGTTCGAAAAGTCCTACAAAGTATTTACATTTATTAAATTCTTGAACATTTTCTGCATTGTTATTATGAACCTATCATAATCGAAATCTTAAACAGTTTTCTTTGTGTATAACTTCTATTAATTGATGGTCCAGATTAAAAAATCGAAATTTTATTTAACATGACATCAATTACACGCAAAATTTTCCTTGTGGTCTGTGTGAAGTGACCATACTCTGAAAGCAATTTAGTGTATTTATGAAGAATTCTCTTATAAGACTTTAGCAGGACGGCTATCTAATAGAGATAGGGTATGACGCAAGGTTAATACAGAGCTTAATACAGAAAACTTTTTACTTTGATGGTTCAGTGATTTATTAGTTCGGACCTATTAGTTGGAAATGTCCCAATTGTAAACTGGACAGTGCCATACAAATATATACATATATATATATCTACATAACAAATATGTATGCACAATGTACATTATGTATTTCCTTCCAACTTAAAAATCTCTCTTTTCTGTAGAATAAATTTAAAAAATATTAATTTTTCTTATTTTCCACAAAATTTAATTCCAATCTATCGGTAAATGATATTTCATAGTTTATGACTTCTAATATGATTCCTTGTACATGTCTACGAGTGTTTGAGTTCGCACTGAGTGTGAACTGTACGTCACAGAAAAACTCACGTTTTTATTGTTTATACATATGTAATGTATGTATAAATTTCTTTACATGTATACCTCAATTCCCTCCGTCCAAAAAGGGCGCATGGGACTACGAATTTGTTACCTACCTACAAAATAACGGCTGAAACAGATCGCCTAGTAATCCAGGATTAATTACGAGCCTAACCAAAAATCAATTTGATTCTCACAAGGAATTTGTTAACGTAACTATTATCAATGAACACACATTATTTCTCATTATTCCTGTGTTGGTCCTTCGACCCGGATCGCCTTCAGTGTGAGAGAGGAAAAAAACTTCTAAAGACCATCAATTATGTAATTTTTTTTTCTTCCTGTTGGAATTCCTTAGGCACTCGTTACTTTGACTTCCTTGAAAGTTCATATACACATTGGCCCGGCCCGGGCTGGCCTGGCATGGCCTGGCCTGACGGTGGTAGCCGCATGCGATTCCAGAGGACAAAAGCCCAACCAAACCAATATAAACTAACTTGGTTAGCCGCTAATCACTTCAATACACAAAAAACTGTTTGCCAACCCAAGCGCGAGGTTTCTCCCTTACGTTCCGCGTTCACAATTATTATTTTTATTATTCTATGACATAGAAATGACTTGAAGAATTTAGAATGTTGTGTTGTTGTTGTTTTTGTTGTTGTCTTATAGAATGTGTCTGTGTACCAATGAATATCTACTTGAGTTTCAAAGTCATTCTCTGTGGAGACGGGCTAGGCTGCGGAATTCTATGAACCTATCTTACCTAACCTAACCTGCCTAGTGCCTTGTAGTGTATCAACGCGAATACAACAACAATAACACACCTTTGTGAATATGCTACGGACAATAATAAAAAGAAGACAAAAAAATAGAAAATCACTGACTACTGGAGGCTCCAACGGAACGACAGAGAGAAAGAGACAAAAAACGAAAAACAAAAACAACAACAACGAGATAAATTGTAGCGCGTAGGTAGGTATGTTGTAAATAAATACGCGACCGCAATCACTTTGGTCGTTCGAATGGAGATCTCGGTACCAGGCACCGACCGGTTTAATTTTTAGCTCGTTATCAACCGGTAGATGAACTGTAAAGAAAAGAGTAGCAACTTTAATTGCAGACAATGAATACACGAGTGAGATAGAAAGGGACGCAAAAGTAGGTACTAATACATGGTCGCCGCCGCCGCCCGCCACCGCTGCCACTGCCGCCATTGCCACACCGTCATATCGTCATCGGCTTCGTCTTTGGCCGGTGTGGCGCGCGCGGTGTCGGCAAGGGACACACACATAAACGATAACCGACTACGATGCTGCTGCTAAAAAAGAGATACCTATATCCACTGCATATCTATGTTACGGCTTATGGAATCGGAATGGGTGGGGTATGGCAGAAGCAGAAGCAAAGGCAAAACCATCCAACCGAACGATGATGTGTTTTGTTGACGATGATGGTGTCATGAGAAAATGAGTAAAATAAAAAATAACTAAGCGGAAAAAAACGCACAAAAAACAAAGATAATTCAGGATTGCAGCGATTGACAAGAATAGAGACAAGCAACAAAACAAAAAAGGCAGCGAAAAAAAGTAAAAAAGACAAATACAAAGACATTACCTAGTGCCTTTACTTTTTACTATAACAATAACTGCTATGTCTATGAGTGTGAGTCTGTTTCCTTCGCGCGTAAGTTTCTCTATTTTGGCCGGGATTGATGACTATCCAATCCAGGCATGTTATAGTTTGCCCTTAATTGTAATTGAAAATACATAATCTTGCTGGTATTAGGGGGGTGTTAACTTTGTTGTCACTGATATTTTGACATTCATCCATTGACGCAACAGAGTTTCGAACGCCACTTTAAGCTCGGTTAAAGTAGTTAGGTTATAAATGAAGGCTTAGTTCGTTGTTTATAAGAGACTATTTACGATATCGATCTTCATCCTCATGTTGAGTTTGATTCCAGTAACTCAATTGTACTCGTCCTAAACGAACACGTCACCAACTAACAATTACAATTTACATTTGCGAATAAAAATGACATCAAGATCGAAACGAAACTCTTAAACTCTTGAACTGTCAACTTTGGATTCCATTGTGTAAGAAATCAAGCCATTATGACAGCTGGATGCAATTCAATTGCAATGCAAATTAATTTTAGGTTACTACTTTTAAAGTGTTTAAGACAAACCCTTTTGTTTTAGAATGACATTTTGCGAAAAGTCTCGTAAAAATGTTAGCCTTGTGCAGCTTGCTAAGAAATCATTCTTTGGAAATCGACGCAAACAAAGTTAAAACCCTATACAAACAAAAGTGAGAGTTAGTTTGTCTTTAAAGTTTTTTCTAAAAATATGTATGAATTGTTGTACCTACTGTTTTTCGTTCCAGAAGTTTTTCTATTTGTGGTCCAGAACATACTGAAAGATTCGTTTTCTTTAGAACTTCTTTAGAACTCTCAAAAAAAATCCAAATGAACGGATTGATATCTCGAGGCTAAACTAAATAAACTAACTTAATAGAGCAAGTAAAATGGAGAAGTGCATAGATTTTAGATTTTTTTCCAGATTAAAATCCAGATCATGAAGATCTAGACCTCCAGCACTTTACATGTAATACAACAACATTACAAGAACTCGATATTTATCTTGTCCAATTTTCGTGATTCAAAATTGATCCCAGCACTGTGAAAAAGAGACATTTTTCAATCGCAATCGTTGTTCTGAATCCTCAAAACAGAGTACTGCAGAAAACCATGCCTTTCACTCAGCATCCGATTTCGAATCTCTATCGCATAGCAACTGTACCTAAGTTAATCAACCTTAAGTTCCGCAGTGAGCCTTAGAAATAAGTCAAGATGTTTATTTTCTAGATTATAAATAATTTTTAATAACCATCAACTGGCAACATCACTCGAGCCAAAAGGGGACCAAATTCAGTTCACATTATGTGAATAATAAAACTCGACTATTGTCAAATACAAAAATAGATTTTTATCATGAAGAAAAATACACATTTATACCATCCCTGACTTTTTAAATGTTGGACATACCAAACATACAAAAGGTTGGTTACACTCGGTTGATGGGTAGGTAATGTAGGTATACATGTATGGGTAGAATGGTATGAGGCTTTGAAGCCGCAGTGAAATTAAACATTTTGCATGTTTAACTTAAAGCTGGTTTCAAGACCTGTTCGCTGGATTGAGGCACACAGCACAGCAGAAGCAGAGATCCAAAGAGAACAGGCCAACCAAGTTACCACAGACGAGTAGGTAAATACCCGGCCTAGCATAGTCAGGCAGGTTACGGCCAACCGACAATTTTGTTAAGATACATGTATGTATGTATATACGGTAAGTGTGTGTGTGTGTCTTCATCCATACATACCCAGTTCACATACCTATGTACATACATATATTCTCCAGACTTTCTAGGTGGGTGTTTTTAGTATAAAATTATATGTAGGTACCTACTTACGATACGATAGATATAGAACTATGCTTGTGGTTGAAAATAGGGGGGTAGGCTAGGTAGGTTGGCTTGGCTGGCACAGACTGGGTGAAAAGATGCCCACGAAGCGAAAAATGTCATATTTATCTTTTCTAGCTTTTATATATTCAGGATAATGATGGCGATGAAGAAGTTTACTAAGGCACTGGAAGCAGCGGCGCTGGATCTGGAAGAGGGGTGGATCAGGCTGACTTGACTTGGTGCGGAAATGCTGCATTATAATCTTGATCTCTGGGTGACCTATGAATGCTGTGTGAAGAGAATTGTTTGCAACTATTGTTATTCCTCATCCTCATATTCATTGCATTGTACTCGACGTATAGCTCTGTTCGTATTGTGTTTTTTTTTTTTCTCTTCTTTTTTGTTACTGTGACTGTGAGTGGAGGTACCTATTTGTATTCGAGTACAACAATGTGAAATCATTTTATCCTATACACTACACTACACTACACAGTGAGTGAATAAACTTACTTTCTTCATTTGCTGCAATTTACGGATTGTTTACGTAATTTTATTTTATTAAGTGTTTTGTTTGCGGAATTGCAGAGAGAAAGAAAGCGTTAGAGAGAGTGAGAGAGAGAGAGAGAGAGAGCAACGGAGGTTGGATAGAAGGAAGAATGAAAAAAGAAACGTCAATTTTAATGGAAGAAAATGCTACGACTATCCCACGCTCCTATACCTAACTACTCTGAAATTATTATTTAAGTTAAATACATTTTTCTAGGCCTTAATTATTTATACCCACTTACTGAATCGCATGCCTAACTCGGTATATGTAGGTATATCTACCCTTTTTAGGAGCTTACGGTATATGTATTTTTAGTAAGATTAAATTAATGGAGGAGGTGGGAAGAAAATTGTTTAAAAATAGCTTAAACCACTTTGAAATGTTGCAGAGTGCCTTTGTTGAACTATAGATATATTTTCTTTTATTCCTGATGGAAGACATGATTTGCTTATAAAAGCTTATTTTACTTTTTCTTTGAACTATGTAATATACACTTAAGTGGAAGGAGTGCCATTTTAAGGCTTATGATGGAAACAGCTTTGAATAAGTTCAATTTCAAAACTTATTAAGTTTCTTTTGTTCCTTATTTTTGAAGGTTACATAAAGACTTGTCCAAAATTGACGCAAGTATCAAGATTTTTGTTCTAAGGATTTCTTAAAATAAAAACATCCAAACGGCGGCGTATTATAAGTTTGGAATCATTTCGATTTAAAGTAAATAATATTTATCTTATTTATAGCTTAAGGAACAAACAACGACGGCGATTATGATCATTTTATTTTGATATAGTTAAATTTTATTAGTTTTAGTTTTAACGATAAGAAAACTACATATTTAATATCTTATATTCCATTAACTTTATGTAAAAATTAAAATGACTTAGATTTTTTTGTTAAAAATTTATTATTTTTATACGAAATTGCTCAACATATTAAATACGAATGAAGTTTCTGAGCTGAAATTTGGTTTGTTTTCAAATTAGGAAGACTGTTACAATTTGCAAAAAAAAAAAAATGACAAGACCCAAACATCTCCATTGAGTTTGGAAATAAAATGATAATGCTGTTGGGTGTTTTCATGCTTACATATATTTAAATAAAAAAAAGCGATTAATGCTGACTATGCCTTTCAAAATCTAATTTCGATTCAGTTTTCATTTTTTTGTCGAAACATATTCAAGACACTCTGTATTGGAAGATTTGCATTTAAACACATTTAACGACGCTTTATATCTTCTCAAAATAATCAATAACCAGTTCTGCAATAAAAATACAGCGACACATTGTTTTCTATTACAAAATAAGTGTGATCAGCACATCGAAGATTTAATTACTTTTGTTCCCACATTATTGTAATTGGTTAAATTAAGTGATTACTTTTCAATTAGGTGCATTAATTATTCTAATCCCTAAATGATGATAATGGTGTGAAAACAAATAATAGCACATAATTTTAGCAAGAATAAAGTTGATTGAATAAAATAAAAGCTTTACAACAGCAAAGTAGGAAATATCATATTTTTGTATTCATTCAAAAAAGTAAGCATACGCCCAAGTGCACCGTAGTATCATTTTCAATTTAAACTTAAATATAATAGAATTCCGTTAAATATTTAATTCCATGTGTATAATTATGTTACTAATCATCATTGATAGATTAGACACAAGCTCGTTTTATTCACTATCATAAAGAATTTATTTATTTCTGCCTAAAATATGTACATGAGGTTGAGAGTTTAGAAAATATAAATATTGTGTTTTTTTTTTTTTTTTTTTTTTTTTTTTTTTTTTTTTTTTTTTTTTTTTTTTTTTTTTTTGCAGAAAATAGAATTTCGGAATGCATTGCCATTCATCATTTATCAAACAGTAAAGAAAATGGTTAAAATACATTTACATTATATGAATTCAAAACATGAATGTAAACAAAAATACCTTTTTGTTTTTGAAATAAACAAATATGTACCTACGATGTATGAACAAACAAAATTAAGAGGGTTATGTACGTGATGTTTTTTTTTTGGGTTGTTTGTTAGAACAAGGCAATTTTTACAGCTTTTACGTGAGATGAAGCGATTATAATGTTCTTGTAAGATGTGATTATATGTGAATATGGTAGGTACAAGGTCAGAAGCACTTAAAAAGTGCTTTACAAAACAACAATAAAAATGCACGTATTTGAAAACAAATTCTTTTGGCAAATCCATTACATTCAGTCAGAAACCTGTTAAATGCTTTTTTATATCGTACGTTTAGGGAGGGTCACGCTTTTTTAATATTTCCTTTTAAAATGTATGAAATTAAATTTTATTACAAAACTCTTAATGGTGTGTCCAAGATAAATATCATTAAAATACATTCAATATACATATACGACATACGTATATAAAATATATTTATTTTTTGGACTGAACACACTTTTATTAATGCAAAGATGCACCCGCATAGAAATTTGCTGATTTATTTGAACCTAAAATAGATAACATTATGAATTATAGAAATAACTGCACCAAAGAAAAACTAGATTCAAGCGGTTTACACATATGTACATAAATATGCATTCATTACTTTAAATGTTTCCAATAAAATAACCTGAGCATTAATTTATGCAAGAAAATTCCTGGAAACTAGTTCATGGCTAATATTTGCAGCGTATAAGACACTGTCTTTTAGTAATTTTAAATTTGAATGTTGTTATGAACTAAAATACGACTATATAACAGATCAAGTATTTATTAAAATCATGGCTTAATTAGGTTTACCATAATGAAATGAAACACTTTTCAAAGGGAATCTGATAAAGTGGCTCAAGAAGATGCAATAGGTTTAACTTCATTTCTTTCAATTTCTTAGTTAATCAATATCAAATGCAATACTAGTTAGTGTCCGTTTATAGTGCTGCTATTCAACATAAAAAAAGTAATCATAGACAAATTTATCATTTTGTCATGGACCATCAGCATTTGACACATCTATCTTCAAGTTCGTGGTTGAGCGGTAACAAAAATAATATAACACACACTTGGTACACATAATTCTACCCATTAAACTCTTAAAATCATTGAAACATTAAATCACCAACAAATAATCTCCATTATAACTTAACTAATCGCATTACATTCTCTTATTAGTGATTTCAAATAATGCAGACTATTTGCCATCCAATCAAAAAGACAATATTCCCACAACATCTTTATATACATATATATGTACATGTACGTATATATTTAGATACATACTCGTATATATTTGAACCATTAGCCAGCACATTCAGTCAAGTACTTATACTTGGTGGAACAAGATGAAGCTCTTACTATCCAACCACAAATCCGGTTAATGTTTTCTTTCAGTCCAAAGTACCTAGCTCTTTTCATCAAATCCTCTGAATTGTGGTTGCATTTACAAGTCTTACCACTTCAAAGAATATTCAGGAGTGAGTGTACTCCTATACTATAGAGCCATCAACTACAGCAACCAAAATTCCATTAAAACCACACAGAACTTTATGTTTCCAATTTCCATCATTCTAAAGCCAAGAACTTAAGTCAAACGTTGCCGTTGGTGGAGAAAAAAGTTTTTATTTTATTTTGACGTAAAGAATAAAATCGAGTGTGTCCATTTACATCACCTGTACATTTACACACAAATACCTTAATAAAATTGCTTTGAACTTTGAAGGAACGTAATAAGATTTAGAATTTAAGGAATTTCTGAAAACAAATTAAATTTTCTTGTCAAGTAATTAATTTATAAATTTATACGTATTTTATGGTTTAATTCTTTTTATTTAAATGAAACATACATATGGCAACATGACTTTTAAAACGAAAGAGTTTGATATATTTTATTTTTATTTGTATGGATCTGTTTCTCAAAATTTAAGTAACATTATGTTTTCGAAATAAGAAAGAATTATATTTTTGTATACATAAGTATGTATGTATATTTAAAAAGATGTTAGGTGCTATTTGTATGTCCTTTTTCGAAATTGATTAAGGAATGCAATTTAATTGTTTAAAAAGATTAAACAAAATTCTATTTGACTTTTGTGTTACTACAGAATTTTCCAAAAAGATTTTATTTAGATTTTGTTATTTTATTCCCATGACCAATTTGCACTTTTACTGCTAAATGTCCTCGATAAATTCACAAATTCCACCTTTAAGATCTTGAATGATTTTGGAGCATTTGTACGCATATATCTTAACCTTTCACGTGGCTCCGAACAATACTTTTCAAGTAAACCCTTACACTGCAAAATAACCTTTCAAATTTTATTATATGTATGTTCATAGTTTTTAATTGTTAATTTTAAGCTTGTCCTTTGTATTGGTACTTAACAAATGTGAGAAAAATAATGTATTTTATGTAGATACTTATAAATTGGTGTCTGCCTCCAAACTATCTATACATTATTTAATGTTTTAATATATGTAAATTTAAAATTAAATAGGTTTCAATTACAAAACATACAAATATCTGTGGAGAAAGTTTAATAATGCACATAAAATAAGGGACATATGTACAATGTACATATAAAATTACAAAGTACCCACTGTCATAGTGGCTACAGACCTGTACTAGCTTCTTTCCAAGTAAAAGTTTATGTGATGAATTGACAAATCCTCAATGAATATATCTTAAGAAATAATTGAGTGTCTCTTATCACAGCCATTCGAGGTCCCCAATAGAAATTCGGAGGTCCCCTTCATTACCGCTGACTAATAAAATGCACTGCACACAGAACATAGAAACGGTCGAGACTAATAGTCTGACTTTTCACGAGCTTTTTTATGAGCACCAGCACAAACAACACATAAAATTTCAAATGAAATAAAAGTAAACTGACAGAATAAAAAAATCCACGATTTATTAGAACAGTTATTTATTTTCATTTTCATGTCAAATGTCTGTCCGTAATGTCAGCAATTTGAGAAAATAAAAAAGAAGAGATTGAGACTTCCTAATTGCGTAATACGATCAATTTAATTCAGCTGTACATATGTATATGTATGTACGTACGAGTATGTGGTGTGGATCTCCGTTCTATACATCTCCGACACACTTCACCGCTCCGCTATACTGTAACTTTGTACGAGTATAGAATATTCCTCTAGTTCGTCGTCGCCGTCAACTTGAGGTCATTTGATTAGAATGAGGACACCAACAAACAAACCTCACAAAAATGACACCAGTGACAAACAGATATTTGGACATAATGGAACGAAGTTAGTCGCAGTTTGTGTAGCAGCTATAAATTACGAGTACGACCAACAATAACAACCACCACATACTAACAATTACAACTGCCCTTCGGTTTCCTCCTGCATCTGTATGGGTGTATACTATACACAGATACTCATATCTCGTACATGTACGCTTTGCCTTAATCCAAAAGAGCGAGAGTGAAATATATTGTTATCACTTGAGGATGTCATCAATAACGGTCTTAAGCCGTATGGCTTTGTTCGTAGATTTATTTATTATGCTATAGAAGCTCCGATGTTATATTAGAATGTGCAATGCACATTCTCAGCGCCGCTCCTCACCTCGCCTCCTCTGCTGGAGTTTCTGTTCCATATTATAGTATAGGTAGGTACTCGTATTGTTTGGGGGAATGCAATTTTTCACAATTACCACCAAAGTGGTCCAAAAATGTAACGCATACCTTCCAAACACAGCTTCACTCTGGCTCGTATATGTATGTACATAGATGCGGGCTTATTGTGCTTGAGGACGTTATGCAATTTGGGGGATGAAGTAAATGAGAGAGTGGTGTTATTTAGTGTCAATTTTAGGACACTGTTTTAAAAAGCAAAGAATTTTCGGTAATTGCTTTATCATCTTTGATTTTGCTTAAATTTTTTTTTTTTTTTTGATTATGGGCAGTAATGGTTTAGTGTGTTTGTCTGCGTACTGGTGAAATATAAATTTAAAAGTGGAACAGTTTAACACATTAGTGGAAAAAGGTGAGCAGCTGAGACTAGGTAATACCTTACATATGTATATAGGATTTAAACTAGTCTTTGGAACTATATAGGAACTAGATAGTCTTTGTTAAAAGAATCTTCTAAAAGCCAACAAAAAAATAATAATACAACAACTGTGAAAGTTTGGATGCATTGATGTTTGTTGCTAAATGACACCAGAACGGCTTTGAATGAAACTTAGTCTTAGTCTTAGTCTTAGTCTTAGTCTTAGTCTTAGTCTTAGTCTTAGTCTTAGTCTTAGTCTTAGTCTTAGTCTTAGTCTTAGTCTTAGTCTTAGTCTTAGTCTTAGTCTTAGTCTTAGTCTTAGTCTTAGTCTTAGTCTTAGTCTTAGTCTTAGTCTTAGTCTTAGTCTTAGTCTTAGTCTTAGTCTTAGTCTTAGTCTTAGTCTTAGTCTTAGTCTTAGTCTTAGTCTTAGTCTTAGTCTTAGTCTTAGTCTTAGTCTTAGTCTTAGTCTTAGTCTTAGTCTTAGTCTTAGTCTTAGTCTTAGTCTTAGTCTTAGTCTTAGTCTTAGTCTTAGTCTTAGTCTTAGTCTTAGTCTTAGTCTTAGTCTTAGTCTTAGTCTTAGTCTTAGTCTTAGTCTTAGTCTTAGTCTTAGTCTTAGTCTTAGTCTTAGTCTTAGTCTTAGTCTTAGTCTTAGTCTTAGTCTTAGTCTTAGTCTTAGTCTTAGTCTTAGTCTTAGTCTTAGTCTTAGTCTTAGTCTTAGTCTTAGTCTTAGTCTTAGTCTTAGTCTTAGTCTTAGTCTTAGTCTTAGTCTTAGTCTTAGTCTTAGTCTTAGTCTTAGTCTTAGTCTTAGTCTTAGTCTTAGTCTTAGTCTTAGTCTTAGTCTTAGTCTTAGTCTTAGTCTTAGTCTTAGTCTTAGTCTTAGTCTTAGTCTTAGTCTTAGTCTTAGTCTTAGTCTTAGTCTTAGTCTTAGTCTTAGTCTTAGTCTTAGTCTTAGTCTTAGTCTCAGTCTTAGTCTTAGTCTTAGTCTTAGTCTTAGTCTTAGTCTTAGTCTTAGTCTTAGTCTTAGTCTTAGTCTTAGTCTTAGTCTTAGTCTTAGTCTTAGTCTTAGTCTTAGTCTTAGTCTTAGTCTTAGTCTTAGTCTTAGTCTTAGTCTTAGTCTTAGTCTTAGTCTTAGTCTTAGTCTTAGTCTTAGTCTTAGTCTTAGTCTTAGTCTTAGTCTTAGTCTTTTCTAAAACAAAAATCTTTCTTTTTAATTTATATTGAACATGGTGTTTTCAAAGTGTTTAGAAAATGTGAGAGGAGTCAATGTCAATGTCAGTGTCACAATCGTAAAAATAAATAAATTATTTGAATTTCGAATTCCTTTCCTGTGCACCTTATTTCGATTTCACCCCTTTGGGTTATTTTCTATGCCATACCGAAGAAAAAGCGTCGAAGTCATTGAACACCACCCGCCGCCCAGTGGGGAATTCAATTTCTCAAAAATGTTATTGTTTTCATTTTGGGTTTGATTCCTTTGAGATTGTCGTCAAATTCTTTTCGAAGTACATTATTTTATATTTCAATAACATAAATATTTGCTTCCTCGCCATTTTATTATATTCTCAAAAACTTAAATCCCAAACAAAATTCTTTTCTTACCTAATTCAAACTAAGCATACTTATGATTCTCTCAAATACACTAACTCAAGACAATTTGGCAAAAATTATTCAGGTACTTTCGTGGCATATGGTAGGTATATGGAATAAATACATATATACAGCTTAGCATATTTTATGTGTATATACTCGTTTTCATCAAAATAAAAGCTTTATCATAAATAAATCAAATACAAACTTGAGAATGACTTTTATTGAAAGGGAATTATTGATTTCACTTCATCGAGTTCTCAAGCAGCAGATACTCGTATATCCTTCAAATGCAGACAATAACTTTCGGAAGGTACCTACGGCAACGGATACGGATATTATATTTCAAGCACGTAAAAACAGCCTCTTCCGTTATTTAATTGAAATCTTTGACAGTAATCTGACATTTAGATTCTACCTAGATACATATACATATATGTATGTATGTATGTACCTTCGATAACCCACTAAAGTTGTACACAAAAACAAATTCAATGTCTACTCCACAATGATATGCCTATAATCTTAAAGAAGAGAAATCGAATTTTATTGGATTATTTATCAATCAGTGTCCTATGGGTTCAATATTTATTATTATTGTTATTATAGCCACCTATTGCAGACAAGAGGAGCCATTGTTGATAAACAAATTGAAAATAATACATTTGCTACGCTTCCAATAAATTTGGACAAGTGACTTATGATTTTGCTTCGTTAGATTCTATAACTGTCATTGAGTAAAGGCACAATAATAGTAGCCTGGAATTGTACGACAAGCAGCATGATACTCAAATAAGCTCCTTCTTATTCTAAGCTTAGAAAAGGGGTAAGGGATAATGTAAATTTATGATTGTAAATTGCTTAAATCTAAGAAATAAGAAAATAAATTGTAATTAAATAAAAAAGCAATCCGACTTCCAACACAAATTTGCCCAAAGCAAATCAATTCAAGCCAAATAGGGCTACACAAAAGTTAACATCCTCTTGTGTAGACAAATCGTGAACACAACACATACATCCAAACATACATACACAAATACATACCTGATTGTATTGGTAGAATTTGTGTTGGTCTCTCAGCGGTCGCTATACAGCATCCCAAGTTATTTAAGGCGACAATGGCTATAACAACTACACACAAACTGATATTATATTTCCAACAGAGGTGTTTAGCCATTGCTGCTGAAAAAGTTCTCGACCTGGATCCACTATAATTAGGCGGATCCATTATCGAGGTTTAGGTGTATATATTCCCAAGGAACAACAAACAAAAACTTTCCTACACCAAACTGACTGATAAATAGGTAAAGCAGTTGTAAATGAACAAATAAAATTCGGTGACAAATGAAGTTTGTCACGTTCCTCCCCCGCCCGTTGTATCAAAATGAAAAAAAAAAAAAATCTGACTGATGTCGTAATTTAACGATGTTTTCTTTTTCGTACTTTAAGCAATATTTTACTTTTTGCGCACTTATTTCACTTAAATTTAATCACCAAGATGTAAAAAATTGACATATCACTTTTTTATATTAACTTTTATTCTTTTATGTTGCACACACAGTAAAAAATTAAAAAAAAACTCAAGAAAAAAACTAATCACAGTAGGAAAAGATGTAAAGCGAAATTTTGGTCACTTTTTTAATAGTGGCTAGCAGTTGTTGATATGTATTTTAAGCGCCAAGTTTATCTGCAAAGAAAAGAAATACAAAATATCATTAAAAAGTTGTAGAGTTTTCTTATTATATAATTTTTATTATTTTGTATCATATCTGTTAAATCTGTATCTAATATATATTCCAACAAAAAATATTACTTAAATATAAAACTAGGGAAAAAGTGGAATCATAGAATCGGTGGAAGATTTGTATGTTTATATTTTTGTATAGTCTCTTCGAGGGAATTTTTTGAGTTGGAGGACTATGTGAAATTATCAGACATATGGCATAATGGAATGTGCAATGTTCTTATAAAATTTCAAGAACAATATAGACAAAGTGATCATTCCAGTTCATTATACTCATGACACATAAGGAATGCTACGAGCTGGATAACATTTTTTGTTTCTAACCTAATGTAATCTATTTCATCGAAAAAAAAACAACTTGCTGAAAAACAATTAAGGTTAAAATTATCAAAAAAAAAACTAGTACAAACAAAATATTTAGTTTTGGTTATATTCGAACATTTTCTTTCACAACCGTCGAATCAATCTTCCAAGAATATATTTTTTACAAAAAGGCTTGCTGATGATGACTGCCACGACTGAATTACAGAATCATATATCAAACGTCTATTATTTACTATTGGAGTTAGAATAGGTATATCACTTTATATCCGAATAAAAATGTGAGATTCCAACCGCGATTTCTAATCTACAAAAGTTTGTCAGCTATTAAAGTAACGAGCCTTGTTGAAATTATTGTTGTAAAGTTCTTAAATAATGATGCATGTTTTGTTTTTAATTAATATTCTCATATTGACAATTTTTGCCGGCAGTACTAAGTTGATAAGACAGAATAATTTAGCAATTCTTTATGACTTATTGAATGACATCTTGGTTAATATCAACAAATAGTTCCTTCAAATGTCAAAGTGACATTCGCCTATTTTGTATACAATTTTCTTTTGGCTTTTGGAGAGATCATGTAGTTTTGGGTTTTGCAAAACTTCCTGGATTAATAATTTACATAAAACGGAATATGTTTTTTGTTTATTTGAAATATTTGATATACATACATACATACATATGTGTATATATCGTAATTCATAAAATATACTCTTGCTTTAGTTAAGTTTAACTATATTATGTTTTGCTGGATTTGACAGCAATAAATGCAGTCAATGGGTACAGACCTGGAATTTTTATAAATGGCAATACTAATGTGTTCTTTGTTTTATTTAATCGAAATTGATGAATATAACATTAAAAATACCATAAATCGTACAAAAAATAGAAACCAATAATAATTAAAAGCACTAAAAACAAATACACATACGAGTACATATTTACTTGTACTCGCACTGAACAATAACTAAATGTTATAGTTATTTTTAATCCTAAACCTTAATTTTTTGTCAATAGTCTTTAATAATTGCCACGCAATGAAAAAATAAATACTCACTTAGGCATAATTAATTATGTAATCAAAAATTCAACAACAAAAAAATAGATAAAATAACCCTGATAAATTCTGCAAATTGGCATACCTATATTATTTATATATCTACCTGCCTATATTTAATTTTTTGTTTGTATAAATTTGCTCATTTGTTGACATTTTTTTTGCAGGCTCATAAAAGTGACATGATTAAGCAGAAAATTATAATAAAACCATAATAAATTGCTCACATGACCGTAAATTGTAATTTCCATGTTTTTATTATTTTTTGCATTTTGTATTTTTCCTCTGCAGCCAAAAGGGTTGTATTTTATGAATAAATTTGTTTACCATATACATATTTGTACATACATATTTAGATTTATATAAAAGTAAAAATAAATAAATAGTCTGGTTAGTCGAGGAGTAAAATATTGCACAACATGTACTTTTTTGTTTGGAATCGAAGAATATACAAGATGGCGCAAAAGTTGTCAACACCAACGAAATGTTTGCCAAAAAAAGTTCTTCCGAGTTCCTTAGCGAAGAGTATAGCGATTCATGTCTTGTTGAGGAGTAGCTTCCACTTGTACACCTAATGTAAGTAATTTGAAAATTAAAATTGACATTTAATACCACTGCATTCATCACCAAATCGGTTGAACGATCGCATTTTTGATTAAATCAAATAATGTTTTTTGTATAAGTTAGTGGGATAAGTGAGAAGTTAGATTTCCAAAAAATCACCGAGATTTTTCTTTGGGTTCTTGGGTCTTGCTCGAATAAAAACAAAGATTGAACTTTTTTCTTGGAAGAAGCTAAAGCAAACTAGTCATAGCTATTGCTATCAACTAAAGCTAGAAGTACTATTTTAAGGTTTGTTTTATGGGAATACAAAAATAGTGAGTGCTAGAAAATTCTAGCGTTAGCCTTGTCATCGGAGCAGTTCGTTTCCATTCACGCGCGTTTCGACTAAGTAGCTCTAGTTAGAACTTTCCATGTATGACCGAATGGAAGATTTGTCATCTTTTTTAATATGGTAAGTAGGTCAATCTCTGTCCTTATATTTAATTAACAGTTTATTTTACCTACTTCACAACTACAAAAAAATACATTATAAACTATATGATAAAACTGAAAATAAAACCTAGTTAAAGCTTTCTAAGCAGGTCAAATTAATCTATTTTCATTCACACAAATTTATTAGACTGATGGGAAAACATGCTTTAACAAAATACTATTACTAGAAATTATATTTAATTAGTAAAGTTTTGACTTTAGCTTCGTGGGCCATACATTTTTTTTTGTAAAATGGGTTGTTTTCTTAAATATTTTATTAATTCAGAGATTTTCAATCAATATGGATTGATTAAAAATAGGAGACATTAATTTGTAAATTTGTAAGTACATAATAGTAAAGTCAGCTTTTACCTATTTTCACAGTTAAAACAAAGTTTAATAATTTTAATAAATAAACTGAAACCCCTTCAGTTTTAATACTAAAATGAGGAATAATTTAACGATAGTTCAAAATCATTGATAACTATACTTAAAGCCTTTGAAACTTATAAAAATACACAACTAATATGTTTTTTTTTTTTTTTTTGCCTTGGAGTCAAACATTCGTCCTTTTTCACTCTTCTTTAAAATGACAAATTTTGATTTTGTATTGCATCTACATAAATGTTTATCTCCAATAAATAAGTTAGAATTGAATACGTCAAACGCTTCCTAAATCAGCTGCTATAATAAATCAGAAAGTGAATGACCCTTAAGACCATACTTATAGACTTTTCAAAGCACGCAGTGTACTTAATATATGACCAAGAGAGCAGAGCCACATATCACATTGGATTTTATAAAAAAAAAAAAAAAAAAAAAACAATCGAAAAGGTGAGACACCGCAAGTGCAGTAAAAATCTTTATTTTTACGTTGTTCTTTTCTTTTGTTTTCTTTTTCTGGCTCTGGCTCTGCATTTCTCTTTCAACAGCAAACATAATAAATGCCGATGTGCAAAGCCCACAAAAGAAGAGTGCAGATTTATAGGTGGTGGCGACTGGCGAGTTATACTCGTGTATGAGTTCATTCACATCATTTGAAGTTCAGTGAATAATTTATTTTCTGAATTTTTATTATGCAGTACCACAAGGAGGCCTACCATCACCGAACCTTTTTATTAACAGACACACACGAAGTGAATGTTGAATTTCTAATAAGAACTTTCGAATGGAACAATAAAACACATCTGAAGCTTAGAAACAGTGCAGGAAAGATCCAAATCCTAAGATTGGCAAAAGTTACAAGAGATAGCGTGGGTGTATCTGTCGAAAGTGATCAATCACTTTGCCAAAATATTTCTCCGTAGATGTTTAAGCATGGAGTGTGCACCTATTTCCATGGTTACCAACTGGGCTCTATCTATTTATTTCTTATTGTCGTTCCTTATTCCCATTCCCTTACTTCTTTGCCTGACATCCTTGAGAACTAGAATAGATTAAGTTATATCTGCATATATTTACATTTAATGAAGCCTAAAAATAGAACTTTTGAATGATGATTGACGTACATAACCCTTTTCCATCAAATTTTTGTTCGACTGGAGAGGGGTAACCATCAAAAAAGCACATACTCGTACAATGTGCATTGCGATGCGAAAAGAAATCAAACTAAAATTGCTTTTAAAGGGGGAAGGAAAACTGAAAAAAAAAACGAGGGGAAATGAAGATGGTTTTTATCGGTTTTTTGGCTGAAGACGAATTGGATATCTACCGATACCGAACCGATAGTTACTCGTATGTTGGAAAGGCTCTGCGTGGACCGAACCAACTACATATAGTGGTTATGTGTAACGCTATAAACAAAACCGATATCACGCCAGCAATTCAGTCAGTCAACCAACCAGTCAGAACATTGTATGTGAGGTACAATGGAAATGAGAGGAGCCACCAGTAATACCAAAAAAGAGTCAATGACTGAAACGTGACTGGAAAATTTAAATAATTTCCCCGAAGGCCCTATACGTGTTGACGACTGCGACCGACGACGACGACGAGTGTCTATGCCTATACATAGATACATATAGACTTTAGAGGTAAGCAAAAGCAGAATTCATATATCCAATCCATGTGTGTAATTCGGAGCTTTGAAATGGGAGTGGAGATGGAGAGGCCATCACACTTATCGTTTTTGTTATTACAATCATGATCATCGATTCCGTGGATGGCATACAATCGCATTAAAACGTATATAAAGTTATAAATCTAAATTGGCAAAAACCATATACGATACACTCGTACACACGAACCTACCTTCCTACCTTTTGTATTTTTATAGGAAGCTTTGGCATAGGAAAACCATTTGGGGCTAAAAAAAAAATTTATGAACGATAGATAGTTATTGAAAGAGCATGTAATTACTGGTGAAAATTGAGTAGGTATTTAGATGTGTGCCCTCGCGTAGTTGAGAGTTGAGACCATGGACTAATTTGATCCCTAGAGAGCAAACAATCACATTACTTTTCATTAGAGACAATTTTAGAATATCAGAATGTTTGTAAAATGTCTGTGTTTGTGATTTGGAAATTTGCAAAGCTGATTTTGAAGTTCAGTTAATCATGAATGGAGTGGCAGTGGTAATGTTAATCGTAATTGCTGACTTTCTGTGTTAGGGGCTTAGTGTTTCATACGTATTTAGATGTTTAAAATTGTCTGTTTGACTTCTGGTTTCAATTCGATCCATGGCTTTTTTAAATAAGTTCGTAAATGTTAAAATTTGGCATTGAATTAGGGTGGAATAAAAAAATCGATGGTTGTATCTTTGTTTTTCATTCAACAAAACCTGGTCATTATCGGAAATTCTTCTCAATATGCTTTATAATTATTACTTTTATATAATAGCTAAAGATACATGTTAAAAAAGAACTTCCTAAAGTTGAGCACGAACTCACTTTTTGAAGATATGTCTCAAGGACTTATAGTCCCTTCTACACACAAATGGCCACAAGTGGCGTAAATGGAACACTTGTTGTATCGAAATGACTCGATTTTATCAAGTTTGATGTTGCCAGGATCGTCATATCTTTCGAATTCTAAAAACCTGTTTTCTTTAAATAGTTTTTAATGAAAAAGTATTGTTGTTGTTTTTCACCCTTCAACACTTTAATAAATAAATGACATCAAATTTTACATTTACGTTTTGACACCCTCAATATGCTTGTGCATTGTTACCAATTTAGAAGAAAAAATAAATTTGGATTTAAACTTGATTCACAAGCTTAATGCTTATCTATTGACTTGTATTATCTAAAGGTAGAGAAATTATGATATTACCAATTAATATGAATCGCTTGTATTTTTAATATAAAATTATCTAAAACACTGAAATCGGATTAATTTTGTGAACAAAAGAAATATGTATATACTATACATACATAGGTATATTTCAATAGCAATCATCATTTCCAGATAAATTCAATTATTATAATTCCTATTCCTATAAGTAAATCGATCGGATAATAATAATATAAGACTACAGAACTCCAGAGATAAGATGTATATTTTTTCATGTGACAACAGAAATGATGATATTAAGTAAACAATTAAAATTAAATGTCTACCATTGGGTATTTTTGAAGATATTTGAAGAAATACAAAACTCTTATTTAAAAAGTGGAGGTAATAAATAAGATTGAATAAATGTGATAAAATAAGGCATAACTTGAGAGCTAAGAGGGGGATAGGTACCATGCGTAGGAAGTCGCTATTTATGTATTTATGATTATTCATTTGTATTTTTTTAATAACAAAATATTTGGATTGGATTCGATGTTTTGTATATCAAAATGAACAAGAATAAAGGAAATAGAGCTATTACAGAGTTAATAAGTGCCAGGATTTCATATGAATTTCAAAACCACCAGCTCAGCGTTTAGAAAACAACGCTATTAATTTTTGATATGTTAAGAAGACAAAATCGAGGTCACCAGCATTAATTATACGAATATTTAAAACATCTTAATTGTAATAAAATGTTCAAAAATAACCAACTAAAATGGTAAATAGATTTGCTTTTCGGCTAGACACATACAGGCTACAATAAAACCTGCTTATGTTTTTTGAAATTTATCCAGCTAAAAAATGGGTTCCGGAATTATAAGTTACCACTTGTCTTTCTGCCTGAAGCCTAAAATATACTAATGACATTCTTAGAATTCGAATTTTACAATTTTCTGATAAATAATAAAACTTTAAATATTTTGGCTTAAAAGTAAACGATACCTAGTACATATGTATATTATTTGCTATTGTATAAGATATTACTTCTTTCAAAAATGATTCTAAATGATTAAATACAGAAATAGTTTCTTATTGAAAGAGAAAATAATAAATGAACAATAACTTATGTTTTTTTGAACTTGAACAATTTTCCATTGACACAAACAAAAGTTTAAAAAGCCTTTTTGTTCGTTAGGGCATGTTACGGAAACTATACTATACACCATTGATTTTCAAAATTTTTATTAAAAATACATATTTTTTTTATTAAATATAAAATGATGTTAGAATTTGAATTGCTTTTGAACATCATTTTGTAAATAAATATTCTCTCAATATTTGAACATTTGCAGAAAATTAATGAAATACAATACAACTTCCGGTTCTTGAAGAATAAAATTTACATATAGATTGATCCTTTCACACATTTTACTTAAATTTTGTTAAGTGCAGTCAGTATCTCTATACAGTTCAATAATATTATTATAATTAAGTCATACCTCTATCAAGTAGCTTATATTTTATTTATCAATAAGTACAATCAAACGAAAAGACAATTTCCCCCAACACGAAGTTAACACGTTAAGCCGCATATACTCATTGACTTCGATTGCCTTAATCAAATTAATTAAGTTTCTACATTCACAAACTTTCAATGCTCAACTTATTCTTGTTGGCAGTTTTCTGTAGTTAGGTACTTAAATTATAAAACCTTAACTCAAAACACTTCTTCTCAACAAAAAAATAATAATAATAAATAAAGAAAAAGAAATAATAAAATATATATATATTCTCCCCCAAGTATAGAAAAGTAGGCAGAAGTAGTATTTGACATTTTCTTATACCCATTTAAGTTCCTAAATAAGATTATTGTCAATTGTGAAGCAATATACCTTCGATAAAGTGTCTTTATACAAATTACACAGCATATCTGTATCTACGAACTAACACAACCATAAGGAAAATGTCTAAATGAGATTCCCGAAGTAAGCTCTCTAGTCTGTCTCATGGCTCAATGAGAGGGAACAACAACCAAAGCTCCATTAAATTCCTCATAATAATCACATTTCTTTGGATTCTTCCCATCACAGAGCACAGACTTGTGTCCTACAGGGCATAGTACATATATAAGGTATATCATGTTATTTGCTTTTCTCCTGTCGATTTCCACAGACGACTCTATTGGCACGCAAACAAACTCAAACCGCCAACAAAACTAACGCACGGCGACGATGACGATGCGACGTTCGTCGGGTGGGGGCGGCCGGGCTTCGATGCGATGGAGGATGTAGGAGAAAAGTTATAAAGAAAAGAAAAACCATTTCGGTTGTTTTCATTTTGTGCCCACAATCCCACGTCCCGTCCACCCGCCCTTCCACACTAAGTTCTATACATATAGGCATGATATCGACTTGCACCAGCACTGATGGTTAACTCACCTGCTTACTCGTATATGGAATGGATGCGATGTTATTGAGATTTAATTCAAAGTTTCTGGGAAAGTTTCTTATTCTATTCTATTTTAGTGAACAATAATTTCCGCACTTCTCATTTTCTTCGACTCCCTTTTCTGTAGGCAATTATACTTGAAGTTGAAGAGCTGCTACTAACAGAACACCTGCTCGCAAGTGTGACCATTCTTCTTATTTTTGTTTTTGTTATCGTTCTTAGTTAAACATTTTGTTTGGTGAAAAATGGTGTAGGGTGGTTTTGGTAGGGTGTTCCAATTTTCACAGACTTTTAAATCCAAAAAAAAAAAAAAATTATTTAAAAAAATGTTACTTGTCTTATTTGACTAACTATGAATTTAATACTGTCTAATTTGAAATACGGTTGCACAGTTTTTGAATTTACTAACAGTTCTAAGTGTTTTTAATAATTGTCAGCAACTCTTAAATATTATATGAAGAGAGTGTATTTGAAAATTGAATTTTAATGGAGTTATATTTGAAGTCATTGGGCTTTACCACCCTTACAACCTACAAGCACCTGGGTATTGAAAGAGGAAATACTAAGCTGTATTTACGAAGTTCAGCCAAATGTATTCAAAATGTTTTTTGACAAAAGGGAGAAAATAGCCATTTCCGTTTATTGAACACCTAACGGGCATCTGTAATGTTACAGATCAAGCTTGCAATGGCTTGATATCGTAATATCGTAAACGTCCGATCAAAGCAAAAGTAGATATATTGTCTATTTGGCCGAGCATTTGACATCTGTAAAGCGATATTCGTTGTTTGTTTTTTTTTTCTTGAAACATAATATCGTAAATATGACTAAACGCCCACGTGATCAAACGCAAGATTGTGATTTGGCTTGTACACATTTAAGCAAGTATTCAAAAACATACATACGAGTATATATCGTAGTAACATTCCATTGTACTCCTTTTCGTTTTAGGAACGAATTTTCAACTGGGTGCACTAAGGCGTATGCGTTCTTTTTTTAACAACATTTTATAGAGAAGATTTTTGATTAAAAAAAAATGTTTGGTTGTATTTCATGCCCCACTTTTCCCTACTTCCAAATATCGGACCCGAAAAAAATAATGGTTCCCTTATTACTTTCGGTTTAACCACATTATTTAAAAATTAATTTTTCATCTTTTAATTATGTAATTTCAAAATTAAATTTAGGAATTTATTTATGAGCAATATTTTCCATCAAACTCATGAAATGTCTTAAGAAAATCTGTTTTGTTTTTTTTTAGCTTCTTGGTTTTCAATTTTACACTCTATTGGTTACCCTATTCGGCAGACATAACATCCCCATGACGAAGTGAAGCTTATTGAGGTCAAATAAAATGTTTTCGATGAAACTTTTTAGATACAAACACCATCAGCATCAGGACATTGCTGTTGACGACAGACGACGACGACACGATGAAAACAAAACGAAGACGCCGCCGTCATCGTTGGTGACGACCAACAAACAGATGGAAGCACGCACGTCGTCGTCGCACGTTCTCCACAAAACGCGGTCTTGTTTATAAATACGAGTACGCCCAGGGAAGTTCTCGCTCTCGTTCCTGAAGAAAAAGTTAGATTGCCCATTCTTCGGCTGAAGTATGAAACGGATGATGACATTGATGATGATCTGTCATTTGACCGGAAATTTATTAATTTCCTCAAATTTCCGATAGAGCAGAGGGTAGGGCGAAATGCAGAGATTATTTTCTTCTTTTTTTTTTGTGTTTGGAAAAGAAATTGGAAGATAGAACTTTTTTGACGAAGATAATCGAAGAAGTTTTCTTTCCGGCTTGGTGCCGACATTTTTAGCCATCAGCCTATAGGAAAGTACTTTTGGGTTTCTCTTTCTCGTTCGAAACCAAGCAATTGAATGTAGGTACCTACTGTATTTAAGTTGAAGATAATAATTATTGTTTGAATGATAATTTTTTTTTTTTATTTTTATGAAGTGGACTTTGTGTGTTGAGAGGAAATGAAAATTTTCTTATCATTTTGTGAGGAGGGAAATCGTACATTCATCATCAATCAATGCCATGAAGCTGCTAGAAAACATTTAAAGCGCTTAATGGATTATTTATTTACGTGACTGTCATAAAAGAAGTCCTCTGATCTTTTTCTACGCAATTTTATAACCTACATACTCGTATACTTTGTTAAATTACATTTACCTTTTTGTATAAACATTTGTGTGTACGTAAGTAATGGTGTATCTAAGATTAAAATGTATTTTATTTTTATTTGGGGGCTTTTGCATGGGATAGGTAGCAAATGAGTAGATTGGTTTTGAAAATCATTCTGAAAAATGAAAACCGATTTAACAGGAATGTGGGCCAGGATTAATGTTGGAAAAAGTTATTTTCATTTGAATTTTGTATTAATGTGTACTGTACCATGAGGTTTTTGTAACTTAGTAACTTAGGTGAAAGATTTCGCATACATGACGATTAATTACTCGTTAAATGTCTTGTAAATGTAAACGGTAAATTATCTAAATCGTTGGTCCATAAGAAGTCAATGAAACTCAATTCTTTTTATGATTTACCCATGTCCTCGGTTAAGTTATGTATCAAGACTTTTTAACTTGTGATGATACTTTTTTGACATTGTTGAAGATTAAGTAATTTGATATTTGTATTTTTGAAATTTTAAATATCGACATGAGATACTGAAATAAGAATTATAACCATTTTAATGGGAAATGTTTTTTTTTTTTTTTGGTGTGTGTAATCTATATTTTTTTTCAATAGATAATTGACTTGAAGTGACATATACATTTTTAGTTTTGAAGGTGAGACCCAAAAAATAAGTTTTAAAAACTAAAAATATGATTTTTGAATGTACATTTTTCAAAGGGAATACTTTTTAATACTTACATCTACATGTTTTATTTCTCTTTCTCTTAAAATAATTGCTTTCAGAAAAAAGGATCTTGATTTATCATTTTTGCCAAAAAAATACAGGATTAGAATTTAGAAATCATCATGCATTATAATTGTTTCTAGAGATCTTAAAGCTCAAATAAATATTCAGTTTAATTTTCTGGAATTTAAAAAGTGTCTACTGTTAAAACGTGAAAGCAGTGAAGCCCTTTTTTGTTCACATTACGTTCCAAAAAAAGGTTAATTCTAAGTTTCTCCCAATTCAATTATCTCTAATTCTTTTATGTCATAAGGATCGTCGTCACTTCAAAAAGTAGACATAGGAGTTCATTCCCTTTTGTTTATAAAAAAAAAGTTATAAATAAATTTGTATATTTTATAAACCTCTTAGGTCTCAGTGAAACGAAAAAAAATTGCGAACACCCTTGACGGTATGGCTTCACATTATGTTATGGCAAACTAAAGTGCTGCGTTGAAATTTTTCATTTTCATTTTAATTCTATTTTTTTTCCCTTGCACCGGAACAAAGAAAGAATTGAGGACTCGTCCTGGACACTGAACTTATCCGTATTCGTATAGAACCCGGCGAATTCGTATATAACTTATGTATCTATAACAAACATATTTTCAAAGAGAGAGTATAATTGCAACTTTCATCTAACAAACCGCACATAATGGAAACCGCATTCTACATCCTTCTTGGTCATTTCGGTGATTTTGGTATAACCGCAGAATGGCTCTGGCTAAACGACTTGCCGTAAAATAACGTGGATACACTGGATACCAGATACATTTTTGTTGAAAAGTTATAATAGTACACGTCGAGTCGACAGTATGTAGTATATAATGTAGGTTTCCTGCTGTTTTTCGAGAAAGGGTCGTTTATATCTGTCTTCCCTCCCATTTTGCGCCTCATTACCTAACCTAACCTAACTCCTGTGTGGTGATGGATATTTTTTTGTTCGTCGTAGAATTCGCTGTAGTGAGTTTATTTGTCTAGGCGGATACGGATGCGGAGGCGGTGATGGTGATGGTGACGGTGCTCTATGATGGTCCTCAGAATTCTATATTCTCAAACACCAACCAGAGATACGATTCCAGGAATACCTGCAGTTTATATACTTTTTAAGTGAGAGATTGAGGTTTTCTTTTTTACTTTTTTCTTTTTTATATTTTTATTTTAATTTTTTTTGAGAGAGAAAGGTTTTGTAACCTTTTCGTCCACTTTTAGCGTGATCTATCTATGTAGGTACTTGTTTTTCTTCATTTTATTGATATAAATAAAATGTGTACTCAGTTTAATGGAATCCTTTATTTAAAGTGTTCTCTAGGTGTATTATATCAAAAAGATCCATTACTCGCTGATTCTGACATTTTTTTTTTAAATGGTTATAAAATCAAAGTAGTGTGTATAAATGATATAGATAACAATATACGTGTAAAATAAAATTTCTGATATTGATTTATTTCCTATGGAGTTTGTTGGGCTATAGTTACATCTACACATATTTCCCATAAAGCTGGGGATAAATGAATTGTATAGTCTGTGAAGTTATTCTACAGAAGCGTGATGGCTATTCCAATTATTCTTTTTAAATGAATATAGCAACTTGCATACTATTACATTTTTAGTCTTTATATTTACTAAAAAATGTTTCTGTACATTTATCAATCACCATAAGTTATAAGCTTCAGTCAACTCCCAACTTTAAGAGGTGTGACCTCTAAGGATGAGCTGTTATAAAAATGATAAAAACCCATGGCTTATGATTATAATTAATACGATCTGCATTGAAAGGATTAAACGTTAAACTTAAACTTAAAACTTTTTCAAATTGGTTTTCATAAAACTTACAATGTCTTATATCATTAATAAATTGTCTTTAATGTGACTAAAATTGGATTGAAAATTATGTTTAAAACCAGCGCTCCCACTTAAGTATTTTCTGAATTTATATTTACCTATCAATATTTAGCTTAATTTAGTTTTTGTTCAAATATTTCACATGCGCTAGTGATGAGCCATTGATGTAGAAAATCATCTCTACCTATAGGCCTAACTCCAATAATTTGTCATGATCTCCAGTGAGATTTTCATCATCAACTTCCATTAGATTATTATTGTCATGTTCAATCATAATGCCACCAATTATTTGAAGTGGTGAACCTCTACAATTAATAAGTATTTATTTATTAACATTTTAGTAAAGCTGTCCAGCAAATCCTTAAACTGCACTTCAAGAGAGCTGTTGACTAATGGAAGAACAAGCCGGCTGTATTCCTGTCATCATTTTTTTTAATTATACATTTATTTTATTTGTAATAACATACTTACATTTTTCAGTTATAATAAGAAAATTATTCTGTATTTATAAAATTATTTTTATTTTTGTATCCGAAGATATGATCTGATAAATATTCTTTTCTTTACCTTATGAAATAACTGGTCAATGTTCATGTTCTTTTTCATTAATTTAAATACATTTATGATTACACGATTCACATTTGAAATGTGATTTCCTTGGCATAGTATTTTATAAACTCCATTAAAGTATTGATAGCACTGGTTCGCATTAAGGCAACTTTTCATTCACTAAAATTCACTTTGGAATTACCCGCATCTAGCTTCTCAGTGAAATGTCATCCAGGAAATCACTTGGTGAACGCCAATGTCAACCAATGTTAATTTTTCCCTATACTTTCACCTCCAATTCCTCGGGTGTAGCTTCCATTCCTCGAGGAAAATGTTGGTGATTACTAGATGAATTTTTGGAAATTTCCTACTGGGTAGTATGAGATACGCACTCACCTTTGTGATGCAATATCAGTTGATTGGGTCTCACTAGGACTAGGTAATAGAGTCAGAGAGAAAGAAAATACAACTTCCGTTCGCATCACACTTTTCGTAACGCATTCGCAAGTTTACTCCCTAAGCCAAGTGTGCCTAAAGAAGTTTTACTTCAAAACTTTTACAATCAAATTTCTGAATTTAATATGAGCAACTTTAGTTACTATAAATCATCGCTTTGTTTCACCCTTAAAAAAGAATGGAGTTTTTACGCTCAAATGATGCAATGCAGGTGCTTCAAATATTTAATTATTTGGCAAGTAAAACAAATAAAAGTCAACTAGCTAGACTTGGACACTGAATAGCTAAGCGGAGTCATATTTTTATTTGCCTCAAGTGTCATGAGAGATTAACTTAAAAAGTTATATATAATTGATTTTCGCGCAAAGTGAAGTGAAATCAATATCAATTCAGTCTGCTCCGTATAAAAGTCGTAATAATTTTTATTTGGTCATACAGGGAAAATAAATTGTAGACCGGAAATCGAAAAATTAACAAAGTGGTGTTCAAGTTAATATTGTTTTATATTTTAAGAAACAACAGATGCATCAAAAATGGAGAGTTTTATTTACGGATTCTCACAAGTATTCGTTCGAAAAAGCCCAAGAAAAAGAAAAGTTGAATGTGTTACAGATGTCTGTCGAAAGGTAAGGTCTTAGTTCCAGGCTCTGGTGTGGAACCAAATTTTTGTATAATTTAAAAAAATTAGAAAAATTGTATTGATCCAGAAAAAATTCCTAAAAAAAACTTACATAGTTGAAATACAAACAGTTTAAATGATACTATTCAGCGTGTGACATTAAATTCCAAATAAAGTTTTAAATAACAATAACACAAATAACTGTACACTCAGGCGTATACGTACTTTTTAAGCCAATTTAAAATCGCAGACTCATGTGCTCTTTTTGCTTGCAATTTCGTTAAGGTATTACTTATAAGAAAAATGTATAAATGTATGTATAATTAAACTTTGATTTTCATCAAATTTGATATCATCAGTTTGTAGAAGACTTCTTTCTCTTTTTCTTTTTCTCGCAGTTAAATCTACCTGAAAATATATTTCGAACTATAAGCTTATAGTTTATTTGGGGAATCGATTTTAGTTTTAGAATATCTTTTTTGGTGAGTATGAATTCTGAATGAATTCGATGTATGTGCGTATGTGTGAAAATGTTTTGAATTTCGATTTTTTAGATTATTTGAAAACCACGTAACAAAGGAATTAACTATTAACTCAAAAAAGATCTTCAATCGTTCAAGAGCCACAATACCTTCTTCAATAAATATATAAACCAAAAAAGGCATTAATTCAGTAAGTTTATAACTAACCCCAACATTTTTGGGATCTTACTCAGGTCTTACGTAAATCTGTCATGAGCTGGGACTTCAATATATATATAGTAAAACATAAAATAAAATTTTACTTTTTATTGTCTGTAATATTATCGAAATACATATTCAAACTGAGGATGGCTCTAATTTAATATATTTTCCTATACACCTATACAAACAGGAAATCCTTTTCAGTTTTTTTTTTTTTTCTTAAATAAAAAATTGGTATCCTTCTTATACAAGCACACCATAATTTTGTTTTGTTTTTGAACAATGTCTTGTTTAAAAAGAAATACCCTACCCACTACATACGAGCTACCTACCTACATAACATATCAATACCGTTGTAAACTCATTCAGATAGAAATCTACCGACTTCAATTTAGGGCTTTAGAAGGGAGCCAGAGGAGAATGAAAAGAACACAAAACAAACCCAGTAGCTTACGGAGAGGTATCCAAACGTACATACCTCGTTTCACATTGGGATAAGCACAAGTACAGAATATAAGGAACCAGAAAATATATCCAATTCACCTGTCTGTTTCTGTCCGATCGTCCTTTTGTCTCTTACACAATTTCGATACCTTCTACGTATGACATCAGTAATCTGTTTACTCAGCACAATTTGCTCTTCACAAAATGTCATCATCGACGGGATTTCCTCATCACGTTTAGAGGATGTAAACGTAAGCCTTGTATAGGAGTGTGTGTACTGTGTGCCTGGCCTGTGCAGGCAGATATGTTCTGTAGATGGATTTCACATTTGTGCGTAAAAGAAGTTCCTTTTGATGCAAGGACGAATCGAATACACATAAGAGCCCGTATAGGAGGATTCTCTAAGGAGACGTGGCTGGTTAGTGTCAGTGTTCTTTAGCTTCGCAATTTTTTTGTCTTTTTGCTTTGATTTATTCAGATACCTACATACATACATACATATGATTATGTATGTGTGTAGTACTAGGGTTTCCTTTACTTTTCCGTGTTTTCTATATCTATACATATATGTATATTATGTATACTCGTACACGCACAGATTAGAATACGGGCCTTTTATTTATGCGGATATTCAACATTCATGTTTGCTTTTGGTTACACAGCAGCAGCAGCAGCGGTTGCAAGAAATCAATAGCAAAGCACATACTCGTACTTGTATTTCTGCTCCTTCAGAACTCATCTCGTCATTTCAGGAATCAAAAGAGTTGTAGTAAGAAAAGGATGTATGTATGTACAATAATTTAGAAACCTACCACAGAAGTAAAATATATGTATATAAATATTATTTTCTTTTTAAAATTCAAAAAAATATTTATACTTAAGGTAAGCTCAAAATATTATGTTAATAAGAATTTTACAAAATTTTTATCTCATCTGTGGCTCCAAATCCCTGGATTGCGAGCTAGAAACCATCGTTAACTGGAAACATCTGTTAATTAGTTTCCTAGGCTAGAGGCTGCATTCCCCATAAAAGCACCCTATATTATTAGCTTAGCTATTAATACATACATATTACATTCATATGTACGAATTCTTCTCAACTTGCATATATGCTATGAATATAAGCAGAAAAGCACTAAAATATTTAGGTATGTATTTATAATAAATGAATACGTAAATCATGTTCCAATGCTAATTTCTTGGCCGCAAAATCCGTGTGGAGTTATGAAAATAACTATCCCGGCTGCTGTGTTCCATTAATGCTTCAATTGAATATTTTAAATATCCTGAATCGTTATTAATTTTGTTTTTGCTTAATTTATTATTCATAATTTTCTAGAACAGACGAAAAAAGTTCTTGGTAATTGCCTTGGCAACGCGTGTGGGCGCAGTCTGAGCCCCACACCACACCACCCCACACCACACCTCCCACTTCACCCAGTGACCTTCCCATACAAATTCATGCTTTACTTAGATTTTCACCTGTCAGCAAAATAAAATTTGCCCTAAGCTGCGAGGAACGGAGCGGAGTGGCGAGGCAAGGCGCTGCGCGGCGTAGAGTGATGGGATGCTGTATATGGTGTGGCGTGGCGTGTTGAGCTTTGAGTATTATCTGTGAGAGAGTCTTTTTTCTTTCTTAATAATTTATACCCATTTACATGAAGCTAACATATTTTTTTTTTTTTGTTAGAAGAAAACCAAAAAAAAAAAAACTAATTTGAATCTCGTTCAAATTCACAGAACACCATCACATCATCACAGATGGGCAAAAATAAGGGTCTTTTGTGGATTTTTATTTTATTTTTAGCCACACAACTTTTTAACTGTATAAATATATAGTAGATACTCCCAAGAGATGTCAACCTAACACCATTTAAAATATATATGTATTCTAAAGAAACAGTTAGGTTATTTATGAGTTTTGCCATTTTAATCGGACGTTAAATAATTCGACTGAATGGGGTTCTTTTGCCATCGGTGGTGTGTGGAATATCTGGTAAAAGAGGGAATAAAGTTTAGAAGGGTCTTGTTCGTGCAAGTCCTAAATGTTAACATGTTTCGATTCTTTTGGGAGATGTGTTTTCAGCGCTATGGTAATTTTTTTCTTAACAGAATGATTGATCTATTGATTTTGGTTTACAAATAAAAAAAAAAACAAAAAAACACATTTTTGTAAAAAGCAAACTTTGTGTGTAAACTTCGACGACAGATTTTGTTAGGTCTTCAAGGAAGTTCCTTACTTCCGCCATCAGTTTGGGAAATAACTTTGTTGTTACTTTTTTTTAATTTTTCCTTTTTTTTCATCGAAATAGAAATAAATAACAGGTACTACACTTAACAAAACAAAAAAAAAAAACTTTTAAACTCAGAAAGTTATAAAATGTTATCTAGACAATTTAATACATCCGAATCAACAACTGTCAAACTCGTTTTCTGGTTGTTATTCGGTTGAAGCAAGGAGAAGAAATGAATAAAAATATGTGTGTTTGTACGATTTTAGATTTCACAATATGATTAAACGTTTATTTTTTTTTTATTCAAACGTACTCTTTTTTTCCAAAAATCCTATTTAACTTGACAAAAACTTAAATTGGAAATAGAATTCCGTCAGAACAACCCCAACGAACAACGTTGCTTACCTTGACAATTGGTATCAACTCCTTAAAATTTGGTTACAAAAAAAGTTGTTGGGGACTGCAAAGTAATAAAATATGTACATATCCTTTGAAAACATCAGAAACAAATTTAATAGGGGAAATTTTGAAATGCTATATGAAATTTTTATTAATAATGAAATATTCAGCTTTGTTTTCTTTTTTCGGACTGATATCGAAAACTATGAAGCCAATTTAAAATATTCCTTTTTGAAATTAGAACGGAATTTTTGTTTAAAAAATCTTATTCGTTTTTGTTGAATGTACGAGTATTAAAAAGACAAATTTGAATCAGGGCAGACTCATTTGAATTTAAATTTGCAGATTTGTTGGGGTTTTTTCGTTCTCTAGTTTACATTTTCATAATCAATTAACTTATTTAATGGCGATCAAAAGAACAAAAATTAAGTCGAACTTTTAAAGTGAAATTGTATTTTGAAAATTGTGTATAGCCATAAATTTATGTTACAGAAAAAACTTTTGAAAATATAATTATGTCAACAAGAACTCGAGTTAAAAGAAAATGTTACGGCTAATAAAAAGTAAAATAAAAGTTGAGGCGTTTTTGTTTACGTATAAAACCTACAAAGTTCCTGATGGCACCTTTGTGTTATAAACTGACATTATAATACTCGCAGGTATGGACTTCTAGTCGAGTCATTTCAAATTATTCCACCTTCTGAACTATTTTTGCTTTGGTGGAAAAAAAAATATAATATATTTTCAAGCCCTAATTCTTGGCCACAAAAATATTTTTTGACATCTATATTTAGTTTTAATGATACATTCATATTTAAACAAAATAAGTACATACACAACTCAAGATTTAAAAATTAGACTACATTCTCCACTTAACTTATAAAATTGCGGTACGAAATAGAAAACACCAACGTGGCTCCTACTAAGTTACAAAATTACCTAAATTTAAAAACTCCATTTAAAATTTTAAAATGTTTGAAAATTTCCTTACGTGAGAATTAAAAATAAATCACATACATATAACAAGATGTGGAATATTTTAATTAAAGTCACGTTTTCTTCAAACACTAATAAATAATAATAAGTACTTTATATTTATGAATTTATTATTAAAAATAATAGAATTTTGTCATGTTGACATGATGTTTGAGATTAGGTACGAAAATGGTTTTGTTATTTAAAAGCAAAAATTGAAAAAAAATATTATTTCAATTTGAAAATACTTTACCTACATGCATACATACATACATACATTGTATGAATGTATATTGTATATACATAGTACTTTTTGGAGAGATTTTCTGCAAAAAATTAATAAGCTAAAATAGAAACAAAAGGACCTTATACAATAAAATCACTTATTTTGAAACAATTGAAAAAATATGCTGCTAAAAATAACTAAGTGGTTTTCAAAAAGGTCAGTTAATAAAGGTATATTTTGCAAACAAATCTTTGAAAAAATACATATTTCTATCCGCTTAAGAATATGGTACAAGAATAATATTTTGAGGGTGAGATTATGTTTCAAAATTTATTTTCCCCGCTTTCAATTTATAAAAAGGATAATTTTTAGTACACACGTTTTGTTTGTAGAAATATGTACGTGCTGATTGCAGAAACTCCATTTTTATACAAAAATCAATACTATAATATATAAGTACATATGTTGTACAAAAAATCTGATATTTTCGAAAAAAGAAATATTCACTTCGCAATATTTCATCATTTTTATTGCGAATGATGTCACCGCATACCGGTTCGAAATAAAACAAATTTCCCCATCATATAATTACTATATCCCCAACTTAATGTCGTGATTTTTTGCTCACGTATAGCTCGGCAAAAACAAAAAATTATAAACCCAATGCGAATAACCTGTTCATAATAATATGTGAAAAAATTTCTTCCAGACTATTTTTGTATGAATAAAGATACAGATGATGATAAAATTAAGGTATATATGGTGTTAACGCTGAAGATTATGATATTCCAAATAACATGTGTATAGATATTTATGTATACACACATACATATATATTTATATGAAAAATAAATATATTATGTATTGTATATAATTATTATTCTTGCTCACAATTCGATACAAACAAAAACTTAATTAATAACAAGACTTCAAATAATTATAATGTAGTACATGCGTGACAGGAAATAATAATAATTAATTTCAGGTAGATATAAAGGCAAACCTGATTTATACGTCTAACATACAAACATAAGTATGTGTACAAAAAGCTAAAGATATTAATTGCAGTCGTTAAATTGGTAAGCACAAATCAAATGTTTCATATCCTTAAAATCAATTCTCGGTTCTTAATTTGATTGAGAGCTCAAATTATTTATTTTTTTAATTGTTTTAGTAATAGATATTTCATTTTATTCAAATACATGAATTTCAACTTTTTATTTCCTTTTACTTTTTGTTTATTTAAAAAGATTTATCATCACAATATTTTAATGAAATATTTTGGTAATTTAAGAAGAATAATTTTCGATAAACTAACATAATATATTTTTAAAATTTAATATTTTAATCGTACTCAAATATTTTATAGCTTAAAGAGCATGGTTATATTCAAAATCTTTAAAAAATAAGTTTACATTTCTGATCAAGAAAATAAAGAATACAAACAGAGAAAGAAAATTGACAACCTTCCTTGTGACGTAATAGCATTGGTTCAAGCTCAATGTATTTAAAAAAGATTTATTGTGGAATTATAAGTCTGTCCATCTTTAGTTCCCTGAGCCTTTTTAATTTTTTTTTTTTGTGATTGTCAAAATCTTTGTGCCATTGTTCAAAATTTTTAAGTAATGTTTTTTGAAAATGTTTTCCAAAGTGGGAGTGGTATTCGCGTCTAAATCAAAAACCACAATTTTTTGACTTATTCCTTTCTTTGCACCACAAGACCTACCTTTTTGTGGAATTTCAAGATTCTACAATGTTGTGAAGTGATAGAGGTCAGTCGGTAAGTCATTCAGGTATACGGTTTTTGCGATTTTTTAATGTGCTGCACCTATGAAACTACTTTGGCTATGGAGCTGAAATTTAGTAAGGTATATTTCATCGGCAACTAAGCTAGTAAGTGTTGCAAATTTTAAGTTCCTTGATTGATTAGTTCTGAAGTTAAAAGGGTCGAGGACCGGCTCAGTTTGTTCCTTTAAAAAAGGAGTAGTGTCAGAAGTTGGCTTTTTTAATGTGGCGCCAATGAAATTCAAAGATTTATTTAAATAAAACATAATGAACAATGGAAGTTTACTAGTTTCTTGTCATACTTTTTTATTAGGCTCCCAATCCATGTAAGATCTTTACTTTGTATAAAATTGTAAATTTCTTTTGCATTTTACTGACTATAACTTAAAGTCGAAGGCGAAAACCGCACATAAACTAAATTTACTCAATACAGATTAAAATTGTGAATTTAAAATGCTCAGTTTTGAACTGTGGCCTAAAAATGGCACAAAATTAAAATTTTAAAAATTAACAATAAAGAAAATATCAAATGAACCATGAATATTTACTAATTGTATTAATTTATTATTACTTTAGAATTTCATTCATTTTAAAAACTCTTTTCTTTTTGCATAATAAAACTAAAGATTCGTAAAAATTAAATGAACGAACCAATCTGCTCTTTTTTTTTTAAATTCAGTTTTGAATTTAGGTCTCCAGTTATTAAAAATAAATTAAGATTCTTCAAAACGCAGCCGCAATACGAAAAACAACTTTTATACGTCAAAAAAAAAATTAAAGTAATTTGTGTGTCTTCATTTAAACATTCTTTATTTTTCCCCTTGAACGAACAATTAATTAAGTTCACAACTGTATTCATAAATGTCTTCACAAACAGATACCTTCAATCATTGTTTTTGGCTAAGAACAAAAATAGATCTTAATCTTATCACACCTAAATACAAATACATATTCTACATCCACATAATACTTTGAAACTAAACCTGCCTTTGGCACCTTTTTGGTAAATATTGACCAAAATTTATCTCAAATTGCTTCTTTTGTTGATTCCATGATGACTGAAAAATATGATGGTATATCAACTTGAATAAATATTAATTTTTTTTTTATTAAATTACTTATTATGAACATATACATATTTTAAACATTATTAATAAAGAATGATTTCATTCACAAATGATCTTTAAGAGCACAACGGAATGTGCAAAAGCAATTATTCTGAAACAATTAAAAGTTTACAAAAATTTGAATAAATTCGTTTCAGTGATTTATGCTGTCGGCCGAGAAATAAATACACAAATCCACTTTTTTGACGTTCTATATCTATATCCATCATGATGTAAAATTTGACTTAAATTTCGAGTTTGGCTTAAAAAAGGCAAACATTTTCTGTTTGATTTTTTTTTTAACTTGATATAAGCACAAGGCCTTAACATTTATCTCAAAATTAACCTGAAAAGACCTAAAATACTTCTGTCTTACTCGTAGATCCCTTTAACATTATTTTCTGAGCAAGGAACATTATAACTTTTTATCCTTTTGTTCTTTTGTCGCACAAGATGTCTCCAAACAAAAAACTTTTCATTTAAACTTTTTGAAAGATTTCTTTTTTGAAGAAAAAGAAAATTGCAAAGTATCTCATAGAAAAGAATATTTTTTGTAGGATTACTACACACGAACAAATTAAATTTTATAATTATGTCAACATGCCGACACCTGATATCCGAAAAATATAATATTAAAACTTTTTACAAGTTAGTATAATATACATATGTATGTGTGTATATGTACATACATATGTACATATTTATATGGAAAGGTGTGTATAGGAAAAGTACGTTAATACAAACTAATTATGTGGCATAGATAAAAAATATAATGAAGAAAAATAGTGCACATACGCCAGAGAAGCCAGTTATTAAAATATTGCTAAGTGGAGAACTATTAAATATCTTCTATTTTTTATTTTTTATGTGCATCAATATTTTTCCTACGCTATTTAGCAACGAGAGTAAATATTGCAATTTTCCCATCTCACAACTTTCACTATCATATAATTTTCCTTTATTTCGATGTAGCTACAAAATTCTTAAAAAGTGTGCTTGATGTAGAAAATTAAAAAAAAAAAAACTTTTTACAAATTCCAATCAAAAAAATGCGACAAGCACATTTCTAAATGGAAAAGAAATCAATTCAAGGTAAAAGGTATTTGGACTTATTGTGGGAGAGAATTTTGGTACATTGTACGTACAAACTTATTTTGCTGTTGCTGCCTTAGGCCAAAACATACCATATTCCGAAATTGTAAGATTAAATAGATAAATATTTTATAAGTGAACACAACACGAACAACCGATATGGTATAAATATTAACATTTTTAAACTTTAAGATTCAAAAAATATTTTAAATTTATCAAGACTTTGGAATTGCTTAAGAATGTCTTTGTGAATCTTTCAGATAATAGAAAGGGCAATTGTAGAAAAAATATGAGCCTGGTTTCGTACAACCATTAAGGTATATCACATGAAATTGATACTTGTGACGTAAATTTAAAAATGCTAACATAAATGTGTTTGTATCTTTTTTTTACCTGTATCTATTATTCTCAAAAAAAAAAAAATATATATATATATAAAGACATTCATTAATCTAGATTAGAAGCAGAAAAAGACAGCGATGATGGATATTATATTTTTGTTTTTTCTCATGATGGGTAATTTTAAAGGAAAACATATTATTAAAGTGCTAAGTTTTAAGGATTTATGAATTGTATGTGTGCGTTGCGACCTTTTTGATCTTTTGTAATAAAATTTGAAATATGTTGGTGGGTTAAGACATTCGTTTAATATAAATTGTTGGGGTATGAAGTAAAATGGAAATTCTGAAGTATCTTTTAAGCTATTTATACAAAGGAATTTACGAATGTTTTTACTTTAACAAACATCGTTTGGAGAACTGAAGAAACGTCTTAAAATAGTTTTTTTTTCCTTTATATTGAGGCACTTGTATTAATAAATCAGCAAAGAAATGGGAGCAAGCACTATTTAATTGTACACGTTGAATTATTAATTAAAAAAGCTGTAATCGACTCGTTGTACGGCGGCGGCGGCAGGGAAAGCCTGCGTAAGAAAAGATAGTTAAAATATTCATAGTGGCAATAATGTCCTGATGTTCATTTCACAAAAATAAATTGCAAATTAAATTTTAAAGTTCCCCCAATTTGTGGTTGTTGTGTACACGGTTAAATGGTTTTCATTTCTAGATTCTTATGTAAAATAAGGCAAAGATAGGTCAAACATTCCACCATATTTTATAGCATAATTGCAAAATAATCCTTTTTCATGAAGGTACATAGTATACGTCCAAAATATGTATGTTTTAAGGGCAAACGTCTTCCAAGAAATTAAATTATTAATTGTTTTTCAGAGGAGAAATCCTAAGATCTTATTAATTACATACAATACAACAGTTTTGAGTGGAAAATATGTTTTGATTACATACATAAGTATGTTCATATCATATATGAATTTGGCGTCATTTTTGTACTCATGTATTTCCAAGTTGAAGAAGAATATTATACAGCTTTCAGTTTAGGATTGAAGTGGGTTACATTTATATTTTATTTTTCAACAATATGTACTTAAAAAAAATCTCGAAAAAGATTAAACATAAAAATTATTGATTATTGAAATTGGAACCTAAGTAATTAAAGTGATTTGACAATTTTTTGTTTTAAATTTTTTTTTAATCTTAGTTTTTCTGATGATTGAAATATTTAAGTTTTTATATTATCTTGGTGTGTTATTTGTTTTTAATAAGGTACCAGTTTTTGTTTCATAACATAGGTATTCAAAATAGAAAAAAATGTATTTAAATTTTTTTCTTAGGTAAATAAAAATGCAGTTGAAAGTGGATACCAGTTGATAGTCCAATTTAATGTTGATAAATGATATATGTAGATTTCTTAGCGGTAAATTATTTTATTTTTGTCAAGATTTCACTATGAATTTCGCTTATTTGTTTGTCTCTTATTTACTTATACTTTGGTTTTAAATAATTCTTTTTTCCTCGGGCTTTCGAGCTCAAATTAGTATAGATATCGTTTACAATAAAGTTCCAACCTACAATCTAGTTATTGTGCTAGACGTTACACCAAAAACCAAACTTGAGATGACATTCACGCGCTAATAGAATTTGCAAATTGAATTTAGTCTCCTCTGGTATTTTTTTACTTAACAAATAGCAAGCCAGCCTCGTTTGTACTTTAAAATAAACACAAATAGGTACATACATATATGGGTAGGCTGACTAGATCAACAGGTTGGCATACGTTTCCATTACTCCAAACCAAAAAAGGACACATTTTTTTCCCTAAAACATCAAATGCCACCTAAACCTTAACCACAATTTAATCACGGATCTACAGCGAAACTTAACTCTCGGATTTAATTCAAATTGTCAGAGCTCTGAACGACGAACGGCCGGCGACGACCACGATGACGAACAATTATGTACACAACCGGATTTAATTAAAATCCGCCCAAAATGCGAAAATCAAAAGGCCGACCGTGTCCAGGACAAACAGAATCAAAAACACAATAATTCCACAAATTAAACACACATCCGAAAATTATGTAGATTTACATATACTGCTAGTAGATACGTACTTGTATATACCCTACTCCCACACGTGATTCTCACTGGGAAAATAGGTATCTATCTTTTACCAAGCAGACAGGAACCAAAACATCCACCGGCATCACAACACACAATATAAATTTGCCACAAAGCAACAGAGCACCAGCACAAAAGCACTAAACCTACACACATGGTTTCACCACGAAGTTCATTCAGTTTTATAGGATCAAAACGACCAAAAAGACACACGATACAAAACGAAACATTTGCACAAAATAGGTACTACATAGAAATATAGATACATACATGTGTATATAGTACTCAAAATGCATACGATATGTTCAGTGCAGCCAAGCTCTTTTATCTCTAGATACAGATACAGATGCAGATACACAGTGATGCACTCCAAAGATATTCTTTAAAAATCTTGCATGGCAGCTTGCAACTTCTCTACTATCTACGAGTACTTGTGTAATTAACAATTTAATTTCAAATGAATATGTATTCGCTAAGGACATGTCAGTCGCTGTCAGACATGTACGCTGTACCTTACTCTCTAAAATGAGATTTTTCTTTTTTAATGAAAATAATAATAATAATAATAATATTTATAAAAATAGTATAATAAAAACCCATACTACCCAGCCAGCAGGAAATTACACCTGTAGGTAAATATATTCCATCTAGGTACGGATACAGATACAGATACAGGTACCTACCAGCCAACTACAGGTAGAAAAAGAAACACCGAACAGAAATTACCTGTTTGGGTCTTTTCTATGCAAGAAATGTAAAAAAGATACATAATTAAATCGAATAATGCAACTACACGACACACACTACCCGTACACAGGCAAGGCACACTTACGAGTAATTCGCCGCACACTGTTTGTGGCTGTGTGCGCAGAAAGTTAATATAAAAAAATATTCTGAATATCCGACACCTGACGACTGAACTTGTAAATTTTCACCTGCCTTTGCCATATCTAAACATTTCTCGTAGATAAAAATTCCTTACAAACTTACCTTAAGACAAAGTTATCCAAATAAAAAAAAATATATGAATCTTCTGTGATAGTAGGTATAGCGTATAGGTATCCTGTTTTTGAGATAGTTTTTTTTTTATCCGCAAATATCAAAGTTTAGGTAGATTCGTAATTCGTTATTCGTATCTTTGTTTCTATTTTTAAGGTTTCTTTCAATCAAAACACGCACACTGACACTTGTTAATATAATTTCTCTCTTCTTCTTATTTATTTTTCTTCTTTCATTCAATTCTGGTTTTATCCACACTGAAATTTATCAAGAACTTGTTATTAAAATTTCTAGAAATTATTCTTAAGGAATTTTAAAAACTTAAAACATTTTTTTTTTGTATTATAGAACTTTTAATCGAGTCGTCAGCAAAATTATAATTATAATAATTTTATTTATAAATTCTGTGGTAGAGGAGAAAACAGGGTCGAAGTTTTTTTCTCTTCTTCTACCTTTTTATTCACTTGTATTTTTTTTTTTAATTTTATAATCCAGCTTGGGTCTAAGAATTTTTGTGATGATGGTCCGTCCAAACGGAGCTCCGCAGAACACCTTGGAAATTTCCTATATATTTTATCTGAATCCCGAATTAACTTGTTTGATTACTTTTTCGTTTTGTATATTTAAATTTAATTAATCAGATTAAAAAAAATAATAATAACATACATATGTATATATATACAAAAAGCCGTCACTATACGTAGGTAGTATGCATTTGGCCACAGAAAAGAAAAACTTTCTCTTCCAATATATTATAAATCCGGTAGGTAGTTGGGGCAAACACAAGATAAAAAATCGAGTGAAAACGAATGAATATTTTGATATTTAATTCAAAACTCGTTTGTTTTAATTTTTGCTGTTTGGATTTTAACAAGTGTATCCTGTTTCAATTAGGATCTCGTTAGAGTAGTTCACACACTCCGAAATTTTAGTAGAAAAAATGTCTGATATATTACTTGTATCTTACATTTAAAAATCACAAATACCGTCCACGACAACGCTCCAAGAGCGACTGAGGTAAACTCGTACATTCGGTTCAATTGAACCCCGGACTTGAATATCTATTTGACGACTACGACGACGAGACGACTTCGACTACGATACGATGGCGATGGATGGAAGAAGTATCTTTTGGATACACGAAAATACGAATATACGACACCACACGGCTATGGCTGTGGCTCTGGCTACTGAACTGGCTGTGTGCTAAAAACTAAATAATTCGTCGTGAATCTGAGCCGAGGAGCAGCTTAGAGCAGAGCGAGGTACGTATTGTACGTTACTTTACTTACATTTCATTCGAGCTGTGACTGTGAGGAATGGTGGAATGGACGAGGATTGGGGCTAGGGACGGACGTGGGTTAAGTGGTCTGATGGTGGAGGCTTTTCTGACGAAAATCAGGTTTTGGTCGCAGTCGGCCTTATACCTAGTTTATAGTTTTTATTTATTTCATACCTATACAAAATGAAAATTTTCTTAGTAAGCACTAAAATACAAGTGAATGTGAGAGAAGACGTGGCGAAAGTTTTTTGTCTTTCTTGTGTTATTTTTTATACTACTAATTTCTTTCGTTGGGTACCTGGCTATTAATTTATTAATTTTCTTTGGTTTCTATTCTCATATTACTCATTCTTTTATTTTTTTTAATGTTGTTTTCTTTTGCCAAATCTCATTTCAATGTTCATCTTAGAAAAGATAAAGTTTTTATTCAGAGGGATTTGGGAATATTTTTGCCGGTTTGTTTGGTTTTTGAAGATAGTTTATGGTTATTCTTTTTAGTACTCGTACTCAGGAAAGTAGATTATGGCGAATTCATTTTTAAGAGAGGAATATCATTGGGCGAATTTAGCTTAAGAGAGTCTCAAAAAGTTAATGCTGATGAGTGGTGAGAAAAATTCAAATTATGCTTTTTTTTTGAAAAATATTATTAAATAGAGGTCATTTTAGAAATTCTAATAATTTAAACTTTTCAGTTAATTTAACTAACGCTAAGGTAATATACATACATACATACATACATACATACATATATACATACATACATTAATATAAACAAATACTTTAAGAAATACATATGTAGATTGCTTTATGACTTGCATTTGCGTGTGAACTCACCACACCTGTTGAATTCTTGTACTTTTGTATACATATGTACAATTGTACATATACTCGTACATGAAAAGGAATTGTATGTTTTATGCTTGGATTTCTCTTATTTTTTTCACTTGAAAACTTAAAGAAATGTTTTCTTTTCTTTTCTAGTTTCTGTGAAATGAACAGAACTCTGTAAAGGATAATACTTTTGTTTTAATTTGCTCCTTCTGTTAACCGACAGACGCACGACTGGTATAACATAAGTGAGAAGCATTTTAGCTTAACGGTGTATTCAGGTAACTGAAACTAGTTTAATATACAATTTCACCATAGATTGAAAATAATATAAAATGATAATTTAATCGACGAATCACAACAACGACGACGGCTACGTAATGAAATTAAGTATATCTATGTCAAAATAAAATACGATACACGATTGGATTGGATGTATCTAGATACTTGCTCTTATAGTAAAAGCTTTTAAAATTATCATAGCATCTGATATTAAGTTAATGTTATTGCAGATAATATTTAATAAGCTAAGAGTGAACTTAATTAATAAGAATACATTTTGTGCTGGGAAAAACAACGAATTTCTTAAAATAAAAAGTCATTAAAATACTTTTATTAAAAATAAATAAACAGCTTAGAAAAATAAATAAAATCTTTATTTTTATTTATACAAATTTTGCTTAATATTTTATCAAAATTAAAAAAATCTAGAATTAATAAATGTTTAGTAAAAACTTTAAATTTATTAAATTTATTAAACCCAAAAGAGATCACACTAGAAACAGAATACATAGGTATTCACCAACAATTAAAAATAGAATTTCCACAATAGGACTCAAGAAAATTGTGTCGAAGATTTATTCAGGATTCATCAAAATGTTTTCTATCCTTAAATTTATATTACGTTGAAAATTTCCTTTCATGAGCCGTATTCTTTTGGTAAGTGAATACGCTACATCCCAAAATTTCACAAGGAAAACAACAACACTGGATTAGGGCATACAAATATTCCCGTAGTCAGTAAAAATATTTAAGTAAAAATACAATTTCGATCGGGAAATTTAAAAGGCAGTTATGTGTTCCAAAAAACATAGAAATTTTGGCAGACTTAAGGGTCGTCTGTTCTTTGATATTTTTTTTTTTATAAATCGTGTAAACCTTCCACAAAATACAGAGAACAGAAAATTTGTTGACCGAAAATATTCAAAACAAATATTTAATTATTTTGATTTTAAACCAACTTTGTTACAAAAATTAAAAACTAAGGTTTAATCATTACCCATTTTAGAAACATTGTTGAAATTGGCATCAAAATAATTGGGCTATGGCGTGGAGCAAAGTTGCTAGTTAATACCGACTAGGCAACTTAGACCAACTTCCCAGAATTTTTACTTAGTATTTTTATAATTTAAAGTCGACTTTATGAATTTATTTAGATGGTAAAAAATTGCCTTTATGATTAACTGTTATTATAATTTGAAGAAAATAAAATAACTGGCCCTTAAAGTTGCCGGAAACTTATTTCTATAGTTTGCTCTCTTCCACTTCCATATAAGCCAATGGAAATGCACTGTGAGCTTCTTTAAGTTGTGGGCGGTAAGCCTAAGAACAAAATCGATCTATTTCCAAAAGTTTAACTGCAAATGTATTAGTGGAAAAAATTCTAAACCAATTCGGTCTGTATTTTTATGAAAACTTCGAGTCTATGGTGTTTGACAATTTATTATTTTTTTTTTTTTAAATTAAATGTTCTTTAAAATTTTCCACCAATACTAAAAATATAAATTTCTTTTTATTCAATTGAAATGACATCAGGTGCTTAGGTATACAAGGTATTGTGGTTTTGAAATAAAATTTTGATTAGCATCATTTTACATTATTCAGCGCACCTGCTTACAATATGAGATTTCTATGGCTTTTAAAATAAATATTGCATTGTTTGAATAATAAAAAAAAAATAAAACGATATTCGCAAACTAAATTGACGGTACAGAATCGTGACTATAAGCAAATTATTGTAAAATGTGATTTTAGAGAAAAAAATTCTCCTCTATTATTTGTTTATCGATAATTGGGAATCTTTGAAAGGAACACCACAAAACCATCAACCATATAATATTGTATAGGTATTGAATTAATTTTACCTGTGTGATTAAATGTAGAGATAAAACTCAAACGTGGATCAGGTGAGTACAAAAATTGCAGTTTTTTAAATGTATAGGAAATAATGAATTCTTTATGAAAGATTAAAAATTATAATTTACTGCTATCGATACTCACTGTTTATTATTAATTATTCACGTCAAGTTTTGACAAATGAATTATTAATTAAATTATTAATGAGATTATTTTTTTTTTTAAATAATTGGTACATACATTTTTTAATTTACATAAGTTTAAAAAATAGTTCACATCTGGTTTCTTCAAGGTTCACTTTAAAAATATTGGGGTCCAACGGTTCTAGGTATATTTTTCCTCTGTCGGATATTTGAGAGCTGTTGGAATATGTTGTTTTATTAAAAATTTTAAAAGTTGAATTAAATATTTTAAAAGTTTTATTGAAGTACTAGTTTAAATATTTATACCGAATCGATTCAAATACAATTAATAAGATGTCGAAAATGTTTAACTGTCTTGTAGTTTAGGATAAGGCTTACTTTTCGAGAGGAGGAGCAATTGTCTAATAAATAATCCAAGTTATAAATATCATTTTTTTTATAAAAAAGTATGAAACGAATTCAAATTCCATATTTCCAGATTTTCTTTTCACTAATGATCTAAGAATTGATGTGAAAAAACTGGAAGTTTTGTTTCCCTGATGGAACAAAGTAAAAAGTTATTACTCAATACGTTGGTTTTATTTGATTTGACTGCAACTGTTCCATTAAACTAATGTACTTGAATTTTTCCCTGATATAGTATTCTTTTGAACTCTTATCGAAAATACCCTATTTTTACAAGAACCTCAAGAGTTCAATTTAACATTAAATAACAATTTTAACAATTATAACAATTGTTAGAAAATTTGTTAAACAAGACTTTTATTTTTTACTTGTGCGAAATTTGAAGGTTTTACGATATTGGAAAGTGTTTATAATGTTGTGTTGATGATCTTTTTGTAAGTAAGTAAGTAAGTCAGTCAGTTATGGTTCTTGCGATTTTTGAAGTTGAAATCTCAGAACGAACCATTTGTAGTATTGAGTTGAAATTTGTGAACCTGAATTTATACTCCCAAATACACAATGAAGGGAAAATGATATTATCTTCAAAACTATTTTCAACTATGTGCTATGACGTTTTTGACATATTATGGTTAGATTTTGAAAAAAAATTCAATTGTTTTTTTTTTTCAAAAAATAAAAAAGTACAAATAATTCTACCAGGAAAAAAATCTGTTTTGAATCCAATACCTCGAGATCAGGCCACAATATTGACGTCAAATTTATTTCATTTTCTATATACTAATCGAACTGGCAGTTTTCTACCAAAAAGTATTAAAAATTGTCTCTTCAATACAAATATCTCGACAAATTTCTTAAGTTAAACAATTTTTTTACTGTGTTAGCAAAATTTGTATCAATCAATATAAAAAGTAAATCGAATAATATGAAGAATAAATCAATTACACTCTTCTTCCGAAAATTACAAATTCAAAAGAATTAACAAGAATATGTTTTGTTTGAAGACTGCAAGGGAACACTTGATACTTATCCTTCAATTGGCGATTTATTTTAACACAAAAACTTCAATAAATGCCAAGTTTTCAAGTAATATTGGGAAGTTATTAGTGTGGGTCGCATTAATTAATATTTTTTGGTCGAATACACTTTAGTTTTAGAATTCTGCTTTACTAACTCATTGATAATACCACCACCATTGCCACACATCTCCAATATCATCTAACTTTCCAATCCATATGGTAGATAGAATATAGATATTAATTGATTTTCCCGTATAACAAATATTGAATAAATGAGTAGTAAATACTTTGCAGCTTTGAACCTCTCAACCCTGTACCCTGAATAAGGGTCCCTCATCCAACAGACAAACTCAATTTATGAAAAAGTTCAAAGTTATACAATATCTGCCAAAGCTATCTAAAGTAATATCAGTTTTGATTCCTGCCTCGCTGCCAGGATGAAATGAGTCTTTTTGAAAATATTCATATCCTTTCCACATACTCGTACATACCTACACATACATATAAGCGGATAGTCATATAAAATTAATGGCTTTAAAAAAGGAAGCTGAAAACTTTTTAATTACTCTCCAGGAAAATTGTACGGTCGACCGTTTGAAGTTTTTGTATCCGTATCCTTGCACATCAACTTCGTTCAATTTTTGTTTTTATTTTTATTTTTTTGTTTTTTTTTTTTCTCAACAAAAACTCCAATTCAGAAATAGTTAAGGCATCACTTACGATTATGGCATAATTTTTGGGTCTAATTGAGTTTTATTACAAATTTGATGATGATGTTTCAAGGAAAAAAAAAAAAACTACATACAAATGCTCATACCTATAAAACCCCAGATAGAAATTACTATTAATAGAAAAACTTTTGTTATGGCTAATGTTTCTCAAAGATGTCTGAGTTTAATTTAAAAGTTTTGTTGATTTAAATTCGAGTTGGAAAAAGAGAGGAGTTTCTAAGAGTCGTAGAACTTTGTTTAGTCTCCAATAATGGCAGGATCGTACTCGTAAAACAAACTACTTGTTGTTTTGTGAACTTTTGAACTTTCATATGCACAGAGGAAAAAAATGCATGTTTTTTTAAAACAAAAATTTAAATATTTCAGAAAAACAATTTTGAAAACAGAAAGAATAATTAGTATTATTTAAGCGTATGCCGTTATTCGATTGTTTATGCTTATTCTTTTATATGGTATATAAAAAACTAATTTCAATAATTACAGATAGAAAATTGAATAACTAAGTTAAGCTCTTAATTTTGAACTTATGATATGCATCAAGGTCACTCACTACCATTCAAAATCAAAATGAAAATCAGGTGAATTAAGGTTAGGTTGGAAATAGAGTATAGAACGCTAGGATTTGAATTTCTTTTCACATGCGTTAAACGCATTAACTCACTAAACGAAAGCAATTATATCGTCTTATAACCTCTGTAAGCAATACTTGAAGAAGTCATTTATCGGAGGAGGAGAAAGTTTTTCAAATAAAACTAAGAGTTTCGGTTAAGTTTTTATTCTGACTTTAAAAAAAAAAATAATTTAATAAGATTTCTGTGAAAAAATGAAGAATAAATAAATTCCCCAATACTAATAACATAATTTTGTGGCATTTGGTATAAATATGATAAGTCCATTTTTGAGTTTTGCTGAAAACGCATTTAAATGTCCTTCTTTCAGATTCCAAAGATATGATCCTTATATACCTTATGCATGGGTACTTAATTCTAACGCAGAAAAAAATTGTAAATGACAATAATGAAAAGAAATCAACAGTAAAGTGCACCATAAAAGACTTCCAGAAAGCTTTTCCCTACAAGAGGTGGACGACCAGCTGGAACAACTCAAAAGCCGATCATCTAGCATCCAACCATTCCTGATCGGCAAAGGAGAGGACATCCATTCCCTGAAGGAAACTTACTATAATTTTGTAACCATACCATACTTACTATAACTTTGAACTTAATTTTGATTAAAAATTCAAATTCAAAATAACATGTTTTTTTTAATTTTAAAACATTTTCGCTCTGCTGCATTATTTTTGAATTTCAGGTTTCTTAGTTCAAAATTTAGGAAAGGAAAATAAGAGAAAAAATTCGTATTTTTACGAAAATAAAGTAAATATAATAATCTACAAAAAGTTTCAGTAGCTAGCTAATATTTTTTTCCGCAGTTTAATCAAAATATTTATAAAATTCACGAAAAAATTCGTTAGCTTACGAAAGTTCCTTACATACATTTATCAAGAAAAACTTTAATTAACGAAAAAAATTCATATTTGGCGCACCCTAGTTTGATTAAATTTTACATTAATTGATGAAAAAATTTCGTGCAATGATGTAAAAAATCATTAATTTTATTGATCAAAAATTTGTATGAAAGAAATTCATTAATATACGACGGTTTTCGTTAAGTGATAAAGCGCTTCATTATCGTATGAAAGTTATTTCGTTGGGCCAATTCAATTTTTCACCGGCTTTAAATTAATTAAATTTTCGTACCATACCATACTATGGACAAATGTCGAAATGACAGTTTTTCTTACTAAAATAAAAAACTAAAACAGAAATTTACAGAAAATTGTCATAAATTGTTTTTCGGCTTAAATATCATCACTACAAACAATGATATTGACTTCAAATGTATTTCATTTTCAACCAACTCGTAATTTATGTGTCAATACCTGGTGTCAATAAATGGTAAAATATATAAAACTTCAAATATTTCTAAAAAAAATTGGTAAATATTGTTTTCAGATTCAATATCTCTGATATTTTTTATGTTAATAAAATTGTTATCAACTAACTTAAAAAGTTAAGCAATTTATTAGCAGGAACGCCAAGTTTTCAAATTATGCATAACGGGAAGTTATCAGTGTGGGTCGCACCCAGACTCTTTTTTTTTAATTGATTTGCTCAAGATTTTGTTAGTTCGACATTTCTACCAAAGTATTTCTGGCATACCAAAAGACTTTATAACGTTAAGCAGACTGGACATGAATTTTATATTATTATTAACTTCCCATAGGGAGTTATTTCTATAAATATGGAGTTAATCTTAATTCACTATGGTATCAAAGTAATTTATCCAAAAGCCAAACCATCAAAAACCAGCCGTCCGCGGCAGCGCCCCGTCAGTAATTAATAAGATCCTTGTACAAAAAAGTTCAATTAGCTTTTTAAAATGCATTTCATTTGATTGAAGGTTTTAAAAAAAACACAAAGCCAATAACCAACGATTAAATAATACTGCCATTAAAATTTTACTAATTATTATTAGATTTAGTTTCCGCAGTATGGTTATAAAAAGGTTTATCAATCAATTTAAGAGATAAACAAATAAACATTATACTCAATTTTGCAGTATACGAGACTCTTAAATGAATGGTTTTAAACTTAGTGTAACGGATTCATAAAAAAATTATGGTGTCCCGAAACTAACTAAAAATGTTCATTAAGTTGTCAAAAGTCTTAAATTTTAAATTTTAGGGTTGCCAACACTTTGCTACCCACATACATAGTTGAAATAGGAACTCAAATGCTTTATTATGCGTTTTAAGTTTATATCGTCTAGCGGTCAAACTCTTAAATTAAAGCTCAAGAATATAAATAAGTTCACACAAAAGAAAATTATTTTAATTTAATTTAATTATTTTATCTTATCCAAGTGGAAATAAAAACTATTAAAATTAAGCTTTGTCTTTTAAATATTGACATTACAATATAAAATCTATAAAATCTTTTCATAACTCAAGGCTCGTCTCAGTCATACTGACGGATACATGAAACTTGGCCATGCTCAATATTCCTTTCATTTGCTAATCGTCGCGTCGTCGTAGAAACTTCAACCTACAATGAGTTAAAGGTAGTTTGTGGCTTTTATTGAAAAACAAATTAAAAAAAAAAATAGTAAAATCCAATCAACGATGCCAGAGAGGAATTGAAGAGGCTGCAGGTAACTTGCACGACTACTCACTTCGATTGGATTGCGTTGTATTTGCAGGCTGGAGAATTATTTTGTGGTTACTATATTCTATGGAAGAATCGTTAGATTTTGATGAACTAGTACCAGTACCAGGTACTGAGGAGCACCCCACATCAGACCTGAGCGCTGTATCTGCAGATAGCGTGAGCTTCAGCACTTTGATGCTGATGCTTACGTCGCGTCGCGTCGCCGTCGGTCGTTGCTGTACAAAAAAGCATTGTACATACCAGTATGTATGTATGTATCCATAAACAAATGCTGTAGAACTAAGCGTTTTGTTTAGCTTTTTTTTTAATTCAAGTTCCAGGGAATTCTATTCAATAAATATTTTTATTTAGAGAGCTCAGCTTGAAGTATTGAATGTTCGTAAAGTTAAATTGCTTTTATTTTTTTAAAAGGTAGTATATACTATAGTATATTTTTGTTTTGAAAAATGTGTTTTCTCTTTTCATTGGAAGACCTTTCGAAATTGATTTTTAACGAGATTTTTTGGTAAATCGTTTTAAATGACTCATTTTTTTTCGAGATGCGGTTGATTGTTAATTTTAAAATTGCATCATCAGAAAACATGCGACTTTTAAAATATGAAATACCTAATTTAAGATTAAATTGTATAGATTTTGTACTCAATGAAAAAAAAATGTTATTTTGCATTAACCTCAGCAAAATTAAAGCACGTTATATAAGTTATTAAATATAATAATTAAATATTCTGGTAAATTTAGGAACTTAAATATTTTTCTATATTGATTAATTTTACTTAAAATTAAATGTAGAGTTGATGTGTTTTTACAATATGTACCTATTCAGTTCTGAAATTAATTTCTGTTAAAATATTTATATACATAAAGTAATCGAAGTTAAAAAAAACAACGTAATTAATACGTAATTTCATTGATCTTTAATTACTGAACAACCTGTTCAAAAATTGTATTTCCTAATACATGAATGTCTTCAGTTGTAATTGTTAACCGATAATTTCTTAAGTCCATGTCTCTGATTTGAAAGGCGTCTATAAAATACGAATTTAGTTTAGAAAAATAAAAAATCGGTGTACCATTTCGACCGGAATATTGTGTGATTGTAAAAATGTGGTTTGTTTTGCATAATTAGAAATACTTAAATACTTTTAAACCTCATTTCATACAAGGATAAAAACGCATTAGATGGGTTAAAATTAATGAAATTTCAAATTATTATTCAGTTCACATTACATCACATCACATTTCAGATAGCTAAATTCTTAATCAAGGATTGTAAACATCAGGCTTCATTTCTTCAAAAAACCGTAGTTCTGGGAAAAAGCATAGAGTTCCTCTTTCTTGCACTTACCCTTGACTCAAGTTAATAAAAAATATTTTTTCTTGTTTTTAAATATTACCAATTTCCTTATCTCAAAAAAAAAGTACTAAAAAGTTACGACACGACGATATAAAAATAGACAATCCACCACCATCAGAAGTTTCAATTTAATGGCGACCCGTTTCAAAAAAGCTTCATTCTGCAGTATTGATTTTGAAATCACAAAGATGCCTTTTTTAAAGATTATCATCAAAGCAAAGCAAGCAAAATCTAATAAACACTTCTGTATGTACACTTTAATAAAATCATCGTTGATCTAATGTGCTATTAATACACTGCGGTTCATTTGATTAGGGTTAATTATATTTCTATTTTCCTCAATAATTTTGTATAAAACAATTTCATCTTGTTTTTTTTAGTTTCATGCAGTACTAAATTGGAAAACAATTAAATTTAATTAAAATCCTTAAGATTTGTAACACAAACAACTGTGTTTGGATGAAAAAGTGTTTTTTTTTAACACCATTATGTGACGAATCATTTTGTTGGAAGAATCTTGAAATTGAAACTGTTTTCAGAATTCAATGAGATGCGGAGTGTTTTTTTCCATTATTTTTAACATTATACAACATCTTTGTTATGTTAAATGCTTTTAACTGCGCACACATGAGATTGTAGACCGAGCCAACCATTTGCCACTACTGCCACCAGCACATCGAATCCCCCTCTAATGCAAGAAAAGCAGTTGAGTTTACTCACGTGAAAGTATCATTGACATCATTAAGCTGACACTGGCATTGCCACTGGTGCTATAACAGTTTGGCTTTGAAGTTAATATTAAGTTTTAGGGCACTTAACCACTTGTCTGTTTTAAGAGGCAAAGGTAAGAGAGTTAGAGTATATATTTCTATAATACAAGTATAGATGGTATGGCATCTTAAACCTTATACTATCGAGTATGAGCTTGGAAATCCAGGAAGCAGGAACTGAAAACTCCTCTAAACTGATTAGTTGTCAAAATTTACTTCTTTTTGTAAGCATTTTCTGTTGAAATTAAAGTAAAGTAGCCAATATAAAAGTCTGTTATATGGTTTCTTTTTATTGTCAGAATTTATTTCCTACTCTAATAAATTGGAGAAATCAAATATTTAGGGATATCGATAATTTTTAATAATTTCTGAGTTCAGAAATTAACTTATTTTAGCTAATTAACGCCGGACAGACCGAACTGGAGATTGTAATTTAATTACTTACTTATGTTGGTCCTGAGGCCTACGAAGACCGTTTTGGTACATTTTATATCGTTTTCATATTATTAAGTAGAATGCAAACATTTTAAGTCTTTTGAAGATGCATCCCGCGTAGATTTTGCAGCTTAAGTTATCTTCAAAACATTTCATTTTATACCTCACAACAACGCTTATACGAGTATTATGCATCTACTCCAGCTAAAAATTGTTTCACCGCAATTTGCCTGGAAATATGCAACGCAAAAAAAGACAATGAACTTTTAATTTCCACTAAACTAATTGCACAAACTGAGAACTGAGCCATTTTTTTATGTATAGCATTCAAGTTCTAGCAGCTGTAGCCTGCAGACTGTAGCTGCAGCCATCAGCCAGGGGCAATGAGCTGAGCTGAGACAGTTGCAGTCAATGGCACAAAGTTCCCCCCAGAAGTTTAAACAATTTTCATCGCCCTCGAGTCGGGCGGGCGGTATAACCCTGAGGTATTACACCAACTCTAATTGAAATTTTCTCTTTATATTTTGAAATTATTATAAGGAAAAAGTTGCTACCTGGTGCCAGGGTGCCAAGGTGCCAGGACAGGCTTTGGTCTTGGCGCAAGAACGCAATGCAATTCAATCAACCCAACAAGCTAACGTGGTGGGTGGTGGATCTAGATGAGTTGGGAATAAAAATAAAAACAAACTTTTCAGCGTGTCGGTGGATCGTCCTTTGGGACTTGGAGTGCTCGGACATATCGGAGCGGGTGGAGAAAGTATGTAATGTACGATGCGACTCGACGGATGAAGGTGAAGAATTACCGGTCTGGTGCCCTGTGCACCTGATTTCTTTGAAAATATAATAGATTTGGAGTAGTGCTCTTGTCGGACCATAATTTACCTGCGATTTTGTTGTGAAGAAAGGAAACAGTAATTGGATTATCTTCCTTAACTGATTTCTTAGTTGGAAAACGAAGGATTTCTTTTACTGGATTTGTTTTCGTTTGAGTTATGAACTAAATTATACTTTGTTTTGTTTGTTGAACTTACACACAATTCTCTTCTGCCGCTTGACTAACACTCTATTTAACCAGGAAAAGAGTTCTGCGATTGAGTCGTATACCAAGACTGCGGAAGTGTTTTTGGAAGATCCCATCAAAAACCCAAACATTAATTGTATATGAAGAAACAGTCGCCTTTTTAAAAATAAGTTAATTTATGTATAACTAGCGGCTCGTCGTGGTGAACACTATACTAAAAGAAGAGCACATCATATAGTAGTAGAAGTTTTTGAGTTGAGTCAAAAGACTGTTTGGTTATAATAAATGAATTTGTATGCCATTTTATACACCTTAGGTTACATTTAGTTAGGCTTAGGATGCATATCGGTCAAATAGTTTCGGAACCTTTCAATTTCAAAACAAACAATCAAATATCTCCTCTTTATAAAAAAGGGTGCCCCAAAATTAACACAAGATTTGAATAAAATAGAAAACACAGTTTTTACTCCCTTAATTGTAATATTTTTATATTGAATCATAAATTACATATAGGATAAGGTTATTTATAAAATACCACACCGACCAAATGGTCTCCACGGCTTTGCATACACATACGCTCAACACTTTACTGCAAAAACGGGCAAATTTAAATATTGCGTTACTTTTGGGACACCCTTTATTAGTATAGAATACAAAATGACATTTTATGAAAGACTATGTCAACCTAAGAGCCGAATGGGAAAGTAATTTTAAAATAACGGGCATGGTTCGCACCAGTTTAATTTTTGCACATTCAATCCATACTGGTCCATACTATATACTTATACTATATAGTATATACTATATTTACTATTTTACTTATTACTATAATATTATAAATGCGAAAGTAACTCTGTCCGTCTGTCTGTCTGTTACTCGCGACCTTAGGACAATAGGGTTCTAACTGCCCTCAAGTCACTTTTGAGAAAACAGAGATTGAATTTTTGAATGCCCATAACTTTTACAATTTTACTTGGATCCTTACAATTTCTTGAAAGCAAGTATTTAGTACTAAATTATGTTGATCTTAATTTAAAAATATATAACATAAGTATTAATTTTGCAGTAATAAATGTTTAAAAAAATGGATAGAACCTTGTTACTCAACGTTAAGGCATTTAAGCATGGAACAATAAGGTTCTAACTACATAGTGTAATTTTAAGAAAATTTTGTTCAGATAGAACTTTGTTAGATTAAAGAAATACTGTTTATTTTCTTGTAGAAGAAAGACGTGTTAGTTACACTTTTAATAGATTAAGACCGCCTTAACGGATTTGGGTTAAATTTGGCACAGCGATAGATTAAAGTCTGGAATAGCACATAGGATACTTTTTAAATTTAATGCTTAAATAGTTTAAACAATGAGAAACGTTTAAATATTTTGAAGCAACAAAGTTTTATCTACATCCTGTCGGGTAACAAAGTTCTATGTGCATTTTTTTCTAATTTCCCTAAGTTCACTAGGTTCTATTTACCACTTAGAACTTTGCAAACTTGTTTTTTTAATAAATTGATGTACATAGAACTTTGTTTACTGAAATTTAATAGACTAGACTAAAAGAGATAGAAGAATATGGATGAAACCAATCGAAAGAGCATACTCGATTTACTACGACCAAATGTGTAACTCAGTTTTGGAAAAAATGTCAGTTAGAACCTTGTTGTCCTAAGGTCGCGTACTCTTTCACGCCTAAACGGCTGAACGGATTTTGTTGAAATTTGGTATGGTGATAGATGATAACCTAGAAATGGTCATAGGCTATAAATAATCACGCCATCGTTCTTAGGGGGTAGGTAGTAGGCAGATAACTTAATTGAGTTAGTGATTTTTTTATGGTTTTTGCTGAGAGTTTTGCTCTATCATGCCTAAACGGCTGAACGGGTTTTGATGAAATTTATTTAGGTGATAGATAGTAACCTAGAAAAGGATATGAGCTATTAATATTCATGCTATCGTACTTAATTCAGTAGGCAGTAGGCGGAAAACTAATTAAGTTAGTAATTTTAATCGTTTGTTTTAAAAGTGTACATCATTCACGCCTTAACTTCTGAACGGATTTTTATATGACTTGTTTAATTTAAAGATAATATCCTAGGCACGGACACAGGCTACTTTTTACGGCGGGAAAATACCTCATTCCCGCGAAAATCTAGCGTGATCGTGTGAGGTTGATTAGGTTGCTTTTGAACAAATTTTGATGTGAAGTTGAGGACCGGAACATGATAGTGGGACATTGTTGCAGGGGGACTTACAGCCGGGAGAAAACAAAAAAACTTATGCGGACGAAGTCGCGGGTAAAAGCTAGTGTAATTAATTAATTTTAAAACGAGAACAATCAACATACATACATATTTTTATATTGATACCCCGAATCATAAGTTTCTTTTTACTGAAATTGTTTTTTTGGCTACAATAATAAACGATTTTAAAAAGCTAAATAATTCATTTTTTTAGAAATAGTCCTGTCATTACGACTTAAAATTAATTCAAAAAATTGTATTTGAAAGTTGAAATGCTGTTATGATTTCAAATAAAAAAAAATTAAAAAATCAATCGAAATGATATCAACTGGTCATCAAGAGCTCTTCCAAATGCATATAAAAGTGGAACTTAATGAAAACCATGGTATCAGGTATACAAAAAAATATATTTCACTTAAAAATCTAATAACAATCTTTTAACAAACTAACAAAAACATTTAGGCCCATCCGTGGCTTTCATGATGATGATGTCCTTGATCCTGGATAACCTTAATGATCTTAACTTCACCACCATGACCGGCTCCGTGCGAATATCCTCCAGAGTGTTCGTGGATTAATTGAACGTGGTGGACAACTGGTGCTTGCTCTTCGTGAATTACTTGTACAACTTGAGGAGCTTCTACGTGTTGATGGTTGACTTTAATAATATGTTGAGGAACAGCGGATTGTTGATGGATAACTTTAATAATTTTTGTTTGAGGACCGTGATCAGCTCCGTAGGAGTATCCACCAGCACCACCTCCAGCCGCAAGTTCACCGAGAAGAACTCCAGCGTTGGCACTAACAGCAAGGACCAAGAGACAGATAAAGACCTACAAACAAACAAAATTGAAAAACACAGGTTAATTGACAAATTCAAAGTAAAAAATTGTTATTTTTTAATATTTAGGTATACCTTCATGTTTCTAGTTGATTTGCTTAGTAGATATCAGGTATATTCCTATGAAGTGTTTCTAAGAAAATGACATGATTTTTGGTGCTCCCATTCAACTTATATAGTTGAATTTTGGGCTCAGTTTTTTTTCAGTTTTTTAGAAAGTATCGTGAAGTGTCTCAATGTTACAGATGAGACAGATGAGACAGAAGTGTATCACACAACTATTTTGTATAATTAGATTCGATTTAGATACAGTCAGCGTCAGAAAAAAATCTACAGTCAATTGAATTCTGCAGAGTGTGACTATGTCAATGTAAAATAAACTGTGTTCAAATCCAATACTGCATCGTCATGAGGAAAAGATTAGACATTCAAAAACTTTTAAATTACCTAAATTCACATGCTTATTTACATTTAAAAAAATTTTAAATGAGAAAATCTCAAACACTTAAATGCTTTGACGTTCGAAGTTTATTAAAGAAGATAGTTTTGAGTTACAAGAGTTCAAATTTTCTTGATTAGAAAGTTTTCTAGAGCTAGCAACTAAAACTTTTTCTAAGCTACATTTTTTTGTTATGTATTTCGCCTATTTCGCAAATCAGCAGCATGGAACGAAAATTATCGTTTACGATTGATTTGGTCTTGTTGTTTTTGGTTTGGATTTGCTCGTTTCATCAGGCATTAAGAATTCAAATATCACTATCGATTTGATTAGTTTAAACATTTTATGGGAATGGACCTCATTTCAATGAACACCTTTTTATTGGTTTAAATTCATCACTCTAGTAGTTCAGTGTTCAATAAAATTGTACGCTGAGTGTTCAATTTTGTTGACGCTCACTGTTTTAACAAAATCAAGAAATTTACATGCACTTACAACAGCTCCACCTTGTCTCGGAATCAAGTTTTTTTTGTTTTATTTTATTTTAATGTGAATTTAAATTGACATTATACTTTTGTGGATCAAATAAGGTGATAAAATAAATATAGGTAAATATTGCATCAAAAACCAATTTCAAATGAATAAAATCTCCACTAATTAATAAACATACATTTCTTGTTGGTCATTGATAAGATTTAAATTAGTGGGATCAAAATGTATGCTTGCATCACAATCTATTAAAATATATGTACGTCTATTTTTGAAATTGCCTACAAGCCATTTTTAGGAAGCTGTCTTTTTTCTGAGCTCTGAATTCTTTATGCTTACTCATTGTCTTTTGATGGGCAACTTAATTTATTTCGAAACCAATAAATAATTCGATGAATAAATCTTCTTTTACTAGAGTTTTTTTTTAATAAAAAAATTTAAATAACTGCGCTTCATGGGTTAGCCCCTCACTTGCGCACCGTTGGATATACCCAAGTTTTTGTAAAAAAGTTTTTTCTTGTATAAAGGTAGGTTATCATCAAGATTTCTTACAGAGATTTTTAGTCTAATATTCGCCACCATTTGATAAGGTACGAGGTACAATGTGAGCTTAAGCCTGGAAGGTTATATCTTTGGCTTGTAGTCCTTAAAAGAAGTTGTTAAAGGGTGAATTTGGTATAGAACAAACCAAAAACTATACTTTTAAAAAGTAAATAAAGGACTTCAAACATAAATGAGTTAAATAAAAAGAGGATTATTTTATAAATCATTAAATCAATATTAGATTCATAATTCATATTTTTGTGCATTAAATCAAACCTAAACTTAGTTGAATGAAGTCATTGATATTTACATTGCTTAAATTTAATCCATGGATTATTCGCAAGATAAATGAAGAAAGCAATTACATTTTATTGAAAAAAAGAGAAAACTGTTTCTAAAAATTAATCAAAAAAGTGTAGAAATAACTAGAGGAATCTAACAAAATGAAATAATATATGCAATGAAAAATGATTGCATTAACAAAAGTGAGGAAATGAAAAACTTTATTAAAAATATTTAAAACAATTCTGTTATATTGATAAATCATTTATCTTAGATGCAAAGATTTTTTTTAAAGTTAATCATTACAATAGCCATTATCGCATTTATAATAATCGAAGTCGAGCATGGGCAGCATTTATAAGCTAGTTATATTTATTTAACGCGACTTTTTCTCTTTTCAATTGTACAATTACACTTTAAGTTTTAAATTTAAAAGTATCTAATATAATCACAGCTAATATTTATTAGAAACAAATTTGAACAAATTACAAAACCAATTTTTTAATAAATAATTTCCATTAACTCAATAGCTACTTCAGTTGATTCTTCTCTTCTATTTTTGAAAAAAGATACAACTCATGGGTGTAGCCCAACACTACATTTAATATTCAAAATTTATCAATGAATATTCAAACTTAGTTATTGGGAATAATTATTATTCATTTATTCATACTTTGTAGTGTGTTAAATCTCTAAGGTTTTGCATAGTGTCTTGGTTTTTTGGTGAAGTAATTTATATTTTCTATACACTTAAATTTATTGATTAAATTATTGATTACAATTTTAAATAAAGGGACATTGACACCAACCTTACATGAATATATGCCCTAATAGGGCACTGCATCATCATCTTAGAAGAGATAATATAACATCTAACTGATGAGACCATCTATCGGACCTGAACAAAACGCATTGGCCCAAAAGTCACAAAATAACAATGCACTATTCTAACGTTCCACAACAACAACACGAGTTGTCTTTTGTTATAGCGAATTTTTGGTTTTAAAACAACGTTTTGTTAATATAGATCGTAAAGGTACAGTAGGCTTACCTAGTCTTTCCAGACATTCACGCTGCCAGGCTAAATAGAATAGAATATAGGCGCGTTTGGCAATTTTTGGTAGAAGTAAATCTTATGGATTCGCGTCTCCGACATGCTCATTACTGAATGTATGAAATCTCTTTTGCGCCTCAATGAAAAATTAAACATCAATGCATTCATCTAGTTCAATCATTGAGCTAACATATTGTGACGTTAGTGCTGTGCTGTGTAGGTACATATATCGTTAAAGTGATATCAAATGGATTTAGTGAAAAGTTGAAATAGTGTTTTTTGATTATTATTTGAATTGTTTTATTGTAGAATCGTTGTGCAGTCAAATATTGTTTACTAAATAAACATACAATTTTTAAAATAAGAGCTGATAGTCATGGTAGCTAATTGTAATTTATGTTACCATTGTAATTTATTTACTTGTTAGTAAAGATATAAATAGGTTACGGTGGCTGCTGGAAAGAAGGCCAGCACATTGATGTATGGAGTGCCAATAGATGTGAAAACTAGATTGATTTTGACAATTTTAATTCGAACATTCTGAAATTTTAAATTTTAATACTTAAATTTCTGGGTTTTCACTTCTATCGGCAGTCCCTATAACTGACAATTTTTTTTACATAGTTACGAGAAAAGTCCTGTCCAAATTTTGTCCGCAACAAATTTTCCTAAACGGAACCGTCACCCTGATGATATGGAGCTGTGTATGGTTCAGATCGGGTGACCGAAGTATCTTCGCTTCCACGAACTTTGGCCACCCTTCTGTAACCCAATAAAAAAAACCAACATGGATGTCTGTCAGAGGGCTTCAAACTAAAATTAGAAATTAGAGTTCAAACATGATTGGAAAATTATAATAATAATAGGAACCTAATGGTGACAAATATTTAAAAAGTGTGTGCCATAATGACATAACATAGATATAGACGGGTTATTAACCGACATGATTGTGTGTATTTAAAGTAGTGCAAAAGTGGCCAAAATTTATGACCTGGCGAACTTCGTCTCGCCCAAATTTAACGTCTTAACATAAACTCCAGAGTAGATACATAGTAATAAAACCTAGATAGGTTAAACTTTAATGTGAGACATCAACCCAAAGGTATTCGAAGCGTGGTAATAAATGTGATGTCTTAGTCGTCATTAATTGAAAGAAATTATTTTTTTTCTATTTTTTTTTATTTCTGCTTTTTGACAAAACAAAAAACTGGGAATTTGTTTTTTGATACGTAAAGGTTCTATAACAATTATTTTATTTATTAATTTCTTTATTGTAGTTTGATAATTTTTTTATATTTATGTATTTTGTATTTAAGAGATACAGAAAATTAAATTCTTTACAACTTCAATATATTTATTGAATAGAAATGAAGTAAATAATTATAACAAATTTGTAAGGGAAAAGCTACAAGAAAAACCCTTATTCAATACTTAAAACTAAAATTGCATATAAACCCAAATGTGATATAAATTATATCTAATTTAAGAGATTAAGTATTAGCTCATTATGAGAACTATGTATAACCCTTATATTATTTCAGGAAAGGTAGTGTTATGTTTAAATCCACAGTACTGATTTTTTGCAAACTACACATAAACCACCACTAAATAGTTCGACCAAAGGATAAACATTTGGTTGTGTGTTGAGATAGTTTTGCAGGACTCATCTAAATTAAGTATTTTCTCTTTCTATTTCCCTGGCAGAAATGGTAATGCTGAGAAAAAGACTAAATTTAAAAGTGACTTACTAAAATTGATCAGGACAAACTCAAATTTCTTGATAGGAGGCACCAATCATGGGGATGTCTAAGAGCCAACTGTTGGGGTAATATACTTCACGATATTGTCGCCGTAAATAGATCGCTCTCTTTGTTATATCCTCTTGAACCAACTTACATTCCAAGTACCTCTTCCAAAAAACCTTCAACTATTGGTATATTTTTATCTAATAATGCAGTACACTTCTCTCAACCTGTTACTATTAATGCTCTTAGCTCAACTCACCTTCCAGTGTTTATTGAACTACTGATTAATTGTTCTAGAAACAATACAAATAGCCATTTTAATTTTTCTGCTGCTATTTGGGAGAGATATCGATCCTACATATCGGAAAACTTGTATGCAGGTAATTTATCGTTAGACAATATACAGTCATACGAACAGATAAATTTGATTATTGATAAATTCGAAAAAAACTATAAAGCGAGCAGCCGAAATATCAATTCCTAGGTCCAATAATACTTCTATTACCTCCAACCTTCAACCGTTGCCAGACAATATTTTATACCTCATTCGATTGCGTAATTCTGAGAGGAAGAAGTGGATAAGGTATAGATTAGACACTTTTAAAACTAATCTAAAAATCCTTAATTATAGAATTAAAAATGAGATTCAAAATTTTCGAAATCAGAATTGGAATAATCTGTCTAGTTTTGACAAAGGTTCTAAATCGTTTTGGAAAGTTACAAAAATTATTAAAAAAAAGGTTCAAATATTCCTCCCCTCCGAGTGCAAGGTAATATCTTCGTAAACCAGCAGGAAAAAGCAAATATTTTGGCTGAAACCTTTAGCCAAAATCATCAAATTTCTGCTCACTTAAGCGACCTCCAAACTGAAAATCTTGTAAGGGAGAAGCTTTCAGAAATTGATAGTTTTATGCCAAACCAAACAGGTTTAATTATACGTAGCAATCTTTTAGTCAAAAATTTAATAAAAGAATTGAAAATAAATAAATCTCCTGGCCTTGATAGCATCAGTAACCGCCTGTTGAAAGCATTACCTAAAAAAGGTATTACTTACCTTACGTTTTTATTTAACACCTGTATTAAGCTGGGTTATTTTCCTGAAAGGTGGAAAATAGCCAAGGTCATTCCAATTGGTAAGCCTAGTAAGCCAAAAGATAACCCTTGTAGTTATAGGCCTATAAGCTTACTAAGCACTTTAAGTAAAATTTTCGAAAAAATCTTAAAGGATCGCCACCTAATGCACGTCGAGGAAGCTAATATATACCCTATCTATCAATTTGGCTTCAGAGCGGGGCACAGCACTAATCATCAAATTTTAAGAATTAAGCAATATGTTCAAAATAACCTCAACTATAAACATTCTACTGGTTTAGTGTTGCTAGATATTGAAAAAGCCTTTGACACAGTATGGCACGAAGGACTCATCTACAAATTAATTTTGTTTAATTTTCCTAGTTACCTCGTAAAAATTGTTTGGAACTTTTTGAAAGATTGAAAATTTTTTGTGTCCACTGGAACTGCGAAGTCTTCCATGCAGGGTATACCTTTCGGAGTACCACAAGACTCCGTACTTGGGCCGATTCTCTTCAACATTTTTATGTCCGACATACCCCTTTTTGAAAATAATACCGAAGTTGGCATGTTTGCAGATGACACTGCGCTATTTATCTCAAGTATTCTCCCCCAAAAAGCACTGACTAACCTACAAAGTTCGCTAGATACCCTATTACATTTCTTCCACAAGTGGAAAATAAACGTTATAATGCTGACAAATGTCAAGCTGTATGGTTTACTCGACGTAGAAAACAAAGTTTTCTTCCCCAATCTACGCTTAAGATAAACTCCGTTGATATATTCAATGGTCTGATCATTGTAAATACCTTGGGGTTACATTCGATAAAAAACTTACTTTTGAAAAACATATATCAATTACAATCCACAAAATCAACCTCTTAGTTAAAATCCTATATCCATTTATCAACAGAAAATCTAAACTAAGCATACCATACATACTAAAATTTTAATTTTCAAAACTGATTTTCAACCGGTTCTAACTTATGGTGCCCGAGTATGGTTTGACTGTGCTGAGACATACATAAAAAAGCTTCAAGTAAGCCAAAACAAAGTTCTTAAATTAATGCTTAATTTGCCATTGTTTTATTCGACTACTAGGCTCCACAATAAAGCAAATGTCAACCCAATTAAATTTGTTCTTTACAAGCTACAAGAAAAGTTTTTTGAAAGATGTTCTTACTCGGATAATGAACTTATTCTTAATCTTTAACTTATACTACTTTAGTATAATATTGGGTTTTTGTGCAATTTTTAGTTTTAAGTATTACATAAGGGTTTTTTTCTTGTAGTGTTTTCCCTTAAATATTATACATATTTCCTTATTATATTAAACATTTCGTCATAAATTTATTAATAATACTAGCTGACCCAGCCACGCGTTGCTGTGGCTAAAGTTTTTGTTATATTACATTATAGTAAACAATCTAAGAGGAACAATAAGAGAATATCAGTCACGGAGTCCACTATGCTACACGTTCGTAGATTTACCATAGCAGCGTCATCTATTGATTACTTACTCAACCCAGTCGAAAGGTATCGACATCTGTTAGAATCATTTGGAGTTAACAGATAATTGCTTACTCGATCCAGTGCACAGATGTCGCTATCTGATAAAATCGTTTGGAGCTAACAGATATAATTATGTGATAATACTTACATGTATATAGTTTAATTAGAGTTTTGAATTACGAAGCACTAAAATTAAAAAGCGGAATAATTTCACTGTATTATATTCACTATAATATAATTTAATTTATACTCCAGTCTAAATAACACGTGGTCGGCTATGCTAACACCAAAAATTGAAAATGTAAAATTCACTGTATTTCGGTTTACTACAAACTACATTTAGATGTTGGACATAGCGCCATCTATTGAATTCTTAACTTACTCGATCCAGTGCACAGATGTCGCTATCTGATAAAATCGTTTGGAGCTAACAGATAATTGCTTACTCGATCCAGTGCACAGATGTCGCTATCTGATAAAATAGTTTGGAGCTAACAGATAATTGTGACTGTCAAATAATAACAGACAAATAATTAGCAATAAATTAAAATTGCGACTATAATTTGAGATTTAAACTATCCTATCTCTCAAGTTGGATCGAACTGCACATGGTGTGCGAATTTTATTATAATCGGTTAAGTGGTTTAGGAGTCCATTGAGGACAAACATTGTGACACGAGATTTATATATATTAAGATTATAGATATAAAGAATATATTTCTAAAACTCTTAAATGTCAATAGTCTGTAAGAAAAGCAATGTAAATTTAAACTGCAAACAAAATTAAACTTGAACTTGAACTTGATTTGGTTTGGATATTAGGTGATCCCGTTCTTGAGTTATAAAATAACAACGAAAAGTGACATTGATTTTTATATATATAGTAGATCCTTTTTAGTTTTAATGAAACATCATCTACTTTATGTTCATACAAAGGCCTATGTTTAAAAATAATGTTTACAAAACTATGTATTTTTAGAATTTTGATTTTCTTTTTAATTTAGCTGGTATAAGTAAGTAATGTTATAATTTCGTTTTCTGTTTGATTAAAAGGGAAAAATGGCACAGGTAACGTACCTTATTCATTAAATTATTTTTATTAAATCTACTTATACATGAAATGAACATTAAAATTTTGTCTGGATCTAAGAAAATGATGGGCTAAAAAACTGTGTTTTTGAATTTTTATTTTTTCTTCTATATTAGCCTGTGTGAGTCAGTAAACCTTAATATTGATTTTTCTCGGAATTGTTTTAATGTGACTTATGCCATTTTTCCTCTGGACCCTTCACATGCAAATGCGTGTTTTTGTCCAAGCTGGGGTTTTTATTAAATTAAATTTCACACATATGTAATTTTGACCTTAAACATAATAATCACTAAGTAATTTTGATAAAAAAAAATCGCTAGCAGTTATCCATGGCCATGCGCCTAAGTGATTCGACTCTCGCGTCCGTCGTCGCAGTCGACTCTTCATCTATTTGATTCACCCTATCTAGGAGTTGGAGATGTTTTGGCATTTAATTAATTTGATTTGTTCTCGGTAAACACCAATTTTATTCCAAACCGGTTTAACGAAATCGCTTAAACTCTTGAAGATTTTAATGATTATAATTTACCTACTACCTCGCCTTCATTAACGGTCGAAAACTAAATCATGAAAACCAAATCACGCTTAACCTTTTTCTTTGCGGAGACTCATCAAAACGATTCAATTGTAACAATAAAATAATTCACTATATTATAACTTAAAAAATTAATAACAATCTTAACAATACATAGGCTTTACAAAACAATTAGACTCTTCGCTTCGGTGGCTCTCAGGTTAATGGTGATGATGATGACTGTGGTCTTCTTTGATAATTTTAATGATTTTTACTTCTTGACCACCACCATGGCCATGGCCATGGCTATGTCCATGGTCATGAGCATCTTGGCCAACTCCATAGGAGTATCCACCGTCACCACCACCACCGCTGCTACCACCATGACCATATCCAGAGATGTCGCTACCAGCATGTTCGTGAATAACTTGAACATGAACAACTGCTGAGGCTGGCCCTTGTGATCCTCCAAAGTGACCCGACTGTCCCTGTCCATGTCCATGTCCGTGATCTTCGTGAATAATTTGTACAATATGAGGAGCCGCTTCTACATGCTCATGGTGTTCATGATGGCCGCCTGATGAATGACCATCTTCATGAATGACCTTAATAATTGCTGCAGGTGCTGAGTCATGATGAGAATGGTGTTCCTGATGGCCACCACCCGCGCCGCCGCCGTATCCTGGTGCTTGTTCGTGGATGATTTTAAAAATACTGGCTTGTTGGCCATGACCATGATCATGTCCTCCGCCATAAGAGTATCCACCGCCACCACCACCACCACCAGCACCAGCTCCTGCTATTTCTTCAAGAAGAATTCCAGCATTAACAGCAGCAACCAGCACCAAGAGACAGATGAAAACCTTTAATGAAGCAAAAGTAAAATAGACAAAAGTTAATGACCGATTCCAAGCTCAAAATGCTCCCCGGATCTATCTTACCTTCATGTTTGTAATCGCTTTGCTTAGTTCAGATATGAGGTGTTTAACTATGAAAGGTTGTTAAGAAAATGACATGATCTCTGGTGCCCTCATTCGGTTTTTATACTCAAATTTTCGGCTTAACCTGACCGCACGTTATAGAGAAAGTATCGTGGGATTTGGTCAAAGTTGCAGATGAGTTCAAAAAAATTATAATAATGTTGCAAGTCTGATTTTGGTGGCAGCATTCAAATCTTCACACATTGACGTATTTGAGACGAAAATATCGAGTTGGCATGGTATAATGACTTACCTAAGTGAACGTGTTTGTTTTATTAGGTAAATTTGCATATTAATATATTTTTGTTTAACTATTGTGTGTAACTGTTGGAAATTAATTAAATTTTGTTTCGAATTTCTTGTATATGACAAATGAATCCAGACGACCACTATGATTGGGAGGATCAGAGAATACAGATAATTTATTATTAACACATTTTTTTTCTAATTTACGCTTAATGACATACGGACTTGCACAAATTTGACATTCGTATACGATAGGTATTAGATTTAAGAAAGAAAGATTTTTTTTTTACTAAACCAATATATTCCTCGAATTTGATTAAGATCATATTCATAAGTAACATATTAACTTGTGATATACAATACATATGTAGGTATGTATGTGTGTACAATTACTATAACGTCGAGGTATGGATTTGTACAAAGACAAGCATATTATGACAATTTTGATCAAATATAATTGTAGATATAATGAAACGAACTTAATGGATCTTACCTTACTAATATATCAATCAGCGTTGACGATTTCACATAACTATTCTGTCAATCAGCGTTTCCGATTTGAAATTATTTTTCTTAGATAGACTTTAAATACTTTTTAGGGGCCGACCCATAGAATCCGTCGCATGCGTTGCGGCATCGGATCCGTTGACATTGACGTACGAAACGGATAGGGGTGACCCTATGGATACGTTGCGTTCTTTTGGTTTTTAAAAATATAAACTAGGTCTGTTTGATTTTTTTTAACCTAGTGCATGTAGAGCATTTCATAGAACTAATGAAAACTCTCTTATATTTTTTTGGATACAATAAAACTGACGGAATTGGCATCACAAAACTTTTCAAATAATGAAAAAAAAAAACAGAATTTTATGACGAAGCTTATTTTTGTATTTTATTATATGTATGTATGTAGTTTTCAAGAATAGCAAAATTACCGCAATTATTTGTTTATTTCCTTTTTGTTTGATTACGTATGTTTCATTTCAATTTGACTTCGCTCAATCAATTAAAGTTAAATATGTAGACTGTTGGGACCTTCACAGTTGCACAAAGATTAAAAATCGCTTATTGTGTAAAGGAGTCATAACATTTATAAGAATTCAGTAAGTAATATTAAAGAAATAATTATTCTTCTATATTTTCTATTCAATAACAAATTTGTATGTGCACGCATCTAAATTAGTATAAACGAAACTCATTACAACGAGTCCGGAGTCAAATGCAATATCCTCATCGAACATATACCTATTACAGGCCGACTCCACAGGACATAATTTATGTCATGCGGTCCGATCATGACATGAAATCTTCAATGGAGTTTCGATATCTCATCTTATGACATGATGTCAGCGATCTATGTCAGCGGTTTTGTCTTGATATAGATGTCTGACATGAATTTGACAGATGTTTTGTTTTTGTTGCTTTTTTGTGTGCAGCTGACATTTCATCTCATTATTTTTTGATTCTCATGCCAAAACAATTTTTTTTCGAGTACGAAATAAAAAAAATTCAACTTTTTTAATAACCCAGAGGAGATAAAGGTAAAAAAACAAAATTTATTCATAAAATGAATTTCAAATTTTTCATAACATAAACAAACAATGCAAAATACGATATTCTCAAAAAAGCTTGACGAAGAAGTATCTACTATTTGACGTTTGCCAGAGATACTTCCAAGTCAGAGTCTTTTGCATGAATGAAATGTCAAGACATAAACTGCCCAGCAAAGAGAGAAGACATTTCACAGATATAGATGTCAGAGATTTAGTTAGCGATACAGATATCTAGTGGAGTCGGCCTGTTATAAACAACTGATGTCAACGGACCTGCCGGAGAGAAAAGTTAAAAGTTCAGCAACTTTTTGCGTTGCGCCCGGTGAATGCGTTGCTATGGGTCGCTTCTCATAAGAACGTGTGTATTTAACCGATCTGTCAGTTGAATACGTTGCCGCAACGCATGCGACGGATTCTATGGGTGGGCCCCTTTTATTAAAAAAGAGAGTTTATTCTTACAATATCTTGAATTTAAAAAATACATAGTTGCCTACCATTCATACAAACATTCATGTTATAAGAATTATTAATTATTTTGCACATTTTTTATTCATAGATTCATAGCATTTTCAAATCACAACTTCTTTAAAATTTTAAACTTCAACATTTTTCAACACAAAAAATATTTTTTGCTAAATTCTAGATCTTAATAAAATGTGTATTAGGTTAAGAATTAATTTATGATATCAATTTTTGCATGCCATTGTGCCACGAATAAGATTTCGTCTCAAAAAAGCTGGACATCACTGTTTATTACTTAATTTATTTTATTTTATTTTATTTTATTTTTCAGAAGAAATACTACCTTAAAATAAAAATATTATTTTTCGAAAAGTAAATATTTAAAAGTCATTCATTCAATGTAGTTGCTAACTACCATTAAGATTTTATTTACATATTCATTAATACTTCAATAGGTAAATAAATTATATTTTTAGAAGTAACACAACTAAACAATTTTTGTGTAATGATAATGTTCATATAATTTTTTTTTTTAACTCAATTTTTAATAATATTTTGAAGTATACATTTTCATTAAATTATAAAAGCAAATACGTGCGACTCATAATCCAATTTTTTTTTTTTCTTTGATTAATTATAAATTCAAATGTTATTTATCAATACCTATACCTAATTTATTTTTGATTCAATTCAGGGCTTTGTCGGAGATTTATGCATTTTATGAGTTTTCTTGATTTGCTTTTGATAAAGCTTAAACAAAATTTTAATGTAGTAGTTAAGAAAGGGTGAATCACAAAATAATGCAATTATTAATTTATTGGGAAAATGTTTCAATAGAAAAACGAAGAAATTATGTGTTTATTTAAATAATTAAAAAACTATAATATCAACAATTTAAAATAAGATCAATACATTAGGCCAGGCATTCACGATACAAAATAACTGCGCAAATTGATTTACAAATCTGAGCAAAATATCAAATTTATTTTGATTTTTTATGCAGTTATCTGCACAAACCGCACAAACAACCCTCTTCACAACACAACAAATCTGTGCAAACCCTTATTTGCGCAGATGTAAGTAAAAATATGACTTTTTCCAAAATTTTTAAAATTTTTTTGAAAAAATAAACAGACTTTCTTTGTATAACTTTCTTGTTATAATACTCATACAAGAAAATCAGACACATAAAACATGAAGTTCGCTTAATCACGAAACTTTTACAAAGTTGCATACACAAACATTTTCAAACTGCTCTCCTACAAAAAGTCCGTGTCAACAATAAGTCCACTTATGTCGAAAATAGGTTTTTGATAACAATGAAACAAGTTAAAGTTTAAATAAGGAACAAAGACATAAGTCATATTTTTTTAACAAAAATCCGCTATAAATTGATATAATTCTTTTAAAATTAAAAAAGATTTAACAGTAACTTAAGACTTTTCCATAATTCTTGAACCTGATCTGGTTTGTGATTGCAAACCAAAAATTCGAATCGGTAATTTATAGCACCTTATGTAGGTTATGATAGAAGTCACAAACTGTCTTGCATATTAGTGCTTTAGCTGGAAAGACATTAACTTAGTTGAGAGCACAACAAAATTATACTTCCGACTGTTTGACTTTTTAGTAACGTTTCACACGTTCATTCAGCATTATGTATCTACTTTTTATAGGTGATTTCACCTTGACCAATATTCTCATTCCAAAACCTTAGGTAATAAAAATAATAATAGCAAGCTTTGAGTACTTATTTTCTGTCAATTGAAATCAATTATTTTTAGTTGATAATTTAGCTGGTAGTCAGATTATCAAACTTTAAAAAAGGGAATTCCATCTTTGCAGCACCACTAAATCACTTTTACTCCAAAGTGGCTTACACAACAAAGTAAATTTTCCGAATCTTGTCGGAAATGTATGGGGATAAACCAAAAGCACCCAAGCCCCAAGCCGCCTAGTCCTAATCTACTTTTCCAATACAGGCAAGGCACAAACGTTCATTCATTTGCTTAAATGTATGTATATATGTATTTCTCGTTCCTCCATATCCATCCATATGTGATGTACGGAACCCTTTGCGACGCAGACAGTCATATATCAATGATACTGATGCTTTACCATGTCCAAAATGGTTACACGTATTTTGTTGCTTAACTATAACAGAAGACAAAGTTAACACCAAGACCAGCCATCAACGAAAAGCAATATCACCAGAACAGCTCTTGAGTAAGAGTAGCCTCAAAAATATTTCGCCATTCAGGATTCGTAGGGACTTAAGGGGCCGGATTTGATACATTTGGTTACAGCTTTGAAACAAATTTTAAGGGAATAATCATCAGCAAATCTGGAAAACTTTCCAGTCAAAAATAAATAAAATATCGGAAATATATATGCATACATAATGTGTACGTATAGTATATGAATAAAAAAGAACTCAATGACAATGTGCTTTAAATTTTCCCACTTTTTGTAAAACAACAATTAACCTAATTAATTTTTTGATTTTATTTACATTAAAATTGCATATATTGCAAAAATTAGATACAAAATTAGGTAAAATCAATCCGACCCTGCGTCAAAACAAGCTATTTTCATAGTTGAGAATCACTGATGATTTGGAACGTCCCCGTAGCGTAGGATAGAAAAATTTAAGTTCAGCCCAAAAGCGGCAATGTCCTTTGCAAAATGGAATGCTGCAAAAGGATAAGTAAAGCTTGGACACCGAATACAGCCGATAAATTCCCTTCACTCTGGAAGGACTTAAAAGTACTTAAAGCTTTATGGGCTTCGATTTTCAAGAAGAACGTTGCAAGTGCACTCCAATGTGGGCTATGGATCTAAATATCTGTATCGTAGTCGTATAGTCGTAGATTCAAAATCACAGTGCCAGATATTCGTAAATTATTTAACATCGCTCATCAATGAAGGATGCGCTTTGGTGCGTTGGTGTTGCATCAGTTGGTTTCATTGGCTCTTTATGCTTCTTATGGTTGGCCTCTTTCGTTGATGCAATGTTGTGCGGTCATCGTCATTAGACCAAAAGGAAATACATTATCTATGTCGGTTGGTATTTATTTAACCGTCTACTCACTTGCATATGTATGTATGTATATGTGTAGGTCTAGCTAAAGGATGGGACAAATGGGAGCAAATGGAATCCTTGTATGAAAGTATTCTTTTCTAGATATTCATGCATTTGTGGCGTTTTGAGGTTGACAAAGTGCACACTCAGCGTCTTTAAATGTTTTTTTTTTCACTTCTCGGTTTTTAAAGAAAGGGATCAAACGATTTTGATAAATCAGTTTCAATGAATACTTCAGGTAAACTGCAATATATGCATTGTTTCTATTCCTATTACTTTAAAATGTTTATGTTCACGAAAAAAACACTCACTGCCTTGCCTATACTTGTCTATTTTGACCATTCGCTATATCGCATAGACATGTCCCAATTATTTATTGATTGGTTCAAGAAGTCGAGCCTATCGATTTTAAAAATAATAATTATTTTTTGATGTCTAAGAATATATCAAGCCCTTATCGCCAAATTATCGTAAGCGAAAAAAATCAAATTTTACAGTAGAAGGTTTTCTTTAAATATTTGTACGCAAAAATGTAACAAAAAGTTAAAATTGTACATTTTTAATTATGATTAAAAAATATTTAGAAATTATTTTGGAGGAAAACATGAACGAGGATTGGTCTGTTATGGCTCAAATAAGTAGTTTCGATAAAAAACGCATTTTCGAAAAATGTGTACTTTTTAGGTTTAAATCAATCGATTCGGAGTGTTTGGTCAAAGTTTAGCTTCATCATATCATTTCTGTTTATGAATACCATACCATCCCTCTGGTCCTAGTATGCTGATGTGTACTCGTACATATTATATACATATCTATCGTCTTCAGGATAGTTATAGGACAGGTACCTTGAAAAGCAAAATGGAATTCAATTTGTGATTGGCAAATAAGTATATACACATAAATACAGCATTTGATCCTTATATCGATAGGATGATGCGCTTACTCATCTTCATTGCTAGAATAAGGATAAGAATGAATATTTGTTTGATGTGCAGTCGAGTCGGAAATTGTTTGATGATGATTTTAGCTGAAAACTTAAACTGCTGATTGAATTGATCAAATAAAGTTGGAGTTTCGCTTACTCTGGAAAAACTTCTTCTAGGGTACAAAAAACTTTGCAGACGAAAGCTTAATAAGAAATGAAAATTATGTTTTTTGTTAAGATGAAAACACTCAATTATGATACGAGTATCTTGTGTTTAACCAGAAAATAATAAGCCCACCAATAATTTTAATTAGTTTTTATGGCAATCGACCCTCAAGGATTTCATATACATAAGTCCAAATTAATTAAGGATGTTATATTCTGAATGTATGCAAATAAAATATATTATTTGCGTATTATACATACATATTTACATATTACTAACGAGTATATGTACATAATATGTACATGTACATGCATATACATATGTAGATATTTTTAAGGATTTTAAAAAAAATCAGTGCTTATTATTGCGAATTGCGATTTTCAAGTGTGTTTTTGAAAGGTTGCCCCCATCTTTTAATTTAAAAAGTTTTCAAGTAGGTTAATTAATTTAAAAATGTATCAAAAAAATGAACGTATTTCCTGTTGTGTATTCAAAATCTGGAAAATTTAACATAAGCAAAATACCTCTGGTAATAAAATACGATAACAGTGGTCTGAGAAGATAGAGCCATCTGTTAGCAGACAGTATGTCGCAAGGGACAAAATTTTCGATTTTCAGTTATAAAACAGTAGGTACAGTAAGTTTCTCTTTTCCACAGAACATCCACAGAAATAAACGCCTGAATGTACATATAAAATTTTGGTTAAAATGAAAGTTATAATATTTAAACGGAGAATTGTATATTAAGAAACAAAAATAAATTAATAAATTAGTAGCACTAATCACTATTAAGGAAAATTGAAAGTTTTCTACAATATTTATTTTCTCTCTAATCAACAAATGCTCTTAAATAAATCTCACTATATGGTTCTGCGTCATAGGTGGGAATTGGGAACTGCTTTGGATTAAACAGAACAGATACTTTGTACTTCTAACAGTTTTTTACTTTTTAGGTAAAAAAAAAAAAAAACTAATCATATCCTCAAAAATGTACGTTACTCACAAAATTATTGCGTCAAAACTTATATTTAAACGCAATAGTCCGTAAACAATGTACATTCAGCATTTATTGCAACCGGTTATTATTTTGTCGTTTCTTGTACTATTGTGCTTTTAATAGTACTGAAGATTATTCTCCTTGTTATTGTATTTACCATTACCGACCTTACTCAATAAACTTCACTGTAAGAGAAACAACATCACAAAATTATTGGTTCAAAATATCATTCTTTCATTTGACAGGATCAAGTAAGGATATTAAATTGAAACAAAAAATTAAAAAAAAATAATTGAAGCGTGTTTCAGGTCCTTTCTATTGGTCAATTTAGTTCTTTTTTGCATTTTTAACACCTATTTGTTACAGTATGGGACGAAAAGGCAAAAATACTTCCTTCGACATGAGGCCACTTGTTCTTTTTCATGATGCCAAAGGAAAGACGCAGAGGGAAATCGCTGATTTGCTGAATATTCCAAAGAGTATACTGTTGGAAATATCATTCGGAGGTCCAAAAATGAAAATAGGATAGAGTTTAAGCCCAACACTGGCCGTCCAAGAATTTTAAATGAACATGATCAAAGGTGGATTCTGAAAAACCTTTACAACGGTAGAGTGGCTAGAAAAAAACCGTTCATTTGTTCATGAACAAAATAGGAAAAAAGGTTAGAATTTTCAAAAACAAGACAAGCCCATGGATTTCTGGAAAACAGTCATATTTGCTGATGAGAGTAAATATAATGTATTTGGATCGGACGGCCGAGGTAAAGTCTGGCGGGAGGTAAATACCCAGGTAAATAAAGAAAACCTTTTACCAACCGTAAAACATGGTGGCGGATCGGTGATGGTATGGGGCTGTACGTCGCATGCGGGGGTTGGTAATTTGGTCTTCATCGAGGGAATAATGGATCGAATGATGTATTTAGACATTCTTAAACAAAACTTACGACAAAGCGCTGAAAAAATGGGTATACAAAGAACTTTTCAGTTCTACCAAGATAACGAACCAAAATATAAATCCCGCGTCGTACAGGAATGGTTGCTATATAATTGCCCTAAGGTCATCCAAACACCACCTCAGAGCCCCGACTTAAACCCGATAGAAAATTTTTGGGAAATTTTGGATCGTGGAGTCAGGAAACACACCATATCAAGTAAAATGGGACTAAAGAAAGTGCTTTTGGAAGAATGGAGAAAAATCAGTGCTTCAACCACCCAAAACTTTGTTGAATCCATGTTAAGACGTTTAAAAGGGGTTATAGAACAGAAAGGATACCCAACAAAGTATTGAAGACTTAAACTGTACAACAATCTTAGTCCAAATACAGTCAATTTTTATTTTGACCCAATAATTTTATGACTTAAAAATTGCACTTTTAATGAATTTTGTTTTTTGTTATTTTTTAGAACCAAAGAAAATGGTTTTGTTAAGTTTTTATTTGTTTCTTTTTTTGTTAATGAATAAATTGTTATTTTTGTTTTGTCGATTCTTTTTATTTTTATTGCTCAAACTGAAATTTAACTAAATAATTACATTTGACCCAATAATTTTGTGACTAACTGTAAGTGCAATTTTCAATTATACAGATATACTCGTACAAGTATGTTATAAACATTATTTACTTAAAATAACAAGCATTTTGCAATTCAAATAAATACAAACACATTCAAAAAGTATAACAATGGTTACATCTTACATGTGTCTTTTGAGGATACCTTAATATATTGCTGGCGGAAAAAACGCCATCAAATCATGCAAAACTCATTTTCGTAAAGGAAAACAAAATAGTACCTATCTGAAAATCCTTTATATGCTAATGTATGAACAGCCAAGTAACATAATAATGCATACATATGCAACTCTGAATAATATACAAAAAGAAAACACACTTGCAATTCCTTGGAGTGCATCACTTAAGCCACAATCCAATGTCACCTCAACTGTTGCTGGATATACATAAGTATGTAGTATTTGCATGACAATTTCTTACTTTCAACATTAACAAAGAAACGAACCTAGGTATTTCAAATATTTCTGTTGTTTCACCCTTTTTCAGAAATACATACAAATATTCACTGCTGTGCAAATTTTCTGAAATTGGTTTTTAGTTTTTTACGCGAATACACCAATAAATGAGTACACATATTGTCACTGTCCTTGTGACAAATTTACGAAGAATCTGTTTTAAATGTGCCAATTGCCAAAACTTACTTTGGAATAAGAAAATGCTATACAAAAAATTAACATAACAAAAATCGAATATGAAACTAAAATACCTCTAAGCTTTAGGGGTTTAGAACAATGTTTAACTTATTTATGCATCCAGAAGTTGTTTTAACCAATACCATTAATTTGTCTTTGATCTTAGAAAATGGACTGCCTTGAAATAATTCGAACTGAAAATATGTGTATTTGAGTTAACTTTCGTCTTCACAGTTGAAGAAGTATTGAAAAAAGTAATATAAAAAAAAAATATCTCAAACAAAAGACAAAAAACAAAGCATCCAAATACAGTAGGTATAATTATTGGTTTTGGAAAACATTACATTTTCTGAGTTCTAAAAATATCTCTCAGCTTCTACCAGGAAAAAAGTTTTAACAGACCATTTAAACTTACACAGTAGTGTAAGTGAAGGAATTTGAATAAGGGCATAGCAAAGGAATATTGTTGAGCTTACTGGGCTGCACTAACACTAACACTGTGCAGTAAATACAAAGTGTTGTGCATTTTAATTATGTAATATGAGCATCACATTTGATGAGGAGAAAAGTATCACATCATTGCACAAGAAATCAGTTCCAAAAGATGCATGACACAATTTTGAGATTTCTTCTTTTTATTTGAAAACTGCAAGGTTAATATTTTTCGGATTATGTATTTCCAAACAAATTTTCTTGAAATACTGAAAGAGACGAGCTAGTTCAGATCGTGAATCGATATTTATGATTAATGTTGAAAACGTGAAACACAAATTAACTAAATTAGATGAAAATTAAAATAACCAAATTCGCCACAATTTTTCAACAACATTCTAAATAAAGTATGAACTTTTGAACAACGAAAGCGCAACATGTTACGAAGCAATAATATGGATAACTTTACTTCAACTGGAAAAAGTTATCCCGAAATAGACTAAACAAGATGATTCTATCGAATATTGTAAAAAATAATCATGCGATAAGAGAATAATAAGTTAACGTATGTATGTATTTCCCAGGGAAAAAAAGTCACCCCGGAAGATAAGTTTAATGTTATTTTATCATTTTCCATGTTTTTTGACAGCACCAAATTGTTTTGTTTTTATCACACCAAACCTATGTACATACATATGTAGAAATAAATTAAGGTGTGCAAACATTTTGGAAAATCCGGTTTTCATATACATACCATAGCTCCTAACTATTAAAGCTACGGACTGTAGTAAGACATCACCAAAGCAAATGACTTTAAAAAAAAAATTGGACTAATTACAATGCTCTCCACTGGGAAAAACAGGATTTTTCTTTGTGAAATATTTTTTGTAGTTTTTCAAAATGAATTAATTAACTATGATAAAATTAATCAGTCAAGTTCCTTTACTTTTTGTCTCTTAAAAATATGATCACTCAAAGATTCAAAAAAGTAAAATAAAGGAAAACACTATATTTACTGAAAATTATTACAGAGTTTTATACTTATTTTAAAAATATTGGATGCCAAATATTTCAATATTAAAATCATTTGCTCTGGTTTAAGTGAATTTTTCTTTTTGAACTTAAGATGCGTAGAGTCAACAATCCAATAACCCATTTAGCACCCTGTTTATCTGTATAGGACTTAGATAATTGCGTTTATATATATCATGTAACATACATAACAGCTTAACACAGTAATCCAAAGGGACATTAACTTATTTTCGCCTATTAATTCCTTATGGTAAGGGTAACTAATTTGACCCAGTGTTGTAAGTTCAACGACTCTCCAAATATGAAGAACCCAACAATTCTCTTTTTGTTTATAAATGTGAATACCTTATGGACATTGATGTGCATGGAAAACATTCGTACGTTTGTCTCTTTCTTAATCTCTGATGCTTACAATTTGAGTGCAAAGAGAAAAAATATTATAATTCGGAGTACTAAAAACATTACTCAAAAATGACGAATTTAGAATTTACTTTTTTCGCTCAGTACTCAGGCGCATAAGCTTCGCTTTTAATATTTCTTACACATTTTCCGAAAACTTGTTGCATACGTTCTTTCCAATCTCTCAACTTACATTGCAACCCGAATTTATTTATCAACTTTATCTTTTGTCTGTTTTTCAACATTTTACTTATGTATGTATATGTATACATTAATTCAATGTAAGATACTTAACATTTACCACCATTTGGCAACCTGTCAAAAAGTCAGTGAAATGCTTTAAAAAGTAACTCCCAAAACACCTACAAAAAAAAAACAAGGAAATTCCTATCTTTAAAATCAAACAAACTTTTCAAAAATAGTCCTGGAAGGAGAAATCTATAGGACGTTAGAAAACAAAACAAAGAAGCAACTGTGTCTTTGATGAAAATGACACTCAAAGGACCTAAATAGAAATCAGGATTAGATAGTGATGTACATATGTATGTATGTTCTATGTATATACAAATACCATATTTGTATAGCTGAATATTCTTGCATTCTATTTCACAAAGGAGGGTTATTAACAATTTGTGGGTTACTTTCTCTGGAAGAGTTTGTTGTGCTAGATTTCAATTTCATACAGACGCAGAACGCACCAATATTCGCTTAAAGAGAGAGAATCCCAACAAGCAGAATGTTTATATCTACATACTCGTGCATACATACATATGTATATGTGTACATTAATTCCAGACAGAATATTTTGATTAGTAAGGCGCACAAGAGCCAAACTAAATCAAATATAAATTATAATATCTAAAGCAAAAGGATCCTTAAGTGTTGAGCAACATGGCGATTTACATAGAAGCAATAATAACCAAGATTTGTATTTGGTTTAAGGAATACAAAGAGAAAGTCAATCTTTTATGATTATTTCAAGCTCTATTTCAACTATAAAAAAAATTATTGAGATTGTTTAAACATCACATTATTAAAATAATTTATAAGTAAGCAACTACAAAATTGAGACGAGCTTAAACCTTTCTAATGTTTTTTTTTATCAAACAAAAACACATATCAATAAAATCTTGCATTCCTATCCTAGGATAAAACAGTCAAACTTGTCATCAGATCTGGATTGGACATTTACTTTCAAGTGCATTCAAAATTGTACTAAAATCAAATCTTCTAACTTAGAAGCAACATTTGTTTTCATTTTTTTTTTTTCGTGAACAAATTCTTATTTTTAACCTCCAAAGAAGAACAATTAAGTTTCCTCAATCTCCGTAACTGTAAAAAGTATTATGATGGTCCTAATTGTGACCTGAACTTTACTCCAAGCAAAGATTTTTCCTTCGATAATCGAAAAAAGCAAAAAACTAGAATAATTATTATTTATTAATTGGTTTCAGCAAATAAAAGGTATTTAAAATAATAATAAAAGCTCAACTAAACTTATGCACATATAAAAGTTTGGAAAAATAGTTGCTCATTTAAATTTTTTTTTTTTACAATTTAAAATTATAAATTCATATTAGGATTTCAAGGTCTGTAATAATGAATTAGTTTAAAGCGCCTACTCAGGCTCTTTCCTTTGACAAGATCCCAATAATGTCTTTAAATAGTTTTTGGTATCCCTTTTAGAAAAATACTGCAGTTCAAGTTTATTTTGTTTATATTAAAATAAACAAAATTTAGGAAAATATTGGTAACACCTAAAAATAATCTATTGTTTTTTTCTGGTTATTTTAGTACGTTTTTTTTTTCCAAAGAAATATTCTAAAGAACAAAAAGTTTCAAAAATAATACATTATGGTACCTACATATATTAATTTTTTAAATATTATTTACAACTTATACAAGATATTTAATCGAATGCATACAGCTAGGTTCCACATTTCATTTTCACTCGAAATAAAATCGAAATCGAACGAAAATAAAATTCAGTGTTCTACAATCCGATTTTACCGATTTCAATTTCGAAAATATCGAAATCGAAACAAAGTGAAATTGTAGTGTTCTACAATTCGATTTTAATGATTTCAGTATGAAATGAACCTACATGTACAATAAAAAATAATAATTGACGGGCATTAAATTTTGTTTTCAGTCTTAACATACGCGGCATCTGTAATTTCCAAGGGATTAGATAGATGCATCTCGCAGCCTTCGTCTTTTTATTTTTTCTTCTACATACTTCTTTCTTTCCGCCTGTAACATTAAAACGATTAACGCAGCACTCATTATAAACGATCGATTATTAAATTTGTAGCACCCCAAATGACAGATCTCAGATGTTTTCAATTTCACGAAAAGTGATTTCGAAAAAAATTCGAAGCTACCAGATCGCTCGAAATACAGAACACTGAAAACGAATTCACTCGATTTGCAATTTTGATTTCGGTTTCATTTCACTCGAATTCTGGAACCTAGCTAATAGTTTCTGTTTTAGATTCCTTATGAGCATTTTCAGCTGAATGAGAATCAAATGCATTGGCATCTCGCAAAATATTTAAGTGGGTATTACAATAAAAATAAAAAAAAAAAACAAGATTTTTTATCAGTTAGTGAGTCTGTGTTTATACCGATGAAATAGTGACATGAATGGAAAAAACACAAATTCGTTTAGACTCAAAATCTAAATGATACATTTATTGATAACAGATCTATTGACATTGTTCACTGATTGATGCAAAGCGGTAATTTTTTTTTTATTCAATCAGGTACTGAAGACTATAGACCAAAATTTGGAAACGCTTAATATTATGGATCTCAACTCCTCTAAGAACACTAACGGTTGGTTTTTGAGCATAGACCAATCATTAAATGTAAAAACATAAGGGGTATTCATTCAAAGTCGTAAGTTTTCAAAACAGTTTGCATGAGCTTTTTCTTCATCTGGTTAAGTGCTGTGTAACTGAATCTGCTGTTTGAAAAAAAAATTAGTGTATTGCCTTGTACAAAATTGCAAAATCGTTTTTAAATAACAGATTTGGAAATACAGAAATGAAAAAGTTAAAGAATTTAACTTTAAAAATGATAATAGCTCGAGAATGTTGATATCTTACATCACTCACTTCTGAAAGCAAACAACTTCTTTACCGATGTTTTGCTGATGATAAGGATTGAGGCTAAATTCAACCTTAAATTTTTATGTTGTCCTTGACTTATTCTAGTTATAAAAGTCACAGTGACACTTGGATAATTTTACCAAATCATTTTAATAAACCGAATTCGTTGGGGAATTTAACTTAATTTGTGTAAATCATTTTCCATACAAATTTTTACAATTTATTTACCAAATGATAAGCTTAAGCAAATCAAGTGTCTTACATTGTTAATTGAATACGCCTATAAATTTGGTTTTGCGCGTTGAGAACTGACCATGGTTAATTTTCTTGTTCTGCTGAATGCTTTGCTTTTACATTGGTAGTTTGGTAATTTTTTTTTTTTTTAAGGCTGTGTTCACAATGAAAGCTCTAAGTGTCAGGTCCCAATTAGAAGACCCTTTACTTGTTATTTGTTCTGTTCCATAACATATTTCGAAAAAAATATTTGTATTTTCACAACCTACTTTGAAATATATTTATAACTTTTTTTCATAACAAGGTCTATAAAAAGGGCTTCATTTATGTCTCATAGGAAAAAATTAAATCAATTAACAGTGATTAAGCTTTAATTCTGGATAATTTTTCTGAAAGTTGTATATCATGTCAGAATTTAGTTGGTCGAAAATTCAGTTGGTTAGAAAATGGAGTTTTTTGTACATAAATAAAACAAAATATGTACATAAATCGTTTTATTATTATTATTACTATCTTTTATTTACAAGTAATTTAAATTACATGATAATGCTTTAATTAATGAGCTTATAGCTGTGAGGACTAGATACCTATTAGCTCTAAATCGTTTTATGTTGAGCTCAGTCTATGATTCAGTTTTATGAGTGTAAATAACAAAATATAACAATATTTATATCTCACAATAATAATACATAAAAACTCCAATGCATCATTATACATGTATTATTAAATAGGATATAGCATTTATTTTATTCCATTCAAGCATTTAACAACTTCACACATAAGTTAATGTTATTTTCCAAACGATTAACCTAATAGCTTGAAAGCTTAATCTAAACAATCTGCAAAAACATTGCCACTTAGATGGTCATTATAATGACATACATACATATATTATGTATGCATGTATGTATTTACACTGTACACTGTACGACATACATCGCATCTAAGCAACAACTTTACGTTGCGTTGGCTTGACTTCTTTAAGATTCCTTCGTTATAGCTAAAGCCATGCGATTTTATAGCTCAAGCACATTCGCACCACAATAAAATTCCCACATTACTCTGCACTAAAGACTAAACCCATTTAATTTCAACACAATAATAATGGCATAAACTTTAAGGACATATTTTCAAGTTAAGCGATGAAAGGAGTATAGAAAATAGAAACTACCAACATTAACAAAAATTATACACCTACTAACATGTGTACTTACTGTGTGCATTGGCGTGATAAGGTCCATGCAATAGAGTCATGGTGATTAGGGCGTGATGTTAGGGAGGCGCGCTGCGCCGGAAGACTTTATGACTTTATTTAAGATTTAAGATTAAGATAGATTTCACAGTCAACCCAAGAAATTTAACCAATATGTCAATAAAAAGTAACCGCATGCAAAGCAAACACAAGAGGATCGTAAAGACGTTTTTTTAACACGCTTCACTTGTATGTAGGTATGTATGAATTTAACCGACTCCTTTAGACTCGATTTTGACCCACTTTACAAGAACGGATTTTTTTTATTTATAAGCAAACCTTATTATTTGATTAGAATAACACTTTATAAATAATAGTTACTATACATGAAGTACCACGTCGTCGTTTCCAAATTTAATTTGAAGTCCTAAATAATTTGTAACCACATACCTACCTACTATACATGTTTCCAACTCAGCTCCATGATGTGATAAATGATAATCAAAAGAAATAGTTAGCTTCAACAAAAATAAAATATCGATCACCACGCCACCTGCTGTTCATTGATTTCGAGAAGGCTTTCGACAGCGTCAACAGGGAGTTTATCTGGCTTGCTTTGCGGAGGAGGGGTATACCGGAGAAACTCATTGCTATTATTAAAGCGACTTATGATGGGTCCAAATGTCAAGTCTTACACGGAGGTAGGTTGTCCGAAGAATTTAAAGTCCAAAGCGGGGTCAGACAGGGCTGCATACTGTCACCAATCCTGTTTTTATTGGTGATAAGTGATGTACTGCGGATGGCTTTCACATCAGGAAACGGAAGAATAAGATGGACTCTGACAACTTACCTTAAACATCTCGACTACGCTGACGATGTTTGCTTTCCCATAAGATCATGGATCTCCATCAAATGGCAACAAGGGTTGAGAGAGAAGCAGCAATCGTGGGGCTGAAAATCAATACGAGAAAAACAAAGATTTTCACCCTCGGGAGCTCGTAATCATCCGCTCCGATGAACATTGGTCAACAAGCAGTAGAGAAAGTAGATAGCTTCCAATACCTTGGAAGTATCGTCTCTCCTGAAGGAGGAACCGAATTAGACATCGCCAGCCGCATCGGAAAAGCAAAGGCTACGTTCGGGAAGTTGTCCAATGTTTGAAGAAACAAATCTCTAAGCTTGAACACAAAGCTACGACTGTTTAACTCCAACGTCGAATCAGTTCTGTTATATGGTTGCAGCACCTGGAAAATAACAACTACAATAACCAGGAAACTGCAAACCTTCGAAACATCTTACGGGTTTTCTGGCCTAATCGTATCTCCAACGAGGACCTACACAGACGAACAGGTCAGGAACCCATAGATACCATTATACGAAGGCGCTAGTGGCAGTGGATTGGACACACGCTTCGAAAAGGTAATGACTTCATTGCAGGCCAAGCAATGCAGTGGAACCCACTCACACAAGAAGGAAGAAGAGTTGGTAGACCAAGAAGCACGTGGAGAAGAACAGTCGAGGAGGAATCTGCGAGACTGGGAAGGAGCTGGAGGGAGCTAAAATACATCGCTGGAAACCGCACACGATGATGGCGCGTAGGAGTAGTTGAGGCCCTATGTCCCGCTAGGGAACACCAACGGACTTCGTAGGTCTGAGGACCTAAGTAAGTAAGTAAGTAACAAAAATAAAATAAATTTAGAAGTCTACTAAACGCTTTACATACATATATACATTCGTCGTCGTAGTGTACTTGAGTTAACTTCACTGTTAAATTTAAACCCCGCGATTGTTCTGTCATTGTGACATCGCACAACAAATGAAAAAAAATACAAGTCCTTTCGGTAATGATAAAAAAACAAGGTTTGGAAAAACAAACTGGCGACTTCGATATAAAACTAATAGAAATAGAAAGTAAAGTAACTTGTGGGTGAATCAAACATCAAACTTTCAGGGTAATGTTAACGACTGTGGTACAGTCTTCCAAAAATGTCTTCCGAATTTATAAAATATAAAAAAAAATAAAACTTCTTACAAAATTTTCTTTTTTTTAATATTTTATTTCAGATATAGTATTAGTATATAATACAAGTTAATTGCAAATAAATAATAAATTATTAAATATTTGTGTTGAATTCTAATACAAGGTTTTTGGAAATTAACAAATATATGTACATATTAAATTTAAATACATTTACGTATGAATTCTAATAAATTTCTTATCATATTATAATAGACTCGCAATTACTTTGTAATACTCCTTTTATTAACTTTCAATGTGGGAGTATTATTATTTAATTAAAAAAAATTGAATTTAAATACAAAGTTCATAGAATTTTAATAAATTTTTAATTTAAATTCAATACATAAATATTAATTTGTAATAGCTTTACACTATTAATGTTTAATATTTATTTTATTAAAACTATTATTGTAATATTTGCACTTTATTTGATTTTCATATAATTGTGGTGTTGTCATGTACATATTATGTAACCCTAAAAATATTAAAAACTACCCCAAAATTTGTAACCGTGAAGTAAATCTTGTTTCACAAGAAGTTACAAAAAAAAGCATAAAATAATTTTTTCGCCAAGTTCATTCAATAAAAAAAATCTAAGTAGGTATGTACCTACATACACAAGTTGGGAAAAAAAAGCAAACATTTATTCTAAACGGTCGAATTTGCCGAATTGAAATTTTTGTATTTATTTTTCATTTTAATAATAAATGACGTTAAATGATTTTGTCATATTTTGAAATTCCTTGAACTATCTTTGAATCATGAAATTAAGCTAAAACATTCCTTACAAAGACATTTCAATAATTGTTTTGAAATAACCATGTAATTTATTGTAGCTCGAAGAAATTTTTTTTTTCAACAAAAGTATTCAAAAAAAAAGAAAATAAATTTTGTAATGTTTCCAAAAACGACAAGAGGCTAAACAAATTTATAAAACGACAAATAATACTAAATGTTAAAGGTCGATGATATGATGAGGAAAAATAATTTGATACCTACATATGTACATTGTACATATGTATATGTTCATATGTATGTAGATATGTAACATCAAAACTAATAAAGGCAGAAAATTTAAATTTAAAGTTGTTGCTGAAGTTAGTCCATAAGTAAAATCGCGTCGCCCTAAGAGCTACAAGAACGTATGCCATTTTTTTGAGAATATAGCATTTTATATTTTTATATAATCTTATGGCAAAAAATTGTACCTCCAAGTGAAAGGTTGTAGCTTAGGAGCAAATCAACACTTCTTCCATAAGGCAAATGTAAACAAAAAAAAATCATAAAATCGACACTCCTGAAAATATTGACTTACATATTTGTGGCACTACGTCGACGATTTAATTGTTGCATCATCAAAATAAATTGTTTGTCCCCATGTAAGGTGACTATTAAAATCTTTACACAGGTCAAATAATAGCGATTTTCTCAATCTTTGTATTGAAAAATACATAATTGTTTTTTTTTTTTTGTTTAAACTTCGTTTTTTTCACCAGTTACAATGATAAATAAATATTTGGAGAAAAACGCGTTTAAAGTATTTCTTTTACTATTACTACTAGTTAGTTTTTTTATGGAGTTAGAATTCGAATATATTTAAATCGAAAAATGCAACAATAAAATTTTTGATTTCTTAAAAACTATATCATGTAGTAGTACCATACAAATTTGGTACTACTTTTAAATCCATAATAACAAACTTGTAGCTATAAAAACAAACATTTTGAGGTAAAAGTTTTTTATAATTAATAAGTAATGTAGGAGAAACAAGAAAATCATACCAAGAACCCAGAAACAAAAAGTGTGTTGCCCTGTGTTAGTTATAATTAAAATAATTGAACGGTAATATATACCTAAATGTAAATCTTCTATGAGGATTTCGATCAAGTAATAGTTTATTTTTTAGCGATAACCTTACACAGAAAAAAGAAAAGCAGAAAACTTGATAATCAAAATTGATTATCAAAACAATGACTTCCCCTTACCGCAGTAATAACCTGCCGCGAAAAACAACGAAATTGGCCTACAGCTTGAAACGTTTTTTATCGTTCCAGATTTCTAGGAATTGTTTCAGCCATTACATTATCACATTTTGAGAAACTCACTTTTACTTGTAACTTTATACAGTAAAGAAGAATAAACCTTAATTTCTGATTTGATAAAAAACTATTAAAATGTAAAAAAAAAACACCTTTAATAAGGCAGTAAGTAAAAAGCCCTTGTATCTTTGTCGAATAATTTTAATTAATTTTAAGTGATTATTTCTAAATTGTTCTGTATCAACTTGTTTTTTCTTGGGATTGATTTAGGATTGAGATATTTTTAAATATTTTCATATAGTTGGAACATTTCTCATGTTTTAATATGTACATAAGTAGTCATTTGAACTTATTATTAAATCTTATTTTCTTGCAAACAATTCCTCATCCTTTACTCAAAAGATCTATTTTTTTACTTATCGCTCTATTGATAAAGTATATATATATCTATATATCTATATTTACCGATTTTCTTAATTTTTTTTAAATTAAAGAGGAATAAGGGAGAAGGTTTAGGGAGAAAAAAAAAGTTATATATAAATATGGAAGATATGTTAAAAAAAGAAATTAAATTTCAATGGGTCATATTGATCGCTTATTCTAACAATATTTAGGAATTCTCCGCTTTATTCCTTAGAGCGCTCGTTTAGGGCCAGTATTATTAAGTAGGTTTATGATTTTCGTCTAGTATGTAAGTAGATATACCTACATAAGTTAAACTGAATAAAATTTGAAATTAAAAAAAAAAAAAGATCTCCGCTCTAGACGTCAAGGGTCTTAAGTTCGATTCCTGTCACCGTGAGCATCCCTAGCTTGAACCAAAGTTTTGGTAAGGAAACGACAAACAATGATTAATATTTGCTTATACATTTTTTTATATTTTTTATCCAATTATATATATAAAAAAAAAACAGGGAGTGCCTGTTTCTTTTTAATTTTTGAAAAATTGTAGTTTTTTGGTATTTTTAAGCTTTCTGTCAAGTATGGGTCGGTTCTTATAAGATCAATAATGATAAAACCAAAGATATTTTTGTTTATAAAAAGGCATTGGTATGAAAAAATATACATAAAACAAAAATAAAAAAAGAGGCTGGGTGATTTTGCTAATTAATAACAATTTTAGTAAAAAGACTTTATCAGACTTAATAAATTTTATGACCTACATACTTTTGAAAAATAAAATTAATTCAAAATCAATGGCATTTTTAGTCCTGGAGATATTCAAGTTGAAAAACAATTTTTGACACTTTTTGGTATGTAAATTTTTGTTGTAGTTTTTTTTTCAATTTTTTTTTTCAAAAATTTCACCAAATGTCAAAAACGTTATTTTATGCAATAATAAAATATTTTGAAGTTTTTATCAATTTTTGGTCATTGTATATTTGAGCAATACATTGTTTTTTTTCTGTTTTTATATTCAGTAAGTATTTCAGTATTTCTGCATCTTTGGAAGTTATAACCTGTAAAAATAAATTTAGTTGGAGTCGATATCTCACCCGTTCTTGCGATATCGCCGACGAAAAATGGTTCTCAAAGGTACGAAAATATTTCAATTTGACAAATCGTACCGATAACAATAACTTTCTATGGGAAGTTAAAAAACTATTTTTTTAACGCTCTGCGAAGCGGGCGGGGGTTTCGCTAGTACTCTATAAGAAGTCTTCTGGTTCTATTTTTTTTTATTGTTTTGAATTTTGTTTTGACATTTCTATCAGTCAACAAAAGAAACTAAGGTCCGAATTTGAGTCGGTTTCAAAAGTACTCCCCGAATTCCGAAAACAGTTTGTTTGATTTGAAAAACTTAATGTGTTTAAGTAGAATTCAGAATTCATGGAGAATAATTTGAAATTTTCATTTAACGAGATTAAAATTTGTATGGTAAATCTTTAAAATTTCAAGGAGATTTGTGACAAACTAAATCTCAGTTTATGGCCCAGTGGAAACGTAATACTTTCTCTTGATTAGTGAATCTTGAATTTGAATGCAGTCTTTTTCGAAAATTCGATGCATGGTGCTTCATGAAATTTGATGAAAATGGTTGTCTGCTGTTCCTGATAGTTTATTCTGTAACACTAGCTTTTACAACAGCAATATTATTTCGATAAAAAAATATGTTCTCGGTGTTTGATTTAATTCAGGACCTTCCGCTTCCGCTTCCGATTATAATTTGATCAAACTTTCAGAAGAAAAGTGATTGCACTTTCCAACGAATTCAATTCAAACAAATCATTTTGTAGTCTCATGGGCTTGTGAATTTAGAAAGGAGGAAAGTAAGTGAGAATAATATTATCAGAATTAAATCGATTTGGTTCTATAATTTTGATATCTAATAGGACCCAAAATTGTACTATAAAGCTAACTATTACACTTGTTTAATCACAATTGATTATCAAAAATGTAAATGATCACTCATCTGAAAAGATTTCTCCAAGTAGTTTTCCATTTTTGTTTATATAAAAATTGTTTCATATTTTAAATAGTGTATTGATTTAGAGGCATTTATTTTTAAGTGCACACGGCAACGTTATCGTTTGAAATGAAAAGAAATATTAATGATGATGAAGACAGTTGAATTGAAAAAAGAAAATAAATTATTGAAAAATACTTAAAACGTCTGCACTTTTCCCTTATTTTTGTCCACTAAAGTTGGTTATGGTTGGTTTAAACAAGCATTAATTGCAAAAACTTTTATATAGAGGGAAACGATTCCAAAAATTGTTTTTTTTTTTAACATGCTGAAGTAATTTTTTTACTTTCCAAATAAAAAGTTAAACTAATATAAACATTACCTAACATTAATAATTGAAATAAGAACTTTAAAATTGCATTACTTAAGCGAAAAATTCGTCTGAAAAGTTCAAGTGTTTTATTTTTATTTTCAAATCAAATAATTTCGTCGGTTTTTAAGAACGAATTATATGGATAACTTTATTTGTATTTTTTTTTTCATTAAATTGTTGACAAACATTTACTAACAACTATGGAATATGTATATTTAACAATATTACATTAATTTCATTGTATTCAGAGATTTAATCGAAAACAAAAGAAACACATTTTATAAATTTCTAAATATGTAATGCAGTATTATATTAAAAAAAAAAAGAAAATTAATAACAATCAATTAAAAATTAAACAACAATTATAAACCGCAAAGGACAACAATATAAAATAAAAAAAATTAGAAAACTTTTGAGTCGAACATGACCACAGAACTGCGATGATCAAAAGTTGGAGGTTAAATACTGCTTTAAAGTTGTTGCTGTTCTTAATTATTTACAATGCTATCGTAGTATATTTAAGGGGTAATTTTTTATTTATTGTATTGTATTGTTTTAGTTTATACAGCAAAAAAAGGGCGATGTGAGGACGAGAAAGTCGAGAACCAGCCTAGAATAGGACATCGTCATCACCCTCGTCGAGTATGTTCATTTGATGGTGAACATCGACGCCAGCCTCCAGCAGAGCTGCTTTCCTTTCGTCGGCCTTTTTGCGCGAAATCCTTTTCTTGTCCTGGATTTTCTTCAGACGATAGAACTCCTCACGCTCCAGCTCGTCCAATTCGGAGATGATGTACGCCAAAGTACGTTCAATTCGGGGAATAATAACTGCGACAAAAAAAAAAAAAAAATAATAATCTTCCACACTCTTCATGGACAATGCTTACCGTGTTCGATAGCATTGACTCTCCTGTTGGTGATTTTGATAACTTCGTCCAAGGTTACGAAAGACGTCTGCAGAGAAGCCAGCTCTACGAGGAGTTTCACAGCACTCTGGTAGTTCTTCTTTAGTCTTGCCAATTGTTGTCCACCACGAGCCAAACCGGCCAGCTCATAGGTGTCCACACCGTCGGTGTACGACTCAAAAACGGGCAATGTTACACCAGCAACGTTGTCCTTCTTTGTGCGGATCTTGATTTGTGCCTTGGTGACATTTTGCAGAACGACTTGATTGAAATCACCAGTGGTGAATTTGGCCTCGGCTAGAGAAAATGCAGCTTCTTTCATGACTTCCCCCATTAAAGTCTTGGTCTGTAAAATTACGTTAAAAGTGTTAGTCACGAGTTTTATTCTATTGAAGCGTCACAACCTACTTCAATGATTTTGCCCAAAATCATACGAAAACGCATCTGGAGGGCATCAGCTTTTTTCTTAAGAAGTCCATGACCCTTCTGTGCCCCAGCCAAACGTGACTTCATCAACATCTGAGCACTTTGAAAATATTAAACAAGTAAAACATTTAAAAAAAAGAAAATAATTGAATCAATTGGAAGGGGGTGGTTCTGAGTAGTGAAGTGAATTTATTCAATTTTTCGTTTCTTATTATGTATTTTAGGTTTTTAATATTCCTTTGACTTACCCACGGGATGGGAAAATTGCAAGTCTATCTTTACCGGACATTTTGCAAAAAAGTTATCTTTATATTGAATTTTATTTTCACGGATGAGGCTTTCCAACTTCGTTTTCAATGTAAGAAAATTTTTTGGTAGGTCAGCTGACAAATGTCTTATGACCTGTCAAATGGTGAATTTGTTTAGAGTGACATCTTTACGCAAGCACAAATATGTATCCTCCACAGAACTACCTTATCATAACACCAGTGGTGAATGGCTGCTATTCAATGCAAAGGGAAATGGGGCGCCATCGTTAATATTTTTTGTATTATATGTTTAAGTTTTCAATAGCTGTTTTATTCACTGCAGGGTATCTAGCGCAGCAAAATTTCCCTAGGCAAACAACAACAATTTGATTGCTGTCAAAAAAGAATACTGCAAAAATAATGGCTGCTGTGCTGGCGGTAAATGTATGTAAAGTGAGTTTGATCGTTTTATTCACTTAAATTCTGCACTAGCTATACCGCAGTCAATAAAACAGAACTAACATTCATTTAAAATGAAGACACTTTTATCTAATTTTATGAGAGGCTCCGATTGTCATGAAAAGTAAATTAATAGAATTTATTGTATTTTGTTCTATCTACATTTTTACTTTAACTTCCTCACCCTAGCAAGTGATATAAATACAGATGCAGATATGAAGACATAACATTCAGCTCTACTATTGAGAATGTGACACTAGCCATTAAATTCACTTTACATATCGCCAGTAGAGCTGTCATTATTTTTGTTGTTTTTTTTCGCCAGCAATAAAATTGTTGATGTTTCTCGAATGAAATTTTGCTGCACTAGCTACCCATCAGTAGCTGTGTTTTATACTACTTTTTATCGGCAATAAATATCCGAGATTTAGTGAATGAGATTTACAATAAATCTCGAAGTGTTTTCACCTGCACAATCAGATTTCTTTTGACGTTTGTTCTGCGTCATTTCACAATTCACAAAAGGAAAAAATGGAATTTTACTCTTTCAGTCGCCAAGATATGTTTATTATCATCCTTAGTAATACAATGTATAATTTTGAATGTTCTACGGTTTTATTATTCATTATTTTCCTGCAAATCAGTTTTAAAAGTATTTACAATTGTAACTTTAAAAAATTGTTCACCTATGTCCTAAATACGTACAGTTGTGATTCAAAACCAACAAACAAAATGACATTTTAATGAGTTCGTTGCTTACAATTAGGTGTCCGTTGCATACAAATAGGTGTTTTAGTTCACTGAAAGCATTCAGCGAATGGTTTCCAACTAGATTTAGAGGAGATTTATTCTCCATCTTCATTTGAGGATATTTATATTTGTATGGTAAATCTTCTAGATTTAGAGGAGATTTATGATAAATCTACCTAAATCTAGTTTTAGAGTCCGATGAAAACGTAGTATTAATCTCGGTTTGGCCGGTATAAACGTGGTTTTAATATATCATGCCCATCACTATGTAGGGAAAGTGGTGATTATGTCTAGAATATAGATAGCAGCTCAATCGCTTAAGAGAAACGTAATTCGAAGATAACTTTAATAACGTAAGAACGTAATCGTAAGCCAACACGTGTTCGAACAACATTTTTGACAGCTTAGCGTCGGCACAAAAAACCGACAAGGTACTGTACTAGTGGTGCTTGTTTTTATATTTAGTTTAATTTTTTGCATTTGATTTAATCGCTAAAAAACAATATCGAAATATGGCTCGTGATCGTGGTAAAAAACAGAATCCCTTTGCTGCCAAAAAACGCAACAAGAGACTATTGGTAAGTTCTCGTGGCCCCAAATTATCAGCGGAAAAATTGTAAAGTTTTATTGTGTTTTTTTTTTGTTTTTGTTAAGGCCGATAGACCTGACCGGCGATCGGAGCCCTACAAAGAAATCGTTCGAGAAAACGAGGCTTTCGATAAATATTATAAGGTAAGAAATTCAGAATTATCATGGAAAGTTAAGCTCTTACTAACTGAATCTCTTCTATAAGGCACAAAAAATATGCAAAGATGAAGTCGAGTGGTCAAAGTTCCTTGCTGCTATAAAAGACAATCTGCCCACCACTTTCCGGGTTACCGGATTCAAGGACGAGGCTAAGGCACTGCTGCAACTAATAAAGACGAAGCTCTTTGAATCCTACGTTGAGGGAGTATCCGAATTGCATCAGATTCCAAAGGAAAAAGTGGAACGCCCTCTTTGTCTTCCATGGTATCCCGAAGGATTAGCCTGGCAATTACATCTGACAAGAAAAGACATCCGTCGTTCAGAGCCATTGTTCAGATTGCATAATTTTCTGATTGTGGAAACGAGTGCTGGAAGTATAAGCCGACAAGAAGCTGTCTCAATGATTCCTCCTTTGGTTCTCGATGTTAAACCAACAGACAAGGTCCTCGATATGTGTGCTGCACCAGGATCCAAAACTGCCCAACTCATCGAAGCGTTACATGCTGAATCGGACAGTAAAATTCCGACAGGATTTGTTGTTGCCAATGATGTTGACAACAATCGTTGTTATATGTTGGTGCATCAGGCGAAGAGGTTGAATTCTCCTTGTTTTGTGGTCACCAACCACGACAGTAGTCATTTCCCCAATCTCTTGGTAAGTTCTAATGTATTTATTTTAAGTTTTGTTAGAATTATTTAGTTGAAATTTGTTGGTTGAGGTTGATAGGTGTTCATGTTTTGAACGGAATTCAGAACTCATTTAGAATAAGGTCCTGACTTTTTTCAACAAGTCTTTCCATGGGACTGTGTCCAATCGCAAGCCAATGTCACCTAGTAACTAAAACTACTTTATCCGTCAACGTTTATATGGTCCGCACCCTGCGGTTCGTCTTCGTTCATGCGATATAGGTGACCTGTATAAGACAATTGTGTATAGCGGCCTTTTGGCCTTTTGTTGGCGTACAAGAAGTACGAATAATAAAAACTGAAAAAGCTTTCTATTTCAATTTTTCCGGGGACATTGTTCCAAAGAATGATCTATTGTAGCTTTGTTTCTACATAGAGAAGGAGACCAAAGAGATGTTAGGTTTATCATTTTATATGCAAACCAATTACTTTTTGAACACGTTTTGTAAGAGTTCATTTAAATTGTTGGTATAATTTCCTAATACCGAAAAAGCATTCTGAAGGACACCTCAAAATTTTACTGTATCCTTACTTTGAAAATAATTTGTCCGGCTTTTTATTACTCCAAATTTTGGATTCTTTCGTGTCCAGCATTTTGTAACTATGTACTTGCCTTTGATCTTTGAAGCACGTATATAACATTTAAATTTTTTTTTAACTAGCAAACCAACCCAGATGGAAGTAAGTCGGTGTTGAAGTTCGACAAAATTCTGTGTGACGTTCCGTGCTCCGGTGATGGAACGCTACGAAAAAATCCTGACATTTGGACAAAATGGAACACCGGACAAGGAAATAACTTACATGGGTATGAAATTGCACACATCAACATTACTAAAAACTTGTTAATTATTATAGATTTAATTTTTTAGTATTCAATATCGGATCACTCGCCGTGGAGCTGAAATGCTAGAAGTTGGTGGTCGTTTGGTCTATTCTACTTGTTCAATGAATCCCATCGAAAATGAAGCTGTCTTACAACGAATTATTCAAGATTCTGATGGGGCCTTGGAAATTGTAGATGGGTCCAATCTAGTACCGGGACTTAAATTCAATCCTGGGATGACCGATTGGGTCTTGGCTTCAAAGGAATTAGAGATTTTTACCAGTTTCGATCAGGTTCCAGAAAAATATCACACTGTGATAAGACCCAATATGTTCCCACTGCCAGCTGGAGAAATTGAGAAAATTGGATTGGAAAAATGGTAATAAATGAATTATCTTTAATTGAAAAATTTAATCAAGTCTTTGTTTGAATATTCTATTTGCAGTATGCGAATTCTTCCTCATTTGCAGGAAACAGGTGCTTTCTTTGTGGCAGTTATTGAAAAGAAAAAGAAACTTCCTTTTGAAAAAAATGATGCCGAAGCTCTGGAAAAACCAAAAGAAAAAGTACCAGAACCAACTGACGGTACCCCAGTTGAAGAACCTAAATCAGCACCTTGGGGACCTCAACGGAAAAGACGTCGCCTGCAGGGTTACAAAGAAGATCCTTATGTATTTTTCAAAGACGATGAAAATGTATACAACGAAATCAAGAGTTTCTATGAATTGAATGACGCCTTTGACAGGCGAAGCCTTTTGACAAGATGTAACAATGAGAAAAAGAAAAACATTTACTATTGCTCAGAACCAATACGTGATTTGGTGTTGCTAAATGAGGATTCAGTTAAGATTATTAATACAGGAGTGAAGACATTTGTTCGTTGTGAAAACCGTTATTCGAGCAACTCGTACCGATTGGCTCAGGAAGGTTTGCAGACTTCGAATGCATTTATTGGCGAAAGCCGTCGAATCGAAGTTAGTAAGGATGATTTTATACTGTTGTTGCAATGCACAGACCCAACGAAACCACCGTCAACTACCGAATTGAGTGAGGAGACACAGAAGAGAGCAAAAGAATTAGGCAAGTTTTGGGCACTTTTTTCTTTTATAATTTTTTTTTTTTTTTTTTTGGTTCTCAGTTAACTTAAAAACTAATTTTATCTTAGGTGTTGGCTCCTGCGTTCTCAAGTATGTGGATGAGCGATTTACGCTTTATGTTGTCGGATGGAGAGGCTCGTCGAGTCTGCGTGCGTATGTTGATGTCAATGAAACTGTTCATATATTGCGGTTGCTAGGAGCTGATCTGTCCAAGTTCGGTATGTTAAAAATAAAGAAAAAAAAAAAAAACCTAAGGAAAGATTACGTAACTAAAAATTTGTATTTTAGAAAAAAATAAATTCAAAAAAGTGGAGGACAATACCGTCGCCGAAGAGAAAGGAGAGGAAGATGACGTTGATATAACGGCCGACGAAGTTGGCGTTGAAGCAGACGAAGCTTTAGAATCGGATTCAAAAGAAGAATGATGAACAAAATAAAATACTAGGTTTTATTTGGAATTCATTATGATGATTCGAATCATAAAGCGTTTTACTTTATTTTATTAATAAATGAAATATTTTATATTATTTTATAAATTTATTTTTCGTTAATGTAAAATAAAATATTTATTATTTCTCTTGGCCTTAGAATTGAAATTTCCATGCCTATGCTGACTGGATCTTTAGTTTAAGGTAAACATCTTCAAAAGTAGGTACTTAATCGTCAAGATTCAAAAATACCTAAAAAGTCTCAAAATTTGTATGGCTTGTAAAATTTGGTGATTGTCAATGTTTTTAGAATGCCAAAAGTGTTCGATATACATACATATATATGTATGTAAGAGCATTTCGGTATGTATTGGGTATTTTTTTTACTTCCATTTTACTAAACACAAACAAGAAAGACGAACCATAAATGTAAAATCAGCAACTTTTTATATGCGAATCTGAATTGTATGGAACAAATCCGTTCACGTGAATAGCAGAATACCACGCAGTATTACCGATGTTACCGACTTTAATAGAGATTCACTTCAAATGAATAGCAGAATAGCGACAAGTGAAAATTCAAGAAAAACTCCCGCGACGGATAGAAGAATAGGGCTGTTATATTCACTTTCATCGATTTCAGCCACCTTCATTAATTTGTTCTGTATAACAACGTCGTCTGATTGGTTAATTTTATCCTCACTCAATGGGCAATCTAGGGAAATAGCACAAAATCCTTTTAAACAGCAATGATTTGACGAGATCATTGATTTTTCATTTCCAAAAAGGCAAAAAGATCTAATATTCCAATAATATGAATATGCGGAATTGAAAATTTATCAATTAAATTTGAATAACCAAATTTTTAGTTAGTTATTTTAGTTATTCTATAGCCAATCAAAACAATAACAGACGTCTCAGTTCTTAACAACTTCAAATTTGACAGTGATCATCGGATTGTAAGAGCTAAAATAAAAATTGACCATCAAACATTAAGAAGAAACCAACAAAAACTTGATATACCCCAAAAGATAGAATCTGAACAATTACAGAGATACAATGATCTACTTGCAAGAAATATATCACAACACTTAAATTTTGAAACAACTAGCATGAATGTCCAATCAACTTATGACGAACTTCAACAAATAATTAAACAATCTGCCAGACACACGATAATGAAACGAACATCTCAAAAAAACAATAAAATCTCAGACGATACAATGCAATTAATTAATCTAAGAGAAACATTAAGGAAAAAAACAAACCAAACAGAATCAGATAAAATTTTACTAAAAAACTTACGAAAAACAATTAAGACAAAAACTAAAGAAGACATCCAAAATTTCAACGAAAGCGCGATTAAAAATATACTACAAACTACAAAATCAATTAAAAAGACAAAAGCATTTCTGAATCATGACAAGGAATCGATAATTTCAATGAAAAACAAGTCCAATACAATGACTAAACGAATTGATATAAATGAAGTAGCAACAAGATTTTTTGAATCTTTGTTCAATTCAAGTTGTGAACCAGATACTCAACCCACAACAACGTCAAATCCACTGAATTTGAGGAGCACCGACATCGAAATCGCTATTGACAAATTGAAAAATGAAAAAAGCCCAGACAGCGATGGAATTGAAGCCGAAATGATAAAATATGCAAAACACACTCTTACACCAATTCTGACGAAACTATTTAATGAAATTATTAAAACTCAACAAATCCCGACACAATGGCAAGAAAGCACAATCATTCTTCTGCACAAAAAAGGAAACCACAATGACATCAACAACTATCGACCCATCAGCATTATATCGACACTATATAAGCTGTTTTCTAATGTCGTTTTCAATTGGCAATCTGGAATCAGAAAAAAGCATTCTCAAAGCGTTCAATTGGGCAAAAGTGACAGTTCTAATTCCGAAAAAGAAGAGATTTCTCTTCTGGATTTGAAGTCAGAAGCAAAAATAGAATCACTCACACATTCAAAGATTTTACATGTCATACTTGACAAATGTCATATTTTTGAATTAACAAATTGTGCGAACTGTGAAATTGAAACTAAACTATAAAAAATGGATAATAATATTGACAATATCTTAGCATTTGTTCCTAATTTGTTAGAAACACTGTTGGAGTCATCTTCCTCATCTTCTTCATCAAGTGATGACGATGCAAGTGATGCAGTTAATTTTCTATTACAGGAGTTTTCCAAAAAGCCAAGATTGCAAAACTACCAATACAGTCACACCAAACTTCAAATTTTTCAGAATTCACAAAAAGTGTTCAATTGGGATTCTGCTTCTACTTCTCATTCCGGATTGCCAATTGAAAACGACATAAGACTCTATACAATATAATGAAAAAATCGCTCAATGACAACCAACCCAGGGAGCAAGCCGGTTTCAGGGAAGGATACTCGACGTCAGATCATCTTCAAACGATAAACCAACTGATTGAAAAACACAACGAGTTCAAAAAACCGCTATATTTACTTTTCATTGATTTTACCAAAGCTTTTGACACAGTGGAACACAACTACATCTGGACTGCACTAAGGAATCAACAAATTCATCCTGACTTTATTAATACCATGAAAAGTATATACAAAAACAACAAGGCCAAGATAAAAACAGACAAAATCGGAAGATGCTTTAATATCAAGAGAGGAGTTCGTCAAGGTGATCCACTATCGCCACCTCTTTTCTCAGCCGTTCTTGAGGATATCTTTCGACACCTCAACTGGAAAAAATATGGACTCGATATTTGGGGACAAAAACTCAACAATCTCAGATTTGCAGATGACGTTGTGCTTCTTTCTCACTCACCAGACGAAATACAATCAATGATAAACGAACTCTCGGATATATGCTCGAAATACGGACTCTCTCTAAACTTAACAAAAACAAGAGCCATGACAAACCACATAAGAGTGGACATACTACTCTCGGACAAAAAAATTGAATACGCTGACGATTTAATATATCTCGGTCAACTCAAGTCATTTACGAATCAAGAAGAAAAAGAAATAAAACGCAGAATTGACAACGGCTGGAAACAATATTGGAACACTAAACAAATACTTGACTCTAATCTTAGCAACGATATGAAAAAATATATATTAGACTCTACAATACTGCCAACATTGACATATGGATTGGAAACATTGGGGTTAACAACGAATTCACACGAAATGCTAAGGATTTGCCAGACCAAAATCGAACGAAAATTATTGAACATAAGACAAGCGCAAAGAATTAGAAATGAAGAGATAAGGAAAAGAACACAAATAGTTGACGTAATTCAGAGAACGAAACGTCTGAAATGGAGCTGGGCTGGACACGTATCTAGAATTGACGATCAGAGATGGACGAAGTTAGTAACTAAATGGCAACCGCCGAATGAAAAACGATCAAGAGGACGACCAAAAAAGAGATGGGCAGACGATTTAAAAGTTTTCAACCAAAATTGGTACAACGACGCAAAAAACAGAAATATATGGGCAGCTATGGGGGAGGCTTATGCCGGATCTTAACGTTAAAACAACTAAATATTGAAGAAATTTTAAATGTTATTAAACTTAATTTAAAATATACTATAACTTTAACGATTAACTGTAACCTTGAGTAATTGTATTTTAAATTATGTACTTTAATAATTTTGATTTATACTTTTTATTTTTCTTAATCAAATGTGTAAGTAAATTAATTGGCGAATAAAGCTTTAAATAATAATAATAATAATAGCCAATCAAACTTAAACTTTTGTTTCAATATTTTTGCAATACACTCTAGTTGCTCGCTTTGTTAACTTTAACAGAAAGTTTTAACAACTGTGCATAAAAAAGAAAACCAAATTCAAAAATAAATATAAAGAAGGATCTAAGGTATTCAAACGGTACTTTTTCAAGGTACTTATGCAATCTCAGTAGTGGGCGTTTGAAAAACAAAAGCTATATATGGCTCCTTGTGCAGTAGAGGGTCATTTGCATGATTTCATAATTTAAAGTCAAAGAACGACGAATAAAAATTAAACTAACCAAGGTAATTTTTTGAACCTACAAACCTTACAATCAAATTGGGATGTATCATTATCATGTTTCGGAATCTGAATTATCCGAAATTGTGCAACGGTTAACGTCCTTCAATAAACTCATCTTCCATTTCAATTAAAGTGGATTGAGTTCCCTTCGTGAAAAAAAGACGTTTATCATATGGCGTTAAATTGGGGTTAGACGAAGTTCACTTTTAAATTTGTTAAAACAGGTTCAATAAATATTATAAATGCACACAGCGAAGCGTGTGGACATTAAATAGTTTTTATAAAATAGTTTTTTTTTTTTCAAGTACATGAACCCGGTCAAATAAAGCCAACTCTATAATCACTTGTTCCAATACAAATCATTTGGCTCCAATTTTAACTTTAAACATTATTAGCAACACGGTGCTTCAAAAAATGCATCAAATATGACCCATGTGAACTGAATCGCATTGGCAACCCATTAAGGCTTTTTATCTCTGGCATAAATCTCTCGATTGAGTGACATGGAAATTTCAAACCTCATGAGCTCAATGATTCGACTGTGTGTCGGTTCTCTGCCTATTATCATTAATTAACTTAATTCCTTGGCTGTTCATTTAAACTGTTTTGAAAGACTACTTATACAAATATATACGAGTATGTACATATACATTTGTATATAGGTATAGGTATAAATAAAATGATTAAATTGCATGTACTTTAATTTCCGGAACCGAAAGAAAAAAAAAAGTTTATTTGAAAATAGAACACAGAATTGATTTGAATTTCAAAAGATATTCATCCAATTTGTAACGAGTATGTTGAAGAAGGTTAAAGATTCAAGCAATTTCTTGGTCAGTTACTTTTTTTCAAAATACCCTCTTGGATAAATGATTACCAAATAATTCGGGATAAAAAAAGAGTTCCGCTGGGTATTGCTCCTCTGGAAAGAACTGTCCAACTTCAATTTATCACCATTAATAGGGATACTTCCTTTGGTCAAATTGGATGTACGAGTATACATCACACACAACTCCTCGAGTCCAATTTATTCTTGAAAAAAAAAACATCTGAAAAATAGATATGTATGTTTGCCTTTGTATGTGTGGAATAGGAGTGTGAGTTAATGTGTGTGAAAAACTGTTTCCTTGTTACGTACCTACATACAAACCTACATACATATGTAGATACGAGTAAATATGTATTTGTTGCTTTGGTCAGGAGAAAGAAGCAGAAAAAAGTGAAGAACGTAGAAAACGTAGACCGATGGTGATGGTATCCTTCGAAGTAATGTAAGATGTCGAAAATTAAATCTTTCCGGCGAATTAATTTCACAAGTTGGGAATCTTTCCGAGGACGGGATGATTTACGAATTGACTTACACTGGAAAAGTATAGTTGTAGTTCTACACATGTAGCAAAAGGTATTTTTTAAGTTTATAAGAAAAAAATTCTTTTCATATGAGGAAGAAATACATACAAATTTTACCCTCTTATAATGTAACAAATATTAGATATTATTTGCTGAACCGGATTTATATCTTTGGAATTTGGCTTATTATGTGGAATCGAAGGTTTTCAATAGTATTCAAATTACCTAGTCATAAACAACGTTTATAGCCTTGTTGCAAAGGGTTTGCCCAATGGCAGATCCATGACCCTCCTCCCTGGGCTACATATATGTCCTTTATTTAGTTTTGTAATCGATTCAAAATAATTTTGTTTTAGATCTCATGAAATATAACTTAAAGGCAGGCTATAGGAAGACTTAGTCCATTCGACAGGATTCACATTAAAAGGTTTAAAGTAGTAGAGAGTGAAACTGCCGAAACACAATTAAAAAAAGGTTAAAAATATACCAAATTTGAAATAAGAAAAGTGAATAATAATGTGAAAGCAGTCTTAAATTTTGAACGACCACTGACCAAAAAAAAATGTATTATGAAAATTTACCATAAAAACAGTAACAATCAATGATCGCCTTATTCGATTCTACCCCTGACTTAATAGGTATACTTTAGTACAAACCTCAATTTTCCAAATTCAAGACCGAAAACAAGATTTTCACTTGTCAGGCTGACCAATTTTCTCATTTTCAAATAGAAACCCACGTACTAGTTAATTCCTTGGATCAATATTAAAGCGGATTTCATTTATTGAGCTACCGAATTCCTTTACCCTCATATGGTGTCCTGGTTGGTTTATCAATAATTCAAAACAAAATGACCGATCCAGTCCAAAGAAAGGAACAGAAACTAGCCATATATGTATGTATGACGGCAACTGGTAAATTTCGTTTCTCTACTTTAATTAAGTCACATGCATTTGAAACACTCCTCCCACCCTCTATCGCTCTCACCAGGACCGGCCATCCAACTCATGCTTACACTTTTCTAATCAATTGTCATCGAGTCAGGGGAATAAATCCATTTAGGTCCTCGTTTTCGAATGTGTAGCCGAGCTTCACAGTTCACACTCCTCTTCTGCAACAACTGGTATGTGACTGTGACGTTGACTACTGTAGGAAGTGGGCAATAACAGTGGATATTTATATCGGTGTTGAGACAAACTGTTGGTTGTTCTCGTATCTATTCAATGCAATCTCTCCAATCGGGATGGCCCGGGTACCATATCGGGTAGGGAGTCCTTTCTCTAGTCGAGACGTGAGTCGTCTGATGTGCCGGTGGTGGGACTTTGATATCTCCCTTTCCAGCTTCAGGTCAAAGCACTGGGGCCTTATGCTGGCAATTAATTCCCAGCGATGCGAAAGACAAGATACCAGAAAAGTTACTGTCTGCTTGGAGCAAAGCTCACTTCTTCTTTTGGTTTCCGTGTCCTTTTTTGTTGGATCCGGTCCCGGACTACGATTACGTGGCATATCCTTATGTTTGTACTAGTGTAGACGTAGAGTGTTGTCTAGGTATATATGGCATCTGGATTTCGTTATTCTTTTGTTGACTTTCGTAGGTAGGTACTATTGTGTTTGTGTTATTTTTATACATTTTCAGGATAATATTGATGTTTTCAGAATTGTTTGCTTTGCTTTTTGTTTTTGTTTGTGTCAGATTATTTTTCGTTATCAAATTAATTTACAGGATAAAAGGGATATTTGCTGGGATCATTTATTGTGTCGCCAGTGACTATGTATGAATGCTCTTTGGATACATCTCTCAGGATAGAGTGGATTAATATAAAATGAAACCAGGGATGCAGCGACGGATGGATTTAGATGTTTTTTTCGATTAGTTTTTCAATTTGGAAGTTATTTCCGGGTGAAGATATCAAGGACTTTTGAAGGATTCTTTTTTTTTTTTTTTTACTTTTGCTCAAATTTGTTTCTACTATACCTAAATTCACATCACCTACAGTGATAGATTGATTTTTGATTTGATGGTGTTATTTTGAAACCAGGAAATTAGTTTTTTATGAAAGCTCAAATGTTGATTAAGTCAAAAAAAAAAAATATTTAAAAATTATTTATGCTACTCAAATACCTATCAACAAGCTTCCTATAAATTGAATTTTTAAAAGCGAGTTAGTAAAGTAAAATTAGTAATTAAATTTTTTTTTTTATCTTCATCAAAATATCGACTTATCTTTAAAATTTATTGAACTACTTCCTAAATTTGATATGGATATTAAGGAGATCAAAGTGTGTTGTTGCATTCTAAACCATACCTATTATGTATGTTTATTTGAATGAAGATTCTTAATGATATGGCTGCCCATCAAAAGTTCCAAAAACCTTTATCTTTTTAAAGAAAAGACTAAAAGCTATGTTTGGAAAAAAAAACGGAAATTCGATATTAATCCCAAAGGCTTCCGACGACGCACGATTGGCCCTGCGAGTTATTGACTGTCAAAAGCAAAAGCCAATCAAACGTTAAATCATATCCGCTTAAAGTTGAAATAATCGGAATTCATGGGACAATAACTTTTTCTCCTTTAAATATTAATTTGTCATTGATTTCTAAACGAACAACCGCGTGCCGTTGTACAATTTCTGATGATGCAGATTCCACAACATTTTTATGATCGATCCCACCTTGACCTTCAGTTGTAAATTTTATACTCGACGACACGGTCGATGCGCTGTCAACAGACTTGCTGCTTGATTTGCCCCAATCACTAATCCAATCCGAATTTTTATAATTTAGCCTAATTCTTGTACTGTTAGCTAGCGGGTGTGATGTGCGATCAGATTTTGGCTGGTGCAAAGTGGCATTGATCACAGCTTAGCGCTATCTATTATTTATCTTGTTATTTACGATTGCAAAACGTCTTTTATCATAATGAATTTCAGAACCTTCGAATTTTTTCTAAGCTTCACAACGAAGTTTCAACCTTGACACCATCATCGTCCAAAATCATAAAAAAAGATAAATGCAAAATTTCGTCAAAAAATAATTCAATTTTGTTTCTATAGGCATAAAAGTCAATTTTTAATTTTTAAAATTTTTAATTAAAAACAACAATTTATAATGTAGTTATGTACATAGGTATATCTTATTTATTCCGTGTTATGATTTTAAAGATCTTGGGCCGTGCTTTTGACAGCCCTGGTTAAGGTCATAAACAGACATTGGTACATAATTAAAATTAAACCTTTGAGTTGATATCCAGCATTATGTATTATGGTTAACAACTCTTGTTTTTATCAAATTCTTCATGAAGTTAATTTTCAAGTTACAAATCTATTTTTCAAAACATAGATTCTACAATGTTCTTACGAAATCCAGAAATCTGCCTTGGTTTTCGAATAAATGTTTTGAAACATTAGAAGAGCTACATATTCATGTAAAATCGATATTTTTCATAGAGGCTTTCAGAACAGTAAATCATCAAAATCCAGGTATTTAGGAATTTAAATACATAAGCATATGGTTTTGATGGAAGTCAATGACGTAGAAAAAGAAGTCCTTGAAAGTTGTCATTTGGGTCCACCACCGCAACCGTCCCAAGATTCTAGAAGCCTTCGAACCATTCAAGGATTGCATGAAAACTTTTAAAAATGGTTGGAACAATGATCGGGTTGTGAGGAAAACAATTTTGATGTTACAATTCCTATCACCTATTAATAGATACGAGTATAGCTCTAGTAAAACACAAAAATCGTTGACATAAACACATCCTTTTGAGTTAGTCCTTAATTTTTTTTAGTTCATGCATATGTGTACGTTTCATTCATGGAAATAACTTGATTTGCATAGGCATACACCCGGCTTACACACATACGAGCTGTCAGCCTTTCAGCATTAACAACGTTAGTAAAATTTAAGCTTATCAAATCACCCTAACTACATACTCATCATGCATCTGGTTCGCTTAAGACTTCAAGGTTTCGCTCTTTTTAACGCGCGTATTTGTCTTCCCTTTATTTTAAATTCCTTCCAACCTTCGAAATGCATGGCGTTAATACAATCCCAATAATAAATTTATAAAGTGCAACCGAACAAAAGTATTTGGATGCTGGTTGTATTGTAATTGTACACTCATATTTGCATGAAGTAGCTCTGAGTATTGAGGTGAACCCTAAGAAACAACATCCAGAGCATCTGTTGCCTGCAAAGTTCCACCACTTGCCCTAGTTCCTGAAGTAACAAGTATCTTATTTCGCTATCAACTAGAAATTCAACTGGAAATTTCATTCAACTGTTGCACTGCACCGATGGTAAAGCATGTTCTGTTCCAGAACACAAGCATCATATTCATGTCACGGAACCCATTTAAATTGTTTTGCTCTGTTAAACTAAAGTAACAAAACTCTTATCCTACTTTAAGGTTAAGGGTATACTAGCATAAAAGACGCCAGGTACCATGTTTGTTTTTTTTTTTATCTTAGTACAGTTCTCCTTTTTATGAATGTTTTTTTTTTTAATAATTAATAGAACATGTGAAAGGTACCTCTGAAACAGAACTTTCCAGGCAACAGCTATAAAATATTGTCCCACATCATTTGAATTCCAAAGCTTGCGCATAAGATTCCCAAAGAGAGTCAGAGTTAAGTCTGCTCATATGAGAGTGTAGTGAGAAGGGTATGAGTCCTGAACCTTGTTTTGTCACAGAGAGTAACTAGGTCGGTGTTTAATTTAGATGCTTAAAGTGTGTTTGAAGATATTTTCCAATTCCATAATTATTCATCTCTATTTTTACACAGCATCAGCAGCTGCTTTTGAAGTACTCGTATTCTGTTGCTCGGAAGGAGAGTTGATTTTAGGTTGGGATTTGATAGACTCTATAGGTTAGTATAGGAACTAGACTGCAGTGTTTAAACTTGACTCACCTGGCTAGATGGGTTGCTTTTTCTGGTACTTCCATGGTCCGAAAAATGGAATCAATGAGAAGCTGTTGGACATAAAGTACTTAGGCATTCTAAGGGAATGAATAGCGAACTGGATAAAAATATGCCAGTAATATGGAAGTTTTAGAACTATAATGACCCTAAGGACAACGCTAGAATCACAAACAAAATTTTCAGTAACAGTGTTCTATCATGGAATTGGCAAGCGAGGACCATTATTCCAATTAGATATACCTATTGTATTTAAATTAATTCAATATATAATTGAGAGAAGAAACCGATCTGAATGTATAATACAAACTGTTTTTCTAATTACATAGTTGTCCACAGCATGTACATTATATATATTTAAACTAAAATGATGTTAAGTCAGTAGCTTTATCTGGAGTTGGTAGGTATAAATATAACAAGTTTTTTTTTGAGATTGAAATGTTGCTTTTTTCAACTTGTCGTAACTATGATAGGAAATGACTAATTCTGATTCGTGCGAGAAATTTTTCTTTCGTCCCTCTGTTCAGCGAATAGAATAGGAGCATCCATTAGTTAGATATTCGTGAGCTGTTTTCCTTATAACTTACTCCCTTTGTCGAACCTTGAAAGTGTTTGTTGAAAAGCACAAACAATTTTAAGGTTATGAGTCACATAAACTTATGAGCGCTTAGTGGACATCGACCTCAAAAACTTTTTTTTGAATTTTAATTCAAAATGTTCAACTTATAAAAATACTTTTCTTCGAGCATTAAAAGAACTTTTAATATAAGAAAACATTAAAAATCGCTAAAAATTTTCTTACACAGTAGATTGAGTATCGTTGGAAACTGCACATTTGTATAGCTATTTTGGGAGAAGTGATTCTACAACGTGCACATAGCGGGCATGAACAACAATCTTCCACTTCAAAATTCATGATTTATTTAATTACGAAAATTTACAGAATCATTATTTTGTTAGAATATTTAATCAAAAACATACAGCAAATATTAAAGCATGACACACAGACACTCTGTATAGTTGATTTATTTATTTGCTTTTATAAATTTCTATAAACCAATTGATTGCTTTCTTCTGCTCAATTTTGAAATTTCATATTTTCAACAACACGTAATTCAGTTGCGAAACCCTCAAATATGTGATGTTACCTCAGATGAGAAAACTTTTTATAACGTACATACATACATACATATGTATGAATGTATAGAATTATAGTCTTGCTACATCACCCGAAGCAATATTTAATTAAATATCCCTCACCTTGGGTAGAGCCCACGTGCGCACCTTGGTTTTCTTTTGAGCGAGACTTTTACATCACCACCATTTTCGGTTAGAAAAGAGAAGGAGGTGTAATAAGAGGGTAACTTTTTGGTGCCTTGGTCCCGTCAAATAAGCGCCATAAATACATTCAATATTAGCCAGATTTATCACCGTTCATGTTGATGAGCCTCATAAAAAAGTGTGCATACATACATATGTACATATAATACATACTCGTATACAACATATTTTCGAAGAGACTCACCTTATATGCCATTAATTCCGTCGCACCGACCCACATCACACCGCACATCCAGAATAATTTTCGGGATTCATTTATTTTTCGCATTGCGAGAGCGAAGAATTTTTAAAGGAAAACAACGAATCTTTTTGCGGACTTATGATTCACGTTTTTGTGTACTTTTAAATAAATTGTTGGATTTGGAAATGTGATAAATTTTATCCAAAGCTAACCGACACCATATAATTCGTTTGATTTAATGTGCTGAATAAATATTCGAATAAAGCCATGCAAGAGGGGATATTTCTTAGGGCGCAATTTTCAATTAAACTTTGTAAATCAATAGATGCTAGAAAGATAGGAATCAAACTCAATTCGTGATTATAATAAAATATTATTTGTAATTGAAAAAATTATTACAGTAACATAAAAATTCTGCTGGTGCTATCAATTCAGGTCTAAACCTTTCCAATGAAAAATCCGAAGAAACCATAACAAAACTTAAAAAAAAAAATTGCGTCCAATTGCGGCCGATTATAAACATATTATCATAAAAATGGTACATTTTCATTTACATCGAGCAATTAAATTTTTTTCTTTCTATTTCTAGTCTCTTCTTGTTGCACTTGATCCCTGCTCCCGAACATTAGTTATAACACCTGTTTTCTCGCTACGCGTCTTTTACACCATTTATATTTCACCTTCCCTATTTCGTATTCAACCTCTTTTTTTTTTATATACCTACTTTTTGAAAATGTATTCTGTGAAGTTTTCACAACTCAAATATAAAGCCGATTTTTTGATAATTTAAAAACCAAGAAAAACGAACAACCATTTTGTTCAATTTTTCAATGTATCGCACTTAGCATTTTAAACTTTGTGTATATCTACATATAAAGGTTTGTGCTTCACTTTCAAAACTGCACACTTTTTAATCTCCTAATTGCACTGTACATGTACATGCTATATGCACTTCTCAGTTTGCACTTTACAATCTTCGCATTGCATTCGACACGTCGGCGTCGCACTTTGCATTTTGAAACTGCTCACCCTAGAACATATGATTCGTACTTTTTAATACATAAGTTACGTTAAATTCGAAATTTTCACGAAATAAGTATTCTGAAAACAGTTAACAATTTAACAATTTCCAACATTTACAGCCAGGCTATCAAAAAAGATGACAAAGCTTTCAGCTAATCTTCCACGTAAATACCTTACCCGTACGTCCTTGCTTTACAGGCAGATAATTCTTGAATAAAAATCTACGATTTATGGCAAAAGACGGGGGCTTTTAAATGAACTGCATACTTCACAAGGTTGCGTCTTGCGTATAGCTTATGTAAACATAAAACAAATTTATATGTACATTGTACATATAGGTAAGTAATATCATGGCGATGGCGGGCGCCTTGTCCCTGAGAACATCAATTACTTGGGTTGAGACTTGGGATGGGATGCCTGCGTTTAAGAAATACACCTTATGACTCGATAAGTAGATACTTAAAAATACCTTTTGTGTTTTGTCATAGGTTTATGTTATGTTACCTTAATGATGTTACTCCAGTTACCTACTGTGTTGGAATTGGAAGCCATAAAATGGTTTGAAATTGTTATTTTGAACAGATTTTTGGAGGGTAAATAAGTTCACAGGATCAGCAATTAAAGAGACATACATTTTAAAGACGAATTACCTATATCCTCTTAAGTTTAATGGTGGTTAATGACTTTGAAAAAGTTATTTTGAATTTAAGTGAGTAACAATCTTTTTGTTCCCAATTAATTTAAAATTACACACTAGACATCACAGTTTGTCTTTAAACTTAGCCATTATTTAACATATGTAATAATAATTATAATAATAACATTAATAAATTTGCAAATATCTAGAAAGACTACTAACCATAAGTATCACAAAAGCTTTTAGTGGAGATATAAATCTAAGGCAATGCCGATACAATAGAAGAACAGCACCAAGGAATTGGAGAGATGGGCAAAGAAAATGAATGTATTATGAAAACCTTGGAATTTAGCAAAACACTAATAATTGAAAAGAAGTTGACAAAATATCGAACACCACATGCAGAAATATGATTCGTTCGGTATCCTGAACTGGTGGGACACTGCAACTCACAAGTTGGAATTATTGATAAGAAGACTACTAACCAATGCCTTAAAACAAACTCATCAGTACATCATTTGTATTTTCCTAGATAAGAAAATGATAGAGGCTAAATAAAAATTTTACAAAATGTGCCGCATGTTCGAAATGAAACAAAATTTCTATCTTCTCAAAAAAAATGTCGAAAACATGCACAATTTGTTAGTATTGAACAGACATAATAGGGTTTGATGAGATATATTGAAATCCCTCCTCACCAACCTAGGAACCGAATCGAAGGATTGGTGAATATTTTCCAGCTCATATACAGTTGAGAAAGTGTGAAACCTCGAACTGCCATTTTAATTACATTACACAGGAAGAATAGACTTTCAATATTTTTTGATGTAAGAACTAAATACTAAAGTCACAGAAAAACTCCTCAAAATAATTTCTGTCTCTGGCCATATACAATTTTTACCTTAACAGGTCTCTGTAGCAATAATCCATTGTTATCAGTACTGTTATCCTACTTTTATAGCAGTAGATCTAATGAGTTTAACCCTAAATAAAATTCTACTGTAAACGCAATAAATTCACCAAAAAATATGGAATGTGATTTTTTGTAAGATTGGCCTGAGAATTTGTTTCTGTTTTTCTTTGGAGTTGGCTCATAAAATAATTGTTAAGATTCTGATGTTTATACGTATATTCTTAAATTAAATGTATTTTAAATGATTTGATTTGTTTCCTTTGTATATTGCAATATTTACTGCGGTTAATTCAAATCTACTGCGTTTTTTGCCATATATACTCCCTGCACTCCATAACCGATAGGGTGGCAGCATTGACTGGGATTACCTTTCCTTTTAAAACGTATCGCGGTCAAAAAATAGTTCTTGGTTGGCATATTTTCCAATCTTTATTAACGAACTAAAATTATATACCTCTTTCCTAAGAAATTCAAAAGGCATTGTATATTAATATAAAGTACATTTAATTATGTTAGAGCGAAAAAAAAGAAAAAATTATTCAATAAAACAGAAATTCAAAATTTCAATGAGCAAGGAATCCATCTGCAAATAAGAATGTCATGACAATGTCCTTCAGCCATTTAACACACAAGATGAATGCGATTTGAATAAATAAATAAATACCAATCTACTAAATGTATACACAAGAAAGACAAAAAACAGCAAACCAATTTCTGCCGACCTGCAGAGATATACAAAATGTATGTATATGTATAGTTGAAGTACAAATACCCAGCCATACAAACATATGTTTATAAGCTTATGATGTACGAAAAGATCCACGAATAAAACTCCAAATTCAAAAATATTTAACCATCATCCTTCACAGGACGAGAAAAACGAGCCCAGAGTACAAGCAAATATGGTAATGAGAATACAGGCCAAAAGAAGCTCAGGACGAGATAATTTAATAATCCTGAGTGCGAGGCTGTTTTCCTGCTTATACCAACTCAAAATTGACAAAATTAAGGTCTTAGCCCTGCTAGCCAAAAGTTATTTACGTACACAAATCATGAAATGAATTTTATATTCTTGATTATTAAAATAATCCAAAGTATAAATTTATGAGTACCTCTACCTACCTCTATTATGTAAATACATACATACATATTTTCAAGGACATAATATGTTGGAAAAGCATTATACATAAGATTGACCTTATGTTTAATTTCATTCGCATAAAGGCTTGAATGTTAAGTAAACTCGAACACTAAGACAGGGTATCGCTTTAACTAAATAAATCCCAATACTAATTTTTGTGAAAGTGACTGGAACATCCAGCTTCCGATATGACAGTTGAGTTAAAATTTGGCAAACCTCTGGGGTTACCAATTCTAAATGGTAATAACTGCTTGCAAAAATTTCAATTCTCAAGTAAAAAAAGAAAAATCGATGAACTGTGTGACTTCAACTTCTTCTTCTTCAACTTCAATCATGTCCTATATATTTCAAAGCAACTGCGAAAATTGAAACACACAGTTTCGTATTTTTTTTTTCAGAAAATTTGTTTTAATCACGAATTTTAAAAGTTTAACAAATTCTATTTTTTGAAAGAAAAATAATCCTATTAATAATAACAGTTATGATTTTTGGCTCTGAATATTTCGGACGACGTCAACCAAAAACTGTCAGCAATAAAACAATTTGGTGCACTAAGACGTATGCATGCTTTTCATATCTATCAAATTTGTAAATTTTTCTTAAAAACTTCAATAAATGTCAAATTTTTAAAACTCTTTCTATCACTATAATAAGTTTTTCTGGTTTTGGAATATTTTTATTATTTATAGCACTTAATAATGTAAATAACTATTTAATCTGTTGTTGGTAAGCAATTTTATACTTTCTGCAAGGTGTAAGCCATTAAATTAAAAACTATTTTGATATACATATGTATAAACAAACATATTTTTGTATGAGTAACAAACATGTATGAAATAATTATGTTTAATGCATTTTACTAAAAATTAATATTTCTTCTTGAGTACGCCAAAAGGTTGAAAACTCCTTTCTACTCATTTCTATTGATTTTCAACTGGAAAACTAAGTTAAAAGTTACTATACTCACCGTTAATTTCAAGTTTATATTTTTTCTATGTAAATTTATTTTATTTATTTTTTCTTGCCTCCGGATAAATTTGTGGTACAACATCATTTTTATTTTTTGCCATGAAGAAAAAGAAAATACATTTCACTCGGTTTTTATTGCAAATGTAAGAAGTATCATTCATTTCTTCAATTTATATCTACCACACTTGTGTGCAATATTATACAACATCATAGCACTTCGTTTTAAGACCCCAAGTTCTTCTGCTTTCATAGTAAATTTCGTGGTTTCTAGGTTTCCCAAGGCAAGGATATTGGTAGATACTCGTGGATACTTTAATGTAAGAGCAAAAAAAAACTTCATCCATCAGATTATGGGGACGCGATGCGACGCTCCGTTTCACTTTCCAATCTCATAGCACGGAGATAAAAAATACAAATTCAAAACTTAAGTATTCTGCCCTGCCTGTCATTCTCGCCAAGGATGAAGCCTCTAATACACCCAGTACCCAACATTACTCGCAATAGCAATAATAATAACACAAATAAACCATCCTTGAAACTTGATCCAAAAGGGAGAAATAAAAATGTAGAAAAGTGCTTCCTTCATATTACATGCTTCTTCCAGTAGGTATAAGGACGACTCTATTTGGAAACTGAATAAAGAAAGAAGTAGCCGTGAGCTTGAAGGGTTTCCCTATCCATCAGTTAATCTACAGTGAAACCATTTTCGTCTCAACCTTCTCAAATGGAAATAAATTGTCCTGTACCGTATGGCACGGTGAACCAAGCATTTGTTCCTTTTTTTTTGTGATTAAATTTTGCTCTTTTTAGTATCAAATCGGAAATGTTGTGCAAAGAGGTGGACATTTTGTACTTTAAGTGTGGTTTTGATGCAGCAAAGAGTTAAATCATATTTTACCACGCCCGATGCTGCTGTTCTGCTTTCAAGGTCGATATGATTTATAAGTTGAGAATTACGTGGTTGACCAGATGGAGGTTGGATAAAGGTCTGTGGATTGACTGCGAATAACAGTTGATCATATTTTGTCAAATAGGAACAACAATTTGTAAAATATTAACCCGTTGATGAAACGTTAATGATGGTTGAATCCCAATAACGAATATTAGAAAAAATTGGAGCTATCCATCACATGTGATAAGGGGCTATCCTCTTTTTGCCGATATATTCTATGCTTATAACGTTGACGGAAGCCTTGTAATTAAGAAAGGATTCTTTCGTCAATGACATGAATGAGTTGTACAAAATATTATATTACAGCTGAGAAAGTGGAGACACTTTTATTATATGTAGATTCTCAAAAATAAGGATTCACAATTTTTTTTAACTAGCCGTAAATTCTTCCATATCCGGAGTACCCTCGACCACCGATAGCTGCATATTTAATCAAAGGCTCTGGTTCAGGCATAGGATCCGGTACGGGAACAGCAGCGGCCAAAGCCACCAGAAGTACCAACACAAGGAAAAACTATTAAATAAAAATGTATAATGAGAAAATTGAATTTAATTTGGAAAAGTAAATAAAATCACTTACGTTTACGTATTTCATCATTATTGAGATATTGATAAGATAACAATCTATTTAATCTTAATACAAATTTTCAAAAGTGAATAATGATAATTTGCGATTTATGTTCACTTTATATCTGAAATGACATCAACGCATGGTTGCCTTTCCTTATGCCATTTCTTTCATATTCATATGTATAACGTACCGGTGCGCTTCTTAGCGTGCAACATGATGACATCTGACATATACCAATACAATATTGGTATGTTATAAAACACATTCATTCACTGTGAAAATTAAATGTTAATACGTAAAGATCCCATATATGTACATATCTGCTACAATCGTATTTTAAGTTGATTTACTTAAATAGTTCTTCGTATTTTTAATAAAGATTAATCAACCATAACTAATTAAGTATGGTAGAATTCACGCCATTTAGTCTGTAACCTAAGTCTATGCATAACAGAATTCTCAAATAGGTAACAAACAAAACAAACAAAAGAAAATAGTAATGTACTGCATTGATGCTGCACATTTGCACAAGAATATACTACGAGTATATGTCTATATAAATATATGTATGTACGTACTTTAACTTCTTTTAAATGAAGATTAAATACGAATTTGAGCCCCCGTTTCAGTTTTCGAAATTTGCAAATTTATGTAGTGCAACACGAATAATGATCTATGATTGCAGTGTGTGAGTGAGGTGAGCGTCTTTCATTCCAAAGGGGTCTAAATTTTGTTTTTTTTCAAAATTGAATTTCTCAAAACTACGATATAAAATTCCGTAAATTTTTGTTTAATAAACTCTTTTTGTAAATTCATGCGCATTGATTGATTTTTTGATGGAGATCTGTACTATATCTATAGTGGCTTGGTGTTTCAATCACCAATTGTTAAAATGTTTTGGTCTTTTATTTAAAAGAAAACTGTCAATTCGATATTTTTGTCAAAAAAGTACCATATGTTTAAAATTCTATTATGCAAAAAATAAATTCGAAGTTAAAATGATTGACCACTCTGGACATATTCAAGTCAAGAAACTATTTTTGATATTTTTTGGTAAATTTTTGATTAAGTTTTTTATTTTTTGTAAAAAGACTGTCAATTCGATATTTGTCAAAATTGTAGCATATATTAATAATTGTATTTTGTATAAACATAAATAAGTTTGAAGTCAATATCGTTGCCCATTCTCGTGATATTCAAGTCAAAAAAACATTTTTTACCAACTTTTGGTAGAATTTTTTGTACTTTTTTATTTTTTGTAAAAAAGCTGTCAATTCAATTTTTTCGAAAATTTTACCAGATGTCACAGACTACATTTCACATAGTAAAAAAATGTTTTGAAGATGATATCATTTTTCCTTCATTGTATATTTGCACGCCAAACTTTTTTTTTTAGTTTTTACTTTAAAAAAAAATAACAGTATGTTAAATTATTTTCAAATTTACACCAAACCTGTGTCATATTGCAATCTAACCAATTAAATGTATTTGAAGTCAATGGCATTATTCGTTCCTGAGATATTTGCAACAAACTAAAATTTTCACTTTTTTTCAAAACTGCTATAGTGGTTTTTCTACTTTCCGTTGGAAATTTTTTTATAAAAGTCCTTTCAGCTTCTTTTGAAGTTATAAAGTATCGAACAAAATTTAATTGGAATCGATATCTCTACTGGTTCTTGAGATATCGTGGACGAAAAAGGGTATCTCGAACGTACGCACGTACGCACGTACGAACGTACATACGTACACACACACACACAGACATCTCTCTACAAATGACGAATTTAGATTCTAGGAACCATAAAACGTCCAGATTTGTCAAATATTTCAATTTGACAAATCAGACCGATTACAATAACTCCCTATGGGAAGTTAAAAATATGTGGATACAAAAGGAAAGATGTTATTTTATAACACTTTGCTAGTTCACCTAACTAGGGTTCGACTAAAGGATGTTTACAAGCTAATGAAGTTTTCTGTTAACTCTGTCTAATAAATGCCTTAATAAAGTACATATGTGTGTGTACTTTCTGCTTTTCAACAATAAAAAAATGATCCTGTCCCTGAATCGCTAGTTTTATAAATAGTATATTTTGTACAGCCAAATATATGTATATTATTTATAATCAGTCTGTAATTCTTTATTGAGTGCTTTAAATCACTTTGTAATAAAAAAATATCTCTCAGTATTCCATGAAAACTCTGTTTTCTACAATTCTTGATATATGTATGTATGTAAGCACATTTTAATAATAAAAAGTTAGGAAATCTGTTAGCTTTTCTATCAAGTAGAATTCTGGATATATAAAATCTGCGTTATAAAATGTAATCCAATTATAGACAGCTGTCTCCTTTGAAGTTGTCATCTTTTGACACTTGACAGGAAAGAACTACCATAAATGCTTTAACAACTCATTGGAATTGTTAAAGTTAACTACAAAAATTATGAGCATTTTGCTAAGTCACTTTTTTGTCGTCCCATCGATCGTGAAGCACCATCTCGACCTTCAATAGTGAACTTGGTGGAAAAATATGAGCTTTTAGAACAAGTCGAAGTGAAGATCAACAGAGAATTATTGTGGTCTTAGATTTTTGGAATAAGCATTACACAAACGACATTATACAATGTATTTTACATAAAGCCTGAGTTCTTAAGAAGTTCAGTCAACTCAAAGACTTAATTTGGTAGATCACTATTAACGACGACGCACGTTTCATCGCTGATTAAAATCAAATTCACTGATAAGGCACATTATCACTTAAGAGGCTACGTCAATAAATAAAAAAAATAAAAAAAAATAAAATTTTGCTGCAGTGATTTGGCATCACTGCTTTTTTGCTGATACAGCTGTTGCTGATGCGATGCCGACTAATCACGCTGTCGTAGTGATGCTTTTTTGTTTAGTTTTTGCGCATCAGTTTATGCAAGTTTGCAATAATGAACAGTTGACGAGAAAAATGATGCCAGAATCTGCGTTTGTGAACGTTTGACTTTGAACATTTGGGCATCATTACTGCAGTGATGCGTTTGTGAACTTACACAGAATTGTAGCATTTGGGGCTCGGACAATTCAAGAATGATTATTGAAAAACACTGTTTTTTGGCTATGCATCTTCAGACTTTCTTCTTTGAGGCCACGTTGAAGATTATGTTATCGTTGAAGTTATCGAGGACAAACAGTCGGAAATGAATAAATTGGTCATGGAAAATTTCATGATATTGTTTTTCTTTGTAAATGTAAATGGAATGCCTTCTTCTAGATTGAATTAAAAACAAAATGATTTCTCTTAAAAATACTCGTTTTTTTCAATATTTCACTATTCAATAATAATATGATATATGTATGTATTTAATTTGAAACGATAAATAAGGTGGTTGCATTGTTGCATATCACATGATTATTATTTAACATTATTACATACTTACATATTATAAATATGTTAGTATAGTATAATCCTTACATTTAAAAAATGAAAAAATTAAGAACTTCCTAGGCATAATATGATGGAAGCATTTGAAATAAGGTTCTAAACAAATCAAAAATGTGTACATAACTTAACTACCACCGTAAAAAAATATTCGTTTCCTCAAGAAAACTAGTCAAGCAGAATTTTCTGAATGTCACTGTGTTATAGAGTCAATCAATCAACAAAGCCCCTGTCAAAAAGAATGAATGGGTACTCGGTGAAGTGAATTCATACGGAACGTTTTTTTTATGAAGGTGACTTAAAAGATTCTTTACGGGTTTCGTTTAGTATAAATATCACAAGTGTACCAAGATTCTGTATAATTTGTCAACGATCAGTTGAGTTTACAAGTAGTTTCAATCTTTTAATCGCAGTAATAACGTACATTTCGTAAATCAATATGTTGAATTACTTTGTAAGTAAGGACATTTTAAATCATTAATCAGCTTTAAATTAGTTTTTATTTTTTGTGTTACAGGTCGTCTTTGTTTTGGCTCTTATCTTGGCTATTGCGTTTGCATTGCCAGAGCCTGAACCTTTGATTGGGTATTCTGCTGTAGGAATTCCTGTTGGAGCTAGAGTCGCTGTTGCTTACCCATCCTACGGAGCAATTATTGGATAATATGTCCCAACAAAGAATGGGTTTTTTGATATCCCAAAATTGTCTTAAATTATGAAATAAAAAAGACAAATATTTTTCAAAGTACTTTTAACTGCTTTTTCTCTTCATTTTCGAAATACTACATACTCGTAGCTTTGTATATCTATGTATGTACTTAGTTTAAAACTGATATAAAACATTTTAAGGAGTCTACATAATAATCTAAGAATGCTTGTTTTCAAAAAATCCGAAAATTGTGGCACATTACTTTCCACTTATATGTATTTTGGGCACATTCAATTATCCGAATATTTAAATTGGGTTTGATGAAAGGTCTTTGTGGCTGTGTCTTTCATTCTACACTGAAGCTCTTCATTCAGGCTTCAGATTCATAGATACATGCAAAGCAAATGCATTATGTTAAGCAATTATGTTAAGTACTAAAGATCATAGACGTTTTTCAATGAAAGTAACACCAAAAAAGTAAAGTAAAAAATAACTTGTTTTGTTTTGACTTTTATGCGATGTTGTTCATGGAAAAACAACGTGCGGGCATTTATGTGCCAACTTTAAAATGGTAACTGTCCGAACGAATTCAAAGCCTCTTAACTTCAAGAATACCTATGTACGTACTTTTCAAATTTTATCAAGACGGAAATATTAACTTTGAACACCTTTAAGATTTAAACTTAATTGTAATTAAATTAAGCATTCAGCACAAATCAGAAATTCAACTCACTGCATTTAAAAATGTACGTCCAACACAAAAGAAGATACTCGTACCTCCATTCTTCTTTCATATTGTTTGGATACCGCAACTTAGTGTTTCATACACCCAAAAGGAACAACACAATTAGCATCATCATATATCTCAAGTTTATTTTCTACAGAAGTGTGTATAAATTACCATAAAAGGACATAGATATTAGATACCCTTAAGTACACCGTTGTCTTTTGTATATGTATATTTGTACGTTGGGTACACTGCAGCAATTGAGTCAGTGTTTTAGCGTCTCATAAATTAGCTTCCGACTCTCCAAACTTCCTCATCTGACCTTCTATGCTACTATTACACACATACATATTTCACTGCAGGATAATATGGTGTAATTTGCAACTTAATTAAAACGTGCAAACGTACATTTTGTGAAGAAGAAACGAACATACTGTAGTCTGTAGTTGATGGGCTACTGCCGCGGTTAAGGGTAAATAAATGTTGAGGGTAAATAGGATATACATAAGTGTGCGTTATGTGATTTAGTTTTATAGAAGGACCTCAATTCAAGAAGAATTAGGGGTCTTTAATTTTGCGTTTTTCGATGGTATATAGCAGTTAATATTCATTCTACTTTTTTTTGGGAAAATCCTTCGAATGGCAGAAGTCCGACAATTTACTTTTAGGATGGATCTATACAAAACCAAGTGTATACATTTATGTATATACTTTAATACTGAAATGAATATTCGCAATTCTTGCATTGATCCCCCTCTAGCGGTAAGATCGAAGTAAGTTAACAAATAAATTGTCGAAATACAAAGTTTTAATTGTTTTAATTCTTAATATAAATTGTTAACCATAAGACTATGATGAAAGTCAGTTGCGCCAAAGTTAGATAAATCTTAATATAACTTTCGAGAAGGATTTTGACAGCGTCAACAGGAGTTTTTCTGGCTTGCTTTGGTGGAGGGGTATACCGGAGAAACTCATTGCTTCAAATTCCTTGGAAGTATCGTCTCTACTAAAGGAGGAACCGAACTAGACATCGCCAGCCGCATCGGAAAAGCAAAGACTACATTCGGGATGTTGTTTAATGTTTGGACGAACAAATCTCTTAGCTTGAACACAAAGCTAATAAGACTGTTTAACTCTAACGTCGAATCAGTTCGCTATCTGGTTGCAGCACCTGGAAAATAACAACAGCAATAACTTCTTTCTTCAAAAAAAACTAACTTCATAACTTTCTTCCGTTAGAACTCTGGAGCATATATAATTTTGAGATCTTACAATCTAAACTATCTTAAATTTTCCACTAATGTTCTTCATCCTTCACCTATAAAATTAAACCTACAAATCGTATAATTTTTGATATTTAATATCTGAACAGTATTAAAAATAAAACTATTTATTGATTCATGGCGCAGGCAAATTTGAAACGATTTAATTTGTTTTCTACTTGGAATTGCTCATTGAACCCGAATGGCTGGAATCAAATTATTATGTAATGAAAAATAAGGTAAGAAAGCACACAAACTCACAAATTTCAACTTTTCTCCTGGAACCCAATTACGAAAATCTTTGATGAAAACGAGTGCTCTATTAACGAGTAAAATTGAATAAAATTCAGTGGAGTGGACATAGACATAGTCGACCTAAAGTCATCCAACTGAAATTGATTTCTATTTTGGACAGTGGCTCCGTAGATGCCAGTGTGCGGGGACAGGGTGCATATTTTCAAGTTTAATTTTAGATTGAATCATTTTTTTCCTACTTCAAGGACACGAATATTGATTCCGTATCGAAATAAACTCCAAAAGTTTTAAGCCAAAGTCAAGTAGTCTCTATATTTCTGTTTATATGCACAGTACATTATACATAAATGTATAAGAGTATCTATACATAGCAATCAAGGGCTGATTTTCCTGAAAATAATACCGTTTACTTCATTATGGCACTGATTTTATTTCAATTAATGTATCAAAATTCAAGCATCAATAAACTGCCAACTCACAATTTTCTTGTGTGTAGGTATCCTTTTTGGTTTTTAATGAAGAGCTTTAATCAATTAAAAGAATTAAGTAAAATTAGAAAGTTATTTTCTGTGTTTGGGTATTGTAGTATAAAACAAAGTTCCTTTCTCTGTCCCTATATTATATATATGCTTAAATCTTTAAAACTACGCAACGGATTTTGATGCGATTTTTTTTAAATAGATATAGTGATTGAAGAGAAAGGTTTATATGTAAGTATTCCTAGATAATGTTTTTCAATCAAAAAATTAATTTTTAAAATTTCATTCTAGACTGCTTTTCATTTCATACCTACTTCATTTACTCCTAAAAGCTGCAACATTATACGATAGTTGATGTTTGCAATATCTTTGTAGGTATATAGTATACTTTATAGGGTGGCGCAATTATCGCCTATTATATAAATTGATTTTTAAATATATGTATAGTATATTACAAGGAAAAGATAAACTTCAACTTAATACAATTCAAAAAATGTTATTATACATCCATAGATACACTTTTTTGTAAGTTCCGAGAATAATGAAAATTTTGATCGGTTGGTGAAATATTAGCCAACCTAACAGTCAGCGAGACAAAGTTCACCGGGTCCTATAGTTATTCATAAAGAACATTAAAAATTTTATAAAAAAACGATAGGAAAAGAAATTCATGTAAACCAAAAAGGCTGTTTATATCTTAGTTTTGAAGTTTTATTGATATTTTTTTGTTAATATAATTTACTGGCACTCAAGGATTTACGTATGATTTCCCTTGAAACAATACATATTTACAACAAAATGTCAGCATAAAAGGTAGATGAAGAAAAAGGATAGAACAGAAGATTTCGGTGCAGTGGACAGTTATTATTTTCCACGGTTGGCGTCCATTAGAAACGGGAGGCACATCTTTTAGATTAACTTAAGTAGTCTATAGCGCTACATCCACTGGACCATTACCATCTGCAATGAAATAACCCATTATTAATAAGTCTGCACCACCGGGCGGCGGCGCAGCGCGGCGGATCCAATATCCGATACACGATACGAATGTTAATGTTTTCCCCAGAAGTGGTGCGCTTATAATATTGCCACTTATTATCTTCCCATAGGGAGTTATTGTAATCGGTCCGATTTGTCAAATTGAAATTTTTGACAAATCTGGACGTTTTATGGTTCCTGGAATCTAAATTCGTCATTTGTAGAGAGGTGTCTGTGTGTGTGTGTGTGTACGTACGTTCGTACGTGCGTACTTTTCAGATACCCTTTTTCGTCCACGTTATCTCAAGAACCAGTAGAGATATCGATTCCAATTAAATTTTGTTCGATAGTTTATAACTTCAAAAGAAGCGGAAGGGACTTTTATAAAAATTTGTCCAACGGAAAGTGGAAAAACCACTATAGCAGTTTCGAAAAAAAGTGAAAATTTTAGTTTGTTGCAAATATCTCAGGAACGAATAATGCCATTGACTTCAAATAAATTTAATTGGATAGATTGCAATATGACACAGGTTTGGTGTAAATTTGAAAATAATTTAACATACTGTTATTTTTTTAAAAAGTGAAAACTAAAAAAAAAGTTTGGCGCGCAAATATACAATGAAGGAAAAATGATATCATCTTCAAAACATTTTTTTACTATGTGAAATGTAGTCTGTGACATCTGGTAAAATTTTGGAAAAAAATGAATTGACAGTTTTTTTACAAAAAATAAAAAAGTAAAAAAAATTCTACCAAAAGTTGGTAAAAAATGTTTTTTTGACTTGAATATCACGAGAATGGGCAACGATATTGACTTCAAATTTATTTGAGCTTAAACAAAATACAATTATTAATATACGCTATTATTTTGACAAATATAGAACTGACAGTTTTTTTACAAAAAATAAAAAACTTTAACAAAAATTATAAATTGAATATGTCCAGAGTGGTAAAAAAAATGGTAAGATATTGACGTACATCAAATTAAAATTCTCAAAATAAATAAAAAACTACAAATATTTCTAAGAAAAAATTGGTAAATATTGTTTTCAGATTCAATATCTCTGATATTTTGTATGCTAATAAAATTGTTATCAACTAACATTAAAAGTTAATCAATTATTATCAGGAACGCCAAGTTTTCAAATTATGCATAATGGGAAGTTATCAGTGTGCGTCGCACTCAGCCTCTTTTTTTCTAAGAAATGTGTTTGACAAAAAGATAAACGTTTTCGAATCTTCCATCTTTTTTCCTTTTGCCGTGAAGCCGATCACTCACCTTCCGCCGTAACCAGCATTACTGATCCAAAATTATGATTCATTTATTTTTTTTTTATACATAATATGTAATATATATACATATAATTAAAATATAAAAAAATAAGTTTTCATATATTAAACAAACAATAAACTTAAGTCGGTTCCCACTCTTTTGCTCCTTAGCTTGATGGGATATATTATTTTATTTCATATATACATTTTATATAATACGTACGTCGTACATATATAAAAAAAGGGTAGAAAAAGGTTCATTCGGAGGCTTGATTATTTTTCAAGATGTGCGATATAAGTTTGAAAAAACAGCAGACAAACTCAATCCGTTCTTTTCATTAAAACACATATATATAGTAAATACTGATATCAATTCCGAGAACTACTAGCGCAGAGTTTTCAGGAAATGACTTGTATTTTTTTTGTTTTTTTCAAATATAGTATAGAAGATTACTTCAATTGATGACATTTTCAATTGATATTAAAAATTGAATCACAATAGCACGTACATATTTACGTTTATGTCTTTTTGAACCAAACAAAAAAAAAAAACAATTAAACCATTGACTCATTCAACGATATTTTGAAAAAAAAAATCCAATGCCCTTCTCTTTCATCGGCCTTAAAAGCCGTTGATTTAAGGAATGATATTTTTTGTATTCAGTAAGTTCATTGTAAACACAAATAAAAAACACAAATCCTTTCCACACACATACACATATCGATTTTATTCACAAATATCTTTAGAATTTTATAACATACTCGTACTATATTATGTAGGTGCGGCTTTGTTTTTGAACGCTGTATTTTATCCGGATTTACCTTGAAATATTGGAAACGCAGCAATGGGAGAAAATATGGGTAAAACTTTAGAGCTCTTTCCTTGTGCATCAGACGACGACACAAAGGGGATGAACGGTGTTCGGGGAGAAGACAATCAAAATAACGTTGTCGCCTCCGGTTTTAGTTTGTGACCTTCATTGAGCTTATGAATTATTTTCATATAGGTACATACATATGTATGTATTTAGTGTAGGTGCTAGGTATGCAGGTTCTTGATTTTCGGATAAATTTTTTAAGGAAAGTGTGTTTGAAAATATGTACATATATTATTTGTTCTTGAATCATTCTTACACAATTCAAAAGCATCTGAATGTCATTGCTCGTATTAAAAGACAAAAGAAAAGAATGCATTTACCTACTACTTGACCTTGGAAAAGTATATTAATTGAAAACTTCATTTAATATTTTGAATGCATTATGTGAATTCTTCATTACTGAGAGTACAAAGTACGCAAAATAAAAAATGTATTGTATATTGTTTGAAATTTAACGAAGAATTAAACTTTAGCCCTTTTACAAGCTTCGTGGAACCCATATATTTTGTTTTTGTTTTCTATTTGTATCTAATCATATTTGAATTTTTCATTTGCATATCATCATCATCGGAACGACAACTGGGATCCAGTCCTGGCCTCATTGCATTTGCATAGCTACTAATTTTTAAACAATATGCTAAGGCTCTTAAGTTCAGCGTTAAACTGAGCTAAAATTTATTGCGGGGTGTATTGTTTTTTATGTTGTTTTTTATTTCTTCTCGGTCTCGTGTTGTATCATCTGATATTCGTATTGCAGTGTCCCTACTCCATGGATTTATTAATAAATGCAATGTATTGCGAATAAGTTCATAAAAATACACACAGGAATTGTTTAAGATGGTGACTCGGTAACGGAAGATGAAGTGACTATAACTAAAACGCATAAAAAACAAAGAACTTCATTTTTTGGAATTTCTTAAACTTTGCAATAATAATAAGCGACAGTCCGTATGAGTTCCCCATCCGACATTAAAGTCCTGAACCACAAGTACAAGTCCATGTATATTATCCTATGCTTATATTTTTACATTATTTGAATCCTCCTTATTTGAACCCAATATCCCCTTGCAGCTTTCAGCAGTCAGATAAGGATATGTATGCGTGACTTTCCCTGCATAAAAGCTATCCACTTATAGTGTTCATTCGTTACAAAGCAAACTAGGAACTGAACTGAATACAGCAAAATAACTAGGGAAAATAAGACCCCAATAATCAAATAAGATCGCTTGTTCACACACAGGAACACAAAAAAAAAAACAGAAAGTTACATAACAATTGAAAAAAGTTTTTTTTTCACTAGGATAGGTTGAATTAAGTTTAATCACTTGGAAGGTTTTCGAAAGACGGGCCATCCATTTCAAGAATAAAGTTCGAGTATGCTCGTGTCTAGTATTGATTCAGAACAAAATTGTTTGTTATGATGCAAGATATGAAAAAGAAAATTGAAAATGAAACAAAGCGGAAGATGTAGGGAAAACAGTGAAAAGAAACGGATACGGAATTTGAAAGTTTCTGTTTTCCGTCCGGACAATTCAAGTGGAAATTTGATGTGAAAATTGTAGTTCCCACTGGTTGTTTTAAAAAAAGGTGAAGACTGAATAAGAATATTTAGTTTTTCTCTCGAGAAACTCTTCTACTGTTTTATAGTTTATATTTGTATGTTTGAAAAAATTTAATCATTTAAAGTTTCACAATTGCCAATTCTATAGAAAATAAAAATTCTCTCACTCCTGTCTTTAGAATAAACAAAAAGTTGATAGTGTTTTAGTTGCCAGAACTTTTAGAATGAAATGAAAATTCAAAAAGATTTGATCGTTGTCAAAAACCACCTTTTGCAAAAAGCTGATTGCTTTTCTAATAAAATAATTATATCTAGGTATGTTATATCTTTTCTTCATCATAAGAGATGATTCTGTTCAAGTTAATATAAAATATAGATAACAGAACCCGAGTCGTGTATAAAACAAACTTTTAGATCAATCTCAAAATCCCAAGGCACATTTTGAAGTTTTTTCTTTGCAACAAATTTAGGTCTAACGAAATTTGAAACATAAAGTTCAATTTTTTACTAAATAAATTACAAATCATTTATTGAAGGGAAAAAACTTAATTCATTTCTAAAAACAGAAAAGCTTGTTTTCAGACAAATGGGGTAAAACGGGTCCCACATGTTCTATTCCTTCACCGTAACCTCAATTTATTGTCACGCAAAGAACTACTTTAATCCCCATCATTTGATTCTATTGAAGCTTAGGCCGGGCATTCACGATACAAAATAACTGCGAAAATTAAGTTTATACAAACCAGAGCAAAATAACAAAATTATTTTGATTTTTTACGCAGTTTAGTGCACAAACCACACAAACAAACCTATTCACAACACAAAAAATCCGTGCAAACCCCTATTTGCACAAGTTTTTTGTGTCGTGAATAGCCGGCCTTAGAGAATTAGAGAAATACGATTAAAATAATGCATAGAAATATGTATGTATGTGCATGATTATGTATGTTAACAAGAAATAACATAATTTCAAATAACTTAACTCTAGCAAAATCGGTAGAACTGTTCCACAAAAAAGGCTGTTTTTACGTGGTAACTGATTAATTTCTATTTAGCCAACTTAGACTCAACTCAATTTTTAACGTCTTAGCTTAAACCAGTGGCTTTTAACTTAAACAACAGATGTGTGTCAGATATGGTAGCAGCAAAGGTGTACCGCAGGGGTTAATACTAGGTCCACTTTTCTTTATGATGTACATAAATGATCAACATACAACAATTTCTTCAGTAATCAATAATGAAAATAAAAAATGTTAGGAATGACTTCATTTTTGGCTTTGGCACCTAAAAGATTTGTTTTTTGATGACCAGAGAGGTTAGTATTACCAATTGATCTAGCCTCACGAAAATTTCCTCTCCCTTGCTCAACGAAGTTATGTAGATCAATACTGCTAACGAAAATTTTGGAAAAAATTCACATGGATGTGTAGATATACGAAACAACGTCTGGCAAGCATAAGGCTAAAAGTAAATCGTCTTGGACACACTTTTTTATAATCAGGAGAATTTTAAAGATTTTTTGATGTATCATTCCTGGACCCGGCTGACAAAAAAACTGCAAAATGGTTGAATTTGATATAATTTTACGTACATATATCATATCTACACATGTGAGCGAATATTGATGGTTATCACTCCACTCCCAAAATTTACTGCCGGCTCTTAGACGATTCGATTTTATTATATAAATTTTCAATATTCTACATAGGGGAAAAGCGGGAGACTTGAGCCACTTTTTGTTAAATCGTTCATAAAATCTTTTCTGTTCATTTAAGCCACATGGTGGATACATATTTTTAAAGATACATTTATCTACATTAATACTAATTTCATAAACTATACATACACACAAGTGATTTTTTCCAAATGCTAAATGATTGGGAACAGATTTTTGGCTCAAGTCTCCCCCTTAGCAGGGAGACTTGACCACCGCCTTGGGGAGACTTGACCATACTTAAATTCTTCGAAAAAAACAACATAACAAATAAATCAATCAGTCCATTATCTTATTAAAATTAATGCAGTATTATGAATGAAGAAGAAAAATTCTGTTTTACGTGTTTATACAAAAAAAAAACTAATAGAAATTTAAAAACACAACTATCTTTCATAGTAATTAAGTATTATGTATGAAAATGAATATAACAAGTTTAAAGTTATTCAACTTGTAGATAAAAAATGTAAAAAATAAATAAATAAACTTTAAAAACATAACAAATGTAAAATGCTGAAAAAGGAAGTGTTTTATCACACATTTGACAATAAATTACAACAAAAGGGAAACTTGAACCACTGATCAAGTCTCCCCTAAGGAACCGGCTCATGTCTCCCGTTCACGTTTTTTCACAATTAAAAATTAATAACTTTTGTGAAAAACTAGCTAGCTTCTTTTTGTTTTAATATTAACATAGTCGAACAACCGTTTTATTAGATTATATTAACTACTTTTACTTACCAGGTTAAAAAAAACTTTATCGCAAAAAGGAAATTTTTTTTTAACTAACTTTTTTGGTCCAAAAACCCCCTTTCGCTTTTATCAGCCAAAGTCAACTAAAGATGCTGAATTATTTTTGTGTGCTGGTAAAGGGTAAATGTATGCAACGTTTGAGTTTATTCATGAAATTTTTAAGTGCATGTTTAGTAAATTATTGAGAGTGGCTCAAGTCTCCCGCTTTCCCCCTACATATACATATATATTTTATTTAATAGCCTTAATATTTCTTCATAAAGGTTGCATCGATTTAAATTGAAATTCGCCTATCCAATTTTTGAAATAATCTGTCCAAAATTTTGCGCAAACGAGGCTTTTAATTTTAAATCTAATGTAAATTTGTAAATTAGATTTTGTCGTGGAGGTGTAGCAGTCCATTTGTCTACTTTATAATTTTTATCAACTTTTATAGGATTGTGTATAATTTGTACTATTATTAAAGAGCAATGCGACTCTTTATGCCAATTTATTTGTGTTTCTTTTCTTACATACGCGTGTTGGTATGAATGCTTCCTGTTTTGTCATTTAAAATTCAGGAAGGCATTTTGCTTTAATTATTTTATAAGAGTATACAAATAATAATAGGTACGCATAAAATGTTACTTGTGTGTTTGCATTAAGATTTTATTCACAGCAATAATGTCATGATAATTTTTATTTTTGTTATGGGTTTATGATGCAAATAACAGCTGAAAGCACGTAGCTAATTAAGTTAACTTATAAATGTGTATAACGTCGACGTGCGAGTATAAGATTACGTTTTTTTTTTTTTTTGCATAAAATAAGAACACTGTATACATATGTAGTATGTACGTCATTATGTACTTACATAAATACATTTCACGTTTCTAATTATGATTTAGATTTTTGTTTTAAAATTCAATTGTTATGAATGAATTGTATTGAATGTCCGTTTATTTGATGTTGTTACTTTGTTAGGGATTTGAAGGCAGTTTTGGCTTAAGATTAATTACATACATACGTATGTATGTACGTAAACATTTTTATTTTTTTATCGATTAATGGTGTAGTCTTCTTATAAAATTTTTAATCTGCGTTCGCTTATGCGGCAAAAATATTAAAATAAAAACAAAAACAAATGTCAAAAAGGCGATTTTTTCTAAACCTGTTTTTTTATATTTTTACGGATTACACTAAAAATGACAGTGCATCAGTTTATTTTAAAGTTAACAGTTAAAATGAATTCATCTCTGTTTTATTTATAAAACAATGCTGTTTTAAAATAATTGTATAAAAATTCAAGAAACAGTAGTATAATAATTGGATGTGGAAGTTGAAGGATTTTACTAAATTTCTAAACAGTTTTAAATTTATTCAGATATTAAAAAGTGATTGTTTCGATGGTTTGGGCTTAGTGGAAAAGTGAATAAAATAATGCATTTGGTGGAAATTAAGCAATGGAAGATACAAATAAAATATCTCAGTGAACGGTATAAATACAATGTGGATTTATAGCATGAATACACTTATAGAAGTGTAAAAGCTTTGCAGAATTTTTTATCTGCCTTGTATTCTATTTCTTAATCTCTTCCGTCTTAGTCAGAAAATCGAAAAAAAATTTAATCATCGTGGTAATGCCCAGTTTTCCTATCTTATTTCCACTGAACAACATACCTCCATACTTCCATAGTTAATATCAAGTAATTCTCTGTCAATTTCACTTAAATTAAAACTCTACACAAAAAACAGCGAGTTTTCTAAAGATACAAAAAAAAACCTCCAATAAAAAATTCCGATCTTTTTAATGATTTTTAATATACCTAAGCTATCCTTCAATGAATTTTGACTCTGAGCATAAGACACCTAAAATATTTTGGAACCTATGTGATATTACGTTTAATGTGAAATAAAAATTCTATTAATATGGAAAATTCAGATACAAATTTCAATTCAAAACTTTAAATTTTTCTGTTTCGAGAACGTTAAAATGAATATACATAAAATAAATGTCATACACGAATGCCTACAGCTCAAACCTCCTTTCAAACTACGGCCTTGTGTATAACATACACTGACAATCACTAGGATGAGGCCACATATTTTTTAATCGATTTTCGTTCTTTATACATGCTGGAAATTTCGTACCCATACAAATTTACTACATGAGAATAGGTAGATATTTTCTTTAAAAAAAGTAATAAAATTAAGGGGTTAAATAGAAAATACTGTTGGAATTTCCCTACATTAATTAAAAAACAGTATGAAAAAGTGCGTCACTTGGATAAGGCCACATGTAAAATCTTATAAAATATCAAAAAAATGAAAGAAATGTTAACAATTTTTGGTTTTCAAACATTTATTTATTAAGTTTTTCTCAATTAATAATGAGTATGCCCCCCATTTTTCGATATGACCTCTATTAGACGGTTTGGAATGGAATCATAAAGTTTTTTTAAATAGTCAAGTGAAATCTCGTCCCAGGCATCACGGATAGCTTCAATTAAGGAGTCCTTGTCTTCAAATCGTCTACTAGAGCTGTGTCAATCGTTCATTTCAAAAGATTCAATCGTTCATATGTCGTTCAGTTCAATGATTCTTTCTTTTCAATCGTTCATTTTATCAATCATTCACTTTTACAATCATTTTAGTTTCTGTTTCATTTTGTTTGTGATTGTGAATAAAATGGAATAAATGTGTTCTTTTCCAATCGTTAATTTTTTTTTAATAATTTTGGTTATGAATTTATTAAAGCTTAGATTGGTCTGCCAGATTTATTAAAAAAAAATTCATTGTTTAAAAATTTGCCTGACTTGTTTCCAAACAAACAATCTTTAATATATGTGTAAGTATGGGGAAATAAAAGTTTGAACGTAACATAAGAAATTGACCCAAATTCAGTTTTGTTCGCATTCCTATTGTTCTATTTTAACACGTTCTTGATAGTTGTTTTGATTTCCAAAACATTACGCTCCCGTTCGTTCTATTTCTTCTCATTTGAAAGAGATGGATAGATTGTATCATTATTGAAGTAGTGATTGCAATCAATCAATCTTTTCGGTGAACGAGACAAAAAGAACGAATCAATCGCGATTGACACAGCTCTATCGTCTACCGCCTTCATAAACTTTTCGAGATAGCCATGCCCATACGTTTTCGATTATGTTCAAGTCCGGTGAATAAGGTGGCCATGGCAAAAGCTCTACGTTTTCTGATAAAATCCAGCTTTTGACAACCCTGGAAGTGTGGATGGGGGCATTGTCTTGTTGGAAAATCCAAGGCAGAGGTCCAAAAATATTTTTCATCTTCGGAAATGACCGTTCCAACAAGCATTTGTAGCTGTTTCCGTTCATTGTTGTAGAAAGAAACTCCAATTCGATTTTGCCATAGTAGGTGATAGCTCCCCACACCATAACACCTGATGTACGGCTGTGATGTCTTCCCAAAATTAGTTCCTCTTTTCTTAAATCATGGAAATAAAAGTTGTAACCATCGGGGCCGTCAAGGTTAAACTTTTTTTCATCGAAAAGACAACGCGTTTCCATTGACTGCTCCAAGAGACATGTTCTGTTGCAAAGTTCATTCGCAGCTCCTTGTGTACTTGCTTTAGAACAGGTTTCTTTTTGAGTTTTCTTCTCTGGATAGTACCATCTTTTCTTATTATCCTCCGGACTGTCGAAATACTGGCTGATACTCCGCTTTTCGACCTTATTTTAGTAGCTGATTGAGTAGAATTTGAAGCAATACGTAAAATTAACCGCTTTTCTCGGGATGTTGTTGCTTGGGCTGTGCGTCCTTTTTGGTTTTTTCCATAGTTTTGATGATCAGCAAGATAGTTGTTTACAACTGTCTTACTTCTGTTCAGCTTCCTTGCTAATTCTCGGCTTGAGAGTCCCAACGTCTTTCCGGAACCCATTTGTAATTGAAATTTAATAAAAAGAGTTATTTGTAAAACGTTCTTAAATATTGCAACCAAAATTTTGAAAAAAATGGCTGATGTGAACCTCTACAACGAAATATTCGCAATGGCCTTATCCTAGTGACGCACTTTTTATATCCTTTTTAGGTAGCTCATTCATTAATGTAGGGAAATTCCAACGGTCTTTTCTAATTAACCCTATAATTGTATCACTTTGTTTTAAGAAAATATGTACCTACTCTCATGTAGTAAAATATTCCGGGTTAAACAAATTCCAACAGGTATCGGACCGAAAATCGGTTGAAAAATATGTGGCCTCATCCTAGTGATTGGCAGTGTACCAATGAAGTATAAATCTAAAGTTCCCCCATAACAAAAAACTACCTACTAAATTACAAAACCATAATTTCCTTTCCTGTCGGAAATCCATAATATCAAGATAAGAATTTCGAAATTAAGGGCTCATAATGTATTAAAAAAAGTATGTATGTATGTATGTGTTTCGAATTGCACGCACCCAACTCCTTTTATTTAGGTTTCAATCTCAGTGGATTGTTTTTTTTTTTAAATTTAGTTCATTGAAGAAGAAAGAAACAAACAAAAAAAACTTACATACATATACTTACCTATACATACAAATGTACAAATACATAAATGTAGGTAGGTACATACGTCAGAAAAAGTTAAAATGTGTTTCAATTCCAATCAATTTAATGACAAAGAACTTTTCTTTTTGTTTAAACTTTAAAGCAGCTGAGGTTTTTCATTCGTGTAAATTGTAGACATTTTCTTATCGACACTCGTGTTGATGTACATATGTACATATGTCCGCATGGTTAAAAGTCACTTAATCCAAAAAGTACTTAATTGTAAATGAAATTAATTGTGGGGATTTGTTGGGCTTAGTTCGCATGAGTTGTTTTTTTTTTTATTTTTAACGTTAGCAGATAAAAGTCACTTACTTACATGTGTCATCAGTTTTTTTTTTATAGCAAAGTGTTAGTACGAGAGTTGATTGACAATTTGTAAAAAAAAAAAAAAAAAAATGAAGAAAAAAAAGAGGGCAAACAAAAGTGGAAAGAAAATACCTAATAAAAAGAAAGCAACATTTTGTTAGGTATTTTGATTATTTTCATTTGTAATCAGGGAATTATAAATAACACATTATTAAATTTGAGTGAAACAAATAATGAACACAAAACCATAAGATTGAAAGATATTTGAGCTATCGGTAGTGCCGAAGACCTCTCTCCGAAGTAGCTAACATAGATTCCAAATTGTAACAAATCATTGTTTATTTTTGTGAGTGATAAACGTGCCTGGTTCTTATTTCTGCAAGAAAAATTGTTTTTAAAAGTTTTTTGTTAATTTTCCAAAGACAAAAAGTCTTACCCAACATCTTTTATCTTAAATTCAAAATTGTCTACCGGTAAAGGCATAAGACTGTCATCAACACTATTTGGCATCAATAAATTGTTTTCAGACTTGCTGAAATTGGCTACTATTGTAAATAGTTGTATTGATAGTTGTGGACTTACTATCACGGTTTCATCGAAACCCAAACCACATCCTGCCAATGTATTGTTAATGCAAGCTATAATTGAGCATACGGACCACCCCAACGGATCTATCCCTGGATAAACTCGGTCTCCATCGAACGCTGCCAAACGGTATTGGTAAGACGAGGTGTTTGGCGGCGTTGGAAGTAATGTCGCCTTATAGCTAAAGTGGCAGCATAAGTCCTTGTGACAGAGCTGCTCATATTCGACAGATGCATTTATAGGAACAGTAGTAAAACTATTTATCCTTGCATCTCGTTTGACGAGCAGGTTGTTTATGTGGCTTGTTGCTGCCCGCTTATTTCTGATTTGAAGCTGTTGCACCGGCATTGAATCTGACCCTTGAAAGCCTTTCTTCGGTACACGAGCAACGTACAGTTTCCGTTCTGGCGTGCTTTTCATTACTGATAGAAGAGCACCTTTTTTGCCAGCATATACCCCCGAGCCAGTATTACCATTGGAAGGATTACTGGCACCGGCGGCCAGGAGATTCACATCGTACGAATATGCCCACGATTGTTGATATTGAACAGCTGAAAAATGAGATGGTTTTTGAAATTTGTGACATTAGTTATTAAGATTGGTTAAACACCTGTCAAGAAGGGAAGTTCCGAAAACCACTTGGTCGTAAATATAAAGTCAGTTATATTCGATTTCACAAGCTCCGTAGATGGTGTGTAGAACAACATGTCAAAGCAAATAAAGTGACCGAATTTGACACCGAAATCGGTGGTAAATTGTCCATGCTCCGGGCTATAAGTGACATTCCAAGGTTCATAATATAAGTTGAATTTTCTGTAACGAGAGATAACTACTCCATTCCGATCAAACACCACATTTGTATTGAACTGATTTAGTCCATGGTTGGCACAAGGTCTTGGATCCTGAATTGAAGCTTGTGATTCCGCAGTGCAGTTCTCCTTTTCAACTACGTTGACAACGATGTACTTTTTTGAGGTCTTAGCTTGACAGGAAAGTTTCTGCAGGAAATTATGGTATTGAGTTTGATTACATGGAGCAATGTTGAACTTTGGGTCAGGAACGAATGTGGATTGCAGGGCACTGTTTAAAGTGCCTTCAGGAAACACTATGATATCGGTTTCGACTGCCTCTTCTGAACCTATTATGTCAAGGTACGCAGCCAAATTGTTGTTGACTTGTTCGAAAGCATCTAGAATACTTGAAGCACCTTTAAATTCAACAACACCTGCTGTGTAGAAGGGCGATTCCGGAGTTGAAGTCTGGAAAATATACAAAAATTTAAAAATAATAACAATAAAATTTAAATGAATAGTACTACGGTCTTGTGGTAAAAAAGGGTTTCCAAGATTCACACAATTTTTGAATAAATTGAATTGTTTTTTGAAATAAAGTGCTGCTAAACAACAATTTGACCGACCCCAAAAATGTTGTTCAACAGTAAAAAAACGACCTTTTCTTCTTATTATTTTTTCTTACCAACAACATTAAACTTTCAGCAGTAAAATTGTAGTTTGAAATTATTATCTTAAGTTAAAAATTAAGTTTTCAAAAATATTGTTTAACATAAGCTAAGAATTCAAAAATATTTGAATTGATTTCACAGTAGTCCATGTCTAATAGTATTATTTATGCTTCGATATTATTAAAAATTTTAAATTACAATTCTTCAGTGCAAAAAAATTGAACTTAATATTTTAATCAATCTTAATAAACAAACCTGACTCGTGTAAACAGCAAGGCTCACTATCAAAGCAACTCTAAGTTCACTTACGAACATCTTAAACGATTGAATAAGAAACTACAACTGGGAAAATAATTGTTATTGCTGTTATTTTGATAAAGTTTATAATCAACTGGAACATTGGGAGTTTTATCTTTACTTTTATCTGCAATATCGGCCAGGTAAAAATTGAGAGAATGCAACAATAAAATATTTATTGTAACTGGTAATAGTAAGTTCTTAGGATGTATGGGTTCTAGTAATAGTTTTGCCTTTAAGCCAAAATTATCAAAATTATATTATTTATTTTGTTGCTGTATGGGTTTAACATAATTTTTTTTAATTAGTAGTTGTAATGTAAGTACCTAAGTATTTTATTGAAAAAAGTTTTTACCTGATAGGGTGCTTATGAAAGACATAACACGTTGAGAAATGTACAAGTGTACCTATTTTAGCTCTTATCAGTGATAAACTCTATTACCATACCTTATTAATCTTTAGTCCCAATAAACCCCTAATGATTTGCACTTATTTGAACTCGTCTATATGAGCAGAAGACGTATAAAAATAATTATTTTTAATTTTATTATTTTATTTTATGATAATATAAAATATACAAACCTAAGTATGGATGTGGCGTGATCAAAATAACCAAAAAATTCAATCTAGATCGAGTATTAATACGCGCAGTCTTAAAACGGTGGTTCCTTAGCGAAATTATAAACCTTTTCGGCATTGCTACATTATTTTTATTCCAAATCTGCAAAACTTGTTAAGCTTCAACCTTTACTAAACTAATGGAATTCTTTAAACCAAAACCTTTATGTCTGTAACTTATTAAATATTCACGCCTTCTTTACCCAAAATAAAAGTACCTACATACATACAATATAAAAAAATACTTTTCTTTCAAAATTGTGTATAAGTTTTCTGATAATAAATTTAATTTTGTATTTTTAACACTGCACAAGAAATATGTATATCAAAAGCTTTATTATAGATACTCGATCTAATGTTTTTGATTTTCGTTAGCGAATTATTCAACAATGACGATGAATTTTTTTCCATTTTTTAAATGAAAATATTCCAAAAACAACTCTTGGCTTACCAAAATAAGCAAACATTTTTTTGTTAAAAGTTTTACATATCAATAAATATTTAGGAATGGGAAAAATCAAAATTTAGAAAATGTATAGAAATTAATAATAATATCATTTTAAAATAATTGGTTTTTGTTTATAGTTTGAGTATAATTTAACTATATAATTAATGCTTACATTAAAAAAAATATGTTTTTTTAACCAAAAAGAATATTGTGTTCATTTTTATGTTATAATCACATGGATTTAACTTTTTTTCATTAAATAGTGTTTAATATGTTAAATAAATAAAACCGTATCATGTAAAATTAACCTCTTTCAGTTGTAAATACAATGTTTACACAATCAACTGATCTGATCCTTAAATTAGAATTTAACATTTTAAAAATACATCATCCTTAAAAAAAAAAAACAATCAAAATAAAAAATCATACGATTTCGATTGAATGCTTTGATTTAGTTATTGAATGAAAAGATAAATTATTAAATGGCGTTTATTATTTTTAACAACAGATAATCTTCTAATTAAACATTTGATTTAACTTGTTTATAAGAAAAGTTCGTCGAACGCTCAATGAACCCAGATTGTTGTTTTATGATCCGATTAAGTGTTGATAAGCGAATAACAATTAAAAAACCATTTTTCAAATGTACATAAAATGAAATAAAATTTGATAAGACATCTTAAATAAATTATGAATGAATTTTAAATATCTAATCAACAAATAAGTTTTATTAATGAAAAACAAGATAGTAATTTGAAATTGATTTTTTTTTCTACTCAATGACAATTGTTATTTTTATATTAATTTTGAACTTTAGACTTTACACCCAGCAATATAAAAAAGCATATCTAATATTTATACCCGATACAAAAATACATCTTGAATCTGCATTGGACTATGCATATAAATGAATTTCTGTTTGTTTTTATTTAAAAAAACTGGTCTTGAGAAATTATTTTATTTCAAACAAATAATTAATTTAGTTTCAAAATTATAAGTTTATTAGTTTGATACAATAGCTATGTATGTATTTCATTTTAATCAAAGTGAAATCGAGTGAAATTTATTTATTTTTATTTTAAATCCTGTTTCTAAGGTGTCTTGTCAAACCGTTAACAAGGTTAGTTTAACACGGTGCGGTGGAAAAAAGTGGAACAAATGACATTATAGGTTTAGATCGCTGATCGAAATTAAAAAAGCTCCTTCTTAGAGATTCTTAAATAATAAAAAGCTCTTAGAAATACAACATTTCTTGTAAAAATTTAGTTTTGTATTTATTGTAAGAATGTAAATTTCATATTCGTCAATATTTTACCATTTTTTAGGTATTGACAAATGCACTTTGAGTTGGTTGGAAATAAAAAACATTTGAAGTCAATATCATTGTTTGTAGTGATGATATTTAATCCGAAAAACAATTTATGTCACTTTTATGTAAATTTCAAAAAAAACTACCATTTCGACATTTTTCAAAAATGTACTGTACGTTGACTCTATTGATTATATTATGCAAAAAATAAAATAAATTCGAAGTTAAAATAATTTACCACTCTGGATATATTCAAGTCAAGAAAGTACTTTTGACATTTTCGGCAAATTTTTGTTAAAGTTTTTTATTTGTTTGTAAAAAAACTGTGAGTTCTATATTTTTCAAAATTGTAGCGTATATTAATAATTGTATTTTGCTTAAGCTAAAATAAATTTGAAGTCCATATCGTAACCCATTCTCATAATATTCAAGTCAAAAAACATTTCTTACCAACTTTTGGTAGAATTTTTTGTACTTTTTTATTTTTTTTTAAACTGTCAATTAAATTTTTTCCAAAATTTTACCAGATGTCAAAGATTACATTTCACATAGTAAAAAATTGTTTTGAATATGTTTTGAAGATGATATCATTTTTCCTTCATTGTATATTTCCGTGCCAAAAAAAATTTGTTTGGTTTTTACTTTTTTAAAACATAACGGTATGTTAAATTGCACATTGCATTCAACACAATAAAATTTATTTGAAGTCAATACGTTCCTGAGATATTTGCGACAAACTAAAATTTTCATTTTTTTTAAACTGCTATTGTGAAAAAACCGTTAGACAAATTTTTGTAAAAGTCCTTTCTGCATTTCATGAAGTTATAACCTATTGAACAAAATTTAATTCGTGTTGATATCTTTATTCATTCTCGAGATACCGTTAACAAAAAAAGGGGTCTCGAATACGAACGTACGTACACACACACACAGACATCTCTCTACAAATGACAAATTTAGATTCTAGGAACCATAAAACGTCCAGATTTGTCAAAAATTTTAATTTGACAAATCGGACCTATTACAATAACTCCCTATGGGAAGTTAAAAATATTATTGTCCACTAAGTGTAAGTAGAATATATCACAGCAGAATAGTAAAAAACAGAACAATAAACGTCAGGCAACTTAGAACAGTCAAATATGTGAGTTCTTATAGAATATTTAAACCTTATATTTAGATACAGCAACTTTTAAAGTTATTTTGCTGTTCAAAAATTAGTTACACATTATTTACCAATCTTAAATACATAGTTAATTCCGAACTATTTTTTTTTTTCAAAAAATTATAAATGACGTTAGGCCTGCAGTTTTAATTAATATTTTAATATTTTTCATAATAGTATTACAGATAGAATATTTTAAAAACTTTAATTAATAACACTTGTAGTTAGAGCTATTATTAAACAATTGAAAAAAGGCAAGCACACAAATTAAAACAATACTATTTTTGAAAGTGAACACCTATGTATGTAATTGAATAAATTATATACAAATAATTTCTTACAGTTTTGAATAAAAATCAAATTTTCACTACTTTTTATATGTTGTGTTGCATTCGGGTATTTTTTTGTTTTTAATAAAACACAATTTTTTTCCAAAATAATTGCTGCCTGACATTTGAATTTTTTTTTTCAAATTCATCCTAATAGTAAACACTTTTTTCAATAAATATTGACCAGTAGAACAATGTTTTTCACCCCTGGAAATCCATAAAAAATAAAACGAGTGCAACAAAGAGCAGCTCCTTATGGAACCCTTTCTTTCCCATATCATAATTTATCTTTGATATTCCATAATTCGTGTATGGTCCCATATCGCCATCAAAGATCCACTTTCTCTCTTCTCTTTTCACCTGTTTACATATTTCCAAAAAAAAAAACTCCCAAAGGAATATCGCATGGAAATTTTCATCTGTTGCTTGGATTGTTTTGCTTTCCTTAAAATAAACAAATTCTCTCCCATTCATACCGAGCATTACCGCCTCACCGCGCCCGCCACCTCCCATCCAACAAATTTTGTACCGAAAACTCTTTCTCAGTATCATTTCTTGCTCATTCCCTAAATTCTCCTGGAAATTCCAGTATTGAGAACGCGTCCGCGCAAAACTATTTTCCCCGCATTCACATAAAAAAATACATGTACATATGTATATAACTCATTAAAAATTCTGTGGGAAATTTACCTGCTCCCCAATCGACCCGATGTATCTACTCTACATCTCTGGGCCTAGGCCTCTCATACCCTGTTGTACGCCGATAAATCCAAGGGAATAGAAGTTCCTCAAATTTAGTAGGCTCTCAGCCTCCGAGCGGATAACAAAAAGTTTTCTTCCATAAAAATCTTGCGAAATTTTGTTTGTGAATAAAATTTTTTTCTTTCCCTAAGTAAAAAAATAAAAAAAAAAAATAGAGTAAAATTTTGTGAAAGTATTAGAATAGTTTCCGAGTTTCAAAATTAAGTTAAAAACTTCATTAAAATTTATTCTCGTGCCAAAATTCGAGTCCATGTATTCTTGAAGTCTAAAGGAATGTATGTCGTTATAAAATATTCATAAAGTGGGATGAATCTGGATACAAAAAAGAGGAAAAGAATCGATTCGTGGGCTTTAAAGGTTTTAACATTCCGGGCTTGAAAAAAAGTGTTAGACTTCTTATTTGCGCTAAAGTGTTTTTAGTTAAATAAAGTTAGAAACAACACGACATTTTTTTTTTCTATAAAGTAAATAATATAATTTAAAATAATCGCAACGACGACGACGACGCACGCGACGAGGAAAAATTTGAACAAGTTTTACAAAAACCGTTATATCCAAACACACTCTGTATAGATATTTCCAAAGTTGCAACACCATTAAAATTGAATAAATAAAAATAAAAAGCTTGGTTTTTGACGTTGCGTTGCTGAAACATCTTCACTTGGCAGCCTGGATAATGTCTTCTTGTTTTATTTTTTATGAGAATGAGATAGAAAAACCCCACATACCATACAAATGTATATCACTTGTGCAAATTTTAATTAATACTCCCCTTAGTTCCAGCTGCGGCTACCGCTACGACTACGGCTACGAATGGATGTGAATTTCATGTTTTGTGTTCGGTTATGTTGTTTTAAATTTTCAAGGATTTATCCTTTTTTGAGTGAGGAAAGTCGAAAGTTTTCAACTCGAGGTACCTACCTATACAAATACATAGTTAATTACTGTTGTATTGGAAAAGCAAATGTTAATTTTGTGAACAAAAAAGATGAAGGTAAATCGTGTTTTTCTTTCTCTGGCTCTGGGTTTTCTTTGAAAAATGCAACAGTATCTGGATAAAAGTTTCAGTTCGTAATGTAGAGATGCAGAACTGAAAAGTGCAGAAAAATAAATAAAATAAAAAAAGTTGTTTTGTGTGCTCTTCATTTGGAAAATTTTGAGTTTTTCGTACATTTTTTTTAAACATACATACATACGTCGCTGTTTGGAATAATATTTAGATTCTTGTTAAAAATATATGTACCTTCATGCACAGAGATATATAATCTGCATTTGTGTTTAAATGATGATGAGCGAGAAACACGAAAAGAGATAAAGAGCTAATTTTCCGCTCGAGTTTGTATCTACATTAGTGAATATTTTTATTTCAAGTACATATTAAAAAAAAAATACAAAAAAAATATATAAGAAAAATATTTGATCATGTTATAGTGTTACAAAAATTCTTTTAAAACTACACACCTATAGATATACATACATACATAAATCTAGAATTAGAGGTTTATAAACCATCATCAGTGTATAAAAAAGTGTTGTTTATAAAAGTGTTAGTTTTTTAAAGTTAAAAGTCTATCTTATGGACTTTATCAAGCTATAGACATCATGTGCTTGGTAATAATAATTATATAGTGTTATTTCAATTTCAAATAAAAATATTCAATACCAAGATCTCGGTACACAAATATGTGTATAATTCGGAAACGGTTGTGAATGGTTCGGATATTTTTGGACGAAAAACACATTAAATGTGGAAAAGAGATATAATGTATAGGAAAACTTAAAAAAGGTAGGTTAATGGAAATGATTTAAAAATTCTTTTATGTACTGTTTGGAGGTGATTGTATTTTTTTTTTAAATAAATTAGACACCTTTAAATTCAAGAAATTTGAATATGCCATTGCTTTAGCATAATATTATTTTTTATATATTATATACATGTGTATAGGTATTTCAATAAAATTCCAAAAATTCTACATTTTTATTTCATTTTTAAAATAGGTAACTGTCACATAATGAGCAAAAAGCTTCACGTAGTCAGAATAAAAAAAAACAAAAATCGAATTATAACAGATACCTACTTTTATGTATCAAAATTCAAAATATTATGTTTACCCAATTTTGTAACATCGACCTTTAGTATTCTATCAATAAGATCACTATTAATATTCAATATATTTTAAAGGTAAGGCTTTTGATACAATAAAACTATTTTATAGCAAAAAAATGTATTTCGATTAAGTTACGCCTCGAACATCCTTTAGCATAATATTGAAAGATGGGTCCAGTTTATCAGTGTAACTTCTGAATCATATTTTAGAGTGAACTCAGAGTCAACTCTTCACGTTTGGTGAATTAACTCGGGATTAAACAAGCATTTTTTAAAAAAGAAGTTGAAATAGTAATCAAAAAAGTTTCAATTTCAATAGAATAAAGTTTTAGAAATTAATGAGAGTTTTTGTTACATATGTATATCTACATATTTAGATTCTAAGACAGATTTATTAGAAAAATTAAATTTAACTGTTTTGAGAAGAACGAGATTTTTAAAAACGTTTTCGACTTTAAAAAAGTCATTAGCTTAATCAATTTTGGGACTTATCCGACCTCATTTATTTTTTATCTAACAAAACATCGATTTCGTTAATTTTTGATCGTTAATTTTTCGACGGTACCAAATTAAAAATCATCAATATGCACTGGCTTCAATATTAGCACTGAAAAACTAGGCCTTAGTGATATGGCGAATATACGGACCTAAATATTTGTATTTCTTTTCAAAATTAATATTAATTATGTATATCTTAAGAAGTATTTAAAAGCTTAATATTTGAGAATAATTAAGTCGTTGCATTCAACAGACTTCTTCCCTAACTTATCATGTATTTATCTTTAAAATGACACGTTGAACGTTTAGATATCTCATATATAGCAAAGAAAATTAAATTATTTTGGATTTCCGCACTAAAGTTAAAAAAAAAATGTGTTGGCGAAGAATAATAATACATATCAAAAGCTTTAATTTTGCATCAAATATCAAATAATCAAAGAATAAAAGAAAGAATAAAATTTTGGCGCCTTCAATTTTTTTTTTAAGAATGTCTATGTTTGGAGCCGACATTAGCTATTCGATACATTACTGTATCTTGTGCATTATAGTTCAAATCTTCGATTTATTTTGGAATACCTTTAAAGAGATCGGTCCATATTCTTGATGTTGGTATAGATCAGCATTGTTTTTACAACCATCCACTTATTGAAACGTTTATTGTCACATTTAAGCTGCACAAGGTACATCTGTCCTGTCACCCCATGACGTTGAAATCAAAGCACAAAAACACGATTTTTTTGCATCTATAAATAAAATTACACATGTATACAAAACACATAGAGGAACCTTTATATTTAAAAATGATGCGCAAAGAAAAACGTGTACTCATTATTTTTCTTGAAAAAAAAACAATTCGGTATCTAATTAAAGCACCTACAACTTTGAAAATAATGTAAACAAAGAAGCATGAAATCTATTTCGCTTTCTATGATCTCAAGCTCTTACTCCGTGTTTGTGTAGGAAAACGTTGTGAAGGGAGTTCCAAAATGTCCCTGTATTATATAAATACCCGGATCTCCAACCCAAAGTTGTGTTCGGTCTTTGTTTTGGATTTTGGATAAAAGTACGTTTCTTGGGGCAGTCATTTTCATTTCATTCTTAAGTGTATTAATTTGTGATTTTGTGAAACTTGTCAAGCGTAAATAAACTTGAAAAAGGAAATATCTAAATAAATACACAAATGAAAAAATCGAGTTCTTTCTTGGAAAATGGCCGGAAACAATTATTTTCTCTCTTACAAAAAACTTCCTTTGTTACAAAGTGCAAAAAGCCTTATTACGAACGTTTCATAGAAGTTTTTGGGCATAATTCTACTATGTGTGTGCGTATGTGTGCTAGGGAAAAATAAACCTAATCAGAAGTTCCAGGACAATGGAACAATAGATTTGTTAGAACTTTGCAAAGTATCATTTCATTAATTTGCAATGGTTCAGTTGTTTTTTTGTTTTGTTATTGCTTTTGTTTGCAAAATATTAAGGTTCTTTTATTAGTTGAGTGTTATCGATAAATTTCGTATATCTTCAATAGATTCAAACGAAAAGTATCATTGAATAATCAAGCGTATAAAAATCATGTAAATGTAAATAAGGAATGTTGTAAAATTTAATAACATTATTCTGGACCAGAAAATTTTTTCCTTCTTTTAATAAACACTACTACAAGGACATTGTAGAAAGAAAAGAATATGCCCATTTTTCAACTAAAGAACAAAAATTTAAGAAATAGCACAACCTTTGGACTAACTTTCCTATTTAAGGGTTACCAAGACGCTATTAATAAGTCTAATCAAACATAAGGTAGAAGCAATATGATCTATCTTTTGTCAGTACCATCTTTCACCAGCCTTCATTTAAATACTCATTTTATTTTAATAAAACGATATAAAAACTCCAAGGATTGTAGGTATATCATAACAGATAAGTATGTTCTTATTTTCCCATAATAAATGTCATCTGTAAACGATGGCTTTTAATAAACTGTATAAAGAGACTAATAGAATTAGCATATCAATTCGATGTCACCTTAAAAAAAGATTTATGGAAGCACCGCAGAGGATTGTTTCATATTTGGGCCTTAAGCTCATTTGAATTAACTTTTTATTAGCATTTTTACCTTATAAACAAATCAAATTTAAGCAGCACCATGGCATGTTGGCTTTTAGGAGATGTCTGTTCTACATTTCTCCTTTTCGATTAAGGTAAGCATTACTCTGGAAGGAATTAGAATTCTATTCAGTATAAAGTACATTATATGTAAAATATTATAAATGTATCAGGTAAACCACTAAGTAACGAAACAAAAGTATGCTACTTTCATTAAACTTATAAGAAAATTTAAAATCATATTTTGCTTTGTTCAAGTGTTTAATATTCTATTATAGTAATAACTAATAAGGATCGCGGTCAAAATGATGGAAACTGAAATTCGGAACAACCAAAATCCCCAAAAACAAAAATCCCGAAATCGAAATTCAAACAAAATAATATAAAATAAAAATGTTCCATTTTATATTATTTGCGCAAATTTTTCATTTTACATTATTTTCGGGATTTCGATGTTGGAAAAATAATCCTAAGAGTTAAGTTGAGTGTAGAAATTGTAATAATATTAAAACCTACTTTTATTTTATAAAAAGTTTGCCTGAAGATGGAAAAATATAGTTTTTGAAAGGCACAAGAAGTTTTAAAAAAATAATTTGTGATATTATTTGGTATGTTGCTGTAGCGAAACGAAATTTTTCGTTGGTCTCCACATGCACAACGAAATTATAAACGAAATCAGAGGGGAAAAATATCTGTGTCAGCTGTTTACTAAAAATGACAATATTTGTGGTGCAGAATAAATAGATCTCTTAAAATTTCGCTGGCTGGTAGTTAAATCGTGAATGAAAAATTGTGGAGAATTGTAAAAGTTGTACTAAGAAATCTATTACCATTCTCCACTCAAAAAAAAAAAACAATTTCGCAGAGCAGCAGCGTACCGCACAACGAAAAGTAGAAGGAAAATTTTCGTTTTGGATTTCATCTTGTCATTTTTGTATGGGGTTTTTCGGTTTGCTTCGGCAGCATACTAGGCTTAACAATGAACCAATTTATTATTATTTTTTGTTTCATATTATATAAATATACATAAATACAAACTAAGAGCAAAGTTTGCGATTACAGCATTATCTAGAACAAAAAAAAACTCGAATTCTAAAAATCTCAAAATAAAAAAATCTTAAATGAAAAAACTCCGAATTTACTCAAATCTTGAATAACCCAAAATCTCTCTCTATATATATATATATTTTGAAAAAAGAAACTAACTTGAAATTTTTGTCTACCAACTGGGTTTTTCAGCATCATAATTTTTTCCCAGCTATTTTTCCTTATTTGTAAATAAAAATAAACAAAAAAATTCCATAACTATGTTTTAGAGGAAACGTTTCCTGGGAAAAGAGTTCCCATAAAATTGGCGAAAGGGCTGCTTGAGTCTTATTCCCTTTAGAATAATTGCAAACAAAATGTCATTAATAAACAAATCTGCAAATTATGCTTACTAACTTAATCTGCAAAGTATAGTTTGCTTAACTATGGAAACTATGCAATATTTTGGAATTCAAACAGTCTTCTGCCCAATCAGGAGAGTTCCAGATGGGGGATTGACTTTCAGGTACAAAATTCTTGTCTAAAAAAATCGACCCAAAAAACAGCTATTTTAAAAATAATTTGTGTAGATTAACTGTGTACCTATTTAAAATGTCACTTATCTAAATTACTCAATTCACTTTTTCTTTTATTTCTTTTATTTTTGTGGTAAAATAAAATGCCAAAATTTGCCTTTAAACAAAAATACATGGAAAAGATCATTACTCAAAATGTAAGGTTTTTCATTAAAGAAAACTATACACATCTTTATACCTAACTGTAAATACTTAAGGTCTTTCTTAACAACGATTAAATTTAAGCGAGAATAAGCAAAAGTTGTGTTTTAATTCAAGCTAAAGCTTTCCTAAACTAATTTTACACAAAACCGAAACAATCCTGACTCTCGCTACCTCCCCATATTTGCAACATTAAACTTCAGATTTCAATAGATAAAATATTGATATTTGATATTATTTTAATTGTGCCCAATACCTAAACGTACCTACGTACGTGAGAAATAAAAGTACAATTAGATTATAATAATTTATTTAGCTATGTCTGTACTCTGTATGTATGTACATATAATGAATGTATGTGTGATATAAAACTTTCTTAGCCCAATTCTTCTTATAAACCACATAGAAACAATATTAATTAATCATGTGTAAGTAAATACCCAAGACTACAAATTAATCTACCTCCATTGCATGTTGATGTAAAATCAATAGCATAAATCATAAACACACATTTTGGAATTCGAGATAAGGATAATGGCTTTATTATGAACGAAACAAAAATCAACTCTGCCACTGCCTCGTCAGGATAATCTTCTCCACATTTTCGAACAGTGCCATCGGCAGAAAACGTTGCCACATCATAAAAGTATCTAGATAGACTGAGCCTACTTATAGAATATTATATCCCACCATTAACAGCTTAGGTAGGTATCCAATCAGTTGCTATATTGCCTTATCTTTCGTCAATGCCAACCCTTGTTTCGCCATAAATTATTATTATAGGTATGTAGGTATATAATTAATCCCCGATTCCCCTCCCCCGAATGCCTTTTACCACTACCGAAAAGTCGATCGAACTGAAACACAGGTCGGGACAATCCAACCAAGCGTCAAATTTCTTGCAGCTATGTTTATTTTCGTTGTCATATCTGTGCCTCCACTCAATATGCCGAAATTAATTTTGATAAAAATAATACTTTTTCGAACAAATAATCGGGGACCGAAAGGTGGGACTCGGACTGCTGGGAGATAAAAGCTTATTTATTGATTGAAATTAATAAAGGTATAAAAGCCAACTGAAAATGTCGCTAGGCAAAGTGTGAATGTCATTTAACTGGCTTTGGGAAAATGCTGTTGCTGTCCCCATTTTAAATGCGTCACAACCTACACGTACCCTGTACCCATCACTCAAACCACAAAAATAAGACCCTGGTATTATATTTAGGTGGCTTACAAATTTATTTTAACATTAACATTAATATTATTTTTTTTGAAAACAACGGTTGACTTCTGTCCTGAGGTAATAACAAATATTATTATGTGGGAAAATGCGTTTGATAGTTTTTTCAGCAACATTGCTGAAATTAAAAATGTTTTCATTTTCCAGGATATTATTAAAATCCGGAAAACCCAACTTTAACTTTTAGCTGCAATTTGCTAAATCCATATGATATCTGTCATTATCCTAAAAAAAAACTTTCTTTCCAATTTTACTTCAAAGTGTTGATTCGTGTATTTTTCATAATTCGTTATGTTATAATCAATAAAATGTTATCGGAAGACAAAGATTTCGAAATATTTGAAGTCTTTGTGCAGAAAAATGTTTTATTTTCTTGAGAAATCTACATCAGGATGATGGAATACTAGAATAAACCTGTGTTCATGTTAATTTTAATCTTATTGGATTGCATGGGATTACAGTTGAGATATTTCCAACTAATGGGTCCGTTTAAGTATGTTTGCTTTGCTAATTCTCACAAACCGTCACTATTTGGACATGTTCGGATGCCCGTTTTTTAATAAAAAGGAGTTAGCAATTTACTAGTTAGCAAAACGAAAAAAAGGGTTTAAAATTTTGGAGTCGTTAGCAAATTGTTAAATATTTAGCAAATTGCTAGTTAGTAAAATAAGTCCTTAACAACGGGTTGTTTAAAATTTTGCTCCAATCTACATATGTATTTCGTTGATCTAATGTGATTTGATTCTTTGTTTTTGACAAATATTTTTTTCTGATGAATATGACACAAAAACTTATTAATTGCTATAACCGTCAATCAGAACTCGGAAAAATGTTTCCATTATGGCAATTTTTTCTCTACAAGCCTATATTTAATTTTTTGTGGTTGAAATTTGGTGTAAGTAATGCACAGTGGTGTGTTCGATTAATAATTGACCATGGTTTGTACGTCAAAAATGTTGGTTCAAGTGTCATAGTGAGGAATAGTTGAAGTTATTTACGAACGCGTTTTTATTAAGATATGGTTGATCTGTCAAACAAACAGACTTTATTTTGATTTCAAGAATTAAGTATACTTATTTTTAATATTTTTAAAATGGAAATGGAAGGAAAATTTTTTGTTACATTGCACACCCCGAAAAACAAAAATGAATTCCAATGCAAATCAAATTTATTATTTTTTGCAAAATATTTCGCTTTTTACATTTTGATTATATAAATCAAACATTTGACTTTGACAGATCAACATTTTTAACTCACCTCCTAGAGATAAGTTGGATATACATACATAGTTAGAAATAGTTACTATTTGACAAACCAACCATTCATTTCCGTACGATTTTATGGTTACACATCGTAGCTATTTGCAATTCCGAACGACAAACCGAACGAACCGAACGCATCTCAGTTCATAAAATACAAACAAGGACAAGGTTCTATCACAAATAATCATATGATTATTTGTGGTTCTATCTTCTATATGGTCATGGCTTCCGTCTTATAACGTTACATTGTACGTGTTTTTTCCTTATAACTAGAAAAACGGCAATGCTAATCTGATTTTTAAACATAAGTCTGAAAGATCTCTTCAAAATCTAATTTTTGTAGAAAAAAGTTTTTAATTATCTCTCTTAGATTTTTAAATATTCCCCTCCGAATTGGCTGATAACGTTACATTTTTTGGAACTACATAGCTGTTGAGGTTACTGGACAATTTTACAAAACTCTGCGAAATTGGTGTGCTAATTAATTTTTTTTCTTTTAGAGAATTGAGATAAAATTCCAAATAACAGTTTACCATTTTTTGTTTAAGAAAAATGTATGTTTGTATGTGTTATTTGAGGTCAACTGTGTGTCTTACAACGTTACAGAAAAAAAGTCTTATAACGTTAACTTCCGAATTCTTGTATGAAAATTGGTAAAAATATGACCGAAAGGAAAAAATCTAGTAAAGTATTAACAAGAAATCAAATGTGTACAAAAAAAAAATAATTTACTTACCATAAGGTACTTAATTTTTTGTTATAACGTTAATGAGCGGGTAAAAAAACTTAAAAATATAACCGAAAGGTGCAAAAAAATTCAACAACACAACAAAACTTCTACAAAATCCCAATTTTTGTAAAATCGTATTTTAAGGGGGGAGGGTGGGTGGTGGTGCTCGTAAAACAAAGTACACCCAAAACAAATGATACATGATTTTAGGGTAGCTTTCAATGCTTAATCCATTAAAAAAAATCAAAGAAATTGGAATACCCTGTGAGAAGTTATAGTACTTTACAGGAAATGTTTTTTTTAGAAAAACAGGTAAAATATTTTAAAAATTCCCTTTAAAATAAATTTTTCTTAATAAAATTAGAAACAGATAAATAATTTGGCATATAAATCAAGAATCAAGACAGTTCAATAATATATTTGAAGTCTAAAACTTCATCTTCATTGGTTTCAGCTGAAAATGTCTTCTAACGTTACACATCCTTTACTATTGATTAAAAGAAAATGGTAGCTATTTTTATTGATTTTTTGATAATTTTGTTAAATACATATATACATGGCTTAGATAAAACTAGAAATGTTTTTACTGTTGATAATGATATCAACCGTTATCGTTATCGTTTAAAAAGCACCAAGTAAAACCGCAGTGCTTTTTTTTTGACCGCAACTGTATGTATATTTTTATTTAAATAAGTCAAAAAATGTATTTTTTGTTATAAAATTCTCTAAAACCACATTTTTAAAACTCTTAATTTGAACAAAAATATGTAGATAATGATGAAAACAGTTTCATTTAAAACTCAAAATAATCTGTAATCTCTTTATCTGACTTGAATTTATTAAATTAAAGTAAAATATTAGTTTACGAAACTTTCTTTTATGTAAAGATTTATTTTAATAAATTTTGAAACATCTCGTTCCAACAGATTAAGTTTTAACGGTTGTTTATTTTTTTTTTATTTTTTTTATTGATGACCATTATAGAATCATACAGTTTCATAAAAATATTAAGTCAGTCGAAGTTGCAAAACAAACAACAAATTCCCCCTTGTAACAAAATATCCTATTGGGAGTTGGGACTTCTTGATTTACCATTACCAGGAACAAAAAGAAACTAGAACCACTATTCAGGGAGTCATCGATGAAAAGATTGTTTTATTATGTTGAATCAATCGAGACAACGAACGACGCACACTGACGATAACGATAACGTCGGAACTGTGTTTGCCTTCAGCGTCAGCCAAGCCCCAAGCCCCGAGGCACAAAAGCAAATCCATTTCCTTCATGTGGTGGGGTGTGGTTTCATTTATATTTTACACAAGCTATAAATTCATGCCACCAACATTGAGGCGCCACCACGACCACAGTCATACAGATTTATAAAGCATCAATTGAGATTATACAATGATTTATTATCATCAAGATGATGGATAGACAAGTTGTGATCATCACACAGTCATTCAACATTATTTTCCACAAATCTGATTTTATAAATGTGATGTTTGTCGTTTGTGAGATGTGAAATTCGAATACTTCGCATGTATTCTTCCGGTATTCTTTCAATTTATAAGTACCACATACTTCGATATATTCGCATTAATCAAAAATAAAAAATATCCATTAATCTGTCTTGTTTATGAACAATAATAATTCTAAGAACCGAAATGAAGATGTCGCATAGTACGTTGTAGTTGATCATCATCAAACATGACTCGGTGTTACATTAGGACAAACGATATGTATTTTTGTTGTTGGAAAACATCACAACCATCAATAAGGAAACAGAAAAATCACGGCAAAGCAATGAAATGATTTTTACCAGGGATGACAATTAACTTTGGTTTTTCTGCTGAGGTATTCCAATGGCAAAGATTAAAACAGAACCTGTCACTCATACCTACTCGGTTCGAATTCTCCACTGTTCTTCACTTCACTCCATGTCAAGGAAATTTATAATTGCAAAATTATCATCCATTTGGGCTCTGTGAATTAAAAAACGTTAACATTATTTCTTGTAAATTGTATACGATATTTTGTCAAAATGACATTTGGATAGTAAAGTTAAGTTAAGTGCTTTCAAATAACATTTTAAACACGAAAATACTATGAGATAAATACTTAAGTATACAGGTGACAAATAACTGTGTGTGTTCACTCTTGGTAGTGGATGTAACAATGTCTTATAATTTATTGCTAGATATTTAGCCAACCATCTCACAATAAATTATCACCTAACTTTGGATAATAAATGTAAGAAATTGATAGATTTTCTACCAACCGTGTATACATACAATTTAATAATTGTCAGTTCATTGGTAAATATTTGTCAGGTCTGACAATACTTTAAGATTACTCGGTGAATGTTATAAGTTTTTCAGTAGTAAGGTAGAAAATGCAATTTCTATGTAAATTGTGCAATCTAGTTATATGAAAAAAAAAACTTTTATATATACAGCTACAATTAAAAAATATTAATTAATTACCTTACGGGCTTTAACGCACTGGGTTTAAATTATTATTCCTCTGCGTGTAAGCTATCTTACTCTCTTTGGATAAATTAATTTAAAATTTATTTTTAAAGGCAAACAAATACATATACATATGTACATACGTTTTTTCTCTTTAAAGTGATATTAAAAGACATTGTGCATGATGTAGCTATGCCCTACAATAATTAAGTAAGATTTATATCAAAAAGTCCTTAACTAACTAAATTATTTTCTAATTTGAGTCTTAACTTCGTACGTAATGCACAAACTTGTTACTACACGGAGTATCTAATTACTTTCGAAAAAATCTGTTCCCATCACTACAAAAACATTCCAACCATAGCTCTGCAAACCTATTCAAACTCCTTAGGTTTATCCCACAACCGAAACTACAAAAGCTATTTGGAAGGAAGAGGATTCCAACAGTTTCCGTGCTTCTTAACATCAAGTTCGAGGACTTGGGATATTACTGTTTAATCCTTTTCAAATTGAGAGCGTGTCTTCCATTCTACTTGGTCTGGTTGCTGCCGGCCTGGGTGGCTATATAGTACCTACTTACGCGAGTTTCTTATAGGATATTATGTAAGCCTTAATGATGGTGTCCGTGGTATGGGAGTGGGAGTTACATTTACCTGCAATTCTTTTTCCCGAAATAAATATTAATGAGCTTGCTCTGGGTTCTTTCTCTGTCTTCTTTGGTCTAGAGACTGGAGTTATTCGACTTCTTTATTTTCATCCCCCTCAACCCCTCAACCAATGGGGATTTTCGTATTTGTCGGATTTTCGCAGATTGAAGTGATTTGTTTCAATATGTTGCCTCTTGTGTAAGCAATTGAATACTTAGTTATCAGTTAGTGTTTTCTTAGAATGGCTGAGTTGCAAATGGATGTACTTATGTCTTAGAGGAGGAGTTCCTCTTGAATATCATTAATAGAAAATGAGATTCTTATTTGCACATCGAGTGTTTAACAAACGGAATTCTATTTTGAATAACATAGATTACAAAATCTTATTGCATTATCTTTAAGATAGTTTTATTTCTATCTCTATTTTCATAACTGCAAAATAATAAATTTGAAAGAACCAGTTAAATAGTTAAATTTAATGACATATTTCGTTGTCCATTGCTATCTAATTGCCAATTGGTGATCTTTATTTATAGATAGCGTTTTGGTTCAAGTTCCCATGTAGTATGCCTAATTAGAACGTTATATTAAAGAAATATTGAATCAAAAGGTACCTATACAAGTACCAGTTCCTGTAGACACTCTTACTTCAATTTACCAAATGCAAACTTTAAAATTTTAGATCATACGGAATTTAGATCATACGAATGAAAACGAAAAGATGTCTGTACTTCCAATCTCTGAGAAATAGATTGAATTCAGTAGGATTGAAACTTTCAAGCACAGGCCTATTAAATAATTGAAGCCCGGTAATTCATAAACAAGGTGAAATTAAGTGATGGGATTTATTATAGAAAAAGAAATACCTACATATCACGGCTACAAATGAATAGAAGCATAAAATTATACAAACATACATACAGCATAATTATAATATTATTTAGTTGCAAAAATAGATATAGGAATATAAAGGATATAAAGGAAACATTTCTCCACTTTAAATCCAAATTTTTATGTTTGAAACCAAGTTATGGTCCAATTAGCGTTATGACCTTACATGTGAACAGTCAAGGGGCATGTTGCATTCATATAAATTTTGTCAGAATTTTTAATTTTCATAATTCACATGTATGTACATAACTACCCCTTTCCTTCTACTGTAGATTTTCTTTTTGTTTAAGTTGAACCCCAACAAATTTTATTCTCTTTTCGATCCAAATCCGTATACAACATATTATTTTTATTTTCACTTGAAATTAAAAAACGTAAAAACTATGACATCGCTAAAGGTCAAGCAAGACCAAAATTATAAAATAGAAACCAAAGAAAATAAAATGAAAACAAATTTTAAAGAATTTTTAAAGCGAAAATTCATTTAAATTTTACAGAGCTCTGAACTATAAAATTCTTTTATAACATCAAAAGAATTTTACATTCATTTATTTAGAGGGAAAATCACGACTTTTGCTTTCATGTTTTGAAATAATAAAAAAAAAAACAGAACATAATATAATGTACATGAGTTGAGTATAAGTGTAAGTAAAAAAGCTGTCATCTCATTTCTGTTATCTCTAGAGCTTTTTGTAATTTTTTTTTTGTCTTTATGTGTACAATCACAAATTGTAAAACATATTTCGAAACATTTCTTTTGAAAAGTTAGTTCTTGGTCGTTGTATTGTCAAAATGGTTGTTTAAGCAGCTTACAACGGTATCCCAACTATAAACAGACTATAAACTTTGTTGTTTTGCCTTCTAATGTATTTTGTTTAGGTTTGTGGTTTTAATTGAGGTTTTTTCTCCTAAATAAGTTCTGAGTCTAAATAATTTATAAAATATGTTTTATTCAAGGAAACTATAAAACCGAAAAAATAAACACGGAAGTTTAATTAAATTACATATTTTCGTTTAGTTTTTAAAACCTAATTTAAATACTTTTAAGTTTAACTTTGTTGACTTTATAAGATTTTTTTCTTTTTTCTTAAATTTAACAATAGTTAGGCTAGTTTCATATAATACCCTGGATATTCAATTCGCATTAATTTAATTTAATATATGTATTTCTGTTGTCATTATTTCATTTTTTTTTAATTCACATTTATAAATTAAATATGTATCGTATACTCGTACGATTGCCTCCTAAAATATTTAAAAAAAAATATTATATTGTTTTAAACAATCCTTAGAGAAAATATTTTTCGTTGTCCTTAATCGGACATGAAATGTTTCAATATCGTATCAGTCTTGTACCGTGTACCCGAGACAAGATGATACTTCCTAAAAAGCGAAATGTACACAGCTTCACACAAAATCACAAAATACCCACGACTTTAATAAAAAGTTTCTATCTGAAAACTAAAAATTTTGCAGATTTTGGATTACCAGATATTATGTTTTTTAAGTGTTATTTAGAACGTAAAACTACTAACTGTAAATTTTTTTAATAGCTAAATCACAATTAAATTATATCGGCCTGGCGTTCTCGTATTTCCGATTTTAGTCGTTTTTCTTTTTTAGCTCTGAGCGGGACACAGAGCGCTCAGAGCTCGCTCCGAACTGAACGTAACCTGACTTTTGACCTATAATTCCATATTATTTATTAGGTATTACTATTAATAATTTATTTTCTTGATTTTATATAAAAGAAGAAAACCTTACTGCAATTTTTAAAAATCAAACAAAATATCTGACATCGAACAGCCCACCAGCTGTCAAACGCCCGACCGAATAGAAAATAGATCTACTCCCTTTGCTCGGAAGTTTACGATATAACGATAAAAAGCCTTAGCATTTATTTGAAATTCCCGTGTAAGACTAAGAATACATTGTTCAAAATCGAACCGACCGAAAGCGAGATTGAGATTTAGCTAAGGATAGCTGCTGGCATCGTTCTAAGAGTTTCAAAGAGTTTCAAGTTGGCATTAACATAGACAAAATTATAAAGAGTGTTTCAAGAAGAGCGCTATAGAGGTTTTTTTTTGAATAAAACAAAAACGGTTTTGAAAATCAATGAAATTCTTTATTCATGTGAAAGTATTTGATGCCATTATGTATGAAACTCGATTTCTTTTGCATGGCCACCACGGTCACGCTTGCAGAAGTCCAGTCGCTGAACCCAATTTTCGACGGTTTTCAATTCCCGTGTAAGACTAAGAATACATTGTTCAAAATCGAACCGACCGAAAGCGAGATTGAGATTTAGCTAAGGATAGCTGCTGGCATCGTTCTAAGAGTTTCAAAGAGTTTCAAGTTGGCATTAACATAGACAAAATTATAAAGAGTGTTTCAAGAAGAGCGCTATAGAAGTTTTTTTTGAATAAAACAAAAACGGTTTTGAAAATCAATGAAATTCTTTATTCATGTGAAAGTATTTGATGCCATTATGTATGAAACTCGATTTCTTTTGCATGGCCACCACGGTCACGCTTGCAGAAGTCCAGTCGCTGAACCCAATTTTCGACGGTTTTCAAGCATAAATCGGCCGATACTGGTGCAATTTCAAGTTCGATATTCGTACGGAGTTCATCAATCGTCGCTGGCTTGTTGGCATAGACCATAGACTTGACGTAGCCACACAGGAACTAGTCTGACGGGGACGGCAAATCGCACGACCGAGGCGGCCAAGCGACTGCACCATTTCGTGAGATAACACGTTCTCCAAACTTGGTTTCCAATAAATTGATTATGACATTCGGTGTGTGGCTTTTAGCGCCGTCCTGTTGGAACCACATATCCTCCAAGTCCATATCATCCAATTGGGGCCAAAAATATTCGGTTATCATTGAACGGTACCGATCCGAATTCACGATCATCACGGAAGAAGTACGGCCCAATGACCACACCAAACCGTAATTTTTTTGGGATGCAATGATGACTCATGGAGTACGTGTGGACTGCTGCCCGACCAATACCGCATATTTTGTTAATTGACGAAGCTATTCAGCCAGAAATGAGCCTCATCGCTAAAGATGATTTTTCGATGGAAATCCGAATCTTTTTCAAGTTTTTGCTTCTGGTGGTCAAGCGACTTCAATTCTTGAGTCAATTTAAACTTGTAAAGATGTAGCCCAAGATCTTTTCGCAAAATTCGCCACAACGACGACGTCACAGAGATGCCCAACGCTTGAGAACGTAGCACGTGTAAGAGACACATTTGGGCTTTCTGCAACTGAAGCCTCACCGGCAGCAATATTCTCGACACTACGGGCACTTCGTTGTCTCACTGGCACGGGAATATTTTGTACTGTATACCTGTGGATTCAAATTTCTCCACTAGACGCTCAATTGTTGATCTGCTAGGTCGATTATGACGACCATAACGTTGAGGCCACTGAGTTTAATAATTTTGACTCGTTGTTGGCTCGTATATCTTTCCATCATGAAATGGCAACCCTTACTGAAGAGAAATGTCAAAAGAACGGCAAGAAATATGGCGTCGTTTGCTGTCCCTGTCGCTCTACTTTTGTAGCGTCCCTGTTAAAAAACCCGATAGTTAATTTTTAATTGTAACATATTGTTTTAATATTTCAGAGTCTTCAAATTAAACTATTAACATGAAAATATAATCAACAAGTACTGTTATGGTATTAATAGTACATATCTGAAATAATAGTTGTGTTTTTTTGGTTAGTGAATACGCTTAATCGCAAAATTTTACAAAGAAAACAACAACAAAGGATAAGTGAAAAAAATAAGTCAGTAATCAGTAAAAGAATTTAAATAGTTCAATTCATATTAAGTAAAATAATTTCGATTAGTATGTTAAGTCGTAACACATTGTGGAAAAGTCGTTAGAAAGCTGGCAAAATAATTGGACTATTATGTCGAACATAGTAATTTGCTCATTACCGCAAAGAGTATTTGCCCTTCTAGCTGTGGGCGGCAAGTCTAAGAACAAAAATAATCTATGTATTTCCTAAGTTTTATTGCAAATGTATTAGTGTAGTGACAAAAACTCTAAGCATTTTTATACAAATTTTTCGAACATTAAACAGTTAGTACTTTTTTTTTGCTTTCAAACTCAAATTTATTGCTTACCTATTTTTTTGACAAATAATGCAGGGATACCAACCTTTAGGGAGTAAAATTAAAAGTTAGTTTATAAAGTAAATAAAGCGTATTTCTGGAACTTGTATTACAGCAGTGGAAAGAAAGATTACCAATAAAACACGGCTAATATAAAACTTTATTGGTTTTGTAAGGGCTTCTTCATGCTCTTGTACATGTATTAGAATCAGAATTTCTAAAAAATCATTCTATATAAAGATTTCTTTTAATTTCAATACATAATCATTTGATAAGCATGCGTTTTTTTGTTGCTGATATATGTACATGCTATGGTTTGTTATAGTTTTTGCTTGAGTTTTTTTTATATATTTTTATTATAAATCCCTAATTTAAATTTAAAAAAATATGACTGTTTTTATTAAAACATGAAACATTAACCCATGGAATCTAGAAAGACATGTACGTGCTTATTTTCAGTTCAATATGTCAAACAAAATTTTATTTCAAAAATACTATGTATTGCTATCTGCCTCGGCTAAATTCAATTTTCCTACATATTTATAATTTAGCTTATTACTAACTTCAAAGACTTGTTTTATGTAAAATGTAAGAACATTTTTACAAATAACGTAAACAAAACTGCTTTAAAAAAATATCATAACGTTGGGGTTGACTGATTGAACATGGATAGATAAATATCTCAAAGATAGATATACAGTTTAGATTGATATGTAAATATTTAACACATACTACATACGTACATATGTAAGTATTTTTATTTTAAAATTATATGAAGTACCTACTTACAGATGTGGAAAATATAACAAGAAACACAAGCTCCTCTGCTGCTTTTTCAATCAAAAATATACATATTTTTAAATCTTATAACGTCACTTAATTCTATACATGAAATTTTATCAATAATAAAAAGATTTTATTTGGTTTTCTCTGAGTGTACAATCGAGACAAAAAATATTTGTTTTGGCTGCCGTACAAAAAGCTTTATGACACTCAACTCTGTTGGCGCCTCTGTGTCGTTGAAGTCGTCGTCGTTGTCGTTTGAATAAGAAAATAACCCCACTACCACCGCCAGCCATCATCACAATTTAATATGGTTTGCTGATTCAAGTCAAAAGTCGTAGAAGAATATTAAAACAAAAATTATCGAACTGTAATAAAAATATAACCAAAGAGGGAAGAAGCAACCGACCTTGCCTGAAGTTGAACATTGTCCATATAATGTTGCATTCAACATAATACCATACGGGCTATGTTATAATATGTTAAATGTGGGGATTAATTGAATGATAAAATATTGATTTGTTGTCTTCCTTCAATCTTTTGAATTAAGACTGAAGCACGTACAAATGCTAAACCTGAAGTGGAAGGACTTCACCATAATTAAAGACAACAAAAGAAATCCGGGTTGAATGTGAAAAATTGAGTTCCTTGAACTTTCAACATTCAACAAAATTTTTTATAAGGACATAAAAACATGAGATTGAAACATCTACATACTTGTACATCTACAAACAACAAACAATCGAAGTCAAAAGCCTTAAAAAAGATCTCAGCTTCAGCTTCAGCCTCAGCCTCCCCTTATCAAAATCCTCAGATGTGAAGGTTGAAATAGAACATCCCATTAAAGAGGATTGGAATACAAATTTAAAGATACACATAACACAATAGCGACAGAAGAAGCTGGGTACAAAGTTAACTAGGTGGATTGATGGGTTATGTTGAATATACAGTTGTGAAAAATCTCAATGCATTCACCGGAAGCAAGGCGACTACCGACTTCTTCGGTTAGACGACAACGACAACGACTACGACATTCGGCGGCAACGATGCACGTTTACAAAGGGGAGACACTTTTATTTTACGAAAAAAGGATTTTTATTTCATCTTGTCGTGAATGGGATTTTATTTTCAACTTTCAATGTCACGAAAATCAATGGAAAACGAATGAAAAGTGCAGACATTTCCGGTCATGGTTCTGATATGATGATCATACTTGAGTATTTTAACTGTACATAAATATGAGATTTATTGAAATTAAATTGAACAAAGTTTAATAAAAATGTGCTTTGTTAAGAACAAAATAATTGTCTCGAACATTAATATACTTAATATGTCTCTAGTTTCCAATTTGACTGAGTATAAATAATAATAAAATAATAATAGTGAGTAAAACGGGTCAAAACAATAGATATTAATAAAATGAATAAAAAACAATAAATATAAGTAACTGAAGTTGTAAGTAGGTATTCAAAAATAAATTCGGCAGACTTCAACATACCACCATTTTACAAAATGCTATTTAATCTTAATAGATATAAATTACGTGTCACGTTGTTTGTCCGCTATGGACTCCTAAACTACTTAGCCGATTTTAATCAAATTTGCACAACGCGTGCAGTTTGATCCAACTTAAAAGATAGGATAGCTTACATCTCAATTTATGATCACAATATTATTTTATTGCAAATTATTTGTCTATTATTTGATAGTCACAATTATATGTTAGCTTCAAACGATTTTATCAGATAGCGACATCTGTGCACTGGATTGAGAAAGTTAAGAATTAAATAGATGGCGCTATGTCAAACGTCTAAACGTTCCATATACGCTACAAATTGATAGCATAACCACCACATGTTGCTGAAATCAGTACAATTTTGAGTTATTATGAAATGGATTAGAAATTTCACGAGACCACCACGAATATCTGTATTTTTTATAATTTACTGCACCCAAGGGGCTATGATTTATTATTATTATTTTCCACGTATTTGTATTTGTTTTAACATTTATTTGAACAAACTGGTCACTTGGGCGTATGTTTACTGTTTTTCGTATCTTTTACTTTACAAAGGGGAATCGGTCTTATAAGTCCTGTTTGTTAGATTTACGTTTGAAGGTTTCTAGAATCGAAATCCCTCATTTCTAGAGGGATATTTTTATGTGTGTCAAAAGTAATCTTTTAAAAGTTCCAAATTGAAATTATTTAAAAAATACTTTATATTGATAGCTTCGAATTGACATTTCGAGCTAAATATTTAGTATATTGGGTATTTTTCGAAAAGTCAAAACGCCACTTCAAAAATACTAGACGAGACTCATTTTACAGCAGCGATACTAAATACGAGTACAAAAATGAACTGACATAGTATTTTGATTTCGACGAGACAAAGCAAATGTCTGCTGATGTCAAGTCGTGCCCAGCCCTATTTACAAACAAAAACACTTTGTATAACAGTCGCCTGAATTTATGCACTTTTTGACATTCAAAAACTTAGGATACCTACACATTTACATACATTTTATCTCCAAAAATTTCAAAATTTATCAACAACTACAAATATCCCAAAAAAAAAAAATTATAGGTAGTTTGCTGTCCAAAATAATTCTTAACTTAATAATCCTTTCAATAAAGATCCCTTCAAAGTGTCTACAAAAATGCAAGTCCATGGATTTGGATTGTGATGCTTTTAAAATGATAAAACTGAATTTCCAAATAAATAACAATAATTGTCTCAATTGAAAGCTCAAAACGGAATTTCGAATAATATTTAAATTACTGACAACAATTTGTTAATATGTTATTCTATGAACGATGGCTAATAGAGCCATAAATTAAGGTGCTTCAGAAGCACGGAATATATGACTGTCATGAGGACATTTATTGCACACATAACTTATGTTATAGATTCGCTTTTTATTTATTTTTTTAAAATCGGAGGGCCAATAAGTACGAGTATACCTATATATACATACATACATACATATAAATGTTTCCCCTGGCACATTTTAAGTAGCAAACGACCATGCCTTCATCACAGTGTCGGAAATTACATCATATTTTATGTCTTACCTATGTCGTTATTCCCGACAAAAGCTCAGGAGTGAGACCTTGTTTTTTGCATTTTCGAAAAATGTTTTCCCTGAATTTTATATTTCATTTCTCAAAGTTATATCTGGCTCATCTGAAGACATCATTCAAACTTTTTTCAATTTTACCCTCTGTTACTACATAACGCCTTGCGAGTGTGAAAACTGAATACAAATCACCTTTTGGCGAGATTTCCTACGATAACCTTTTTTCTTGCTTCAAAATCCCATAAATTATCCCCATCAACCTTTATTCTAATACAGAAAATAAAATAAAACACCAGGAACGCCAGGAACGCCTTCCTTCAATAAAGCAAGCCTTCAAATTCCCCCACTTTGGGAGGCAAAATTTTTTCAATTTCCTTAGTTTTTCGCCGCTGCCGCTGCGCTGGCTGGCTGCTGCCTAGGCCCGGCCCTATGGTCGTTCGAAGCGAGCAGCACGGAAACGAACGTGCGTCCGTTTTGTACGAGCGGATTTTCATATTACACAAATACATTTATTCTTGTGTATGTTTTTGAAACATGCCGATACTGAATACAAAGAAAAATCAATTTACACTTTTACTACACCCTCTGGTTTGGTTAAGGGGGGAGTGATTTGGTCGGATTAGATGCCGAATCGTATGTGTATGTGGAAACGTGTGAATGGGATATCTGTTGATTTTATTCAAGATGCCTACACAAGTTTTCTAGGGTCTATTTTGTTAAGGACTTTATGACTTCGTAATGGTTCTCGCTGGCTGTGTGAAGGTGCTGACTTGGGGTGGAGATTTGAGGTTATATGCTTCAATGCTTGTGCAGGCCAAAGGGATTTGCAACAGCTGTGAGGCATAAAGGATCTATTCGAGTATGCCTCAGCTTGATTTGGTTCACTGATAAGAGCAGTAGTTAAATAAACGTGCGAAGGATACAATAATAATCTCTTATTAAGTTGTGCTTTTGTCGAAAATGGTTTCCAATTGGAAAGCAGTTAGGACACGTCAACCTGTCTAACTATAAGTTGTTAGCTCTTATGGCAATATTGCATTTAATATAAAGAAGAATTTGTTTTCGTAATACCGAAAAACATATCGGAATTATTGTGCAGACAGATGGTATCAAACAACTTTCTTAAACACTTTTTATTGCCATATAAAGTTTATGAAGGTCTTAAGTGGGAAATAGCGGTGGGCGAAGTAACTAAGGCTATGACACTCAAAGATACGCTTGTGATTTGAGAAGATTGCATAATCATTGTTATAGGAAACCATGCTCAACGGTGATAAAAAAATATGTAATAAGTTCCATTCCGTTTTTATATTAAGGGATTAACTCACCCCATCAAAATCACTTAAAAAATTTTAATGGCTAGGAAATTAAAAAAAAATTGCAGTAATGGTTTCAATGAAATCATTTATTTGTAATTGTTAGAAAACTCATGTTTTTTTTTTTAATTAAAGCTATTGCTTTTACTATTCGAGCTTATATACCAATAAAAAGTATTAATAAATTCCCTCACAATAAAATTTAATTTTACATATGTATGTGCTAAGTTGGGACATAATAAATTCGTATGTAAAAAATACTTTTTAAGTTAAAATCAGAAATCAGATTTAATTTAAGTTTTTTTTTTTAATTCTTTTTCTGTTAATTTATTATTCACGATAGTCTACGTCATATTAAATATCTTCCAAATTTTTGTTCTAAAACGATATTCTGCTCACTGTTCAGGCTTTTAATTGATCCATGTTATCCTAAATCTAATTTAATTAATGTAATGCTTGATTGGTTATTATTTTAACATAGTAAGTGTATAATAGTAGTAATAAATAATTTTTATTTATATAATATGTATGTAATTATATAAAATCAGGTTTGCTGGTTTTAAAATTAATTGGACAATAACTTATATCTAAGTTTCCTGTCAGGCTATAGAAAGGTTTACTTAATTAAGAAATTGTGAGCTTACGTTAAAAACTAAAAAAAAATTCATTCAGTTATTTGATGTCTATATTTTAAGGCATACATATTTCAAAAATTGATATAATTTACAATAGTAATGACTTGTGAGTTTATGACCATTTAAGCAATCGAGAAACTGGGTTTTGGAACTTCAACAGTCCTTGATGAACATTTAAGCTTTTCAAGAGAATATACAAAAGTAAATCAATAAGAGATAAAATAGCAGTGCAATTAATCCAATAATTTAAGATACCACTAATAAAAACAATAGAGAATATCTTGCGGCTCTGAAATTTCCCAAAAACTCAATGCGAAGAAGTTCACATCTTAATTTATTTGGCGGAATTTCCATATTCCAACTGAATCTTTTAGTTGTTGTAAATCTTTCATAAACAATTTAGACTCAAAATTACACAGATATCCAATATTAGATATAATTTAAGGCAATTTAAAATAAAAGGCTTTAAGTTCGCTTTTAGTTAACATACGCGATGACTTTTCGAAATTCAATAAGCTGAAATCAGTTAATTTTCTCTTTTTTTACAAACAGTAACGATAAGATATCTTATTGGATAGGATAAGATAAGATATTGGATAAAAATGTAATTTTTTAGTGAATACGATAAAGCATTTAATTTTTTTCTTCAACTAATCCACGTCACAGTCCGCGTTCTTCATGTGCTTAAGGCAACATTGAGGCATGGCCTATCCTATCATATTTTGTCGTTACAAAAGAAACATATTCACCCATGTCCTTCAAACTTACTAGAAACAATTTAGCTTGAAGTAACCTTAATCCCCTTTCCAATTATGTACGGGCAAAGAAAAATGTTGCTTCTTTCCATATACAAGTAAGACCTGACATTTGACAGCATTTATCTTTTCCTAACGCAACAATAGCTAGCCTCCATATCTCTGGCTCTGCTACACACATACTGTGTGTTCTGTATTCAATGTGCGATGTTTTCCACGTCCAAACGGCTATAAGGATTTCAAAGCACAAAAACAAAAAACAAAACTCCACAGCAACTATTATTGTGACGTTAAGGTGACCATTTTCACACTTTTTTCAAGAGTACCTATATAGCTAGTCCTTTGTTGGATTTATTATTCTTTATACAGATTAGAAAGTACCAATAATATGAATCTACATATATGTATGTTACCTATAAGTTTTTAATAACAAGTCTAACTAGCCTAACAATGTGTCCAAAAGTAAAAGTAAATGTCATTTTTTGACAGTTTACATGGAACATGAAGCAATAGAGGTCAAACGTCAACATGTGCTTACGTTTGAAATTTTTTTCTTTTTGCCACTCTTTTTTTTAAGATGGTAACCACAAAAGTTGTAACGTCTGACAACAGTTGGCTATAATGGCTGTGTGTTATGATGGTGTGCTGGAAAAATTTGCAAAAAGGGATGATAACTTGGGTATGATAAGGTGTACAACCCATGTCAAGTCATAGAAACAATGCAGCTTCGAGATCTGTTCGTTGAACGCCATGCATCGTCGTCGTCGGTGTCGTTGAAAAAGCAAATCTCAAACTGTGCTCCATAGCGTGCGGGTTAACGAAGAATGCTAGTGAGTTTCATGGATCATTCTCATTCCATGTATAGGAGGAACTATGTCAGCAGTTGTGGTTTATGACCTTATATCTCTTCCTTGAACTTTTCATTGGTGGATAACTATCCCAGATTGGCGTCGGAAACAGGGTTGTTTGCTCTTAATTTGCCATTGACCATTTGCAAATATGCTTTCTTTAGTTTATTGTTTTCAGGGAGGATTATGTAATAATGTCCAATGTCAAGAAACCACTATATGAGATGAGGTGTTTTTTATCATTTAAAGATTTTGTATGAAGCTAATTTCGAGTTTGTTCAGTTTTGTTTGACAGATGTCAAAATCTTTATGGGACAAGTCTTGTGATTATCGTTTCAGGATTGCATATATTACTTTTTGTATCATACAGCATAAGTCAGTTCTTAGCCACTTAACGCAATAAATGTAAGTTGATCTTCAATTTTGTCTGTAATATTAAAATATTAAAATTCTTTTAGAGCCAAAGAAATGTTAGAAAAAGCTCAAAGTTATCAAATATTTTATTTCTTTTAATGAATTTTTTTAATATTCATTAATTTTTGAATTCTTCAACGAATCTTATTTCAAATATTCTTTTTATTAAATTTTCGAAGATTTAAGAGCCAATCTATTTCCATCTATGTATGTTTTCACATTTAAATAATACATACTGAAGCCATCTTTGACGATCGTTACACATTTTAAAATGGATGTAACTTTGAATAAACATTTATAAATAATCTATTTTTTTCTTCCATTGAAACTCTTAATTAAAATGTTTGTCTTGGATTTTGAATCCAAAAGTTTTTGTTAAATCCTTTTATATCCTTGATACATCCATCGTTTAAAATTTAATTTTGATTTGAATTACCTAATTTAATTCCTTGGCTAACAGACAGTGAATTTATATTGAAATCCAATAAACCATTAGCAAAGGAGAAATTACATTTTTATTGTTTTTCTTTCCTAATATAGTCAGTAATGGTTTTCTTAGCCAGATATTATACACAAATATTTTCCTTTTAAATATAAATCTGAAGTAGGTACATTATCGTTGTTTAGAACACAGCGCTTCCAAAAGGAGCGATTGTTTTCCATTGATTGATTGAATGATTGATTGACTGTACACAAACGTTTCTAGGACAAAACTTACCTACCTGCTCAGGATCAGAACAGGACGTAATTGTGTCTATACTTACTTACTAAATTAGGTCCTCAGACCTACATACGAAGTCCGTTGGTGTTCCCTAGCGGGACATAGGGCCTCAACTATTCCTACGCGTCATCGTGTGCGGTTTCCAGCGATGTATTTTAGCTCCCTCCAGCTCTTTCCCAGTCTCGCAGATTCCTCCTCAACTGTTCTTCTCCCCGTGCTTCTCAGTCTAATACCTCTTCTTCCTTCTTGTGTGAGTGGATCCACTGCATTGCCTCGCCCGCAATGCAGTCATTACCCTTTCGAAGCGTGTGTCCAATCCACTGCTACGTGCGCCTTCGTATAATGGTATCTTTGGGTTCCTGACCTGTTCGTCTATGTAGGTCCTCGTTGGAGATAAGATTAGGCCAGCAAACCGTAAGATATTTCGAAGACACCTATTAACGAAGGTTTGCAGTTTGCTGGTTATTGCAGTTGTTATTTTCCAGGTGCTGCAGCCATACATCAGCAGAACTGATTCGACGTTAGAGTTAAACAGTCGTAGCTTTGTGTTCAAACTGAGAGATTTGTTCCTCCAAACATTGGACAACATCCTGAACGTAGCCTTTGCTTTTTCGATGCGGCTGGAGATGATTAATTCGGTTCCTCCTACAGGAGAGACGATACTTCCAAGGTATTGGAAGCTATCTACTTTCTCTACTACTTGTTGACCAATGTTCATCGGAGCAGATGATTGCGAGCTCCCGAGGCTGAACATCTTTGTTTTTCCCGTATTGATTTTCAGCCCCACGATTGCTGCTTCTCTCTCCACCCTTGTTGCCATTTGATGGAGATCCATGATCTTATGGGAAAGCAAGCAAACATCGTCAGCGTAGTCAATTGTGTCTATGAAAGTATAAATTACGTAGGTACTTATCCCATCAGAGTCAGAGGTAACAGTGTCAAAACTAAGAACCCTAGATTTCTTCACTTTTTTCTTTCCTTGGTTCTTTGTTCTTTCCAAATTTCTAAAAATTTAATTATCAGCATTTGGTTATTTTGCTAGAACTTACCGAAGTCACGTTGAAAACGAATCCTGATGTTATCACTTTTTGTCATGCATTTATGCAATAAGAATTGTAACTGAGTAACCTGAATGACATTAGCAACTCCATCCACTAGGATGTACAATATAATATGTACATGTTTCTATTTTTAGTAACATCTTCTGTCCTCCCCATTTTCGGATTTGTAATAATTCATACTTTTATGGAAAAGTATAAGCACTCGAATTTGACAAAAAAAATAGCACTCAATTTGCAACTTTTGATTTAAAATAGAATCTTTGGTTTGTTTCCTGACCTCAAAGCTGTGTGATTCTGACATAAGTCCATTTGATTTGTCTCATCAAAAAGAATAAATATCCAAGAAAAGACAGAACTAAAAGGGAGATGAGTGTTTTCTCCATCACTTAGCAATGTTTTTTGTATAAATATGTTAATTGTAGAGCACTCCTTTCCGAACAAAACATCACCTAGAGATCAGAATCCTAACAAAGTCAAGAACTTCCCTCTTAGTGCATTTATTTATTTCTTATTTTTTGTTCTTGTTGTTGCTTGTTGCTGTCGGTCGGTCGGTCGGTCGGTCGTTTCAAACTCAAAGGAGAAAATGCCAGTCAAGGACTTTGAGAAGAATTATTTTGATGCTTTACAACGATTGTCATCTAAATTTTAAATGTAGGCTCCTGCCATTTTATCCTGTCTTTTAAGTTTTTCTTGTGTTACGAGTCGAGTATAGTAGCTAGGTTAGGTATGTATGTATGTATGTACGTATGTATATGTATGTAGGATTGTAGGGTAGGTAAGTCTTTTCCTACGGTCGATGCAGGCAGGCAGAAGCAGAAGCAGACCCTCAAGGCTAGGAGTAGATAATTCTAAATGAGAATTGAGTCCTGACGTGTTGTTGACTTGGCAGTCAACAGAGGATGGACGGACGAGTTTGTTTGTTGCTACTTTAACTCATCCATGAAGTGTATAGCTCTGTGTTAGATTTGTGAATGGAAGTGTTTCATCATCAGAATAGTTTTTGTTTTTTACACATATGTACCTACATACATTTATCATTTGATTTATGTGTGTGTTAACATGGCTGAGGTAAATTTGTGAAAATTGCCATGCTGTTTTTTTTTTCATTTTTGGGAGCTTGAATTATGTATGTTAAAGAAATACATCAGAGGATACAAAAAGACAGGTTAAAACTTTTGATGCATATTCGGGATGTGACAGTATTGTTTTGACGAAGGTAGATTCGTTGGTACACTTTGACAGAAAAGTTTGTCAAGCAGAGGAATAAACGTGGATTAAGCTTTATTTTGAAATGATAATTGGCGATAGTCAAGTATTTTACTTTAGAAGTGATTCAAAGTAGCCAAAAAAGATGAATTCAATATTTTGAGGGGGGGTGACTTGACTATTGGTCATGTATAGTTGTTAATGTGTTTTTGTGAAAAATAAGAACTTAATGTTCGATCGATTAGCTTGAACCTTACTCCCCGTCTCAAGCACAAGTGCATATGCCTACTTTATCATATTATATTCCAAACACAAACCAAAATAGAACACTTATAATGAACCTCCTTGAAAGTTAATCAAGATTATGCAAATATCCCTCAATGTGTGTACACCATCATTACAACCGAACCAACACCAAGAGCATACCACCATCATACCCATAAGCAAATCAATCAACTGCAATTAATTACGTTTAAATATATGTATGTATGTATATGTATGTATATACTATATCTATGTAAGTGGGCAGGTAGGTACATTAAATCAAGGTAAGGATTGTGACACGCACTTTGATTAAACCATCTTAAATACGAACCCAATCACTGCGTTGCTGTCATCAGTGGTATTTCAAGATGAGGATTAATTTCATGCATAATTCAAACCATTTTCTTATAAGGATACACTTAAGGATCTGGAAATTAAAAAAAAACATATTTTTACGTATCTACGTTAACATTATTATATGTACATATGTATGTATGTATATTATTATGAATGACGAGCTTCTCACTCAAAAGTGGTAATCGTCATAGTGGATACTGTAGTATTTTAATTTGTATCTTATCAATAGTTTTTTTTTCCTGATGTAGGTATCTACATATGTATATATATTATATGTTCTTGTATATGCTTATACTATGTCCAATGAGTTTGTGCAGTACAGGCCTCATATGGGAGAACTTTCCTCTGCACAAGGGTGCCTGCTGTATACCTACATATACAATAATATTTTAAATTCCCTTAAAGTACAAATTCAACCACTGTATGCATGTGCATTTTCTCGTAGTATTTTTTATCGCTCAAGCCGTTCTGATCGTATACTTCGCTAACAATCTTCTTTGAGTGTTGTGTGTCGCATCAAATCAGAGTTACCAATGCTTAGAAATTTATATTTTTGTTCCTAATTTTCAAGAATAGAAGCTTTTTATAAGCTTTTAAGGATACTTAAAGATAAAAATGTTGCCATTGGTTTTTTTCTTTATTTCACAAATTTGAATTTTTTTGTGGTTAAAAAGATAAAAACGTTTTTAGTTGAAATTGAAAAAAAGGTTAATTTGAGTTGATTTTCGAATGCGTGTTTGGTTCATAAAAAAAGGGCAGATGGCAGCCCTTTTGATTATTATTATAGAGCTTTTTGTTAAATGATAATGGGCGTACGGAAGCCCTGGAAATTCTTTTCTTTCACACAACTCAATGGGATTGCTTTGCTGTTAGAGGAAGTATTTATGTACTGTACAGTCTACAGATTTACATAAGCTAAGGAAAATTTGTTGGTACCATTTTCTCAAAAAGTATTTGACCGATTTCGATAAATTTGATATGGCTGAATGGATTTGGATGAAATTTGCCATTGAGATATATTATAGTCTGGAATAGAACATAGGTTACTTTTAATCTCAGTAAATTGTAATTGGTTCCCGTGGGGTAGATTTCATTTAATTTTTAAAATCATGCTATAATGCCTTGAATAGATATTTTATGAAATTTCAATTTGAAAAAAAAATATCCAAGGCATCGACAGAAGTAAACAAAACAAAATATACATTTTTAAAGAAAAAATCTTGCGAACAAGTTTAAAATAAAAACAAACAAAAAATATCTAGAGTTAAAAATACACACTTTTACAGGATTTCGATAACGTTTGTTGCTTGTTCTTATAAAGTAAGAATTTAGTTTTGGATTATTGGTTTACTGTTTTGTCTTTAACTGCATTTAAATGCTAAAGTGAGTTTGTTTTTTCGTTTGTTTTTAACGCTTTCAGAATAATACGCATAAGACCGAGTGTACTATACAGTCGCTATTTTTAGAGAATGTGCGTAAACATAAATTGTGTTATTATAAATATTTCTTTTAAATCCGAAGGGCAGTTGGCAGTTTTTTCTTATTTTTTGAAAATATATTTTCTTAAGTATTTGATTTCAGCGTTGTATTTTCATTGAAATCGTCCAAGAAACAGTGAAGTTAGCAATTTTTTACTAACGCAGTTTTGAAAATATTTCTTTCATAACTTTCTTTATCTAAGCTTTTAATAGAATTTGATTAATCAAATTAAATTAAACACAGTAGTTTTTTAGTTGAGTCGAAAGTCAGATGCTGATTCTTAGCATCTGACTTTCGACTCAACTAAAAAACTACTGTGTTTAATATAATGTGCTTTTTTATTATTAACTGTCTATCCCGTGCAGCTAGTATGTTAATACTCTGAAAAATAAAAATGAATCTGCACAAGAATTAGGTAGCACATTTTATCAGTTAAATAAATCAGATGTAAATCAGCAAAATCTAGTCCGAAATTTTAAGAAAAGTTAAATAAAAATGCATTCATTATGTGAATAAATTTAACAATCCAGTGAAAGAAAATTAACTAACTCACTGTCTGAATTCAAAGACATGACGTATTAAGTCAAAACCAAATAAATTCCAAAACAAAACGCTCATTTCCTTTGAAGTTTTTCATAGCTTTCAGTACTTTTAATTTAAGTTTATAAGTTACATTTTAAATTTCTTGCATAAGTTCAGAGCAACTTTTTAAATTGAATACGAATAGAATTTAGGTTAGTTTTTCTTTTATACAATTTTCTTAGTCTAGGTTAGTTTATTCGGCGCTTTGTAAAGTAAAAATATAAATTTCTTTTCTTAAAATATTTAGGTACAGTTATACACATATGATGTATATACATATTTCGGTAGGTATAAGAAATTTCATCATAATTTATTGAAAAAAATTGTAAATTTTTAAATAATATTGAAGGAAATTAATATCATAAATCTTAAAAAATGTTTAGGGGTTTTATGTAGATATGTAAAATTAAGAATTTTTTAAAAAGTTCAATATTTTGACTTGTTCAGTGCATCTCTATTGAGTTGTTCAAAACCTCAAATGTATAGCACAGACAACGTTATGACGAGTCATAAGCTCAAATCAATCAGTAATGTTAAAAGCTGTTCAATTGTTGGAATAAAGCTTCCTAATACACTTGTGACGACATTAATAGGTACAAATTTTTTGAGTAAACTCTTCGTGTTTCCGCACCAAATTGTTTATTTTTGCTCTGCTATTCCCCTTAATTCCGGCCCTTCTCATATAAATAGATTCTGCTACTTGCAGTAATAACGAAACACTTTTTGAATAAGAATCCAAACCAAGACGAACTCCATTAAAAAATCATTCGGCAGGTCTAAACTCATGTATCTAGACCTATATACAATCATTGTACATTATACATACCTTCATACAAGGAAAACAATAATTTAGCTTATAATAAACAGCCAAATACATACTTACGAGTATTACTCTGTCTCCCCCGTAAAAAATAATCTACTTACCGACGACGACGACGAAAATCTTCGTCTTAAATTAAACAAACGAAATGTGAGTGCGGTGTGTGCCCTCTCAAATTAAATGACATCTTTTGGCATTATTACTTTCAAATTGACTATGCCAGGATAAAAACAAACTCACACACGCTCACTTTAACACCAATTTGCAGTGAAGCCAATGTGTGTACACATGAGTATATGTCACAGTTCTGTACATCACCATCACCACCACCGCCTCCTGCATAAGGACCAATTCCACGCCGGAAGTCTTGCATGATGTGTAAAACTTACGAAAGCGAAAGCGTAGAGAGAGTACTCGTCTACCTGCCTCCTAACCTATGAACCTAACAAACACTCACAGGCATAGAAAATATTGTATACACTGTCGTTGGCTCGTTGGTGCTATTTTTCACATACACGAGTATGACAACGACTGTGAGAGCTTGCTTCGAGTCCTTGAAACTAAGAAAATGCCAGTCCTACCCAAAAAAAAAACACCTTGAAATTCGCAAGCACATTCGTGTGTGAGGAAGGAAGGGAGGTGGAAAAGAATGCAAAGCCACTTATCGTTTTTTGGGGGGAAATATTCCACCGAGAAGAATGCTAGGAAGGAGGGAGCTCCTCCTAAAAAATGTATTCTGGAAAAATAACAGGATACCAGAATACAACATCTCTGGAGAGCTATTATAGAAAAAAACAGAAAGTGAGGAGAGCATGAGCTTTTATACCATTTTTCATGAAATGTTCCTTTTTTCCACGTTTAAGGGATCCATTTCTTGAGAAATGACGCTGACGAGGACGGAGACGACGACGACGACGACGACGCACGATGAACACAACGGAGATCACGAAGACGATAGAAGACAAAGAAGGAGAACACTGCCATGGACCGCAAAGCGATGGCTGATGGGTTTTCATCTTTAAATGGCGTGCCACTAATGCAATGGTTGGGTTCTGTTTTTGTATCCTCGAAATAAAGTTCATGCTAAATGAGATGAGATATTATCTGATATCTCCTTTCGCTGTTGCTATTTTGCCATTCAGTCGGAACATTACTATGAAAATAATAAAACCCTCCCGCAATTTAAATTAAACACTTTTTTGCACTTCCCATCAATTTACTGTCACTTCTCGTACCCCCTAAAAGGAGGGCTCTTTACTTGTCCCGAAAAAAATCAATAACGCAAAAGGGTGACTTTGATGGGGTGGTGAAATTAGTACCTACCCTTCGCCTTTATTCTGCACTGCAGTCACAGTCCACGTAGAGGAACATAACATAAATGATAAGCGACCCTACCGCCCACCAATTTCTATAGAATTATCGTTTTGTCGTTGACATTTCAATATTTATGTTCGAGATAAATTGAATTAAAGGATCCTTGTCAGTTTTTGACGTATGAGTTATATTTATTTGTGCTTGCGTTTTTTCTTTTTTTTTTTTTCTATTTTGAAGCCTCTCCTTGTTGTAAAAAATCTCTTTGGCTTTCAAAGATTTTAAGAGCTTTGTTGATAAAAATGTGCTTGAATTCAAAAACAGATTCATGACATTAATATTTAAATGTTTGAATGTACCCAGTAAAGCATAAGGGATGATTAATTTAAGACCCAAAAGATACTAGAGCGGGTGTAACCGTGGCGTATTAAGGCCTCGTGACGCCCTGAAATTATTAAATATTTATAACATTATATGCTAAATTACAAGTTAATAAAACATCTGATTTATGTATTGTTTAGTCCAACCATAAATCGTGTTTGCTCAAGAGGTACAATAACCAACGGAGTTCAGGGTTAAAATTGGTGTCGGTTGATATAAGGAATTGTCAGCTTTAACTTTGATGATTTTGTTCAAGTTTATTTCCCTATTATAAAATACTAGTGTTAGAAATTATACATCTGCGTCTGCATTCAAAGTTTGTTACCTATAGTTTTTTTTCGCATATAGAACCTTTATCTTACCCTTAATAAGTATTTAAAATTTTAGACGTGACAGAAACTGACGTATGAGACATAAAATTAAGATTTTATGTAGGACTTTCATCTAATTAAAAATAACTGAAGTACTAGCAAAATTTTTAGTATCCGGTTATTGAAATAAAATGATTGAAGGATTGTAAGTGTTCGGATATTAATGGAAAATGCTACTGTCTTGTAAATTATTGAATGTAAGCTTCTTCAGTATCCGGATAAAAGTTTTTAATTAAGAGAAAAACGTAAAGGGATCACACATCAAACTGGCGACCACTTTAATTATTAAATGCCGAAAAAATGTACAGCATACTTTGGTACTTGACACTCTTTTCCCATCATAGTTCACAGTTCGTTAAATTGAATAGTATAAATAATAATGTTCTTTTGAAAATAAAGTCACTTCGTTTTTGGCATCCAAGCCGATACCCGATCAAAAATTCAAATTTTATTCATAGTTTGAATCGTAAAATAGCAGTTGAATATAACCATTTAAGATGGACATTGGACATAATAATGTAGTGAACATGTTTAACACTCAAAATTGTCAATTGCAGCCGATGGAAATCCCGATTAAATTTGATGAATCGTGAGTTTTCGGTATCACAAAAGAATCAGGTGTATGAGTGAAGTAAGAGATGAACTCTATGACTAAGACCAATTTTGGGGCACTTTCTCAAACATGTGTTGTATTGCTTAAATTTTAAAAACAAAAGAAGATCCTTTCTTTTCCTTAAATTAATAGCAAGATATTTTCCGATAGGTGCACCCAGTCGATAAGTGATACTAAATTATAAGTGTTTAATCAACATTTTAAAATCATACCCGTGTTTGTTTGGAAATATATTGAATCATATCTCTTACAAAATAATACCTCATACATCCTCTTCTCCCGAGTAAATCCAATTTAAAATCCACAAGTGCCACCTTACCTTGTCCAATCCTTCCCCCTCTACTCCTATAGAGACAAGATTCATTTTATCCACCCAACTACATTTCTTTGCGATAAATTACCTGTCTAACTTTTAATTGGATTTAGGTAGCTACTGATTTCTTCTGCTTCTCTTCGTTAAAAAAAAATATGTCAGCTGATGCAGGCGATAGGTTTAAGAGTCTGGATCTGGATGCGAAAGTTTTCCTCCTTCGTTTTGCCAACTTTAACAGATTTCCATCATATTCTCAATTTATAGTTTTTATTTATATAAGTTTATATTCTTTTCCATTTTAAAGAAATAAAAAATCCTTTTCTGGTTTTTAACCACACTAAGCCCAAGGCTAAGTGGGATAATACTCCTTTCGTATTCTTGTTTGAGTAAAAATATAGTTGTACTCGTATCTGTATGCATGTAGGTTTTATTTTTTAAAGTTTTCAAAAATAAAAAATATGGACGAAAAAAATGTTGGCTCATAGCATTATGTGGGATAAACTTCTTTGCATTCATATTTTTTGCTAAGCTAAGGATTATGTGACATTTCTTGGGGACATGTTTACATGTCTTTTGGAAGGAAAGAAATATTTATATGCGACGCGATGCAAGAGCCAGAGGGACATTTACTTTGTGGGACAGAGACTTTCGGCTTTAAGGATTGTTTTTGTTTTGCCGTGCGTCGTCGGTTGTTTATAAAAAATACACGTGGTGTTGGTAGATCACTTTCTGAAGGAAGATATTTGATCAGAATTGTTTTTGAATTTTTTATTATATCTACTATATATGTAGGTTTTTAGAAATTTGATGGTTCAGAATGAACGTATGTAATATTTTAAGAAAACGATGTATTAAACTTTGTATTTCACATAGACAAAATAAAATAGAATCGAAAACTCGCCATAATTAATATGTACATTGATACTTTTGTTAAAATGATTATTAAAGTGAAGTAGATTGTCCAAATTTTATTGCATTTAAAACAAATATTTTCCTTCACTTTTGTTTATACAGGATATCCCAAAATGTTCTCAAAATATACATTTTTCATCAGATGGTAAGAATAAAAAAAACATAGGTTATTTTAAAAACCGCTTCCTTCGAAAGTCTAAAGTTTTGAATGAATCTAGAAGAGAGCCAAATTAGTTTTTGTAATGTAATTAAAAAAGATCTTTTATCTACATTACATACATATGTTCAGCCAAATTCATGCTTAACATCGCTCCAAAGTATTTTCTTCTTCAATTTCATTTTCACCGAAAAATAGTTCTATAGTAGACATGCTTTTGGCTTTCGCGATCAGTAAAATATTTTATCAACAAGGAATTTGTGATTGACTGAAAATTTGATAATCAACAAACATTTTGACAACCATAATACCAAGACTGTCAATTTAAATCATTCACAATAGATCTAATTTCTGAAGAGCGTTCACAGTTTATCAAAAATTTTGATTTTTGACAACGATAATACCGATTTATTAATTTTATTGATAAATATCAAATATCGTATTGATTTTTGACAACCGTAATAAGGGTGTAAGAATGATTCTTATCAGTGTTGCAAAAACAATTTGGTTTTTTATTAATTCAAAACAAATACATAGAAGTCTTACACAACGGAATATACATAAGTAATATCTTATGTTCAAAATATGCAAATAATCTTAGTACCTATTTTTTTTATAATGGTTTGCATAGTCATAAGAAAATTTTTGAGCAAAAGTTAACAGTGATGGAGGAGGTTCAAAAACGCCTTCCACACCCCTCAATAGTTCTTTTGATTGCATTATTACATCAACTATTGAAATATATGACCTGAAAAATGTCATCTTTTACTAAATTTAAATTTGAGTAACACCTTTCAGCAATTGCACTGCTATGTATCTATGTGGTAGGCTGCATAAGGTAAGCATCATGGGCTTTCCACTAAAATTTTTAGCGCTCTTCAAATTTACCCTCAACGAAATATTCATCTTAATTTTTTTTTTTGAACCTACCATAAGCCTAAATTCATTTTTTAAAACAAGTTTTAAGTGTTTGGGAAAAAAATGCTAAAGCAAAGGTGCAATGGACAGAACATTTCCTTTGGCAATTTCATATGGATCTAATAATTTTAAGTATCCAGTTTTGTGGTCATTTTTTAAATTAAATCTTTCAGAGAATTGCTCACACAGTTTTACCTAATATTGGCATATTTGACGTTTGATTTTTTCTAAAGAATTATTGTTAATGTTGGAGTTGGAACAAAATTCTTCAAATTTCAATCCAACAACTAGATACTGTTTCAGCTCGTTGAGTTGTCAATTTTTCTGTCAGTTTTGAAGCTGTGCGTTCAAGGGTAGAGAAAAGTTTGTGAGCTTAAGGCGTAAACACAATCTTCGATGCAAACAAAAATGTTTCCTGAAGTTTTAGTATTTTAGTGTTTTACGAATATTTTCAGATCGTACGTAGTACACTTATTCTAATTTAGTCTCTATCTATTTATAGTGATTTCGATTGTGGAAGTTTGGAACTTAAGTATAGGCGAGAGTCCTGGTTTTTAAATCAATCCCGTTTTCACCTTTATCAATACCAGCATCTGCATAATCAACAGGGTAGATGAACGAATTTTTGACGTGGCTCTAAAATGTTTGCAGTAGCCCAATTAAGTGTTGACTTAGTAGTAGTGACTTGTAACAAACATAAATAAAATATGTATTCCCATTTTTAACCAAATCCCCTCTGAACTTCTGGAAAATGTTTGTTGTCAAAAATTGATATTATTATGAAATTTTGTACAAAAATGTGTTCATGTTCCTTTTTTTTATAACTGTAACTCAAACAAATATTCTTTAAAATAAAAGTTAAAAGTGCTATCCGTGTGTTCTCTGTATGTAGGTTTTCTAAACTCTATATGCCTTTGCGTATGATGTTATATAGAACATTTATATATACTACTATTTACCCTTGGGCTGAAACGACCGACCGGCTTGATAGGATACATTGATAGGATACACTCGTATCCATCATCACACATAATCCCATGGACTATTTTGATGTTGAAAAGTTAAAACGTTAAAAGTTTTCCACCACCAAGCACATAATATATAAGATAAAATTTATATAGAAAAAGTTCTTTGTGAGGAGACAAAAGCCTCAAATTGTTGAATTATTTATGAGCAGACCGTCTTGCGGTCTCCAGCAAAAAGTAAAAACAAAACAAAAAAAACTTTTTCACAAATATTTATCCGTTTATACTCTGCACACTTCGATTTCAATCCCCCGAGCAATAGAAACTCCTCATGAACTATTCAATTTATAAACAATTTTCCAAATTGAAAGAAGAAAAAAAGATTATCAAGTTCATCCATTATCGTTATATGTATTTGTATGTGCCAGAGAATTCAGCCAAACTGAAGCGGAGAGGAGGAAAAACTTTAACCCTAAGAATGAGTGAAACAGGGAAAAATGGAAAATTATTTTTTTCGAAATATGTACTTGTCTTCAGTTCTGAAGAGAGATGTTTTGACAGGTCGTTGTTTTTTGAATTTTAAAATATTTTTCCACACAAGCCAACAGAAAACATAGATTTGAGTGGCCGACTCACCAATCGATGCATTATAGTGGGCTATTTGTTAGAATTTGTTAAAAAAATATATTTCCTCGTTTTTAACGCAAAGTCGATATTTGATTACTTTTAGGAGAGCCTTATCCCAATCACTAGGCATTCATATAAGGCAATCCGAAATATTACCTCAGGCGTTGCTAAGACTTTATATCGTAAAATCGAAAATGCCCGAGAAAATTTAAATATTTTTTTTTTACGTAAAATAAAATAAAATAAATTAAAAGTACGCCAATTTCAAATACGTTTTTTCAGTTGTCGACATTTCTGACACGAAATTGTGTTAAATGTCAGTGAACGCTTGAGGTTGAAAAGCTAAATTTCGTTTTGCAAATACTAGAGTCGCGCATTTTGACAAATAATATCGTAAAAACGATCAATCGCTTAATAACGCCGGACCGACCTAACGCTATATTGTGATTTAGCTGTAAGAGTGGCTCTATGGCTTTATATCGTATTTATTATCGTAAACTTAAAAAATATGTACTTCCAGTTATAGAATTGTCAGTAAAGCTCGAGGTTTGAAGCTTAATTTGGTTGTACAAATGCTGGCGTGTCGTCGTGCTTTTTGAAGTAAAGGGTGTCCTAAAATTAACGCCGCCATTTATGCAGTAAAGTGTTGTTGATTTTCTATTTGTGTGGAGGCTGTACTTCTTTAATTAACCCTATTTTATGATGTATTTTATCATTTAATATAAAAAATTACAATTAAAATTCAATTTGATTCAAATATTGCGTTAATTTTGGCACCCTTTACAACATCGTAATTACGATCAAACGCTCAATAACGACGAATTGACCGAAAGCGATACTGACATTTTGCTATAGGGATAGTGAAAATTCACAACGTCACGTTCTTACAATATGAAAACTAAGAAAAGTAAGAAAGTGCCGATTGGAGACATAGTTTTTTTTTGTGACTTTTTTCTATTCTCTTGTCTCAAAATTCAAAATGCAATTTTTTAACTTTCCTATTCTATGCCACTTTTATTTTATTACACTTTTTTACTTTGTAGGTACTGCCTCTTTTGTCCAAATTTTTTTGGATCATTACAAACGAACCATAAATCTGTGTAGCTTAATAAAGCTTCTATACTTTACATTTGTGATTGTAGCCTATAATCATCATTACATTTGTATTTGTATTTTTGTATCATTTCATTTGTAATATCCCTATGATGATTTTATGGAATGGGTAATTAAAATCAAATCAAATAACAAATGCAACAAGCTGTAATTGCAGTTGCAATCCTGATTTTAATCACCAATATACAAGGTTTGCGTGCTTAAGTTGCGTGCAAGAATATCAAACGTTTCCCGAAACTAATCGATATTTTATTCCAATTTCGATGCCCTTTTGTGCCATTATACAAGATGCACACACCAGACGGAGCTTTTGTTAGCCAATAAAATGTTTGAAAATACTTCATGGTTAACACTTTCGTACAGTTCATATTCAAAAAAAAATATTTTTAAAAGTTTTTTGTTTTCAGAAAAAAGTTTTAGAGCATTCAGATGAGTAAGGAACGATAGAGTTGCGGGTGTTGAATAAGCCGCATGTGGACAGTCGAAATTGAATAAAATTGTTGAATACAAACAGAACTAGTTTTGAAATTGAATTTTTTGAAATATTTGGGTCATTTATTATATTTTTGAGTTTTCTTTTCTCAAATGCACTTGTTTTATTTTAGCAAAAAAATAATGACATGTTTATTTACGAGGGAAAAAAGAATCTGACATTTGTTTGATGTTTTTGTGTAAGGTATATAAAATTCGGCATTTAAAAAAAAAAAACGGTATTTAAGTTCAATATTAATAAATGGGTAATTTTGTTGGTAACAGAACTGTGTATGGGATTTCTTTGGACTTTACCAGTTGAAGTTCTTATTGGCCATGAAATAAAACAGTCGCACAGACAACACAACAACGATTAGGTATTAGAGTCAAAAAAATTTCAATTTTTAGTAGAATTGTTTGTTGAAAACTGTCAATTTGATATTTAAAAAAGTTTTATCAGTTGCTCATGAGAATTTCTTTATATCTTAACTCGACTCAGTTTAAATTTCAATGTGCTTTATTTGAATGGAATCGGTTTCAGTATAGAGAGCGATATGATAAGCAATTTTTTGAATAAGTTTTCCGGTTTAAAAACAAACAACGAAGACGGTTTGCAAACACGTGAACAGGCAACGTTCCGTGCGAAAAACAGCGAAATTTGAAATGTTTTCTACAGACTTCCGAAAACTGACCTTCGAATTATTGATTGATTGATTGTCATCACAAAACTTAATCTAAGGGGGAACACTTTAATTGAAAGATAAACAATTATAAAAAGAATTAAGGTCTTCTTCTTCTTTATATTTTCTATTGATAATCTCTCTTGAATTACATTCGCATAATTCAGATTCCGAAATATGATTATGATCGATCCCACCTTTAGCTGTAAGGTTTGTAAGTTCAAAGATTTAGTTGGTCACTTTATACACCTCGGTCATGCTTTCCCAGTTTTCCAATATGAATTTTCTATTTTTCTATCTCGGAACGGTTGTATCAAAATTTCATACAAAAATCATTTTCTCTCTTTCCTCTTGTTCTGAAAAATATTATTGTTTCTATTTCTATTTTCCAACCACCACAGGTTTGGTCGAAGAACTCGAAATGCTTCAAACCAAGCGTCTGACCAAACTCCTAAAGAAACGTCAAAATTTTAGGTAATTGAAATTGCAGGTCAATAAAGGGCTAACAAAAATTTATAAGGGAGAAGACCAACTGACGTACCATTAACGCTGCAATTTCCAGTGCGGCTTGCTCTCGCTTTTACCATAAACAAATCCCGAGGTCAGTAGTTCAGTGTTTGCGGCGTTACCTTATCTTGAAAATTCTAACTTTTCTCCAATAAATAGTTGTATGTTACCTGCTCCCGTATTTAAAAAACATTTGCTTGAAGTCCACTCTTCCGATGGAAAAAAAAGGATCCAAAACCTACAAACGCACACACCGATATCTCTTTAATTGGTGGATTTAGTTTCTATGTTTAATTTAACAAAGCAGAATTTCAATGGGAAGTGAATTGAATACACTATACTTGTACTTTTCTTATGCTACATACTGTTCCAGATCTATGTATGTATGTACATATGTACATTCCTTTGAAATACTAGTATCGGTACCTATACTAATAATGTATGAGATGTATGGGTATAATTTGGGAGCTCGGGCAGCCATTCCTGGTGTTGGTAAAATTCTTCCAGCCGCCGCACCGTTTGTCATTGTTATCTTTCTGATACTAGTCTTGGATATGGTAAACCAATCGGGAATTGGCGGGCCTGAGAATAGCTCACGAATAGGTACATTCTTTGTTCTTTGTATAATAATTCTTTTCCTTTTCCACATCAGGAAATAAATTCGACCTTTTTTGATTTAGTTTATTTGAGTGCAGTTGGAACACGAATGTATGTTATGTATGTATGTTATGAAATCAGATCCGTCACGTAGGTTCCTGAAAATAATGATGATTCTGCATGAGGTTATGTTTTATATTATTTAGTACGGGTCTTCTGAAGCATGTCAATTAGGATTTAACCATTACTCAGTTGTCTTTGTGATAACTATTGTGAAATAGCTCATAAAGAGGCAAAACTTTAATTTTTTCGGTGATTCTATTTCTTTTCCACATTTTTGGAGTAATTTATTAGAGTGCAATTCGAACCCCCGGATGTATTTCACCTGTGTTATTAAGTTATGGGATCAGAGCCGTCACGTAGATTTGGGAAAAATAATCATGATTCCGCGTGAATTTTTGTTTCTATTTATAACACGGGACTAAATAAGCATGTCAACTAGGATTCAGCTATGGCTCAGTTGACTTATTCAATTCTTCATCACAAGTAGAACTCCCAGAGATGTAAACATGAATTTATCATATCTAAGCGGATTCTCCTGATAATGATAATACATACATTCATATAACACTTCAGAACGATCGCAGGTGACTGCGGTTACGTTGTTGAAGCTCCATACGTAGTCGGATTGACTGTCATTAATTACATACATCTGTAAGAATTCATTCCTCAATTTGGATTCTAGTCCTTTGTCTATCGAAAAAAGAAAATCAATACAATTCTAAACTCCATCCCTTTATCCACCGCCGCCGCCGCGCCGCGCCGCTGCCGTATGATTTCTTTGGCAAATTTCTATGTTGACTTTGATGGGAAATCAAATAGAATTTATTTCTCTGTTCTCACCTTAATCTGGTTTTCTTTCATCAAAAATGTCAATATCAATATTTTATCTGATAAACAACAAATACAATGTTTTTTTCACACAGCAACAGCAATGGCAATCACAGATTCCACACACTCTCGAATGCTCGAATATAATGTAATTATACATGTATAAAAAATGTGTATAATGTGTTCCTATGGCTATTGTTGAGATAGTATATAACATCGAAATGCAACCCCTTTTCAAATAAAAGCTTCGCCATCGCCATGGATGATGACAAAGCAACAAGGATAACAAATAAAAGTGGAACAGGCATTCAATTAATTTGCAAGGATACGGAAACGCTGACAGGTGGTAGTGTCATTCACGAGACAATAACACCTTTTCTATTCAACCGCATTCTTTCCGCAGGATAAAAAACACTCTCTCGCGCACATTAAGGCGAGTATAACCAGACTATAAAACCCCCTTATTTGTTCATCCACACATCCTTTTGGTGGTAAAATATACGAATATCGGAATATCCACGTGTGTGAATGTGTATCAAAGTATCACAATAATTGAACTCAATACTCTACTTATAAATCAATGAATATATTATTGAATAATACATTATGTATGTGTGTGTATATGGAAATGTACAGTACAGAACTACTCTTACGTCGTCGGCCGTACCTACCTGGCAAAGGGTTGTTGCGTTTTATGTCACGTAGACAGCTTTGTACATACTCGTAGATTTAAACATAACGTCGTCGTTGCGTCCGTCGGTCGTCTACGTGGGTTCTTTATATGTATGTATGTATGTATGTATAGTATTTTGCATACCGTTATTATCGTATTGATTTATTTGACAATTGATCACAGTATACATTTACGACAAATTTAGATTCGTTTGTAAATTGTGTCAAGTGTAATAGTCAAGGTTGACCATAAGACAAGAAGAAGAAGAGACACGAAAAGTCTCGGTGGTCTTATGAAAAAGAGAAAAGAGAAAAGAGAGGTGTTGAAAAATTCCGAATGTCAAAATTAGTTTCTTGTTAAAGTACCTATATTTGCTGTCATAAACTGTGAATTTCAATGAAGGACAACTATTACTTCAGTGGATTGAAAATCATCTGAAAAATTATATTTTTTTTTATGTAAGAATCAATTTTCTTCAATAGGAAATTTACAATTAGAAGTGACTTTTATAAAGCAATATCTCTTACTTGCTTTGGAAGTAAATTTTGCAAAAACTCGAGAATAAGCCAGACAAGATGAGAATTGACCGAGACTACAGGGTTACAATTTTCCTTCCTATTTCATATAGCGAAACTTTGCTAGCTCGATATTCTACATCTACATTATTCAACTCCAAAAACTTTTCTTAACAATCTTCTTTATTTAATATACATACATATTTTTTTATGAAAGAAAGAAACAATTTCTATTAGTGCTTTTAAACGAGGGGATGTCAAAAATCACCAGTGGAAATGTAGCATGGAATGGGATTATGCTGTTGTTTTATTGAGGTCTAAAGAACTTTTAGTAGTTTAGTTAATTAGTCGTGTTTGTATTTATTGTACGGACAGTTTTTGAAATAGGTGGTAAAGAATGGTGCCGTGAAATAACCCCGATTTCCAAAATGCATTTATCTATTTAAAACATTGATATAGGTAGTCCGACCTAAATAATAGTCCAAGTATATATTTTCTCACCTTAGTTTGGAAGAATAGATGTTAACCTGATTTTTTTGTCACCCCAACTATTTGTCTTCCAATTATTTTTCTGATGTTTGAGTCCTAAATGTCTACATTTTCAATCATTTTGTTTTGAATTTAAAAATTTTTCCCGATAGTTGTTGTTAAAATCTTTCAAAAGTTATCATTTTTTTTACTAACATAAAAACCACGAAATAATTTTCGCATATTAATTTATTAATTATTTCTCCAAACCCCGCATCAAACTCAAGGTTTAACTTTAAATGGTTGAAGACCTTTTTATAAGCCATTATATTAAAATACTTCACTGTTAAGGAAGCATTTAAATGTTAATCCATTAGGGCAAATTGTAAGCTTTATTTCTCGATTGTCATTAAATAAAGACTATCAATTTTTGTACGTTAGCTCGTATGTGTCCCGATTTCGAGTCTTTCTCATATGCATAAACATAGATATACCTACATACATAAATTCCCGGAGTCATAAAATAACCATATAAACTCTCCCATTTCCATTGCCTATGTCATCTACCATCCAAGCCATAGGAAAGCCTTTAATTTCAATTTAAATTCAACAGCCCAAAATCCTTATAGCCGGTTTAATCATTAACAGCTTGTAAATCAACCCCTTCACAACATTAAACTCTAATGAGCAATAGTTGAAAATGAAAAAAAAAAATCAAAAAAACACGAATGGAAATGCAAACACAAAGTAGGCATAACATCAATTTTTTTTTTTTTTTTAATATTAATTTTCCAGTGTTTTGAACTCGACCCCAAACGGACAAAATGGCCATCAAATATTTTGCCAATTTAACTGCTCCTTTTTATCGTTTGGCAGGGTTCCAAGCCATTTGCCTGGCCACCGTAAAAGAGCAGCAAAAAATCAAACAAATTATTTCGGACAAAATCAAGGGAGGCCGGGCATTAACTGTACTCTTCTGGCAGAACGTCTGGATCCCTGGGCAAATATAGGACAGGACCATTCGACCATTATTTGAATTTATGTTTAAAAACCCTACGGCCCGGACGGGCGCGGGCGGTGGTAAAATTATTTTTATTTCAAATTTGAAGGGAAATACCGGTCATTTTCATTTTCATCTTCATTATCGTTCAAACAAACTGAAATGTTTCCATGGTAATAGACTAGACCTGGACTCTGAAAGATATTTTTTTATTTTATGTTTTGTTTATATCAATCTCAGGTTTAAACGGATGCTTGTGTTTTTATATTTTGTAAATAGGTGTGCAATGTGTGATTAGTTCAAAATAACTTTGCGTCATACCTACTTGAAATTTATTAAACTATTCGCTTGAAAGTTGACTTTTTTCAGTTAATAAATTAATAAGTTAATACATATAGAATCATATGTAGATCTTCAGGTCGTAGTGCTCTTTCCTTTTAAAAATTCATTTATGACTTACGGCTGTCAACTATAGTTTAAACGTTGGCACTTTAACTTTTATGAAAAATCTGAGGATCAAAACAGAGAAACAGTTTTTTCACTCGAAATCAATTCATTCATCAAAATACAAAACTTAGCTCCAAGACAATACCTTAAGGTTAATTCTAGCGTACACAGGTGTCCTGCTATATTGGTCGATATTATTTTTAAGTTACCTATACTTTAATCTTAATATGTTTAAAAAAAATAGTCCTGAGCATGGCATTTCCTAATTATTTAGTAAGTAAAATATTCTTAACTCCCAAAAAATGTTCTTTCTCTTATTAAATTGTCAATTACAATATTCATATTTAGATATAAGCTTTATAGTATGTATTGAAGTACCCATCGGAAAACATGTGGAAGGAATCGGTATAAATATTCTTTTGTATGCCGATGACATTGTAAATTTGACTGAGAGTCCAGCTTTACTTCAAACAATCATTAACAAGTTCAGCAGCTATTGCGACAAATGGAACCTTGAATTTAATCTCGAGTAATCTGAAATAGTTATTTTTAGGAATGGAGGACGAAGAGCATTAAGTGAAAAATGGAATTTCAAAGATGTAGAAGTAAAAATAACAGAACAGTATAAATATCTTGGCGTCTTCTTTACATACATATAATATGTCCTGGTCTGAACATCTGACAAAGAGGCTCGCAACATCACAAAATGCATTTAAAGCAACTTGGTCTAAGTTCTTGAAAAATAAGTTAGTACCTCATTAATGTCCATGATTCAGCCGCCAGATCAATTACATATGTATATATATTACTGTGCACTAGTATGGGGGTATACAGAGTACATACAATGTGAAAAGCTACAAAGGTTTTCCGTCAAAAGATGTTTCAACCTACCAAACTACGTTATACATATCGAAACCGGTCTTCCAAAAGCGTTTCTTAGTACCCCTGAAATACATTTGAGGTGTGAATTACTTAACTTGAATGCTAGAGCATTTCAGCATGACACTGTTGGCTTATGCACAATGTTTAATCTTGATACAACTGAGAACACTTATACCAATTCGTCAGGATTTGTCCTATTTTCAATTCATACCGGAGATTATTTCTAGGAGCTGAAACAACTAATCGCACCGAGTTGTTTCAAATTGATGGCAAATGTTGTTTAAATCTATACAAATTCTTAAAATATCCTCTTAATTATCGCAACTTAATTGTAAATGAATATAATATTTGAAGTAAATTCAATCTAAGCCAAAATATAAATATAGTAAATCTTTAACCTGACCGACAACTTTAACTAGTTATTGTCCCAACCAATTCTGAACACCAGCATAATCTTGTTTTTATAACAACTTTTTTTTAAGAAAATACAATTTATTTATCTATCTATCTATCTATCTATCTATCTATCTATCTATCTATCTATCTATCTATCTATCTATCTATCTATCTATCTATCTATCTATCTATCTATCTATCTATCTATCTATCTATCTATCTATCTATCTATCTATCTATCTATCTATCTATCTATCTATCTATCTATCTATCTATCTATCTATCTATCTATCTATCTATCTATCTATCTATCTATCTATCTATCTATCTATCTATCTATCTATCTATCTATCTATCTATCTATCTATCTATCTATCTATCTATCTATCTATCTATCTATCTATCTATCTATCTATCTATCTATCTATCTATCTATCTATCTATCTATCTATCTATCTATCTATCTATCTATCTATCTATCTATCTATCTATCTATCTATCTATCTATCTATCTATCTATCTATCTATCTATCTATCTATCTATCTATCTATCTATCTATCTATCTATCTATCTATCTATCTATCTATCTATCTATCTATCTATCTATCTATCTATCTATCTATCTATCTATCTATCTATCTATCTATCTATCTATCTATCTATCTATCTATCTATCTATCTATCTATCTATCTATCTCGGAACCTACAAAAAAAGTGTATCTGTAATAACATTTATTTGAATTGTATTGAGTTGAAGTTCGTCTATTCTTTAAAGTATACACATATTTAAAAATGAATTTATTACATAATAATATACATATACTATATAAATAGATATTGTAAACCTCAAGTATAGTATTATGCTTTTAGGAGTTAATGAATATGGAATGAAATGCAGTCTAGAATGAAATTATAAAAGTTAATTTTTTGATTGAAAAAACATATACATATCAACCTTCCTCTTCAATCACTATATCTTAAATCTGCATAGGGGCAGAGAAAGCGACTTTATTTTATACTATGTAGTGATAGTGATGATTATTGGATTTTACAGTTGTTTCTTAGTTTCAGAACCAGGAAACGTTTATTTTTGAAATGACCAAAATCTTTTAAAAAATAATAATTAATGGTTAATGGATTCCATTTTCCTTAAAATTGAAGACCCCCTTTAAAAATTATCCATATGTTTTTCGTTCTGTTGAATACGTCCTACTAGAGGGGAATCACTGTTCCAATTTATTGTTAAAAGTAAAAAAAGATAATTTAAAAGAACATCTGCAAATTACAAAGTTATTCTTCAATTCTGTACTGATCCATTTTATAAAACAAAAAATTAAAAAAAGTTTTAAATACACAAATTTAATGGGCAAAGTTTTTTTTTATCGCATAACATAAGTAACAAGCTTTATCCTATCTGCCTTACATTGAGCTTCGGCATAACTGTGTTTTTATGACATTCAACAGAATAAAATGTTCTGTGTCAAATTGATGTATTTATGTAAATTAAATATGAAACTATGAAAGCTTAATTTGAATTTAAAATGAGAAATCCTATAAAAGCAAAACACCTTTGAAATTGAATTATATTTCATTTTTTAGAGCTTATAGTTATAACAAACTATTTCTCTATAGTAACTTTTACTACACATAAACATATTGTGGTAGATGTGAAGTATACATATTTGTACATATGTATTATGTATATACATAAAAATACATATATTGTGAATAACTGCTTTCATTGAAACATAAATACATCCCTATCATTTGAAATTATATTTTTTGTTTAATTTGATTCGTTTATACAAAGTTAATTCCTTATTAGATTGTTTTCATACCAAATTAGAGCTTAAATTATTTCATCTTTTTAGTGAAAAAAATATCTAAAAAGGTATCGCAAATAAAAATTGACTAAAATACCATGTGATTTATTGACAGGTACAAAAGCTTTTGGTTTTTTAGAACAACAAATTAAACCATTTTATTTTTGGCTGAGTCTTCCTAAAAGTTTCATTGACCTAAAAGTTTCATTGATGCTCCATGACTATTAATTACACGGAATTTGAACAACATTTTCTTCTCTATGTAGATACTGACGTTTTCAACTATTCGAATTTCTTATTAATAATTTATCAGTGTTTTTCAGGATATCTCTCACTTTGCCTTAGAAATTTACATTAATTTTAAGAAACTCTTTATATCTTTTTGAATATTAAGAAAATGCATAAATTAATACAATATTAAAGAAGGTTCAAAAGTAAAAAGTTAAAATTTGGATGTATGGATGTTTGTTGCTAAATTGCACCAGAACGGCTTAACGGCTTTGGATGAAATTTGCCACAAGAATAGATAATAGTGTGGAATAGCACAAAGGCTACTTTTAATCCCGATAAAATGTATGATTAACGTGTGATAGATTTATTTTAATTTTTCCAACGAGCGCCACATTAGCTGAACGGATCGGGATGAAATTTGGCACGGAGATATTATAAATAAACTCATTTTTGACTCAATTCAAAAACTACCATTAATATTATGTGCTTTTCTATTAATAACTACCTTTCCCGCACGAAGCCTGGGCGGGCCGCAAATTTTAAACATTTTTAAAAGAACTAGAATGTTAAAGTATGAACCTTTCAAGAATTTCAGTACTTTATGAGTCTAAATTTTTAATTAAACTAATCCTTTAAAAGGTGAGTTGTCTATACAAATTTTGCGTATATTTTTTCTTGTAAAATAAGTTAAGATAGATTAAAAAACGGTTGGAAAATATCTTGCTTAAAGTTATTAATATGATAAAGTTTTCGAGACGATAAAATGTTAAAATGTACCGTTTACAGTAGGAAAATGTATATAATTTACTTATAGAACATATTTTCGTCATTTATGTATTAATTATTATTATTAAATAAATATGTTGGCTATTAAAAACCGCAGATCAATTACTTTTACTTAATTAAATGATTTTGATTTCCTCATTCGAAAACAATCGAAACTAAGAACATTTTATTGCTTCCTTTTTATGGGTCCTAAAAGATGAAACTCTTAAAGTCATTACTCAAAACAAATATTACTCTGCAACACTGAAGGTCTAATTAATTCGTTTAACAAACCGAGAAAAAAAAATAATTTCATCGTTTCTTTTCATTTAAGACCCAATCTCCAACATAACACGAACGTACAAAACCACTTTGCATATAATTTGAATATATTTTTATAATTTTTTTAGACATATGTATGTTGGTGCCTTAATAGCAGGGGGAGGAAAGGGGGTGCACAAAAAAAATCCTCATCGAACTGAATTCGACGCCACATTTCCGTTCAACAACGAAAATCGTGTGATTACTTAAATTAACGAAACGAAACTTTGTGGCAAAGTTAAATGAATAGCTATGGTAGTATTTCCTTCCTCGTTTTCGATCCTTGAGCCACCCAATGAATGACACACAAAAAGAATTAATTTACAGCCTTTCAACTTCAACTTCATCGCCACCGTCACTGCTTCTACCGCCGCGCCGCACCACAACCACCGCCGCCGGCCACATGTTCCTATCCTACATATAAATACTATACGCAACGCACCATGAAAAATCCGGCAGTCTCGGCAACGGAAAACAGGAAAACAACCCGTAACCAGTCTATAAGGATGAATTCATTAAAAACCTTCCATTATCCTTTATTCAATTTGCTTTCATAGGCGAAAGGCGAGTTGGCTGGTGGGCTGGAGCTGGATCGTTCCATCCATTGGCTTGGCATTGCAAGGCAGCACAAGGAAGGTCCTGTACAAGAGTGTAACGATTGTAAGACGCTTCCATTTACAAATGGGTACCTACATATGTATGTATATACTATATACTGTATAAGGTGGTATTTCTGAAACAGCAACCGGATGTAGGAGAGTGATGGCATAGTCAAGAACCGAGTTTTGTATGACAACAAGGGTATAAATGACTGCTTGTCAGTTGGTTGTGGAACTAACTATATTAGGTTAGGGTAAATGTCATTAGGTGGTATGAAAAGGGGCTTAGTAATTGTTCTGGGAACAATCAAGTGTTCTTCTCTATACTACATCTTTACTTTCACTTTACACCAATGGCGATGGCGATGGAGATGGAGATGGTGTTGGCGCTTGTGAACATCTTTTCATGAGCCAAATATATTCCGAGTAAATATTTGCCATTTATATTATAGAACGTGCATAAGATGGTTTCCCAGGGCTCTTTTGTGTAAAGATTTAGCTTTAGAAGACACATGAGTAACCAGACCTGTTGTTCCGCTCTACAATAACCCTATTGTCACAATTAGCATATTCGATGTACCTACCTAATTAGTGCTAATTCTAAGAAGATACTTTTGTCAAAAGGGTAAACTATTCACTTATATGTAGGTGGTTCTTCGAAAAAGTCCTTAAGGAATTGGAGGGTGTAATATTATGAACCTTATGTTTGTGGGTATATACATTTATCTATATGAATATTCAAATATTTCTTGATTTAATTTCAATTCAAACTGTAACCACTTGAAAAGTTATATCTGTAGAAAAATAAATTCAATCTAAAATATAAACTTCCCCACCATTTTCTTCTCAATTAAAAAATAAATCCAAAAATATTTAATTGCTTAAAATATTTACAAAATTTTACTGAAAGGAAATGTACCATAATAAATTAAGGTTACCCCATTATTTTATCAACTTGAAAGAAAGTTCATTTACAGAAGCAGATATGTATCTACAAAAAAAAAACTACAATACAAGAATGAAATTCACAGCTAAGAGGACGGAATACCTTCTTTTACATTTAAGTATAGGATATCTATATACATAGGTAGATAGAGTACTCAACTTACGTACAATCGTACATAGATATACATAATATTATATATTTTCAAAAGTAAGCCACAAAAATAAAATTTCAAATAAAAGGGAGAAATATAAAGTTGCCTTCTGCTTGTACATGTACCTACATCAGTTGCGGGTTGCCTTAGTAAAGGGTGGTTAAATTTTAAGGGCCGATGTTGATTTTAAATAAAACACAAATTATTTAGGAAATTATTGTCGTTTCTTTTTATTATGATAATATTGGTATGGTTCAATTATGTATGGAACAAAATATCGATCTCAGACATAAATGAGGTTCTATGCCGTTAATGTGCCGAATTATCTCATCCTTTAGCATTTGAATTGTTGTTGTCTTATCGACGTACACCTTTTCTTTTTCACATGATTTTGGAGGCCAATTGACATCGCCACCCCGTGATAAACAGGCCATTGAATTTGTCGCACAAAAGAGCCATTGTTTCGTTAGATGTGTGACAAGTCGCACCGTCCTGTTGAAGGAACATATCGTCCACATCCATATCTTCAAATTCGGGCTAAAAAAGTTCGTTATCATCTCACGATAGCGAACACCATTCACAGTAACTGCTTGAGCGGACTCATTTTAGAAAAAATACGACCCGATGATGCCGCCAGCCCATAAACCGCACCAAGAAGTCACTCTTTGTGAGTGCATTGGTTACCTCATCACTGAAGATGATTTTATTCGAAAAGTGATCATCCACTGTTGCCATTTTTTGCTACCGTTCTGACCATATTAACGACGACGCTTGAAATGGTCAAGGCCGGGGCTTTAGTTCTTGAGTCAATTGCACCTTGTAAGTGTGTAAATGCATGATGTTCATCAACGACGAGGGTGAGACACACTATCGCGAACAGCAGCAATATTTTATGCAGTACGAGCACCGGTGTTTTCCAATCTCCTATACAGACCCGGTTTCCTCAAATTTTTGCACGATTTTTCCGATTGTAAACACATTTGGGCGATTAAATTGGCCGAAAAAAATCACCAAGTGCACGATATGCATTTTGATTTGAACGCTCATTTTCATAAAAAGCCTGAATAACTTTAACGCTTTGCTCGATTGTGTATCTTTCCATGGTTCAAATTGAATTAGTCTGAAATTGAGAAATGTCAAATGAAATGCAGAAAAAAACTTGACGTTATGGCGTGGTTCAAATTCAACATTGGCCCTTAAAATTTAACCACCCTTTATAAAGACTTCCACTCTTGTTGATATAATATGTAGAACGTCTGTTTCCGTGGGAATGAATTTTTTAAATGCCATCTTTGTTTAATTTTGTTATTTTATTTAATAAACAGAATATGTATTTAATCTTTACGTGTCCAGCGCGGTTTACCCGTGCTCTTTGGGACCCAGCCTACATTTAAATAAGGACTACAAGTTTGTACGAGATGTTTCACCTTTCCGTAGGTCATCTACCTCGAAAATTCATCAAAAATGTAACAATATTTAAGAAGATGCTGCATCCTTAAGTCAATTCTTTTAAGCTAGCAAAACTTTGAGTGTATGATTTAGATATAAGGTTCTGATCACCGATACCATCAACTGATGAAAGCACAATATCCCGACGATATAATGTGTAGAAATTTGACTTGTAATTATGATATATTCAATTCATGTCACCAATAAAATTAGGTATTTCATGTAAACGGATAATTTGGGTCCCATCTTGAAGCCTCTTGTCCCGCAAAAGAGCCTCATTTTTGAGGAAATACGGACTGATGACTCCATCACTGCACTGGGCCCACGAACTACATTACACTTTTGTTTTAAGTGATGGATGGTAACTGCAGGTCTTTAAACTCTTGCGGTTATTCTTTAGCACATATACGTCAATTTTTCACATTGAAGTATCCATTGAATCAGAAATGGGCCACAAAGTGTTTATCAAAAACAGGGAATTTGGCTCAACCGAAGGTCAGCTGAATGACTAGTTAAAGTATATGCCACCAAACTAAGTTTTTTGTGTAAAAATCACCCATTTTTGTCTATATGATAGATCAAATTGTTGACAACCTTCAAGTCAAGAAGTTAAGTGACATCTAATAGTGATCAGTAAGCTTCTAGTTTCTTGTTGGTAATGTGGTAAATACTAAGATTCGATTATAGACACCATAATTTAACTGAAGACAAAGAAGAACATTCTCTATAAAATGTCAACTTTGATAAAATTACTGAATGATTTGCAAATGATGTTTGGGTGTCATTCTATTAATGATAAAATTTCAATGAAAACTGAATTTAAATAAATCTCATCCAAACTTGACACAACTCAAACGACATCTTTTAAAAAAAAAAACGCTTTTGAAAACTGTATACCCCTTGATTGATTAAATGATTACTCTCCATACCTTTAGAGAAAAGCGTTCTCGAGAAATTTAGAGTTAAATTGTCTCGCAAATTATTATCATTGAACCTATGTATGAAGTGTTTTGGAAAAAATCATATTTTTAGAAACTAGGTAAATGTAAACGGTACCTTAAAGTATTTGAGAGACTTGAATAATCTATCATCTATGCAGTAAATTGCAGTCAAATGAAGAACAACTGATGACTAAAAGTTTAAGTATTTTTAAATTTATCAATTTTTATCAAATTAGGTATAGGTCATATTTCCATTTAAACATTCCTCTAAACTAATAAACAAAATAAACATTATTTGAATTCAATCTTATCAATGTCTTTCGAATTTTTTTCTTTTCAGAATATCACATAACTATCACAAAGCAGCAAAAAGGCCAACGTAACAAAGTCAATTCATTACATAATCGTGATTCGTGAAATCAATACCAAAACAAAACATAGAAAAATAATATTTTAATCATAAATTAATCCGTATACAATGTTATACTCCTCTATGGAGTCAAGAAAACAAAACACATTCGGAAGTAATAAAATCAATTCGAACACCATCAACCACCAGACGATAAATATCAATACCAATCCTTCGGTTATCCTAACAGAAGGTGATATCCGTGATTCGGCAAGTAATGGCAACGCCAAACGATCTCAGCCAACCATCTCCTCAGACCCAACAACAAACATCGGCGCGTATCGATTACCAAGGCCATACATTAGCAATTCTCATCGATCAAGGCTAGAAAACCCAGCGTCAAGTATGGAGAGCAATAGCAATGGTGGAAGTGGATGTGGAGTAGGAGGTGGGGGTGGGGGTAGTGGTGGTGGTGGTGCCACCGCAACTGCCGGCAAAAGTGGCAGCTTCCGCAGCAAGGAACGACCGAATGTGAAAAGTTTTAGTTCCTCAAGTGCCAGAGAGAGCAGTGGAAGTGGAACTGGTCTGGTGTGCGCGAATGAGTCGAAAAGTGCGAGTGAAAAAGGTACAAATGTCGCGGGTTGTGTTGTGGATGCGAAAGCATCCTCCGAGAATCCTATTAATGTTAAGAGCAGTAGCTTAAGTACTAGTAGTAGAATGAAACGCCAAGCTAGTGAAAGTGTCAGTGAAACTGGTGCAACCGATACTAGTGTGAGTAATAGGCGTCGCCGGAACGGTGCCGGTGCTAGTGCTGGTGCCCCTATAACAACTCAGCCTCAGCATGGGCGGAGTCGTCGGGAGACCTCGACAACACCAACCAAACAGCAACGACCTTCAGACAATTTCTACAGCAGTCAGTCGACCATGCACTCTGTGGGTGCTGGAAAATCACCTTCTCGAGGTGCATCTTCCGGGCGTCATCGCCGAAAACACGGAAACCAACGACGGCGGAGTTTGGTGTCTTCAACGGATGGCTCTTCGTCGTCTTCATCGTGCAGTGGGTCGTGCAGCAGTGAAGACGGCGATTCAAATTCCACATCGTCCGGTGAGCCAAACCTGCCATACCCGGGATTTCCTGCAGTAGCACTTAAATATCTGACTCAGGATACAAGGCCCAGGAATTGGTGCTTAAGGCTGATAACAAATCCATATCCTTTTCAAATTATTACTTTATATTTCTGTCTTACAGCTCATTGAAAAGGGTAAGTGTTTTTTTTTGGTACCTACAGATATTGATACTATGCTCCTGCTTCTTTTCAGTTGTAATCGTATTCCTACAGTAAAGGGAATACTTTTTGAAATTCCCGAAATGGAACATCCCTAAATTGTAAAGAGTATTTTTGAATGTTTTTTTAATATTGATAATACATATAAGTAGGTAGTAGGAAGGTATAGGTAGATATGTACAAAGATACAACATTTTATTTTTAAGCCATATCTTTTTAAGTTCCCTGCCCTGTCAGGTTAAACGTTAAAGTGTTTACAAACATAGTATTGGATTTATTCTTCAAGAACATTCGTTTATAATTAAATTTCTTAGATCGTTTATTTAAGAAACTTTAAAGTACATAGAGTATAATCTTATCTTTAATAGATACATGTATTTTTTATAGAATAATTTGACTCAAGCTATTTTTTTGTTGGATTCAAGTTATCTTATTCCAAAATTCGTTTGAACGGCATTCCACATTATTTCGTTTGACCACCATTGTTTTAACCAAAAACCCTTTTCATCATTCTTAATAGCAACCACATTCGAATTCTCAAGTTTGCATCAATAATTTGAATTCTAATTTTAGTTTTTGAACATAAAATAAACCAGCCCCTTACCTCCTCCTCCTACAATATAAATTCATAGCATATACCATATACGTGAAACACGAAGAGCAAACCCAAAAAGGACTCGCTTTCATTTGTTGAACATTTTTGTCTCGCATGGAATTAGAAATCAACCTTTTTTGGTCCTCGTACAGAGTCGGACTTTAGACTTTCAAATTATCAAATAGGGCCTGAGGAAGATCGCCGATAACCATAAATTGTGATTATTTTAAAAAAATTAATAAACGCAGGTGTTTACCCAGACTAAATACTTGTATTCAAAACTTCTAAGACTGAAACAGTGATAAACTTAACCAGGACTAGCTAACCCTGGACGAGGAAATAATATTCAATGAGCTTAACGGTTTAAAAAGAAGTGCATAAAGTTTCTCACAAACTTCAAGGCTAAAACATATCAAAAGCATTGTTTCGGTCAATTCAGAATTAACTTATCAAATTTATGAACTCCTCTTGGCTATCATTTGAAATCCGCACTGAGTTCTATGTTTTAGGTTAACCTTTAAACTGGCTTGATTTTTAGACTTTTAGCTATGAATGTATGTATGTACCTAAATAAAATAATATTTAATTGTTTTTGAAAATAAAACATGCTTAATTAAAAATACTAAATTAAATATGCAAATATGAACATAACCGGACTTTTGACAAGTTTTATATGAAAATTACTACACGAAATCCGAATGTCACGAAACGAGATTGAAACTAAAAAAAAAGGCTTTAAAAAGTGAGGTTTCGCTCCTGTCCAACCCTATTATTCCAACACTGCCTTGAGCTCAGCCTCAGCTAGAATGAATAATGTGTGCTGTGTTGTGTTGTATTTGTGAGCATCAGAGAAGATAGGATTGTCCTTTGAAATCGGAGCCTCTGTTTGCCTAGACTTTTTTTTAGAAAGAATACAGAAATATGTTGCCTAACGTCACAACATTGGCGGAGCACATACAATGTACATATACAATATACATATATGTCTTTTGCCAACTTTTGATCAATTTAACTCATGTTTTTCGAGGATAAATATCAGGAATTTGCGAATGGATAAGTACGGGCACCAGAGCAGAGTATTGGAAACATTTTTTGAATGCTTTTCATGTGTGGAAGTATTTAAACTGTTTTTTGTGGTGGGGTCTTATCCGTTAAATTTAAGTTGAACTAATATTTATGAATTTCTGTTTGGCCATTTGTATAAAGGTAAATAGCATTTTCTTTTGTTTTATAACTTAAAAACAAAGTCGCTTTCTCTGTTCCTATGTCCCTATGTATGCTTAAATCTTTAAAACTACGCAACGGATTTTGATGCGTTTTTTTTTTACAGATAATGTTTTTTCAATCAGAAAATTAATTTTTAAAATTTAATTCTAGACTGCGTTTCATTCCACACTTCATTCACTTCTAAAAGCTGTAACATTATACGATAGTTGATGTTGATATCTACTATGTATATAGTATAATTTAAGGTGGCGCAATCATCGTCGATTATGTAAATTGATTTTTAAATATGTATAATATATTGCAAGGAAAAGACGAACTTCAACTCAATACAATTCAAATAAATGTTATTATAATGGGTGATTTTTTAAGAGGTTTAGAACTTAAAAAAAAAAAAAACACAAAAAATTCGAAAAAATGAATGAAATATTTATTTGAATCGATAGTTTGAACCTTGCAATTTAATGTTTAAAGATAATTTCATGCAAATGTTGACCGCGGCTGCGTCTCAGGTAGCCCATCCGCTGAGTCCAATTTTGGCATACTCTTTCACACATATCGGCCGGTATCTCACGAATGAATGCATGGATGTTGGCTTCCAGTGCGTCAATCGAAGCGAGCTTGTCCCTATAGACATTAGCCTTGACATACCCCACAAAAAATAGTATAATGGTGTCAAATCGCACGATCTAGGCGGCCAATTGACCGGCCCGAAACGTGAAATTAACTGTTCACGAAACTCGCCTCGCAATTGCGCCATTGTTTCGCGTGCTGTGTGGCATGTGACACCGTCTTGTTGAAACCACATATCATGCAAGTCAAGAACTTCCATTTCGGGCAAAAAAAAGTTTGTTATCATCGCTCGGTAGCGTTCACCATTGACAGTAACGCTGGGATTCGCATCATCTTTGAAGAAATATGGCCCAATAATGCCGCCGGCCCATAAACCGCACCAAACAGTGGCTTTTTCGGAATGCATTGGTAGCTGTTGCAATGCTTCTGGCTGATCTTCACTCCAAATGCGGCAATTTTGCTTATTTACGTACCCATTCAACCAAAAATGAGCCTCATCGCTGAACACAATTTTTCGATAAAAAAGCGCATCCTCGGCCAGCTTTCCAAGAGCCCATTCACCAAAAATTCGGCGTTGTGGTAGGTCGGCTGGCTTTATATCTTGCACCAGCTGTATCTTAAAAGGCTTTACGCGCAAATCCTTCCGCAAAATTTTCCACGTAGTGCTGTAACAAAGGCCTAACTGCAGAAAGTCGAGAATGCCGACAATAAAATGGAAGCAGCGCGCGATGATTATTTCGAACCGAGCACCAATTTTGATAGTAAAATTCAATAATTTGCAAGCATTGTAAATTTGTAAGACGATCCATGGTTAAATTGCAAACCAAACTGAAGCTCTTTGACAGTGACACAAGGTACTAAACACACGTCAGCTGTCAAAACCAGTGTTGCCAAAACCAAACCAGCTAAAAAATCACCCTACATAGATACACTTTTTTTGTAAGTTCTGAGGATAATGAAAATTATGATTAGTTGGTGAAATATCGGCCAATCTAACAGCCAGGCGAGACAAAGTTCGCCCAGTCCTCTAAACTTGATATAAAATTGAAAATGAATGAACTGAAAACTTTGCTTTATTTTATAATTTCCTTTGAAAAGTGAGTGTAAGCTTAAGATAACAAAAAAAAAAGATAATGCAATCAGATCAGATGTTTTTATTTGATAAAATTTTGAATTCTAATACATTTTGATAGATTTCAATAAATACTTTTCCCTAATTTTACTAATAACAAGTTGATAATTTTTTACTATGAACATATATTATAATGTATGTACATTATATTACTCAGAACAGAAAACTATAATTGTATAAAAAATGAGATTTTTATCTTTATTGAAAATATAATATCATTCCAAAATTGGCATTCTTAAAAGTGTTTACGATTACGATGGAACTCATAATGGGGATGAATATGTACTGACTTAATTAAAATCCTTCTAGTTTGATGTGTAACTACTCATTTCAAAGAGTGCAAAAACTACTGTCACCATCAAAGAACGAAATGATGACAATTTTCTATTAAACTTAAATAGTACTCCCAGTCGTATACACATTTATTTATTATGTAGATATAATATTGTGTTGATAATTAGATTTCACATTCTAATATTTTTATTTGAAAGAGCGGCCGTTGGTTCTTCTTCTAAAAAAATTTGAAAAAGAGAACGTTTTTAAATGTTTACCGGAAAACGATTAAACATTATGCACACTTTGTATCTGTGCATTTCTTCAAAATCTAAATACCTTAAATAAGTGGGAAAGTTAAAATTCAAATATTTTAAAGGTTTGATCCTTAAAAAAAAGCTTTTCTCTGAGGCTTTATTTTAAATGTTCGGATTTATACTGCAGAACTATAGCATAAATAAGAAGATTGATTGCTCTTCAAATTTGTATCATAATTTTATCTTTTATTTGTAATTTTGTGTATTTATAAAATTCAATAAGATTGAATATTTGTGTACAATTAAAAATAAAATTTGAAATTACGATTAAAACTTCGAGTAAGGATTTCTCCATGAGTACATCACATTAAAAGAAGTGAAAAGTATTTTGGCAAAAAATTTAAATCAATGGTACTTATTATGACATTCGCATGAATAGTCTATTCGTTAGAATGATTCTATTCGTTCGAATGAACTTTCTTAATTTTGAGATTCGATCGAATAACATTCATTTGCGAAAGATAGCATAAAATGAACTTGAAAAGAGATTCATTTTCAGTATCAGCTGTTTGACATTTCCTATGTTTACATTTGAATAAGTATGACCGTTTTACATTTTTTTGTTTCTAAACATTTTATAGATGTGGGATAAAGAATCAAGAAAAAAATAAATAATACATTTTTTTATTATAAAGTAAAGTTTAACCATAAATAAATACATATTCATTACATTTTTTGTGTCAACTCGGCTGATTTGAAACTATTCTTAAAAAAAATAAGTTGTTCATGGCGCTTTCTAATTTCTTATTTTTTTCGTATACACTTGGTCACACTAAAATATCAAAAACAAAAGAGAAGTGTTTGTGAAATGTCAAAACCAAAAAGTGAAATCTTTGTTTACTTGTAATTGTTTTGTTTATTGTTTAATAATTTAAATTTGTTTGATAAAAACATAAAATAATTAAATATCAATGAAAATATGGCATTTGTGTTGTTTATAAAAATGAAGATGGTGCTGAAGAAGTTCAGAGTAGAAGGATAGTGGATGCTTCAAACCCATTGCTACCTCCGAGTTTTTCTTCCATTATTTTAATTAATTTTCGCTTTTGTTCGCGGTTTGTCCAGTTGGAATGCGACCTTTAAACATAAAACAACAACAAAATTAATAAAAGTAATTTATTTTCTATGAAATAATTCAAAACTTACATGTTTTGTTTCTTACTCGACAGAAAAATTGAAACGAAACAAAAAAGACATTTAATTCTATTCTTTCGAATGTCAAAATTGCGCAAATGAATGAACTTTCTATGGATTGGGTGAACTTTCGATTTGTTCGATTAACATTCTAATCGCCGAGTCTCAAAATTAAGTTTCAACGAATTCGAATCACTTTCGAACGAAAGAGAATGTCATAATAAGCACCAATAAAATACCCCTTTGTGCTCACATCTTTACCTTAGCTTTCTGACAACTTTTCACTCATGACAATATGTGAAATGAGGACACCGATCATAAAAAAATGCTTAAACAAAAACTTGTCAATTTGACGACAAGAATGAACTGAATAACCTGCAGTGCGCAATGCATATATACCTTCACTTTAAAGCATAAAGGCCCATTAAGATTGTGGGAATTTCATCAACCAAAAAGAAGATTATTTAGTGCGGAAGAACAGACAACAGACCAATACATAGATGCATATACATATGTACAGTACATACATGCCATTCTTTTATTAATAAAGATCTTTTTTATATTTTGTTTGTTCTTTGGAATGCACTTTATAATGTTTTTTTACAACAAAAACGACTTACGATTACAAATTTGATTGCGTTCCAAATTTGATTACCATAAGGGTTCTTCCTTTTCTTTTTCCATTAGATATCCATTAAAACTCGATTCTTATTTACAGTATACTGATTTTATCATTAAAATCTGCGTTGAATTGGTGTCATTTAATAGAATTTACTTACTGGTGGAATGAAGATTAGATTTATTAAAAAAAGTAAAATTCTTTTTAGAAAAGGTCTCAATCATGAATAAATGGTTTGAAAAAAATAAAGCTCACAAAAGCAACAAACTAAAGAATTTTCTTATGATTTGTATAAAAAAAAAACACCTTTACATTACTAAACAACTAATGGCATTCAAAACATTTCGAATCAGTCAATTACACCTACTCGTATTAAAAACATGTTGTTCACGATATCTATAGAGGACTTTTTTTTCGTTCAATAGGATGCAAAATGTTCGTTAAAAAAAAACTAAAGGGTGTTTTTTTTTTAACGTCCAATGTTCCGTTTTGGGTACGTCGCACACAGGAGTATTTCGATTAAAAACCTGGACAAAATAATTTTTTTTGTTAGAAATGATTATTTATGCAATGAAACACAAATTTTAGATATATTTCATACGGTTTATGTAAATAAGTTGAAAAAATAATGATATTAATGTATTTATTCGCTGTTTTCTGACTTTTTTTTTCACCTTCATTGTCTTCACTTTCTTCAATGATGGAAATATGAAAATCTACCATCAGTGGCATATATAGTTTTCTTTGAAAAATTTTATTTAGACTTTGAAGACGATTTTTGAGGCCACTTAAAAGTGGATGAAAACTCAAAAGCAACCTATTCAGTATATTGACGATGCAGTCTTTCCTAGAAAACTTCCTTGCATAGTTTAGCCGGTAGAGTCTGTATTTCAAAATTTGTAATATACAGCCCGTAACAATTGAATAGCCTCACGTAAAGTTTTTTCTTAAAGCTCCATTCTTTTGTATCTATTTGATTTTTATCGAGTTAATTTTGCAAGTTAGAATTGAGGTTTTTCAGACTGAAAGAAAATTTAAATAATTTTGAGAAGTTAATGGAGTTTTCTGAAATTATTTCGCGTTTTGACATCAAAAATGTGGACTTTTATTGAATCATACAAAGAGTTTAAATAATCAAGACCCAGTCCATTTTAACGCCTTCAATGAGCTCTTCTTTGTTGGTGTACTGCTTCCCACGACTTTTGTCCAAGTTTTTGATCGTCAATAAGCAAAATTTTCGTATTTGGAGTGATCATAATCCACAAGCCAATGTTGAGACGCGCACCGCTGTTACATCCTCAAAAAGTAACTGTTTGGTTTACTCTATTTGCAGACAGAGGGAATCATTTTACCATATTTCTTCAAAAATGAAGCCGGCCATAATGTTACAGTCAGTTTCTTTTTGAAAAGTCAAAGCCGGATCGATGATTCGATTTGTTTTACAATCTGTCAGAAGCTTTTTCTTAGAACCTATCGGACAATGTCGAAAACCGCAGCCATTTTGACAAAAAGAATACAAAAAGGATAAAAGAAAAAGAGTCATTTGATATGTATTATGTTTTATTCAAATCAATTTAATTTTGAGTCACTTTATTTTACTCAAATCCAATTCTGATATTGATTTAAATTAATTGTTAGGAAATTATAAATCTTCCGAAAACATGACGTATGGTTGGAATTTAATTTGTGTTTCATTTGTTACTTCATACACATGGAATATATGTAAATTGAATTCTTGAATTCCAATGAAAGAAGGAGAATGGATTTTCAATACTTTGACCTTTTCATTATGAGTTTTGGATGTGTTGGGGGAATTTATTAAATGGATTTCTCAATACTTGCGCACAAGATTTGAATGGAATAATGTTTAATTTCTTGAACTGCTATAGTATTCATAGATACCAGGTAAAATGTCACAACAGGGAATTTTAAGAATCTATAGGTACCTAGATACATATTTTAGCTAGCATGTAGTAAAATAGTAATAGTTAGTTTTTCAGAATTGATTTTATTTAAACGCCATTCATGTGAGTAGAATTTGTGATACATGGTCCAATTAATTTCCTATACTATATTTTTATAGAGTACACACCTACATAAGTGCATATTCAACACCTTTTGCGTGCATTTATTACAGCATAACAGTTTTTATGCAATGTCGTCAAATAGTGTGACTCTGAATAACTATAAAGGGATTCGTTTTTCCTTTCTGTTACCTGCACACCTAGTTCACTCAAACATCAGCACTTCAATCATTTCTGAATAATTCACCATAATCAATCATAAAATGCTTTTTCATCGATTTTCTCACTACGTATTTATGTATGTATGTACTCGTATATGTATGTACATAGGAACTTATGTTTTTTCCGAAAGGAATTTCGATTTCTCAACTGACCTATTTCGATAGCGATCAACTTACCATTAATATTATGATTGCACGTATCCTTGAGTGTTGACTAAAAGATAATAAATTTGATAGTAGAAAAAATATAGAAATATAGAAGTGATGGGAGGGAGGGAAGTTGCCTTGCAAAGGGTGATATAGCAGTGAGTCGAAAAATTTGAATACGGGGTGCGATATCCTGTCTACTCGAATTTTACTTCAATGCAAGCGATTTAAGTATGATTGAGTTGAATAATAAGTACCAATGTATATAGAGGTGTCACTATGTAGGTATTTGATTTCGTGCAATAAAAGTTAAAAACCTTCAAAGTGTCGGTATTTGAATTAATCGATGTTAATGTATATATTTGAAATTGACTTGTCGATTTAAGGGAGATATACAAATATTTATGTTCTCGCACAAAAGAATATGTGTCTGGCTTTTTTACTTCCTCTGATTTTGTGCAAATGTGATTTTCATACAAATCTTCCAAAACAACGAGGAATGCATTAGGTTTGTACACAATACAATAAAATGATACTTGAACAAGATTTTGGTAATATAAAACATGAATACGTAGATATCATTAATTAATTATTATATATTATTTGAACGTTGATCCCTGATGGATTTACTTTGGTGATAAGTAAACAATTTCTAACATTTTTACACAGTGGAATTAAACTAAAGGACTCTACTTTTATATTTTTTTTTTTTTTGGGAACAACCGACTAAAAACTACCACTTTTTTACATCACAATTAATAATATCTTGATCTGTGTATATCTGTATATGAATAGGCTAAGGATTTCGATAATTTTATATGGTTGGAACGCCACAGTTGAGGCGTTCCTGAGACATGGATTTACACACTGAGGGTCATTTTTGTTTATGATCTGATGAACATTGTACAATTAAAAAAAATGTTTTTCTTTCAATATTTTCGATCAAATTGTTTGCAAAATTAAAAGAGTCGAAAGGTGTTGAATTTCGACACTCGGTGATACTAAATTCTTTTGTGATGAAAATTTAAATTGAAATAAATTCCGAATTATTGTGTACCTATTCTTTTTCAAATAGTACACCTGTGGACAACTAATTAGAAACACATTTTGTTTCGTAAATTCAGAAGGGTTTCTTCTCTCCATTATTTAGTAAATTATTATTTTTATTAATTATAAACAACAACAAATCTTACAATGTTATTGTTTTCTTTTAATAACAATTTTATCACTTCAAGGAGCCTTTCGTGGTGGACAACTAATTAGAAACAAAATGAAAATTTGTATATAATCCTAATATTTTTTGATTTTAGGAAATCTTTGCCTCTAAATTATTTTAATATTTTAGTGATAAGCCTCTCAGTAGAGAATTTTGCCAAATTTTCGATATACTAATTCAATAAGTAGCCTGAAGTGCTCCAGGTGTATTGTATAGCCTTCCAAGTGGCTTCAATTGTTGAAAAAGAACATCGAAGAGTATATTTTTTTAGTGCAAATTTTTATTTTACGTCCTTCCAGAGATGCTCATTTGGATTATGATCAGCGCTTGCCAATTCCTATTCAAGTACATTAAAAGAACTGATCCTGACAAAATTTTTTTCTGTTTCTAGCGGTGTCCTTGGCGTCATTGTGGTGCTAAAACATAAATATTACAGGTAAATTTTAGTCAGCCCACTTCACTAGTAATTCCCTTAGAATGCCTAAATACTTTAAACCTTAAACAGCTTCCCATTGATTCCGTTTATGGGACCAACGAAGAACCATGAAAACCAATCCCAAACGTTTGATCGAGCCACTTTCACACTTGACCACTGACAAAACGTATTTTGGATTGAAAGCTGTTCCTTATGGCTTTAAATGCTAAGAAGATGACTTTTGGATATGTTTAGCTGCCAAAGAGACTTCTAACAAACAAAATAGGTTTTCAAGAACAAAATAAAATGTTAAATTAATTTAAATATTGGTCTGTTATGAAGTTTTTGTAAACTATACTTGACACATCATAGCCTTTGGATACACATATACCTACATACATATGTCTGTACATTTATGTACATATGTACAAATAATAAAATTACGCTCGCTCTGTCTATTAATTTATTGAACATCTAAAACTGACACACATTTTTTTAGAGTCTTATCAAAATGATTTTATGTCCAGAACAAATTTTTCGAAAATATTGAAATAAAACCTATTTTTGGAACTCAAATTAAATATTTGATAATATATTCAATTCATGTACAGTGATCGGTGTAATATGGCCTATGACGTGACAGGATACACGCATCACTATAACTATAACCTTCAATCGAAATCGGTTGTTTAATTTTTGAGAATATTGGGTAATTAATAACATTTAAAAATAAAATTGATGTTAGTTACCAGTCTGTAAATTAAGTTTTCCTAAGAAAGGTTCTATTTCCATGCGAAACAATAGAATTCAAATGTTTGCTATGTCTGTTTTGAGAATTATTCAGAAATCATTTTTAATATATGTAATGTATATATGTATATGTACAAATACACAGAAGTCAATTGTCTTTTACATTTGTATTCAAATATCAAAAGTTCACTTCAACTCTTCATCATCGTTTCGTTTCTGACTTATTCACTGAATTTGTTCTTTTCCTTCTATTTCAGGCTTTGTATTTATCAAAAAAGTCTTAATTTTCTATACCTGCCTATCTGCACACTTCCGCTTAAGTCTGTCTATATGTACACAAAACATATACTCTTTTCCGAAAACAAAAGGAAATACAAAAACAATGATACCTTTCGCCATTGTCATTCATGGCCGGTGACTGCAGTATCCTTTTGCATTCTTTTTCTTTGCCCATACTTTGCCCTGTTGGTTTCGTATCGTTTCGTCCCGTTATTTTTATTTTTTTATTTTTTTATTTTTTATTTTTTTATTTTTTTATTTTTTATTTTTCTTCTGATGATTACTTGATGTTTCTCCATAGAAAACCCTTGATGCTGGCCGGGCGGAAGAAGGAAAAATTTTCTTTCCATCACTGTTGCCGAGAGGCTTACATCCGCCATCTTCTTGACTATGCCAACAACTGTAGCACTATTACGAACCGAGCCCAACTACCACTCGACCAGAAACAAAAAGAAAAATCATATTTCTTTTCATTGTTTTCTCCAGTTTTATTTCGGAATGGAAAACAAACTTATTTTTTTGTTCATTTGTGGTTTGGCAAGGGGAGAGGCAGGGGCGGGTGAGGCGGCGCGGAGGCGATGTCCTTCACGCTTCATGAAGAATTTAAGTGAAAACTATGGAAGAAAATACATAATATTTAAATATTATTTGTGTGTATTCGTGTAGGGGAGAAGGGGACAATTTTTCGGTTGTGAATTTTTCATGATAACAGGACGAGGCCTTATGAACTAAAAACTAGCAAATGGGTGTTCAGAGGACAAATTTAACAGCTTATTCATAATTAACATCTATGTATTTCGACTCTTGCTTTCTTATTTAATCTGACTATGTCGAGCTCCTGCCAAGTTGACTGCCTTAATCCAAGGCCTTCTCCTTGGGGCATCCCTCTTTCAGGGAGGATTCTAACATTGATTGTGTTGAGTTGATGTTTTCTTACAGCTCGTAAAGTAGGTAAGTTGTCTTATCTCGTCCTTCAGTTATCGTGTGTGTCAGACGCCATCAAAAATCATACACCCCTACAACAGCCTGCAGCCTCCATGACCATATCCATGATTCTACTCCTTCTGTGTGTATATATGGAACTAGGATGACAAGGATCATGTTCGAGATGAGGCTTTGTTATCCAATTCAATTGACCTTCTTAACTCAAAAAAGCAGAGGTTGCTTAAGGAGCAATAGTTATTTTGTCCTCAGTGATGATGGTATAGTTGTCTGAGTAGGTATTTGTATTGTTAATGACGTTGTTTACACAAACATAAGGATGTCCTGTCGTTTTGCGTCGCACTTGAAGTGAATTATACGGAGTTTATATTATATTATTGAATCGCACGAACTTGCACCTAAAGGTTCAAAAGTCTAATAATTTCACTGATTGTAAGGATTTTAGATATCAATTGAGGAAAAATTCTACTAAAGTAAACCAGATTTAAGGAAAAGGGTGATTTAAAAAGGAAAACCATCCTCCATAACTTACAGCAGTCTTTGTATCCAAATAAAAGTTATTTTGTATCAATGGAATAAGTTATTGACGATAGCAACGTTCGTGGAAAACACCTGTTCAACATTTTTGACATGATCAAAATTCTGTTTTTCTAAAAGGTTAGTTAGAGTTGCGTATACTTGTCATTAATTAACAATGAATTTAGTTCATACATTTCTTTTTGAAGTCATTTGAACTACACAACAGTTCAACAATTGGATTTTTTTTTGTATAAAATGAAACATAAAACTGTTCATGTGCAATCAAAAATGTACATAGAATGTTTTCTATTTAAAAATAAAAAATCATACATTAAGTATGCATGTACATATGTATGTATATTATGTAATGCAGGTACATGTATTTCCTTAAGATACATTTTCTATAAATGTACATTGTCCTCAGAAATAGTATCGAATTTAAGGCCAAATTTGTATAATTACATTCAGTCATTTTAAGAGAGTTTGAAGAGAAAATCTTGTTTGCTTATCAACGAAATTGAGTAATTAAAGGAGTAAGAAAAAAACAGTCAAGAACATACATACAAATGTACAGAGGTATTATGTACCTATTCAAACTGTTTGTGTGCTAAGACTGTTTCAAAACATCACCGAAATTCAATTAACATTATCCAGAAATCCGATTAATCCCTCAACCAACTTAATCAATGAGATTTTTCATTCAAATAGAGGAACTTTCTGAATGTTCATTTACTAACTTCTTTTCCATGTTTACTCATAAGCCTTTCATATATTGGCGCCACACTTAATTAGATTCGAAAAAGAGCTCTATCGCCACAGCAATTGATTTCCGACGTAAATTCCGTCATAATCCTTTAACGCTTCAACTTGAGCCAAAACAAACATGACATACCGCTTCTCCGTTCCTTATCCTTTGTGTATACAATGGCAGAAATCTGTATGATGGAGTAACCAAGAACCGGAACAAAGAGACAGCAATGGAAAGGCCATTCAAATGCTTAAACAGTCATCAACTAGAGTGACAAAATAATTGTCAGGCACTGCAAGCGACACTATCTTGCTCGTTTGGTGAAAATTAATTCTCTGGAAATTTAAATAATTTCGGAAGCCTCAAAACGACAATTGTGCACAACGCCAAAGCGATGACAAAGACGACAACTACGACGACGACGACGCAATGCAACTTTAGTGGAGTAAATGTTCTTTTTGGCAAATATTCTTACTCGCACATAAAAAGCAAATGCAATTATCATCGCTAATTGCAATGCAGTAGCTGTGGCGTCTCCGGGAAGAAGCTGTGGCACTTTCATAAAACCATACCAACACCAACCGTCACCGCACCACCCCTATAACACTCCATGAGTCACATTACATGACGTGACGGTGGTACACAAAGTTATACAATTCCTTTGCACAGTGCGATAATTAAATAGAAAACTAGTACAAGGATACGATGATCTTTTTTTGTGCATCAGACGAACCATTATCCTTTGCCATTCGCTTCCCTCACTTGCATGTGGGTTTTAGATTGAAATGTTAAACTGCGAGCACATAAAATGGGGAAATAGCAGGTGGAAAATACCTGGGAGAGGTTTTTAAAAGAATGAGTAATCCCCAGGATTGAATTTAAATCGGTTTAAAGTTCTGTCAATTGATTTAAAGACTATTTTACATATTTAGAATTAATTGACAACGAAATGCACCAAGGGACAATAAAAATGGTGGAAAAAAGCAAGTCATCAATACTGTTTTTATTTTTCCGCTGTAAAATTTAACTTAAGAACACTTCCTGCAATCGATTCTATTAGTTATTTAACGAAATAGTTTCATGATAAACGTCACTTGAGACAATAATAACAAATGATTTAAGTGACACCTTTATCTTTAATTTTATTTAATTTCTTTTTTCTTTTGCATTTTATGGCCCAAATTTAAAAACTTTGCATGTATTGTAATATAAAATTGATATCTCATCGTTTATTGAGTAACAGCAAAAGTGTCCATATACCTACATAAATTCAAGCTGTGAAATTTCAATTTTAACGTAAAAATACGTTACTCATCGATTAGCTTATCTAATAACCAATAAATTATTCTATTAATAATCAAAAATATCTAATACTCAACAAAATAATAAATCAGAAGAGTTACATACTCCATACTTAATTCAATTTGCAAAATTGTAGCACTGGGCGTATACTTACTTTTTTGTAATTAAATAAAAATCATTAAAATTCACATTTAAATCGGCAACAAATCGTCTATGTGCAGTTAGTTTGAAATAAAACGTAAAAATTCTACGTTTCAAGGATTATTGTTAAATTCCAATTTTTTAGGCTTTTCTTGAACAAGCAATATTTCATTTATTTTTTTGTTCATAATATAAATTATTCAGAAACATTTCATTCAAGTCAAAGGTAGGTAGGTACCTTGTTGCAAGACATAAATCATTCTCCTCTGACATATCTGAGTTTACCCTTGATCCCCACAAATCACTGCACTTAACCTATATATCCTACAACCAAGCATGAAGCAAGCACGAGAGTGCTGTTCCTGTGGCTCACCGTTTATCATGTTTTTTTTTTTTTTCATAACATTTTCTCAGGAATGTTGATGACAGCCTTTCAATTAGTGCACTTCCTTATCCTTTACACCACCGCATAGCATGATTCAGTGCAAAAATATCCTTGACGTTTCTTTCAAACTCGTTATGGCTGTTTTTTGGAAAAAAAAAACTTTTAAATTGATTAATAACTCAAATTTAGAAAATCCTTTCACAGATCTGTTCAATCCAGCATCGTTTTTGAAAGGTACTACTACATTTAAACATAAAAAATAAATTTTCACTAGCTTAAATTCTATTTTGTAAACATTTACTTAGTTGAAATTCTATTGTGTAGTGACATGTAATAATGATCAAACTTCGTAACTTAAAAAATTTCCAATTTTTGAGTTACAAGCTAAGCAGTGTAAAGCGAACATAACAACTTTCAAAAATATGGCTTTAAAGTGTACTGTAGTAATTTTAGCCTTTTCCGTTTCCATGCTGTGAAAAGCAAAAACATTTTCCGCTCTGCTGGTTTTTTTAGTATGTACAGTACATATACAAGCTTACATTATATACATTAAGCAGGATTGCCATTGCATTGGTTCAAAACCAGTGATGATTTTTTTTTCGGTCTTCACGGCATAAAAACCACAAAAAAACGTCAATTACTGCGGTGTTTTCGTGCTAACTTCATACTGCTTTCGAGGTGCCTATACATATACGGCTGACGATATGTAACAATAAACAGCAACGGTTTTAATTATAACCCAACAATTAAAGTTTTTTATTTCAAGTGGTGAAAGTTTGTTCCCGAAACAAAGACACTCTTATGCCTTATTCAGAATCATGAATTGTTCCACGTCAAAAACAATGAAATAAAAGAAGCGGGTCACCGAATGTGCGGTCTCATTTAGCAAGAAATGTGATCATCTGTTCATCTTTACTACGTATTAAGCAATTATTATAAATCTAGAGCACCTGGAAAATTTTAAATTTCTCTTAATGGTATACAGTAGCATAGGCACCCGTGCCTGTGCTTGTGTCTACCTTCAGTCAATCTGGAAAACATTTTAAAATTTATGACCTAGATCCAAATTCCACTGACTTTACTAAAAGCCACAAAAAGCGATCTATACATACCAACCATCACAAGAAATTAGTGTTTTATTTTCTGTTTAAAATTTAATTTTGTTTAAAATAATTAACATTACAAAAAAAAATCTGACATATAAACACAATTCCATTCCATGTTTTTTTATCTCTCTAAAAGAAGAAAAATTTTACTTTTCCTTGAGTTTACATATACATATTTATGAAGGAGCCAGAGATTTTTTTGTTTTTGTTTGAACTTTTAATTAATTTGTTTTTAAGCTTAAAATAAAAGGCTCGTGAAAGACAAATGTATTATTGGAAGTAATAAAATACTAAACTTAAATTCGATAACTTAGTGCAAGAAACTCTGTGGAATAGATACAAGTACCTTTGGTTCACAAAACTTACACGAAAAAAAAAACAAAATTTTTTCGTTTAGATATGTATTTATTTACAAATGTACACATACATATGTATGTACATACATAAATACATATGTATGTATGTACATATGTACATACATACATTTATGTTAAAATTCAAACTCATGAATTATTTTCAATTCTCTAAAGTTACCAGATAGGATACGTAATCAAATGACAAAACGCATATACATATGTATCTACAGTGGCTCCAACTTATTTCATACAGTGGTTGTTTTTTGAAAATAAAAACAATGTATGTATCTTATTCAATGTTGAACAGTATACATATGTCCAATTATTATAGGTGGATTGGTAAAAAGATATTTAAAGAATATGCAGTGCATGTAATTTGTGTGTTTTTTTTTTAATTTACTGAGATATCACAACAATTCGAGATCATCCTCGAGTAAGAGTCTTCAATTTTCTGTGCACAGAAATTTTTGTGGCTGAAATTCACAGAGTGGGGAAATTTTTTGCTCTCTCAAGAGATCTCTCTTCTGTGAAAAACTACGAAAAATGTGTAACTTGGAACAGCTTTTCGCAGTTTTTCGGTGATTTTCGGGGAATTTCACACACTTGGAACAGACCTAATAATTCAGAAGTGAAGATATTTTATTGAAATATTTTTGTTCCGTGGACACCCTATCCGTTTGCTTGGACTCTATTGTTTTTTTCTTACTTTCAACAAGCTGAAGGTGACATTCAACTTCAATTGTTGAAAAATTAAATCCTCTTTTAGACATTTTCAATTAAGTTTTAAATTTTGAATATTTTTTTTTTTTAACGAACACAAAACCACAACAAATAACTATGGAAACAACAAATACAGAGCAATATCTTGTATACATGCATGACAACTGACAAATCACATTTCAGTGATGCCAAATGAACTTATAAATTTTGATGATAGAGTTAACTCATCACTGAAGAAATTAACTCGTAGTTAATTCACAGGTCAAAAACTAGCCCTAATTATCTTAATTTTGATAACAAATATCACAAATTTATGTATCTTTCTCTATAGCTTTTATTAAATATAGAAAATGTTCAATGATGAAAACCAATGATTGCTACAAACATACATGCATTGCATGCATATAACTGACCACAAACTGCCAAATGTGGGGTCAGTTATTATACAGTTCAGCATATCGTAGATCTATTTGTCGTGTTAAAGACAAGGGAATAAATGTACCCAACAAATTTTCAATCCATCTGATGAACGAAGTTATCAGATCCGAAACTTGCAACAGGGATTCATCACAATTTAGGGAAAACATGTAAACAGTTCTACCAGGACAGTGATCCAACATTTTGCAACTTTTGTGTCTTCTATTGTTGTATATTAGAGTATTTACAGTTGTGTCATCATACAAGAAATCTTAGCCTATGAAACTCACACGGTATCATTATATAAATAAGAATAATAGATTAGAATTGTTATATGTAGATAATATAATTATGTAGGTACATAAATATGTATCTAAGCAAAATGTCAAACCCTCACAAAGTTCTGATTATATTACATCATTCTGGACTTACCTCAAACCCTGTTAAATTCACGATAGCAAAACATGAGAAAAATTGAGGGGAATATTTTTTTCGCGAGAAAGATCAATGAATCTGCTACTCATTGTACATACATACAATATAATAGTGAATTGCATAGTCTGCTATTACACGATGAATCTAGATGCATGCGACATCTTCGAATTCTTCTTTGTTATCCTATCCTGTTTCTCAAGTGCTATTACACGATGAAACCAGATTTATGAATCTATTTTGACATTTCTCTTTTATTTATATTTCGTTGTTTGACTTGTAGGTTTGCTTATGAGACTTTTCAAATTCAAATGATTTCAGTTTTCTTTGAAATCAATTAAAAAAATATTTAAATTTGATTGTTTTGTCGCATGCATCTAGATTCATCGTGTAATAGCAGACATAAGGCCGGCCATTCACTACACAAAAAAAAAAAACTGCGCATAATTGGGGTCTGCACAGATTTTTTGTCTTGTGAATGGGGTTGCTTGTACAGTTGACTGAGTAAAATTCAAATTCATTTTGATATTTGCTCAGGGCCCTCATCACGTAAGGATGTCGATATCTTTTTTGATATCGTCATCGATAGCTATGCTTCACGTAACCATAAAAATCCCCTATCGTCCAAACGATATCGAGCAGACGATTTGGCTTTTGCTTCATGTATATAACAAAGCTATCGTCTTGACGATATCGGATATCGTTTAAACTATACCGATTTAGTTATAGTTTTTGTTAGTTTTTTGTCTAAAAAAATAATTTATTTATTTGTATTCGTTTTTTTTTTTTTAATACCAATAACTTCGAAAGTTACAACTGGAACGACTGTTTTCATTTCATCCGAAGCCTTCCACCACCTGATCCATGAATTATATTCCTTCTTCCATATTTACCCTCCTCTCAATCAAATGATTGAATTAGATTATTTTATGTAAAATACGTAAAAAATATTAATATGCATAAGTATTTACATGGTTCGCACGTTTTTCTACAGTAAAACAAAAACGGCTGTGCAATCAGCCGGATGCCACGCCGATTTTAGAAATTATGTTTATGAACACAATTTGTGCACTTCGTCTGCATTAGACCAACCCAAATCTGACTTTATGAACACGCAGATCTAAGCTAGTTCGACGTTTATGAAAACACCCAAACCTGAGAGTTTTTGAAATCAAAAATATCAGAGGCTCTTTGTTTTTTATGTTTGCTTTCTTTTTAAATCTTTGTTTCTGTAAAAATATTAGTCAGTTACATTTGTACATACATACATATTTTCCTTAACCGAAGACATTATTTCTAATAACACATGGTTCGAGCGGATATCAATATTGGTTATTATACTAAACTGCGTTACACTGGGGATGTACCAGCCATGCGTGGATGATGCCTGCGTCACGAATAGATGCAAAATTTTGCAGGTAAGTTGAGACATTATATTTATGTACATACATAAATAATTTTCTTAAACTGATGCTTTATTATTATTAACATAAAATTGATATTATCTACTATGTACAATGTACATACATATGTATGTACATACTTAAGACAAACGTTTGTACAGCTCCATACAAAAAAATCAAATGATATTAATTGACTGGGAAATAATTATGAAAGTAAATGAACGAAAGGCTTGTTCAGCCGAACAAATTGAATGAATAATTGAATATGCCTAAATTACTTTGTATTTATTGTCAATTCAAGTTAAATAAGGCCCAATTGTACCACCATGTTTTAAAAGCCCCTTTAAGAAGATCAGTTTTCAGTTCAGTTTTAAAATGAGACTCAGTTCGGTGTTAAGTTGAGCTTTCAATTACATATGTATGTATTGTAAATTGTATGCTGCTTCCCTTTTCACTGAATTGTGATAAAAAGGTTCACTTTTTCCCACAAAAATGGACACTCGCGATAAATTTCTATCAAACCCACAAGATTTTCACTCCGTTTCGACATATTGAAAGAAAAAAAAAACCGAATGTTTATCCACCGTTAACTATGTACAATTGAAATTACTACTGAACTGACAACATAACTCAAACGTATTTAAACATCAGTTTAACTCACAACTCAACTGACAACTGATTGGAATTCTATCAGTTTCAGTTAAATGATTCAGTTTTTGCGTTTAATCATCAGTTTAACAGAAAGCTCAACTGAAACTGAAATGATCGTTTAAATGGGGATTTATAAAGACTAAATCTACACAAGAAGATCAAATTTTCACGTTTTAAATTTCGACTTCAGCTTAAAAATCACCAAAATTCCGATATGTATTTTTTCAAGTTTTAAATTGTTCTGTACTTATTCTTAGGTAATAAAGCATACTCACGTTAAAGACCTTATACAGTGAGACAAATTGTCAGATTACTTAATCCACAACAAGTACAGCTTTTAGACGTTGTTCACTTTGATAACTTACAACTGAGCCAGAATTAAAACTAAATTATTTAATGATTACCACACGATTGACTAGCCATTAAATAAAATGTGTACGTATTTTGCCTTCTCCAGGTTATTGTGAACTTTCACAACCGCTCAAAACAAAACTATTAGAAATAGCTCACCATTAAAATATGTACCTATTTACAAATTCATAAGTAATAAATAATAACAGTTTATATTGAATTTATATTTGCCATTGTAAACCTTGTCAAATGGTGTTTCTCAATTTTGGACCAAACTCGATATTTTATTTCAAGAAATTTGATATAGTGATGTGATATTTTTTACAACGCAAGTATTTTCTATAATTACTAATTAGTTGGACTTGTACCTACATTATGTAGCTCTCTTTCATAACCTAAGCTCTGAGCTAATTTTTATTTTCACCATTCAGTAGAAAAATTACCAACGTACCTACTGCATTTCTATAATACGGAATTGAAATCTGGGACCGAATTACCGCATCAGTTAACGAGCAATACCAATACGTGACTGAATTAGTGAATTATGTCAATTTGGCATTCCCCCTCACGTTACCGAGCGATCTAGTACTTCAATTTGGAATTCTGTGATCAGCTATCGAACGAGATTTCACTCGACAAACTAAAAGTTAACTGATGGTATGTTTTTGCAGCAAATTGTGGATCAAAATGTAAGAATTATAGTATGTATTGATTATTTTATTGTTCTATTTTAAACATTAAAATTAATCAGGAACAAAAAAATTCTATGGCAAATTATATGTATGTCTAGACACCCCGATTTGGCCAAACATCAATAAGATTATGGCCTGCGCTCTATTGCTTCGTACTTTTCATATTCTGAAATATTTAAGTTTCATTAAAAATATTTCACAAAGGTTGTTTTTATTCTCACCTTCAGTGTCACTTGATAAGAACAAAATGCCCATTATAAATTATTCATAATTTCTTTTTTTCAACCTATTCACAATTCACATAAACACAGATGTTATCTGTCACATCACAACTGTAGAGAGAGAGAGATTCGATGAAAATTAAAGAAGAGTTGATGTAGTAGATAATAACTACTACAATTACAAAAATCTAAACGATACGTCACTCTACGTATGCCATCATCTCAATGTAGTCACTCGTTCGTTCGATAACTGATGGAATTTAATCACTCGATGACTGATGCGGTAATTCGGCCTCTGGAATGGTAAACAAAAGAAATGTTAAGAATTAAAAAAAACATCACAAAACGACACAAAATATCTCGCTATTTGTGAGATAAATTAGCAACAGTGGATAAACTTTGGAAAGTATTTTAAAACACAGCCATCTTGACACCCTAATATGAACTATATTTTATCTACTATTTAAACTAAAGGAGCAACACTCGATTGTCATAATAATTCCTTACCTAAACTACAAAAATCAATCTAGATAAACCACGAATAATTCAACTTTCCAGACTATTTATGGAAATAATGTAGGTCATGTAATGTACGGCGCAAAGCACCTTCAATATTTATACATTATACTTACATATGTATGTGATGTCCCTGCTTCGATTGAGTTTATATACCTTACCTATCTAGATTCTGAAAGGTTGTCTCCTTTTTCGTTCTCCTAAGTAATCGTATACATACTTGTACTTTTGAAATAGATACTTAAGTATCAGGGGGTAGGTTACAAAAGCCAACCTGTAGAGCGTTTTGCTTGAGGCATTTTTCGTCACAATTATGTGGTCACATATGGAAACATAGGGTATTTGCCTTCTTACGTATTCAATTTAAGTAGGTACCTAACCCATACATATATATCTATATGTATAAAAGGGACAGGACACATATGCTGCTATCTACATATGCTTGTTGAACAACGTACGTTTATTGTTGCAGGAAGAGGACATTCGACTGTCGATGTTAATTGACGGCATGGTGGTTAAGTATATGACACAAAGTTTGGGTGTCATTACGGTTCTTTGTGTAATTTGTAGGAGTTCGACTGAATAGATAACAAGTTTTACCCAGCTTGCAGTCATCACCGCAGGACTTAATCATTCAAGAATATAAAAAAACAAACACTATTTTATTAGTTTTTAAGACCTTTTCATGGGAAAAAAAGAGTATCCCAACATCAACTCGAAAATTAAGGTTTTGCCGCCATTTGTTGATTAAAGTTTTAGCAACTTTTAGATTAATTGATATCTGATGACACTAGAAGAACTAGAACAGCATTCGGAATGCAATTTCGTATTGTCGCTAACAATGATAATGTTTTCATATAGAATTCCGAGTGTTGTCCAAAGTTTCGTACTATACAATAAATTCAAATCTGGTTAAAATTTTTTTTGACATCTATAACCTGGTTATAATTTAAAAAGCAAAAATATATTAAATTTCTCTTGAAAGACCTCAAGTGCATCATGGAAAAAGTGAAGTAATAGGTCTGGGAATATCGTTTTATAACCTTGACATTTTAACTACCAAGGCACATCTATCTGTCTCCAGTTAAACCCTTTCCGTTCATACACGACCATAATACTCTGCAGCGCCAGCCTTCCAAATGTCCTTGAAAATTTCCACCACACATCCAATTCATTATGCATTAGCGTTCTCAATTATACGAAATGCATTTTCCCTAGTTAATCTAATTTTTGCTAAAAGAAATACCTAGCAGACATTCATAGTATCGCCAACCTAACCTACATATGTATGTAATACACAGATACATATGTATACTGATAGGACGTCTAACTAGACGTTGGAATATGACTCAATTAAAATACTTTACACAGTGTACACTTGAGCCAGAAGGCCTCATCTGCAAAACGAATACGATAAAAGCTTCTCTAATTATAATTATTTTGCCTTCACGTTGATTCAGATAAATAATCAAAAAAAGATACAAATTGTGGAAGCTGCGCCATCTTTTCGTCATGTTTTCTATTTTGTTTATTCCAACTCATTTAGAATTTAAAACCAAAAATAAAAACTCTTTTGGCAGTAAGCTAAATTTGTCTGGTTTTGTAGATCAATTCGCCAATCAATTCATTTCTGGAACACAACACACAAACCAACGACGACGAGACGACATATTACAGATGAGAGGCAAAATTGAGGCACATCACGGACATTTAATTGAATTGTCATGCTTCAGATCATTGATTGAGTTTTATTGGGGTTTTATTTGCAGATGTTCGATGATATAATTTTTGCATTTTTCGCGCTGGAGATGAGCATCAAAATGGTCGCCATGGGAATGTACGGCAAGAATACCTATCTGGCGGACTCCTGGAATCGACTGGACTTTTTTATTGTCCTTGCCGGTCTGCTGGAATATGTGATGCATGTCGAGAATTTAAATTTAACAGCAATACGGACGATACGGGTGTTGCGGCCACTACGAGCTATCAATCGAATTCCAAGTGAGTATAATTTTGTTTCGCAAAATATTATCATAAATATTGGATTTCTGTTGTTTTTTTTTTTTTTTTGTTTGTATTCGGGTAGAGGTTGATGGTTTTTATCATTATTATGGGGATACCATAATCTGTTTTCTTAAATAATTTAGCCTGTCGTGCATGCTACCCAGCATTGATAAATGAAATTATATTTGCCCATACAATATGAACTCGTGGGTTGAGAAGGGTCTCATTGTTACAAATTGGATGGATGCCAATTTGTGGCCATTATGAAACTACATATAAATATTTTATAGAGAACTCACAACAAAGTCAATGGGACATGATAGATACATTTCGAACTTTCTGTTAACCTGTTCTGTAGATATTGATTTTGGTTTTTGAAAAAAAAAAAATAATTTTTAATATCCTTTCCCATTGGGATTTTACAATTTTAATTCATCTTATCTAATATAAACTTGTAGTAATGGATTTTGATCAGCTCTGTGTTGTTTTAGAAGCACAGTTAGAAAATAGTGATGTTAAGCGGAAAAGTGTAATTTTTCAACCGAAAAATTGAGTATATAAATATATTTTGAAGCATTGGAATATTCAAGCCAATATTCAAGCCTATCGGTCAGATTTATTGGAAAAACTACTGAAAAATTGGACTGATGGTATGGGCTATGTAACTCGTTGCCACATCGGATACATGTACAATGTACATAAACTCTATGTAGTTGTATAGTCAGGGTAGAACTACATATATAAAGCCATGAGAGAATTCGGCATCCCAAATAAGTTGACACCAGACCACTCAACATCTACAACGGACTCCGATAAGGGGATGGTCTGTCCTCCCTCTTCTTCAATTTTGCATCGAAGGAGAAAGCAATTCATCGTCACCAGGTGCCAAATACAGACTAACTCAGACGATATCTTAAAAAGAATTGATCAAGCTAAACATGATTCATTTACCCAGATCGAACAGAAGACAACATTAAATCTGGGGATGCACATTAGTGAGGGAAAAGCAAATTACATGGCAGTGTCGTCGTCGACTGCGAAAAGATTAGCTGATCATGAAATTGAAGTAGTGTAATTCTTTAAATAACTTGGGTTAATAATAACATGGATGAAGAAATATACTTGGGCCACTGCTCAAAGCCAACATAGCCTTCTGGTCTGTTAAGGAGTTTTAAATCCGGAAGCCTTATCATAACTTCTAAGCTACTGCCGTATAGGAAGATGGTTCTGCCATCAGTAAACCAGTACTCAATAAAAGGCACTCCGAGTCTAATGGAGAATTGTTGGCTCCGTATGTGAGGAAGGATGATTCCGGAGACGCCACAAACGATATAATGTGAAAAAAACTAAGCTCTGTAGACTACGGTGGGCGTTACTTAGCTCGCATGAGCAAAGAGAACCTTGGTAGTAGAACATTGTATGATAGGCAACAGGTTGGTTCCTCAAATTGGTTTAGAAAATGGACAAAATCAGCTATCAACTGGAACAGAAACTAAAAACAGTATTAAAAATTGTAGCGTATACGCCTCAGAGCACATTTCACATTTTTATCAAACCCCAAGCCCTATGCTTTCCACTGTCTTCTTTTTCCATATTTTCATGAAGCAAACAAATATTGAAGATATAAAATAATTAACACAAATTACGATCTATTATATAATTATGCTTATTTCTCCAAAAGTATCTTAATCCATATTTTCTTCCTAATTTAACCTCATTCTTCCAATAAAGTTCCATAAATATTATTGTATCTCGTAGATGAGAACAAATAATTCTTCGACGGTTTTTCATCCGTATTGAAGATGTTGCTCTTTGCTTTTCTCTTGACATTTTCGTTTTCATTTTCACTTTAATCGTGATTTTCCAAATCCACTTCTTCATTCCTCTCGGTCTCCACCCCGCTTCCCATTGGTTTTCCTAAACATAAATATAATAAGAACGATATTTCAAAAATCAGAGTAAACTAACCAAGCCATCTATATAAAATCCGTCAACAAAGATGTAACAAAACCGACAACTCTAAGTGGATTAGGAAAGACGATGCCTTGAGTGGTCCCCATTCCTTCATCCTTGACAACAAGAATGCTCGTCGTCGTCGTCGTAGCTCCTACGTGATATGTGTGACTTAGTTTATATTTTTCTATTCTGTTTGTTTTGGCAGTCTGAGTCTCACGTCATTTCATGTGCTGGTAATACAATGTATATATGTAATAACAGACTGCTTACATAGATATGTACATACAGTACAGTATGCCAGGGGATTGGATGCATTTACGAGATTATTTGTGAATCCTATACATCTAATATGTATGTACATATACATTTTATGTACATACATATGTGCACTTTGTTAGAATATGTGTGTACATTTTTTCAAGTGCACGACTTTGGGAAATGATGAAGTTTTCACAGTAAAAATATAAAATAAGATAAAAGCATTGTTTGTAAAAAGCATTATAAGGCATTTAAAAGGGCTTTAGACTTCTGAGTGCGAAGTGTGACTGCTGCAGTTTTCATGTGTCAGCCTCAAAAATGTTATCACACTAATTAAAAGAGAAGCAAACTTTAACCGCAGATAATTGAGTCGTTTTGGATTATGCTAGCATTCGTTAGTTTTGAGGTCTGGATATCGTTGTATATGTGTTATAATTTTAGATAACTAAAAAAAAATTGTGAATGAATAACTTAACTTAACTTTGACGCAAACCTTCTAGAACTGTCTTTCAGCTTCTGTGAAAACCATGATTTATGATTAATATGAACTTGTGAGTGGATTTATTATCTTTCCAAAGGATGTTTTTATGTAATCAATCGTAATTTTCTAATTGAAATTTGAAATTTGTTTACAATTTTAATGTTTCAATGTTCCTAGAATCTGAAAACGTAATTTCTAAAGAGAGTATATTTTCGAGTCTAGGTGTGTGAGAATGTATTTTCCAGATAGCTTTTTTCGTCGACGAAATCTCAAGAACTAGTTGAATTGAATACCAGTTAAATTAAAATATCAATTTTATTAAATTTTGTGAGCACCCGGAGTGGAACGGGAGACTTGAATAAAATAAGATGACTAAACGGTGCTTGGATAATAAAGGTTTTATTGCAACTGACTATAGGCGCGTTTTATTGGTTAGCTTAGTAATCGGAATCGTAATAAAACGCTATCCTTATTTTTAAACTGACTTTCGTTTCATATTTAAAAGTTGGTTCCCCTTGAGCCAAATGTCAATACTTTTCAGAGAAAAAATAAAAAACAAATCAAATTAAACGTCAAAACCTGTCAGATAAATAAACAGAATATCTCTTTGAAATAAAAATAATAAAATATGTCAAATAGCCGCAACATGTATCCTTAGTAAATTACTGAGCTCGATTACTAACTTGTTCCTCCTCAGTTTTCGTTTGTTGTTGTTTACTATGTAAAATTTTACTAACCTAAGGATAAAATGAACAACAAAACGCGCCTTATATAGCTTAAAATATTTCACAACTTGTATAGGTACTTTTTTTAGACGTTCTGATGCAGCTACGAAAGCACATACATACATACATTATAAATAATTTAATATCGATCGATTGATGGATTGGAACATCATTATTAAGTTATCGAAAAGAAATAGAAAACTTTAACTTATTTAGTAAATAAGATTAGAAAAAAGATTGGTTCAATTAATATTTCATACAATTTATTTAAATAGGTTATAAACTTCAAAAAATTCAGGCAGTAATTTTATAACACATATTTCAAAAAATCGAACATTTTGGTTGGTCGTAAATGTATAGGGAACAGGTACTGCTATCGACTTCAAATTAATTTTGTCTATACGTTTTTATGTTTTAGTAATTTTAGAAATAAATTAAATATTTATATCGTTAATTTTTTGCAGAAAAAGTATTTCAATATAATTTAACACTACGTAAAAAGAAGCTTTTGATAAAATGTACAGTTTTTTTTACAAAATTAAGAAAAACGACAAAATTAGAATACCTCGAGAATGAGCAAGGATATTATTTTCAACTTTATCTTATTTTCTACATAAATGCTTACAAATAGTAAAATTTTATTCATTTTAGTTTTTTTTTCTTAAAACCATGTTTTTTAATTATTAACTTCCCATAGGGAGTTATTGTTATCGGTTCGATTTGTAAAATTGAAATTAATGACAAATCTGGACGTTTAATGGTCCCTAGAATCTAAATTTGTCATTTGTAGAAAGATGTATGTCTAGGATATCCTTTTTTGTTAACGATATCTCAAGAATGAATAAAGATATCGCATCTAATAAAATGTTGCTCTATAGGTAATAGATTCAAAAGATGCAGAAAGGACTTTTATAAAAATTTGTAAAGCGGTTTTTTCACAATAGCAGTTTTTTTTTTAAAAAAGTGAGCATTTTAGTTGGTCGCAAATATCCCATGAACGAATAATGCTATTGACTTCAAATAAATTTTATTGTGTAGATTGTAATGTAATACAGGTTTGGTATAAATTTGAAAATAGTATGTATGTAGAATACTGTTAATTTTTTTAAAAAGTAAAAACTAAAAAATGATTTTGGCGCACAAATAAACAAACGATATCATCATCGAAACAATTTTTTTTAGAGAAAATGCTGTCCTCGAAATCTGGTAAAATTTTCGAAAAAATTCAATTGACAGTTTAAAAAAAAAATTAAAAAAAGTACAAAAAATGTTACCAAAAGTTGACTTGAATATCTCGAGAATGAGCACCGATATTGACTTTAGATTAATTTAAGTTTAAGCTAAATACAATTATTATTAATAATTTCTACAATTTGACAAATATCGAATTGACAGTTTTGTTTAAGAAAACTAAAACTAAAATGTACAAAAAAGTATCAAAAATTGTTTTTCGGCTTAAATATCATCATAACAAGAAATAATATTGCCTTTGTCATTACCTAAGTGATAAAATATTGACGAACATTATAGATTGACATTTTTTTACAATAATTAAAAAACTTTAAAAAGTTCTAACAAAAATTGCTAAAAATTGTTTTTCTGCATCAATATCTGGAGACAATTTTTAAGTCTGATATTTTTTTGTTGATAAAATTGTTATCAATCAACAATATCAGAAACTCCATGTTTTCAAAGTATGCATAATGGGAAATTATCAGTGTGGGTCGCACCAAGCCTCCTTTTTATAGTTATTATAATTAATACCATCTGAATTATAAAATCGACGCTTAAATGTTTTTTTTTTCCACAGGTATGAGGATTCTTGTCATGCTTCTATTGGACACCTTGCCAATGCTTGGCAATGTTCTATTGCTGTGTTTTTTCGTATTTTTCATATTTGGAATTATTGGCGTTCAAATGTGGGAAGGAATCCTTAGACAACGCTGTGTGAAAGCTATCCCCGATACCGTAATATGGCCAAAGTAAGTATTTTTCTTGTGGTTTTAATTTTGTTTGGCTCGACCTAAATTAATTTTAAATTGATTATGTTAAGTAACATTAAGTTTATTGTTCATGAAACTAAATCAAAGATTATTATTAAAAAAATCAATTAATAAAATTATGATGCCTGTTAGATATTAAAGTGTGTTTTTAAATGGATACCAATTACTTAATGTAATTAACAAGATAAATATCTAAGAAAAACAATCAATATTTAATCAAAAATCTTAAAATTATATACATATTAACATAGTGCCACATAAATAGGATAACAATATGCAATGAAATATATTAATAATGAAATACCTTCATCACAATATTGTCGTAAAATAGTAACATTTTCGTAAGATTTGCATCATCATTTTTGAAAAATAATTATAATATTCAACGTCAATATTCTATTAATGCACAGTTGTGCTTATTGTTATTGTTTGTTAACATTTAAAATTCCCTTTAAACGAGTACAGTTGTATAGCTAAAAAAAGTTACAATTTTCAATCAGATACTCATAACAAGTGCACGTACTTATTTGTAGTTGATAAAACAATTAACATAACCCATTCATAATAAATGATAAGAAATATGTAAAATTAAGTACATTGATAGTATCATACCTTACCATTTGTAATTCTAACTATTATTTAATAAAAAATACAAAGTCGTTTAAACTATCATAGGAAGTCTGCTGGCAGGATTTATTTTTTACATCAAATTCAATAAAAGTTAGCCAATTCAGAAGTTCGTTTATTCGGCCTTTGAAAAGTTCAAAAGAAATACTTTTGGGTCTGTTCCCTTAATTTTCAAAATATTTTCTTTGTCTACAATTCTCAATAAGAAGTTGAAAACTGTGACTTGTTCTCAAGTGTTCGGAGAACGATAAAATTTAATTCGTTCGTGATTCAAAAACCAAACCGCGAATATAATTTTTAATTCGTTCGCGAATTTTATTTTTCGTATCTTTGAAAATAAAATTTGTGTTCGTGAACTAATTACATTTTTTTAAAACTGAAAAATTTATTTTTTTTCCCGAATTTATCAAGATTCAAAAAAAAAGATCCATTAACAAACCGATCGTAGATGAAAATAAAAAAAAAATACTTCAATTTTTAAATGTTATTTTAAAAAAAGTGATCACATTATTTATTTAATTTCTTTTTAAAACCCGAAATATTTTTGATGGCGATGAGTTTAATAAACTTTCTATAGGCACAAAAATGATTGATCTTATTGTGACAAACCACAGATACCTTCATCACGTAATACCACGCAGGTCAAAGCGGCTCGGCTGCTTTTTTTTTGGTCGGCAAAAAAAAAGGTTCTAGGAAAACTGTATGTATTTGCATGCACTGGGGAGTACCCAAATAATACTTTTGGCAACAGTCAATAAATTTTATTGCCGATGAAAAAAGTGTATTTCACATAAATACAATTGTGCAGTCAAGGCAATTGTCTGGCCACACATCTATTTCTTGACGGTGCCATGCATTTTCTTTAAATATCTTTTTATTTTTCCAGTCACTTTCCTTTTGACACCTGAAATAACTTGACCTATTTGTTTCTTGTTCATAAGAAATATACTTTTTTAACTCGCATTATTTTTTTCGCCCCATTATTAAATGATCTAATTCAATCAACTAAACTTCGCGAAAAACATCAGGAAATAATACTTTTTCCAATCCTTTATCTTAATCTGAAAAAAAAAACATTTTTTCGATCTCTCACGAATAAAAAAAAAGAAAGAAAATTATTTAATTCGTTCCGAAAGAGATCTGATATTTTCGGATCTCCAGAACAGTACCTCTATGAGAATTTTATTTTTTTTTTGGATAGTGAGAAGATCGGAAAAATGTGAGAAGTATTAATTGGTTCGAGAAAGATATTTCCCGAACCCTTTTAGCCTAAACTCTCGATACTCACTTTGCCAAAAAAGCTATTGCTATGTAACACATTTTAAATGGTTATTGTTCAAATAATAATCCTACATTTTCCAAGCGCTTTTTTAAAGTCAATTTAAAATATGAAATTATAAATTTCGAACGAAGGTCTTTCAACCATGGAAATTCATAACAGCCCCCTATTGCCGAAAACGCTGGATATCTGAATATCGACTTTCAGAAAAAGAAAATTAAAAACTTTGATTCTTTGTCATTTCCATCATACTTTTTAAAAGTTGTTCAAAGTTAATTCGAATGCAGAAAACCCAAAACGTTAACTAGGAAATTATTTAAGAACACAATCAAATAATCAGCCCTATTGCCAATTTTATTTGGGAACTTTGTTTCCCAGGGAGCAGGGAACGTTTCCCCCAAAATTTAGTAACGGATTTTTTTTTTCTGTATTCTGGAAAAAAACTATAATAAAGAGCTGAAAACAATAATGAACGAAAAATAAGTAATAGTATTACCTACTGTAAAAAAATCGTCAGGCGTCTGGCAACATATTTTTCGTACATAGAGCGTCCCACGCTTTTTTCACAATTGTATTGTTTTTCGCTTATTTATTGTTTTCAGTTTAATTTAAAAATTATTTTTTAGTCTGTTTCGTGTGTTTTTTTTTTTAATTATTTAGTCATTATTTCTAAGGAGTCATTTGTATTTCATTTCCAAACGTGAATTTAAAACTAATGAAATTCGATTCGTGGTCAAAAATATATTTTTTTTTACTTGAGCCCTAGCCGGTGCGTCGCCCAACGCACCTTGTAAAAAATTAAATTTATTAATAAGCTGAGTGCAATCCTGGTGATCCAGATAAGGATAATGAGATAAACTTATGGAATTATTGTACTGGCACCAAGGTTCTTGATATTTCAACGAAATTAAAATTAAACCTGTTCCTTTAAAGTGGGCCAAAATCGAGTTTAAAGGAGTCGGTTACATGCATTACATACAAACATACAGGTGAAGTTACATAATGTACATATGTATGTAATATAAGTGTGTTAAAAATAAAATATCATAAAAATAGATCCTTTTACATTGAACTAAAAAACTGACTCTTAGAATGTCCCTTACACTTACGCGCACACATTCAAAAATATTATAGTAAATATTTGAACAGAAAATAACCAGAAAATCCCTAACGCAGTCATATTCTAGACATTCTGGGGCCACAGGTGGGTTGGACATTTTATTTTATAACCCACATGCTGAAGTTCATTTCACAGATAACAATATCCCTTTCCTTCTATGCATGTGGGCTACACACACACACACACACTTAAGAAAACACTCAAATTATTTTATATTCTTGAAAAAAAGGATATGAGTGCTAGTTTTTTCATCACGACCGTTTCAAAAAATCAAGAAACACCCGGTTTAAGGGGGCGACTAATTTGTTATGTTCTTAGTGATTTAATATTTTTCAATGAGTTTTCTTTTAACCGTTTCTTAAGTTTGAAAATTAACAACAAATTTGTTTTCTTATTGCAATTTGAATTTTTTATACAATTTTAAGGAAAAACCTACTTTAGAAAATTGATCTTAAAATAAACTTATTGATCTTGGCTTTTGAGGATTCACCTTCAATTGGTTAAAATCAAACCTAAGAAGTAGGTCTTAGATCGTCAAAGTAAGTAATGTCTTAAGTTAGCCATTGGGCCCATTCTTTTCTTAATTTATATACATTCAGTTTTCGATTTACTATTCTTAGGGAAAGTTAATGCGGAACCTAAACTTATAGTCAGTAAATGAATCTAACTCATGCTATTTAGCACTGAACTTAATGAACAAAATGATATCAAATTATTGTTTAGTATCTCAATCTGTTAATAACTTCAATTCCAAAGTGAACTGCTCTTGTACGTGCTTTAAATTGAAATGGTGAAAACAATTTAAGGCCAACATTTAAATTGGAAAATATTTTTCTTTCTGGAAAAGTTTAAAGCGCACACTTAAATAAAACCCAACAATTGACAGTACTCAAAAAATGATTCATATACAGACAAACACATTTTTTATATTTTAAGGTTTTAAAAAGTATTTTTTATGAGGGAAAGGGATGGTTATACAGTGTGAAATACAAGTTCCGTTTCAATAATCTAAATTTGGACTGAAGGAATGGTATTGTCAATAGTGGTTTCGCACGAAAAAACATTTCTCACAGAACGCTGATTTTCGTAATACAGCTGAACAAATTCAAAACGCTATTTGTATTGTGAGTCTTTGCATGATGACTTGCCACACGATACTGAACAAAAATGACAGAGTAGTTTGATAGGAGCCAAGCGTAGTCTGTCAAAGAAATCCTATTGAAAATCAAACCAAACGACGAATCACCCGATATATTTGAGTATTTTGTTTGTATTACTTCAAAATGCTTTATAACCCAAAATAGGGGTAGTTATGTGAATTTCCCTTTTAAGCAGTTACTTAACAGTACGCCTGCCTCAAAAAGAGATGTTTTTGAAGTTGACTAATTCGACCCTGGACTTTTCATCCATCTGACATAACAGCACAACCCAGACACCACGCAAAACAATTTGTTTGTCATTTTTGAAGCAAAATCCGTTTTCTGTTTCGGTACCTACTGGTTTATTCGTTACACTACTGAGCTCCGAGTTGTTATGGAAAACGGATTGAGTGAATGAATAAAATTGTGAAACTTTAAGGTTTTTTGTTTGTTTGCTGGTTTTTACGGTACCATAGATTCTCTTAACAATAAGGAAGGTTTTTCTGAAAAGTCTCGCTTGGCAACACAATTTCTAGTGTTTTTCATTCAATATGTAATCAATAGTAGATACCATATACTCGTACACTGGGATTCCGAGGAAAAAATGTGAAGGTACTTTGTTGGTTTCTGATGTTCCTCGTTCCCACTTGAGGCTTTGGAAGACCAATGAGGTTTAAAGTTCTGAGAGAGAAAGAATCAAATTCCTACTAATATGGGGCTCCAATGAAACACGAAGAAAAAAATACTTCGCATAGACAGATAGGATCGCTGCTGCCTGGATTAAGATAATTTTCCTTTGTTCATTCGGGAGTGCGGTTCCGACCTTTTTTTTGTGTTTCTTTGCTTTGCTTCTTGTTATTTTTTAGGGATTACTGATTTACATACAAAAGAGAGAATATTTATTTTATTTCGCAAAAATATGAATCTGTATAGATATTGAGGTTATTTTAAAATCAGATTATTATGGTTGATGAAATTTAGTAGAGATAAGGTTCCAACTTTTCAGATAGTTAACTTTCTATCGGCTTATTTTGAATCCTTTTTTGAATAAGGGAAGTGATTTTTGAGTTATGTTGTGGTTAATCTTCTGTGACACAGATTATTAACTTGCTCCGGCTCTTATAATTTTTAACCTTTCGTTACCATGCATGAATAATTTTTGAAACTTAAGGGTAGAATTCATCAAGAAAGTTTTTGACCAATCGTGGAGTTATTGAATTAAGCATATTTTTTGAATTAAAATCAATATTTCTGCTATTTTGAAGTATATAACAACTAGCTAACTAAGATAATACTCCCCTCGAGAGTTGTTTAAATTTGTACACATCCCATCCTTCTTTAAAAATTTAATTTCTTCAGGTATTGAAGCAAATCGATTTAGTTTTGCATTTTTTTTTTTGAGTTGATTGTTGTTATAAAATGGAAATAAAGTGTTCCTTAACATTTATTTTCAAAATACTATTCACTGCATAGTATATAGAATATTAATTATTAAAATCTATAGAATCAGAATTTCAAACTACATAATTGATAAATCCTGTGAATTTGAATAAAGCACAATAACTGCTTCTTATTAAAAAATTTTAAAGAACGTTTGCATATTCTTCTATTAAATTAGTTAAGGAAGTCAACAAATTGATAATGATCATATCTATAACAATCATATCAAAATCAAAACTAAGTATTTAACTTAAAAAAAAGTATACTTATACGACAGTCAGTACCTATACTTCGATAGCTCAACTTCGCTCTAAAGTTCAGCAAAATGAAGTGAGAACGAGCTTAAATCTTTATATGGTCTTTTATAGATTAAATACTAGTATTATTTCGGTCTTCAAAATTTATAATTGAAGTATAATTATTAATTTATCTCATTGAATTTAGAAAAATAAAACCAGAATTAAGATTTTTAATGTTACACTAATCATGGAAATAAGGAAGTGTAGGTATATGAGTATTTGTATGTGACAATAAATGACTAAAGTTAAAATGAGTTTTGGTTCAATACGGCTAAAGTTAATATTTCTACATTTAGAACTATTGAAACAATAATAACATGAACGAAAAGTTTTCGTGGTTGGCAATTAAACTTGTATATTTTTTTTAAATTTAAAATTTGTTTATAGTTTTTGAAGGTATGTACGTAGATCAATAGACCGATAATAAATAAAATGTTTAATTGTTGCGGGGAAACTTTTACTGTTTTCGATTTCGATAGTTCGAAATTTCGAATTAAAAACACATTTTACTCTCAACACTCTAATTTTTCAAGCTTTCATTTGACAGCCGACACTTTTTACAACAGCAATGTTTTCAAGCTTAATGTCTGCTCTAATTAAAATTATAACTTTTTAAAATTAAAATGTAATTACTGTTCCTTCAATTGCCCCAGTTTAATATTTGAACTCATTATGGTCTCATTTTGTAATAAGCAATAATTTCCTGCTTTTAACACATATGTACATTTATGCATGTATCGCGTCCAAATAAATTTGAAATCAATCTGCGTCATAATGAAATCTCATTTGAATTGAAATATTGGAAATATTACATAAATAAAAAAAGTACCTAACAAGAAAATAATCAAAATAAAATAATCTTAAAAATCAATAAAAAAAAAACATCTCTCTTACAAAAGCATAAACACATGGATTCTTTTGAAATATATTGCGTGCAAATCTTCAAACGAATCTCCAGTAAAAATACTCTTATCTTCCCCATATACTCGTACATTTGAACATAATCCTCTTAACTTTTTAAAAGCATTTTCGATTAAAAGTGTATGTAGGATTTTGAACTTTTTCAAACCAATATCTACCTACCTTAATGCTCTCATTCACAAACACTTAAAAGAGACAACAAGACTTCACTTAATATCCATTTTGTTACCAACAAAACTCGTTAAGGACAAATTTTAAACTCATTTTCGAATTCCTAACACCAGGAGAAGATCCAAGAGGAAATGTCAACAGGATAAAATCGGTGGTGGCAAACAAAGTTCACATTTTATGTGTACATTATTTTTTACTTGTTGAAATTATATTCCTTGTAGGATTATTTTTACTTCGCATTGCATAGCCTGCGATAAATGCGGAAGTGTTTGAAGGACAAGTTATGGGGTCGCAAAATTTTAATCTTACCCGAACATTCCAGTTTAATTCAACTATCGAATCTAAGAAAACGCATTTTTGCAACTTATTTTTGTGGGACTTAAAGTTCTTTTCTAATGAATTCCAAATTAAGGACACCATAGAATTAAGGACTGAATTTGGAAGGCATAAAATACGTTGACCATAAGAGCAAGTTTGTGCAACTTATACATTTTACTTAAATGTAGTTCCAACTTTTGCCAGCTGTTACAATTTAATGTATCCTTTCCGGAAGTACGTACATAGGTACGTATTTATATGCATGCTCACAAAGAAGGCTTTCCTCATAGCAATTTGCATATTAAATGTGTGTGTGGTTCAGGTTATCCAGGAGGGAAGCACAGCACATACTCGTTTAGTGTTGGCCACAGATAGAATAAAGCTCAATGCATGACGAAGTTCCATGGAGGTATGTTTTACTTAATTCTGTTTGCGTCGTTACACCAACAAAATCTAAACAAATTTTAAGTAGTTTGACAGAAATCTGAAAGTTTTAGTAATTGCTTGGTTTTGATCAAACTAATCAAAACATTGGATTATTTGATGACAATATTTTGGAATAAAAAAATAATGGCATCAACTGTCAGAAAAATAACTTTTTTAAATGTTTGCACAAGTTAGTTAGTTAATTTTAAAGAGTTAAGAATATGATTGGGAAGAAATACTATAAATACTTTTGCCCCAACTTTTTCAACAAATTACAACGTTGAAGAGATGAGATTTCACTGACAGATTCTTGCTATCACTGTCACTATCACAAAATATTAACATAAACATTAATTTTGTATTGTCTAGTTTTTGGAATTGATATATAAACTTGACTTCAGTTAATTATTTGATTAGAGTCTGATATTCCAAAATAATGAGGATTAAGTCAAAGCTTGCTACATTTCTAGATGAGTGTTTTGACATATGAGTATACATAGATCCATTTAGTAACAAAATACATATATGTATGTATGTACATCTGGGAAAAAGTTAGGTAATGTCTTCATACATTCATACGATCAACCTGATTTACATATTGATTTATGTATTATTTAGGTTCCATAATTTTCATTTTAACAATATTTTTCTGTAGCCGAAAAAGTAAGAACGAATCAATGTAAGAAAACCTGAATTATAAATTAAAAGAAATAAAGATTAATGTAAAAAAATGAATATTAAATTAAAAAATATATTCAGAAAATTTAGACACTGTTTTTGAAATCTCATTTAAGTAAAAAAATACACTTATCTAACTTTTTAGCGTTCAACTTAACTGAAGTCACCAATAATTTAATGATCTTATTTTGGTATTATTTCACTCGAAAAAAAAATATTATAATAATAATAAAATAATATATCATTTTCGGTTTCAAGAAGCTAGTTACCTACATGAGATACATTTCAAAATATAAAAGGGTATTTTGTAATAATTGATTTAAATACTTATTATTTATTGGTTCAAAAATTGAAGATAATGATAATTTAATTACGTTGTGTATATTCAGCAGACAAACGTGCATTATTCTATCAAGTTACGATTTTTGTCAAAATACATTAATTTTAGAATAAATTTAATATTAAATTAAATTGAAGCTTTTAATTGATTATGTTTCAAGTATGTGTGTATATTCTTTTAAAAAAATAAAAATTTAAATGTTAAAAAAGTCAAATTCCAATGAAACTTTGAAAAAGTGTAAAATTTTTATTAATTTTTACAGAAATATGAAAGGAATTAATTAAATTGAATATTTCAGTTCAAAATCGACAAGTTCTTAAATTGAATTTTAGGAAATTTAAAATCAAGTAACTTAGTACAATAATGTTCAATACATTTTCCCTTTATACTGTAAAATTAAGGGTTAATCATAAATCATTGATAAATTTAAAAAAATAAGAGGTAAACATAAAATATCAAATACCGGAGTGAAAAATTACAACTTATATTTGATCTTAAAGTTATAAGCAAACGAACTTCGTACATGGTTTATAAAATATCCAAAATCCATCGATTTCTGAGTAAAAACTCGAAAAATAGGTATTTACATATCTCTCACGACGAAGCATGGCATTGCCATTGACGTACTGAAAATTTGATCTTGATTTATTATTAAAATAAAAAATAAACATCAATTAAAACCTTTTAGATATTAAATGAATTATTTGATAGAATTTAGTTTCAGGAGTCTTAATAATTTTAAATTTGTTAATTATTTCGCCTTTAACTTACATATATGAAGATACCACATATTACAATATACAACAAACATATTTATACTAATTTTAATACAATTCTACTAATCTACAAAAATATTAACAAAATTAACAAAACACAGTTCTGTGGTATGACTTAACTTACAATCTTCCAAACTCATATCCAAACTAAGACTGATGGCTTATGAGGGCTTTAGATTTTTATAAATTTGTGTTCAAAAACAAAATACCTAATATAATTTTGATTATTTATAACAAAACTAATTTTCTTTTTCAAAAACTCATTTTCACCACCCGGACAAAATTATAATATGTGTAAGAGGCGTGTGCTATGTTAACTATAGTGGTTTCTGTTGTTTCAACTGTTTCAATATTCAACTGTTTCACCTTTTTTTGCTTAACCCACTTAAAGCTTAGTCAATATTATTATATTATAAATATACAATACATATATTATATCTATTTGTGCGCTTCACCTTTGTATAAAGCACCAATTTATAACAAAAAACAAAACCTATTCAAGACAAAAACTTATTATTGAACCCCACAATATCGCCGATAAAATAAGTTGTTTTTAAAAATATGTATACCTAACCTATACTCGTTCACTTTGATAAAATTATACTTTTTTCAATAAAAATTTTAGCTTATAGTGTAGAAATTGAATAATTTTCTTTAAATTTAGTTCTTGTTTAATCTAGTAGTCAAATAAGTTATGAGTTAAATAATGTTTTAATTTTTTTATTTAAATTAAAAACTCAACAAAATATTTTAAAAACAACTTATAGAACCTTTAATTTTGTAAATATGTGCAATATGTTCAATTAAATTTTTTTTATTTGTTCTTAGAAAACTTGTTTATTTTTTAAAACATATTTACGAAAACAACAATTTATTATGTACATATATAAACTTTACTGATCATATTTTGTTTATAAAAATTATGTAAATATATGTATACTACATCAAACGCGTTTAAAACAATTCAATAATTATTTATTTTTTGAAATTATTATTTGTAGTGTTAATTTTTACAACAAACAACATTTAATGTTAAAAAAATTTCAAAAAAAAACATACGAAACAAATCCAAATCATTCCGGGTTTTTTGTTTACAGGGGACTACATGACGATTACAGAGTTCGAGTCCGTGTTAACTCGTAAGAATTTAAAAATATATGCCTTTCACTCATGTATACCTACCTATACCTATACTCTATCTTTCAAGCAAAACTTTTATACTTTCAACTAAATAATCGTATACTCGTGCTACATTACAAAATATAAAAAAAAAAAAAAATCTCTTATACTATGCTGTTGCATCACTGTCAAACAAGATACTCTTAAACTTTTTATTTTTGTATAACATTTATTTTATAATGTGGTTATAGACTATAGAAACACATTTTTTGTTTATTTTAAATTAACAATTTAGAAATTACTTTTTTTATTTTTCGGTGTTCGATGTGTTTAGTGTTTTTTTTGTTTTCAATGTTTAGCCAACCAACACTTTGTATGTTTTTTTTTTTTACTTCACTTCTTATAGACAACACATTCTTACACTTAAATCATAATTGGGGTGTATTTTATTGATAAATGTTGTAAAGTAAATCATGTTCATATTTTCATATTCCGATTATTTTTCGTTTGACACCGTTACTGCACATTTCTATACGCACTTAAACATGTAGTGATTATGTAGACACTTTCTTATTTGTATTTTATTTATTAAAAAATGTATAGGTACTTATAGTGTTATAGTCCGAAAAATTAAAGTGTGATATGATAATTGACAGTTCGCGAAATCGGACTGTTCAGATTATTGAGAGATCTGAATTAGTGGCTATAGAAAGAAAACACAGTTCCACATAATGTAATTTTCACTATGGTTAGGAGTTCGCGCAAGGACCGTTATGCAGTTTACAGTTGGCACCCTAAATTCTATGTAGTGGTTTTATTTTAAGCCGAGAAAGCCTTTTTGGAATTCTTTTATCGAATTAATATTGAATTTGGTTTAATTTGAGACAAAAATCGTTTTCCTATTAACATCAATTTTGCACAGTTCTGTGAAGAATATTAATCAAATTTTATGTAATAAGATTTAGTACAATTAGTTCTGGATTATTCTCAGCATCATCACATACACGCCTTAAGTTATTAAAATTATTAGTATAAATGCGTGCGTCGTCGGTGCCTTGAATTAAAAAAAAAAATACTTGTTTTATTGACAAAAACCTACACCTTTTAGCGTAAGTCCGAGCTGGATGGTTAATTGAAATAATTTATAGAACCTTACCCACTTAAAATTTATAAGTGTATGTATAAAATTTAATGAACTTGTTACCTTAAATCTCAAATTGTCAGTTTATCTTAAATTATTTTTAATATTCGTTAAATTTGTAGTTGCATTTCTGTTCTTTTTGTATGTATATAACACGAGGCTTGGTTATTGTTTCCCTTCAAAATTTAAATACTCAGAGTAGATTTCAGACATTTTGGTAAAGTAGGGTGCTCCGAAATTGAAAATGTCAACAATCCGAAATTGTTTCCCTTCAAAATTTAAATCCTCGGAGTAGATTTCAGACATTTTGGTAACGTATTGTGCTCCAAAATTGAAAATGTCAACAATCCGAAATAAAAGAATCCACATGGAACATTAAACGAAACGTGGAAGCACATTGGCGCAAAATGTTAAACAACCTGTTGTTAAGGGATTAACATTTTACTATTAAGTATTGACATCCAGATGGCGTCTGACATTATCCTAGATAAAATTTCTTGAGAATTTGACTTGAAAGATTTGATTTGTGTTTTCTTAAATTCGTGAGCTACAAATTCTTCTTTCATTGATAGAATGTTTTCGGAAGACGTATGTACATCAGTAGATTTTTTTCTCTTTGAAGACTTTGTGCAGAAAAATTATTTTTTGGGAGAAATATACATCAGGATGATGGATTACGACAATAAACCTGTGTTCATGTGTATTACAATTAATCTTATTGGATTGTCCAGTTTACAGTTGGGATATTTTCAACTAATGGGTCCATTTAGTTAAGTATGTATGTTTGTTTGCTTTGTTTATTTTCACGGACTGTCACTATTTGGACATGTTCAGATGTCCGTTTTTAAATAAAAGAGAGTTAGCAATTTACTAATTAGCAAAACAAAAAGAGGGTTCAGATTTTGAAAAAAATTGTAGGTAATATGTACTGATTTAGAAAAATGCTAAAAGTGATTTTAACTTTAGCACAATCTTAAGAGATAGCAAGATGTTAAAATCATTTAGAATTCGCTTAACCATCCTTTTATATCTGTTAATCTCTAAAAATGGCTTTAACATTTTGTCAAAACGTTTAAAATTTTGCGCAAATGTGTTTTTGTTGATGAGGTTTCAAAAGCAATGTATTTTACTGGTGCTCGATATGCAGCAGAATATCAACAAAAAAAATGAATTGATGAGATTTTTCGAGACATTATTCAATGTACATACAATCTCACGTGATTTGAATTAAAATTGTAGAGAATTTGCGAATTTTGAGATTAGATGCAAAAAATTGCAAGATAAAGAAAAGAAAATGTGATCTTCATTTGATTTAAATTCTAGCTCATTATTGGGGCACCAAACATTGCATTTATTGGGTCATTTTAGCAGTTCCTCATTATTACATTTGCATACAGCAAATTTAACAGTTTCAGGTTTTGGGGTATTGAAGCAAGTAAAAAACAAAGTTCAAAAATTAATTTTATGATCCTTAAAATTCAAATGAAATTATTATAATGAGCGTGACAAACTTTCAAAAACATTTATCTGTAATTTATTATAATTGTGCACTCGTAAGCCAAAAATTGTACAAAGATTATATGAATCTATTCATATTTATTGAAATCTTTTTTTTTTGTATTTTGATTTAAAAACTGTTAACTATAGAACATGATTTACTTCATATGTATATGAATTTCAAGCAATTCAACTTGAGATATATGTTTTATTAATTTAACCTGAGAGCTGATTTTAGTTTTAGAAGTAGAACATCTTCGTTCCAATTATGTACCTATTTGTGTTGTCAACTTTGCACATCAAATTCAATACTTTCTGGTGGTTTATCTTAACAATCATAATAAAAACAATAAAAACTTCATTAAGAACTAATATTGGTGTCGGAACATCCAGTTTTCAGCTTTTTATCAAAAATTATTCTTGAAATTAAAAGGTTTCTCTCTTTTTCTCTACTTAATGACTCACTTTACAGTTATTAAAATTGAAGTAAAATGCATGGCTACTGCTATTATTATACCGATCGATCACCTGCCAGTTTCATGAAATGAAAATACGTCCTATTATAAAATTAATTCCCAAGAAAGATTTATGCATCTCATATTTTTTATGAAAATTAGGCAAATTATTAATCCAAGGAGGTAAAAGACATTTAATTTATAATTTTTTTTTTTTTGATTCTTAGAATTACTAATATATGTAGGTACGTATTAATAAATGTCATGTTTCACAGTTTAAGACGACACGCACGGGTGGTGATCTCATCGTATTCTTAGGAAATATTTTTGTCCATTAATTTCATTTAATTTTTTTTTTATTAAATCAGTTTCATCTTTTTTTCAATGCATCGGGATTAATATATGATATTACTATTTAATTTGTTTTTTAGGACCCATTTTTTCATATTTGCTTTCAATGCACATAATCAATAGTCAAATGTTTAAAATTTTCACAATCATTCATTCATTCAAAATTATTTAAATATAAATCTACCATTATTTCAATTACACTTATACTTAAAAATAATATGAGTGCTTGGACGTGAAATAATTGTAAAATACTTCCTCAACAAATATTTCGTGTGTCTCTACATGCTTTTAATTTTTCGTTTTTTAGAATTTTTAAATAATTATTATTTGGCATTCAATTTATTTATTTTTCTTCATTTCAACAGAAATTAAAGAGAAAAAACACAAACAAACTCAAAAAATTATATTTTTTGCAGGTTTAACACTTACAGACTCGATGAAAGGTATTCATAAATTATGTTTAAATGAGATTTTATAATGCAATATTAATGTTTTCCTTATACACAACTTAGTCAGCACACCAAAAAAAAACACTTAAACACAAAATATTATCGACATAATTTTTCTACCTTCGTTAAGCATACCCGAACAAATTAGCAAACCTATAAATATTTATAACTGCCACACACTAATAAAAAAAATAATTAAACTAACAAAACTAAAATTCAAAACGTCCCATCATATTCTAAAAATAAAACACTCCTTAAACGAAACAAACAATACTAAATATAGATACAATACTTATATTTGATGTTTGCTTATATACCTAAAAATGTAAAAATACAACAAACATATGTATGTATGAATTTGTGTAGTGTAAGTGTATAAACTATATACTTTTTTTTATACATACTCGTATATAAATGTATGTAGGTATAGCGTATGGATGAATTTTGAACGACTTAAAAGGACTTAAAATTTTTGCTCCTTATAAACAAATAGCTTCGGTTTTAAGGTCCACATGCAAGCAAGCTCTTGAAAGCTTTAATAAACATTTTTGTAAGCTTAAAAACTTGCGCAATGAGGTCCTCGGGGTTTCTTTTTAACATATATCAAATGCCTCTTGCTTAAAACGTCAAAGTTATTGCTTTGACGAATAACAGCAAACATGAATACTGACATTGTGTGAGGTACATTGAAAAGTGAACAGTTAAATTTATTAACTTCATTTAATGAAATAATACGAGTATGTATGTTTGTTAAAATATAATTTATTCAGGTTCATCAAAAAACTTTAAATTAAAAACTCCCGATTGCAACATCATCTGTCGGATCTTTAAAATATTAGATGCCACATTTTTGAAACAATTTTTTTGTATTTTTTTGACAAATCCTAGAAATAAAGGTGGACAGATGAAAATCAGGAGTCAAATCTGCAAAGATTATTTGCGATGAATCAAAGTCGATTAACTCAGACTGCAAAAGTTTTGATAGTCACTTTATAGCGAATACCTTACTTGTTTTTGACACAAGATTCCACCTACGTCACATGGATAACAGCAATAAGGAAATAGGATTAAAAAATTAAATTAAATTAAGGTTGAGATGGCTGCGTTTTCCTTTTATCTCTAATAGTTGCTAACAGCTATTTTCACGTGACTTAATCGAGAAATAAATTAACTTTCGCTTGAAATATTATAAAAACTCCGAACACCATTCAACCTTTGACTCAACTAAATGATAATGTAAGAATTTTAGTTAGTTAACTTAAATATAAGAGATAAAGATAAGTATAAGGAAATTTAGTTTTGACTGAATTTAAAGTATCGTCGAATTTTTGAAACCTACTTACTGAAAAAAACGTGTTTTAAGTCAATCAAACTTTATACTTAAAAAATTGTATTATTATAACAACAACAAACAGAGGCTAAAAGTTGAGGCTTTTTTTTTATCATAAGTGTATTATGTATATGTGCATTTTTGCAAGCAATGAAAAATGTAACTTAATAGAAAATAATTTTTAAGAACCTTAAATTTGGCTTTTTTTTGCATTTTTGCTTAGACGCTATAAAGTCAATAAAATAACACCAATTAATTTGAACAATAATTTAAATTTGTTTCTCTTTTTTTTTTTTTTTTTTTTCAATTTGTGTTCTTCTAGTATTTCATTTTACTACGAGTTTTCAAAGGAACAAGATTACATTTGTTCGATACCGGAAGACTCTGGGATGCATTTGTGTGCAGACTTTCCAGCTTATCGTATTGGGGCGCTACTATGCAATGGTAAGTTGGTGTTTTTAGTAGTTTTTTCTCCTTATTTTGTGAGTTTAAAAGTTGTTAAATAGTTTAAAAATCTTTTGTAGATTTTGTTATTAAACGATTGAATATTTATAAACGTTATATTTTCTTCTTATTTTAGCAACTGCTCTTCCATATTCCTACAACAATCCAACAAACATATCATGCGTAAATTGGAACCAGTATTACACTAATTGCTCCGCAGTAGGTCCAAATCCATTCCAAGGAACGATTTCATTCGATAACATTGGAATGGCTTGGGTTGCAATATTTCTGGTAAATACATATATACATTTTTATAATGGATTCAGACATGTTTTCAATTATAAATTTTAATTGAATATCATTGTTTTTTTTTCATTTAAGTTAATTTTTAAGCTTTAATCAAAATATAATCTTATAATCGTGCAATAAATTAATCTATATATTATACTAATATATGTACATTGTACATGTGTATAAGGCTGAAGAATTTGTTTGTTTGAACCCGCTAGTCTCAGGAACCACTGGTTCGATTTGGAATGGATAGTCCATTTTTTGAGGAAGGCTTTAGGCTATTATAACATCACGCTGCGACCAATTGAAGCGAAGAATCAGTGAAAAATGTTGCAAAAACGAACGAAGGAATTTATTTCTCTTTAAATTATCTAAAAAATTTCTGCCAGAGTATGTGTCTATCTTTTAAAATTGAAATTGATCGAAATTAATGCATTATTGCCAATTATTTACCAAAGAGTTTTTTCAACATAAAGTAAAATTAATCCATCCCTGTTCCAAATTTCATCCAGATCCATTCAGTCATTTTGGTGGGATTGGAAAAATAAAAAAAATTGAAATTGAAATTGATCGCGCTTTAGAAGAATGAGTGACTAGCATTGAGGATTTAATTTAGAAAGTTTACCCTGATATCGCCGAAATAGAAAATAAAGAATATCAATAGACGTGTCAAAGAGCAATTTAGGCGGCAAAAAACAGCAACGTTGAGGAACTTAACAACCTAATTTTAACTAAATTTCAAGGAGATATAACCAATACATATCGATTGATAATATAATGGATAAAGAAAATGCGGTTCATTAACCGCAGTAGTTTCTTAATTTCTTCAAGTTAAAAATAGGTGCCGTTATAATTTTACGTAGAAATCTTAAACCACGAAATTTATGGAACGAGACCCGACTTCAAGGTTAATTTCTTTGCAATAACGTGATCGTTGCAATAGTTTTGACTGATCCAGCCAGGGTTCAGACTTTACTTCGATCGAAGTAGATCTACTTCGATTTTAAGAAAAAAATTTAATCTACTTCCCTACTTCTCTTTTTTAGGATCTACTTCACTTTTAAAAAAATTCTTAACTATTGAAATTGATTTTGAAAATACTAATTATCATGTTCCTCTTCAAAATATATTTTTTGGAATTGAGTTTCAAAGATATGGAAACAATGTCCCAAATGAAACTATTTTACAAATAAAACAAAATATTTTAAGATATTATATTGCTTTGTGTACTCAAATCAAACCAAGATTTGAATTTGAAGACAATAAACTTTGTTTAATACAATATTTAAAATTCAAGATGGTGATTTAATATCTATTTTAAAACTAGCAGAGGCATTTCCTTTTTACAAATGCTCTATCGAAATTTTGAATGATGAATGGAGGTCATTCCGCATTTACGATAACCGTGTTTTGTTGTTCATTTTATCCTCAGGTTAGTAAAATTTTACATAGTAAACAACAACAAACGAAAACTGAGGAGAAACAAGTTAGTCTGCTATTACACGACGACTCATGAGTCGTGACTCTTTTCGAATTACGTTGGTTCAAGAGAGATACAAAATTCGAAAAAATGAAACGGAAGAAAATTTGCCCTGTGAGTCTCGGGCAAATTTTCCACGACTCATTTTTGACATTTTATTTTCACTCATTTGTTATTTTGTTTTTCCTCTTTATTTTTTTTCGGCGTGCTCGAGTTCACATGTATACCCTTATAGTTGAAAGAGCGAGACAGAATATAAGATTTCCCAAACAACGAAATTTGAATTAAAGAAAGTTGTCAAATTAGAGTCATGACTTAAGAGTCAAGGTGTAATAGTGTTCGACTCAAAGGATGAAATTTCAAAGTAGAATTCGAAGATGAGTCACGACTCATGAGTCGTCGTGTAATAGCAGACTTAGTAATCGAGCTCAGTAATTTACTAAGGATACATTTTGCGGCTATTTGACACATTTTATTATTTTTATTTCAAAGCGATATTTTGTTTATTTCTCTGACAGGTTTTGACGTTTGATTTGATTTTTTTTTCTTTTTTTCTCTGAAAAGAGTTGACATTTGGCTCAAGGGGAATATCAGTTTAAAACTAAGGATAGCGTTTTATTGCGATTCCGATTACTAAGCTAACCTTAGTTTAGCAATAAAACGCGCCTGATATAAGTAAACTAGAACAAAGTGATTTGCCCAAATTTTGGCATTCTACAATGAATACAAAAAATAGGTATATTGGAGGAATTTGTTTTCAAAAATTTGTCGGAATTCATGCTGAACTTAGCTATTTTGCCTCACATAGTGCCGCAGCTGAAAGAAAATTTTCAGAAATGAATTTAATAAAAACAAATTTAGGAATCGCTTAAACGTAAGCACAGTTTAAAATTTAATGTTTTCGAGATCACTTGCGGAAAAAAGTAACGTTATTTATGAGCCACCGTTTGAATTGATAAAATTCATGCAAGAATTCAAGTTTGTCGATGGAAAATTTACTATAAAATAGTCATATTTATTTTTTTAACAAGTCTGATCTGAAGTCTGAATTTACTTTTATATGTTATGTTTATATAATTTATTTTTTGTGTTATTTTTTTAAGAAGTCTTTATTTACTTTGTTTAAAGTTTGTATTATAGTAATATATATTTTATTTTAAGTCCTGAAGTTACTTGTACGCAATTAATTATTAATTTTTTAATGAAAAAAATATCAAAGAAAACTTTATAAACTTTTGTTAAGAATTTTGTTTCGAATTCTTTGTTTTTAATTTCCTAAATCTGCTTCGAATATTTTGTACCTACTTCACTTTTTTTCCGTATCTACTTCGAAAATATAAAACCTAAGTCCGAACCCTGGATCCAGCAGTTGATCAAATATCATTCACTCAGAAGTACTTTAATATAAATACAAATACATATGTATATTGTATATATATTTCTAAAAAAGTAATCTTAATTGCGATCATAATAACTGAAACTGACGCGGACGAAGTCGTGGGCGATAGCTAGTATGTGATAACTGTATCTTATCGTGACTATTTACAAAATTTTTTAATCTCGAGAGAAATTTCCACATTTACCTACTGGTATGAAAACCTCCTTCGTAACTCAAGTTCACAAAAAAGAACCTAACCAAATTTATCACCCAGTTACCAAACTGTACCATACTATTTAAAAGCATTTTGTCTCTCATTTAACATAGACGAAATAGTTTTATTATATTTTATATATATATATTTATATTTTATGTTAGATTTATTAACATCTTTAGCAAAATACCCATAAACTTAAATCTTTAAGCTATCTACAATCTATGTACATACTTCTTACATAGAAATCGTGTCTATGAAGTTCGTTTTACAGGCACTTTCTCCTATCCTTTTCGTTATACCTCTGCTCCGGTGTTCTCCAAGGTAGCTATTTAGGTTCTTTACTTTACATCCTTACCATTGACTATATGGAATTGGTCAAAAAATGCCATATCTCACATTACCCTGATGAAACCATTACATTGGGATGATACAGGATTCCTCCCTTATTCAATGTGACCTTGATAGTTTCACAGTGTGATGTGTGAAAAGAACTTAGAACTAAATATAAGTAAATGTACATCCATTAATTCAATTACTACTTCACAAAAGCCTTTCTTCATAACCAAGCAATTCTCTCTGTTAATTTTATTCTTGATCTTGATGGGATTTTATTTTATCAATAGTTCAAATGGATTTTTCAACTTTTACGTTACCCGATCACTATACATCACCATTGTTCTACCCCTCCTTGAATATACACCTCCCATGTATGGTCTAGTTATCAAGGATTGTATTTTTCTAGAAATTAGAGCGTTCAACGATACGTTTCCTTTGATTTGAACTTCGAAGCTTACTTTATTGAAATGACTCTGTAATGCTTCCTCGATATCAAGACCGTTTTTAAACAACTAATCTAAAAACTTTGGAAAAACCTAGGAAAATATCTGACACCTTGTTTATCCATAGTCTTCTTTCAAACTCTAGTAGTTTCCAAACTCTGTCGTCTTCAAAACTAACCCTTGTTATTTGCGAAATATCTACAGGTCTCTTTTATCTTCCCACCCACCGTACTTTTTATGGCTAAATAAACCCATCACTGCATGCTGCGGAATATCAATTTGAATCTTTTTCATCAGCTTTTGAAATATGGCACAGATGTTATGTTTCGGTATCCGTGACCATGCGGCCTCCAGAAAGTGTTTCATGTACCAGTTCTTTGGCTGATTGACAGAACTTGCATTCCTAATGCCGATCTAAATCCATTCGTGTTTGTACTATACCCACTATTTGGCTAAGCAGCTGACATACATGTATGCGTTGTGACGTTGTGTGTTTATGTGTCATCTTTTTTCGGTGTACAAATCTAGCATTATTATGTACGTATTGTATCATGATCACAACCGAAATTCGATCTGACAGTCTATTTTTTTTTGGACTAATAAGTTTGATTGTGATGAAAACCTAGAGCTAGAATAGATAAGTTAAAAGTGGTTTCTTTTGCCAAGACCAATGCTTAGTGCCTTATCGTTATCAGTATGATAACAAGGATCACTTAACTACATATTTGGAGATCCTTTAAGAGCAAGCGATAGTGTTTTGATAGAGAAGGTAGGTAATGATTATAGAATGTTAGATACTAATTTCATCCACTCTTTGTGGATTAAGCTAACTTTTGGGTCGTGTCCAATTAGGACATATAATTTAATTATTCTACTAAGTGAAATGAGATATGCTTAGATATAGATATGGTTAATTGAGTACAGGTTTTGATGTTGTTCCATCCAAACGGTTTGTTCTTCTTTTAAGTGCATTTTTTTGCGTGTTTAAATTTAGATATGGTTCCATGTTTTGAAAGTTTGTCAGCTTTTCCTCGAGTACGGCAAAAAGTATGGAGCTGTTAATGAATTAGTATCTGATGGTCTAAGAAACGAACATTATCTGCAATCGCCATAAGAACAAATACATACATATTTTTGGAATGATATCTTACTCTTCAACTTGTTTCTGATATATGCCTTACGATCTCTTTAAGAATTCCTCTTTACTTTGCGACTCCTATCCATGATTTGCATAATTTTGTACTAAAATTGTTTCATCCACCACCTTTCTATGGTATTGCGAGTTGAATTCTCTCAAATTACCGGCTATTACTAACATTGCCATATTCATTCATATAAGATTGATTGCAATAATTAAATAGTCATGATTTTCTGAATTCTGAGTAAATAAAAATAAGTAATGTCTTACTTTTTTTGCTAATATTATGACAACATTTATTCAAAGCATGCCATAGAATGCATGCAGCTAAAATAATACGTTCTGGTGCTATAGATCCGCACGCAAATCATAATAATTTAATATTAATCAAACGATTTAATTGGATCATCTGTTATTCTCACAACCCAAACCAAATCCCAAGTCCAAAAACGCAATAAATAACCTTCAATTATTTCTTGTGGAAATTGGCAACAATATTTTTGCTAAACGAACAGAAACATCCATTTCCCCCATCTACTTCCTCATACATTATCCTCTCTCGAGTTCAGTAGGTACCTATAGTACCTACCATGTACCATCCAAACACAAAACACACATATTCAAATGTTTAGGATACGCCCGTCGTCGTCGCCTCCGCCCGCCGTCCGCCCTCTTACAATTTAACCAGATCTTCTATAGGCCGAATCCTATTGCCACCACCGCACCGGCCGTAACCAGACCATTTCTTTACGGACATGCAATTTTCTGTTTGTCCTTTTATTAGAACTACTAGAATGGCTAATTTACTGACCCACAGCTTTGCTATACGAATTACGAATAATGTTCAGTTCATACACCTCCTTAATGCATATACCTACTCGAGGAAGGACTTTTATGGCCACAAATGGTATGGGATCCTATTCCCAGTGTCCATGTGAAACAAATTAAATGTTAATTTTGTAAAATGATCCTCTTTGCTTGGTTCGCATCGCAAATAATCCTTGCTATATGCCAACAGACATCACAGCAAATAATGAAGTCTAGGAGCAATACCACCACCACCACCAGCCAGGTTTCTATTCGCCTGTTGCCTCGCCAGCTGGATTACTCGTATTGTTGGTTATAGTTGTTCCGTCCTGCTCGTGAGGGCGCTGATGGTGATAATGGCAATGATACCTTCATATAGCCGGTCGTGCGTTAAGGTCGAGTTCAAGCACCTATTTTCGATAGTCCGAGTACTTCGAGTGAAGCTTGCTCGTATCGTATCCCATCCACTACTTTACCCTTACCCACCATGCAGTGGCTGTGCGATGAGCACAATTAAGTTTAATGGCCAATTTGGGTATTTTTTATTTTGTATCAAGTTTTGATAGTTAAATATAGCGGGTCGTTGCTATCACTGGTTTTAATCAAGGGCAAGGGCTAGAAAATGGAACTCCTACCAAGGACCATGGTCGTTGGAGAAAGAGTGAGGAGGGTATTTGTAAAACGTTTCAAAAATATGTTTGCTTTGCATCATGACGGGACTGTGGCTTTTAATTTTGTACGTTCGTGTTGATGGTAATTATTGTTTCTGGGAGGATTTATGAATTAAATTGAAAGACCAGAATAAGGGGTTAGGTGGGAAGCGAGTTGGTTTCGTTTTAGTATCTACGGTTTATGTTGGAACTTGTGGAGTTCTTTACTACATACATATACCTCTATGTGTGTTGTGTTTGTAGATACGTTTACATAATGTATATAGACTTTATATCGCTCGGTTTTGTGTTTCATTAGCGATGGCGTTGTAACATATTTTATGATAATGCATTAATGAGTTGCGGGCGTAAATTGTGGTTGCACGAAATGATATAATACCTCGGGGTAGTGTTTGATTTTGTGTAATTTAATTTTAATCGTTGTATAATTTGCAACGTTTTCTACATAGATACATACGTATACTTATGTATGTATGTACCGTACATAGGTATATAAAATGTGTTTATCTATACCTGCGTGAAAGGGGGGAATGAGTTGTTTTTATATTTGAGTTTACATAGGTAGTTTTATGTTTATGTTTCCTTTTTTTAATTGGCATTTTTGTCACGAAGGACGAAATAATCGATTTCTAAAATATTATGAGGTTTTGAATGTGGAATGACGAAAAACGCATGGATATTTAATTTATTTAATATATGTACATATGTACCTAAATAATAAAAACTCTATAAAATATGCAAGTAAAGTTTTTCTAATGTGTTTTTTTTTTAAATAGTATAGGTATATCGATTCTAAAAATGTTGTCATTAGTTATAGTGACTCTTTAATTTCGCTCATGCAAGATGGAAAACCTTAGGTAATTTATGTAGGTACCTAGATACATACTTATGTACATATAATTTCCATGAGTTCATTTACTAAATTGTTTACAAAGTTGAGTAAATTAATGTTATTCTTTATTTATTTACTTATTAAAATATTAATTACAACTACAAATTGTAAATAATATTATTTTTAAGAGCAGGAGCAGCAGAGCTCGATGTTATTCAATATTAAGATTCTAACTTTAATTTCGGTATTAGTTAAATAGTTCTATTTTTCTTCTTCCCGAAGTTCAGAACTAGTTTTCATCGGTATAGTTTTATATTAAATGTTTAAGACCAAACATACATAATTTTAAATGCTTATTAGTAAGTTTAAAACACACACCGTGGACTGTTAGAAGTACGAGTATGTTACAGTAAATTTTGTAAATTTGTTTTCAATGCCAATATTATCATTTCCTGATATAAAAATGTGGCACAATCGGTACAAACTAAAACAAATTTTAGGCACCTTAAGACTTCGTAGTTCACTGGGCCCCCATTTAGCCTATTAAAATACACCAATAACAAATTAATAATGTATTAATTAAAACAGTTCACAAAAACTAAATTACAAAAATACAAATCAAAATAAAACCCGAGGAAATAAGCTTGTCAAAATTAATCTAAAAAGTATGTTAATGAAACAGAACATAAGCTTATATCAAAGTTCAGATAAAATGTTTCTAATTTTGCATCAAAATTTTAAAATAACAAACTAATTACGTCCTGTTTCTATGTTATGTAGTACTACTTAAAAACTGAAACAAAAGACATTATCCTCAACCCTAATTCGGTATTGTTCTTGTTTTATTATTTTTTTTTTTTTTTTATTTTTATGTGATGAACTGTTTTGTTACTCTGAATTAAAATTCATTCAAATCACAATCAACATCTCATTTACATTTTATCCTATGTACCTCTATATTCAAACAAACCCTATCCATTCCAGAATTATGTAAATGTTAATAGGGATGATCCTTTTCTACGACCGACCGGGCGCTGAATACGAGATCCCAAAACAAAGTTGAAAGTCCTATTTTAGTTGTTCTAATGGGGGGAATGGTAAACTTTATAGAACAGAATGTAAATTAAAACATTTAAAATATAACTATAACCCGCTTAAAATTGAATCAGTTGGAGCTCGTATATACATACATACATATAAGGGTTGAAGTACCAGCAACAGATTCAAATTTTGTTGTTACAAAAATGTGGCTCAGCCAGCATTCAAACGCATCCTCCCACTCACTACTTGTGTAAACTTCGTTAGGAATTTATTTCGTTGGGGTCTTGACAATCTAATTGGAATATATTTCCCCCAATTATGATTGCATTACAAACACGTACTCGTGTGTCTCGTGTACCTAAATGTTTCGATTTCAATTCAAGTCTATATCGATTAGTCTGCCAAAATAAATTGGAATTATGAAGTATTGATCAATATTTTGAAAAGGTGGATAGAGTAATTAGTTGTATCTATAATAGGCTGTCTAGTCTATTTTAAATGCTTAAACTTAAAACTAAATTTGGAAATATGTACCTATTGGAAATCTTCTATATACTATACACCTAACCTAGGTATGTACAGTGGTGTGAAAAACATTCCGGATTTTTTTCGGTAAACTGCATTGAGTGTTGGTTTGCGAAAATGAAAAAAATGAAAAAATCAAATGTTTGCAATTTTTTCCCATTTTTATTGAACAATTTTATTATTTGAAACAAAAACCATGCAACTTTATTCATCAAAACAAAAGAAAAATTCAAAAAATTAAAGTTAATTCAAAATTTTAATGTGAAAAACTAACCGGATTTTAGTTTTTTGCAATTTACTTTATTATTCATTTAACATTTTGTCAAGTAACCCCTGTTTTTTATCACAGCTCGGCATCGACGATGCATTGACTGGATTACATTCTCGAAAATAGAAGCAGGAATATTCTCCCATTCATTTTTTAAAGCTGCAAAAAGAGAAGTTGTTGACGTGTGCTTTTTTTTCCCAACCCGCCTTTTTAAAATGGCCCACAAGTTTTCTATTGGGTTCAAATCGGGTGATTGAGATGGCCATTCTAAGACTTGAATATTTTTAGTTGCAAACCACTCTTTTAGCAGCTTTGAAGAATGTTTAGGGTCATTATCCTGCTGAAAAACCCAACGCAGAGGCATTTCTTCCTCTGCGTATGGAAGCATTACTGACTCCCTATATTGGAAACGGTCCATAATTCCTGTGATTTGGTGTATAGGACCGCAGCCTACTCCTGAAAAACAGCCCCAAACCATCACCGAGGCTCCACCGTGCTTAACTGTAGGGAGTACATTTGCAGGCTTTAAACGCGTACCTTTTGAGCGCCTCACTGTCCTTGCACCATCGGAGTAAAACAAGTTGAATTTGCTCTCATCACTGAAAAGCACACTCCTCCATTTGCTTAAAGACCAGTTAAGATGATTTTTTGCAAATTCAACCCTGGGTATAATGTTTTTATTAGAAATTTTAAGTCTTTCCCAAATACCTTTTACGGATTACCTTTTTTTACGATGTTTAGCAGTAAGTAGAGGTTTTTTAGGTGGTCGAAATGCAAAAAGACCGAAATCTCTTAAACGCTTCCTGACAGTACTTGGCCCTATGGGTAGATTAAGTTCATCACAAATTGTCTTTGAAGTCGCAAAAGGGTCTTTAAGCACGAAATTCTTTACGCGCCTATCAGTTTTAATTGTGGTTTTGCGAGGGCGTCCACCAAAATGATCAGCTTCTAATGATTTTCCACTTTTAAATTTTTTAATGAGGTCGCAAACTGTTGACGTTGGAATATTTAGGATTTCAGCGATTACTTTTTGTTTTATACCGGCTTGGAACTTTTCTATTATTTCGTATCGAATCGCGTTGCTATGCCGTGTTTTAGCCATTTTATGCACTATATAATCTCAACTTACACAACTTACTTGTAAAAACGTTTTAATCTACGGCTTGAGTCAAAAGGCTCGAAAAAACCGTTACTCTAACATCTAGACTTGCAATCTTCTTCAAATCCGGTTAGTTTTGCACAGGCATGTTACTGAGTAACTTTACAAAATAATTTTTTTTATTGTTCTTGGCATCGTAGCAATAAATTTTTAAGGTTATTATTAACTTGTCTCATACTCTTTACAAATTATTAAAAAACTTATGGAAAGTTGTTAGTTTTCTACTTTGTATTGAGAAAATCATTACTATGGAAAAAATCCGGAATGTTTTTCACACCATGTATGTATGTATGTATTAAAACAGAGTCATATTACTTACAATTCTTATAACTCAAGAACGCTTACAGCGATTTCGATGATTCGCACAAATTCGGACTGGTCTTCGACCATACAAGAAGAAATACTCAAAAAACTTCCCGCAAAATCAAAGAAAAATGAATTATGAAAAACATTAATTTTCCCATACATTTTGTATGAATCGATTTTACGATGCCATCTCCATGATAAATGACGTTTATGTGATTGTTACGTTGTGACAATTTTTTTTAATTTTTGGCGACAATTTTAGTTTCACAAATTAAAAACGAACATGATTTCAAATTGCCAGTAGATGGCATTGTGTGCATCCATTTTTGGCAGCTGATTCATTTGCACAGTCTAGCCAATCCATAATATTTGGATCATCAGTGAGCCTGATTAGTTTATATTATAAAACTTATTATAAAGAGTGGGGGACCTATTGTTTTTATATATGAGTGAACACAATTCAATTTATTAGGGTTATGTCTTTTAGGCAAACATTACAACCCCATGTTTGTCTAATTTTAAGTACTCAGTTATTACTTACTTACTTACTTACTTAGGTCCTCAGACCTACGAAGCCCGTTGGTGTTCCCTAGCGGGACATAGGGCCTCAACTACACCTACGCGCCATCGTGTACGGTTTCCAGCGATGTGTTTGAGCTCCTTCCAGCTCTTTCCCAATCTCGCAGATTCCTCCTCGAATGTTCTTCTCCACGTGCTTCTCGGTCTACTAACTCTTCTTCCTTCTTGTGTGAGTGGATTCCATTGCATTGCCTGGACAGCAATGCAGTCATTACCTTTTCGAAGCGTGTGTCCAATCCACTGCCACTTGCGCCTTCGTATAATGGTGTCTATGGGTTCTGACCTGTTCGTCTATGTAGATCCTCGTTGGAGATACGATTAGGCCAGAAAACCCTTAAGATGTTTCGAAGACACCTATTGACGAAGGTTTGCAGTTTCCTGGTTATTGTAGTTGTTATTTTCCAGGTGCTGCAACCATATAGCAGAACTGATTCGACGTTAGAGTTAAACAGTCGTAGCTTTAGCTTTGTGTTCAATCTGAGAGATTTGTTCCTCCAAACATTGGACAACATCCCGAACGCAGCCTTTGCTTTTCCGATGCGGCTGGCGATGTCTAATTCGGTACCTCCTTCAGGAGAGATGATGCTTCCAAGGTATTGGAAGCTCTATACTTTCTCTACTGTTTGTTGACCAATGTTCATCGGAGCGGATGACTGCGAGCTCCCGAGGCTGAACATCTTTGTTTTTCCAGTGTTGATTTTCAGCCCCACGATTGCTGCTTCTCGCTCCACCCTTGTTGCCATTTGTGGAGATCCATGATCTTATGTGATTCCTGTCATCCTGTGTATAAGAGGTCAAGGACTGGCTTACACTCTAATACATGCAGATAAAATATTCAAACGAGAGTGAAAATTTACTGCCGAAATGCTATGTTAAATTTTCAATTATTTATAAAAATAAGACATTCAACTCACCTGAGATTACTGAATCTCTTCATATAATAAATTTTTTGTAAAATAAAAAACTGAAAGTTGCACTTAATTTACTGCTGTTACACAAAAAAAAAACACGTCTGACTTCGATGACCAAAATTTTTATATTCTCCATTTCCGACGATTTTGCAAAGATCACGCGAGTTAAGTATCCATAGCAAAACATATTGAGAAAAAAGATAACATTATTTGTATTCAATGATATCTTTAGTCTCTAGTACAGTCTTGCACACAACGCTACAATGATAACATATGTAAAAGAGATAATATCGTTTGTATACAATGTTGGAATATTATCTCTTCTTCATTATCAAGCAAGACGATTGTACGCTTGGGTCTCCTTGTAGATAGATAAGAAAAGTATATAAATACGACTGTATGATGAATTTATCAATAGTCTTATTGTAACTACATAGTAGCCTTAAGCTCCTTTTAGAATTAGTAAAAAGTATTTCAATAATAAAGGACATAGTTCCAAATAAATATTGTTTAATTTTAAAAGTAAGAAACAAGTGTTTTAATTGGCGATCCTGCCAGGAGGTTAAATATACTTTTTAACTTCAATCGAGCGGACCTCGGGAACAAGTAGTGAAATCTAGTATAAACAGAACACTCGCGTTACCGGTTACAAGAATTACCTAGCATAGCAGGTACAAATATAGCTTCTTCGTACGAAGCAGCAAAGCAATTCAGTGAAAGTGTATATGTGGAGGAAAAAAACACACAAATTCGACGACAACAGACACGAGTTCAAAATGGAACAACTCGCAGTATTAATGGCAAGATTAGAAGCTTTAGAAACCAGGTGCAACACAGTAACACAAACCCTAGAGCACACACGCACAGAGAATGCAAGGTTAGCAGCAATAATAACTAACCAAAATCAAATAAACACTAATTTAGAAACAAAACTAAATGAAGTAAAATCTGGATTAGGCATAGTACCAAACATACCTGTGCTAGAGGAAATAAGAACCACATATACAGATGGTAGTGAAATACAGTTAGACGCATTTAAAAGCCTACCTATTTTCAACGGCGATCAATCAAATTATCGGTCGTGGCGCGAAGAAGCATCCAGATTAATAGACAGCATTAAAAACTTCAAAACACACAGTAAGTACGCAGCAGCATTGACTATAGTGAAAAGTAAAATACAGGGTGCAGCCGCGAATGTGTTAACTAATTATAACACAATTTTTAATTTTGAGGCGATACGTAACAGATTAGATTATACGTACTCTAATCAAGAACCTCTATACGTGCTACAAGACATGATGAAAGCCATCACGCAAAAAAGAAGCACACTGTCTGAATACCACGACGAGATAAATAAAAATCTCAATTTAATAATATCAAAAATCACTATGTCAGGTGATCCGCCGAATATAATCGACAGACTAATTAAAAATGCTAACGACGACGCAGTTCGTATATTCATTGATGGTATGAGTGACAACTTTACAAGAGGATCATTATATTCAGCTACAATAAATGATCTAGAACACGCATTCGCAATTGCTCGCAGAATAGAACATGATAATGTGCACAGGCATTTACATCTCACTCAAGATAAGCACCACAAAAATATGCCACATGAACGCAGAAACGAAAGAAGACCAAATTATTCGAGCCAAACAACGAATTATCAACCCCAGAAGCAATACGATAATATGCAGCAACACAATCAAGGACCACGCCTAAACCCTTTCAAGAGAAATGACGGACCACAGCCGATGGAGATAAACTCGAGACAAATTGTACATGCACAGCGACAAAATTGGAATCAATACAAACCCGATGTATATAATCCACCAGCGAAACGTGAACACAGCGGGAGTTTCAACACACACAACAGACCGCAACGATCTTATCAGCAGAACTTCAAGCAGCAGAGAGTAAATAACTCCCGACAACAACGCAGAGACGATGTCAGCAGTACATATGCAGAAGCAGATGAAACGGAATGTATGGTAAATAATAACATAAGAATAGATCATTTAAACTAGTAGACGGGTTGCCCTGCTTAAATTTAACTAGTACTATTTCTAAGAAAATTTATAAAATTCTTATTGATACTGGTGCAACCCATAATTACATTAATAGAAAATGCGATTCTAGCGAAAAAATTAAAATTAAACCTATAAAAATAAAAACAATGCATGGTTATTCTATGGTAGATACAAAGAAAGTAGTTAGGATATTAAAGAAAAATATAACATTTTTTGAATTAGAGGATATTCAGTCTTTTGATATGATATTAGGATATGAAGGACTTAAAGTTCTAAACGCGGAAATAAATTTCAGTAATATGACTCTAACTACCATAAGCAGTGTCGAATCTATTCAGAAAATTAATTACATAATTGGGGAAAATAATATTTATAAAGCAGACATAGATAGACTGATGAAGATTAATAACAGCATAGGACCGTTACCCTTTACAGATACTATAGAAGCAAGCATTAGGACGACCAATGATAATCCGGTTTATGTTAAACAATATCCATATCCCATAGCAGATAACGAATTCGTAAACAAAGAAATACAGAAACTCTTACATGACGATATAATAGAAAAAAGCCATAGTCCTTATAACAGTCCCATATGGACAGTACCTAAAAAAGGTTTGGACGAAAAAGGAAAACCAAAACGGCGCATGGTTGTTGATTTCCAAAAACTTAACGCTCACACTGTAACAGACAGATACCCCATTCCGGATGTCAACATGACAATTCAAAATTTAGGTAAAGCCAAGTACTTTACAACGTTAGATTTGGAGTCAGGTTTCCACCAAATTAAAATCAAAACAGATGATAAAGAAAAAACAGCTTTTGCTATAAATGGCGCAAAATATCATTTTAAACGAATGCCTTTCGGGCTCAAAAATGCACCAAGCATATTTCAGAGATGCGTGGACGACATTTTGAGAGACTTTGTAGGTAAATTCGTACACGTTTACATTGATGACGTATTGATATATTCTTCATCTGAGGAAGAACATATACAGAACATAAGTCAAGTATTCGACGTACTCAATAAAGCCACATTAAAAATATCTGATGAGAAAAGTAAGTTTTTTCAAGAAGAAGTAGAATACTTAGGTCACATAATCAGACATGGTAGAATCACTACGAACCCTGAGAAAATAGCAGCTATAGAAAATTTTCCAGTCCCACAAACGGTAAAGGATTTGAGAGGATTTTTAGGTCTTACAGGTTACTATCGTAAGTTTATAAAAGGATACGCAAGCATAGCCAAGCCCCTGACATTATATTTACGAGGAGATAACGGTAAAGTAAACAAAAAACAAAGTAAAAATATTAAGTTAAATCTGAATGATTCAGCATTAGAAGCGATTAGAATTTTAAAAAATTATTTGAAAGAACAAGTCGAACTTTTTCAACCGGATTATAGTAAACCATTCGAGCTTACTACTGATGCATCCAACATAGCTATTGGAGCCGTACTAAGTCAGAATAAGCAACCTATACACTTCTTGTCAAGAACACTGAGTAAGACAGAAGAGAACTATAGCACAAACGAGAAAGAGCTATTAGCGATCATATGGTCCTTACAAAAACTCAGAAACTACATATATGGTATAGCAGACTTAACCATATATACCGATCACCAGAGCCTTATATATTCTGTATCAGAAAAAAATCCCAACACAAAGCTGAAACGTTGGAAGGGAATCATTGAAGACTTTGGAGCAAAATTAGTTTATAAACCAGGAAACCTAAATCTTGTAGCTGACGCATTATCACGTCAACGCATAAATACTTCTACCATAGAAACAGCACATTCAGCTGAAAGTTCTTCTAATGATATAATAAAAACTGTGAATCAGCCTTTTAATGCATACGCTGCACAGTTCGAACTTATTGAAGATATAACAAATAATATCGAAACACAAATCTATTTTAGTAACAAAATAAGACTCATAATAAAGTTTAAGGACAAAGACTCTTTACTAAGGCAGATGAAAGAAGTTATACAACCCCAAAAGATTGTAGCTTTGCATACGAAATTTGAAAACATATACAAATATGGTGAAAACATAAAAAAAGAATTCCCACTAGTAAGATTTATATTCACACCAAGAAAACTTCAAGACGTGACAAATTTGGAGGAACAACTAAAACTTGTAAGGGTAACTCACGAAAGAGCACACCGAGGGTTACGTAACAATATACAAGAAATCTCAGAGAAATATTACTGGCCCGATCTAAATAAACAAGCAAAGAGTTTCAACAAAAAATGCATAGCATGTCTATTTGGAAAATATGAAAGAAAACCTATCAGAGAACCTCTGAATAATTCAGAAATACCAACACATGTGGGAACACACATTCATATGGACATATACTTCAACGACAAGTATACTTTCCTTGTAACAGTAGATAAGTATTCTAAATATACAATCCTTCGGGAAATCGAAACTCGAAACAGACTGTACGACGTTATGGAAGAGGTCTTATCTAATTATTTCCCAAAATGTGAACGACTCATGACAGATAACGAGAAGGGATTCAAAACAGAAATGGTGAACCAAATGTGTTTGAAATACAACATAACTAAAGTAGAAACTCCAGTATACAGATCGACAGCGAACGGTCAGGTAGAACGTGTAAACGGTACAATAACTGAACTGTCTAGAATATTCACAATTCAGAATAAAACAAGACTTATCGAAGAAATATTTAGAACAGTGCGTGAATTAAATAATTCTATACACTCAGTTACCGGTTTGAAACCTAGAGACATTTTCTTTAATCAAAATAAATATAGCAATAGTGAAATTATAATAAATAAACTAAACTCAGCATCCAAAAAAGTGATCGAACGTCTAAATAAAGGAACTCGACACAGAGAGTATAAAAAAGGAGATAAGATAATGGTAAGAATCACAGGTCTTAGAAAGAAATCTAACGCCAGATACATAACAAGAATAGTAGAAGAAGATAAAGGAGACACTGTAATCTCTAAAGAAGGAATAAAAATTCACAAGGATAACATAAAGAATTATCATTTTTCAGATGACGAAAATATTAATATTCCTAACATTACTAGGAATTGTACAGAGTCAAGAAGGGCAAGGAAACGTTCAAATAACTGAGTTACTAAACAAGAAGTTTATACTTACGCAAACAGATGACGTGTATTTATTCAAAGAACAAACTTATTTGTTACATGCCACCAACCTGACTTCGATATTTCAACCTTACGTAAATATCGTAACTAGTAAATATCAACCTACACAAGAAGAAAAAATTTGGTTAAGTAAAATTAAGAATTTAGCAGACCAATTACAAGAACATACTAGGCATACTAGATCAATTAACTTTTTAGGAACAGCTTTCAAATATGTGTTTGGTAATCCTGACCATTATGACTTAGTTAACATAGAAACGAGTATAAATAATCTCATAGAAAACAATAATAAACAAAAAACTATAAATTCTAGATTTGAACAAATTTTGCAACAATTCGAAGGTCAGAGCCTTAAAGAACATTTAGTAATAGGACAAGTGTACGAACAATTATTATTATTGACCAGAACAATTAATGCAGCAAAAAATAATGAATATTTATCAGAAAGCCTAGACTTAGATGACATTAAAAATATTATTCAACATGAAATAATTCAAGTACCCATAATAAATATACTTCAGTACTCTAAAATATTATTAGCTAGAACTGATGAATTCTTCATCACAATATATAAATATCCAGTTCTAATTAAATCATGTAAATTGTATAAAGTAACACCTTTAAATTCAAAACATGGAAAAATCATTACAGATAAAACAATTGCCTTATGTAACCAAACTTATTTAAGAACAAGAAATTGTCAAAATCATCTAAGTAAAAACATTTGTGAAATTAACTTTGAAGAAGAAAATTGTCTTATTCCACTTTTAAAGAATATAACTTCAAAATGCAACATTAAACAAGAATACGATTACGACTTAGAAATTGAATCCGGTGTTATGTTATTAAGCGGTAAGCATAAGTTAAATAATCAAACAATTAATGGTATAAACTTAGTTACTTATGAAAATACTATAAATCTAGACGATAAAATATACAAAAACATGCATAAGCAAATTAAAGAAGTTATATTAAGAAATCATAATTCAGAGTCTTACATCGACCAAATAATTAAAGAAGATACAATGTACAAATTCGATAACATAGATACTTTAAAAAAACTAATTATTCCTTTTGAAGAAAAACCGATATTATCAACTATATACACAATTGTAACACTGATTGTTATTCTAGCATTTACGTACGTAATGATAAAAACTATACAATGTATAACAGATCGTCAAAAACAAAAAAAGATTGACGCATATAACAAAACTTATGAAAGAGAAATGTTAAAAATAGCGTCGAAAAATCGAGACGATTTCGTTTAACAAGGGGGGGAGTTAAGTATCCATAGCAAAACATATTGAGAAAAAAGATAACATTATTTGTATTCAATGATATCTTTAGTCTCTAGTACAGTCTTGCACACAACGCTACAATGATAACATATGTAAAAGAGATAATATCGTTTGTATACAATGTTGGAATATTATCTCTTCTTCATTATCAAGCAAGACGATTGTACGCTTGGGTCTCCTTGTAGATAGATAAGAAAAGTATATAAATACGACTGTATGATGAATTTATCAATAGTCTTATTGTAACTACATAGTAGCCTTAAGCTCCTTTTAGAATTAGTAAAAAGTATTTCAATAATAAAGGACATAGTTCCAAATAAATATTGTTTAATTTTAAAAGTAAGAAACAAGTGTTTTAATTCGCGCTCCCAATCAAGTTTTGCATCCTCATTTTTATCACGCTTATGTATATTAGCTTCACTTGTATGTATGTATGTAACCGACTCCTTTACACTCGATTTTGACCCACTTTACAAGAACCGATTTTATTAAAACTTTGTACACATATCAAGAACCGGTGGCAATACAATAATTTCGTAAGTTTATCTCAATATCCTTATCAGGATTACCAGGATTACCTAAATATTTTCCTCCCACAGCTCCTGTTTTTACCTGCTTTTATTATGAGCTTCTAAATATTAATAAACTCCCCCAATTCTAATTACTGAAACGTGCCACGCGCGGCCACGTTTCATTTTTGGCGTCGGATTCGACAAGGGTCGTGGGTTTTAAATTCCAACCATGGCGTGCGGCGCTCGCTATACATACATACAAATAATATGCGACAAGGCGCCCAACGCTTACTTCACAATAAACACTAGTATTTTTCGTTCATTATTCTTTTCAGCTTAGTTTAAAAATTATTTTTAATATTTTTAGTTTGATGTACTAAGCGTGTTTTATTAGTTTTTTTAAACTACATTTCGTATTCTCTATCCAAATTTCCAATGAAAAAACATCCGTATTTTAAATCAAGACTTCTTAAAAAATTTGATTCAATACAAGCACACCAGTGTGACGACTCGCTGAACATAAAATAGGGCCAACTAATACTTTTTGGTTTAATAAAAAGTTAATACCCATACTTTAATTGTAAAATGAATTAAGTATTAAGTAATTTAGTATACACATAACCAATGAAGAGTGCTTTTGTTTTATTCGAATTACACGCAAAAATCTCTTTCTGAAAATTTTGGATATGCCTTAATTTTGTAGGTTCTCAAAATTTGGTGGTTTTTTTTTTAAACATAAAACATCCTTTTTTAATACAGCAGCTTAGAAAACTTACTTAATATCCCATTATATAGTTAATTAATTTATGTATACATACATTTCTATTTAATTTGTTTAAATTATTCTAATTTCAGGTTATTTCTTTAGAAGGATGGACTGATATAATGTACTATGTTCAGGATGCGCACAGCTTTTGGGATTGGATTTATTTTGTGCTATTGATTGTGGTGAGTAAAAAGTTAAATAATGCTTTAATATTTTTCGGTAACCTTTGGTAAAGCCCAAATTAAATTAAATTCAATTTTGAAACTGGGGTTTTTAAAAACAAAGCTAACATTTTATCAAATGTTACTTCAACATTTTATCAAATGTTTACTTCAAAAATATGAAAACTGACTGGTGTGACTAGTTTTGCTTTTATAATTTTCTCAATTAAAAATATTTAAGCTAAATTTGATAATTTTAAATATAAGATTAATTTATATAATTAAATAATAACGATCAAGCAGTTATTGCATCAACTTTTTCACTCCCCAAATAAAATACCCTTATCCTTGAATAAAATTCTTAAAATACCAACTCCTTTCTCAACACTTGCCTTCCAATAAAACTAATCAGAAACTAAAAACCAATTTCAAAGATGGAAATCAAAGTTTGAATATCCATCTGGACGATGAGTTATTCGGATTTAATCTCAAGTTCGCTCCAATCTAAATCGAATTCACAATCCACCTGCAATACAGTAGATGTGTACATGTGTGTGTTTACATTTACAGTAACTATCGGCCAAATCCAGAAAATACCAAATGCGAAGGTTAAAATTCATTCAACTGGAATAAGTTCCATCATGGTTTTTGTTTGTATATCAACTTTTTATGCCCGTTTTCGTTTTTGGGTCAACACGCCAAAAAAAGAAGGAAACAAAAATAGTCCATTTAGGAATAGGGTACATAAGGGGTAGTTGGGATTGAATGCCTTACGCTTAGAAAAACAGTTCCTCAGCTTTATTTTTTTTTAACCAACAACTGAAAACAATATGACAAAAGTCCAAAATATTAAAGCTAAGTGTGTACAATCAATATACCTTACAATATTGTCGGATCTGTCAGTGAAAAACATTGTCAGAAAATGATTGTGATAATAAATTGTAAGAGAATAAATTGAGATTTTTTTGACAACCAAGTAGGCACACGTTCGATGTTAGATCTATTTTTTTTTTTTTTTTTATCTGAGGTTTTTGACAGTGATCAAATTGTCACAAACACTTTATTCAACATCTTACAATTTTTTCGTTGTCATGCAATTTGCAGTAGATTTGGAAATTGGTTTGTAATAAATGAGGTGAAGTTCTTTGAATTGATTTTATTTAACAACGTATTTAATTTATTCAATAGAAAACAACATTGTCTCCCAATTCTTTGCCGTAATGGTTTGACACTTTTTGCTACTTTCTAGAATACATTATGTATAAGAGATATAAAACTAATATAGAATTAGCACTTGTATTTTAATGTTATCTTTAAAAATGTAACTAACCATTTTTCTAAGTTAGGTAAAAGCGCTGCAGCTGAATTAAGTTTTTAAGTAATGCCTTTTTAAAATACCATTCTGTAGAACTGGTTTGTTTTTTAAATAAATAGGTATTTTAAATTTTGTTTCAATGTTTCTTAAATTTTTTACCTACTTCTATTTTCGTGTTCACAACTGTACATACATATGTATGTATATTCTAGTATTTCATTTTCTAATTCCAGGTTTGATTTTCTGTTTGTTAGTTTTAATTGAATTGGATCCGAAACTACTTGACCGATTTGAAAAATTCTTTCACCGTTGACGTAGGCTATATTTAATTTTCAAAAAAATTAGGGATCCTTACTTAAACTCTAATAATGTTATATTAGATGTAAACAGACTTTTGACTCAGCTTAAAGACTACCGTTAGTATGATGAGGTATAGGTAAACAGACTTGTTGGTAAAATGATCACCCGGTTCCTGTTCGATTAAATTAGAAACTATGTACATATGTACATATATGTATGTATGTATTCTTCAATTAAAAATAAAACTCGAACTTCTATTCTGTTATTTTTACTCGCAAAATCTTTCTCTAAAATTAAAATAGCTTACATTTTCTCAATTTATCGATGTTTTTGAAGTTTGTTTCTAAATAATTTTAGTGTTATAATTTTAAATACAACCGGCAGACGGCTTTTGCAATACTTATTGATAAATCTTTTATAAAAACATTTGTACTTTAACCACAATAAACACTTTATTATTTTATTTAGGAAGCATTAAAAAAATATTTTACAATATTCTGATTGCAAAATTTACATACATATGTAGAGATGATATTTTATTATCTTACTTCTGAAATTTTGTATAACAATTGCTTGTAAAGAAAATGATAAAATAAATAATAATTCGAAAGTGAAAAACGCTACAAATGAAAAAAACCTTTCATATAAATAAACATTTGTACTTTATATGTTTATTTATTTATTTAGTTCGTTAAAATCTAACGTTAACAATGTTAAAAATAGTTCTTATAATCTAATATAATCTAAAATCTTAATTTACATTTATGTCCCGTCGTTGCATAGAGAAATTTTTTTATCGAATTTTGTATCGAAAGGGGTATCAAAAGTTGCGCATTAATGAGTAGATTCCGAATATGTACTTACTTTTTTGTATGGACATGACTTTTGGGGCTCTACCGTAGCTTAAAGATCTTAAAATACAGTAAAAACTATATTTCTGTACATAATTTTTTTTAATTTATTAAGTTGGTTAATATTAAAATACACATTTTAGTGAAAAAAATAGTTCATAAAAGGATTTTAAAACAAATATTATTAACGAGTATATAACAAATTAAAAAAGAAATTACATTCTAAATTGACCCTTGAAATTAAAAGAGGGCATTTTTCTTCTGGATTCTAATTTGTTTCTTATCGACTTTGCTCCAAGAACGCATTGGCTTGCTTCGGTCATAGTTTTGATGCATCTTTCGACACTTTGAGTGTCAATGAAAGGTCATCATCAGTTATTTCAGCTAGGCAAGGTGGTGGAGTAATTTGACATTCATTCCAAAACATAATGTCCACAAAGCCCACAGTGGTAAATTTAATTTTTGGTGGCTTAAATATTCGGCTTAATGTTTGGGTTTTCCTTGCTTTTATTATTCGTTTAAGAGCAAGCTCTCTGACATGCACCCTTTCGTCGAAGAGCATTTCCACTAAAACATTTTCAGGATGCGCAAAGAAAGCATTTCTTTAAATGACAGGATCAACTATTGACTTAAGGTTGTCTGGCAGCCATCAAGAGATGAGTTCGAAAACATGTTGCGGTCCATCTATCAATAAAGGTTTGTGTTTTATAGAAAACCAGATTGGTTCATAGACTTTCATTATGTACTTCACAAGAAATTTAAAGTTTTCAGTGGGATTACTGGAACTGACGTAAAGTCTAAGGATTCTGCTTGCAGTTGTGACACATCTTGAATGTGCCATTTGTCCAGGATGTCGATTTAATAATGCATGAGAACAGTAACCTAATTGTATTGCTTGACACATTTCAAAAAGATATTTTTGCTCAGTACTTAATTGGTCTACTATTTCTTTCTCTTTATCTGGTACATTTCCGGTAACAGCCAAAAATTCAGCAAAATCAGTAAGTTGGAGATCCGTTATTGATTTACCGATAGGGCAAAAATATTCACGAGGCCCCGAAGTAGATCCATCTAATTTAGACAAGAGATGTCGAAGTTGCCCACTGTAATGGTCGACCTACTTCCATTATTTTCAACAAAACGAATTACACCTCCTTTCCAGCCAGTATTAGTTGCAGTTCCATCACATCCAATGCAAAGTATATTTTTTAAATCGAATCCTTTTTCTTTGACAAATTTTAGAATTGCCGTACCTTTTTCTTTTCCTGTGCCAGATTTAGGTGTTATATGGCCCAAGAAGAGTGATTTTGGTTCAGCAAGAACTGATATATGTTCTTCAAGAACCTCCTTCCGGTAGTTACGTCTATCATTTGTTCCGGAAACAATAGGATCTTATCTTTTCGTCCATAAAAATATATACTGTGGACTAAGACACCATCGTATTGGTTTGAAAGGCTGTGTCTTGACTTTGACAAAGCTCGATGAATTTTATTCTTGTCAATAACAAGAGTAGTATTATTAATGTCATATAGTAAGTTCTTGAATTTTGTTTTCAGATCATTTTGTGTGAAAAGCACATATTTTATTACATCTTTCACTAATGGAAACTGATATTCTTTCATTTCACTAAAAGGGCATAATGTTTCTTGTCGACGAGGACCCAAACACATTTTTATTTCAACTTTAAATATTTAGAAAAATGCAAATACCTAACACGTTTAAAGCACAAAAACGACTATAACTAAACAGTTGATTTATTTAATAGACATAAATATATAGTTTCAAAAATCATGAAACAAATAGACTAACTTAAAATGCAATATTGGACTCATTACGCTTGCAGTTATGATAAAGGTAGTTTTTTGTATCTCTGTGAGAACCTAAGTTACATACTAATATGATACAAAGGGTAGAATTAAGATGAATTAACAACAAAATAAAAAATAAACTTGATTGTAAAAATAGGGATAGAAGCATTTTTGTTTGGAAAATTTGCTTATTTTTCAAAATTTCAACGGCTGGTAGAGGCCCAAAAGTACCCTAGAATATTTTTTTTTGTATTTTTCTCGTAATGTGCTATTGAATACGCAACTTTTGAGGGGTCTTTCGTGAGGATACGTCACAAAAATATTTAACGGGACACCCTTACATAGGTAATACATAAAAATAAATTAAAGCTGGTTTGTTTGCAAATGGATTTCTATGATCCAAGCAATAAATACACTCGGTGAATCATCTCTTAAATCAAAATTTTATTTAAATGCTTTCATAATAATGAATAGAGCTAATTCATTTTTTTTTTGTGCCATTTTACTTGAGCCCCCGGATATCATATAGAAAGTTCTATTTACTAAACCCAAAGCATTTTTTGCACCCTATTTTTAAATGTTCCCAATTAATCCCTAAAAATAAACCACAGAATGTCTTACAAAAGCAACGAAATAAGGTTGTTAACAAAGTTTTTCCGGGGGTTGAGTAGCGCTATAAGGTACTTGGAAATAAAAAGACACGAGATGCGGTTCGAAGGGAATACTATAAGTGCACATGTGAGTATAATGGTTATATTTATTTACAAAAAATATTGTACCTCCAGCAATTCTGCTGAACCATCCTACAACAAAAAAGGAAACAACTTTTTCTAGAGACGTTACCTTAGCTACCTATACCTACCAATACAATTTTTCAATGAATGTTTTTTTTCGACAATTTCGATCGGAGCTTTCTCTCCCACTCGTTGCTCTGATGTGGGGGGGTGGGGGTTTCCTCGTTTTATACTTCACCTCAGCCTGTTGCGGGAAAAGCCGGCGCAACAGCTCCAGGTACTGGACATTATATTGACCCAGCTATAAGTGGCTTAGTTATCTTGGGGGATGATGTTGGAGTGGAAGGTCAGCTCTTGTGAAAATTTCGACACAGAATGGTGTTGGCAGGAGCAATTAAAGGTTATTTCACTAGGTATATATTTTTGTTGTTTTTCTTTCCTTTGTATACATATATGCAATGTTGGCAATCGTTGTATAGCTGGAGGCATAAAAAGGAGACTTTTCATTAAGACTTGATTGTTTTTTTTTTGTTTTTTTTTCGGTCTGAAATAAATATTTTCGTGTGGATTAATAATTTGTCTACCAGACATGACCCTTTTCAGAAAAAATTTTTTAGTGCATTTGTGTTATGTTTCAAAGTAATAATAATTTTTTTTTAACATTTAGATATAAATCGCGGGTAGAAATAAATGGAAGGGTCATATTTCAAAAACAGTATAACGTACATACACTACACATATACATACACTGACAATCACTAGGATGAGGCCACATATTTTTTAATCGATTTTCGTTCTTTATACCTGCTGGAAATTTCGTACCCATACAAATTTACTACATTTGAGTAGGTAGATATTTTCATTAAAAAAAGGAATAAAATTAAGGGGTTAAATAGAAAAAACTGTTGGAATTTCCCTACATTAATTAAAGAGCTACTTAAAAACAGTATGAAAAAGTGCGTCACTTGGATGAGGCCACATGAAAAATCTTTTAAAATATCAAAAAAATGAAAGAAATGTTTACAGTTTTTGGTTTTCAAACATTTATTTATTAAGTTTTTCTCCATTAATAATGAGTATGCCCCCCATTTTTCGATATGACAAGTTTCGAATAGTCAAGTGAAATCTCGTCCCAGGCATCACGGATAGCTTCAATTAAGGAGTCCTTGTCTTCCAATTGTCTACCGCTTTCATAAACTTTTCGAGATAGCCATGCCCATACGTTTTCGATTGTGTTCAAGTCCGGTGAATAGGGTGGCCATGGCAAAAGCTCTACGTTTTCTGATAAAATCCAGCTTTTGACAACCCTGGAAGTGTGGATGGGGGCATTGTCTTGTTGGAAAATCCAAGGCAGAGGTCCAAAAATATTTTTCATCTTCGGAAATGACCGTTCCAACAAGCATTTGTAGCTGTTTCCGTTCATTGTTGTAGAAATAAATTCCAACTCGATTTTGCCATCATAGTAGGTGATAGCTCCCCACACCATAACACCTGATGTACGGCTGTGATGTCTTCCCAAAATTAGTTCCTCTTTTCTTAAATCATGGAAATAAAAGTTGTAACCATCGGGGCCGTCAAGGTTAAACTTTTTTTCATCCGAAAAGACAACGCGTTTCCATTGACTGCTCCAAGAGACATGTTCTGTTGCAAAGTTCATTCGCAGCTCCTTGTGTACTTGCTTTAGAACAGGTTTCTTTTTGAGTTTTCTTCTCTGGATAGTACCATCTTTTCTTATTATCCTCCGGACTGTCGAAATACTGGCTGATACTCCGCTTTTGGACCTTATTTTAGTAGCCGATTGAGTAGAATTTGAAGCCATACGTAAAATTAACCGCTTTTCTCGGGATGTTGTTGCTTGGGTTGTGCGTTCTTTTTGGTTTTTTCCATAGTTTTGAGGATCAGCAAGATAGTTGTTTACAACTGTCTTACTTCTGTTCAGCTTCCTTGCTATTTCTCGGCTTGAGAGTCCCATTTCCTTGAAAGCGTCGGTTTGTCCTCTTTCTGCCACTGTCAACGTCTTTCCGGAACCCATTTGTAATTGAAATTTAATAAAAAGAGTTATTTGTAAAACGTTCTTAAATATTGCAACCAAAATTTTGAAAAAAATGGCTGATGTGAACTTCTACAACGAAATATTCGCAATGGCCTCATCCTAGTGACGCACTTTTTATATCCTTTTTAGGTAGCTCATTCATTAATGTAGGGAAATTCCAACGGTCTTTTCTAATTAACCCTACAATTGTATCACTTTGTTTTAAGAAAATATGTACCTACTCTCATGTAGTAAAATTTTCCGGGTTAAACAAATTCCAACAGGTATCGGACCGAAAATCGGTTGAAAAATATGTGGCCTCATCCTAGTGATTGGCAGTGTATGTTTATCAATAATGGCATCAAAAACTGTAGGTATCTACTTATACTCGTAGCACAAAGCAATTTTTTGTTAAAAGTAATACAGTTTCTTGACGTAGGTACATACGTATTTATTTTGACCACCCTGTTATTTATTTAACTTCCACAGCACATCCGTTTTTTATGAATATGTAAAAACAAAATTTACAACCTTTTTGAATACTACTAGCAGCTCGTCCCAACATCACATGGGATTGATAGAAAATTGGAAAGCACATTTCAATAATAGTTTTTGAGTTGAGCCAAAGGTCTGTTTATCTCTGTGCCAAATTTCCAGATGCAGGAAAAATTAAAAGAAATCCATTCCACGGGAACCATACATTTTAACGGGATAAAAAATAATAACTATAATATATCTATGTTTTAAATTTCATCCAAATCCGTTTGTTTTTCTGGTGTTATTGAGCAACAAACATCCATACAAACTTTAAAAAAAAAAATAAAAATCTTAATTTTGATTTTTCAACAAATTTTGAGTTTTATAAACATTAAACTTGCATTGAACTTGCATCAAGAGTTGATGATTTTAATATTTAGTTGTGTTGTATTCACTGCTGTATAGGCAGTACATTGAAACATTGAAATGAATAAAACGATCAAGCTCACTTTACATACATCGCCAGCACAGCAGCCATTATTTTTGCTGGATTCTTTTTTCACCAGCCCTCAAATTGTTGTTGCTTGCCGAGGGAAATTATGCTGCGCTAGGTACCCATCAGTGAATTGAATAAAACACACAGTTGGATAGGGCAAAAATGTTTGTATTGTAATGGGTGATTTTTTAAGAGATTTAGAACTTTAAAAAAAAAAAACACAAAAAATTCGAAAAAATGAATGAAATATTCATTTGAATCTATAGTTTGAACCTTGCAATTTAATGTTTAAAGATAATTTCATGCAAATGTTGACCGCGGCTGCGTCCAATTTTGGCATACTCTTTCACACATATCGGCCGGTATCTCACGAATGAATGCATGGATGTTGGCTTCCAGTGCGTCAATCGAAGCGGGCTTGTCCCTATAGACATTAGCCTTGACATACCCCCACAAAAAATAGTCTAATGGTGGTTTAATGTCCAACAAAGTAAATTTGGTGCGAAATTTGGTCACAATCTTCCGAATAGACTGCTCAGAAGGTCGAGAATGCCGACCATAAAATGGAAGCAGCGCGCGATGAACATTTCGAACCGAGCACGAATTTTTATAGTAAAATTCACTAATTTGCAAGCGTTGTTCATTTGTAAGACGATCCATGGTTAAATTGCAAACCAAACTGAAGCTGTTTGACAATGACACAAGGTACTAAACACACGTCAGCTGTCAAAACCAGTGTTGCCAAAACCAAACCAGCTAAAAAATCACCCGCTATTTTGTATAGTCAGGAAGAACAAATTTCATAAACAAAAACGATTTTGAAAATCTGTGCGTTTGTTTTGAAAAAACTATTTCGGGTTCGTAGAGAGTGTTCTACAGTTTGTACTTCTCAAACATCACGGTTGATTATGAAATACAGAATCATTTGATCACACGAAGCCGGATTATGGGTCTGTTTAATTTTGATCATAAGTCTTTAATCTTATTGATCTTAACTTTATTTACATCATACTATACTATTTTAGAGTGTAAACTATTTACAGAAGGCCGCTGAAATAGACACACAACTCCGAAATTTTTCAGCGATACTTCCAAAGTTTGTATGTCACTTATATGGTACATATAATGAACAATAAATATTAAAACCACTGTGAAGACAAACGTTTTCATTCTGAAATCCTCGATCCGTCCAAAACGCTCCTTATCAAATGAAAATTAAACAATCAGGAGCCAATAAATTTGTTTATTAAAATTGTTTTAGAGAACTCCAAATTCCTCAAAAACTAAAATACATAAATCAATCTCTTAATGTATCTATTATTATTTGCTCCAATCATGATGACACTAGATTCGAGTTCAAAACGTCAAAGACATTTGGAAAAGTGATTGATTGATTTCCTACTATAAAAACAAAAACATTTTCATACCTATACCTAATTGCTATCTATCCCATTGCTACTTTTATACATCAGGTAAAAATTAATCACTAAGTAAGGTTTTACACCCTTAGGATAAAGTAGTGATTTGATTGATTGAAAAATCAACACCTTTGGGAAATCTCACATAGCAATTTTATAATTAATTTGACATTTCCTGGTTCCTTCACGATAGCACAACAATTAAAAAAAAAAAAAAAACAGAAAATGGCAAAACTTTTTTTTAGGAAAAGTTCAGTTAAGATACATAAATACTTTTTCTCAGGTCACAGCACGCAATACTTTCTGTAAAATTAAACGAAAAAAAGGAATTTTGCGAGCAATAAACGACCAATGTTGGGTTAGAAAAAAGCTCAACAATTTCTTTGATGTGAAAACTCAATTTCCTTGAAGAACATTTCGTGTCGTTAGCCTCATTTGAATATTAAAACCACAAACATTGCCTAACCTTCCCGCCTTCAACTACAAGGTAATTCAAAAATCCTTGGCATTCCTTTTTCAGAATTCAAAGAATACAGAACCTTTCGTGTTTTTTTTTTTTCATTTTTAGAAGAAAAAAAATTAGCTTATAAGGGAATTTTTCAATGCTCTCAACCGTTTGATGGGGGTGAATATTTTTTTCTTCTTCTTATTTTATTTTCCGTGCCTCTAAGAAAATTTGAGTCAAAAAAAGGAGAAAAATCGCCCGAAGCGGATAAGGAAAACAAACCGTCACTAAGTTTTTCTTGCAGGAGCGAAGAAACCCCCAGGTGGTTTTAGACACTTTTCTTCACCTATTTGGACTTGTTGCATAGTTAGGTCTATATCTGCCTACTTGGAATTTTATTAGGAAAATAATAAGCAGCAAGGAAAACAATTTTGATCTCAACTTGAGAATCTGAATGTTGTTTTTTTCTTCTTATGAAATGAAATATAGATTTAGTCATAGGCAGAGCACGAAACTCGTTCGGATGTGGAAGCAGTGAGGGGATAATTTGTTCTAATATTTTTTCATTTCAAATGGCGGGTTGTTTGGTTATGAGTATCTACCTTAATTTATTACCTGAGTGAATTTGATAAACGGTTTTCATTTATGAACATTTAACAGCTCTTAAGAAACGAAAAAAAGTTTCATGCGTTTTAAATTTGAATTTGTGGTTGGTACATTTGATTTTTCCTAATTGTAAGAAAAAAAGCAATGAAATTCAATTTTTGTTAAAGAGTTCAGAAATCCAGTCAATAGTCAATCTGCTTTTGACTTCCTTATTCAAAAACGGTTAAAACTATGAAGATATTAAAAATAATCTGAAGTTAAATATAAAATCCAAGGAGTTTGTGCCAAATTTGTGAGACTTTCAAGAAGATGTTCTTACGAGGTATACTATGTATTTTGATAATTATGTATTTTGAAAGTAAATTGTTTAACTGAAATGGACTAATATTCGGTAAATAATCTTATCATCTTTAAAAATCGTTTTAAAGTGTTTTTCGAAATGTATTTTTATGGTAAGGTTTTGGCAATCCTGCACATATTAAGTCGTCAGTTGTGGTTTAGAAAAAAAAATCCACAAACGTAGATTTAATATTGATAAAATGTCAAAAAAAGAACAAGATAAACAATAGTAGATGGCGTTGTTCTACGATCACTGTTACAACCTGATAGATGGTGTTGTACGTATTGCTATTTTCTATTGATCAAATGTTAACATTTTTTTAAACGATTTTTGCTTTATATTATACTGAATCCGGATAGTCAAGTATTGCACTTCTTATCCGCAAATGGTAACTAGCAAAACTTTTAAAAATCCTTATTGGATTGGAACGACCAATAATGGCAACAAAAAATAAGGACTTCGACAACTTCAATTTCAATATTTAAAGTCAAATCGCTGCAGAACTGCATTCATATAAGTCGGTTGACAGCTTGTTGTTTTATTATCTGTCTGGAGTTTATCTGAAGGCATTACATTTTAAATTGTGGAGAGACGAAGTAGTAATACATACAATATACATACACAGAGATTAAATCGTTAAGTGGAGCATAGTTTAATTTTTTTTTTTAAGTAGCACATAATATGTTTAGGTTTGTAATAAAGAATTAAAGCTCTCGTAAAAACAATTAAGTATTGGAGTTTCGTATTTTTAGTTTTCAATTGGAACTTCTCGTCAAATTTAATATTTAAGAGAAATTATTAAATGTGATTTAAGGAAAATAGAAAGTTATTTTTATTGAAATTAACGGAAATAAATTTAAGTTTGGCGTATTCAGAATCAACTAATTTGATCCTATCAATCAAATTTTGGTTGCTTTGGTTTTTTTTTTTCAACCATCTTCTTAGCAATGCATGACTCCATAGTTTCAAACTTTCAAGGATTGTTTTAAAAGTTTCAAAGCATCAGCTAGACCTGGAAATAACTTCATAAAATTTCCTTTAAACTTAAACCCAACTGATATTTTAAAAACTAAGAAGTACTTTTTTACAATAGCATCGTTTCCTAATATTATTGGTTTATTATGTTATTTTTAATCTATTACTGACTTTCCTTAATTCGAATCACCAAATTAAAGACTTGTCTGATTTGAGTAAAAACGACTGATAAATGGATACGTTAAAAAGCTATAAACACAAACTTTACATTGTTTTCAATTAATCGCAGATATTTAGAGAATATCCTGCAAATTCTGAAGCCTTGGTCAAGGATTCGACCCTTTGATTCCCTTCTGGTTTGGGGTTTGTAAGAAAGGGAAAAACAATAGATCAAATCAATATCCATGCAGTCGTTCTTAAGTTTTAACAAAAAGAAATTAATTTGCATGTAACTAAAATAGTAGGTATAAAAGGAGGTTTTGATAAATGATTCCCTTTCGCTAAAATTTCTTTACAACATCAAATACATATGTATTGTATGTATATATGCAAAAAACTAATACCAAAAAATCCTCTGCTCGGAAAGTTTAGTTTGCAAAACAAAGTGGTATAAACCTATTTTGTTTGAATCGAAATCGAAAAATAAAAAAAATATTTTTTCATGACTTAACATTGACAAATGGACTGGCAATATTATCAACACAAAATAAATGGAAATCCATCTCTTGGTTCAATTCTTTTTAAGATTGTTTTCTTTTCCGGTTGTATAACTTGAGTCTGGTTGGTAAACTGTTCAAAATATAAAATGTACCACTTCCATAAGAACCCTTAACCATGTCTGCACCTATAAGCCTTACCTAGGAGTGTACCTATGTGAAGTAGGGGTTTCCTTTAGTCTGGAATGTGAACCACCAACCGTAATATTCATTTTGTTGTCCTTTTATATAAACCTGATAAACATGTGCAATAAAATTTGCATATGAATAGAGGACAACAGGTCGACTTTGACTGTAGGTTATGGAAGTGTACTGAAAACCGAATGCTTCCATCCATACTTTATTTTGCAAATGAAGATAAATTCACATGAAGCATCTGATGAGCTTGTTTATATTTTGAAAAAAGTTACTCTTTTTGTGCTTATAATAGACTTTGGATGTGGTTGGTTGATCCATAACGCTAGCATTCCAGTGGGTGCAAACGAATGAAGCATCTTCTGAGCAGACCGGAGGAGGTTCCAAGATTGTATATATGAGCCTAGAACAGTTGTACTTTTTTTTTATTTACTGAGGACACACGCATTTTAATTTGCTTAAAATAAGTCTTAAACTACTTATGTAAGAATAGGACACAAAAAACTAAGATGTGGCTCGACTTTTTCGCGTATTGAAGCAAGGGCGAGATTCAGGGTAAAAAAACATATTATTAACAGAAGAGTTTATATTTAAAATGTAAAAGGTAAAGTAGCCTAAGCCAGAAATCCATACAAACTTTCAAGTTTTTTGATTTCAAATCAAGTCGTTCTAGAGGAAGACTGTATTGGACTATTAAGTTTAGACATAATTATTAGGTGTTAATGAAAATTTATTTGCCATATCTAAAAAAAAAAGGCTGGGCGCGACCAGAACTGATAACTTCCCATTATGTATACTTTGAAAACTTGGTATTACTGATATTAATCAATCTGGGAGCACGACATTTGGAGTTCCCCCGCCAAGTCGAGCGCGAAGCAAACACTATGCCGTACCATCCTTTACTGGAACCATTTCGCCGAATTTTCATGCCTCTATTTGAGAACCTCTGGATAAGACCAGAACTCAGTTTTCAACATCCAGTAAGCTATAATCACATATACTTAAAATTCAAAATTTCAACACTGTAGGTCATTTAGTTCCGCAGTTAAGCGAAAGCAAAGGTTCGCATTTATGACATCACTCACTGAAACTTAGAGAGCTAAAATTCGGTACAGAGTAATAAGGGTTTAATGGCCACATAAAGGAAAAACTATAAAAAACTATTATAATCGAAGATCTGGTGACCCTGATTAGAAATTACAAGAGCCCAACCAAACTATTAGAGATATATGTACATATCTATGGTAATTCTACTATTGGTACATACAAAAATCGATTGTCATTGCAAAAATCCAGCGTAGTGGGACACATCTTCTAATTGAAATTTAATCTAGCCTAAAGCGTCCCACTGCTGGGCAAATTCCTCCCCTTCTGCTTTCAATACGCATGTGTAACACCATGAAGTGACAACTGCTAACTCCATCTAGAAGCCAGTAGAATAACTATACTATACCACAACACAAGTGACCACTACTAACGCCACCCAGAAGAGCGTAGAATTACTACACTAGGCAATTGCGTAAACTGTTGCTACTGTACAAGAATCAGAACCGGAAAAAAGAAAAGAAAGATTTGTAATACTAAAAAAACTACTCCTAAAAAGAAAAAACTGTGTCAAAGAGAAAATCTAAAAAAAAAATCAATAATCCCACGTTTTTGCCAAAAGATCCGTTCTTGAGATATAAAGGACGAAAAATGGTATATCGAACGTACAAACGTACAAACGTACAAACATCTCTCAAGAAATTACGGATTTATATTTTATTGACCTGAAAATGTCTTTTCGAATGAGGCCATGACCGGATTCCGGTTGTAGAGCCGATGATGATGATGATGAAAAAGATGAATTTTGTCATAATTTACGGTTTAATATGTAGGTATGTATGTGAAATTTATAAATCAACACAATTTTTGTTCATCAAGACCATGGCCTTTCTGCAATTTAATGTAACAATAAATTAATAATTTTTCACCAAAAGTCAATGAAAACTTCTAGAATTGCCTTTTTTCCGATTAACAAATTTATTAAGAAAAATTTTGAAATAGCTGATCTTTTTCGAAATGATTATAATTTATTATAATTCAAGACACAATTCAAATTGCGATCGTTGAAACTTTCATCTTTTTAATTTGTTACCAAACCCATCTTAATACAAGTCAAAATTCGTAGACCTGTGAGTTTTATATCCTTGTTAAAAATAACGACCAGTAAAGTTACTTCAAAATATTTAAAATCATCACAGCAAATAAATCAATACACCACCGTTTACTGTGAATCCACCATCATAAGTCGTAATTGTGATAATTGTTAATCACAATCACAAGTCTTAAATTTATGCTCTCAAATGATTCTTTTACAAGTCTAATTTCTCTCACTAAATTAAGAGTATATAATAAAATAACTGGTGGTAAGTTTATATTTTTAAATTTTGTTAATTTCAGATTGGATCGTTTTTCATGATTAACCTGTGCCTCGTTGTCATTGCCACACAATTCGCCGAAACGAAAAAGCGCGAAATGGAACGAATGCGTCAAGAACGCGCCCGCTATACATCTACATCGACCTTAGCCTCAAGTACCAATAACTCAGAGCCTGCCACTTGCTATGCTGAAATAGTCAAATACATCGCCCACCTATGGCGACGCTCCAAAAGACGACTACTAAAGAAGTACAGATTATATAAGTATGATGGTGTTATTTCGGTTTCCTTTCGGTTTTTTCTACTATTTTTTATTTGTTTTGTATAAAGAAGAAAAAAAAAACATTTAAGTTTTCAATCTTTTGGGTTACCTCTACGTTTTTAAGTTTGTGCAACCCTAAGAAAGAACGCAACATTTTTTTATAACAAAACTTCCTCCCCGAAAATGCAACCGCAAATAAATCAAACGTTTGTAAATAAAACTTCCATCAAGGACTAATTGAATAATATTTTTTCTGTTAAAATATAAAAATGTTTTTATATAGCAAACAATAGAAAATATTTACATATACTTTTTACCATTATTAAAAAAAATATTTTATATGCATTTCAACCAAACAACCATCACAACCACCTACCCCGAGGAGGCCAACACTGTTGTATATAAAAGTCAAAAAGAAAAAAAAAATAATAAACCGCAAAGAAAATGTATTAAAGGCTAAAGATAAAAACAGAAAATTTAGGCCATTGTTATAAATTGTTCTAGTGAACATAGAGCTAGTACATGTTTCATTTAAGATAAAATAGCATCAAAAAAGATTTTGATCTCATTCCTCATAAATTTGCCTTGCTTTTCTACTTGAATTTATCAAAAAAAAAAAAAAGATCAGTCCTTAAGTTTGCTCCATGAGCTAAAAATAATTTCTTTTATTTTGAGTTTGATCTTAATACGTTTTACTTGGTTTCCGTTTCATATATACATCGTTTTATATTATGTTAAAACCTGAGTTTCGTTTGCAATACTTTGCTCTTGTTAAACTTTAAACTTTCCCTGTGTGCATGCCAGACGGATTTTATTTTATGATATTGATTATGTCACATTTTATAACAGTGATACTTAAAGAAAATGCATTTATGTGTATAAAATATCTATAAATTCAATTAAATATAAATAAAAATCGCGGAATAAATAATATTCAAAAAAGATATGATTTCTTTGGTCATTTCCATAGCAAAAATAATTCGACAATGTTATCAAAATGAATTACACACATTCATATGTAGAGTAGATACATCAGAATGATTAAATCAAAGAAATTCCATATCTTTTTTATAGAAAGAAATTATTACTCATGCATTGTAATTGTAGAATGAATTGTAGAAAATACAAATTATTATACATGCACTTATTTGGGTATCACTGTCCCTTAGCTTAACATCACCAACTATATCTACCCACAAGCTATTTAGTTCTTAGCCTCATATGCATTTGCAAATGCTCATATATACTGTGAATCATTTCATTTAGTTTTAAACAAAATAATTCTGTTATAAATGTCAGCATATTATGTAAGATAATAATTTATTAACAGACAATCTATTTTCTTCAAACTCAATTCCAAACTAATAAACACAGACACCAGCGTCAACAAAAAAAGGAAGGTCTATTGCCAAATGCCGACAATCTAACATTCTCCCCCAGCCGAATCAAGTGTCATCATCCTAAATGCCCCAAATATATCAATCGCAAGCCGTCCAACATCCAAGATCAGATGATAACTGTAATGGTGCCATTAAATTCGAATAATAATGTCAGCACTACTATTGTTGCGGCGGCAGCAGCAGCAGCATCCTCAACTGTTGCCACAACAAATGGTGGCAATGCAATGTCAACAGCACCACCGGCTCATGCTACCGTATTGCCTATGCATGCAACAACATCCAACGTGAGTAGTAGTGGTGGTGGTGGTGGCGATGGCGGTAATAGTGCAAGCAGTGGTGTTGGTGTCATAACTGCAGGGGGGCCTATAACACTTAATCAGAATTTATCATACTCTTCGATAAATTCCATCCTCCATCATCACCACACCATACCAATGGGCAATGTTGCACACAATAATTCTGCCACTGGGACTGCAATCAACAACAGTTTGGTGCAGAATGCACTTAACCACAATCACCATCAACAGATTAACCCGGTCATGGTGGCAAACAACGGGACGCATAATTCGTCATCGGAGAACTCCGAACTATCGGCTGAGGTTTCGGCATATGGGCAACGAGCTTCGAATCTAAAGAAGGCCAAGCAGAATCACCTGAAGGATGACAACACAAGTTGCAGTAGTGGACAAAAAACTATTTTGTTAAAAATACCAACAGGCATTGATTCGGAACAGTTAATTGTAAGTAATTTTTAAAGTTCATAATAATTACATACGTTATAATTTTAAAGCAAGAAGAATTCAGAGTTAAAATATATATATATTAATATTTCATTAATTTAAGCATCATCATGTAATTTAAATTACTTGTTCATAAAAGATAATAATAATAATATTTAGGACATGTGCCGATATTTTTTTTTTTTTTAATTTCAAGTATACATACATATACATACATATATATATTAAGAAGTGCACCTTAATTGAATACGTGTTCAATTTCAATTTCTTGAAGAGTTGTATCGAATTAAATTGAGATTTCTAATTGGGATACGACTTCACCATTGGTAGATTCGCATATCAAAAATATGTTAAATTAATATATGATTTATAAGTTTCAGTAGGTATAAAAATACTTCAATATTTCTTAGAAGTGAAATTGATATTGCAAGAGTTCTGGAAGGTACATAACTGTGTTAGCCCAAACAATATCTGTCCTCTTATTTCTCAACGAATTCCCTGTCCTACTTTACTGTTTTTTGATACGGAGTGTTCCTTAAAAAGATTATGCACTGGTGGAAATTTACACGCGTAGCTAATGTGTATCTACTCTCTGTCGTGCAATTATTGCCAGTACAGGGTAAATGGAGCATCATAAATAAATCAAACTAAAACTCCGAAGTTTTAATTAAAAATTGTTGCAATTCGGACTGCAATCAAAATACGGTTAATATAACTTTTTTATCTTTATTAAAGTTATCTTAACCCCAGTTTCACAGTGAAGGTTTAAACTTAAGTTCAGATGAACCTAAAACCGAATTTAAGTTTCTTAGTTTAACTCGTCCGGTTAAAAAATTAAATTAAAATTCGTTCAAGTGAGTAAAGTGACGCAACTGAGCTCAAAAGTTTAAACGAGACTGTGAAATCGAATGAATTATTTCTTAAAACAGAAATTGGATTTTAAATTTCCACCACACAACTTGAGATTAATGTAACAGGTACAATTCAAAAACTTGCGTTACAATTTTGTATCTAAATTGAACACTTTATTTTCAAAAGATTAAAGTCTGAAAAGCTCTTCAATACAAAAATGGACAAAATCTCACAATGTTAATGAAGGGAGCATATTTCTTTAATAACATAACAATGACTATTTCTACATTAATCAGCTCTTCCATACCAATTTTTTAAGTTCATTGTTACGTATTTTTTAGACATTTAGTTTTCAAGAAGAAATTAAACGCATACATATACATATGTACATAGTTTAATGTTGTGGCTATGGATTTAGCTTAATTATAAACCTAAGGGTTTGCCTTTATGTTAAATCACACGATCTTGGAGGCCACGCTGCCGCAGGTCTAAGACAGATAATGCACTTTCGAAAAGTTTCCTTCAGTAAATTGTATAATTGGCTGTATGCAATGAAGTGCTGCGCCAATGCCAAAGGTGAAAGGTCGTCAACATTAACATCTTCCAATTCAGACACGAAAAAGTCATTAATTATGGCTGTACAGGGCATTGACTGTAACATTACGGCCGGCTTCATTTTTGAAAAAATATGGACCAATGATTACCCATAGAGCACACCAAACAGTGACTTTTTGAGGAGCTTATAATTACTGAACACAACTTTCTTCTGAAAATCGAGATCGGTCGGGAAGCGTAGCGCAAACCGAAGCATTACCATTACATTAAGTCCATTCATTATGAAATGACAAACCAAATTGAGCATAAATCTAGTGACAGCTGTCAAAAAGATCAACTCCGAAAAAAGGATTTCCAGATTAAAAACTACACGTTTAACAAAAAAAAAAAACAACTCAATTAATTACGGTAAGAAAAAGTCATTTTATACTATTTTCTTCTTTCAAACAATTATTTTCAAAACTTTTTGAGTTTTCAAATTATAAAATATTTTAAAAATTACAATACCATTTTTATAGTTAAAAATATAGCCAATAAATTAATAAAAACATAACAAACAATAACTTATAGCAATTACCTAATTAAACTAAGCACATTCGTGCCGACGACGCGACGGCGAAGGATTCCTTCGAGAGTTATCTGACCCATGCACTGAAAAACCCAATTCCTAAGTTCTCTTTTAACCCCTACTTTAAAATTCATATACCTAACGTAATCTAGGTACCAACATTCCATGTACACGAGTCGAGTATGTAGTCAAGCACATGTACCTACATACATACGTTTTATACCTACTACAGTGTACACAGCTTGATAAAATATTTATGATTATAAATTCAAACCTCTGTTCACTTTCAGAACCACCCATGTACCTCAGGCTTCCTAAGTCCACCATCATCAGCTAGACGACGTTCTTCGGTTATGTTCAACGAGTTTGTAATATTGCACACTCCACCTTCGATACCAGAACCAACTCAGGATAAAAATGTCTGTTCATCGGAGAAAATGACACAAACCGGCGATGGTACTATCTGGCAGGTAAGTCGTTAAATCATAATTAAACATTCCAGCCACGTATACATTAAACAGCTTTACAATATTCGCTCTCCAGCTTCATATGTATGTGCTCATATGTATCTATTGTACATTGTACATCCTTATTCTCATCGACAGGTTAATCTTCCACAAACAATTGCTAGTCATGCTCTGGCCAATCCTTATAGTGATTGTTCGGAACTGGGTCTGCATGACGCGATGACGTGTCAAGAGTTGCTGGCTTTCTCAGTTGCCTTTTCTGCAGCCCTTCCAACAGGGCACAGCACCCTCGAGTCGTTTTATACTTCATTAGCACGTTTCGATCCACACACAGCCGAAGCACTCAAAAACCATCAGAATCTCGAGAACTCAAATGCGAATAATATATTACGGGGGACTAATGCCAACATCGGCCATGCCATTGGTGGAGGTAGTGGTAACGGCAACGGGGGCGGTGGCGGTGGCGGTGGCAATTACATCGAAGACTACTCTTGCTGCTACGATTTATACCAGAACGCCTTATCTCCACTGGAGGAGAAAAACAAGCACAGATCGAAATTAATGTCTGGAATCATAACGGTCTACCACTATATCGCTAGAATATTGCATTTTGCACGTCGCCACATCAAACGTCTGGTGGAGCATAAATATTTCCAGCAGAGTATATTGCTGGCCATACTCATCAATACGCTCAGCATGGGAATTGAATACCACAAGCAACCGGAGGAACTGACCGCGATTGTGGAAACCAGCAATGTTGTCTTTTCGGCCATATTTGCGGTAGAGATGTTATTGAAAGTCGTTGCTGAGGGCCCCTTTCGTTATATAGCCAATGGATTCAATGTGTTCGATGGCATAATCGTGATATTAAGGTTGGTGATGGTCTTTTAATTGCTCAAAAAAATTAAAATTAATCCGAAATGTTCATCCGACATTAATGGATTTTGTTTATGGACGATAATTCTAAATTTTTATAGTTATTTTCAAATAAATTCTGTATGACTGAGGTGCGATGGATACAAAAGGATTCATCGTGTCGTGGTACGGAACAACATAAAGATAGGTTTGGTATTTAGTCTGAAATCTGAATCATAAAACTGGTATTACCCAGTTTATTTTCGTAATTTTTAATCTCAAAAGAGCTTAGGAGTCATGATCGTTTAATTGATTATTCGGTGTTTTTTTTTTTTTTATTGAAGCTTCCTTAGTCCAGGCTGCAGCTAGTTAAATTCACGATTATAGCACTTAAAGGTGAAGGGAAACATTTTAACATTAAAAGCAAGCTAGGTCTTTTATGAGCTGAATTCGTCCGTCTTACGCCTTTAACTCAAAATATTATTGTTCAAAAATAAAAAAAAAATGGTTAATTGCTTTCTTGAGGTTCTTACGCTTCATGGAAAATTTCAAGAAATATTAAAAAAACTGAAGGAAATTAGAGATATTCAAGTATTTTCTTCTCAGTATACGTTTGTTGAATTTTCAAATACTGTCCAGAATATTTTCAGGTTATTTGTGTTACTTTAGCATAAAGAATTGTCACTTCAAATATGGATTTTCTTTTAAATACATTATTATATGTAAGTATATAGGATACACTGGACAGCCCTAGTCCCCACACTTAATGAACACTGAAGAAATTACTTGACTAATCAAATTTACTTGGTGATTCTTAATCTTATTCGGTATTGGCACTGATTGTTCCAAAAATAAAAATGCATCTTAAATACGTCGAATTTGTATCAATATTATTTGCCTAAGAAAAAAAATTAATTGAAAAAAGTTTAAGTTTTTAAATCATGAATTTACTTTATCAATCAACAATGTTTACCTTAAAAAATTTCAGTTACAGGAAATCTGCCAAGTGATGAGCACGGTACTCTTGTTTTGATAGCCCAATAAAAGAAAAAGTAACCTGAAATCAGATTCGAAAACGTAGCTCAAAAACCTTTATTACAACTTTAATAAAGGATAAAATCAATTGTAATTTACTACAAAAATGCATTGAGAGATAATTCTGTCCAAAATTTCGAAAAACCAAATGCCAGTCTTATAAGGAGAGTTCATTCAACTGTTCCCCGAATTTTGAATAATTTGGTATGGTTTTCACCCCACCTTCTAATTGCTTATTCTTAAATTAGAGAATTTAGTTTAAATAATATATCAATTGGGCTTGATTAACTTGTTTCATTTTCTTTTTATTTTTCAAATTGGTTTCAATTTTAAAATAATTTAAAATTTCAAAAATATTATGTATGATGAAAACTAATTTTTGGGAATAATTTTGGCCATTAAAGTAAAGACATGTATAAAGCACATTCAAATCGGATCAATTTGCATTTTAAAAAATTGTTTTATATTTATTTTGCTTTAAATTTGAGCTAAGAGTATTTATTTCCCAATTATGATCAGGCTGTCATACTGACATTGCTGTCGGCAGTTCTGGGAAAAGTTATAACCTTTTTCTAATAAATAGCTCAATCTGGGTTGGCTGATGATGAGTAATGCTCATCATCAATTTGGTGCAAACAAATTTTGGATTGAAACCGAATGTCTAAGTCAATTAAAACTGAAGATGAAGAGTTGTAAAATTTAAACAATAAATTATAACAAAACATTCTGCAAGGCAACTTAATTAGATTTGTATGTACTATGTACATATATGGTACCTAGACCTGCAATAGATATTCTTTTCTTTCTTGATCGAAAGCCCTGCAAACAAACCCAGCTAAAAAAAAAAAGTTCTACAGTAACTCCTCAGAGTTTTTAAAAATAAAGTTCTAAGCTATAATCATCAAATAAATTTTCTGTTGCCAACATTTTTTAAAATGTATCGAAAACAAAATATCCATTTTATTATACTTAGTCTTTTAAAAAGAAAAAAAAGGAAATGTTTGAAATTAAGTAAAAAAAAAAAACAAATTTAGTTAATTACCAAGAATTTGGAAAATCCCAAAACAATCCACAGGAGAGAAACATTATAGGTATCCTAACAATTTTTGTACAACTTATTCGAAAACCATATTATCTTGTTCCATACAATTTACTCGTAACTGTGCATATTCTGTTCAGAAAGAACATAATATTCCTAACCCACTCAACTATAGTTAGTCAGTTTGCAATTGAAAAAAAAAAATTAACTTTGAAAGTCTAACGCCCACCGTACTCTTACGTCCCTGGCCGTTCTATATATGCATTCAACCTTGTGGGTTCTGGAGAAAAGAGAAAACTTCTGAAACTCCTCCATAGTACCAAACCTGCCAACAAGTGTCTCCTTCATTAAACCACTTGGTTTTTGCCACAGCGGCGCGGCGCCATTGCCACCATAAACTTTATTTTCCTGGCAACCGTAATCATACCAATGTCTGCACAGGGCTGAACTCTGAACTCTTTCGAACAGAGCTCGTGCTCTAGAAATATATAAACTTCGTCGCGTCGCGTCGCTCGTTCATCGTGGCAAAAGATTTTAAACTCTTGTCGCCAGGTTTTATGTTAAAAAATACTCAAAGATTCACTGTTTCTACGTGATTTTCGTCGAATACCAAATTCGTCCTGTCTTATACATGCATAGTATATTGTATATAGTATTTATTGTTTTATAGGTACCTCTTGCACAGGAAGTTAACTTTTGTTGTTTCTTTCATTTGTTTTTTGTTTTTGTACAGTGCCATCGAAATTTGTCAGACATTCAGCGGTAATGGTGGTGGCGGTGGATCCGGTCTAAGTGTACTTAGAACTTTTCGCCTGTTGCGTATACTTAAGCTGGTGAGATTTATGCCAAATCTTCGACGACAGTTATTCGTAATGCTTCGAACAATGGACAATGTGGCGGTATTCTTCTCATTGCTGGTATTGTTCATCTTTATATTTAGGTAAGTTTGTTGTGTTCAAAGTAGTTCGAAAATTGTATTCAAGTTAAGGAATAAATAAAACTTTTAGTTATATACTTAGATATATTTGACTAAAAATAGAAAATTATGTTATGACCTTTTTTGTTTCAAAATAATTTCTAAGTTTGAATTTTATTTTATTAGAATTTGTAGGTAAAACGACAAGAGAATAATAAATTTAATATATAGTATGTTCCTCACTAGCCGAATTAATTCTTAAACATGAATTGAGTTTTATATTTCTGCCTCTGTTTTTCTATAAAATTTTAAATTTCATACGTCCGTCATATAATTGGGAATTGAGTAGATGAAGAATCAAGTACAAGTTAGATTTTCTGAAATTCTATTTATTAATTTTTATATTCACTTTTATATCTTATATACATTTTTAAAAGTTATACTTACATATATTGAAAGAATATGTGCATTGCAAATTTTGATATTTTTAAAATACAGATGAGTTAACAAGGCGAATCCTTATCTTATTTTCAAATTTATCAACTGTAAATTTTCTAATTCAAATTCTTTACTTCTAAAATCGAGAAACGCTCAGATTTTGAAGATGACATCTTAGTTGACATTACAATAACAATCAACGGTCTGCTGGTTGTTTTATTTTGTTTTTAACTTAACATTGAGTTTGAAACGAAACACTTTAAGCGACAAAACAATTGAAACAATAATAACAATTTGTTATATCCCAAAAACAATTTATTATAAATTAATTAAACATGGCTAAAAACCTGCTAAGCAATTTCATGTTTTAGGACTTCATTGGTAATAAATCGTTTGATGAATACTTAATCTAAATTTCCAATTTTTATGGAAACTATCCCAAGAAATCTATTTTTGTTTCGAATATTTGAAAGCACAATATAAATAATCTTAGCCACTTTAATTTCTTGGCTATTCTAATTTTCTAAGCCATTGAATAAGGTTGCCGAGTAAATTTTTGTTTTGATGCCAACAATTTCTGCCCTCTATTATAAAACATATTTTTAGTAAAATATTATTAAAACTGTTTTAATTGGTATCTCAATATAATCATCCAATATCTTGTCGTTTTACTTTTTAATCATAGTTTTTTTTTATGTTTTTCTTTCAGTATAATTTAAGTTAAGATTTTCAGGTATATTTTTATTTTTTCAAATAATGTCATTAAGAACCTATTCTAATATGATCACTTCTTTCAATTCTCTGTTTCCTAGCCTTCTCTATGAAATACCTTCCATAATTTTTTATCTCTATATAGCTAAATCCAATTTAATAACAGAACTCCAAGTATTTCATTCCTATAACTTTCATTTCCCAACCAACGAAGACTTCTGTGCGTGTGAATCCATCATATAATCATCGTTTTAAATGGGAACATTATATTATTTCAGAGAATCCAATTCTTTCAGTTAAAATTTGTTTCTTTTTTCTTTTCCGTAATTTCGAGAAAATTCTTTATTTAAATTTATACCTATGTACACATACACATATTTTTGCTGTTGTAATCTTACTTTTTTCAATATAGCTTGAAAATACAAACATTTCAAGTATCGTACTTTTACTCACTCTTTTCTCGATGATTAAACTTAACCACTTCTTGCTTTTCTAAGATAATTCACAAAACACACATTTTTTCAAAAACTTTTTAATGTTACCTTACCAAAAAACAGACCTGTACACTGTACACACTCACAAAATAAAATAATAAGCAAACAATTTCACAAATTGTTGACTTGCTGTTTAAAATATTTATTTAAAATAAAAAAGCAAACATTTCTTAACACAATAATTTTATAAAATAAAGAAATAAAAACTATGAATAATTTTATCTTTCAAAATAATTACTGTTCCGTTTAATTTTCATTCACATGCCATATATAAAGTATCTATTCTATATACTATATATCTCTTTATATGTGTTAGCTTTATTAATTTATATACAAATAAATAGATAAGTATCTTATATTTATTATTTTTTTGTGTAGCAAATAATTTGATTAGATATAATTGTTATTAGATTTTAGAAGAAAACTTAAATACAATATGAAAATAAACTAAACAGAAAGTAACCTTGCAGCAAAATAATTTTATTTAAATTGCTATACACTCTGAATTATTATGTTTGCGCAGAAGCAATATAAATTGAAGCTACTTTATACAAAATTATTTTTTTTTTGTTAAGAAGCTTAAACTTTCTTCTTCAGCTTTTATTTATTTGGTTTTGGTCTATTATTTTATTTTATTTTTTACCATTAATCTAAAAAAATGTGGAGAAATTTAAAACTACACTCCTCAAAAAAGATTTTTCTTTTAATGAAAGAAAATGGTCGAAAATCTTCGTTCTTATTGATATTTTTAATATTTCAATACATTCTAATTTATAATTTAAAAAAAAAATCGGAACATCAAATTAAATTCAAGACCATTAAAAATACATACAAAAAATAAGTATTAGTTTTTAAAGCCGATGTATTTATAAAAAAAGGACTTTATTGTGTTTCTATTGTAGGATTAATATTTGATTTCAATTCACTTGGACTTATAAATCCCGATTAAAATTCGAATTTAAACATTCTGTTAATAAATCTCATGATCTCAAAATCACGCCTTTCTCCGAATAAAATCATAAGAAAGATAATAAATTAAACATAAAACATAAATACAGTAAAGTCAATGAATTAAAATAATAATTAAAAATAATTGCTTATTATGACAGTCAGTTGACTGGCTTCGTTCGGCGTAACCCCTTTTTAATAAGATTATCGCGTTAGCCATTTAATGTTAATTACTAACTTACTTACATACTTATAGGCCCTCAGACCTATAAAAAAGTCTGAAAAGAGCATAGGTCTTCAACTACTGCTACGCACCACCACCGCGACCGTGTGCGGATCCCGGCTTTGATTTCTCCGACTTTTGTCCTCCACGTTTTCTCGGTCTGCCAACTCTGCTTACCTCTTGAGTGAATGGGTTCCATTGCATTCCCTGTCTATTTTACCTGTTCGAAGCCTGTGTCCAGTTTATTACCACTTACTCATTCGTATAAAAGTGTCAATTGGTTTAGAGAAACAATTGGTCTAGAAAACCCGTAAAATGTTTCATAGACACCTATTAACCAAGGTTTGCAGTTTCCTAGTAATCGTTGTTGTTATTTTCCAGGTGCTGCATCCATATGGCAGTACCTACTGATTGGAGTGAAATAGTCGTAGCTTTGTGTTCAAGCCGAGAGATTAATAAATCCAAACATTGGACAACATCACGAACTGCATTTGTTATATTCGATGACCGATATGACTTAAACTGTCTTGTTCGGTTTCGCCTTCAGTAGAGAGGATACTTCTGGTTATTGAACAATGTTTATCAGAGTGGATGACTCAGAACTCCTGAGGCTTAATTTTCCCCATATTGATTTTCAGCCCGAAGATTTCTGCTTCTATCTCAACCGTTGTTGTCATAGAGTTCCATGATCCCATGAGAGATCCTGTTGCATAGATAAATAATAAAATAATTGTCTGGGATATTTTTTTCTTAAAGCTCTGTGAAATTTTTCTTGAAAAGTGGATACAATCCCAAACTGAGATACCAACGACCAACATCGACGAACTTAGATAAATTTTAATTTATTTTTATTTGTTTATTCATAATTTAATTTTAATGCTATGACTCTAATTATTTTATTTGTTTAATATTTTCAAAAACTTTATTACCCACACAATTTAATTTGTTTAATTTATTTTTTTCAATTATTCTCTTTCTATCTTTCCTCTTCTACAAATCTGCTGTAATTATTATCAATTAATCTAAACAATTAATAAACTATAAAATTTAAAATTTAATTAAAAAAAAAAACAAAAAACAATGTTTGTTACTCATTAAAAACAAATAAAAACAATTCGCAAAAAATAAACAAAATTTAGTATCCTCGGCATGAATCTGTTTGGATGTAAATTCTGCGAAGAAGTTAAAGGAGAGATGGTATGCGATCGCAAGAATTTTGACACCCTTTTGTGGGCGCTCGTCACAGTGTTTCAGGTAGAATACAGATTGAAATTTATAAAATTAAAGTTTTATTTCTATAATCAAAATTGTTGTTTTTTGAATATTTCGGTTTAAACAAAGATTTGTTTTGTCTGAAATAAAATTTTTATTTCTTAAGTTATTGTTTTTATTTTTTATTTTTTGTGTAAAGTTAACGTATAAATGGACTTGTATTTTTGTGGCAACCGAATCAGCTGTACATACAAAGTTTACTACTAGGTGTTAATACTAAAACAAATTACCTAATTTTAAACAAAACAAGCATACATTATTTAATTTTTTGTTAAGTATCTATTTTATTTGTGTATGAATGCTTAGCTTGAAAATTATTTCTGTACAGTAAAATTTCTTTCCGAAATTTTTTCGGAGCATAATTTTATAGGGTACACTACCTCTTGTAAAGTATGTAGATTTATTGTAAAAAGTTAAATTACAAATATTTATCTTTTTTGAAATAGAAACTTTCTGGTAAAAGTTTTAAAAACTGAAAATTAACAAGTTGGCAAGTCGGGAAGAAGACAAAATTATGTATTTATTTGATTGAATACATAATACTTATATAAATTTATATAAAATGTATATTTGTAGATATCTGTATAAAGTTTAACATTCGCAAACTAATAAAAAGTAAAGCTTTAGGTTTTGTTTGTATAAATAGATTTCATGTGCACGTTCTTGTAGGCCATTGTAATTTTACATTTAATTTTTAGTTTACAAGAAAATGAAACAGTCATAGAACAATGATGTGGTCATCTATAATGTAACTCAGGTAAGGATTTAAGCTAACATTTTTATTCTTAAAGAATTTTAACTGATTTTGCTTAATTTTGTATAAAAAATTTGTGCATGTCTGCTTGAAACTGAATGTTTGACGTAACATGAAAATGATGAAAACTGAATAAATAAATATGAAAAGTTGTAATAATAATTTGAGAATCACAGACTAAACAAAATATTAATATATGTATATAAATCACAAATATGTATGTTGGCAAATCTCAAGCTGCCAGTCATAAATTTTCGCACTTAATTACTGACTTATAGATATAGTTATAATCTATGAAATGTAAAGGGTGATTCATCATGAGGTTTGATTTGTAATGTTAAATAAACCATATAAACTTGAAAGTAAACTTATAATTTGTATTATCGTTTAAAAGAACAATTCATGATAAATTATGTATGTAAATGTTGGCTATGAGCGACTTCGTCTGAGTTAGTCCATTCGGATGGTCGAATTTTGGGCGACTCGTTCGAGCATAGCGACTGGTATTACGCGAACAGAACAATACGAGCATATTGCCTTCTAAAGCGTCAATCGTAGCTAAGCTCATTCCTGAAAACTTAAGATTCTACATATCCACTCAAAAATTACTTTGAAGGTGTGATATCGCACGATCTAGGCGACCAATTTACAGTAAAAAAAAATCAAATCAGGTTCACCGAAATTATTTCTCAACGAGTCCATTGTATGGGTAGTAGTGCCCATTCAATTAAAAATTAGCGCAAGTCGTCTGGCTTCAAAAAATTGACGATGCAAAAGTGCCAAGTTGAATTTTGTACACTTCAAGCAGAGGTCCTCAAGTATTATATGATAAGTTGTCGAATACGACAAGCCAAGCTCCGGAGAACGACGACGAAGAAGCTATTCTTCACATGTCTTCATGTAAGGTACACTTTTAGCTACAGTTACTATAGTCTCTTCACTGCGTACTGAATGTGGTTGAATTGGTCGAGTATCATCCACTCATGTAAAGTGGGAGTGGAATTTGCATATGATATAGGATAGGCAATAGGGTTTCCATAGGTCGATTATGCGCACAGCAGGTTCCTCGAATAGCACGAAAAATATTTCTCACAGAACGCTCATTTTCGTAATTCAGCTTAAACATTTGGAAACTGTGTTATAGTTTAAGCCTTTCCATGATGGCTTGTCAAACGATACTGAACAAAAATGACAAAGCAGTTTGATAGAAGTCACTCGTGATTGGCCAAAAACAGGCTTTTGAAAATCATACCTCATAAAATAGATATGTACGTAAACAAAGTTAAATAATAAAGTTTACTTTATTAATCAGTGATCACTAGATGTTTTTTAATTGTATATTAGCTCTAATTAAACACAAATTGGTCCTTTGAAAATCACGGATCCCTTCGGAAAATATAAAAATAAAACTTTTAGTCCGAATCGTAAAATAAATCTTGCATTTGTTAATAAATTACAAATATTGCAAACGATTTACTCAAGTTAAAAGATATTCATGTTTAATAATTCTATCAGTTTTTATTGTTTTCCTAGTAACTATTAATTTTGAACTCGGCATGATGATGTTATTCCTTCAAACAAAAAAATATTTCTTTGAAAACTGTGCTCGAATTTTCAATTATTTTGAATGCTTTAACCGTTTCTTTCTTTCGATTCTCCTATATTTTGTTTCAAAATTTCTATTTTATTCAAAACTTAATCTCCTTGCCAGTTTAAATAAAACACTTCTGTTAACCAAACACACCGCAAAATAAAAAAATTAATAATATTTAAATTTCATCATCCCAACCACAACTACTATACTGCTATCACCACTACCCACTGTTATTTCTTCCAGCATATACTATATAAAAAAAAAAAAAAACAAAAAACAATTTATTCAAAAACTCAAAAAAAGAAATTAATGTAATATACAATTTTTAAGTTATTAGTCAACAGAATCATTATTTTAAAAAACAAAACAAAACTAAAATGATTATTATTATTTTTCATTATAACAATATAAAATTTTGAAAACATAAATTAATTTATTTTTATGAAACCAAATAAAGAAAAAAAAAAAATCAACAAACAAAAATAATCGCTTTGAAAAATAAAAAAAATACATAATATACATAAATATATACTATACATACAGCATACTTGGCATGTATCTATTTGGCGGTAAGTTTTGTAAATTTATGGACGAATCTGGACAAGAAAGGGAATGTACTTGTCCTGAAATAATCAACAAGCATCCACTATGTGAATGTGATCGCAAACATTTCAACAACATTTTATGGGCCACAGTTACAGTTTTCCAAGTAAGCTCTGCCTACATCAAAACATAATCTCGATTTTATTTATTTTATTTATTAAATATTGATTTTATGTTTCATGATATTTTTGGTTTGAATAAATTTTAAACAAAAAATTCATTATATTTTTAAGGAATAAAATGTCATCATTATTTTACACATTTACATCTAATTCTAACAAAAATGTACATACATATGTACATATACGTTTAGTTTGAAGTTTTATTTTTTGTTTATGGATTTTTTTGTTTAATAACTATTTATCCACAAAACACCACGAAAACAATCAATCAACAACTCAAAAACAAGTAGGTACTCTGGTTATCAAATTAAACACTCATATCCGGTTGTTTTTGTAGACCGGTTTGTAGAGATTTCTGTGGAAAATCATAGTTTAATGCTTGAAAATCTATTTTTTCCAAATGGATTGCAGGATTCATCTGGACGACTACGACGCGACGATGCACGGGTTAAATTGAACATTGATCTTGGTAAATCAGAAATGTGTCTTGTTAAAAGCACTAATATCTTCATTGATTCACAAGTTGATTCTGATGAGTCACAGATTGCTCTCGTTTATTCTTAACTATATGAATATACGTATATTAAAGATCTATGTACGTGTAAATGCATTTAAAAGTTAAAGTTTTTTAATCTCAAATTTGTCTATTAAATCAACAGTCTATCTAAAATTTCAGTCTTTTCTTCTTTGAATCATTGACTTTTCTTGAAATGAATGAAGAATCGCTCAGTTAGTCAAAGTTTAATCAAAAATATCTCTGGTTTATGGCAGATTTCTCCATTAAACTATTAATATTAACTAATGATTCTAGAAAATCAGTATGAAGTTTGAAAATACATATGTACATATATCAATTGACAGAAAAACACAAATCAATTTACAAAAAACAACAGTATTATACAATAAGTTTTTTTTTTAAGATACATTGCTTATAATAAGTTTAACAAAAAATAGCTTTCCATTACACAAATCATTGAAGAAAAACACTTTTTGTAAATACCTAACATTTTTTATTTGTTTTATTTCATTCTTTTATAAATGCTTATGTTAGCTTTTTGTATACTTTTAATATACAAACATATATAGTTAAAATTAAATCTTTTTGCTAGTTTCTTTTAAATTTGATTAAATTTTAGTCAGCAGTTACTGAAAAAATATAAAATAAATTATTCTTTTTATTATATTTTCGTGTATTTGCACAAGCATTCACCTTTTTTATCCCCATTCAATTTGTACAGATGCTTTAAATCTTCATATAGAAATTGCTTTTTATAAGCTGCGCATGCTTTTTACTAAGTAATTTCTGAAAAAATCATTAAATTAAATTTCATTACAGTTCATGAAAAATATGTATGAATTGAATAATTACTTTACTTACATAGAAATTTAGTCTTAACCAAATACATCACAGAAATTAATTTGTTTTAAAGTTCGCTGGTGAATTTAAACTCGAAGCTATACTTGAAAAACTACTGACCAGGGATCATGAACGATGTTCCGCTAATCACAGTCACAATATATGTTATTTAGAAGAAATGTCTGGAGTTGGAATTCCAAAATAACAAGAGCTTATTGTTCTTTTATAAATTTTTTAAATACAAATATCTTCTGTTTTGTGTGGTTCTTCTTTGGGCAAGATTAATTTTTTTTTAGATTTTTAACGTTTAAACTTCAAATGGAAGTACCAGAAACATTACAATTTAATTTTCACCTAACGATCACAATGTCTTCACTTACTGAAAGTAATGTCTAAACTTTTGTGGATTTTTATACATATTCTTACTATCAATAACATTGTGTATTTATTCATATTGACTGATAAACAATATTTTTTTACAAACTTCAACTCAACACTTGACAACTATGTACAAGTACATACATGTGAGTTGGGAATTTCCGTCAGACTTCATTCTAACAAACTCAAAACAAACAATTTAAATACAAATCAGTTTGACAGTTGACACGTTCATTTGCACAGAAATACGCATACGTGGTTCCTTATATTTTTGAATATTTTTTATACTAACTGGGAAAAAAGGCGATAACTATTTACTGCATTTAAACAACGAATCATATTTGACTTGATTGCAAGCTTACTTGGCTTGGCATCAATAGAAACGCAATCGTAATTCCTGTCAAACTAAGAATACACAAAAATTCAATGTTGCCACTAACAAAGTTATAGATGGTTCCTGGCAACAAGTCTTATATGGAACCGAGTTGGCAACAAAAAATTATTTTTTTATCAAATTGTTTTTAAATCCGAAACCTTTTATGTGTTATTAAATCACCATATTATTGAATTTTGTAACTGTATTTTTACCAGCGAATTTAAATTTATGTTGCAAAAACTTTTAATATTTAAAACTTTTTTATCGATTGATGCAAGAACTTAATACAAAGTATTTTACATAAATTTGCGAATTACTACAACTTTATAATACTTTCAATTTATTTAAAATAAAATTTAATTTTTGATATTTCTAAGTCACTTAGCTTGAACTGGCTCCAAACCAAAAAAACATTCCAAAAATTATTTAATTAAACAGTACACGCTCAAATTGCTTTTATGTTTTTTTTTAACGTGTAGGTTTAGATACGCATTAATTATTAAAATTTGAATGAATTTTATTTAAAATTTTAACACATTTTACCAAAAATTGTATAGATCTATAATATTTGCAGAATGATAAATTTAACTATTTATTTGTTTCATTTAGATTTTACAAAAAAAAAATACAACTTATAGAGCCTTTCAGGAACTCCTGAAAAAAGATATAAACATACTCACAATATTTAATGAACGTTCTCAAAATTAGATACCTCCTGCATACGAAAATTATTTATAACCGCCCATTTTTATGACTTCTTTCAATGTTTTTATAAATTATATTGTAATGCTGGTATGAAATATTTTTTTTTGAAAATTTCAACTTAACACACGTGTCGGTTTGCTGCTACTAAAATAAATCAAAAAAAAAAAACAAAAAAAATACTTTAAAAAGTATTATACCGTATTTTTAATTTTGTTTTTCAAAATTTCTAGCTTTACTCTTTTTCATTTATATTTTATACTTTAAAAAAATGATCTCAATGTTTTATTGTGTATGTTAATGGTAATAAAATTGTAGATCCTTACGCAAGAGGATTGGAACGTAGTTCTGTTTAATGGCATGGAAAAGACTAGCCATTGGGCAGCATTATATTTCGTCGCATTGATGACATTTGGCAATTATGTTCTGTTTAATTTGCTTGTTGCCATTCTTGTAGAGGGATTCAGTTCCGAGGTATGATAAAGTCCATTTACAGTTTCTGATTTTTGGGTGCGGTATTATAGTACATAATATATTTTCTAAAATTGAAAATGCCACACTAAAAATCAGAAAATTTTGTGTGAAAATAAAAAGTATATTCCGTTCACATTTTTTTCGTTTTTTTTTTTTAATAAATTCGCATAGCGAAACGAACGGCGAGAACGAGAACAAAGGGAGTTAGTGAAAAAGCTCCGTGAAGAAACTTTGGCTGAGAACTACAGTGATATTATGTACGATGAATCACGAAGTACCTCAGATTCATCCTCAACCAATGAAAGTTACTATGAGATTCGAAATAAGTGGCATAGTGCTGAGGACGTCAGGAAGGTCAGTCAAAAACGTCAATGCGTCAAATATATTTCCTTAAAAATTAACATCTTTTTTTTTGTATTTTTTAGCTGAATGATGCGACTGAAATAACAATCGATCCGAAGTGTAATATACAAAAGCAACGCATGCTTCAGCCAAGTCTCGACTATCAAGTCAACGAATCTACTTCGGCTGTAAAAAAATCATCGGAAAAGGACATTAGTAGATTATTAGAAGATGATAGAAAAATATTGAAAAAGGTATGGAGCATTGACAAAAAGTGAAATTATAACATTTACATATTTTGTTAGTAACGTGGGATAGACGAAGATTTAATAATGGAATAAACTCGAACTACAGAAATCTTTTCGTTCAAATTCTTTTATACTTATGAAAACCTTTTGCGGTTGTATTTGGTGCTGACTGTTTCGTTCATTTGGAAACATCGTTTGAGGTCCAGCAGCTATTGACATTTTTTGTTGTACATATGTATGTACTATATATAGAAACTAGAAACCAAAAACATTCTTAGACTCCTATTCCATTTTGCCGATCAACTCTACAATACCGAAAACAAAAGACACGGACATTGCAATTCGTCAAGGCGATTTTCAAAGCTTACAACTAATACCTAATAAAAATCTTATTAGAAAATTTTGAAAAGTGCAAGCTTTATTATTATATTTTTTTTTATTTTACCCATTAAAGCAGAGCACCCTCTTAAGTTTTGACATATTTTAACTAATCCCATTTTGTGAACTTTTTTAATAACAAATTTAATCCTAGAAAATCTAAATTCTGATCCGAAATAGGTACTGCAATAGCAGAATTTTTACTTATTGCATCCAAAGTCCTGTTTTCGTAAGATTTTGACCATTACCTAAAAAAAATATTCTGAAAAATACGAATATAGTAAGAAATCAAACAATTATTTTAGTGGAACAGTGACTCACACTCACCTAGTGTTATCCGGCTAAGATTTTTATAAGCTATAATTTTGGTGTGAAATAATATTTCGACACTAACTCTACGGAATTATTTTCTTTTATCCCTACATTTATGTAGAATTGTAGATCCTTAGAGTACAATTTGAAAAAAAATTAAACGAAATCATTATTACATACTGTTTTTATTTTCTTATAGACATATTCTATAAAAGAACGTCGTAGTGAAAGTGCAAAGCTAACGAAACTTCGTCCAGTAAGAGACCCACCCATTATAATGACAACAGCAGCAACGCCACAGGACTCACCCAACACCACTCTGGAATCTGGTAGTACTTTTAAGAATTGGAATCAGCAAGAATTTGAAGCCGCTACAGCTAGATTAGAAAGTGTCTTAAAGGTAAGTGTTGTTTTTTTTTTTTTTTTTCTAAATCATAATTCGTTAAATGTTTCAAAAATGAACTCTCCCTTCCATAGCAAAGTCACAGTTCGCCTTCACTTCTAAAACCACCGACCCTTCTTAACGCTCAATGTTCATTAGATGAAGGTATTCCTTCAATTGAATTCATTCCACCCTCGCCAGTGATGCCACACAAAGCACCTGTTAATATATTGAGTGTTAGTAATTTAGGAAGCAATACTAGTATTAATCAATTAGGTAGTAATCGAAATCTAACAGATGACATAACAAAGAATTCCACTACTCCATCGTCTAGAGACGATGGTCAACTGCAAGTGAAATCCACATCCAACTCAACAAATTATACGAGCAGTGGAATAACGATCAACCCACAAGTTCAACGAACACCGAGTTTGAACCGTTTTCGACGCTCGAGTTCAAAAAAGAAAAAGCCTACAACTGACACTTCGCCAGAGGTTGACGAAGAAAATGTTATTCTTAACAATGGACGTGATTCCTCCCAGCTGCTTGCCAAGAGTAACCAACGAATCGATCCATTTCTACGATCAGCAAACCGTATCCAAAACAACACCAAGGACACCAACAACAAAAACAGTCCTCAAAACTCGATTCGTCGATTGTCGGTGGCTAGCAGCACAGGTGGCATTGAAAGTGGCGGCGGAGGCGGAGGCGGCAGACGTGCTTCCTGTGTCTACAATAACTCTCAGTTCTACCAAAACATCAACCGTCATAACTCGATGAAAAACTACTCCGGAAGGCGAATGTCATCTATCGAAATTGCCTTTGGAAAGGCCTCGAATTTAAATCTATATAACTTGGAAGCCAATCGGAAATCGTTGTCCTACACCAACTCAAAAATTGATTTGGATAAATGGCAAAAATCCCTATCGAATCTCAATGAGCCCGAAATGTTGCAACAAGCCAAAGATGAAAAGGCAGCCAAAAAGAAGGAAAAATACTTACTGAACCAGCAGCAATCGCATTCCATTTTAACAAACTCGGAGCGAGTATCGAAAATAAAAATTCTCATTGAACGCCTTAAACCTACAAATTTCACCGAGGAACGTGACTCCTATTCGATGTTAATTTTTCCCGAGGACAATAGGTAAGAATATAGTTTTAAGTTAGAATTCCAAAGTTTGAATTTAGGTTCATATTAAAAAGGGTATGGGTATGGGTATGGGTATTGATAATGTTATTTCAACATTGGCGGGGATTTTAGGTCAACATAGTTTTTTGATGACACATTCCATAGAAAGTCTTTCAAGTCGATGACTTGGTATTCATGCAGGTGTTATGGGGCATATAGAAAACTTCTAATGGATTTATGAATTAATTTCGTGCAGGTTCTTTATCGAAATGAAGCCATAATGTAAGGGATTCAATTGAAACGTCCGTCGTGTTATGCTTATTGAAGAATATGTTCAAGCTACCGGGTAGTTGTATAATGTAGGTCCATGAATTTTCTAGTTCTTAAAGCAAGAAAGGTTATGTTGTTGAGATAAGTTTGTCAAATAAAAAAAGACAAAGAAACTTTGTATTATTTTGTAAAAATGTCTTTGATTTTGAGACAACTAATAATAAGCCCTTCCGTTAAAGGTAGAAATATTTAAATTTGAAATTTGGAATAAAATTAAATGCGAGCGCAAAAATTGACTTACTGGTAGATAGGCCACTATTGCACTAAAGCTTACATTTTTTTTTCTTATAAAATTGCACTTAGACTACTATAATTGTTCTCACGGCTTCAATTAATAAACGGTTAAATATTGTAGCGTAAAACACATCACCTCAACTCAAATTTACTTTCTTTGAGTCTAAAAACTTTTAACAATCGGTCATTTCTTCAAAAATGTTAGTTTAACTTAACGTAAGCGAAACAGTTGATCGAATGGTAGGGGGATAAAATGTCACGAATTACGTACATATTCAGTTATTTCCTATAACAGTTTCAATGTTGTTATTAAATGTTTCGTCAATGTCAACTTGGCGAAATAAAAACGGAAAACGAATAATAAAGAATATGTACATATTCAATAAAAAATAAAAGAACAGAATAGGTACAGGTATAAATGATTTATATTTAGTTTTTTTTTTTTTAATAAAATAGATGCTCATTTATGAAACAAAAAGTTACCAAAATTAATAAAAGTTCGATTAAATAACGTATCTTCCTTTTATACTCATTGAAAACTCTATACAAATACAATGGTACCTATAAACCCCGTATTTCCTTATTAAACCTAATTTATGCAGTTTTTTTAATTTTATTTTTTTTTAATTCAACAGGTTTCGGCAGATATGTTCCTGGTTTGTTAATCAAAAATGGTTTGACAATGTTGTTTTGCTGTTTATTGCCCTCAATTGTATAACCCTAGCAATGGAAAGGCCAAATATACCACCAAATAGTCCAGAGCGTTTATTCCTAGGCACAGCCAATTACGTGTTCACAGTAGTATTTACGGTGGAAATGTTCGTTAAGGTAAAATCTTCCCCCAAATCCCTATTTGGTGTCAAGTGTATGTTATAGGTATACTATATTCGCCAGTGTGTAACATTGGGCTTATTGTCGCCCCACAATGGACCAAGACATACATACATATGTATCTCGAATCAACAGCATTCATTTCGTATACCACAATAACACAAACCTGATCCTTTAATACCGAACTCCAGCTGTGGCGGCTGCTGCCATGCATGCCGCCCTTTCGCAGTTGGATATCCTGTTGATTGGATTTTTATGTTCCTTAAAGCTTACGACTAGGTACAATAGCTATGCTTGAATCTCCAGTCTCCAGACTTATACATACATTCAAGCACAATGACACTGACAATCAAAACATCCGGTTACATTGTGACATACACCTAGATTCATTATTTCAGTATCTGTCGTCGTCGTGCAAAGACATCCTCAGCTAAGTTAGTTTTTTTCCTTTTTTCTCTAATACTGTTAACAGGTGGTCGCCACTGGAATGTTCTATGGACCGGATGCCTACTTCACATCTGGATGGAACATCATGGATGGATCTCTTGTAACAATATCAATAATTGATTTGCTAATGTCATTGATAAGTGAATCGAGTCCAAGGATATTTGGGATTTTAAGGGTAAGCTAAGGGGTGGTCTTTGGGCATTGGTGAAGCCTAAAGTGATGGGCAATCATCGTGGGTGGTATTGGTTATTTGAATGTTGGCGAACGAACTTAAAGCAAGAAAATAATATGCATAATGAAGTTACAAGTTATCTTTGAAGTTGCTGAAGCATTTGTATCAAATAATGATGGTTTTCCATTACTAAGTAACAATGGATAAAACCAAAACCCAATTTTAAAACATTAGTAATCAGCTTTATGGAGCTAATGTAAAACTGAGTGATATGTTAGCGAAACAGCTAATAATTCATTAAATTACTCTTGTAGTTAAATAAGCTTTGGAAGTTATAAAACTTAAAAAAAATAATAAATAATCTTCGAAAAGGATTCTGTTTGCTCAGAAAAAACGAATCTAAACATTTTTTTAAATATAGTTTGTGTGATGATTTTTGTTTACTTTAAATAAAATTCGATGCATCGTAAAATGTATAATACAATACAATATTTTCTACAAAATTGACATAGTATAAGAATAAGACTTTTTGATTCAAAACTTAAAGAAAATCTCTGAGATTTAGTCTACGGATAAAATAATAGGAAACGTAATGAAATACAAACAGAATAAGGACATCCATATTTATTCATCGTGTGTGTTTTAAATCTACAGCTCGATTTTTTTTTTTTCGATACAAAAACTAAAACTTTAGTGCTTATATCAATCAAAATCTAAATCCTATTTGTTATTAAAAAAATTAAAAATGATCATAATAACTCCCTACTTCACCCTTCAAAACTTTATTTCCTTACATTATTGGGTACAAAATATGTACATATGTTTTTAGAAGGACTTTCCGATATGCCATTCTTTTATTTAAACTACACAGTGGAATTTTAAACTCCAATTTCAGTTTAAACTTCAGTTCGAGAATTTGTTCGTTTTCACACTTTCGTTTAAACCACGAACTCAGTTTAATTCACAGCTCAAATTTATTGATATTATTCAGCCGTTGGCGTTACGACTTCACATTCAAACGCTGACATTTCATTTTAACATCTGTCATTTAATAGAATTGAGTTTATGAAGAAAATGTTTTACAATGTCGCAAAATATTATTTATTAAATATGAATTGTGCTTTAACAATTATGTCGAAAAGAATTTTTGTTTTTTTTTTAAACTAACCCTCCTACCATCAGTAATTTTTTTTCATCCGAAAAATTTTCGTTTCATCATTTCTATTCTGATTTTTAAACATGTAAGAAGAAGACAAGTAATTGGCGAAATTTTGATAAATTTCGAAATACCTACGAGTAGCTATGTTGAAATTAAAAAAAAATACATATAAGCTAAGTACCCTATAAGAAATTTGATTTTTTCAGGGTTATACTCTTAGCTAACTTTGTACGTTAAGCACATTTTGAAAAAAAAAATATTCAAGAGAACTTGTTAATTTGAATAAGTAATTAAAAGTCTTCTAAAAAGTACGCCTGATTTATCAATAAAACACATTGTTTTCTAGTGGATGCTTAATTTTTACAAATCTTGTGCAAATTTTGCAGGACACTTTTAAAAAAATATGGACATTAATTGGCAACAGCATTTATCATACATACATATTATGTACGATGTACATTTAATAATAATAATTAAAGATTTCTATATTATGTTATTAAAATAAGTTATAATATTATTAAATTTCTAGGTGTTTCGACTACTTCGGTCCCTTCGGCCCTTGCGTGTTATTAATCGGGCCCCGGGCTTGAAATTAGTCGTGCAAACGCTCTTATCGTCCCTCCGTCCTATTGGAAACATCGTCCTTATCTGTTGTACATTTTTTATTATATTTGGGATCCTTGGTGTCCAGCTTTTCAAAGGAACATTCTACTACTGTGAGGGTGAGAATATCAAAAACGTACGTAACATGACCGACTGCCTGAAAATCGAAGGCAACGCATGGATCAACAGAAAATACAATTTCGACGATTTGGGAAAAGCCCTAATGTCCCTCTTCGTCCTTTCATCGCGTGACGGATGGGTAAATATCATGTACACCGGTCTGGATGCAGTCGGTGTTGATCAGCAGCCAATTGTAAATTATAACGAATGGCGGCTGCTGTACTTCATAGCGTTTATTCTGCTCGTCGGATTTTTTGTCCTAAACATGTTCGTCGGAGTTGTAGTTGAGAATTTTCATCGCTGTCGCGAGGAACAGGAAAAGGAAGAAAAAATCCGACGCGCTGCAAAGCGTGCATTGCAAATGGAGAAAAAACGCCGACGCATGCATGAACCACCATACTATTCAAAATACTCACCAACTCGGTTATTTGTACACAATGTGGTGACCTCAAAGTACTTTGACCTGGCAATTGCTGCTGTAATAGGCCTCAACGTTGTCACAATGGCCATGGAATATTACAAGATGCCCGAGTTTCTGGGATATGTGTTAAAGATTTTTAACTATTTTTTTACCGCGGTATTTATATTGGAGGCTGTCATGAAGGTGGTAGCCCTTGGAGTGCGGCTTTATATGAAAGACAAATGGAATCAACTGGATGTGGGCATTGTCATACTTTCCATAGTCGGAATTGTCCTAGAAGAACTTGAGACTAAAATCATACCAATTAATCCGACAATAATCCGAGTAATGCGGGTTCTGCGAATAGCTCGCGTACTGAAGCTCCTCAAAATGGCAAAGGGAATTCGGGCCCTCCTCGATACCGTAATGCAGGCATTGCCACAAGTTGGCAATTTAGGGCTGCTCTTCTTCCTGCTGTTCTTTATATTTGCCGCCTTGGGCGTTGAACTCTTTGGCCGACTGGAATGCTCTGATGAGATACCGTGTCAGGGCCTCGGAGAACATGCACATTTCGCCAATTTCGGTATGGCTTTCCTTACATTGTTTCGCGTAGCGACAGGCGATAACTGGAACGGCATCATGAAAGATACCCTGCGAGATAACTGTGATGACGCAGCCGATTGCGTGCGTAATTGCTGCGTCAGCTCAGTGATAGCTCCGATATTTTTTGTGATATTCGTTTTAATGGCACAATTTGTGTTAGTGAATGTCGTCGTGGCTGTACTGATGAAACACCTCGAGGAGAGCCACAAACAGATGGAAGACGAAATGGACATGGATGTTGAGCTTGAGCGGGAACTAGTGCGCGAGCAGGAGTTCGAAGAGGAACAAGCGCTTTGTTTACAATTGCAATCGCAAAAAGAAGCAGCTGCAGCCAAAAAACCACTCGAAAAGGTTTCTTCGCTGCCTTCAAATTTCACTTATAGCACTCCATCGCTGGACAAGAAATTCACCAACACAGGACGGCGACAAACTGTCCAATATTTTAATCAATCGGGCATGGGATTATTGGATTTGGGCAATTCAACAGTACAATCTTTGGGCATGCTTGGGGAAAAGAATAGTATTTCCGAAGAGATAGCAGAAGGGAATGACTTCAATGAATCGGAAGAAGCTAGGAAAGCAGTAGCTGTTAATTTACAAGTACCACTTGTCACAGGACGTAGAGTGGGACGTCGAAGCAGCATGGCATTCCAACGAAAGCGAGGAGTATTGACAAAGGAACGATCCCTGGATGAACAGGTAAGATTGTTTATTATTCACATTTACATCGTTAATATACAAATACATATATATTTATCGCATTGGAAAACTTTCAGCATAGAACCATGCGTTTTTAGGGCTTTTGGGTAAATATTGTTTAACCCAATTCTGGCTGGCTTTCGTAATTTCATGTTTCCTTTTTATCCATTTGCAAATCCTGTTGGTTAAGTGTTTCCATGTACATACCTACATACTTTATATCCGCATTCATGTGTAATCTGTTCCCTTGTTTTAATATTTAATCAGTATGTATTTAATTTTCAGAATTCTCAATGATTCTGCTTCAACAAATAAAAATCTTTTGGTTCTCTAGTTTGAAACATTAATTTGTATTTCTTCCCTGGGAAATGAACTCAGAAGATATTTTTGCAGATGATTTTGACGTTTTCTTTAAATGTAAACTGCAGTAAAGAAAGAAAGCAAACTAACGCCCATGTTCCGGAATTCGATCGAAAGTGAATTGAAATCACTCTTGAATTTCACGTGAAATGAAATTGGATGTTCTAGATTTCGTCCGATTTCGAAAACTTCGAAATTGCTTCGAACTGTCAGAACTGAAGGATCATCCATTTTTATTTTGTTTCTAAAGTGAAATTCTTGTGCTTTGAACATGGATGCAATATTATTGGCAATTTTAATGGATGGAAGAAAGCAGAATTCAAAAGAATAAATAAGACAAATTTTGCGAGACAAATCAAATGTTTTAGATTTACCTGACACAATGTGAGTGTGTGAATATTATATGAATTGTTCTGATAAATAAAGTTAATTCTTGCTTTTTTTTAAGTTTTCGTGGTAATTTTAGATTGAAATGACGAAAATAAATATTTTTCTCTTACATTTTGCTAACAGACGAAGAAATATGTACAAAGTAACTGCACTTACACAAATTTCACAGACAATTCACAAACAAAAAATAAGTGATTTGAATCCGTTCAGAAATCGGCATGAACCGAAATGCAGAACACCAATTTTCACTTTCGAAATTCCAATTCACAATTACGAATTGTGGAACACCCAAATTCACTTTCGCCAAGTGAATTCACAATAAGTGAAATGCAGAACATGGGCGTAAAAGTTGCTGAAAATATTCCTCAAGTTAAAAGGACTATGCTATATGAGACATAGAGGACTCCTGTTTTCTTTTTGAAAAGTACAAAAGACGATTCAAATTAAATTTATCAACAGTTCTACATTTTGCAATCGTATATATAAATACATAATACCTTCCGTCCAAAGGAATCAATTGAAATCAATATATCAAGACAAAATACTTATTAAATTCCTTAAATCTAGTATTAAAAAATAATAAAGACAGAATTATTTGTTAGAAAGAGTTTAACTTAACAGGAGGATATTTAATTTATTTGTAATTATAAAAGTAACATACAAATAGAGTTTTCACTAGACAAAACACTGAATTATCACAAATTAAATGTCAGCCTTATTTCCCCACAATATTTTAGGAGTACATACAAAAATGAGAGAAAAAGGACAAATACTTAATTTGCCACTAACCTAAATTTTGTTCTCTGTCTGAATTTTCACAAATGGGTGACTGAGGCGTATGTGATTTTTGTTTTTTTTTTTTTTTTTTTTTTTTAAACTTACCTGTTTGATATGTTAAGAAATTAAACATCTTATCTTCTTTATTAATTAAGTAGTAAAGTAAAATTAAACCAAATTCAAAAGCGAACCTATTTGCAACAATTCTTTTCTTAAATGCAGATTTGGAGAAATTTCGGAATTTTTGAACGATAAGGTATTTTAATAATGTTATATATAGTGTAATAAACTAATAAACAAGGAGTCTGAAAGTCTAAAATATGTATTAAAATTAAGAAGAAATTTATTAATTAAGCCATTTATTCCATAAAAAAACTCTTTGTATAAGAATAGGTGAGAGAATAATTTATTCAAAAAATCCATAAATTCAAAATAATTCTTACAATTAGGCTTACAGAACCAATGAGTGTTTTGTTAAAAGTGAATATAAATATAATTTATTTAGTTGCTTAATTAAGTTAAAAACAAAAAAATTAAAACTGAATTAAATTTAATCTCAAAATAAATTAAGTTTGAAAGTACAAAACAGTAACAAGTATACTTTTGCTTATAATTGCTTGTATATATCGTTACATCATAGGTTATTTTAATTTTTCAACTTTTCTAAAAAAAATAGCAAGAAACATATTCACACAACCGATTTAAGCATTAACATTTTTCTTTGTTTATAAACTTAAATTTTAACCTTTCAACCTGAATGGACCTTACGGTTTTTTTTCTTGAATCTTCCGGATGTGTGCCTATATTGATTGCAAAGTATGTCTGAAGAGAATGTACCTACTACAAGATAAAAAAAACATATTATTTCCTCTATTAATGTTTATCCCTTGCATTAACCTACATAAGCTATGTAATCTTAAAAAACTACTTTCAATTTCTACTCGTAAATATTATATTTTTAATTTTTCCGTAGGCTATTCGCCGGCGAAACTTTGAATCGAAACAAATGAGTTGTGATAGCCTTCCGTGGGGTGGCGTTGCTTCCGATAGTCGAACTATATTCGAAAGCCTTGAGAGTGATACAAGCCCTCCACCAACAATACAGCAATCCTACGACATGCGAAGTGTCCATAGCGAGGATTGCACTGCCAAACTTCTAGACATAAGCCCTTGTACTCGCTCAACAATATCTTCTGACAAGTGTTCACCTCCATTGATTGCACCACAGCCAACACCCAAAGACATGACTCCAGCACCGAAAACTGAAAGAAGAACACCATTGACATTTGGTCGTTCGGTTTCCTCTGATCAAGGTTGCTTGGGGCGAGGAATTGGTAGTGGCGGCGGCAGTGGTGGTGGTGGTGGTGGTACACTACTCTCTGTGCCAAGATCAATGCCACCTCGCAGCCGTTCCGGTAGTACAAAGCAACTATTCAAACAACAAGCTCTCGACGAAGATCCAGACATTGACGAGAGCTCACTACTGCTACCCGCCACAAATAAGACACTGCACGAACGTTCAGCGACAATCGACATCGCCGAGGGTCTGAGCAAATCTGACTCCGCCGAAATTCTGCGTATTATATCCGAAAGAAGGCGCATGGACAAAAATGACAACAGTGGCAATGAAGATTCAGACTACAATGAATTGCTACTCGTGAAAACGCCTTTGTCATCAGTGGACGCTTAAAGATGACTTTACTTATAAATCTATATAAATAGTTTAGTTTTAGTTCATAAGAGTATCCCTATAAAAACACTATTCTCTACCTTTAATGCAAAACAAAAGAAAAAGGTTTTCATTGCATATAATAATTATGTTGTTGATAAAAAATATCAACAAACATAATTCAAAAACAAACTCTGTGATTAGGTATAAAGTTTGTAGAGAAATCAATTATAAAATTCTTCACTTTCATCTATAAAATTAGGTAATTTTACTTTCTCTTTCATGAACAAAAAAATACAAATCCTTGAAACCACAACACTCTTAAAGTTCAAAAAGTTAAAAAAAATAGGTTAGCTTTTAAACTAGACAAACAAAGGAATTTAAAAAAAGGATCAACAAAATATATATACCTATATAAAGAGAAATATATATACACTAATACATAGATATATGTATAATATATATATAAAATTATATCTTTGAATTTATACTGAACTTAAAAAACAAAAATATGTACATGTAGATAATGTTACCTTTTTCATTTTAATATAATGTATATTGTTTTATCAAAATGACAATCTTATAAAAAGCCTTTTTCTAAGTAGTGTAGTCAATTTCTTTTTATTTTGTATTTTAACAATATTATTATTTTCATATATTTAATCTTTTGAGTAAATAAATAAAAACGTAATGAACTATCTGAGATCAACAATATTTCTTCCATTTTTTGTATCTTTCTTGTATTTTTTGTAGTGACTGTAAAATTTCATGATCCATCAATACTTCATCATTAATTTTAGCTAATTATATAATTTATTAGAAACAATTTACTTGTTTATTTGCTTAAACTTAAACAGGATAGTAACTAGGCTTTGAAATGTTCCTTTTTTAAAACATCTCATTTAATTTTGGTCTTTAACTATGAATTAGATTTTTTCTAGTAGCAATTCTTATTTTATAAAAAAAAAAATCGTAGGGAATTCAGAACATCTCCGTGTTTCTTGATTTCTAAAGAAGGATTATTTAATTGCAAGAAAATTCTGGTATAACTATTAAAATGATATTTCCGCAATCTATTCACAAAATATTGAAATTCAGAAGTCAAAAATACTAATTTTGTGTTCAAGGTGCACTTTATTTACAAAAGTATTTTATACAATATAAAATACTTTAACAATTTTCGGGACTGCCAAATTGTTGCGATCAGTTTCATTTTAGTCATCATTTTAGTCAAAAAATATTTTCAATAAAATGTTCTATTCATGCAGAAAAAATTGAAATAAACGATTGACTGACAGAACAAAAGTTTCAAATTTGTTTCTTATTCAATGTGACGAAAGGTCATTCATATTCGTTAATTTACCACCAATTTTTTTTTTTTTTTTTTTTATTTTTGTTATCAATACAATTGTATACATGTACCTACACCTCATCGACATGTACCTACAGCATCTCGACAGAGATACCAAAATATGTACAGCTCAATAATATAATTGGTATTTCCAATGTTCGTCCTGCTCAATGGTACCAATTAAAAATATAAATTATCTTACTTTTTGTTTTTTTATTAAATCTTCAAAAAATACTTTTGGAAAATCAGATAACAACCCATATTCAATTGGCTAACTGATTGCCCCACAAGTGTCTTACCACAATATTCGCTGATAAATCTGGGATATTTCAAATTAATTGTCTTGTGGATATCTTCAATGGTAAAACGGCTAACAAATCGGTGAAAATGCTAATAAAGTATATCTTGCGGTTGGAAATTTATTTGCTTATAAATAAAAATTAAGCCCAAGTTAATTCACAATTGGTAACTAGTGATCAAGGGTTTATTAAATCTCTTCAATGCATTCATTTTGAGTTTACTGATGGGCAATGGGCATTGATTTTCATTATTTTCAGAGTTAACCTATCCAACCTTCTAATACGCCCAATAAAAAAGAAACGGTCATTTAAATTTATATTTTGACAGCATTTAAGTGTTGTTCTTGTTCTCGTATTGTTATAGAAAATAACGTTTCACTGGATCTAATCCACATCAAAATTTTACGGAAAAAATCCTAAAGCAATAAAATAAAGGGATATGGTAAACGCATTATATACTTTTATAAACTGAAGACAAGTAGGTAATTAAAGAGGTCTCCTTTTTCACAGAAACTAGAATTCTGTGTATTTTCCTAAATTTAATTTAATTAAGTAAAACTTCGCATAAAATTTGTCGGTTGTGTTTTTATTCGTTTCTCAAAGAAATTAAATTTTTCGTTAGAGTCATAGAAGGCTGACTCAGAGAACACTGTAAAAGTGAAGTCTTTAAGCACTATACCCTTCTTAAAAAGACATTTTCAACTGATTTGTCAATATCTCAGTACCATTTAAAGTCAGAAACTTCATTTTCATAATTGAGGACTTTCAACTGACTAGAAAGTGCAAAAGTAGTTTTTAAGTTAACGAATCACTTTATGGGGTTAAAGAATTCCGAAATTTCGTCGTCGTCGTCACAATATTTTAATTTCGCTCGAAATTATTTAATTCATTTTTATTTTGCATTAATATTAATCTTAAGACCAAAACTAGCTTGCTTATCAATAATTTACAGGCCCAACGTGGACACTAAGTCGAACTAATTTATCATCATATACCTTTATAAAAAACGGAATTTTACAATGGACAGTAATTTCTGATTGATTTGACTTGTCAATCTAATTTAAATTTTTCACAGAACATAACTTCATTTGTTGGTTTTATTTTTCAGTGTATGTTAGAATTATGTACCATAAGATGTTTGTATGTGTAAATTATAACTATAATTAACAAATGCCAAATTATTATTATAAAAATTATATGGAAAAACTGGGTACATATACATACTTTAATGTAAAATAAGGTGAAAACTATTAAACCAAACCAAGAACTACTTGAAGCAATTACAACTAAAAGTATATATATAGGATAAAATAGAAGAACTCTTATATCGTGTTGTTGTAATTAAATCTATATAGAAATCTAAGGTTTTTAGTACATATTTTTGTATTGAATATAAAAATTTAAACTATTGTACAAAACAAAACTATTAAAAATGTATTGAAAGTAGTCGAACAGTTCTTGGGTGATTTTATTAAAAAAAAAACAACATTTTTTCATAATGTTTAATTTTTAAGTATGGTTAGTTTATAAAATAAAAACTCATTAATAGGTATTAAATCATATAGTAGATATAATAACAACAAAATGAATTCTTTAACATTCGAGTAGGTAATACAAAATTTTTAATTAAAAAAAAAAAACTGAGCAAAATATTTTTAAAAACCTTAAAGTTGTCATTCTTTTTTAAGTAGACATCATTTGAATACTGGATATGGACTGCTTGGAGTCAACTTCACATTGATGTCATCTTTTCCTTAGACTTTTCACTCTTCAAAGATAATTTTTTTAATGAAAATGTTATAAATATAACAAATAATAATAAATGTCCTCAGTTTCATTGACAACAAAATCGTTTTGATGCTAAGTAACAAAAAATGGTGTTCAAAGGGTTTATTTGTTTCCACCAAGCGGACAAACATAGCTTAGAAGGTGCAATCACTTTAAAGGGACATTTTTTATGGGAGTGAGAATCGACTAGCAGCCAATATCTAATATACCTATGGTACTGATTATATAGAAAAGGTTTTAAAATTAAATAAAATTAAAAAAAAAAACTAAATACCATATAAGCTACAAGATTAATCTGGTTTAACTTTCAACAAATTTTGTTTTTTTTTTATTTTTTTTTAAAAAAAAGCGTTTAAAACGAAAACTAACTAAATATGCCTATCAAATCAATACAATTGGTTCAATTAAAAAAAAAATACTTTTAATAGAAATGAAAGCAAGAAGCCATTCAAACGTAATTTTTTTTCTTCATCATAGCCCAAATTTGAAAAGCCGCTTTTGATATACTTAAAAACTGTTCTATGGATAAAAATCTGTTCCATTACCATGAAAGCAATTTTAAATATGTATGGACATCGTGGAATACAACTTACAATCATGACGAGGTTTAAATAAAAGAAATATTATGTTTATGCCCATTATAAATAGACTTTTGAGGTACGGAATAGTGTGTGACCTCTTGGCATTGTTGAAAATCTGTTTGGGTATTATCAATCTCTATTGTGAACGAATTTTTTTTCTTCCGTTTACAATTTTCACAATCATTCTGTCGATTGAGTTGAGATAAGGGCTGATTAAAATCGTCCTTTCTCTTTCGAGAATTAATTCTTTTTTGCGTTAAAGTAATGTAATAATATAATCAGCCACATACACTGACACAACACCAAAACGAAAATTTGTCGCATCGAACGTTGAACGACACTTGCAATAAGGACCTATGCCTCGTTTACTGAAGCCTCGTAGATACTGAAGCTAGGTGTAAGAACTTTTCTATCCTTTGTGAACATGTATTGAGGTGGAAAAGTTTAATTTTTAATACAACACAAAAGTGAGAAGCATCCATTAACCAAATTTTTTTTATAATCTTAACACAATTTCAAATACAAATGGACTAAATTCAAGAGATAATTAGCTTTTGACCAAAATTCGAATTTGATTAAAATATTGCTTTTTAATCTGCAAATTAACGGAGTACGTAAATTTATTTTATCCTCGTCAAAAAGTAATACCTACTTAATTTTAAATAAACCTTAAATATCGGCTTTAAAATTGTGTATAAAAGTGTTACATATTTTGGGACACCCTTTATTATATAAAAGAAGCAGCTTCTGATAAACGTCTGATGTTCAACACGGAATTTAATCCTGCTTTCTACTCCTTAAAAACTAGTAAAATCTGATCACAAGATCCTCTACCTAAAAAATGCACTTGATATAATATCAGATATTTTGTAAATTAAGATAGGCAAATTATAAGTAGGTACTGTTTTATAGCTTAACATAAAGTTAACAAAACTAAAGCAATTGCTAGACTATGTTTAATTATAACTCCCTATGATCATGAAGAGAATTCTATTTTACACAACAAAAAAAATACAGCAATCCTTTCGTGCCTTTTTCAAACTAACTCATAATGAAAATCTTTAAAAATTCCTTCATTTTTTTATGTCCTAATACAAGTGGAAAAATTAGTTTCTTCTATGTTCGGTGATTTAAGATTATTAATTTAATTCTTGTTGATTATTGTATAAGTATTTAATCATGAACTTAACAAAAAATTAATGTATAAGTTAAAATGAAATCAAGAACTCAATAACCAAACGAATTAGTTTATTATAAACAATAATGCATAACAATGTATACATTATATGCGCATTTATTAAACGCAATACATTATAATTTAAGAAAATTAAAAGAAAAAAGTTGGAACATAAACATGTGAAATTTAGGAATTATTATAATGAGAAAATTATTATTAAAAAAAAAAAAAATATGTAAAAAAATAAAGAAACGTTTAATTGTTAAATTTTTAGCAATTCTATATTATATTTGATTAACATTAAAATAATAATTGTATTTCATCATAGAGTTTCGTGTTAGCGATAAAGATGAAAAAATAAACTGTTTATTTGAGAACAAATATGTGTTTAAATAGAAATGAATTTTATAACCTCAAAATGGGTTATTTTATTGGGTTATTATTTATTTTATTTTAGCATTTCGGAAGGTAACACTGCACTGAACGACATATATAGAGGGTAATTTCACGGCAGAGAAGTCACAAAACATGAAAACAAAACTTAACCTTTTCTATTCCTTTTCAATACTAAATCTATCTATCTATATGTACATACATATATATAAAAATGAATTGCTGTTCGTTAGTCTAGCTAAAACTCGAGAACGGCTGAACGGATTTATCTCATCTTAGTCTTAAAATGTTCGTGGAGGTCTAGGGAAGGTTTAAAAGGTAAGAAGAATTCGAATAATTGCCGGAAAAAGCCTCAAAATAGCCCATTTCTATTTTTTTTAATTTAAATTTTTTATTCATTTTAACTTAAAACTACTTACATACTAGACAAAATTCAGTAAACTAGCCTACTTAATGATACTTAAATATAACTTACTAGCCCTAAACGGGCGCTCTAAGGAATTCATGAATACTTAAAACTAATGCCTTTCGGCCTATGAACCATTTCTATCTATCTATCTATATATGTATGTATATAAAAATCAATGCCAATTTTCGTCGTAATTTTATAACTCAAGAACGGGCTCACCTATCTAAACCAAATTTGTAAGCTTTGTTCGAACTATTTAAAAGATGGTTTATGTGAAGTTTGCACAAAATCGGTACGGTGGATTTACACATAACACTACCTTTACCGAAATATAAGAGTTATAGCACCTTTACGTATCAAAAAACAAATTCTTAGTTTTTTTTCTTTTGTCAAAAATATAAATAAACAAAAATAGAAAAAATAAAATATACATATGTAATTTCTTTCAAAAAATGACGACTGTAGGACATCACACTGAAAACTAATTCGTGCATTGCTTCCCATAATGCACTTTTGGTTCATTTGGGTGGACTATAAGCCCATGAATTTGCTATGAACTTAAAAAAATTCAAGAAAAATGTTTGCCCATCGTCTATCGATTTTTGGTCCAGAAAAAAGTACCTATAAGCTGAATTTGATATGTATGTACAGTACATGTGTAAATTTTTAAGAGTGTTAATCAGTCAAATAAGCACTTCAATGTTCATATTTAAATCTGAACATACTATGTACAGTAATCCGTAAAAATAAAAACATTATGGACTTTTTTACGTAAGACCGGTAAAAATCGTTAGACGATGGGTCAACATTTTTCTGGGATCAACGTAAACGAGGAGTCAACGGACATGTTTAGCGGGGAACATAAGTTATCATTAAGACTTCGGTCAATACATAAGGGACTTTATATGTAGGCAAAAGTTTACAACTTCAAACTAAGCACTTCGAAAAATTGAATTTTTTCATATTATTCAAAAAAATCTTTTTCAAATACAATGTTCGAACTTTATTTTGCTAAATTAGTTTTTAATCTTTTGCTTGTAACGTAAGTTACAATTATTCATTCTTTTAACATTATTTCAGTTATCTTTAATCTAAATTTGTTAAATTTTATTTTTCTAAAACGTTTTAGTTTCTTAATAAGAACAACGTAATTTAATTTTTAATACCTAAAATGACCTTGTTGTTACGTCCACAATGTTGTAACATGAGTTACCGGTAACTTATGTTACAAGTGTGAAACAACTTCAAATATAAAGTTTAATCATATTGGTCCGATTTGTCAAATTAAAATATTTGACAAATTGGACGTTTCAATGTCCATGCAACAACTTCAATATGATGTTTTACAGTGTAAAGTATCGTTTCAAACAACTCGTAAAATTTTCGAAAAATTGAATTGATGACAAAAATTAAAAAATCCATGAAAAATTATAATAAAAAGTTATCAAAAATTGTTTTTCTCCGACATATCTTGACAATGAGAAAACAAATGGTACAATTTTGACATATATCAAATTGTTAATTTTTTTTTTTTTTTTTTGTTGAAAAAAAAAGAGTTGTATACACAGTTTAAAAAAAAAAATTAAAAATATAACAGAAATTTTTAAATTTAATTTATTTAATTTAATTAGGATTTAATACCTGATACTTTTTCTTGGATAAGTGTGTTTATTATTACACAAAAACTTCAATAAAAGCCAAGTTTTCAAAGATAAAATGAGAAGTTATCAGTGTGGGTCACAACACAACCACACTCTTTTTTTACAAATAAAATGTTTTTTTTTTTATTTGTTTCATGTCTCATAAACGGGTGTTACATAAGTTACCAATTTTGTGTAACAAGAGCTACCACGAAAATTCCGTTTTTTGGTTGAACAAATATTTTTTTTTAATTTTTCTTCTTTAATTTGAATATTTTTTTTATCTTTTATGTAAATCAAAGATAAAATTTTAGTTCACCGTTTTGTTTTAAGAAAATATTTAAGTTTAATATTGATCTTAAAAAGGACTGCGAAATTTTGTAACGTGAGTGTACCAGTCTAATTTGAGATCTAATTAATCACAGTTACATTTTCTTCACTTTATCTGAGAGCTCGACGAATCTTCTTTGAAATTTGTATTTAACTTCCTTAAGTTTTTTTATAATTCCCGAGAAAATTGAAATAATTGATTGAAAATGTGTCCAAATGTATCGTGAAAAAAATATTTGAATAAATAATAGTATAAACTATAATCATGTCCTGAATTGAATTGAGTTGAACGTGACTTGATTCAATCTTATTGAATTATATTGTTTTTTTTCTTGTAATTTATATAAGCTCAACTTTAATTTTTTACTCCAAATATTAGACTTTCGATCATTCATATATGTATACACGAAGTAATATCTAAGTAATCTAAGTATGTAATTTGTAACTTCCAAAGGAGCACGATTCCTTTTGCCCTTTATAAGCATTAAATTTCATAAGCCATTAAAACATTATTTTGGGGTTATAAAATTGGCAGACACGTCATAAGGTTTTTTGTTTTAGCAAGTTTAATACAATTTTCAAATAATTTATTATAATATTTTTGTACATCTGTTTAAAGTTGATCTATGATTTTTTTTCTCAGTTATAGGAAGAGTTGTGCCTACAATCACAGGATTTATTATTATTCTTTTAATTTAATGAATGAAATCAGAGGTTTGACAGTTTGGACAGTTTGATTTAAATTTCTGGATGACATTTCTAACCCTCTTCTTTCAACTATACAAATTCTTATTTTTAGAGTTAATTAGAATAAGGTTACATGATTTGAATAAGGTTACAAGATTTGAATTCTGATAAATTTTTCTATTGTAGAATTGTGACAGCCTAACTTTCTGCTATTCTGTTTAGAAATCTTCCCATACAAAAATTTGAGGTGTCAAAAATCTTTTATGAATTTTAATTGTGGTATTAGCATACCATGCTTATTCTTACTACGAATTTTTGTATTTTTTTCATAAAAGAATACAAAAAACAAATATTTTTAACTTTTAAATACAAAATTAAGGTTAATATGAAGTTAAAAATGTTAAAAAATAATATTTCAATACACTATAAACAAAATGGCAAGCATATGTTATAGAAATACTTTCATAGAAAAAAACGTAGAACATTTTTGATGGATGCATGTTCGTCCCTTTGAATTTTCCGAGTTGGCGTGTTGTCGTCTTACTGAAATTGTTGAGTTTTAAGTTTGATTTATCATCTAGCAGAAATAGGTGCTACTGGTGCCTGTTCATACTATAATACGTATACTAAGCTACTACTACTATACTAAGCTATTACAATTGCGATATTTACGCAATATGGTAGTTGTCGTGGTATTGAAACATTAGTAGGTAGTAAAATCGTATTCCATGGAATCATTATTTTAAAATTGAATCATTTACTTACTCAAATAATAAGAATACAGTTTAACTATTATTTTGATAGCAGATTTCGTTTTCGAATATTCATAACACACTATTATAAAAGTTCGAACTTTTGAATACCAATTATACCTATAAGATCTTTTATGATGAAAATCTTTTACAATTCATAACAGAAAATTCATAGCAGAATAACAGATTTGGCAGAATACTTCCTCGTCCCATTATATTAGTGGTCAAATTAAATTAAACCAATAGCTCTGTATATATACTGGAATAGTACCTACGTATGCAGATTTAGTCCTCTGAAGGGAGCTCCATAACTTTTTTTTTGCAAACTCAATCAAACTCGAGCTTTTAATCCTGTATTAAAGTGTTGATTTGAAATGAGCTGCGTTCGACCCAAAAACACCTCAACACAAAATTCAGCAGAAACATTTATATATTTGTTTGTGTTATTAAATGACTTAAAAAAACAAAGATTTAAAAATCTATTTAGATGCACAAAGCAGAAATCAACTCAACGTTTTACATTTGCCTTTTTTGAACTGGCGGAAAAGCTCTCCTGCTGCTTGTAGAGAAGCTCACGTTCTCATTACGTATACAGCTTTAACTAAAATTACTCTTGTTTGTAAACCAACATTGGCATTGACTTTTGGCATTGACTTTTCAGTTTGACAGCATTGTATTGGTTTGGTATTACAAATTGCAACACTGTTCGAACAAACACACTTCTTTCGCTGCTGCAAGGCTTAATTGCAATAATAAACAAAAGCTAGAAAAACAAAGAGTCTAAAGTTTTATAAGTGGATTTCGTTATATTTTGTGTGCAACCTAGTCCAAAAAAATAATCAATTATGTCAAATTTAGACGTTTTTAAAACACCAGCCCCCAAAAGCAATGAAAAGCTGTCCGTCTCCGACAGTCCCTTGCCATTAAGAACACCAAACTGCGGCCGCTGCAGAAACCATGGGCTGGAAGTGGTTTTGAAAGGCCACAAACGATATTGTGAGTATAAAAACTGCAAATGTGAGAAGTGTTTATTAAATGCTGAGCGCCAAAGATTAATGAGTATGCAAACTGCTTTACGTCGCGCTGAGTTTCAAGATGAAGCAAGATCCAGTTCGTTACCAGAACCAATGCCAGTCGTACCAACGATGCCCATACCAAAACCTGTTGCTAATCAACCTCCTGTAACATCTTCTTACGAGCATTTAATTCAACCTACAAATCCAACCGATAATATTTTCAAGCGTCCTTCTGTTATTCCACCGGATCCAAGATTAGCTGAATATCTTGCAAATTCATATTACTTTCCACTAGGTCGTCCAATTACAACACCCGATGTTGTTCCAACTGGGATGTTCCCTCCTCCTCTACGTTCTTTCGAACCAAACATACCCTATTCGCAGCATCGTCGGCCCGAAATAATGTTAGAATCTTGTCGACAGCTCCTGGACAAATTCCGATATCCTTGGGAAATGATGCCGTTGATTTATGTTATTTTAGAGGATGCCAACGTTAATATTGAGGAGGCTTCTCGGCGAATTGAAGAGGGGCAGGTTGTTGTAAGCAATTTTTGCCGCAAAAATAATTTAAGCTATTATGATGCCGGAGTATTACGAGGATAATTACTTAAAACTAAATAAGATTAAAATTAACTTTGTCAAACAACTTTGTGGTGAAATGCTTTGAGTATATTTACTGTCTAAAATAAATTTTTCCTATTCATCTTAAAACTAATTTTTGTATTCTTTGTTTGTTGTTCGCTTTCGATCGCCTTGATTGGTGGGTGAAGAAATCAAAAGTACAACTGACAGCCACAGAATTAGTATTTTGTAATCGATGTGGAAAATCATCAATGATTTTACTCACTCATTCAATGGACGCACTATAAAAAAAAATCTTCGCATAATCATGACTAGTCTTGTATGTTAAGGTTTGAATATCAAGGTCGTTTCATGGTAGATGCGGTTTATTATTGTTTTGAACCTAAGACAATAAGAAATATAAAAAATGTAGGTATGTACATAATATGTATGTAGTTCTTTTTTAATAATAATTGTGCATTATTAATTCAAAAAAAAGGACCACATTTAGAATGAAAAATTATTGGAACAAAATAAGAACCCAATAAAATGTTGCAATAGTATACGCAAAAGTTAAATAATAGATTTTTATTGAAGGGACAGCTTTAAACCAAATTGTTAATAATGAAGCGATAAATTTAATTAATTCAAGGTTTTTTAAAGAGAGGAATTTGTAAAAATTCTAAAGTTAAGAAATAGTGTTTTTAACTTTTTATTTCCAGTTTTTCAGTTAAACTAAGTCTATTCACCAAGTTTTGTGAAAAAATTGGCATTCTTATTTGAAATATTTCTGATTTCTGATAACTCGACCTATAAATCCAAGTATGTGCGACCTAGTCGTGAATATAATTTAGTAATATGAAAAAATGTCTAATAAATTTCAAACTGAAATTCTTGGTAATGTAATGGATTTTTTTTTTTGCGTTGCGTTTTCTATAAAATTGTCTTTCCTTGTTTTTAAACATATTTGTATAGAAATAAATACCAAGCTAGGTAGGTTAGTGTCGATATTTTATACACTCATCAAAATTATCTGTGTGACGGTTAATATTAACGGCACGTGTAAGAAAGCTCTAGCTGCATTACATCTGTTTGCTATAATGTAATGAAAGTGCATAAATGTATACAATATATGCCTTTGACAAGAGCTTTCGCTTTTTGAATATTAATAATGTACACACTATTATATTGAATACAGAAGGATAGATTTTCAAAGCAGCAAAATATTTTATTGTTTATTTAAGTGAAAGTTTTTATTATTAATATTTTTTGTATTCTTTTGTTTAGAACGTTCGAGTGATTATTGCATTAATTGTGAATGTAGTTATCTTGATATAACTTTGAAATGGTTAGGGGTAAAATAGGGAGTGTTGAATTAGAATTCTAATTGTTGCTAGGTATATTTTTTTTTTTGTCATTCTTGTCAAAAAATTGATTTAATACTCACGTAATGCACTTTGAATTTTATTCTTAATATTCACCTTAATACACTATAATAAGAAATTAAGGCAGTAGAATAAAAAATGCTAGTATTCGATAGTAATTCGAAAATGAAAATCTACCTATGTATGTATGTAGGTATATAATTTCGGGAGGTTGACGGTGAATTCATTTCGTAAAGTAGATTCCCAAAAAATTATTACTAATGAATTTAATAAATGAAATTAATAAGTGAAATTGCTCTAAATGGCATATTAGTTTTATAAAAATATCTGAGGAAATAGATTCCGTTATTTTTGAATTAGGGCTTTAATTCAACTAAAACTTTCGTACGATTATTTTACTTTCGTTTTATTTTTTCGTGTTTCTGTTTTCCGAGATTATTTTCTCTATGATACATTTCCTGGAAAAATAAGAGATTAAACATTTTTACAACGTATGAAAGGACTAATCATTTGTCTACAATGCTTTGCCACATTAAAGTTTGGACTACTATAAGCCAGTTGCTGTTATTCATTTGCGCATTTTTTTTTTCGCAGGGAAAAGCTCAGTCAAAGAACGTTCATTGTGGATATATGTACAAGCATGGCAAATGGGCGTGTGAAGTGGTATTCCGTAAGTTCTGCTCTCCACATATATACATATGTATATGCACATATGTAGGTATATTTTTTTAAACCGAGCCAAGTAGATTTAAAGTTCAAGTTCAATGATTTAATCATTCTAGGTACTCTTTGAATATAATACAGTTTATTTTATATATTGATTCAAATATTAAAGGCCTAGAGTAAGAGACAAAAATTATAGATTAAACGTTGTGCATTATGTGTTGCTAAAGTACCTACATATGTACATATGAAAATAAGTTAGTATGTATTTTCTTCTTCCCATGGATCAGATTAAAAATATTTATAAAAGTATGGAATCTATTTTTGAGCCTGCACCCCTCATTTCTCATACCTTCAATAGTTTTTTTTTTTAGATTTCCGATTTTTTTGTTTAATACAAAATAAAAACAGATACCTGCGATGATAAAGATCGGTCGTAAAATTTCGGAGCAGATGTAAAAAAGTGGAGTAAATCGAAAATTTCCGGAGTAGATTTAGGGCCCTATTATGATTGGCGAGTCGCCAGAAAAATTTGATGAATGTGACTGTTTGGTATTACCGTCTGCGAATCGCTTAATTGACATTCGCCTTCATTGTCATAAAATAGGCGAATTGAAATTTCACTCTATTACCATTAGCGAAAATTCGCTTTTATCTGTCAGAATCGGACGAACTGAAATTCTTTTTGTGACTTTGAACAAAGACGTATTGTTTTTTTAAATTCAAATTTGTGGCTCAGTTAAAAATTAAAATGAGTGAAAATCAGCAATTGTAATATGAATAAATTTAGCAAAATTATTAAATAAAAAATAATTTAAATTTGTATGCACGTAGAATAAAAAGAACGAACGTTGACCAATTCTCGAAGCTGGTGGATATTATGGAGGCAAACCCAGATATTGCCAAGGGTGTCGGGACGTTTGGTTTTTCCAAGAAGAATCAGGCGGAGCATGATTCTCAAATATATGATTGTTATACCAAGGTATCTTGATCGCTCCCCATTTAACCAACACCTTTCCAAAAGATCCTTCAGTGCACTTGTATTCCACACAAACGAATCGTGTGATATCTCGAATCAATGAACCTTATGGTTCCATTATTGTCACAGGCCTTGAAAAGAAAAAGTTTTAGTTAAACACCAAGATTAAAATTCAAAGTACTTACCACCATCGCATTTAAGCTGTAAAACAATATTCTTTAATCTTTAATAACATTTATTGAATTTGACAATACATTTATTTGACATTCACTGTTCACTGACATTTCATTTTCACTTTTTAATGTTGGCAGTTTTATTTTCGAAGGCGAACGTCTTAATTCGCCGTTCGTAATACCACTGAACTAGAAATTCGCTAAAACGTTCGACGCGAGTCATAATAGGGCCCTTAAAAGCGAGAGAAAAATTCAAGTTTTCACTGACTGTATTTAGCAAAAGATTTATTTTAACTAAATTAAATATTTGTTTTCAAAATAATATCACATATTATATCCCATTGTTTCAGACTTAAAAATCTTAAAACTATCTCTTAGTATATTAACCTATAACATTAAATTAGAAAGTAGTTTCCATTAACTGTATTTTTAACAAAAAGATGTATTTGACAAAAACAATAACATAAAATAAATCACAAATTTTATTTGTTTCAAACTTGAAAAACTAAAACCTATCCGTACTTATACAAATAATAATTGTATTTATTAATACTATTTTAAAATGTTTGCCTTGGACAAATTTGTATTATCTTACAAACTTAATCAATTTGAGCGGTAGTTCAAAAAACGTCCTTACGATCGTAAAAACATTAAATTTTCTACATTCTTAAAATTTAAACGTTTCTGAATTTGTTTCTCAATAAATTCATCTCAGAAAACTCTCTCTCAGCTGTCGCGCTGCTGGCTGTGGGGTAATACAGCTAGAATTAAAATGTATTCAGACAAATTTTCAAACAAAAGTTCTTCCAAGTTATTTGATATTGTCTTTAGTGAATACCAAAAAGTAACAAGTCTTGCTGATCCATGTTGCTTATATTATTATAGTTTAAAAGGAGTAGATCATAAAAAAATCGGAGTGGTGGAGTAGATTTATTTTTTCACAAAACTGGAGCAGATTTACTCCAATTGGAGCAAGGTTCTAACCCTGCAATCCAGTGTTCACATATCACATTTGTCTGACTTCTCTTTCAGTAAACTATACCTGTCAAATAATTCTTACAGAACTATGCTTTTAATGAATTTATTAATTGTGTCGATCGAATTTTATTTGCTTAAAAATTAAATTTATCATAAGAAAACTGAAATTTTTTGAAGTGGTTATTTGTTGTTAAAAGGATCATTCATATTATAATCAAAATAAACTTCTCGTTTGTTGGTTTTACTCCTTAATACACGGTACATTTATTTTCTTCGAGTTTTTGTTCACGGTTTGCGGGTTCCCTTATTTATTATTTTTTCAACGCATGGTTTATGGACAACGGTTTACTTACTTACTGATTTTTACCAAAATAAAACCTAATTCTCCAAAGGCTTTATTTTCGGGTCGTCTTGACATAATTTAAACACGATTTGAAAAAAACCAATCACAAACAACAGGCAAGAACTTCTACGTAAATTAAATCGCCAATTCCAAAGATGAAATGACAGATGACGTTATTATTTATGTCGTTTTCAATTGGCAATCTGGAATCAGAAAAAAAGCATCCTCAAAGCGTTCAATTGGGCAAAAGTGACAGTTCTAATTCTGAAAAAGAAGAGATTTCTCTCTGGATTTGAAGTCAGAAGCAAAAACAGAATCACTCACACATTCAAAGATTTTACATGTCACACTTGACAAATGTCATCTTTTTGAATTAAAAAATTGTGCGAAATGTGAAGTGATTGCTTGAAATTAAAACTAAACTATAAAAAAATGGATAAGAATATTGACAATATCATAGCAATTGTTCCTAATTTGTTAGCAGCATTGTTGGAGTCGTCTTCCTCATCTTCTTCACCAAGTGATGACGATGCAAGTGATGCAGTTAATTTTCTATTGCAGGAGTTTTCCAAAAAGCCAAGATTGCAAAACTACCAATACAGTCACACCAAACTTCAAATTTTTCAGTATTCACAAAAAGTGTTCAATTGGGATTCTGCTTCTACTTCTCATTCCGGATTGCCAATTGAAAACGACATTACATTATCGACATGATTCTTGACATTATCTACATTATCAACATTGTCGACGTGATTGTCTAGATAATAAAAGTCAACACGTAGAGGAACATAACCAACAACAAAACTCCATGATTCTGTATCTTAAAAACACGAATACACGGAGTTAGTGTACCCAGTAGAAAATTTCCAAAAATTCACCTAGTAATCATTAATAATAAGTAATTATTATAATAAGAAAAGCCCAAAAAATTATCTATGTATTTATACACATGTAATTATTCTCTTATTATTCTATGTAGATTATTGGAATTTTTATAATGGTTTTGTTTGTTTTTTCCTATTTTATTTAAACAAGTTTCAATAAAATAAACTGAAATAATTGAAACCCGGACATCTCCTTACTACGGGTATTATAAATACACGAATACCCGTGTATTTGAATATCCGTGTTATCGGGGACTCTAATATGCATATGTACATGCATAAACTTAAAAATTTGCAACAACGCGTATAGTAAAAAAAATATTGTATTTTTTTGTCGAAGAGTGTTAAATATTTTGTTTGTAAATGACGAACTGAAATAAATTACCGGGTGGGTGGTGGAGAAATAAAAATTATTATACCCTACAGTTGTTATTGTTCTTATACGAAATTATTATACTGGAAATTGATAATTTTGGCAGCACTTTATGTTTGTAAGTGTAAAGTGTAAACCCAACTGTTTTAATTATCATCTTTGTTTTGACAGTCAGAAACAGTTTCATAAAATCAAAATCAAAAAATTAAACAAAGTGTCAAAAGTACGAACTTTTGACTATGTGGTAGGTAAATAAAAATTCGAGTATTATAAAAAATCTATTAGCCCGAGCAATTTCACCTGCAACTAGATGGCCTTTTAAAACGTTTTCAACAATTATAGTTATTATTATTGTAATGCAATGGCGGAAATAACAACTTTAAGATACAGGAGAAAAAACAACATTATTGAACTTGCCAAAAATCTCGATGCATTCAAAAAAGTACCCGAAAAATACACTGAAACAACAGAAATAGGTGGAACATGTAAGTTTCTTATGAAAAAATATTGTGAATAGCTTTTGCACTCTTACTTACAAAAAATTTGTGTGTTTCTAGTATCTTTATTGAGCCGACTGTTGGTTGTTTATCTCATTTACAAAGAAGTCTCATACTATTACGATGCAAACCCGGTCTTTAAATTCAAACCAGATCTCGATATGGATGATAAAGTACAATTCCATGTAGATATTACTGTAGCGATGCCGTGCACATGTAAGTCGTTAAATGAAATACATATACACAATTCTTTATTTATGTACTTTCTTGCATTTGAAAATCTAGCACTTTCTGGCGTGGATTTGATGGACGAAACACAACAGGATGTGTTTGCTTATGGAACTTTGCAAAGGGAAGATACTTGGTGGGAAATGAGTGACGAAGAAAAGAGTAATTTCGAATTGGTTCAACACATGAACATTTTTCTACGAGAAGAGTACCATTCTGTAGCTGATATTCTGTTCAAGGATATCCTTAAAAGTACAGATGTAAGTGATGTTCCAATAACACCCAGAAAAATTAAAGAAAATGAACAGCATGATGCTTGCCGTTTGCACGGCACACTCGGAATTAATAAGGTGGGTGTTATTTTACAAAATTATAAAAATGCAAAATTACCTTATACTTTTGTACTCGCTTTCCAAAGGTTGCTGGTGTATTAAATATAGTTGGAGGAAGCACCCCCATCGTAGAGCTTATTGAAGATCATTGGATGATTGACTTCAAAAGAACTCCTCTTAATTTCACCCATAGAATCAATCGTCTCAGCTTTGGCAGCTTCTCACGACGAATTGTCCAACCTTTGGAGGGTGATGAGCGAATAATTGACGAAGAATCGACTACTGTGCAATATTTTATTAAAATTGTACCAACGGAAATTCAAAATACTTTTTCAACCTTCAATACGTATCAATATTCAGTTACTGAAAATATCCGCAAACTAGGTAGATAGTACCTACAGACGTATGTATATTTAAACACCTTTTCTAACATTTTGTTCGTTTAGACTCTTCAAAGAACTCATATGGCTCACCAGGAATTTATTTCAAATATGACTGGTCAGCTATGAAGGTTATTGTGCAAAGCGATAGAGATAATGTGGTGCAGTTTGTAGTCAGACTTTGTTCAATCATTGCGGGAATTATTATTGTTTCTGGTATGAAGATGTCATATACAGTTTACATATAATTATATAAACATTACTATTTGATTTGTCAGTTATGGTATAATGTTGACAAGGTTTCAGCATGAAAGTAATGGCCACGTTTTGGTTTGCAATAATTGGTAGTAAACAGTTTATTTCATAAGTATATTTTTCTTTCCAGGAATTATCAATTCTCTGTTAGTTGGTGCTCACAAAACCATTTTACGTGCTATGGCTCCTCAGGTTTTAAAAACTGAATACCGGACTCCACTTTTAGCAGACATCCCTCAGCAAGTAGCTCTGGCTGTTGAAAATAACCTAATCAGCAATGCAAATAGAATGGCATCAAATGTAATGCCAGTGATGCCAGTGTCTCAGCAACACTTTAACTCTTAAATCAGCAAACACTAGGTCTAGAATTTTCTATAAAATATTATAATTGTATTAATTAAAAAAAAAATATACATAAAATGAAAAATTTTAAAATAAATTATTTTTATTATTAATAAATAATAAAGAAGAAGAAGAGGTTCAATTAAGCATCGTTATCATGGCTCATTTCTGCAAATAATAGAAATCCGTCTGCTTTTCTTGATTGGGGTCCCTTTGAATTTTGAATTCTCATTGGAAAGAATTTCATGAGTAAAGTTATATCTGGCCGAGTGACTAAAGAAGGATTCTATATACTCATTTGAATGAAAAAATGTAAACACGCAATTACCTCATTATGTACAAGGACCGTCGGTTGAGTAGAACATCCGCATAGAAATTGCCTTCTAATTTAGTAACAGGTTGGTTTCTATATGCATCATCACTGCTACTTCCCACATCTAGATTTCCCTGTTGATACTTTTTCTCATCGGTTCGAACAAGTCTCATCACAGCGTCAGATAACATACTGATCCCAGATATTGTAGTTCCGCAATACTATTGTATACAATTTTAAAATACCTACGTCCCAAAGGAGAAAAATCTATTCTGATCTCTGAAAACCTTACCCTAGTGCTATCTACATGTGGTTTTATAACACCCTTTTCAGCCAAATCTAAAACATGGACAAACTGCATTATCTCGCCAACGAAAGCTGTAGATCGAACTCTTTCGATAATTTCTCTGTTGTGAGGGAACCAGTTCTTACGTTCAGTTTCACGGAAGCCATGAATCGCCTTCCAAAGTTTAATGTGATATATATTTGTATACTTTAAATTTGAATTGTTAAAAAAAGGTACGTACTTACATCATCCCAGTGGTCAAATTCATATCGTAAGCGTTTCATGTAGGGCTCTATTTCATCAAAAAGTTTTGTTTCTTCGTCGGCATTTATAAAATCAGGAATTAAACGCATGTCCTTGAGAAAGGTGGCTTGTTCCTCTGCAGGCCAGGAACCATGAAATTCTATAAAATGATAACCTGAAAAGGAACCACCGAAATCTTACAATAAATGAAGTGAAATTCTTAAAATCTATGTAACGACATACCGGCTTCTGGGCTTGACCTTACAGCTGTTGATAAATATTTCGTATAAGTTACACCTACGATATGTTTACTCGATAAGTATAAACAATTAAACAGAGTTTTGTTTCTAAAATGTAATATTAAAGCCATAATTTTAAAGTTGAAAACTTTTTCTCACGTTTTCACTTAACTACCATTTGATAACAAAAGCAAAACAGAAAACAGCTGTTTTGGTTCGACTATTGTTGACATGGGAGCGTTCAATGCAGTTTGGGAAATATTGTACTTACTTGATTTAGGCCTGTTCGTATTGTACTGATTCCAAGAGTAGATTTAGGGAGAGGATTCGAATTGTGATTTCGATACAAGTATATGGCAGCGAGGACTTATATAGGCGAACAGGTCAGGAACCGGTCGATACTATTATACGAAGGCACAATCCGATTAGTCTGCTATTACACGATGAATCTAGATGCATGCGACACTTCGAACAACATAAGTGCAAAAGAGAGACAAAATTCGAAAACATGAGACGCAAGAAAATCGACTTGTGTCGCACGGGTAAAATTTTCCGTGCGACAATTTGACGTTTGTCTTTGCTCTTGTTCGCTTTTTTGCTGTTCTCTTTCATATGGTTTCGTTCTTCGAGAAGGAAACTTCGATGCATCTTAACATTATAAATGTTTTTTATACTAATTTGTATTCCAAAATTTATATTCTTCATCAATAAATAAAAACAAATCAAATTTAAATATTTTTTTAATTGATTTCAAAGAAAACTGAAATATTTGAATTTGAAAAGTCTCATAAGCAAACCTACAAGTCAAACAACGAAATATAAATAAAAGAGAACTGTCAAAATAGATTCATGAATCTGGTTTCATCGTGTAATAGCACTTGAGAAACAGGATAGGATAACAAAGAAGAATTCGAAGATGTCGCATGCATCTAGATTCATCGTGTAATAGCAGACTTACGGAGCTAAATCCTGATTCGATTCTCCAAGAACGCGTAGTAAAAATATGCGAGAAACAGATTTGCAACTTTCAAAACCACATCACTCATTAGGCGTTTTTATATTTTAGAATTAGGAAAAACTTATTATAATCAATCACTGCACTCTTACGCCTTGTTTGAATTTTTTTCAATTTCACCTGTCAAATGCATGTGTTCAACATTGACAAGCTCATATCAGACTATCAAAGGCTTTGTATATAAAATAGAAAAGTACAATCATGGAAAGGAACGTACGAAGCGACCCCTAACCAACGTCCTCGGAATGAATAGAAGAAAACTAAAAAACAAAAAATAATTCGAGAGTTATGTTAAAGCGAAAAAAAAAAACAATAATAAAGCAAAACAAAAACGTCAAAGAGGAGGAAGAATGAAAATGTAGTTGCCAATTCAAAGAATCATTGCCCAATGAGAAAAATGTTTTCATAGGTATTTCAACTTTTTTAATTAAAAATATTTTTGATAGATAAAATAATTTCGAGAACTTCATTTACATTATATATCAAGTTTAAGTCAAATTTGTAGAACATTTGAATGTTATTTATAGAAGCTTTAGTGTTGTAATAAATAATTGTCAATCAAACTAGAAGTATTATATGTTTAAACATAATTCAATTGAAATTAAATTGCTTAAACAATTCTTGAAAACAAAAAAGGTTATTTTACATAAATGTAGATATTAAAACTTTATTCCAATTCACATACATACACAAACTATTTTTAAACACAAATTTTAATGTAATTCACGTCAATACTGGAATTTTATTTCATTACACGTGAAAACAATGTGAACTTTTTCATAGTTCACTTGAACCATACAACTTTACTTGTACGTGAAAATTATAATTTCGGCTGTGATGTTGTTATTTTTTTATTAAATTTAGCTAAAACTTACCTATCAAGATTTTTGCTTACACAACATATAATATAAATTATATTTCTTTAAAATATTAAAACGTTATTTTTGTCGTCAATTTGTTTTACTTCATTATAACTATAACCTTATTAACCTTACCTGCAAAGCTACTTTTGCTTACGCAGCTACTCCTTTTCGAACAATTTGTAAAATAATTAAAAACAAATACATCGAGGCGACAGACTACACATTTGGCAACAACGAATCAGTTTTAACAAATTTATAAAAGGAAAATACCTACATCGTTAAAGTATATATAGCTAAAGCCAAACAAATAGCATAGGTACACAACACTCTCACTAGGTAACCACAAACAAAATCTAAAAGCAATCGTTGTATACAAGTATGAATACATCAATCCTATGCGAAGAATGCTATTGCTCATTGCTCAGACAAGAAGGAACATCAATTTTGTATTTATGTTTACGTTTTTTTCCTTCTTTATGGCGGGAAACAACCAACCTTGTCATACTCCCTATTTCATATGACTGAAAATTAAATAATCCTTTCTCGCACATTAGTTTTTTATATGAACTTTGACTTTTCTCGTTCTCTTAAAGTGAGAAATTTCTGTACAACTAGCGCCCCCAACGCAACCTCCCCGGTAACACAAAGTTCTGTTCCATGAGATAACTATTCATGGTTTTAAATTTGAATTGAATTGAATTGAACTGAAGACTGAGCCCATATGTTACAATTACAAGGTGTACCTATTATTGTATTTCATACCCTGCTACAACACTTAAAAAGAATATACTATAATAAGGAGCATATTATTTCTGTTTCTTGCACAAGTTATAGCGAGAGCGCTCTAAAGTTTGAACTTATTCTTATCTATTTTTTATGCTCCGTGTACATACATAACATATGTGCATGAAATTTACAAAAAATTGTAAAAATGAGATGGTATCAGTAGCTTATTTTGAATTTACATCAGTTAAATAAATCTTTAAACATCATCATAATCGGATCGACAAGAGGGATCCGATCCTGGTCTCATTTACACAAGTCTCTCTATTTATCGCTATCGCGAGCCGACACGCCATCCAGTTGCGCACCCGAAGGCTTAAGCGTAAACATGGTCTGCCACGCTGATGTGTTTTACCATAAAATTAATTACAGTATGTGTAAAATTTAAATGTGATTGAATTGTGAGGCCATTTAAGCAATGAACATAAGTACATATGTAGGTATAAAAATGATTCTATATTATATAAGTGAAGTTAATATTAGTGTCTTGAGAACAGATATAACACATAATATGTCTTACATAAAAGCCGCGTTCTTTTGGGGGTGGCTATCACACCCTTATATTTAGGCAAATGTTTTTTGCTAACTCCAGTTGCTACTATATTTGTTTATCTATACAAAGAGGAAAGATTTGATTGTTTGAATTGAATAGGTTCCGAAACTACTTGACCGATTTGAAAAAATCTTTTTTCGTTGGGAAGTTACACCATATTTATTATATTTTCTAAAAAAAATAGGGATCCTTACCAAAACAGGATTTTTATTAAGATAATTAATAGATTGCGCTGTGCTGCGATCAATGCCACAGCATTGTAAATGAAACTGACTTAAACTGTGTGCAAGTATCCTTTAACAATGCCAATCGTCGGAAGTCTGTGGGTGTAATTAATCTTAAATCTCCCTTTTTCGCACCGTACAACTACGTGGCCTATTCGCATGTTGGCAAACCGTGTTCGTTGTTTGTGTTTACATCAAAAATAAATCACATTGAAATTTTAACTATGTACCTATCTATATTTTATTATCACTCTGGAGTTTATGTTAAGGCATTAAATTCGGCGAGACGAAGTTCGCCAGATCAGCTAATAAAAAATTAAACACTAATTTAACTTTAATTTACTTTATTTGCCGTCAATAGCTTAAAACAATTAATTTATTTTAATATTAAAACACACATAATAACATACGAAGTTTAAAATAGCCTACATAATCACTTATTCTTGTTTATTAAATATTTAATACAGGATGTGCATCAGATAAATCGGCGATATCCGTTCAGAACGGAGATTTGTACGCAACGCATATTCCGGAAGTCCAATCATACGAAGTGTATACAATCGGAGAATTTTTTTCTCCGAACGGATGCCTCACTAAGCCGAATGTATGTATAACCTTGCAACCCAATGCAGATGGCCTTAAGACTTTTAACACGAAAATACAAAAACTAACATTCTATATAACGTATGTATGACTTCTGAAATGCACTCAATTCCAAATAATATTTTTTATTTTAAAAGACTTAATGAACCTTGAAAAAAAAAATGTTCAAAGTACGTTACCAACTACTTAAAAAAGTTGCCTCTTTCACTAACTTTCCAAAATAGTACAAAGCAAACTTGTACCAAAATAATAAACATAATTTTAATAATTTAAAGTGGTATATAACCAATTCTAAAGAATTAGTTTTTCAGTTCGGAAAATGTGCATGCATATAAACCCATCTGTTTTTTTCTTATTAATTGTAACTCATAGCAATACAGAAATATGTTTTCTGTTTTTTGTTTTATTTTTTCAGTGAATAGTTTTAAGGCCAACTGTGCCTGGGTGCTAAGTTATATATTATTTGCTGAACACTCTGTATATATGTATTTTCTTCAACCCACTATTATTTTTATATAACATATAACATATATTCTTAATTTAATATTTAATTATATACACAAAACACATTGTTTAACTTGTAAAAAAAAAAACTTTTAAATCCTATAATAAATAAAAGCTAACGCAACTTTATAATAAAAAGAACAAAATAATTGCCGATGAAAAAAAAATAATTATACAATTAAAAAAATAATAATACTTATACTTTTCGTTTTGATGCATATCACAATTTAAACACACCGTTGTGTTAATGAACATAATAAAATCCAAATTAGTCAAACAGTTCTCATTCACCGGCAATCGCTTATTTGCAGCCATGCAACCAGCATTGTCAGCGCTGGTTGTAGAAATACTAATTTTCAAAGATCAGTATTAATACTTATGGTGGTTAGAAATTCGCCGTGGGCATCGGCCACAGCCCGAATGATTTCCAAAAGCAAATCTCGACTAAGACCGGTCATTTTGGGCAAACGTGCAACCGCAGCAAATTCTTTTACAATCAGCTTCAAAGCATATTCCTTAATATCGGTGATTTTGGTAAAATCGGCAGCTTCCAAAGTTTGAAGCACATTTTCATAGGTGATGTTGTGTTCAAGGGAGTATTTGCAGAAAGCATGCAAACGGTTGTTAGATAGACCATAAAAGCACGGTGCTTGGAATAAATAGAGAGCATCTTGTGGAGGCATTTTTGTTTCTCCATAATATATGTAACGTAAGAGGGAACTAAACGACTCAAGGGATGGAGATATTTCTCCGATTTGAATCTGTGATGAATATTTATAAAATTAATTATATTTTATTAAGCAACATAAATAAGACTTACATTAACGGTGTTGTCAGGAGGCATGAATGATCGAAACATTCCTTGAAAGTATGAACAGCGAGCTGAAAGAATCGATTTATGGGCTGGAATAACTTGACCATCCAAAACAAGGTTGATATCACAAAAATCCTTGCCACAGGATTCCAAGAAGACTGCCATATCACTTTCGAGGGTTGTTCCTAAAAGAGAAATAATTTTTTTTTGTTAGTAATTATAACAGTATTTTTTTTAAAGTCTTAAGCGTTTAGGTCTTTTTTGCCTAAGTTTAATTAAAAAACTAGGCTAAACCTTTAAAAAGTAAGGCATTAAAAGAAAATCAGTGCCGTCAAAGTTTTAAGGCGTATTGCCTAGGAACAAGCTGAGTAGTATTGACATTTGTCTGTTTCAAAAGGGGTAAAGTTAGTTATTATTACTATTACTTACTACTTCCTAGTCAAAATCTTATTTCAGTTAATGTTAAATAATATAAAGCTTACTTAAAGTATGTAAAAAAATGTATAGATACTTACCGACGTTCTTTTCGAGATTCGTATCGGGATTTGATTTGCTTGGATTTAATCTCTTCCTTATTATTTCTACCAAAAGTGGCTTATCCAAATCACAAAACTCGCTCGACATCACAACATCAGAAAAGTTTTCTTCCTTAACAATAAACTGCATACAATGATCCTTGATAATTTGTATCCTTTAAATAAAATTATTTAATCATAAAAGAATCATATCACAACTCATCTGAAATACTTATGCCTATCCGCATTATACAGCGCTTCTAATACATTTTGTTTCGATGTCTTAAAGTCCAAATACTGAATGCACCCTTGAGCCAGTCTGGGCATTAGAAATTGTCCAGCTAGTTGGTAGATGTCGGTAATCAAGATAACAATGTTCTTACTATATGAATCCTTTAAATCAATTCGGTCGGTATAAATGTAATTCAAAATGATTTCAAAAGCTTCAGGCGGAGCACTCAACAGCCGCACTTCTAACAATGGTCGATCGTTGAAAGGTACATCTACAGTTCCTATCAACTTTTGTAAATTTGCATTGCTAGCTCCACGGGCAGCCAATATTTTTGTTCGTAAAAATTTTGATCGTGCAGCTACAAAAGCAATATGTGCTTGAATTTTAATCGCTTCTGGACCAACGATAAATTGAATGTCACAGAATTGTTTCTCATTAAAAAATTTTCCGAAATCATCTCGAAGTGTACACTTTGGGTAGCTGGAGAATTGAAAACGATAAGTGTCACCTCGCCGAACACTATTATCAACTGTTCCTCCAAATATGTACATTGCATCGCTTATGACAGCAGAAGCATGAAATACTCGGCCAGATGGAACATCAGAATTCGGCTCTGGTTGAATTATAGACCAAACTTGGGAGTCTAGGTCATAGCAATGTAGATCATTCGGTAATGTAGAATCGGCTGACCCACCAAAAACGTACAGGAAGCGATCATGGTGTACCATTGTGTGACCATAACGACGAGATGGAGGAGCTGAAGCACCACGAAGGACATGTTCGTTTGAAATTCGTCGCCAACTTAAATTAGAAAAAAAAAATGTTGAGAATTAAAAAAAATCCATAAAATTAATTTTTCATTCAAAAATTAAATTTCAAAACTACAAAAATTAAAAGCCCTCATACATCATTTGCCATCTAAGGAATTTAAAGTCAGTGCTGTTATATAGACAACTCGACCTATCATTGCATTTTTCAAGTATATTGCTTTTTGTTGCAGAATAGTTTTGACTATTGTTGTTTAAGTATATTGCAAGCTTATTTGATGGCCAAAATAAATTAATGATTTCATTCTGTCGGAGAATGACGCTTAACGTATACATAATTCCATTAATGCCAAGAATACTTGTTTTTGAAACCTCATCAAGGTTATTCATGATTTATACTTTGCTTACTGCGCTACAACAATCATAATGTATCGAGGAAAAAATGGTGGTAGATCAGATCGTTTAGAAATTCAGAAGTTTATTATCCAATAAATTTATATTTTATAACTTTTGTTGTAGTTTAAAAATAGATTGAAAGAACTCATGTTCACATATTTATGATTCTTATTTTCTTAAGTCGACCCCCATTTTTATGAAAGTTATAAATTAAGTAGCGGAGAAATTTAATGTACCCCATATTGATCTCCAAAATAATTTAAAAAAAAATAACTTTAAAATATTGTAATAGAACTACGTACATACATTTCTTCTTGTCAAACTTACGTTTTTGTCTTGAAATGAAATTCAAACAATGAGTTGGTAATTTGCAATCCACTCTGTCCCGAGAAAACGTACATGCAATCTCTCGCAACAGCAACAGGGAAATTGCAACAAGTTGGTGGTCTATCTCCGTTTTGTTCGATTTCTTCCCATTGATGGTTTTCGCCCTTGATAAAAAGCAAGTTCAAAAATGTGTTAAATTCAAATTTTATTTCAATATTCAACTTACCGTCAGATTTAAGGTCCACATATCATTTAGACGCGCATTACCATCGTAACCAGCATAGATCCACATTTTATGATCATACACTGCTGCTCCATGTGCTGATCGGGGAACTGGCATTCTGGAACAAAATAAAACAGCATATACAAGTCCTTCAATTTGTATAAACATACGATAGACTAGAAAAGTTACCTGCCTGAGAATTTCCATTCAACCCACATAGCTGTCTGAAACTTATACTCAAACAAATCATTTTTGTTTGTAAGATTTGAGTTCGAATGGATGTCTCCAGTGTAGCCACCAAACATGAACATCGAGCTTCCATACACAACTGCTGAATGATGATACCTGGGTGCTGGGGGAGTTCCAGTTGCACAGGCCCTTCCCCATGACTTGTCTTTCACACCAAATCGTATCAAGTCATTCAACATATTCTTCCCATTATCTCCTCCGAACACAAACATCGCATCTTTGTAGGCCACCACTGTATGCTTGCTTCTCCTGAACAATTAACAAGAATAATATTAGCATTTATTAATGTGGTTTCTTATAAAATGTCATTACTTACTTTGCTCCTACAAATTCAGCACACTCCAGAGTCTTTGTCCACTGGTGAGTGGCTGTATATGTCGAGAAGTCCACATTAAGGGCATTGCAACTAAAACTTCCTGGCGACACAGATTTGTGTACTTTTATCGAATTCGAGCTAGAGTGCGACATTTTTCTTGTACAAGTTCCTTTTCGGCCTTTCCGACTTCCAGACTTTTCGCAACCGCTAGTAAATGAACATCCACTGCCACTGCAACTACCGCTTATACCAACGCCACCACTACTACCTAAAACACATCCACTTCCACCACCACTGTCTTCAGCGGGATCAGACTCACTTCCAAGGATCGCTTTCAACATCAAAGCATTACATGTATGGAAGCGCCGTCGTTGATTGCTAATGGTTGCGCTGGAGCTTGAGGTTATATGACAAGGAATAGATTTGAGGAGTCTTTCAACGGGATTTTCCAAAGCTGGCCGTTCGTCGTTAAAGTCGTCTTCGTCCACTTCGTTTAGCTCGCTACATACGCCCACACAAGACCAAATTCGGACGAAATATTGTAAGGATTCGATGGCGATAAATAGTTTGTTTTACTTTGGTGTTACCAAATATTTATTGAACACTTTAAATGTATTTTCATTGCGAAATATCGTATTTGATAAAATTATACACCAGTGCCAGTCCAATCAACTTTTTACTAAAAAATTATTCCAAGGAAGATGAGAAAATTCTTGCAAAACAACAAAAAGAAAATGTTTGACAGTAGTTTCTGGATCTGGATTATAAAATCAAACAAAACTCTGTAAACAGTTCTTACACAGGGTGTTGAAAATAAAATAAAATAGTTCAATGTAAAATAGATTGAACTTGCATTAAAATAGTACTTCATCGTCGTCTCGACAACCGATCGAGAGCCGTTTCACTGCACGCCATTCAGTTGGGCAACCCCAAGGCTTCGCTCGTCCTGGTCCTGGTTTACGCCGTTTTACCAGTTCCACGTCTTTGCTCATGCTAGCTAGGTGACCAGCCCAACGGATTCTAATGATAATGAGTTGATTCTTGAAACAAAAACCTACACGAAAACTCAAGTTTTTCCATACATTATTTGTAATACTATGCAGATTTGTCATATAACTACGTTTTCACTGGGCTCTAAACCGAGATTTAAATAGATTTATCATAAAGATTTGAAGATTTACCATACAAATATTTATAAATCTCCTCAAATGAAGTTTTCCCAGACATTATTTTGTGAGCTACAGGTTTTCGTAAACTATAAGTTCTACATAAAACCACTCGAAAATTAGTAGCAACTCAAAGCAAAAAGAACAAATCAAATAAATCAATCGAAACATTCAGCGCCCAATCAAATATAAACAAAACAGCTGGTGTCTGCTGTCAAAAGAAATATTTCACTCTGAAATCAATGTGGTCTTGGTAAGTAATATTTATTTATACAGATTCCTTCCAATAAGAAATACTGCAGAACATGGAAGAGAAAAAAATAAAACTATGGGGGAGTCAAGATGAAGAGTACTTGCTGGAACTCTTGTCCTAAAAGAGCCGGAACTGCGTTTTAGCAGAAAAAATAGCCAAATATTTAAAATGTTGGGAGCAACGACTGGGTTTTTGATTTTTGTTTACAGTTAGGTATATGTAGGTCTCAATAGTACAGGATTAAAATATTAGATTAAGGAAACTCCCCTTAAATCATAAACAAAATTTTATTTTTCGGTTTTAACCCAACTTTTTGTTTGCAATTTTTTACAACGCAAATTTTATTATTCTTACATTAAACTAGATTTCTACCCTTTTGTACAATTTTTGTGAAGAATTTAGGCTTAAATATGTTTGAAATCTCAATTGTTTTTTATTCGTTGGTCGTTGGTAGTTGGTCGCTCTCATGTGAATAGTCTTTAAAGTGTGTTTCATAAACATGTCGGAGAGCTCTGATCAAACTCTGCTCAGAGCTAAAAGAGAAAAACGGCTACTGTATACTCCTATGCCAATTTTTTTAGTGGATAATACCTTTGTGTGGATCGCTTCGTTATGTCCAAGCCGAACTAAGGTCTTTTGACTCATTTAGGTGGGTTTAACGTCCAAGTCTATGCAATCCAGCACTACGGGTCCAGAGCATTTCGAACTCAAGTGATGCTTTTGAAGATTTTTTATTTTCCACATTGAACGTGTTTTGTGAAGAGTTCGGAGTATAAAACAAACAAAACTAAGAAACTAAGTTACTTAAAACGTTACAGCTTGATTACGTTACGTCACGTTCAGTAGACAAATCAGTGATTCTAGACTGTCCGAATTATACCATTTTTTGGGAAATTCACGTCTGAAATAAACTAAATGGGGTCTTATCAAACCAAATAGTACAAACAAATTTGATTTTCCATTATTTTCATTGTGGCTGGTTATATTTACGCAAAAAAGAATTAATTATCGAAAGAGAAAGCATGATTTTTAGAAGGAAGGAAAGGGATGGAAAAAAGGTGCAAGTTTCGCATTTTCCTCATTTTCTGATATGAGTTTGGAGTTAAAACTCATGTTTCTTAATTAAACCGTTCTCTTTTTGGCAGAAATTCTCATTTTATTTTTGCCGGCGAAGGAGAAGGTTCACTGAAATTTGACTTCTTTTCTATGATTTATGTATATCCTGCTGCTGCCCAAAAATTCAAATGAATTCTTTTGTTTTTTGTTTTTATCATAACCGTAACCCAAATGAAAACTCTAGCAACATAAAAAACAATGAATACAAATTAATAACACAAGTTTTACACAAAACTTCATGTACTTAGTTCACCGAAGTTTTTAGTGTTTTAATTTCCGATCATTCCTCTACTGTCCATTTTTCTTGAGTGCCCACTCACTTTTTCTTCTTGTGTGTATCCACGAAAATGATTCTTTTTTCCATTCGTGAAACCAGGCTCATATCAACACACTTTTAGGTATTAAAAAAAGTTTTGTATAAACCTTTAATTTAAATGAAAGTGGCATTACTCAAAAATTGAAGTTTGGCAAATGAGTTGAAATGTACTAATAGCTCTCTGATTTTTTTTTTAAACTATCTTTTTTTATATACTAATTATTCTATATTGATCATTTGTTTATTTTCCATTATAAGATCAGGTTACAGGAATTTTTAGTTAGGTCAATTTCATTCTAAGGTGCGACATGATTCATAGGTTTGTATTATTCCTTTGTATATTGAATATTTTTTAAACGTTTTCAAAATGTGAGAATGTAATTTTTTGTGTATTATTTATATAATGTTACATAATTCCATGTATTTTTTATTTAATAAAATGGCTCAATTCAATTATATTCTTTCTTTTTTCTGTATTATTTCGTGTGTTTTATTCAAAGCAACCGCTGAGAGTTTTCGGGTATAAATTTGGGATAAACTGCTTTAAATTTGGCAGCACTGTCACAAATACGTTTTATTTTTTACTTTTGACACACAAAATTTTCTTTTCATTTGTCATTCCCATTTTCATTCAATCAAAATTTTAACATTTTGCGATCAATTTTTTCTTCCTTGTCTGAATTAAAAACTTAAGAAAACAGTTTAAAAACCTACCTAAACCGCTTCCATATAGTACTATACATAAAGTTAATAATACATTCAAAGCAAGCAGATGAATATAATCAACTAAAATGTCGAATAAATGGCAAAATCGCAACGAAATTGGTGGCATTCTACGCAAAGGCAATTCTGCCTCAGCCAACCCGGAGGCAAGAAGCGTGGATTTGCTTGTTTTTGGCTATGCCTGCAAAATATTTCGAGACGATGCTAAAGCCCGTGAAATAGATCAAGGAAAACATCTTATCCCATGGATGGCAGATGCAAATCTAAAGATCGACAGGTTAATATTTTATTTTACGCTAAAACATTTCGAAACAAAATGTTATATATTTTTTTGCAGAAAACCAATCTTATTTATATAATTAGATTTTTATTTATTTTATTAATAATTATCGTCAAAAACATGCATGATAACTATCGATGTGCATGAAAGTGAATTTGAAAAGAAACAAATTGTGTGTTTTCCGATTAAAGGGAGATACCATTGGATGTGGAGTTTTATATAAAATGTACATAAATAATGTAAGACGCTATTCTCTGGATGTATCGCTCTACGTCTCTTCGATCGCTTACGAAAAAAATTTACTTGGTTGAATGACCTTCAAATCTTGGCAAACTAAAAATTTAAATTCTAATCTTTCAAAGTAAATTTTTCACCGTGTTAATTAGCCTCTTCCAACACATTTTTGTTTTTCCAGCTTCAATAGTAAAAAGATATGAATGCAATGTGAAATAAGGGCGTTCGAGGCATTCAAAATGTAAAACTTTTATGCATAATACCATTAAAAAAACTAACATCCTGATTCTGAAAAATGTTCTATGTGAGTACCTACTTACTTACTTTTACTTGGGATTGCAAATTTTAATTTTCGAAAGGTTGTCTCAATTGTGTTTATGAACAAATTGATCAGATTTCATACAGTTTAAGTATCGGTTTAAAGTAACTATGTATATCCTCTGCTCAACAAAACAAGTCAAAGACGAAAACAAAAATAAAGTTGATTTGAATTGGTCCAAAGTTATTGAAAATCGATTAATACTACCTTAAAGAAATCCAATGAAATGGCTTTCTTCATACTCACCTCATCGCTTTGCACTTGTCTTGTTTCAAAAAAAAATTATTCATTTAAAAATGAAAAAGATGGTAGCCGGTCAGTTTTCATTTGTTTATTTCATTTGAATTTCTAGTTTTATTTAATATTATAAAATTTATCAAAAACGATTCTTCAGTCTGTTAAGTAAAAATATATGTATGCACATACATACAGTTGTGTTAAAAAAATAGGAGTATTATTTTTAAAGATAGAATCCCAATAGCAAATGACTTAATTATTTGTATTTAGATTTTCTTTTGTACAATGTGGGTAAAGCTGTTATGTGTTATTTATGCTTATTGACTCCTTTGTCTAAAATAAATTATCAATTAAAAACATAATTTTTGTTTTTATTAGGTAAAAAGGAACTGTTTAAAATAATAGTTGACTTGGGTATTCGCGAAGTATAGGGGCGCTGCTATGTACTTTCTGTCAGCATTGACACTTTTCGTGTACTTCTTGCAGTTAAATTGTTTTCTAGCAATCACCCTTTTATAGTTATACTACTTACTGCCAATACTAGATATTCATGGATCATCTGTGAGAAAGCAAAAGGGTCCTTTCGACTGAGGCGAATGATATTTACCGAAAAAGAAATGAGTTGTTTACCACTAACAAATGGTAAAAAATAACTTTTATATATTTTATAAAAGTACTCCTATTATTATGAACACAGCTGTATGTACATACATATGTACATATGTATCAAATAGAAACATTTTTGGGCAACCTCAACCTCAACACGGATCGGTTGAAACGCTGTACAAGCCAAGTCTTAAAATTCAAATTGAGATCTACGTTAAAAATATAATAGCAGATGCAATATCAGGAGTTAAATTCAATATTTCTATAAGCATAAAACGACATAACGTATAAAGAGAAATCAATTGATAAAGCAGAAAGTATAAACATATTTCAAGAGGGCACAACATTTTTAAAAACGGATGAATATTAAATTATATGTATTAGATTCTAATAACAGATTCCTAAAGAGCATACATGATTACCTCCTATGAAATTATAAATAAATTACACACAATATGCATCTAAAAATCTTACAAATCCAAAATAAACATGAAGACGGGTCATCTCTGTAGGTGCTTAATGGAAAATATGTTGATTTTCCAAACAAAACCGAAAACCGAAGGAACATGCACTTTTTCAATGTGGGACAAGCGAAAAATCAGAAAAAATATTTTGTAAAGAAAAAACTCGAAAATTTAATCTTATAGTAATGATTTCGTTGTCAATTTTGTGTTACACTAAGTTTTATCCCCAAGTGTACTATCGGAAGGCCACATTATCAACACATATAATCAAATTGCATATGCAAATGTTTGCGTTTATCTTTTTTAACTAAAATTTCGAAGTTTTTATTATTCCTCTTTATTATGTTTATGTTGTTTTTATTCCTAATCAATTGATTAACTTCAAGACCAATCTATAATCTTGGCAAATCTATAGAATTCTGTTTTCGTATAACGATTTTCAGAAAAAAACGAAAACGAACTTTACTCGTTTAAGGTACCAGCTAATTAATAATTAACATTTTTAGTTCTTCTTTCTTTCTCTGAAGAAAAATATTTACGATAGCAATGTTTACAAAATGGAAAAATACAATCAATGATTGTGTTTTAGATTTCTCAATTTTAAGATTAAAAATGTTCCATGATAGCTACAACTGGCGCCTATGGTTGAATTACAGGAATGTAGATGATATTTGTAGGCCTTGCTTTTGAAAAAGTTGGATCACTCACTGCTAGCGAACATTTTTTATCACTTCTTTTGTTGCTGAAGTATACCTTGATTTGTATCAAACTTCTGTGATATTTGTAGACCGAATGGAAGATCAAATTTCTTTGGGTTAGCATTTGAGTCTGTATGACTATTTTCCCATAGCTTTTGAAGAAGGTTCATAAACAGTTTCTTGCATTGGAGGGGACCTTTTTTGTAATATTTACGCAAAGTCTGGGTTACTTGGGCTACACATATTGGTTCAAACTGGTTATTCTTTCGCGTTTTATATTCAAAATGGATACTTAAAAAGTGGAAAATAAACAATAATATAGTTTAAAAAACGTACACAAAGATTTATAGATGCTTCCCACAAAAACAATGACCACTTAACATTATGTTTGAGTTTGAATCTTATTGAACTTTTCGATACAAAAAATGCATGCGGATAACATTACAGAAAGGACGATATATGGGCCAAAGGATTCGCTTATGAATTTTTCAGCAGTTTAATAAATTTTTTACAGACAGGTTATTAATCTTTAACTCGGCTTGGTATGTATACTCCTTATAAACAAATCTTAAATATTTTATCAATATTTTATGCGCGTTTTTGATAAACCAAAAAAAAACAACAAAAAATAAATACAAAATGTGTGAACCTCAAAAAAAAAAAAAAAAAAAAAAAAAAACGCAAATGAAAAATCAAAGCAAATTTCGTCTTTTTTTTATTCTAAAAATATATTTTTATTTCGTTTACCTTCTTTTTATGATTTGTATAATGTGGGGACACATGAAACACACATGCAAATGCTAAAAATATACCTAGATATGATGTTAGAGGCGCTATATACGATCTAACCCCATATGAGCCCCCACCTGGTGGCTATGGCAATCGTTTGGATTATCTCAGCTCCGAGGAACAACGTGCCGAACAGCTCTGCGAAGAGGAAAGATACCTTTATCTCTATCGCAATGAACAGGACGAGATCTTGTACCAAGGTAAGTTTTACAAGTGCCAACTATAAATTTGCAAACAAAAAAGAAGAATTTTTTAAAGGTTCAAGAGAAACAAATCATTTTAGTTTCCCTTAAATCACTTTTTAAAATTAATCGAAACGAGTGAAAGAACTACAATTGCTGTATAAACCCGAAAAAAATATATGTATTTTGTGAACAAATAAACTGTAGGCCTTAAATTTTTGTAAACACAGGCGCGTAAGTATTTACAGGTAGATGATTTAACGGATGGGCTTTTGAACTGCATAGGAACAGCTATCGGAAAATCAATTTTGCAAGGTAATTTTGTCGTTAAAATACATGTAATAACGTATATTTCCAGGATTTACAGCACTACTTAAGCTATTGCATCATGAAAACGCAAAACAAACAACCGTTTAGATAGTACATATCGCAACAGATCCGCACCTTTTGTTTTTATTTCAAATTCATTTATTAAAATAAATAAAAATCTATGCATATACAACTTTTTTCTCAAATGAATCAAAGGAAACTAAGAAAAAATATAAATTTAAGTCCTGAAGCCAGATAATTATTAATACCTATCCCATAATCCTTCCAATGCTCTCTGAAACTTATCTCTAATTTTGTATTGGTCAACCTTAGATTTTTGTTTTTATTTACAAAAAAAAACATTTTATAGAGGAAGAACTAAAACGTTTACAACAAGAGAGCGGCAGCGATTCAACTTACAATCAGGTGCAATTCAATTATGATACACCATTGGGCCCGACCCGAGATGAAAATTCTTCCGAATTTGGGACAGATAATGAACCCGATAAGATCTTTTTGCTGCCGAAAAACTTCGAAGTGCCATCATCAATTCAATTGGTAAGTTATGATGTTTTGAATTCAGGGAGACAATCATACATTTAATAATCTGCAACGCTTTATCTTATGGCAGTATTAAGGGGTTATCATTTGCTCAAGTAATGTCTAGGCTATCAAGAGACTAGAAAGGAGATAGCTTTAATAAATTATATGAAAACATTTAAGACGATGACTTTCAATAAACCTGACTTTGCTGACGCGCTAATTTTTTTTTTTAATCATCAGAAATGTTTTATTATCACATTTTGTTGTTTACAGTTGTATTATTTTAAAAGAAAACTGTTCGGCACGTGATTGAAATAATCCAAACGGGGTCTTAAATAAGGTTATAAACAAAGTTCATACTTATTATTTTTATGAAGTTAGTAAATTAAAGATTGGATGGTTTTAATTTTTGGTATGGAGGAATTTGATAAGATGACAAGCATTTACAAAGGACAGATTTTAGTATATGTATATATTTCAGGTAGAATAAGTTATCGATTAACGAAGAGCTTAGTCTTGACAATTTAAGTAAAATAAAATTAAATAGGATTTAATTAAGGATTTGATTATTTTGAATTATTGTTAAAACAAGTAAAAACAATTTGATAAATTTATATTCATAATAATCTATTGTTTTTTTTTATATATTTTGGGCTCTCGTATCACCTATTATCCTTGAATTTAATAATAGATTCTTTTGGTTGCCCTATTACGCTATCGTTTTTGAATCGATGACTTGACGGGCTTAAAAAGATATACATGCATACATATCATATTATCAATATTTTAGGAGTGCAGGATCGCTTCTCTAATGGAAGTTTAATTTTATAATACATATTTTAATATTTTTAAATTGGTTTTTAAACCAGAATGATTTATCGAAGGCGTTACTTCTCAAGTAATAGTAGCTTACCATAAAAATGTAAAAATCTCTTAAAGCTCACATTTGAAGACCTAAAAATAAACGCTTATTAAAAAAGATAATCAGAACTTATACGTCAAATTACTAATACTTGTTTTGTGTCCATTTAATATTTTCTGTACTTTCTCTTTTTTGGTTTAATTTGTATCAAAATCTTTAAAAAAAATACAATTTAATAATTTGAAGACCTAAAAATAAACGCTTATTAAAAAAGATAATCAGAACTTATACGTCAAATTACTAATACTTGTTTTGTGTCCATTTAATATTTTTTGTACTTTCTCTTTTTTGGTTTAATTTGTATCAAAATCTTTAAAAAAAAAATACAATTTAATAATCCCTATTTGTATCACTTAAACCCACAACATTTTAGAATAAATATCCTAATACCGTATCATACATAAAAAACCTCTAATTTTAGCCAGCACCATTGGCCAAGGATTTTTTTCTTTCTATATAGAAATCTTTTCCAAGAAACTGTCTTATAATTTATAGCTAAGCAATATATATAATTTTATTAACCAGACTTAAAACTATTATGACTTTCTAAAACATGCACGTACATATTTAATGTAATAAGCGCAAGGTGTTGTCGGACTTCTCTTTTATAAGGTACATTTTCTTTCATAACGTCTAGTACATTATGAACCTTGAGGCCAAATAACTGTAAATGTCTACAGACTTCGTTCTTTCAAGTAATATATTCAAAGTTGCATGTCGACTGTTCTTACTATTTACCAAAACTAAACAAACTATGAAGATATTTACTATGGCTCAAATCATAAAGCAAATAAAACCATTTGAAAAAGTATTTATTATTTTAAATTATCTGTATATAAATGAAGTACAATTGAATTACACAAAAGTATTTATAACAAAACTACACATAAACTCAAAGACAAAACTGCTTTCTTAAAAAAAAACTCTTGTTAAATAATAACTTAAAAAACGCTCTTGGAATTAGTATTCTAGTTGCTTGGCCTGCTCCCACGAGAAACATTCTCGACCAAAATGCCCATAAGCACTTGTCCGTTGATAGATGGGTCTGCGTAAATCCAGATCACGTACAATACATCCTGGCCTCAAGTCAAAATTCGTCTTCACAATTTCGAGAAGTTCTTTCTGTGACCGATCTGATGTTCCATAATCAAATACACTTATTGAAAGTGGTTCTGCTACACCAATAGCATATGAAACTTGAACCAAACAACGCTTGCAGAGACCTGCCTTGACTAGTGACTTGGCAACCCACCTAGCGGCGTAAGCAGCTGACCGGTCGACTTTAGTGAAATCTTTGCCAGAGAAAGCGCCTCCTCCATGAGCTCCCCATCCACCGTATGTGTCAACGATGATCTTTCTCCCAGTAAGTCCTGCATCGCCCATTGGTCCGCCTATAACAAACGTTCCACATGGGTTTATATGGACAACAGTCTCGTCGTCCAAGTATTTAGATGGAACCACTTCCTTGACAACCCTACGCAACACCTCTTTGCGCAAATCGTCAAGAGAAATTTCATCTGAATGTTGAACTGACACAACAATAGTGTGCACGCGCTGGGGAATAGTGGATCCTTGTTTCAAAATGTATTCGCAGGTGACTTGGGTCTTTGAATCTGGTCTGGCCCACCAGAATACGCCCGATCTCCTTAGTTCGGCAATTTTCTCGTTTAGCCTATGTGCAAGTACGACCGTCAAAGGCATGCACTCACTGGTCTCATCAGTAGCATAGCCAAACATAATACCCTGGTCTCCAGCTCCAACATCATCCTCTAACCGATTGACATGCACACCAGCTGCAATGTCGACCGACTGTTCCTCCAATGCAAGTAGGATGTTGCAGGTTTTATGATCAAATCCTTTGGAGGAATCATCATAACCAATATGGTTGATTGTATCTCGAACAACTCTTTGGTAATCGACAACAGCTTTTGATGTTATTTCACCGCAAAGCAATACCATTCCTGTTTTAGCCACAGTTTCGCAAGCAACCTTTGCATATGGATCTTGTTGTAAGTGAGCGTCTAAAATGGCATCGCTGATTTGATCGCACATCTTGTCTGGGTGTCCTTCCCCCACGGATTCAGAAGTAAATAGAAATGGTCGGCCTTCTTCTACCTTGTGGATGTCAGTGAAGCCATTTGTATGTAGTTTGATTTCAGACTGTGGCATCTTAAAGTTTTTTTTTTTTTTTTTTTTTTGTTATCTATAATAATAAGAATTTAATGAACTATCAATGTAAGGGTAATTGTAGAAATTCACATTTTTCATATATAAATATATTGGATAAACTCTAATGTCTAAACGATTTTATTTATGTAAATGCTCGCCAAATGAGAACCTCTAAGTAAAATAGAAGCTATGTATAAAATTTCAACAAATTAAAAAAAAATGTTTCTTAAACACGGTAAGAAAAATAGACTAAGTCTAAAGTTAAAACTCACAAATGCCTTCCTTAAAAAAGATTTAAGTTTAAAATAAAAAAAATATTATTTAAACAGAAATAACTAAAAATGTTGGTAGTAAATATAGCTTATTCGAATTGATGATTTTTCACTAAGAAATCTTGTTCACACTTCTTTAATAAAAACTATACTCAAGTTAAAATAAAAATATTTATTTAAAAAAAATCCTGCGTAAAATATAGGATTTCGTTATAAACGAAACTCTCAAATTAAACACAATTCACGTTTAAGTTCTTTGGAATAATTAATTAGAAAGAATTTTTGAAAGCACATAAAAACGGAAATGTAAAATAAAATTAAAGCAATAACTAAGAGTTGGAATAAAGAACTCTTGCTTAAAAAGGACTTAAAAAACAGACAATTTCTTTTAAACCACCACAGTATTCAAACGACACAATAAGCTTCCGATTTTTGATTAACGTAAAGTGCAAAGTCATTCAATAAATATAACAACGAGGAAAACAACTTACGTTGCAAAAAACGAACTATTATTCTTTATTATTTACACTTTTTCCGAAGTAGATGCTGATGCTGTATATTTCCGTTGAATAACCTTCAGGCTCGCGATCGAACACACTTTTGATGAATAATAGAAAAGTTAATCTATATATACCGAAATCTGTGGCTCTCGTGGTCAAGCTTGCAAAAAACAACACCCTTAGGCCTCTCATTGAACTTTCTACCATTATCAGTTTTTTTGTGTTTTTTTTTTTCTAGTTTAATTTATTTTTGATATATTTTTTTTTTTTCAATATGATGAAATCTTGTTGCTTTATTTCCAGCCTGAAACGATGAAACAACACGCAATCGTTGAGAAAACTGCTCGATTCATATCAGCACAGGGTCCACAAATGGAGATATTGATTAAAGCAAAACAATCTAATAATCAACAATTTGATTTTCTCAATCTCAATAACTCTCTTAATCCATATTACAAGTTTGTGCTGAGTGCTTTAAAAAGTGGAACGTATCCGCAGCCCGAGTGCGAGGCACCAGATTCTCTTAATTCCGATGACAAATCATCCAACACCACAGCGAATAATGTTTGTGTTGAAGATCCATTTTCGAAGCCTTATATACCAGTGCCTACGATAAAATACACGCCTTCAGCAAATTGCGCGTATACACAATTGATAAGTAAAATCAAAGGTGTGCCATTACCTCCACCAGAACCAGAAAAACAACAATTGACCATATATACACCCGTGCTCCTGCAACAAAATGCAAATTCCGCAGCACATGTTGCTTCAGAAAACGGTGATCGGACTAATACCAATCATCAAAACCAACAACAGCAACCTCAATCAAAGCTACAACCGAAAAACGTTTCGAATGCATTAATGCTGGCGCATTACTGCTCTTCGGATACTGAAAACGAAGAACAATCTGAAGATGAAGATGAAGAAACCAAAGAAAAAGATGATGGAAATGATGTAGAACTGTGTTTTCCAATTCCTCCTGATTATTTGCAAAATATTATTGATAAAACAGCTGGTTATGTGATTAAGAATGGTCGTCAGTTTGAAGAAACACTTCGCATAAAGAATGATGAACGGTTTACGTTTTTGTTCCCGGACAACGAGTTCTATTCTTATTATATGTATAAAGTGACTGGAGAGAATAAATCGTACTTGTCCGACGATGAAGAAGATGATGAAACGCACACAGTTTCTAGTGGTAATTAAATATGGTATTTTGTGAACTTGAAAGCATAAATAAAATATTCTTTCTTGTTTGCCTTAGGTCCGGTATCATTCTCAATCAAAATCAAAGATGAACAGCCGGTTTCTGCTCTTCGGCCAGCTCTTCCTCAAGAAACAAGCGACGACGAGTCTGAAAATAAAATTAAATCAAACGGGGGCAACATTCAGGTCAGCGATCAAGTGCAATTGCCTCAGCAGCAAGTGCCAGCGCGTAGTGTTCCAGAGCATGTTCAAAAAGCGATACAGTTGGTCGAAAGCCAATTGATGGCCAGAAATGCACAGCTTGGAATACCAACGGTACCAAACAGATCAAGATTTGATATTGACCAGAGCGGGACAGTGGCACCAAAAGTGACTCCACCCCTTTCAACACTTCTTGTAGCAGTAGCAGAACAGACATCTACTAATCAAGTTAAATCTCACCAAAAAGAGTTAAAGAGAGGTATTTAATTTTCTATATTATTCCTGTTCTAATTTTTCTAATTCTATTATGTACTTAATTTAAATTTTTAGCTGAAGAAAAGGTTAAAGATAAATTAGCACAAATTGCGAGAGAAAAACTGGGAGGATTAATTTCAAAGGAAAAACAATTACAAATTGAACGAAAGAAGAAGGCGATGGCTTTTCTTAATCAGATTAAAGGTATTTACATATATTTTTGTGATTTTGTTGGCACTTGCTTTAATTTTGACATTTTATTTGATTTAAAATATTGGCTACATGCATTCATCCTTATCACGAAATCTATCGAGGGTTTGTAGAGAAACTAAAAAATGTACTAGGGTCACTAAACAAAAATATTAAAAAGACATATTTAAGACATCAAAACATATTGTCTTAAATAGTATAAACATCAGCTAAATTTAGAAAATAATTGCTTAATATAGAAACAATACTTCTGATTTTCGTTAAACCACGTGGCATGTTTACGATGTAACAAACATACAATGATGTAAGTAAGTCCAATGCAATTGTCATAAATGAAGTTATTCAAAAACAGGTAGTACGGCACCACACCACAAAGTTCGTGTGACAAAAACTTTGTTGACCAGTGTTATCATCCAAATGGAAAATCAATAATTAATTTATTAAAAAATCCAAAAAAAATATTGTCAATCTTTAATTTAAAATGGTAGCAAAACGGATAGGTTTGGTTTAATATAATATTCGAATTTTTCTCAACAATCTTCTCAAGACAAAGCTTAAAACGTATCAAAATGACTCTCATGTTAGGCTTGGATTATATGTAAACTTTATATTTTTTTTTTCAAATCTACAACTTTGTACGAAATCAAAAAATTGAGGCTAAAGCTGTCCACTAAAATTAATTTCCAAACATTAATCGGGAATACAAAACTGCTTTTATCATGCCTTAAAAATTCAGATTTTAAACTTATCCTAATTTAAAAAAAAATTTCATTCGCAAAAAAATGTTTTAATATATACACATAAACGTAGACATGTCATAATTATATTGTATTCTTCCGAATGGTTTCAGTAGATAAAAATTATGGATAAATTGGGTTTGATTATTTTTTTTTCAAATGAATTAAAATCGAATTCTGAATGAAACATGCATATTATTTATATTGTATATACTGATCTTGCATTAGAAAATAAATTAGTCCTTACGAAAAGGAGAATTTTCGAAATGAAAAATTAAAGGGACCACGGCTTGTAAGTAACAAATTAACTGAATTTACCTTTTGTATAGTAGTAGCACATATTAGTAATCTTAAAAATAATGTTTTAACAAATATAGGGTACCAATTTTTATTTCACCACAACTCAAAATTTTACTTTAATTCTAATCCAACTTATGATTTTATCTTTAAAATTTATTATACTTTTTTAAAGGCACATCCCAATCCACTGTTGGCGAATCAAACAAATTATTTCCTAAATCATTCACCAAGAAAAAAGATGAAGATGATTCCGACGCCTCATCTGTTCATTCCATTCCCATATCATCGTATGGTGATGATAAATCAGATACAGAAATTTCAACAAAACCGTCCTACACTTATCCAACCCATGAAAATGTAACAGTTGAAGATGAAGATGACGACGACGACGACGTGCAGTTAGTCACTGTTGAAACCAAAAAGCGACATTCAAGATCTCGAACGCGTCAGCGCACCCAAACTCCTGAAGTAGTTATCATTTCCCCAAAACGATCCCGTTCTCGATCCCGAACGAAGCACACAAAATCCAAAACGCACAAATCAAAAAAAAAATCTTCCAAACATAGTCATAGTCATCACCATAGTAAGAAAAAGTCAAAGAAACGTTCGCGTAGTCAAAGCACATATCGAAGCCATAGTTGTTATTCAGAAGATGAAGAAGAAGCGTCATCATATTCAGATTCGTCAAGTAGAAAACGCAGAAAGCGATCATCTTCGCACAAAAAGAAGAAATCGAGCAGAAGACACGATAGATAGATATCGCCCTCAATATTTTGTACAAACTATCTAAACAAATTTTTAACTCAAAGTGCATATTAAAAAAGTAAAAATTATGTTTTGTAATTTAAAATAACTGTAAACATAATATAGTCTAATAAAGTAGATGATCTTGTATATAAATAAGAAATATTTTTTATTTAATTAAAATTTTTAAGAAGGCCCATTTGAACACTTGAAGTTTCAATATTATGTTTAAATGTAACTTCTGAATAGCCCGCAGATAATCAATTGAAATCCGTATATGTATTATGGATGGATGTATAAGCTTAAACATTTTCGCAAATCATAAAAAAGAGTAGAAATAGAGTGAATGATAAGAGTTCAATTAAGCAAAGTGATCACTTTTCACTGGTTGGCTAACTTAATATCAAATAAAAGTACCACGCTCGTAACTTGAGGAAACAACTTCATTATGTCAATTTTGTTTGTTACTCTCTTATTAAAATAGCAAGCAAATATAGAAATAAATCAAATTCATTTTTATGAATTACTCAAAAAGTAATTTCGCTCAACGGTGTACCACTTTGCCACCAGTTTTCCATTAAGAAATGTTGAGTCGTTTAGTCCATCTATAAAATGTTATTATCAGTTATTTCATATATTTATCCAAAATAACAACTTTCGATCTACCAAATAAAGACATTTCTGAAAAAAAAAAAAAAAAAAAAAAAAAAAAAAAAAAAAAAAAAAAAAATCAGCGATTTAATAGAAATAGACAAGAAACTAATCATTCTAAATAGTCGGACTAAGCAATCACTCTCAATCACACTCAGCAGAACAACAATTTTTTGTATTCAACATTTATAAATTGTTGCACTATTGATTGATATTTTCAGGTGTACCCTGCAACAGACAAGATCAAACGAAACTTCATTCATATCCGAATAAAATGTTACTAAAGTTTTACTCTAGAACAATTTTTTTTGGCTACGACCCTGAATGCATCCCTTACACAACGTACAAGAAAATTATACTGAAACAAAATAATTTATTAAACTTTACAAGATTTGATTATTTTCATTTTTTGTTATCTGTTATTTGTGGAATAATACCGAGTGTATAATTTATTATCACAGATCATTATGCAAAAATTATTTACCAGCCACGCGAATTACGTCAAACACCAAATTCATGTGCCGATGCCGATTTAATCTCTGCTCTGACACTCATCATCAAACACTGAAAATATTCTTCCAGAGGTTAAATATTATGAATGTTCCCTAGTATGCATACATACATAATATGTAGCTATTTCTAAAAATAAATGTATGTAGCGCCATTTCTATTTTTAAGTCTCGCTTTGAAAACATCCTCCAGTTGTAAGATTTATTGAAACAAATTTATATCGAATGGATCTTTATTGATATTTATGTATGGATTCAATAAAAAAAACTGTCTTCGGTTCGAATAGGAAATATTGATTGAAATTGATCTGTAAGAGGTTCGAATATCAAACTGCCACGTTTTTTAATTTTAATTGTTTTGCATTCATATTGTAAACAAATATGTATTCCCTGATTTTGAAGCCATATATATATACCATCGTATGTATACATGTACATATGTATGTATAAACTGGTAAAGGTTGAGTTTTGCGGTTTGTTCTTTCCTTATAGCGAATTGTATACATTTATACATACACAACTAAAACCTCATCATCTAAAATACAAAAAAAAAAAAACGTTTGTGATATGTATTTATCGTGTATCTGTGGCGTATACGTAACCAAAAGTATCATTAAATAAACAAAATATTGATGCAATTCTCGAAAGAAACTAATTTTAAAACGCAATTTTGGAAAACCTGAAGGCACTACCTCCTTTAAATAAAAAAAAAAACATTGAATTAACTAAAGTTTAATGTTTTAATTCTGAAAGTACATAAAATAGATTGGAATTTTCATCAGCAAGCTCAATTATTATTGTAAATAAATTAAAAATAAGAACATCTGAATAGGAAGGCATTGCCTCTGCTTATCCGGATGGGTGCTAAGATGATCTTGATTGTAAATATATATGGAAACGTTTGGATTTATAAAGAAAACAACTCGAGATATTAGAAATGGCTACAAATTTCTGGGATGGAATAGGTTAAGGGGATAATATAATTGTTTGTTAATAGGTCAATTGAAGAGTGACAATTGCATTTTTGTTGCGTAATCATTTATCGTAACTATTGATACTTTGGCCCACTTATGGAACCATTTTAAGAAAACTTATTAAATGTTATATAAATTTATTTTATTTTTATTAAATTTATGTCAAATGCTAATTTTATTCGACTAGAGTCGAAATAAGGCACCTGAAGTGTTTTGATAAAACTTGTTTGAGCAATACCTCGGTAATGCTTTAAAAATAAAGATAATAATTAATTTTTTTTAGACACCGAATTATAATTTAAGCAATGCTTGTTTCATCAACTAAAGTTAGAATTTATATCAAAGAAACCATGAGGTCTATTCTCTATTCTCCATTATTAACAACATGTTGATTCAAAATCATTTATAAAACGCTATGTATTTTTAAATTCAAGTTATTTAAATATTAATATTTCATATAAACAGACATTTAAAACAACTTTCTTCTAACTCCCTCCACATTGTATAAAGAATTTTTATTTAGTTAAATAAAAAAAAACATGCACATATGTAGGTATACTGAGATAGAAAAGGATTAGATTTGTTTTACTTAACCAATTAACTTAAAGTGGAATTAATCAGCGGTATAACGATAATTACGAGTACCTGTAGTGTTATTTTTGTCAGTGTATTATTATTCTATCAAGAGAAATGTCTAGAGGTTAAATCACTCAGTTTGCGTTACATTTAATTTTTGATAGTACATCAAGGTCACGATTTTCTGTATACAACAGGTTGGCTTGGATTTTTGATAAAAAATCTACGACTTCTATCTACTAGCACTATTTAAAAAGACTCTGAATCACAACTTTAGTTATTGTTTGAAATATAATTTGAGATACTAAACAAAATTTATTATAATTTATGAGTTATGACATTATACCAAATCAATTTTGGATTTCATCAATACTATCCTTTAATGTTCCTACATAATAAGACAATAATTGGACTGCTTTTTCGGAAAAATTTTCGTTTTAAGTTTGTACCTACATACTTAACTGATGGTCAATGTTTTTTTAACAAGTTGTTAATTATAACGATCAGTTTTCTTATTAAAAATTTTACATTAAGGAAAATTACTTTACATAGATCTTAAGTAGGACATCATGGACCCTCAAACAAAGAGTGTGGTTAATTAAATGTGTGCTCATCATTGTATTTAATTACAGAACCACAAGAATAATATGTTAATTCCATTCTTTCATGTACGAGTATGTATGGCGAATATTATTGTGTATTTTCCAAAAACATAAGTTTATTAATGTTGAGTTATTACTAAAATAAAACTGCAAGCTAAGGATATAAGAAAATTAGAGCAATCGAAATTTTTATGAAGGTTATAACATTATGTGCTAACTTTTAAGATTTAGTGAGGGTTTAGAAACTTATTTCATAATAAATATAGAAAATTAAAGTACACCATTAATAGTAATTAAAAAAAAAAAATAGAAAAGGGTTTTAAAGATAATAATGTTATATTGAAATATTATGCCTTTAATAGATTTTTTACTTCAAAAGTTTGTATATTATTGCATACTAAATATTCAACAAAAAGAATAAGCACAACTTAATTTCATACACTTCACGTAATATGAAGAGAATTTTGCAAATTTGATTAGAAAAAAGGTATATTTTTAACCATATACATACATTATGTACATAAATACATACATGCTTATGAATATTTTCCTTTTGAAATAATTGGAGTTAAAGTTTGTCATAAAAAGGAAGTGGCCAACTCTGACCTCTTTTATTTTTAATAACTTGTTTTGAGAATTAAATTACTTTGAGGTATCATTATTTCGTCCTACTATGCCTTGATTTTTAATGAGAGACATAAGTGAGGCTACATTGAGATAAATATAATAAGATAAAATGATGAAATGTTTAATAAATGAAACGTGTCAAAGGAAAAATAATGTATTTTTGTTGCGATCATAGCTTATGTATGTATGTAGGTTACTTTATATTTTTGGTTTTGGCTGACAAGTTAATATTTGTGTAAAAAAGTTTTATATAAGAGCTATCCTTGTAATATTGTAAAGAAATGAAATTATGTGGAGTTGCGCCGATTCTGTGTTTGATGGAAATTCTTCCATTGGAAAGGAAATTTTTAGATATAGCAAAAATCAGAACCTGTTAGAAAAAGCAAAGATGAGAACCTTCTTTTGAATATGACCTTTGATTATTTTTTTAAGTAAGTAGGTACATAAGTCGTGTTTGATTTAAACGGAAAAAAGTAAGCTTTATTTACGAACCCTAGATAAAATATTACAATATCTATTAAAAAATATAAAAAGAAGCAGACGATAAGGCCGTCCAACAAGCTATCTAAATATTTAATATGATGTAGGACCTGATTTCAATTGAAACATGTATATATACATGTGTACATGCTTACATATATAAATATTTCAATTTATTAAATTTTGACATTTGTTTCACTTTTTAGAAAAAAGTATCCCCTTGCCTCTATATCTATGTACATATGAGTGTCACTTGCATAACTCTGACCAGTTAGTAGAGCAACCACTGCTTACAGAACACATACATACATACATATGTACTCTTAAAATGAAGTAGGTACTTACTTTACAAAATTGCGAACAAGAAATCTTGATTTAGTTAATGCATTTTTAAGTAGTTCTCAAATTAAAATTAAATGACATAATACTCGAATTTTTCATCCAATAATTAAATTCCTGAACTAAAAGCATATTGTAGTGAAAATAATAAAGAGGGGATTGATTCTTCTTTTATAAAATTTAATACAGATTTATTAACGCAGTATTAAGATCTTTCTAAATTAAATACCTAGCTTTGTCTTCCAAAATTAGACGCATTTAAAAACACTAGGTATTTGACCCCATGCATCAATTTACTATTGGTATATGTATACATAAGTAGTCGGTACAAAGCTTGGCGGTTCGGCAAGTTAATTGAGAAAATTCCTCGAATGAACCTACATATGTACTGTACATATATTATCAATTGAGAATTTGTTATCAATCACTTTGTTGTTGGTGTTATGAATTGAGTGTTCCTATACATTTTTATTCTTCTATAAAAGAGCAATTTTTCGTCGCGAATCGTTTAAAAGTGTTCCAGAGCTTCACCTAAGTGAATCGGTTGTTCGTTCACATTCTAGTAACAATCATTATTTTTGTTTGTTTTATATTCTGTGTAACAAACGTAAATTTAAAATATATATTTTTCCTTTACTCAACCAAGTACAGGATCCTAGAGTTTGAAAAAAATGAAGTTCTTACCACAGGTAAACATTAGTTATAATTAATACATGTATGTATGTATAACTTCCTAGTTTCAAAAACCGTGGTTAATTGGTTTGGAAAAGATGAGATTTCATTTTAAGTATTAATAATAATTGTGACAGTTGTTGTTGTTCTGTAAAAAGAAATGTGTAAAAAATAGATTTAGATACTAATATTTAATTGTTAAAAAGTTGAAATTTCAAGTACCTACCTGAAAATTTAACTGTAATAAAGTGAAATAAATCTGTTTTTTATGTGTAACAAAATTAATATATTTAGAAAAGCTTTACATCTTTTTCATTAAGGCAAGTTTGAAAGTATAGTATTTTGAGTTAAGCTATTATTGGTTGAAAAATGTTTAAGTTTGAAAAATAAGAAAAATGAAAAACTAATTTTTGTATGTAATTGCATCGGAAATACGCAAGAAATTTGATTTTTTTGATGAAATTTTGCATTTTATCGTGACTTTAGTACTTAAAGTTGGAAAATAAGTTTTAAAGCTTGAAAAATTTAGGATAGTTGTGAAATTCATTGTTTTGACGTTTTGCGTTCATTTTGAGTGAAGAAGTTAATGTGATAAATAATAGATGGCGCTGTGCTGCGATTAGAAAGTAGGCTGGTGTCCTTTTCGTATTGCCATTATAAAATGAGCAAATGTGCAAATGATCAAACCTTGGACGTCGTAAACGACCAGTCGTCAAAGACTTGAATCGCACTGCTTCCAAGTGAAAATTAAAAAGCGAATTCCAACTATTCCAACTGGTTTCCAATCCAATTCAAGCGTTTACAATTCCCAGTTCGAATGGCTTTGCGATATGAATCAATAAATGGCAAGGACAATCGTCCGAAATCTTTGGATCTTTGCCTGATTTTTGTGTTCGCAAAACTATCTTTACCTTCATATAGTTCTTATCTGATTTCAAATCCACTCAAAGAAATCACTTTGAAATTTGAACATTCTGTGATTTGTTTTTACTATGAAGGTTATCTAAAGCGTTTAGTTGGGACAAGACGAAGTTCGCCGGGTCCACTAGTTTTTAATAAAACTATTGGCTTCTAGACTTTCGAGTGAACCCATTTATATTTTTTTATTCAAAGTTGTACCACAAATAAGAAGATGCCTTAAAGTTTGTCATTTGTGCTCATTCAAAATTTTAACCATTCTTGTCACTAATATTTTTATCAGAAATCTATAAAATAAATCGCTGCTAACCAATTACAAAGAAGGTTTTCCAAAAAATGTACTCCAATTTACGTAGTTCAGGCAGAAATACAAACGCGACTGATTGTGTTAGTTTTAATTATGACTGACCAAATTAAAAAAAAAACTCACAAAATGTTTGGAGAAATTTCGGAGGAAAAGCAAATGCTTTTTATATTTTAAAAGTATTTCTTCAAATAATTTCTGAATTTAGCTTAACATACATAATTTGAAAAAGATTTTTTTCTAAATCAGAAGTTTTAATAATAAAATTTTGAAAAACAAAATTATACCAAAGAATTTTATACTCAATCAGAATTTTTAAAGTTATTTTCTTAAATTTAACGCAGCGCAAGCTTTGAGTTAAAAAACTTTCTGCTGGTTATATTAAATAAATTGTCTTTTACATCTTAGAATTTAAACTTTATCTATATGTATGTATAAGAAAGAATACATTGCCATTGTTTTTTATACTCAATATAATCTATACAAAATATGTACGGTATTTTAAAATATGTATATCTCGTGATTTTATATGAACATTCATTACAAACATAGTTCAGGTAGGAAGAGCTATAAGCCTCCTTTCAAGCTTTTGTTTCTTTGAATTGTTATTAAATATTATAAATTGTTTTTAACTCAACCATTTATTTATATGTATTTTCAGGGTCAAATTGACATCATAGATCCATCGGAACTTCTTCGACCGGAAGCTTCCTTTGCTGATAAAAAACTATCACAATTTCGTGACTATAGCATAGATGAAAATGATCCACTGAAAGAGCGTGTAAGGCAAACTTATCGTGATATGCATCTCAATCAAACCGTTGATTTTGTTAAAGGTGAGTTATTTTTTTTGTGTAAATATTACAAGCACATTAAAAGTATATAAATAATCAAACAAAATGTTTTTGAAGGTCGTCGTGAGAAATGGCTTAAGTTTAATACTTTCAAGGCAAACATCCGTGATGCTTTGGAGAAACTTAATGATCTTATTGACGAGTCCGACCCAGATACCAATCTTCCAAACATTATTCATGCTTTCCAAACTGCTGAGCGTGCACGGGCAGAATTCCCTGAACACGATTGGTTACATCTGACAGCATTGATTCACGATCTCGGCAAAGTGATGGCGTTCTACGATGAGCCGCAATGGGCAGTTGTTGGCGACACTTTCGTTGTTGGATGCGAATGGGGTAAAAATATTGTCTATCGCGATGAGAGTTTCGCTGGCAATCCCGATGGAGAAAATCCAAAATACAAAACAAAATACGGAATGTATAAGCCGAATTGCGGACTTGACAATGTCCTCATATCATGGGGCCACGACGAATACATGTACCAAGTTCTGAAGCATAACAAATCAACTTTACCCGAAGAAGCTCTAAATATTATTCGATTCCATTCCTTCTATCCATGGCACACTGGTGGAGACTATCAACACTTATGCGAACCAAAGGATGAGGTCATGAAGAAATGGGTACTGATTTTCAAGTAAGGTCTTTTCTTATACAGACAAAAAACTATTTTAATTATTTTTATATTTAGCCGTTACGATTTGTACACAAAGAGTGCACGTTACCCTGATATAGATCAACTATGGCCATATTACCAATCATTGATTGACAAATATTGTCCAGGAGAGCTGGAGTGGTAAAGTTTAAGGCGATGTGATTTTAATTTTATATAGTATATAAATGTTTAAATGTTACTTAGTTTTAAGTGTTGTTTTCTATACATTTAACTTCTTATCTGTGGTGAATAAAATAATTAAGTTTACAATAATAAAAAAATGGTTAATAAGGTAACTTGGTTTACATCATGGTTTTATTGATCCTTTTAGGTACCAACAGCTTAAATAAGAAAGAGGCAACATTTTGGAATAAAGTAATATACATAAATATGAACCGAGATAATAACTTCCTTTAATCATAACTACTTCTAAGGATATCGTAATAGCCTTCATTTGGTGATTATTATCACCTCCGGAATCACACCATTTCAAACAGAGAGCTTCCAATTTTAAGAAAGTTGTTTTATTTAAAACTAGCTGACCCTGAATACGTTGTTCTTCATATTGTGTGACAAAAGTTGCTTTAAATCTTCATATCCATTTTCTAATAAAGTTTTGGCATTCCTAACTGAACCAATGAGCACAATTTTTAAACTCAATTCGATTAATAAATTTTTAAAAATCTGGAAACACAATTGATTTTTTTTTTTTTACAAAATAATAGGGTATCCTAGATTTTCTCTCTCTTATATAGGACCAATAAATTTTCGTAAGAAATTACCAGAGTACATTTAACCCTCAAGAATGCATATGTGAGTACTCATAGGACCATGAACAGCAGCAGCTTATATGATTAGATTTGTGGAATCAAAAAGCCTTGACTAAATAGATGGCATGAGCTTAAAAAACCTATAAATGGACTTTATATTTCTTCAATAAGTTTACCCTTGTATTTCACTTTAACACAAACTTCAAGCACTATTTTCTGCTTCATTCCATATTTAAAATATCACCAATGTTTCTCACAAATTACGTTGCTAGAGATTTTTTATTATTATACATATAAGCTTTTATTGCCTTATCATTTTAAATACATTTAAATACATCTATAGATACATTTTTTTAAATTTTTTAATTAGAATTTTACAAATTATTTGATATAATGATACAAATTACAAATATAGAATTATTAATTAGATAATGGAAAAGTAAGATAATTTGATATTTAAAAGTTTGGTTATTTATTTTTTCAATTTTGTATTATTAGTTTTTGGCGTAAGCCTCCCCCAAAGCGGCTAGAGATTACCGCCTACAATCTTACAAATGTTACCAACTCTTTCGAGAAACGATGGATTTAGGTACTGAGGCCCTTTTGTCAAAAATTCAATTCGACCATTCTAAACTTCAATCTTCAATGATATGTGAATACTTGAAAAGTCCAATTGGCAATCTGGAAGCAGAAAAAAGAATTCTGAAAGCGTTCAATTGGGCAAAAGTGACAGTTGTGATTCTGAAAAAGAAGAGATTTCTCTTCTGGATTTGAAATCAGAAGCAAAAACAGAATCACTCACACATTCAAAGATTTTAAATTTCACACTTGATAAATGTCATAGTTTTTGAATTAAGAAATTGTGAAATGATTGCCTGAAATTAAAATATCAAAAAATGCAAAAAATATTGAAAATATTTTTAAAAAATGTTCCTTATTGTTAGACACATTGTTAGAGTGATGCAAGTGATGAATCACACATGTCACACTTTACCAATAGTCACATAAAACTTCAAATTCTTCAGAATAACTGTTCAATTGGGATTCTGCTTCTAATTCCAATTCCGGATTGAAAATTAAAAACGACATAAATTCGAAAGTCATTTTGAGACATTTCATATACATACATATATGTATGTATGTACATATGTATGTATAAATAAGCTGGATTATGATTATATCAATTCAGAAATTCAGATTTGGAAAGTGCAAAGCAAGCCTATATGTCTTGATCATACTTCCAGGAAGACATATTTTCTTATCGATAATAATAAATATTGAAGTTCAATGTCAACTGTGACTATCAACTGTCAGTTAATTAGTTAAAAAACACGGCAGTACAAAATATGCGTAGAAATTCGACACCATTCATCAAATCTTGTAAGACTTTTAATTTCGTAAGCAATTTGATTGAAATTATTGAAATACTGAATTTTTTTATATGTACATACATATGTACATGTGTATAATTATTTTTTTGACTTATGACAGTATTCGATAGTGCAAAGATAAAAATGAGCCATGGTGTCTTAATTTTTTGTAATTTTTATATTTCACAAACCTTGTCCAATAACGAATACATAAAACCATACATTTCGAAGATCCTTCTTCCTTGGGTACCTTCTATCTATAACTTAAAGATAGAAAATAAATAGAAATTATAAGAAAAATGTACATTTATGTATATTGAATTTTATTTTGTATCTATTTATAAAATTATTAATCTAGGTATGCATGAATTTAATGAATTGTTTGCTTAGCATAATGCAATTTATAACAAATTTACTGTATATAATTATATACACACTAAAATCTAAAAATGTGAATATGCATTAAGAACTTAATTTTCAACTTTTATACAAAAATAAAAATATGCACTAGGTAGGTACTTAAAATATTTCCTATGACTAATAACATTTAAATATTGCTTCTTAAGTAAAAAGTTGCTTTTAAAAACAAATACATATATTTAAATGAAATGATTCAGTTCTTTTTTATTTTAAATCTTTGTGAGTCTATTCTTATGATAAGCTTAAGAATTAGATCCAAATTTATTACGGTTGTTTGCTGCTATTTGGCTGGCAGGATTCAAAGTTATCGTTGCGTTAGTCACGTCTGTCTTATAGCTACTGCTGCACTGTGAGTCTGCAACAGACCGCCCATCGCCCTCGTCTCGCCTGCAAAGTTCGCTAAATGGACTGCTAGTTCGTTTTCCCACCATGCTGCTCACTGCTTCACTATTTCCACCAGAATTTGTGGTTTTGATTTTGTTTTGCCGTTCTAGGATGTCGGCAGTTGTGAGATCACTAGCTTTAACGATACTTGACGGAATGTTGCTAAGCCACGGTTTAAGCGTTGATTTCTTTTGGACTGTGGCGGCCTTACATCGACAGATTATGTTGGCGGGCTCACCGCAAACAAGGCATACTTCTTCATTATTTGATTTTGCATTTGTGCTGGGATTCGATGAACTGCTAAGTTCCATTTCACTTACTGCATCCACGATATTTTTAATAGCACAGCCAGCCTGTGACATTTTATTTTCGGATTCGTCATAGTTTTTGCTTAGAAGAAGTTTCGATAGAGGTGGAGCCAAGCCCAATCCCAAGTTTCTCTCATGATATACTTCTGAGATAGTTGGGGTCATTTCTCGATTCATATGCCGCATAATAGTATCTTGAATGCTCTTCGTTGTAGGCTTTGAATTTTCTTTGGAAGTGGCAGCTGTGGATGTACTTGCTGCGGGAAGTGTTTTCGAGCCATGTTCTTTCTTTCCACTTTCAATATCAGTTTCAGCGGGAGCGAAATATAGACTTGAAGAATTAAAAACCAAAGTGTTGTCATCTTCAGGAAGAGTAAGAGGTTTTCTGCTGCCACTAGCATTTGCGACGTTTGAAGAACTTGTTGCAGAAACTTCTGTGCGAACGCTTAAGCGATCCATAAACATGGAAGTAGATTCTTTTAAACGACTGGAGAGCAGAATCTGTGCATTTCCTAGCTTGATTTTCGGCTTCATTCTAAAGTGGGCGAGTGATTGCGAAGGTATTTCAAGACCCCTTTCAAACTCTGAGTCTGAGCTGGCCGCCGACTCCAAGACATTGCTGATGCAAGTGGTTGATGGACCAGCACTTGGTAGATTTCCGAGATTATTGTATACAGGTGCTAATGGTGCAAGTGGTCGAAGACTATCAACCAAAGGCAAGTTTTGTCTTGGTGGAGGCAATGGAGGCATATTTTGCTGTTGATTAGATCGACGCAGAACTGTTGCATGTCCTGATCCCTCCCAATCAGTAGTGGAACTGGCTGAACTAGAACTGTCTGGTCGGCGGGACATGCTTGGAGGCACGCTCAATTCCGGAATAACACTATCCCCAAGGAAAGTCATTCCGGTACTTGAATATAAGTTTCGAATGCGGGTCTGGTGTGCCAAAGCTAACGAAACATTTGGATCAACAGCCGTTTGAGTTGTCACAGGTGGACTAGGTGTAAATGCAGCGTCGCTTTCTCCTCCTCCCCCAGGCCGAGATACTCTCACTGGCCCACGTAGACTGGAGTATCCTAAACGCGGTCCATTTGGCTTCTTAAGATGACTCTGCGATATGTAACCATCCGAAAGCTCACTGTCAGTGGTGTTTGCTAGACTTGAATCTAGAGTTGGATATAGGGATGGTAGTCCAACAGTTAGACTAGGAGTTTTTGTGCTCGGAGCCGACGAAGTTTCAGTATCAGTACGGCCTCCATCCGGCTCACCTCTTCGACGGACATACGATATGAAGGCTCCTCCACCAGCACTCAGAATCCTGGGCCTATTTATGGGAAGTGGTGGCAATGTCATACCGATGTTCATTGATTTTACTGTGTCTGTCGGTGATATACTAGCTTGTTGCGACGTTGGACCCGACAAGGATCCTGTTGAAGCACTCATTGGATTTTCTGGTCGAATATCTTCATTGAGAGACTCACAACTACTACTTGAGTCTAGTCCTAAGGTCTTTGGTGCTTCTTGGGTGTCTAGAAATAAAAATTAATTAGATTATCAATTCACTTAAAATTCAATTAACTCTTACCAAAGAGTGCCAAAAGAGCCTGAAGGACAAACTGGCAGCTTCTGCGGTTGGCTTGTTTGCCCGTGCGCAAAGTTACCTGATCTTGACCCACTTCCGTCAAATCAAATCCAACTGAAGCCAAAAGTTCGTGACAACCTGAAACTCTCCAAAGCCTCACCGACAATGGAATCTCTATACAAGCTTCCATTTCTGGACTTCCCTTAGGTGGGAATTGACTGAGAACATTTCGAATCACGGCTATTATATCATCTGCCACATCAATGCTATTTACAAGTTTCGCCAGTGCCTGAAGTGTTATTGGAGTTAAAGCAAGCAGTGCTTGTAGACTTGCCGAGCACTGCGAAAGGCGATCTTCAGGATCAGCTTGTGGAAAAAATACACTTGAAGGTATTCCATTTGCGGCAGGCTCAAACCTAAATCCAACAGCCATCAGAAGATCCTTCCATCCGTTAACTGGGCCGGCTTTGTTTTCTATGCTCTTCTGTGTGGTGTACATTGCATTTTTCTGACCCCGGTGGATTCTTTGTAGACTTTTCTCTACCAGATGCAAGCACACGCGCAAGGCATCCCGACATTTATCAGGAGTTCGTAATAACTCGCATAATGCATGACCCATCAAAGCCACTTTGTTTGAAAGCCGAACATTGCCCCCAACAAGAAGAAATCCGGCCCAATTTGCTGGGTGAGCAAAATGCTTTGTGTGCTGCACTGTCTGCATTGCTTCCGCCAGAGCTCTTTTAAAAGAAAAGAAACAAGAAATCATATGTATATACAAAATTAACAAAAAAAAAGTCAGTATCAACAAACCTTGCAGCCCTAGATCCTTGAAGAAGAGCCGAATAGAATGCTCGAAGAAGAATCTTAGCAGCTGTTTCGGGAACCGGCCACAGAGAAATAAGAACAGCACCTGCCCCAGCACAAAGCCAACTTCCAGCTAAATTGGCGACTCCAGCTCCAGTTATAGGCTCAATTGAATGGTAAGAGCTCAGTACTACAAGTTTAGCATTTAATTTCATCGTCAATACGTCAGCCGCCGAGAGTATAAAATCGGATAGAGGTGGAATTTCAATGCTTCCATTTGCCAGCTCGTTGCCTTCGTCATCATTTTCCTCATTGTTCGAGGTCGATTGATAGAAACGTTTTTGTGATTGTGAATCGACAACATCGCCAGGACTTAACACCACAGCACCTAGCTTCCAGCTTAGATTTGCAGCAAAATGAATGCATTCAGCAGTTGGTAATTCTGATACCACTGCTTCCTTTGTTGCATTGCAACTCGCCAAGGCTTTCGATTGCAGCATGTCTGCTACCATTGCAGCTTCCTGTATAGACGCTGGAGATTCAGACCAACCCCATGTTTCCGATAAAGTTGACGGAATCCTGGGACCTCCAACAACGAGAGCAGTATTTAGGTTTTCTGCCAGTTCTCGTGTACGAATGGTTTTGCTCTTGAGACGAAGGGATTGGAGTGATGGAATAGTTATGATTGAACAACGTTCCGACAGGTATTCGCCATCTTCTTTCGAGCTTCGTAATATTGCAAATGGAACAAGATACAACTCATTTTCCAAAACAAGTATCAGTTCTTTTCTACCTTGACGGGAAACGGCTCCTCCCGAAGGCAAAAGATCATCAAATGGCTCCCAAAGAAGATTGTACAAAGTATGCAAGCAGCTTGGACCCTGCCAGGTGGGTAACATTTGAGCGCGTCTAGATCTCGTCGAGCCCTGTAAGCTTGCAATAGATCTTGTAGATCCTTGCAAACTTGCTACTGAACCACCTACACTGCCTAAACTAAACAACGAACTTAGCGAATAGTTGCTGGAGTTTAATAGATGGTTTCGATTCACCATCCGAAGAAAACCAGCTCTTTCTGTTGAAAAGTCGTCAAGTAGATTCTCTGAACTCGAACGCCATCCGCTACCATCGCCTTCATGTAGAACAGTGTCTGAGTTAACGCCCAGGCTGTCTCTTACCATGTTAATGTAGATTTCCAATAAGTTTTCGGGGCTCTCTTTGACACCATTTTCTGTAAGCTTTTCACGGGGTATCTTTAATGTGGCTTCATTGATTTCTACGGAATGGAATCGAACTATTCCCTTCTGTGGTTGGAGAAACCAGGCAAAAAGCTCATTGCCAGCTAAGCTGAAGTAGAGTACATTAGTCTTGGTTTTGTTGACAGTGTCGAATATGCTTTCGCTACATGTAATCATAGTTTTTCGAGAGATACTATTTGTATCCGGGCTAGTGCGGGCCTTACATCTCTCAGCAGCCACCAGTGCCTCCTCATTTCGGGACATAGAAACCAGTATCTGCTGCAACATGTGATAACAGGATGTTTGCAAATCATAGAGGGCCGTACGGCCTTCTGGGGATCTCTGATCGTAGCGAACCGATTCCAATATTTGAGCAGCTGTTTCCATTTGAGTACGAGCATTCTCATTATCACCGGAAGCACGTAATGCAAGGCCTTGAAAGAAAGAGCAAAACATTGCCAGGACTTTAAGTACAAATTGAGAAAGACTTACCTAACTGATGCCTTATTTTGGCTTCATCTTCCGATTTGTTTAGGGACTGCACAATAGCTAATCCCTGACGAAGAAAATTTATAGACTGGGCCGTCTGACCCATTACATGGAAAACACGGCCTACGAGTAAAAGTAAAAATAACACGTTGAAAATTCAATTCAAAGGCTAAAGAGAGAGACGGATATTACCTAAGGAGCCGCAGGCGTAAGCTTTGCTTAAACGGTCAGTTGTCAAAGATAGTTGCTTTTCAAAGAACTTAACCGCATCTACGTAGCTTCGAATGCTCTCATAGACTGAGCCCAAGTTTGCGCAAGCTCGTGCCTGCAAAGACATCACACCAAGAGCTTCACTAATTTCCAGGTCCATTTTGTGCAATTTTAGAGCACCATCGTGGTTTCCCATCTGGTGAAAGACATTTCCCAAAGCACTAGTGGCATCCGAAACCAAAGCTCGATCACCTAATTCTCTTGCTATTTCTTTTTGATGCTCGAGACAATTCACTGCCTGTTCGTGGTTGCCAAGAGCACAATGTATATTCCCCAAATCACCGTATGCAGCTGCTTTTGCCTCTGAACTCCCAAGTTCATGAGCTACAACAAGCCGCTTCTCAAGGCAAACAAGTGCTTCCTGCAAATTTCCCAAAGCACGATGACTATGTCCTAAGCCACGATAAGCTCTCTCCTGATCACGATAGCTTAGAAGAGCAGTGGCTAATTGTAAGTGCCTTTCATGACATTTGATTCCTTCTTCATAGTCTCCAAGAGCGTCATAGCAATCGCCTAAGTGTCCTAAAGCTCGTGCCCGATCATGTTGCGTGGTGGAAGTATTCACCTGCTCCAAAGTGCCTAGTTGCTGCTCTAGATATCCAATAGCGTCCTCATAATGTCCCATATTCAATTTGGCTATTCCAAGATTACCATATGCCTGAGCTTCGATTGCAGAGTCCTGCAACTCTTGAGCACGTTCTAATTGCTCTTGATAACATTTGACAGCATGTGTGTAATTGCCAAGAGCCATATGCACTGCTCCAAGATGGCCATGTGCTTTACATTCCCCTGGCAGGTCAGCCATTTCTTGGCGTAGTGTCAATTCCTGAGTGTGATAGCCAAGGGCCTTATCGAATTTTTTTATCAATCGATGAGCCAATCCAAGTGCTCCACAAGCAGCTGCTTCCATAGGTCTTTCCCTTGCTTGTCGGGCAAGAGCCAATTGCCGCTGGTACATCTTTGCTGCCTCTTCGATCTCAACTGTGCGTATCAGAATATCCCCAATATTTCCAAGTGCCCTGAATTTGCCAGGTAAGTGGTTTGTCATATGAGCAACAGCTAAAAAGTACTTTTGACACTCCAAAGCAGCTTGACTATTACCAAGTGCCAAATGAGCTAGACCCAAGTTACAGTAGGCCCTACCCATATTCATTTTGTCCTGCAAGTCCTTAGCCAAAGCCAGGTCTTGATCATAGTATCGTACAGCCTCCCGGTAGTTACCAATACAATAATGTGCATATCCTAGGAAATGGCAAGCTTTACCCTCGGCAGCAACGTCTCCTAGCTCTTGTGAGAGCATCAGATACTGTTCATAATATGGAACTGCCTGTGCGAATTCCTGCCGCGAGCTTAGACAGTTCCCAAGATTAAGCAGGGCACAAGCTTCACCAGCGGTATCCTTCAGCTCTCTGGCAATATTCAAATGAGCACGATAGTGCATTAGCGCCATGTCATGAGCTCCCAATGCCTGATAGGCTACAGCTAGGTTTCCATGGGTTGATGCTTCCGCACTGCGATCGTGAACTTCCTTACTTATGGTCAACTCCTGCTTATGGTATTTTATAGCAGCTTCATAGAGCCCAGCCGCAGAGTAAGCATTTCCAATATTTCCATATGCTCTTCCCATCCCGGCTCGATCATGGAGCTGTCGAGCTATAGTTAAATGGGCTTGATGTAACTTAAGGGCTGCATCGTGTTCTCCAAGAAGCTGATACACAATTCCAAGATTAGAACAAGCCCTGCCTTCTCCAACCTTATCGCGAGCGGCAAGAGCCATTTCAAGTTGTTTTTCATGCCATTTTTTTGCCTGAATCGCATCTCCAGCACAACGTGCTGCATGTCCAAGTCCGGCATACGCTCGTGCTTCAATATTCCGATCTCCAAGTTGCTGAGAAATTCGCAGCACCTGCTCATGAAATGTTATCGCCTGGGCAAAATTTCTTCGGTAGTGGTGGCTGGAGCCAAGATTGCTATAAGCCCGGGCCTCCTCAACTTGATTTCCAAGTTTTCTTGCTAAACGAAGATGTTGAGTGTGGCAATCGACAGCCGAATCAAACTCTCCCATTGCAAGGTAAACCGCTCCAACATTCCCAATTTCCCTTGCTTCTTGCAAACGATCACCCATTTGTTTCACCAACTGGACACATTGCTTATGGCTGGCCAGTGCATTTGGATAGTCCCCAATTGCTGTGTAGACATGACCCAGAGACGTAAGAGCAGCAGCAGCTGCTTGAGTATCCTTACATTTCATTGCAAGTACTAGTTGATATCGATGGGCAGTCAAAGCCTCTTTATAAGAACCCTGACTGAAGTAGGCACTACCGAGGTTTCCATGTGCCCGACATTCTCCGGCAGTGTCTCCCAAACTTTTGGCAACCGCTAGATCCTGCTGCATGTAACCAATTGCTTTGTCCAATTGATTGAGTGCCCAGTGTGCTGAGCTCAAAGCACTGAACACTGATCCCCTTAGTTTTAGAGAACATGATCCAATTCGTAAGGCGGCCTCGAGGACGGTTACTGCCGAATGATATTGGCCAGCTTGCAGAAGCTCTTGACCAACAACAGAAATAACAACGAACGGACTCTGATCCAGACTCATAGTACGGAGCTGTTGGAATGTTGGCTCAAGTGCATGCTTTAAAGGACTCTTTATCGAAGCTTCAAAGAGACCAGCAAGTAGTTGTTTATTTTGTGCGTCCTGTGCCAACCCGGCACTGAATGAAGCCAAAGCTTCCCCATATCGTCCCAGGCACTGCAAAGCTACCCCTTGTCGGAAATATGCTTTCGGCCACTGAGGACATAGCTCCCGGGCCTTCGTTGCATCTTGTAAAGCTAATGCGAACTGCCCTTGCTTTAGACGAGCCGCAGAACGATTACTGTAAAGTATATAATTCCCCGGATCCAGCGAAAGTGCATCCGTGTATAGGGCTACTGCCGTTACAAAATCCCCATTCTGGCAAGCTGCATTCGATTGGCGGACTTTATCAAGGAACAACGCCCGATTGGCAGCTGGCAACTCCGGTGTGCAATCGGGTTCATTCTTAAAGCAAAAACAAAAAGGTACATTTATCAGTCTCAAGTAATTAACGGGTAATCTTCAATAAAAAATCTGGGAATTTCGAGGGAGGGTTGGATGTTCATTGATCATAATGTACGCGAAGCAATCACCAGAACGGCCAATGCAATTACCCCTAATGTCAGGTATTTCATCGTCCGTATGCGGTGCTCTTGCTAAGGCCTACCATCTTACATATAACACGGCGAGGATTTTGAAGCCTCGTCATTCTCATCATCATCATCTGCATCACTATCACCATCATCACCCAGTCACGTTCGGAGCGTTCTATTGGAGAGCATCAAGAAAACGAAAACTTGTTGTTCAAATGAAGCAAGGTAAAAGACTGAAGAAGACGACGCGACGCAACCGATGGCGATGCCTTGTTCTGGTATCATAGGTATATGTAGTTGCGTCCGTGCGTCGTGTGTTCCTGTTGTGCTTCCCAAAAGGAATGTTACTATCATCACATGTGTGAGTTAAGACTTAAACAAAAAAAAACTGGTGCTTGGTGCGATGCCAAGAATTCATTTCATTAATCGTTTTTAATCACTTATTGTGGATTAAAAGAGTTTACTGATAAAGTGCGGTGTCGTAGCAATTGTATAAAATGGTTGATGGACTGATGAAGATGGCACCGCATCAACATCGCAACATGGAATGTATAAAGATTTGAGAATGCTTCCGATTTAAGATTTCCACTATATACATATATGTATATTATGTAATGTATATACAATATACATACATTGTATATGGCGTTTTGAAGTTTAAAAAATATATGTATTAATATACATACATATATGTACGTAAAATTAAGTGCATTGATTTGTGCACAAGATATTTAAATGTACATAATGCTAAAACGAAGGAAATGATAATATATTGGAATAATATACATACTAATTAATGTTGAGTCCAGGACGCGGACGGCCTACCGAACAACAGTAAGGTGATTTGAACTTAATTAAGGCATTACAATATAACCGCAGTTTGCTCAGAGATATGATATTTTAAATAGCTACATCTTACAACTGTAAAATTTTATTTTTAATAATTTACAATTCGACTTTCTGATTGACTCGGATTGAAACTATGAAAAAGAGGGCAAGTTTAAAGTCTAACAAACAATCATACCTAAATCCTCATGATGGCGAAAGTAAACATCTATTCTAGACATAAGCAAAACTAAGGTCGGCTATATTAATGTTTTAAAATTTGTACAAACTGAAGCGACATTTTTAAACACAGATTGCTTCGACTTGCACTCGATTTCAATTTGCAAAAGTTTACAATTTATTTTTATTATAATTTATCAAAATATAAATTATTTTTATTATAATTTATCAAAATATAATTTTCCTCATATTCAAAATGGTGCCCAATGTTAGAAAAATTAAAATATAATTTGAAAACAAACTGGTTAAAAACATAAGTTAAAAATATCGATCTTTTAGAAAAAAATGAGTTGTTTAATAAAACGAATTTGTTTTCAATTCGAATTCGTGGCAAAGCAATCAGCTTTGGTAAGAGAACAGTTATTTGATCTTAAACATCAATTGACATAAGTCAACTTAGTTCATAAACAAAAAATTGAGCTATTAAATTCAAAAAGATAATGACTTTGTATATATGTAAAATCTAATGATTATTATAAACCATTGAATTTATATACATACCATCAGAAAAAATTCGTAGAGAAAAATTCGTAAGACAACAGAGACAGACAACACTGACCAGTTCCGAAAATTACCTATATGAAAATTTGGAGAGCAGGGCTGTAACCGATTTTTATTATCGTCTCATCGATGAGAGTAAAAAAAATTCTAGCAGTCTGAAAGGAAATAATGTTCTCACACAATAAACCTACATTTGAAGAAAAAAACACTCCATCCTGGCAATAAAAATGTACTGCTATGAAAATTCCTCGTTCTCTCTTCAACAATTATTAACCAAAATGTTATGACCGAATGCGTCTACCGTGTGCCACAGTGTTTAGTAGGTATTATCTAAGTTTATGCCCCGTGACGTGCGTCGTCGTTTATTGGAGTACTTGAAACCATCTCAGGAATTAAACGATCCGCAAGTTTTTGATACAGCATCGTTAAATTCAAAAGGAATTGCTGCTTCGGTCGGTTTTTGATATTTTAACGTCATTATTTTGCTTAGCACATAAATACGTATACATACTAGTACTTATTTCACTTATTATTTATTCACTTATTAATTAATACTAAATAAGAATAAGCATTCTCAATGCATTCAAGTAAAAGTTTTATATTAAAAGTTTAAAATAGACTCCCAATAAAACATTCGTTGGAATTCCAAAAATAAAAAATAACTCAGACAGACGGAATCCTTTCATCATGTTCCGCTGTCATGTACACCTCACTTAGTTACTTTGCGCGGACACAACAAATAGTTTTCTTCTTTCTTAGATGGTGTTTGTCTACCGAAAAGGCGCCCAGAGGCATTCAAAAGTCATGTACACCTTTCAGTTTAGTGTCCTGAGTTAGAGTTAGAGCAATAAAAACTCGAAAGACCAAGCCAAAGCCAAAGCTAAGGCTTCTCCTATATATTATACTCGTATGTGCCTATAAGATCTATATAGGTACTATACCTTCTACCATATAGTATTTGTATGTAACTATTGCATCTTTTGAAGAGGAGATTCTCTCCCATAAAATATTCAGCAATCGGTGTCGGCTGCAGATGCAGACTGAAGTGTGTAGTACTCCGCTGCATCAGAAGAAGACACGAAAATCTTTATACTTTCAAGACGAATACCTGCTATATTCATTCTGCACAAATATATAATTTAAAACAGAAAAGGATTTTTGAAGTTAAAAAAAATGGCATCACTGGGTCGTTTAAGTATTGGTGATAGTGGTTGTTAAAGTCGTGTGCGAATTACTTTAAGATTTTTTAATTCATTAAATTTTCCCCTCGGTAAAATTTCTAAACTATGAAAACAGTTATGGATTGAACCCAGACTACTGGCATGACAATGACAGTCTTATGCGGTAACCACCAAGCCACGCTTATACTACAAATAAAAGTCAATGCTTTTCGAACTTAAAGAACTTTTGTGAGTTTATCTATTGTATTTCGTATTTGAATTGAATAAGGCATTAAATTCTAGGTCGCAGGTTTTCTCTGAATGCCTACAATTCGGCCAAACCTGACATAAAATCAACTTGATTTTGAAAATTATTTGCATAAGATCGAAACTATTTATTCCACAGTTTCTGAGTATCAACACACATACGGCTACATGTTTAGCGGGGCACATATGTACATATGTATGTACATGATGATAACAAATACGAGAGATTTGTTGATTTTCGATGTCAATACATAATAGTAGGGGAGCCCATGAAGGAAATTGGGGATTTACTCGAGCGCGTCAGATTAAGACAACATAGATTAACTAATAAAAAAGAAGTACACATTTCGCTAATCTGACGATTTGAGCCTAACCCAAGGGTGTGGGAGGGTAACAAAGTTGCAGAAAAAAACTGATGCGTGGACTTACTCCAGCGCGATAATTTTTTTTTTTATTTTAAAGTAAATGATATCAGAATAACAAAAAATATATAATCTGACCATTTCCTCAAGCCGAAGATACTTAAAATCGCAATTTAAAACACAACTGTTTTAAATAAAAAACACATTCTTAAAAAATAACGGTAACAATTACACTTAAGTATTATACATTTTTTTAAAGCCAACACTCTGTTCTATTAGCCTGTTTTTAAATCAATTAAAATAAGTTAATAGTTTTCGAAAAAACTCATCTTAAATTCAAAATTTGGCTAAACACTTTTTTTTTTAAGTTTGAAGTTCAATTTTTCAAAATTTTAATATAACAAACAATTTTTTTAACTTATAATTCGTTATTCTCATTACTTCTTAATCAAAAACTGAAAACAATATGACTTTCCCCCAGTTTCACAGTGGACGTTTAAACTTCAGTTCAGCTGAACCTTAAACGGCGTTCAAGTTTTTTAGTTTAACTCGTTCGGTTTCACACTCAAATTTTAACTTTAGTTTAATTGAACTTCGTTCAAATGCGTAATGTTACGTAACGTGTTCACACATCACTTTTATGAAGTTTTTTAACTATTTATCCTTGTCTTTTCTATCATTCTTTCTTCCTCTGAAGTAAGCAAATAAGGATAAATATGAAATGTTTTCTTTTTGCTGATAATCTTAAGAGATTTATTTTAGTTCATCTAAAATCACTTTCACGACGCGATAAAATTTTTAATGCACAATTTAATTTTAAATAAATAATGTTTTCTGAAAAAACTAATATTTCGCGACGTTCTAAAAAAAATGTCCCCACAAACCCCATTCAATTAAATTGAAATGTCAGTTTTGTTTGCTGAACTAGAGTTTAAACGGCAGAATACCCTCGGTTAACTTGAACTGCGAAATAAACTGAGTTCAGAGTTTAAACAAAACTGTGAAACCGAATAAATTCTTGAACTGAAGTTTAAACTATAACTGGAGTTTAAACTACCACTGTGAAACTGGGGGTTTATGCCTTATAGTTTTCGAAAAAATTGAAAATTGCTAAAACTTTAACTAATATAACACTCTCCGAGAGTGCAGCTAGAGTACAAAATGTATACCTCTCTTTTACTTATCCCCTATTTCTGAATTTTTTTAAAGGAACTGGATTTTTTTCTTATTTGTGTAATAACTCGTCTTTTCATGAATAAATTATTGTAAACCTCTGTTTTTATTTGCTGTTAAAGATATGGAAACTACTGAAGATTTAGAAAATCCTGTAGAATTTCTTGATTTAGATTCTGACATTTCTTATAATAATACTGATTTTTGAAGTTATAATAATGTGCTACCTATTATTTTTATGTAAATTTTGAAATAAATAATGCTTCTTAAATTATTGTTAATTTGTCGTATCTATAATTAAAATTTAATATTGTAAAGAAAAAAAAAGGAAAAACAAGTTTTTAAATTGTCAGATTAACAAAACCCCTTGTTTTAATCGTCAGATTTTTGGTCACTATACTTGGAACATCATGTGGAACCATCAGTATGCTAATCTGACGCGCTGGAGTATGTCAAAATGGCGATTTTTTTTACATTTTCAAAAATTCGTAGCTTTGTTTGAATTGAGTAATTTCCGAAAGCTTCACTAAGCCCGGTTGACATAGATTATATTACATTTAAAAAAAAAGAGGTTGGGTGCGACCCACACTGATAACTTCCCATTTTGTATTTATTGTACAAAAATATCAATAAATTAACACAAGTAAGTTGTTCTTAAATTTAGTTATGACCTCGGTCTATTTAAATAATAGTTTTGACCGTCTACTAAACTGACATTTCAATTTAATTTGCACGCAATTAAACAAAAATATCAAAGTAGTTGAACATTCAGTCGCCAGTTTGTTCCAATCATTCACACACGTAGACACGCTCCTTCTGAATTTATGATTTGTGATAGAACGAGGTGCTACTACGTAATTGAAATGTAATTTAAAAGTATCAAAAAAGAGATGCTATAATTTGGAGATGTACCTATTGGCAGTCAAAAAGTAGTTTCAATACAATTGCGAATAAGAAACTTTTCTATAGCTTCTAACGAAAGATATACATGTGTACATATATTCCCATACTTGAGTTTTATAAAGCTGAATAGCGACTGCAATTGCTCGAAAGACTTTATTTATAGGAACTTCTCCACACTGAACACATATAGAACGCCTAGCGCCTGGCTTCCGCTAATTTTATTTGAAGATCTTTAGCTAGATTTAAGTTTGTTATTACTAAGATTCCTAGGTTCTAAGTCTTTTTCTAATTATATTCGTCTTCAAAAGTCTTATTTTTTTTAGTCTGAGATTTTTTTTTTATTTGAATTAAAGAAGAGATTTTTGACTCTCCAAAAAGGTATAACATGTAAGCCCCATACCGTTATTTTTTTTAAGTTCGAAGTCAATTTTTTATCAAATTGCCCCTTCCTCCTAAACGGAGGGATAGGGAGGGGTCTACCTTATCCCACACGAATTTTTTTAGTGTCGTAACCCAATCTTATCGTTGTAGCTCTTATATGCAAATCAACCTGTCTGTATATGTACGTATGTATGTACGTATTTATGTACAAATGTGCATAAAGTGCTTGGATGACAATGCTACGCACCTCACTTATGAAAAATATATTGTAGGTACATTAATTTAAGAAATTAACACATTTTAATACACCAGGCTATTTTTAACATCACCTTTAATGTAAATTATTCTGATGAAAAATGAGTTAAAAGGAAGTATATATTTAAGCTGAACTTTTGGACATTTTTTTGATACCCTGGTACTTAGGTACCTACATATATTTTTATTTGATAGAAAACTTATTGCAGAAAATCAATTTTTCAGGTTTGAAAATCGAGTACAACTTCCTGAAAATAATAAATTACATATGTAGGTACATATGTATGTATGTACATTATGTACATGACTAAAACGTATTTTACTTTTTTAAAATTTGTTCTACCTACATATATGTGAAACCAAAAATTGATAAAATTAAGTAAGCCCACCTATACCCAATTTGTACTTTCAAAAACTTCATAAGGCAATAGAAAAGTGTGGATCTTTATGGGTATGATTAATTAACTGCTATACCTCTAAAATATTTCCTATTTAAGCTTCATGCTATACTTGTTCTTGCATCCATTCATTGCATTCCCACAAGCGACCAGTAGACGTTACACTGGTCATTTCTACAAGTATAATGTGCTCAATTACTTCATTAAATACATATTTATGCATATGATCGCAATCCCCATCATGTGGCGATAATCGCTTACGTAAAGTCTCTAAATGTAAAAACATCTGCGTTTGTGTGGATTGGGCAAAAAGTGAAAGTTTATGCGGCATTTGATATTTAAACTTTACAACAACAGAGTCATCATCATCATCCTTGTTGAAAGTATGAGAGTAACACATGGATTGAAGTTGGAGTGTGCTTCGTCCGTCTTAAATCACATCACACTTGCAGAAATGTTGAAACTGTATTTGTTTGCGTTTTTTTCTACACTCGAGATTATCAGTTTGTAAGTTTTCCTGGAAAATCCATTGGCAGATCATCACACGCGCACCGCACCACTAGCTGCATACTCATGTGATATATTAGCATTTCTAATTATAGCACATCACATCCATGCCTTATGGCATGTAAATTTTCATTTAAAAACTTCTTGAAACAAAAAGAAAATCACGCTGTATTATTTCTGCACAACTTGTCATTAACACCTCGCCTAAGTGATCCTTCTATAATCAACAATGGACGCCACCTGCTGGCGTTGCGCTGGGGTGGGATTATTTTCATAGCTGAGCACTTTTGTGAAATTTGTTTATTTGTCTGTATAAATATGTACCTATTTACATGATTTGATTAATGAAATGAAGACAATATACCGCATGGATGTGTACCTATTCATTTTTTGCATAACTAATTCTGTAATACCCGTGCGTAGGACTCTCATACCAAATGGTCTGGGTTCGATCTCTGCCCGTGACACCTAAAAGTTTTTACGGGTACTGCCTCTTGCGAGGAATTGACAAATCATCCAATTATCATCAACAGTGCTTTTTCATAAATTTAGCTGTTCGGATTGGGCATAAAAACTGTAGGTCCACTCCATCCCTGACATGACTCGCACACAGGAAAGGTTGAGATTTGTTGTAAGTCATTAGGCCATGGTTCTCTACCAGCTAATTTACTTCAGAGTTGTCAAATTAGTTTTTTTGGCTAACGGAAGCATTTAAAATGAGAAGGCGAAATCTTCGTTTTTTGCGAAATATGATTAACCAGCGGCTCATCCCGGCTTCGCACGGGATAGATAGATAATAATGGAAAAGCACACCTTATTAATAGTAATTTTTGAGTTGAGTCAAAAGTCTGTCTTGGTATTTATAATACATCTGTGCCAAATTTCATCTCGATCCGTTCAGTTTATATGGCGCTGATTCAAAGAATTAAAAGAAATCTATCCCACGTTATTCATACATTTTACCGAGATATGTGCTATTCCAGACTATAGTGTGCCTGTTGCCGCATCTGGCAATGCCCCAACTTAATTTTAAAGTTAAATACTAAAATTAGAAAGAGTCAAACATAATATTAAAAACATATATCTAGCATAAGGTAATCTATGCATAAGTTTTCTTTTCTCTAAGAAACTTATTCACATTTTAAATTTAAGTGTCAAATTTAAAAGTTGCACTCTAAGAAGAGACTAAACTTAAATTTATCATCTTATTTATATATACATATTTTATACTAATTTTATTTTAAAATTTCAGAAATTTAAAGCTAGATCTTAGTGAATAAAAGAACCTTGCTAAAAATTTTGAATTTTATATGTTTATTTTTTAATCGCTGAGTCGCAACAGTGCCAAATTTCATCCCGATCAGTTCAGCCAGATTGGGGAAATTAAAAGAAATCCATTCCACGGGGAATATAGTACCTACATACATATTACATATTACCGCGATAAAAAGTAGTCTATGTCATATTCCAGACTATATTTTATCTCTGTGGCAAATTTCATCCAAATCCATACAGCCGTTCTGGTGCCATTCAGCAACAAACATCCATACACCCAAACTTTCACATTTATAATATTAGTAGGATTATATCTTCGGGTTTAGTGTCTGTTAAATTTTGATAAATTGATCTATTTGTATTCTGGTAGAGCACAAAGAGAAGCTGAAGGGTCTGTTCCGATTATAGTGTTTTAATTGAGGACTTTAAGATATGTGTTTTTTTTTATCACACACTTGAATCCATTCGGAGTTATGATTAATAAGATGGAGTTGAGAATCACATTTCCAAAACAAATTCCAATTGGAATTTAAAATTTTCTTCGGATAACTATTCGGATATTATTAATTATTATTATTCTTTATTTTTTCCAAAACTATTACATATGTAAACAATCATTTGTTTTATCTTAAGTCTTAGCCTTCTGCCGACTGCCTGAACGACCACAGAAAAAAACCCTACTGGACGGATTCAAAAATGTTAGAACGCTTTTAGAAGATAATCTCTGACAAACTCGGAGAGCAGTTGAGAATTTTATATACATACATGTTTGGCATAAAAACGACAAAATGGTGTGTTATAGACAGCATGTCAAGTTTTAGTTATAAACTCTTGATCAGTACCTAAGGACATCCTAATTTGTTCAAATTTATTTAAAGCATGTTGCGTGATTCCCATAACTTAGTATGTACTTTTTTCTGAAGCTGAAACTAGCCCTAAGCCATAACTAGGCAAAAGCCCTATTGCGAACGTGTGCAACACTCATATGTAGTCAGTTCGTCGTGTTTTATTTAACTCGTTTGATAGTTACTGGATATGTTATGCTATATAAACACTTCACTTAGTAAAGTAGATATAAAGCTGTTACTCAATGTAATCCACTGAATTCACTTTTTAAAAGCCGCATTCTTACTCGATACTTTAGTACTTACAATAAACTGATAGTTACATACATACAATGTAGTCACTTATTCCCGTTTTTTTTTTTTTCAACTAGAGCGACGGGTGGAAAGATTGAATTTTACCATGCGTAATCTATTTTTTAGAAGCCATATTAAATGTAATTTATTCAAAGTAGAATTTATTAAATATTTGTATATATTTAACTTCAGAGCTATTTGTGATAGGCATAGTACTTAATATGATCGATCAAATAAGTTTATTTATATAAATAGATGAGTTCCACCAGAGAACAGTAATTATTATTCACTATACATTATGTAGTATGTACATATGTATATTGTACATATGTATGTACTAAGTACTTTCAATATTTCCACTCTTAGCTAAAAAAAATAAGTAAAGAAATACAAAATCAGGCTATAAATATGGGATGTAAATATTTGAAAAATAATTTTGATTTTAATATTTTAAGTGATGAGTTATTTATTAGCGTATTGTTATATTAGCTGTGTTTTATTTTCCCTGTGATCCAGATCAGATCATCTATTTATTAACGTTACAACAACAAAACGAAATCCTGTTTCATGCTTGGATCTGTTTTTGAGATCCAAAAATTAGGTTTGAAATACAAAAATAACATAATGATGATCCAAGTTGTTTTATTTTCCTTGATCTAATCCAGATTGGATCATTGCTATAATAAAACACAGCTATTGAGTCGATCGGAATTCAAAAAGAAGTTAGTTCTTAAACGACACGAATAAAATTATTTGAATTTATAATCGAGTTTGTACTTCAGCACTTTTGTTTCAATGTTTGTGTTATGGTTCATAAGTTACTTAACATGCTAATATTATGTACTTAAATCTACACACATATGTATGTAATTAAAGTAAATTCATTAAAATCACTAATTAATAGGATCACTTACCGTGAAATTACTACATTAAAATAAAAATAATTTAAATGGAGAAAAAAAAAACATCGTATTGTTGTTTGTTAAGGCGTGCGTCGGGTCGCGTCGGGTCGTGTCGAGCCGTTATAAGACCATTAAAGTTTCAATCATTAATTTTGTAAGCCACAATGTAAAAGTAAGACAGTAAGAATTTGCGACTTTGTAAGCATGATGTTTTTTTAATATACATACGTACATATATTACTGTGATCGGGTAATAATTTTTTATGTAAAATAATGGAAGTAACACAGATGAAGCACCCACCAGCCGAAAGTGTGAGACTGAATCAACTCACTATCGATTTCACCAGCTCAAATTTTAACGCACTAGCCACATAATAAATAATAATAAAGTCAACATTCAGTGAATTAAAAGTTGCTTTTATGTGTCGTAACTGCAGCTACCTCTTCATCCCGCGCTGTAGAAGGTGGATCCATTCTCCAATTTTTTTAATTAAAACAAAACACCCTTTTTAGACCTAAATAAGATTGGTACTGCTTAGATGACTCATTTTTTTAACTACTTAGATCGGAATGAAAATTTAAAATAATAATTAGAATTGCTATCGTTTAATATATTTCTAAACATTTTGCAGGTTTACCAACTCTGAATATAAAGAGAATGAATTAGTTGCTGTGAAATATATTAGGTTATTGATCACGCAGAATTCAATGTTCCACAAAGTCGATAGACATCACTACGTATATACCCAAGGACCTAACTAAAACTTTAGCCACTCAGAACTTTTTTGTGATTCCGAGTCGGTGTTTTATTGTTTTTATAAGTCACTATGAAGTTCTTTCTTGATTTGGATCTAGATTTAATTTTAGTTTTGGGCAAAAATTTAAGCAGTATGTGTAACACAATAGGTGATGTTCCCTGGTTTATCTACATTAAGAGACCATCGATTTTGGGATTTAATGACCGTTAAGACGGGGAGAGGTTTCTTGGAGGTCATCACGAAACATTTTATATTTTTGCCATTTTTCCCAGGAAATTAAAATACAATTATCCCTAGGTAGAGAAATTAAAACTATGACAGATTTATAATATTTAAAATAATATATCCTCATCTAGATTAATTAATTTATTATTTTTTCATGGTTTCTAGCCGTAGACGTTTTTTCAACAGCAAACATTTACACTCATCCAAATGAACAGTATCGACTCCAATCATCGTCAATAACGCTGACAAAGATCATCGAGATTTCAATCTAAAAAACGCATCCGAATTCAATACTTATTTAGTATGATGTGATGGCAAGGAAAATCCCAACAATCCAATGGAAACCACCTAAGTGATCTACGAGAGTATTCCAAGGCCCATCGCCATCGCCCATGCAACAAACGTTGTTGGTAGAAGTAGATAGGGGTATAGAGATCAGAGACATCCAGTTCTAGATTTAGTGCAAAGCAGTGCAGCGCGCTTACATGTAATCAAATTGGATCAAGTTGCGCTTGTGGACCGCTGCATGACGTTCAATCCGACATTAACATGCCCTTCATCTTGGGTTTTGTTGTTTTATAAATGTATGTACCTGCTCGTATCATTTTTTGTTCGATCTACCAATTTCTGATAATCACTCATGCGAAAATAGACGTTGACATCTTTCTGTTCTGAATAAGCAATTTACAAAGGGCGACGCGACTTGACTCGATGCGACGACCAGTCGCAGTCGACCATCCAACCCACTGTGGCGAGGGCGACGACGACGACGCCGACGACGCGATGAGGAGACAGAGGAGTCTCTTGAGATGACATCGACATGAAAATGTCGGTGGTTGTGGATGTTTGTTGGTAGAGCAAAAAAACACAATAACGTACATAAATGCACAATGTACAGCCAGTGAGAGTGAGAGAGAGAAAAAAGGAAAAGTCTCGAAGCACAAATAAAGATTGTTATGAAATTAATTTGCAACTATGTATCGCTAAAGCGAAACAAGATAAGGGTTTTGTGGTTCGCATACATATGTATGTATGTAAGTCATGTATTGTATAATATTTGTATAAATAAATAATATTTGCGAAATAAAAAAAAAAAAGAGGCTGGGTGCGACCCACACTGATAACTTCCCATTTTGTATTTATTGTACAAAAATGTCAATTTGACATTCGTCAATATTTTATAATTTTTTAGTAGTTATTGACAAATGTATTATGTTGAAAATAAAATACATTTGAAGTCAATAGCATTGCTTGTTGTGATGATATTTAAGTCGAAAAACAATTTTGACATTTTTCGGTAAATTTCAGTTTTGGTCTTTTATTTTTCGTAAATAAAACTGCCAATTCGATATTTGTCAAAAAAGTACCATATATTAAAAATTCTAATATGCAAAAAATAAAATAGATTCGAAGTTAAAATGATTGACCACTGTCTACATATTCAGGTCAAGAAAATACTTTTGACATTTTTTGGTAAATTTTTGATTAAGTTTTTTATTTTTTGTAAAAAGACTGTCAATTCGATATTTGTCAAAATTGTAGCATATATTAATAATTGTATTTTGTATAAATATAAATAAGTTTGAAGTCAATATCGGTGTTCATTCTCGAGACATTCAAGTCAAAAAACACTTTTTACCAACTTTTGGAAGAATTTTTTGTACTTTTTTATTTTTTGTAAAAAAACTGTCAAATGAATTTTTTTCAAACTTTCACCAGAAGTAAAAAACACCGTTTCAGATAATAGAAAATAGTTTTAAAGAGAATATCATTTTTCCTTCATTGTATATTTTCGCGCCAAAAAAATTTTTTTTAGTTTTTCAATTTTTAAAAAATAACGGTAAGTTGGAAATTTTTAAAATTTATATCAAACCTGTATCACATTACAATGTACACAATAAAATTTATTTGAAGTCAATGGCACTAACCATTCCTGAGATATTTGCTTTCAACCAAAATTTTCACTTTTTTTAAAAACTGCTATAGTGAAAAAACTGCTTGACCAATTTTTATAAAAGTCCTTTCTGCATCTTTCGAAGTTATAACCTGTCGAACAAAATTTAATTGGAGTCGATATCTCTACTCGTTCTTGAGATACCGTGGACGAAAAAGGGTATCTCGAACGTACGAACGTACAAACGTACGAACGTACGAACGTACGAACGTACGAACGTACGTACACACGCACACACAGACATCTCTCTACAAATGACGGATCTAGATTCTAGGAACCTTGAAACGTCCAGATTTGTCAAAAATTTCAATTTGACAAATCGGACCCATTACAATAACTCCCTATGGGAAGTTAATAAATGCAAAGTCTACCGGGTCAGCTAGTTGTACTAAGCCTACATTCCTTTAAAAAAACGCATTGTATTGAATTTTGTAACATGTAATGCACTTAATAAATTTTTATTCTCCGAACTGTTTATTAACCATATTCATAAAAAAAATTTATAAAAAGTTTGAATAAGATTTAACACGTTTCAGATACTGCAACCGTTTCCTGTCACATATTCAAATTTCTTCCTAACGTTCTTAGTTCAATTCTCGAAAAAGAGAGGATTAGGTATTTTAGAAAGAAGAAAAAGGATAGATTTTTTTTATCCATCCCCTTTCTTCTTTCCAAAAATCTTCCTTTCTCTTTCGTGAATTAATTGTTTTTTGCGCTCGTGTAACCAAACACTTACCTCAATAATCCTTACTAGAATCACCAAGTGTCGAAATTGAACACCTTTCTACTTTCAATTTGGGATTATGTGATTTCTTTTAAAGTACTTATGCCAACTATTGGCCTACACATTTTGTGGCAATTATTTCTGTCTTACTTAAGTGCTCACATCATGGTTTTGAAAAATATCTTAAGCCCGTGTCCGTTTTCAAAAGTTTGCTCGTAACAAGTTAAGAAGTTAGGTAAATGTATCAATATATGAATATCTTATACATGTTTTATTAAGATAACGATATTTTTGTTTTAGTATTAAATAGAAAATATTAAAAGGCGATTGATTTTATATAATTACTTAGATTTTATTCTTTGTAAAAAAGGGCTCGTCCACAAGTTCCCGGATACTAAGGGGCCAGTTATAGCTATCATTGGTTTTTATCATTGAAAATTTTATTTCGCTATTAAAAGCGATAGAGAAAGTCAAATTTGTCATTAGAGGTATCAAAATGAAGCTAATGACTTGGAGAATTTTTTAGTGAAAAAAAACATTTATTTTAACTCAGAATTTTTCTGCAATTTCATTTTTAATTTTTCAATGATGAAATCGTTTTCAATGAACAGCTGTTTCGATTTCAAACAAAATCGTTCCAATGAAAGCATTCCATTCTCGTTGTATTCCCGCCTGTCAGTTTTTCTTTCAATGATCATTTTTTCTTTCAATGATCTCTAACCTGAAATACTTGGAAAATATTTGTTTATTTTTTGTTTTCTTTTAAATTATGTAGTTGTATAGTGTTTAAAAGAAATTTAAATAAATCTATAATTTACGCGATTATTAGAATTTTAATTTGTTCTTTTTTCCAAAGAGTAGAGGTGGTGTAAAAAACAGAGTTTTTTTTTATTTCAATGATAGATATTTTCCATAACCAACTTGTCAAAAAAATTCCAATGATTGGTTTCAATGATGAAAACCAATGATAGCTATAACATTTAAAAATAATTTTTTTAATCAATCATTAGGAATAACATTAATTTATTCTATTTAGTATATCCTGCCACCTTGCGATACAAATCTCCTACTTTAAAAATCTAATAATTCATCCTCATATAAGCTCTTAAATTTTAGTTTTAACTTCTTCCTGACTCAAAATCAAATTCGTAAAAACTTCTTAATTTTCTTAAAAGTGCGCATTTTTGAAACAGTTTATTATGTTTATTATAATTTTCATATTGGAAACAATAAGTTGTGTTGTGTGTGGCGCTTTATGCAAAATTCGACATTAAGTCATCAGGCCCCGATAAATAATAACATGAGCATTATATTTTATTATAATATTATTGTGTGTTGTATGCGGATATATTCAATTGCCATACAAAAGATTTGACATACGAACTTGATATAAGAAATACATGTAACAGTCACACTTTAGCCTACCTCAAATTATATTTTTTTTGTATTCTCAAAGAACTTTAACGATGGTCTCTTTCTAATTACTTAATTTCAAAATAATAAACTGAAGTGCGCTGCATACTACTCGTAACAAGGACAAAAAAAACATTCGTTCAGCCAAGCAGTTAAATATTTTTATTCAAAAGAAACTGTGCAGATGAACCTCAATGATTACCGCTTTTTTATTCAAGGTAAACTAAATACACGGTGATGCAGACGAAAAGCCGGATAATGAAACATAGAGGGATCAGAACAGAACCTTAAACTAAATTAAAAAAAAAAAACACAGAAAAGACAACATCCCAACCTTAACCGGAGCACCGTTTTGTTTTTTTGATTTTTTTTTTTTGGAAATAAGATTGAAATCTAAGATTGGACAAGAAAAGCATAATACAAAAGACATGCCAGTTACCAGTGTTGCCACCCTAATTGACTTGAGTTCAATTTTTTATATATAATATTTCACTTTATGAGAATTTGAGTCATTGAGGCTGAAAGAATAGCGTTTATGAGGAAAATTAAATATTTTATACACCCTCAATCTCTTATTAGCTTTCTGTTGACCTCACCTATTGGTTCTAAGAAAAAAATTTAAATAAAACATAATTCAAAAACGTATGTACTTAAATTATGTATGTATTTAAATTAAGCAATATAAACTTATCTTACAAAATGAGTAAGCTTGATAAGGTTATTAATTAACAAAACTTATTTTCCAATGCAGATGTTTAAATTTTCTGTTTTTTTTTTTTTTATTTTGCGAGCGGGCAACCCCACCTTTATCGCAAAGAAATAAATAAAAAACAAATATTTGACTCCTCTGCTTTTGGATTTCATTTAACTTTTTTGTAACATTTGTTTGTCAATCGTGACAGACTTTATGTGTGCAGGGCTGACGATGATGATGACGATGAGAGACACTGAAATTTTAGCGTAGGCTTGGAAACAAGCAATACGTTGTTTTTTTCTTGCATTTGTGGTCAAGACATTGTGGTTTTGTTTTAAGGGTTAATTTCATTATAAGAAATATGTAGGTGCATATATTCGTACTGTATAAAAGTCATATTATTTGTTTTAAGTATAACGACTTACCTCTGAGAAATCCCGCTGAGACATATCTAAAGTTGAATGAGCCAATTTGAAGGATTTTTTCTAAACGGAGATAATATAATAGGATTTAGGATTTTAGTTTAAAATGTCAGCGTATGATTCACATGACCGAAGGAAAATATTACGAGTACTTCATTTGATTTTTGTACATACTGTATGATGAATCGATGCTCTGAGAACCGAGTTATGTATCTGGGTAAATATAATATCCTACATTGTCTGGAAAAGAAAAAATTATTTTTTCTGAGTTATAAAATTGTTGGTAACTTGTAATAAGTAAAAAATAAATACATATTTATGTGGGCCTGGTAAAAAAAATATAAAGTATAGAAAATATTTAGATATTTTTGATTCCATACTTTTTATTTTGTTAGACAAAAGCACATTACCCTTTTGCAATTGTTTTTTTTTTGGAAAAAGTCATTCTACAGTAATTATGTACTTGTTTAAAAATGTCTTATCTAGAAACTAAGCAAATAATTTAAGAATTAAAAAGTATTATCTACCTAATATTTCTATTTAGTATCATACTACTGAAACTGAAAAAAAAAACTCTCAGCCCCTGGTTTTCAAAACCAATTAAATTTAAAGAAGTTGAAGTTTTCCTTAAGCCTAGATGACATATTTGCCTATGTTATCTTATTTGTTAACTATTTTGTTTTTGTTGTTAACCATAGACACATCTAAAACTCTTGGTAGTGTATAGAGGGACCAATAAGGCATCGATAAGGACGCTTTAGGATATTTTGAGAGACAAATTTCTTTTACATACCTATACAACGAGTTCGATATCGATCTGGTCAAAAAATTTCAATATTCAAGCGAAATTCTTCTATACCTATTCCAATTTCTATGGATAGTTACTCAGATTATTTCTTTCTTATTATTAATTTGTTAATCTTCTATAATTTTTTGTAAATAAAATTTTTTGTACGTTAACCTTGATGTACAGCGGCTTTTGAAATAAATATCAAATATTAAATATCAAAATGGTCTGCACTTGATCCGCAAGTTGCGCCACAATTACTTTAACTCAAACTCTTACACCATTTTCTCTGTGACGGCTAGGCGTTCTGAAATCAATGAAGTCAACACAAAATAAATACATATATGTAATAGTGTAAGCCAAATTAAAATATTATTAAATCCAGGAAAATTTTAGTCGAAATATTCCAGATAAAGAACTTTGACTGTATAGTGACAAAGTCCTACGAAATTCGCTGTCACAGTCCACAGTTGAGCGTTGAGGTATAACAGTAGTATATAAAGCATCCAACTCAAACTTGGTGTAGGAACTTTGCGTATCAAAGAATGTGAATAAATTGTATTTCTCTCACAAATTAAGGAAATATGTGCGCTCAAGAAGGAGAGAAGTCCCGCCACGCCACCACACCGCCTCGCTGCCACCACCGCCTGACCCCTTGAAGATCATTGGTTTGTAGTTACAACCACATCTCAAGATCAATAGGATATAGTAGTTCGAAGTTAAAGAAAGGTTTGTAGGTACATCAAGTCAGGAATGAAAAGTATCCTGTCTCGACCTCAAAATCGTTCTTGGGCTATAAAAAAAAGAATGTTTAAAGATTTCGATTGTTGTTTTCTTTTTTTGCAAGTAGGCATGTTTATTTTGTGGTTAGCGAATGTGGAATGAAAAGAAAAGATATGATGTTCAATAAGAAAGAAAGAAAATTGTTGCTGCACTTTTCTCCGGTTTTGGATAACAGACAATGTTTACAAGAAATCTATATGCCACTGAAGTCCCTTAAAGTCGATTCTTTTAACTCATCAACTTTTGAAATATTTCAATCAAAAGTTAGATACTATTTAGTTCAGACCATATTTTGATGAGACTCATAAAAGTTAGAAATTAATATGTATTTACATACTTAATTACTTAATTTTTTTCTCATTTGATTAACAACAAAGACAGATTATCTGTTATACAGATTTTAACTAATTATTTTACTACTATAAAATTACTTAATTATTGTTTGTAGCTACATACATACATACATGTTTTGCTCCTTAAACAACTTGGATATTTTAAGAGTAAATCAAAGCAACTCGTATAGACACCATTAATGCTCCCTTTTTTAATTATATTTTTCCAAAAAAAACTGGTTCACTTTGTCGGATACGCATTTTTATTCAATTTTATAATGCTTGTTCGTATAGCATTTTTATCAGAATTGTCAAGAGCATAAAAACATTAACATGTACACGAAAATGATTTACATTATGTATAAGTCCTTAAGCTATACATACATATGTAAATAACAAAATAAAATGTAAGTTCTTTTAAGATATTACAAAAAAATGCATTCAAATTATTTCTACTCTCATAGGTATCTTGGGAACAAACAATTATTTAAAAATAGTTTTTACCTTTTTTGTGAAATTAAAACAAATAGGAGTAAAATTATTTTGTTGTTCCCCTAAAATATTTAAAAGATAATACGCCTTTTTGGAGCATGAACGACATTTTTCCTACTTCAAATATTATACTTCTAACCCTTCGTATGGTAAAACGATATAAAATACATACATATGTATGTATATCTTCAATTAACCACAATAATTGGTTAAAATTTTACTCATTTTGTATCTATACTACATACATATGTATGTAGGTACATATGTAAATGTACATTGTACATATACATATTCAACTACCAACACAAACACATAAAACATCAAAATATTCAATTTCTAAATTCATCTTTCAATTTACAAGTAATTTTATTGATTGAAAAGACTTATGTATAGAAACAACGGAAAGTAATTAGTTATTAGTTAGTCTTTTAAAACATTTTTAAACCCTTTTCCAATTTGAGGGATTGTCATATGTTTTTTGTTTTTTATTCATTTTTATTTTACTTCAATCTTATAACTACTTAAAGCTAGACAAAAATTCTTAAAACTAGCATATATGTATATCAATAACTTACAACTAACTTACTGGCCCTATGCGGACGCTCTAAGTTAAACTAACATCTTAATGCTAACTACTAATGCCTTTGGCGTAAGAACTAACTTAAAACTAAATTTCTATATCTTTTTATCACCAAGAAGAATTGCAAAAAACTTAGTTTCTCTATCGGTTTTTATTTATTTAAAAAGTAAGTAAAACTAAATTAAAACTAATTGTCCCTACTTAATTAAAAAAAATACCTAAACCTATGTAAGCCGACCAAGGTCAAGAGACTCGGTCAACTTTTTAAATATTAATTTGAATTTGCAACCACCAGAATTGGTTCTCCTGCTTTACCCTATCCCTCCGGTCTCGATCGGACACAGTCCTACTGAACCGAAGGCGCTCAGCTCCGTCTTGTGCGAGGACGTCTCGATCATAAATGAGCCGCCTATCTACGGTTCTGCGGCTGACGTGGTAGATTAGCGGAATTGCCTCTCTATCCTGAATCAGCCCTCGACTATCTAAATAGAGGAAAGCATCGGGCGGAATAAATCCACTTAAACCCACATTATCGTAGTGCTCATTTTTTGGGTAATAGGCCCCAAAAATAAAACTGTTACTCGAGGACATCGCTCTTGCAATGTGACCCCGAATCAGCTTTATGAGGAAGTTATCTATTCTGTTTATGTTGGCTCCATTGTATAGAACCTGGTTGGAATAGGTAGTAATGTTTGTACTCCGACTCTGGTGTTCTGTGCAATCCAAGGCAGCGTCTAAGGCACTGCCTCAAAAACACCCGAATCTTTTCCATTTGAGATGGGGCAACGTTGAACCATACCGGGCAACCATAGGCAATCATTGGCCGAATAAGGGCCATGTAGCAAATCACTTTCACCCTGATGTCTAGCCGACTGCTATAAAAAAGCCGTTTCGTCAGGGCAAAAGCTCCCCTGGCTCTGGTCAGGGCAGCACTTATATGTCTATCGAAATATAAGTACTGATCCAACCAGATGCCAAGGTACTTTACTTTTAAGCATGTCATATACAACAGGGGCTTATTTATACCAAGTCTGGCTAGCTTGAAATAGAGACCATCTAACCATACGGTGTCGAAGGCCTTCTCCAAGTCAACCAGACAGGCACCCGTACACTGTTTTTTAGATTTGTTCCATTGGATATCAGATACAAGCTTACACGCGGCATGAATAGTGTCATGCCCCACCCTGAAGCCAAACTGATTATCCGGTATGATATTGTTGTCCTCAGCCCACTTGGACAGAGCTCTATTAATGATTTTTTCAAATACTTTGCTGATACTTGGAAGAAGACTTATCGACCGGAGATTTGCCGGATTGGAGGAGTCCTTTCCCTTTTTCGGGAGAGGATGTACCACGGCTGTCTTCCAACGAACTGGATAATATGCATTGTTCAGCGCGTTGTTAAACAGTGTGACGAAAATGTCGATTGCTTCCTTAGGTAAATGCCCTAGAACATTGTTGGATATATCATCGATACCTGATGACTTCTTTTTCTTTATTGAGTCGAAGATGAACTGGAGCTCTATCTTTGAAACTAGTACGGAATTTGCCCCACTTGGCTCGGCGATTGTGGCATTTGCCAAGTGATCTTCATTGAACCCGGTGAAGCCGAGGTTCTCCGATCGCCATTGCGTTATTTAGTTTCGCAGATTAAAGTGGTGAAGCAGAGTTCTGTTCTCCAGGTCGTGATTCGGGCAAATGCATGCATTTACCTTGTATACTTGTTGGAAAGCAGCCCCCACAACCTCCACCTTCTCCTGAGGATCTTCGATCATATAGAGTTCATCGTCCAAGACGTCGTTCTCTGAATCTAAGTATCCCTACTGTCGTAAGTACGTTTCTGTTTTCTGTCGTCCTTTGGAGCTTAAGACATGGAAGATCATTATCGTTATTTTTTCTAAAGATCTTGTTAATTTGCGGGAACATACTCGGGTCGCTAGATTTAACGGCCCGAATTTTTTGGTCCCAATACAAATTAACAGACAATCGATAGTTCTCCTTTAGCAATTGGTTGACGTTTTTGATTGAGGACTTCAATGTCCTAATCTCCAAATCGTTCGGGTCAGTAAACCGTCTGTACAAAAGTTTGAGTCTTGTTAATAGCCCACTTTTTTGTCTGTGCAGTGCGTCTATGGTCGCGTTTCGGTACAAGTTAGTCGCGTCGCGTTCTTTAATCTTTGGAATTGTTTTTTCCATGGTCCGTTGGATTGTCTCGTCCATTTGTTCTAAGCATCTGTCACTTTCGTTATTTGTCAGATTACTGTTAATTGGTGGGGATATATTGCTCGAACGAAGTTCGTTGGCTAGGGCGTTGGTGAAATGTGGCCAGCACATCTTACTGTAATTGTAAGAATGCACCGGTTCATACTCCTGCAATTCCACTAGCTCGTTCGGCAGCTGAATTACGGCGGCGAGTCCGCAGTCTATCGCGATTGTCAGGTATACAGACCGAAAATCGGTTGAAAAATATGTATGTGGCCTCATCCTAGTGATTGGCAGTGTACATACATACTTATGTACATATGGTTAATTCCATGGTAACTCACGATACATTTATATAAAATTCAATTAGTAACATTTGAAGAAAGAATAAAATCTCTGAGCAATTATTTTGTATGTAATACTGTAATGTACTCGTACATACCTATGTATGTAAATATCTTGATTGTTAACCTTAAGTTATTCTACCAATAATTAATCATAGATGAAAATTGTGCACGTAGGTAATTTATTTTGATTTTTTTTACAAAAAAACTACCTACTACATACATATATAACATTTAAAATAACTTATGGTTTTTTTAAATTATTGCGTTTCCTTTCATTTTAGTAAGTTATCTAAATAAGTTTCTAAAAAAGTAAAAACTAGGATTGCTGGAAGAACATAAGTATTTAAAGTGGGTCAATTTGTATTCCTTGATATTTAATAAATAACATATGTATGTACATACATATGTATGTAGGTCATCACATGGTTTAAAAGTGCACCTTACTATAGAAACGGATCATACCTAACTAGTTTTAATTTAGTTTTAATTAGTTTTATGTAAGTTATTTTTACTTAGTATTATTCTAGTTTTACTTTAGCTTTATTTATTTAATTTCTTTTAGTTTTAAGTTTTTTAAAAAATAAATAAAAACCGATAAAGAAACCAAGTTTTTTGGAATTCTTCTTGGTGATAAAAAAGATATAGAAATTTAGTTTTAAGTTAGTTCTCACGCCGAAAGGCCTTAGCATTAAGATATTAGTTTAACTTAGAGCGTCCGCATAGGGCCAGTAAGTTAGTTATAAGTTATTGATATAATGCTAGTTTTAAGAATTTTTGTCTAGCTTTAAGTAGTTGTAAGATTGAAATAAAATAAAAATGAATTTAAAAAAAAAAACCTGATCATACCACGAGTACATACATATCTAGAAATGGAAATGAGAACCTTATCAAAATTCGCACATAATGATTTCTATAAAATTTCGCAGACTTGATGTATTCCAATCTTGCTGTCTTTTTGCTACTTAATATAATGTAAGTACATATTTATGTAGGCATCTCATTTCCTTTAAAAAAACACACTTTTTCGCCTACTAAAGTGACTAAGAAATGTAAAAAAAACTGTTGAATAAAGCAGAAGAAAATCAAAAAAAATGTATTTCAGTTGCGTCTACATTCATAATTTATGTATATGAGTATGTATGTTAACATGCTTTCAAATAAAAATAATTTGAACTTAATTCAAAACAAAGTAGGTATTAATATATTCTTTTGTTTCTTCGTATTAATAGTAGACCAAACGTGTCCACTCAGTTTTAAAAATCATGACATTTTACTTTTTCTTTAAAAAAAAACTGAGAGTGAAAGATAAGCTTCTATGTAAATTTGCACACTATTTATGGGTTTCTTAATTTTTGTTTTATTATTTGTTCTCCCTCGAATTTGTTCAAAATTGAAAAGCACTACTGAAAAAATTCAAGAATTGTTGACACTCAAGAGAAAAATGTGAACTCCTTTCTGTGAACTTACTGAAAGCTTTATATAACGTTTTTTCCATCCAACATAAGTAGATATACTTATGTACGTACACAAGTATGTATACCTGCTATAACGCTAATGAATCTTGAGATAAATTTTAAATCCCGAAACTGCTATTCCAATATGATTTCCGCTTTTAATGTAAATTAGAAAGGTATAATTATTACATTCATTTGTAAATTTTTATTTTTGGTAAATTTTTCACTAATAGATACAGAAAATGATGGTACATTTATCTATGTATTTTTGTATTGAGTTATATTATTTTTCAAAGGAGAATTTATGCTATTTTTTGAAACTTCATTTTTTGCATAAGCAGCATACTAAACACATATAATCACCACACACTACTACACACTTGAAAAAACTCCGACAATAACATTAAGTGAAGATATGGAAAATAAAGAAAAAAAAAACACTCGATTTTCACCACTTTTCCGCGACTCTTTTTTTCTAAAGTTCGACTCAATTATTTCGATTTTTTGAAGGTGTAATTTTTTATGATGTCCTTTGCACTTCAATGAGTATTTTTTACACATAAATATATGTATTTTAGATAAATGATTATTTGAAAACAAACAAACAAGGGGAAAAAGGAACTCCCCACACTCGTGAACAAAAACAAGCCCCACAACTTTAAACGAAGAAGCCCAACAACAATACTATGAGCATAATCAACAAAAAAGATTCAAAACCATGGTGAACATTCCAATGTGCAAAAGTTGAATTAAGAGAGATGATGGCCAATTACGATCATGATAATGACGATGATGATGATGAAGAAGAAAATATTTTTCTCTCTAGTTTTTCACATTTTTCACTGATATTTACTGCCTTTTAACTCTAAATTCAACAACACAAATACCCCTTATTCTCAATTAGTGAATAAATTTAAGAATTCGAATTAAAAGAATTTGAGAATTTGTATCTACATAGGTATTTCTCTACCCTTCACTTCTAAGATAATTTTCTTTTTCACAAGGAACGCGGTGTTACAAGGCAAGATTGATTCCCGTGAATATTTTTTCGTATGTAACTCGCACTCAATACCAAAGCAAACTGACACGATCAGTCTCAGTCTCGGTCCTATTCCAAAAGAGAGTCACTGAATGTCTTGTATGGATATATGAGTATGAGAACGAGTAGGTACATTATATTAGAACAGGTTGTTGTTCAGTTCCACTTAATCCGTGGACTTCTGTGTAAAAGTGTTTGTGGTAAGTGAAGCCGCAAAGGTGGAATAAAATGGAATTAAGAAGACAGGTAAAGTATGGTCATATGTATATTGTATATAGTACATATCTTATGCCTAACAAAACAACAAGAAGAACCCATGTAAAAAGAATAACTAAGTGGCATTGAGAAGATGTTAAAAAGAGGAGTACAAGATTAAAATGAAACGTCAAATTGTTAAATTATATTATAGGTACCTATTAAAATTTTTATTTCACAAAAATGTAATAGAATGCTTTTTGTATTGTAATAAATCTAGGTTTAAAAAGTTTGTTCAATAGTTTGTCCATAAGTCTTCTACCTGATATGTAATTGTAAACCTAACATTCAAAACGTTTCCCTGAAAAGTATGAAGTACTGACTTGTATCGGTTTTCCTTGTTGCCATAGAAATTAATAGAGGAAAGTGACCAAATATTAAGGTATTCGATATTAGGGCGCTATTCCATATTTAGTGACTTTCTTCTTATAATAAGAGAAATAAATAAATCTACTATAGCTTAATGATTTGCAGGGGAGAGTACGGTATCTTTGGCGCTAAGATTTTATAACGGTATCTTGTAATCAAAATAAGCTTTTTTTTACTATGGGAGAGGGCGAGGGGTTGTCTATCTAACAACGTTTAGTCGGTAGGGGCTATTTAAAATAAAAGTATGTACTTTGAACGAGAAACGAGATGTCAAAAAATAACGGTAATACTTACAATTAAGTAATTTTTTAAAGCCAATACTCTATTCTATAAACCTAATAGTTAAAAAAAAAAAAACTAATTTTCAAAACCAAAATTTGCCAAAAAAAAGTTAAAAGTAATTTTAAATAGTCATTTTTTTTAAATAATAGAAATATAAGAAAATTTGATTTAAAATCCGTTGCTTTAATTAATTCTTAATCAAAAACTGAAAACTATATGAATTTATGTCTAATAGTTTCCGAGAAAATTGGAAATTAACGAAATAAACATTTTAATTTAATTAATTTTATTAGATGAAAATACAATATAGGATAAATTATTTTTTTTTTTAATAGATACAGCATACTTAAATTTAAAAGAAACTTTGCATACACCCAGCCTCGCACCTACCCCAATTTCTATATTGTGCAAGCAGGGGTGTTGCATACCTTACATACCAATCTGTTTATTACTCTGTAATGCTGGGTAATAGCTTCCTTTTATGGGATTCTGCTATGCTCCAGTACACAGATCGTGATGGCGTCGACTGGGGTTTATTGTAAGATCCAAGTGTACACAGAAATCATACTCGATTTTAGATTTAAGATAACTAGCCCTAGCGAGGAATCGGAAAGTTCTACTATATTGCTCTGAGGTATTCTTCCCAAAAAGGCTGTTCCATTGAAAAGTTTTTCGAATTGGATGAAATTGATGAACTCTCCGAAATATGTAGTTATTTATTACAAATACACATAAATATATGAATAGAGATTAATTCAAAGTTCCTTTTAATCCAGATTCCTTAAACGATAAAGTAACTTTGCATACACCAATCTCACACCTACCCGAAATCCTATAGTGTGCAAGCAGGGGGTTTGCCCCCCCCCCCCCTTACATACCTAACTGTTTGTACACCATAACACTATGAGCTTACACTAATTTATTTTCAAATCAAGTATTTATGTACATACGTAAGAAAAAAAAACTAAAATTTCCTACAAAGTAATTTTAGTATTTTTAGGTTTCTCGAAAATTATTATTATGCCCCTTTTAGACGATCAGTTTTCCGTTCAGTTATCAGTTCATTTTTCAGTTCAATCGTTAGTTTAGTTAAAATGAAACTCAGTTCGGAGTTCAGTTCATCAGTTTAACTGAGAACTGAACTGAAAATGATGGGAATTCCATCAGTTTCAGTTACAGTTAGTTAAACGTTTCAGTTTTTGTGTTTAGACATCAGTTTAACTGAAAGCTTAACTGATAGCTCAACTGAAACTGAAAATGATCGTCTAAAAGTGGCTTTTATACATACATAAATTCATAATTGATAAATGATTTTTTTCAATTTATTTAAAAACAGGTTTATAGAATAGAGTATTGGCTTTAAAAAATGTATAATACTTAATTATAAGTATTACGGTTATTTTTTGACAACTCGTTTTTCTTTCAAAGCATTTTTATTTTAAATTGCCCCTATTGCCTAAACGGGGGTAGACAGACCCCCTCCCACAGTAAAAAATACTTGCATTGAGCCCCTCTACCAAAAACAGTTATTTTTTCTTGGCGCCAAAGTTATCGTACTCGTGCCGATTTGTATAAAACCTTAAATAAAACAGCAGTGAATTTAAAAAAAAATGTCAAGAAATTCTAGGTATAAGAAATAAGAAGTAAAAAATGCAGGTTAGACTCGACCCTCAGGATAATTTCCCACTGGCGACTTTGTATTAATTTAATGTATGTTATAAGAAAAAAAATTAAATTCGATGGTTAAAATAACGTTCCGCTTGTTCAAATTAATAATTAATAATATTTATATGTATATACATAATATATTAAAAAAAAGAAAGTTTTCTAGTGCTATTTAAATAATAATTTATATTAGCGAATATTGAACATCAAGAGTAAGAGAATAGTAAATTAATTGGGTTATTAATTCATTCAAACTGTCATTTTAGTTTAAAAAATTACTTTTAAAGATCTGAATCAATAAAATACCAACGGCTCCCAAATAGAATCGCTACATTTCCTCGCTGTTTGAACTTTTGCTTATTAAACCAGTATATAGTAGCTTTAAAATTTTAAACCAAAATTTAAATTCTCTAAAATTCAAATTTGAAAACTATTGTATATTTATTACAAATTTTTTGCCAAACATCTTTTCTTATTTTCGTTAAAACGCTTTTGATGAATTATTCGAACTAAAATTGTCAATATTTATTGGGAAAAAATATATTGGAAAATATAAATATGTTATACTTATAGTACTAATTAAACATTAATTGGAAGAACTCGCAAATAGAAAATTGTTTTTCTGTAAAAAAAAATTCTGTATGTGATTTAATACCTAATCATCGAAAGGAGAAATGTGTACACATTAAAAAATACATATACATATCACATACAATGTATGTACATATGTATGTGTGTTAATGTTTCAAATGAAATTTTGAACATTTCTTGTTTTTAAATATTTAAGAAGTTTAACTATCAGGGGTAAGATTCTGTAAGGAAAAAACGAACGAACGTTTTCGCTTGTGCGAAAGCGAAAGGTTTGCTTTAAAATTATACTTTCGTTTTTGAAAAACGAACGTTCGTTTTCGTTTTTTTTGTTATAGAATCTTGCCCCAGGATTTATAAAAATCAACTTCTATCTCTGTAAACACTTAAACTACAGAGTTTGAATTCAAAAACGTGATGTTTAGAATTTTGAAGAAAAATTCAAAAACATTATTTTTTTGCTATGCAAAATGGTAACACTCTATTTATTTTCGATGATTTTTGACAAGCATAACTTATGATCATAAAACGAACAAGTTGCCATGTAAAGTTCGCCATTGTTTTCTTTGTTGGTGTCCATGCACCAATCCGCACCATAGCATATACTCTCGTGCTCGTTATACTCGCCCACCAATTTCATATCGCTCCTTCCATCTAATAATTCAACAATACTGAAATTTTTGTACATACAAGCCGCCAAAACCAGATTTCTATCATATGGATCAGGTTTCAATCTCCAAATACCCCCTTGAAGGTTGATGTCAGAAATTGGTTGCTTCATTGAACGTGTGTCAAAAATTCTCAAACATTCGTCGTAGCTACCGGTTAACAGAATGTTTTCTTGTTTGGGATGACTCAGTAGACATGTTACACCGGCAATGTGCGACTTGTTAGTTAGTATTTTGTTCGGCCCCCGAGTGTCAAAAGCATGTAAAAATGTATCGTCACCACCAGTAAACACACGATTAGAGTCCCATTTGTCGAACGCACAGATCCACGCTTCAAAACTATGAGCTGACCAGCTACTTAGTTTTACTAAATTGTCTCCATTATATTGCAACAGTGTGATGTCACCTTTTGAGTCCGAGGAGAGTATTTTTCGACCATCACCTAACTGCAACGAACTATTCCAATTCCAGTCCAAGGACAATGCAAGTAAATTATGAAACTCTGTATTAAGATCAAAAGTAGATTTCCGTATCAATTTGTTGTTTTCTAACATGAACACTTCAATCTGTCCAAGTGCGTTTGCAGCGGCGAGAATAGGAAATTCTAAGTTTTCTTGCTGCAGCCACTTCATGTCGAGTATAGCCGCTGTTTCCAGTCGATGCAGTTCAACAAACTCATTTGTTTTTGCTTTGAATTGGAACAAATAAATTCGCCCTTTTCGGCGGCAAGGTGGCGACGATGACTCTGAAGTATTACCCTCCAGCTGATATGTTCCGCAAACAAAGTACGTTAGGAAATTTGTATGTGTACACCATTCAATAGAATCAGCTGAATACTCAGTGTCTAATGAGTGAAGAGTTTTTATTTCCATCTGTAAAAAAAGTAAGTTGCGCAAGAAAGATTAACACATATGTAACTAAATAAGCACAAATTACAATGTTAATTTAAAAACTATATACACAGGTAACAACTACCAGATAAATTTAAATAAGGATTGTACATTAATTTTGTTCACCTTTTCTTTTATTCACGATTGAGCTTCCTTTGGTTTTAACAAAATTACTTACAATTTGTTAATTTTCTTTAAATGGTAGGAACTCAAAAGCATCATAAAACTTCATAGAGATCAACATCATTAGAATTTTAATTTTCATTTATCAAATTGATGATGTTGTTTAGAAATAACAGATAACAACTTCTTCTCAAAGGTGGTGCAATTTCAGAATTATTATTTTTTTCTATGGTTTTGGTTAATATTAATTTTGTGTCTGTGAGTCATAGTCTAGTCCAGAATAAAATCTTAAGGAATGATAAGGATTTAATTTTTACGAAAAGAAAATATTAAATCCCAATTCGAACATGACTACCTATGTATATTTTTTTACCACTTTCAAAATTATCCCATTTTTGCAATAATTTCATATTTATCTTTTACATATACATAGGTACATAGACTTAGGATTGAAACTTGTGGAAAAGAGTTTGTATAAATTCGGCACTCTATGGAACACGTGGAAGATTTTAATTATGCAAGGTTAATTTGATCTTATAATCGAATCCAAAGAGAATTAAAATAACCATTGGAATCTCTCTTTATACCTATAAGGTTTCTCTTTCAATGAGTTAGGTATATTTGGCCATTCAAAGCGGAACATAGTCCACAACGCATACTTTGTCGGAGGTTCAAGTTCAAATTGATTTCGAGGTATCTTATTAGAAAGAATAAAAATAAATAAATCGATAAGTGCGAATTTTTCTCCGCGACGGATTTGAGTAGAAGGAAATCGGAAGAACAATCGCACTAATCTATCCAAAGTACAAAAATTAACTTAAACGCAATTCACCGGGTGTGGTTAATAAATGTCTGACAAAAATTCCGAACAGCTGATCGGAGGAATACCTCTAAGCAAAAATCCTCCGAATGGTACAAAATCTGAAAATTTGCCGTTCCAAACTGAACGAATACCTCTCTATTGCCGATTTACTTTCATGATACTACCTAACGACGCGCCACGGAGGCGGCGGCGTATGGAAATAATCCTGTGAATTAGGTATAATCCCCAAAAGAAAATGTGTAATAGTCTAAATTTTCAGCCTTATCGGATCACTCTCACAAACAATCAATCTAACTTCCTCTTAAGCTGCTTGCGATATCATTGAAGTACCATAGTTACGGATATATCGTTACTTTTTAAGAATACAAAATAAAATTAGTTGGCGCTGCAGCTCGAAAAGATCTATTGCCTCAACCTCCAAGGATGGAAGGAACCTAAAGTTTTTACACGAAATCTAAATTTTTGTGAAAGGACTTTTCATGACAAGAATTATGTACTCTTGGAGGATTTGACAATTCTTCGCAAGAGGCAGTACCCGTAAAAACTTTCAGGTGGCACAGGCAGGTATTGAACCCAGACCTGTGGCATGGCAGCCCTTTTCCTACGCACTAACGATCACCCTATAGGTACTTCTTTTAAGAGTATGGGACGTAAAATAAGTCTTTTCTATTTTATATCTACAAAAAGCTTTTTGTCAGTTGATATCCAAGGAGCAGTAGAAAAAATATGGGACATTTTTTTTTATATAGGGATGAGACATCAATATAGTTTCTTATCTGTGATCTAAGGTGACTTACTTAACCTTGACTTAAGAACCTGATTTGCAGTAAAGATACTGACACTAAGGAGTGGATGTTTAATTTGATCACTGAAAACTTTTCTTACTTGCAAGGAATTAGGAAAACAAATCGATTTTAAATAATTATTTCAACAATATTATTGAGTCGCAATGAAAATGTTGGTTTAAGTTTTATCTTGTGATCACAATATTAATTTTAAAAGTAAAATAAACCCTTAAACTTACATAGTTAGGATTTATGAATAATAACCTAGTAACTAAATTCAGACACCATTTTCAAACATGTATTTTCATATATGTATATATACACGTCATGTACATATGTAGGTATGTACATACCTACTTTAATTCGTAAAAATGTAATGTACCAGTATTTCTTTTTTGAATTAAGTTTATTTCCAGATATAACGAGTGAATGTTATTTGCGAATTTAAATTCGACTGTTAAAACCCAGTATACATTTTAGACCGGATCAGTGTGGCTCAATATATAGGTATGCATCGTTTCGCTCTTAAAATATGGTCACCATTACTATACCACTCTTCTTTGATGATTCTTCCGTATCAATCATGTATTGATGGTATGTTTCTTGTTTAGTTTCTTTCTTTCTTCTTCGATGACAAGCTTCTTACTAAATAAAGTTAAAATTAATAAAAAAAAACATTCAATTCTACTTTTAAAAAATTATTGACTTTTGTTTTATTGTTATGTTTTTTTCTTTTTTGTTTTATTCTCCCTACTTTTACATACACTTTAGTTAGTCACTACTTAATCACCTAAATACATATATTTGTATTAATTTTATGCTTTATTGTTATTTTTTATACTTATTTGCGTTTGCATTTTTAAAAATTTTATTTCTTAAATTTTACTTAGTTTTCATAACTATAATGGGTTCTAAAATTTTTAATACATCGTTATTTTCGGACTGGCCGAAGTCCTTGCCAGGATTCTTTCCGAAATCCTCACCACTGCCACTGCCACCATTAGTTATAACATTAATTTGTTGTTGCAGATGGTGTTGTTGTGCCGAAGACGACGATGTGGGGTGGAGTTGGTGCTGAAGCATAATTAAATTATGCTGCTCCTGTGATAGATTATTCTGTGTGTTGGTTAGTGTTAGTTCCTGCTGTGATTCTTCTGGCATTGCCATATTGTGCAATTGTGCGTACAATTGTTTAGCACGCTCCTCAATTATTTTCTTATTTTCGGGGGCTTGTGACCGTAGTCTTCTTAAGCGGGCGTATTCCGCCTGCTTAGCAAGTCTGTGCTTGCGTTCAGTATCAGTTTCGGTGGCTCGCACTTGGGCACGCTTCATGCGTGCTCTAGCACTTAAATTCCTCAGTCGAATTTCTCGCTGATCTAGGCTCTCGTTAGCACGCACAGCACGCTGATGAGCAGCCATTCTGTCTAATCTTATTCGTCTTTCTTCATCTGATTCTTGACCACGTCCGCGGCGCCTTCCTTGCTTTGTATTTGATGTTGTTGATGATGCTGCTGCTGCTACAGCTAGCATTTGATTGATCTCTTGTTCGAGCAAAGAATTGGCTTTTTGTTGCCTGAGAATTGCCTCTTCATGCAAATCTGTTGACAGGCTATTGTCGGCATAGAGTTTTCTAGGGCGACCGCGGACCGGCTTTGGAAAATCCTGAATCAGTTGTTGTTGTAATTGTGGAGTCTCTGATGCTCGCGTTGACGATGTTGTCGTAGCTGTTGTTGCTACGGCCGCAAGGGTCGAGTTGGTAAGCAGATTGTACGGGCTTGGCGACTGCGACGACGATGGACTCGGTGTTTGTGAAGACCCTTGCGGAAAATGAACAGGCGTAAAGGGTGGAGGCACAGTATTCGGTGCTATAGCTAGCTGAAAACCGTTATGATACATTGGATAGTAGGCGGCAGGTTGCTGGGTACTAGACGATGTCGGCGGACAAGGCGAAGACGTTGTCCCCTGAGGAGGATTTAAAACCGAGCCACCGGGAAATGACGATAAGTATGAAAACTGATTATAGAGTGGCGTAGGCGGGTTTTGAATTTGTTGTTGTTGTTGATGCTGCTGATGCTGAAAGTTGTTGGCTTCGTCGGAGTTGGGTGAACTTTTCAGTTTATTAAGTTTCTCCTCATCTATCTGAAGTGGGAGTGGGAGTATTTTAGCATTGCCGCCATCTTGATGTTCCTGCTTTTTTATGAACTTGTTTTGGTAGTATTCAATAGAACTGGCAAGAGTGCCAAAAGCCGAAGCGTGGGGAACTTTCGATAGGTGATGATGCTGCTGCAAACTCTGCTTGTGTTCATCGTATAAACTTTGTTGGAACAAACTATTAGATTCAGAATCAAGTGATAGACTATTTGAATTATACCGCAAAGATTGTTGATTTTGATGCTGCTGATGGTGCTGGCCTGATGATGGTGAATCTTTTGAAAGCAACACATTACCGGGTCGCACTGACGGGCTCATGAACATATTTTGATAGTATTCGATAGAATTTGCCAAGGTCTGATGCTGATATTGCGAAGGCAACTGCTGTTCGGACTGATGTTGGACTTGCTGTTGATCATGATGTCGATCCTGCGTCAGAAGTGATGTTCTAGGACTAGAGACCTCCTGATTGTTAAAATTTCCAATATTATTAACGCTATTTGGGTTGAGCTTTAAAATTTTTTTCTTTTCTCTGACCTTTTTTGCATACTCGTTCAATTTTTTCAGTCTTTCCTTGCGCTCTTCGGTCGTCTCACTAGCAATGCGTTGTCGGGCTCGTGCTGCCATTTCTGCAAGCCGCATCTTCCTCTGATCCGGGCTTTCATTTGCTCGATAAAGACGCATTCGCTCAGCTAGTTTCTGTAAACGTTTCGCTCGCTGGTCAGGCGTTTCCATAGCACGCCTTAATCTTTGCCGTGCGGCATTTCGCACTAGCCGCATGGCACGCTCCATTTCAGATTCGTTTTGCCGTCGCATTCGATTAGCTTCGGCATTACGCGATAGACGCTTGCGATACTCGTCGTCGGATTCACGTGAACGTCTTTCGCGCATTCTTTCAGCATTTCGGGCTAAACGACGTGCTCTGGCTTCAGGGCTTTCGTTCCAGCGCTGCTTGCTAGACGCTGAAAGGGGAGTAATACTACGATATGGCGATAGAGATGATAAACTACTAGGCCCTGGGGGCAGCCCAGAAACGGTGTTTTCTATTGAAGTTGTGCTTACTTCCAGCGGCGGAGGGAGCGGAGGCGGTTGCTGATGCTGATGATGTATAGAATGTTGCTGTAGATGATGTTGTTCCTGCTGTTGTTGTTGTTGTTGCTGTTGTTGTTGCTGCTGTTGATGTAATTGCTGATGGTGCTGCTGAAGATGTGGGGGAAGGTGATGATGCGATTGTGCGGCAGCGAGCGACAACAAAGTGGATGGGTGATCAATAATAAGGCGCCCATTGGCGCCATTCAAACCTAGCAAGTGCGAATATTGTTGTTCAGTAGGTGGTTCGATCTTTATCCCATTGGGATCAGATTCCATAATTTGTATCAAACACTTAATGGCAATATGTTATTCTTTTTCTCAAATAATTTTACTTATATTATGTTCTATTTCGCTTTTACTCTTTTTTTGTTTCAAGTTCTTTCACAGATTACTTGAATATTTAAAAAATAAAATTGAAATAAAAAAAAAGCGAACGCGCATGTGATAATTATATTCTATTTCAGCGCTCTGCCATCACTTAACCACTAATATTTAATTTTCTGTTTACAAAACACAACGAAATACATTTTAATGCAAAATATTATTATTTTTTGGAGCCAAAGAGCAGCACTTAAAAAGAAAAACAAGGAAAAGAAAATACACTATTGATGACAGTAATAATGAGTAAACTCTGTTGTTCGATTTGACATTTGACACTTTGCAGACAAAAACCAGAGAGAAATGTACTTTTACGTTTTTTTCTTATTGGAATCTTGGAATGAAAAATGGTTGGTTTTATCGATTTTTTTTTACTTTCCCTATCTGTTTAAATACATAAAATACTTTTTGTTTCTGGTTTGAGATATGTTTATTTACAATAACGGAACGGATTTCACTTATTCTTAATTAATAGCACAAACATCGGCGGTCGCTAAGGTTATTGCATAATGTATATTAGATAAATATATATGTACTTTGCCGACTAGATTATACCAACAACCAACAGAAAACGCAGAGCGAGACATTTCTTTCTGATGGGCTTTTTTTGATTCTTTCTTGATTTATATACCGGCGGTGGTATAGCTGTCTTTCTTGTTCGCATCAGCAAGTGCAAAACAAAAACACATATGAAAGAGACCGCAAATCTTTGGACGACCGAGCTAGACGGATTGGTTTTGGTGATGATAGATGTAAATTGTAGATGGTACGACAGTCACAGCACAGTACAACGAATTAATTTTTGCAAAGTATATTTTTTCTTTCACATTTAAGTTTTGAGATGAATGATGATAACTATTTTATTTTTCGCATCAGATTTCAAGATGAAGTAATATTCAAAATGGAGGTGGGTTTAAATATCGACATTTTCATTAGGTACTTTAAATTGATTCTCTATAGGTATTAAATAAATTGATTATTAAACTTTTTTACAAAATGAAAACCAATGTGCGGGTGTGAGCGCAAATTATTGGAATGGAAAATAAACTAGATTAAAAGATTTACTTTGGCGGAGTTCTGAAGGGAGATAGCTTGCTGGGAAACAGATATTTTTTTTTGGAGAGAAGAGCAAAGAAGTATATTTTGTTTACAGATTATTTTTTGTAGTAGATTAGCTCATTAAGTTTGTTCGTTACAATTTCCGAAGCCAGTTCGAAATTTGTTCGTGCAAAGCGAGTCTGTTCTGAGTGTTCGTGTTTTCGTTCGCCCATGTATTTTGTTGGCACTCATAGGTCACAGCGCAACTAAGTCCCCGGAAATTGTTAATTGCTTGAATAATTGGATTTTCAAAGAAATTTTAGACCCGGTGCTCAATCGTGGTTTATTATTTGATCTGTTATTCAGCAATCTTAATTCACAGATATGATTTAGGTATTTAAATTGCACTTTACTGCATACACGCACTTAAAAACATGGAAATTAATGAAGATGAGCCATGATTGTACAGCACACCAATGAATATAACAAAATGCAAACTTTATATTGATATTTTAACATTTTTGCATGACAGGCTCTAAAGTAAACCAATATCAAAATTTACAAAGTACTCTTAATGTAAATATTTCGAAAGGAATATTAAAACAAATTATAATATATTTATTCATATAAAATAAGGTTCAATTATACACAAACATTATTCCTCATCTATCTGTATACAATTTCTGTATAATAAAGAAATTTGACAATTAACAACATTCGCATTGGCCGACTCCTTCGTTGGACGTACTTTAGACGTTTTTCTTTTGTAGTTCAGAGCAGAGCCTGAACTGTCAAACAAAAAATTGTTTCTTTTTTTAGCTCTGAACGTTCAGAGCATGTTCTGAGTGCGTTCTTTGAGCTCAGACAAAAATAACTGACCAGCTGAGTTGAATTTTGTTTTAGAGCTTGTTCAAAGGATGTTCTTGTGACTTTTCCCACTAATTTTTGAAATAGCTCCCGATTACACGGGTATCCGTGTTTTTCAAATACACGTACATAATCGTGAGCTCTAATTTGAGATGTGTAGTCTGCTTTAGTATGAGCCTGGTTACACGAGTGGAAAAAAGAATCATGTTTGTGGATACATACAGAAAGAAAAAGTAAGCGAGCATGCAAGAAAATTTGACGGCATTGTGAACGAAGTCACATGAAATTTTGTTGATTAATTTGTATTTATTTTTTTATGTTGCTAGAGTTTTAATTTGGGTTACGGTGTGATAAAAATAAAAAAACAAGAATTTATGAGGATTTATGATCATTAGCAGGATATAAGTAAATCATAGAAAAGAAGGCAAAATTTCAGTGAACATTCTGCTTCGCCGGCAAAAATAAAATTTCTGTCAAAAAGAGAACGCTGTAAGAAAGAAAAATGAGTTTTAACGCAAAACAAAACTCATCTCTTTCCTTCCTTCTGCTTTCTCTTTCGAGAATTAATAATTAATAATTTACGCAAGTAATACAATAGATGGGCTCACAATTTCACATTTTCAAATATTTATGAACCCACTCACAAGAAGGAAGAAGAGTTGGTAGACCGAGAAGCACGTGGAGGAGAACAGTTGAGGGAGTATGGGAAAGAGCTGGAGGGCGCTTAAATACATTGCTGGAAACCGCACACGGTGGCGCGTAGGAGTAGTTGAGGCCCTATGTCCGACTGGTAACACCAACGGACTTCGTAGGTCTCAGGACCTAAGTAAGTAAGTATAAGTAAATATGTATGACAAACTTGTTTGATTAGGGGCGTTCACATTATCAAACATGCTTGACAAGTTGTTTGATTGCGTGATGGAATTGCGTTCACATTTGTCAAACATGCTGTCGAGCATCATTTCTTTTAACAACTTCAAACATGACGAGAAAATAAGAGGATGAGATCTTTCACTTTTTTTTTAGCTCTCGGAAAACAAGTTGGGATTGGGATTTCCTTTATTTTTTTCATTTTTATTTTTATAGTCCTCGATTTTAATTTGCCATGTCTCTGGAATCTTCTATAGATTTCAAAAAACTCGCAATTATCGCTTACAACAGCCATTTAATTTTCCGTTCGATCCGTACGCTTTGAAATCTTTTTTAAAATGAAATTTTCTATTGGTTTGACAAGAATGCGTTCACACTATCAAATATGCTTCTCAAGCAAGCAAAATATTTTGATATTCATCAAACATGATTGACAAGCGGTCACATTGTCAAATTTTTATTTGAAATTTATTTGAGATTATCCTGCATTTCACAAAAACTGTTTTACAAAAATATGAAGGCGGTAATTTTCTGAGAGTGACCAATAGCAGGCTATTAACCATATTAAAAGAATGCTCAACTGTGGGAACTTGCAAAATTTTTAATATAAAAATATATAATTTTTAATATAAAATAAGTTAAGACTAACACTGGTAAAACTATTATAATGCTTTTCCATCACTTCTTTTCAAAGTCGTTTCAGGAGCGAAAGCTTTTTGATGATCGGTATTATGGTTTTTGTAGCAATAGATCCACCGAAGATCTGATGATATACATATGTATGTATGTATATATCTCACCGAACAGTGTTTGCAACGAGAAAAAAAGTGACATTTCAAGCTCTCTAATGGAAAATGCGTACTTTTGGTATAGATAAATCTCTTCGTTGCACTACTGACCATTCAATACAAGTCTTAATGGATGGTTTTAAATCTGAAGTTGACATAATAGATGAGATGTTCTCCAGGGATCCGTTTTGTATGACGCTCTTATATTCAAAAGCAATTTCTTGAAATTTCTAATGTATTGTATTGTTTCGCTTCTTTGAATGTGAAAGAGCAAATAAGATTATTAAATATAAATCTTTAAATTTAAATCGTGTAGAATTAATGCTTCAAAAACTAGACGCTGTTCCCTCTCCTCAAGCGGAACTTGCATCGAAGTACTCGGTATATACCATTTATCACACATCACTTTATGTGGAATAATCAAACAGTCGTAGTTGACAACTCGTCGCCCTAGAGCTTACAAAACCGTACGTCAACATTTAATAATTTTCAAGAAAGTAAAGAATTCAATGTTCTCAAAAAAGTGGCGTACCCATTCAAAAATTTAATTGGGTAGGTATGTTCTTATTGTTATAGGGCGACGAACTGAAGATGCAAGAAAGGTGTGATCTACCACTTAATTCTTTTGAATAGAACCAAAAAAAACATAATTTGTCTAGCGAAAGGTCAAAGAACCTAGTTTTATTAGGAAATTTCAATATTAATATGGTATATTGGAATGTAATTCAAATAGCGCGCATGACAGAAAATGGTTTCACATGCTTTTTGAATGAACCCACAAGACCTATCTCTGGTACTTGCCTGGATCATGTATTTGGTAGATTTTTTTGTTCCTGAGTATCTACTATGTATGTACATATTACTGGTCATTGCATTACGGGATTATATGTATTTTGAAACACTGAAAACTACAGTTTGAATCAAAATATTTATCTCAATTCTACAAGGATTCATTTTTTGAGTTAAAAATAGATTTAGATTTGAGACTTGGGACATTGTCTACAATGAAGAGTATCCCTTTAGAGCATTTGATTTGTTTATAACTACATATAACTCATATCATATTACTGCACCTTCGTGTTTAATGGCTTTAAAAAGAGAAATAATTTAATTCTTGATTAACGAGTAACATATTAAAACAAAATAGTAAGTTAGTAATTAGACTTAGAAAACATCCTTTCAATGCAAACTTAGAGCTTTGTAAAGCAAAACATAAGTACTACCCATCAAAAATATAGTTGGCAAATGCCAACCTCAAAAAAGAATGAGAATCAGTTAAATGTTTTTTAAATCGCAAAAGATATAGTTAACTTAAAAGAAGTAATATTGTTTTAGAAATATCGGAAGATTTTAACAACTATTTCGGATCTATTGGCAAAACTCCATTTAGTGGCAGACAAATACTTTGTAATTGCTCTAAGGAATCAATCAACAGTAGTTATCAATAGAAATAGTTACTTTTTTCAATCTATAACAGAAATTGATGTTCTCAAAACAATTACATAATTAATTGAAAAAGTCTAATTCAAAAGGAGTTGATGGGAATTCCAATATTGTAGTCCAAAGGTTTTATCACAACTTGGTCGGTATTTTAAAAAATTTTATTAAATAAGAGTATAATAATGGGTGTTTTTCCAGATAATATGAAAACTGCTCTAGTTATTCCTTTATTCAAAAAAGAAAGCAAATCAGAAATACAAAATTACAGGCCCATTTCTTTGCTGCTATATATTTCAAATGTAAAAAAAATCATGAAAACAAAAATGTTTGTAACTTTTCTATAATAAATCATTTTTACAGGCAACTTTTTCTAATTTTGATAGAAAAATGTATGTAAGTAAGTTCTGGGGGGAAAAAGTTCCCATACAATTGACGATAGGGCTGAATATCGTTTTTCCTTCATTGTATATTTTAGCGCCAATTCTGTTTTATCAAAGCTGTTTTACATCACAATGTACACCATATATTTTTATTTTAAGTCAATAGCATTATCCGTTCTTGAGATATTTGTGTGTAAAATTTCTATAGTGAAAAACCCGCTTGAGAAATTTTTATGAAAGTCCTTACTGCATCTTTTGAAGTTATAAGCTGTCGATCGAAATTTATTTAGAGTCACACACAGACATCTGTCTATAAATAACGGATTTAGATTCCAGGAACCTTAAACGTCCAGATTTATCAAAAATTTCAATTTAGCAAATCGGACCGATTCGGTTCTGTCCTTGGTCCAATACTGGTTTTAATACATACATAATGTAAATATAAACTCCTTGTTTTCCTTTCCATTTATGGGTGAGGTTAAGGCCTTTGCTGATTGGTATTGCATAATGCATACTGTTCATCACGAATACTTAATCTTATTGCAGAAATATGTATGTAAATCACGACGTTCATTTGTTTAGAAGCTAGTTTGCAGAACATAAACTGATTGTTAGTAATATATTAATTTTATTATTAATATGTTAATAAAGCAAACTCCATGCTAGGCTTCATAAAACAATGGGCAAAAGAATTTAATGATCCTTATGCAACTTTATCCTTGTATAACTGTTATGTAAGACCACACCTTGAGTACGCATCTCAAGTGTGGAATCCATTTTATGAAACTCATATTAATCGTATTGAAAGTGTTCAACGTAACTTTATACGATTTGCATTAAAAGGATTAAATTGGACAGACCCCTACAACCTCCCACCCTATGAGCATAGAATAAAACTCCTTCAGATGCAAACTTTAAATCATAGACGTAATATTAATGATCTTATATTTATATACCAACTGTTAAATGGGCATATTGATGCTCCTCTTTTACTTTCATGCATTAGTATTAACTACCCAATGGGATCTCTCCTCTTGCAAAGATTTGAACTTTTTCATATTGACTTTCAAAGAACAAACTATGGCATTAATGAACCAATTAATCGTATGTGTCGATTGCTTAATTTAAATATTTCATCTATTGATTTTAATATGACCAAAACAATATTTAAAACTAGAGCCCTAATCGTTAAGTTATTGTGTTATTTTTATGTTTTTATTTGTTTTTACATGTACATTATGTACATCTGTAAAAATTTTGTGTTACAATTAATCTTCACGTGAATTGTTAATTATGTATTTCTTTTTTGTATTTGTATTTTGTTTTAATAATTGTTTATATGGTGCATGTTGTGTAACACATGCACTAATGATGAGCCATCGATGTAGTAAACAGCTCTAAGCTGACTATATTTGAAATTCTGAAGTGTAAAAAAAACCAAGTTAATGTTTTTCAGCCTTGTACATCAAGAACATCCTGATATAAATATAAATTTTAACTGTTCAAAACACAATTTAAAAATTAGCATTCATGTACATTCACAACGCACGTCATGTTTTTACAGCAATCCCGATTACAGTGATATTTGCTTTAAGATTGAGTGTTGATACCTTTAAAAATTTAGGAGTAACAATCGATCAAAATCTAAATTGTTCTCAGCGCATATCTAATTTAAAACAATAGCTTTTATTTGTTCGACAAACTTGCTAAATATAAATTTACAGAATTCTTCACTCAAAATTTGCTATTGTGGAGGTGCTGATTAAACAAATTGCAACAACTTATCATGATACAAAAATCTGCTATTAGAAGAGTGGATATTCGCGAAGTCCAAAATCGAAGTAATACAATTTAATACATTTTGTGAATATTCCTTCCTTCATACTATAAGCTTCAGAAAGATTTTCTCCATTCTTTCTTTCATACATACGCTTCCTATTTAAATTCGTGCAACAAGTTTAAACCGATCCATTACGAAAATAAAATCTTGGCTTTTCAATTTTGAGTATATTGAAGATCTATTAACTTATATTGAATAGTAATCTTATAAAATACATGTTTATAAAAAAATAATTGTTCTTTTTTTACTTTATACATACATAATAAAATATTCATTTTAGATTACGAATTATATATTGTTGTTAAAATTAAAAAAATTTAAATTATTTTCTTCATTTTAAGTATTATGTATTATCTTTCTTTGTATGTAAACCCCATACAAAGTTATTTTTCTTAATGCATAGTTTTAATTAGTTTACTAATATAAAATTGCGATCGGGATAAATGGAGAGACTTGTTAAATGAGGATAGGACCGGATCGCGGTTATCGATGATAATGAACATTCTTTTAAGATAGCCACTAGAATTATTCTCCTTTAATAATTCTGCAGCAATACTCGAATTGCCAGGAATGGAAGGATAAAGGTTGAAGTTTTTTTTTTATTATTAGTGGCAAAGTCAAAAAATTAAATGGACAAGTGCCGGCATATAAGCCATTTTAAGTACATACATATAGGTGTTCAACATTTTCAAAAATAAGTTTTGTTTTGCAATGTCAAAAAGCAATTTTGGAATTCTTTAAATAGAAAAAAAAATATATGTATCTCTTATGGGTTTCACTCAGGACATAAAAAAAGATGAAAACTGTTTCAAAACAGTTATGTGTTATCGTGGCAATATTATTTACCAGAAATCATCATAATTCAGAAAGTTTTCGTATCGCTCATCTATCAAATAAACGATGGAAGTAAGTATCAAAGAACATAGACGAAAATCTCTTGAATTACTAAAAAGGTAAGATTTTCAAAGAAATTTTCAATTGTCATGGCTATACAAAAGTATTAAAAATGTCGGAACAAAAAGATTACATATATTTATGTGTAGAAGAAAAAAAATGGAAGTCGTGTGCTTCTTTTTAAATACTTACATGAGTGAGAAAAAACGCAACCATAAACAGGCTCTAAACAAGTTTTTATAACTAACTAGCTGTTGCCCGCGACTTCGTCCGCTTCAATTTCGGTTAATATGATCGCAATTAACATTACGTTTTTAAAAAGAGACAACAAAATTTTTGTTAGAGCTTTTTGTAGTTTTTATTTATTGTAAAAAATTTCAATTTTCATTCGTCAACATTTTATTATTTAGGTATTGACAAATTCATTATAATGAAAATAAAATACATTTGAAGTCAATATCATTGCTTCTTGTTTTCGGTAAATTTTAGTTTTAGATTTTTATTTTTCGTGAATAAAAGTTTCTTCGATATTTGTCAAAAATGTACCATACATAATTATGTTGACAGTCGTATTATGCAAAAAATAAAATAAATTTTAAGTAAAAATGATTGCTCACACTCGACATATTCAAGTCAAGAAACAAATTTTGAAATTTTTTGGTTAATTTTTTTAAAAGTTTTTTATATTGTGTAAAAAGAAACTGTTAATTTTAAATATTTCTCAAAATTATCTTTATCTTTATCTCTATCTATGTATATCTATATTCTATATTATCTATCACCTATCCAAACCAAATGTTTAGGCTTTGTTCAGACTACTTAGTAGATGGTTTATGTGAAGTTTGCAAAAAATCGGTATGGTTGATTTAAACATAACACTACCTTTCCTGAAATATTTAGGGGTTGTACATTTACGTATCAAAAAACAAATTCTTAATTTTTTTGTTTTGTCAAAAAATATAAATAAAAAAAAATAAAAAAATATATAATTTCTTTCAATTAATGACGACTAAGACATCACACCGAAAACAAATTCGTGCATTGCTAGAATTAATGGACTTTTGGTTCATTTGGGTGGGTTAAAAGCCCATGAATTTGCTATAAGCTTAAAAAAATCACAGAAAAATGCTGGCCCATCGTCTACCGATTTTTGGTCCAGAAAAAAGTGAGTTGAATTTCATATGTACATATGTATGTATGTATGTAAATGTATGTATGTATATGTATATGTACATTTTTAAGAGTGTTGTCAGATAAATAAGCACTTCAACGTTCACATTTAAATCTGAACTTATGTACGGCAATCCGAAAAAATAAAAACATTATGGACCGTAAGACTAAGACGATGGGTCAAAATTTGTCTGGGATCAACGAAAACGAAGAGTCAACGGACATACGACTTCATGTTTAGCGGGGATCATAATATAGCATTAAGGACCTTGAAATTGAACAAAAATCTCGGATGTGTTATCATGCCGTACATGTTATGTATATATCTTTAGGTAAGACTTCTGTCGATACATAAGGGCCCTTATATTTAGGCAAACGTTTTTTGATAATTCCATTTGCTACTATATTTTGTATCTATACTAATTATAAGGAGGAAAGATTTGATTGTTTGTTTGAATTGAATAGGTTCCAAAACTACTTTTCCGATTTGAAAAATTCTTTTTCCGTTGGGAAACTACACTATTCTCGGTTGAAAATGTTATATTTTTTTTTACAAAATAGAGATCCTTACTAAAACAAAATTGTATAAAAGAAAATTTATTAAAAAAAAGTGAAAAAGTGACTGTAAAAACACCAAAAATTAGAAGAAGTTTTGCATTTAATCACATGATTTAATGGTTTTGAACGACGTAAAGGTGGAAAATGTTATGTCATTGGGGCACACACTTTTTAAATATTTGTCAGCTTTAGATTCCCACTGTCTCTTTAGATAATTTTCCAATCAGGTTTGAACCGTAAGTCGTCCTCTTAGTTTGAAGCCCTCTGGCAGACATCCCAGTCGGGGTTTTTTAGTGGGTGACAGAAGGGTGGACAAAGTTCGTGGAAGCGAAGATACTTGGGTCACTCGAGCTGAAGCTCACTCACTTTCCTATCATTAGGGTGACGCTTCTATTCTGAAAAAATTTGTTGCGCCGACTATAAAATAGGTAGGAACGAAAAACTGTCACATTCCAAAACTTTTTGACAAAACGAAGTCTGTCTTGTCCGCTAGTAGCATATATTAATAGTTCTCATTTGTATAAACTTAAATAAATTTGAAATCAATATCGTTGCCCATTCTCGAAATATTAAAGTCAAAAAACATTTTGCAGTTTTTGTACTTTTCCAAAATTCAACCAGATGTCGAAAACGTTATTTCACATTGTAGAAAATTGTTTTGAACATAAGGTCTGTTTCTTTACTCGCCCGCGGGATCCCAAAACTACCCAAAACGTGTTTCTTTACTTTCTTCTGGCACGAAAATGCCAGAGTTTTTCATTTTTTTTTTTCGTTTCTCCTCCAGCAAGAATTTACCCGAACATTTTAGCTCGGGCACTTTATTGCTTGTCACAATTAAATCAGCTGATCGAAAAATTTGAAGTTTGTGATTTGTGAAGACAAAATTTAATAAAAGTAAACAAATATGGAAATATTGTTATCTTCCTCATCATCCATTAATAAGAACAATTGTTTAAATTTTGTTTTAAATTTAAACTTCCCAAATGCGTTTCTTTACTTTTAAGTTCGGGCACCAAAATATAAAAACAACATCAAAAAGCCCGAGCTCGAACTTTTTCCCGAGCTTTTTCCCAAACTTTACCCGAAAAATAAAGAAACAGACCTATAATATCGTCCTTCCTTCATTGTATACCTGGGCGTCAAAAAATGTTTGTTTAGTTTTTCAATTTAAAATAAATAACGGTATGCTGAACTTTTTTCAAATTTATACCAAATCTGTACCACATATTATACACAATCATTTTTTTTTTTGTTATAGAAGTCCTTTCTGCATATTTCGAACTTATAATCTGTCGAAAAAAAAATTAATTTGAGTCGATATCTTTACCGCGGACGAAAAAGGGTATCTCGAACGTTCGAACGTACGTACACACGCACACACATACATACATCTACAAATGACGGATTCAGATTCTAGTAACCTTAAAACGTCCAGATTTGTCAAAAATGTCAATTTGACAAATCGGGCCGATTACAATAACTCCCTATTAATATACATATTTTTAATTTGAGGGAATATAAATTAAGAAACTCCTGTTGGTAATGAGCCGCATTTTCTTGATTCATTACATTATTAATAGATGTGTAGGTAACTGAATTTCCTGGAAGTTTAGTTAAAATAATTTCGTTCATTTTATCAACGCTACCGTTTCTTCACGCCATATTACCCTTTGAGACATCCATTGATAATATACATACATATGTATATATTTTCTATTTGGACGATATCTAAAATTTCGATACTAAGTCCTCAGAATGACTGAACGGATCTGGATGAAATTTGGAATAGGGATGGACAGACATTTTTTAGAAAATTCAAAGAGAAATAAATTCTTTCCTACATATTTTTTGGTTACTTGAACCGCGTTCAAACAAACAAACAAACTTCAGAGTTGTGATACAATTTGCTTAAAATAAAACTAAATTTAATTCAAAATTAAAATTTGTTTATTTAATTAATACATATAATCTACACAACTTGGAGACCATAACACAAAATGATAAACTCTTCAGCTTTATATCCATACTTCCATACTAATATTATAAATGCGAAAGTAACTCTGTCTGTCTGTCTGTCTGTTACTCTTTCACGCCTAAACGGCTGAACGGATTTTGTTGAAATTTGGTATGGTGATAGATGATAACCTAGAAATTGTCATAGGCTATAAATAATCACGCCATCGTTCTTAGGCGGTAGAAAGTAGGCAGAAAACTGAATTGAGTTAGTGATTTTTTTATGGTTTTTGCTGGGAGTTTTGCTCTTTCATGCCTAAACAGCTGAACGAATTTTGGAGAAATTTAATTAGGTGATAGATAGTAACCTAGAAAAGGATATGGGCTATTAATATTCATGCTATCGTACTTAAGACGTAGGAAGCAGGCAGAAAACTAATTAAGTTAGTGATTTTTAATCAGTTGTTTAAAAAGTTTACCTCATTCACGCCTTAACGTCTGAAAGGATTTTTATAAGACTGGGTTAATTTAAAGATAGAATCTTAGGCACGGACACAGGCTACTTTTTACGGCGGGAAAATACCTCATTCCCACGGAAATCTAGCGTGATCGTGTCAAGAAGCGCATGACGCCATAGCTACTGAAATGATTTTGATGTTTTATTTTTTTAACTGAGTGTTACTAAGACTTCAAGTTAATATTTGATTACTTTTCTAATTTAGAGGGTAGGTAGGCGCCATAATTTAAGTCAAAGATCAAATTTTAATGCAACTGTCTTTATTTAACAGTTTTACTTGGATCGAAACTTAGCGACATTCCATCACACTACTTAACTTATAGGGTAGGAAGGTAACATTCGGAGCTATTCATTATGTGCTTAGGTTGCTTTTGAACAAATTTTGATGTGAAGTTGAGGACCGGAACACGATAGTGGGACATTGTTGCAGGGGGACTTACAGCAGAGAGAAAACAAAAAAACTTATGCGGACGAAGTCGCGGGTAAAAGCTAGTATGTAGTAAATAAAATAGTAAAAAATAGAATTATATGAATAAAATAAAAAAACGTATAGTAAAATTTATCAAACAAATTGATTCGCCTATCCAAGTGCTAAAGATTTAAAATTATAATAATAACAATTATTATTATTTGCCTGTAAAAAGGTGAAATTTTATTTTTTTGAGAATTTTAGTTTATCAAATTGTTTTGTCTTCAGATTTTCATATTCGTTATAAGTTTATAACTATTTCTGTATGCAACTATCCATGAGCATCACTTGCATTCAAACTGAGTGGGTACCTATGGAGTGATCACAAGTCTACTAAATGATTGATTTTTTACTCTCTACGCCTGGCTGTAAAACTTACTATGAGATGAAAAATCAAAACTGCGCACACCATATTCTTGTTACCTTAAATCATTGCCATATTTTACCAAATCTTCAACTGGCAAATATTACTTACAAACTTAATAGGTAGTTATAATATAATGCATGTATACAAATATTTCAATGACCTAATAACTGATGCATCGTATTACATACATATATAAATCTATACAGTTTCGCAACTTAGTGTGCCTTGAACCTATTTATCTTAGACAGAATGCAGCATTACAAAGCGAAATATCCATAATTTTATTTAATTCCTTTACTTAATTTTGGGTTAAACATGGGTTCTTTTACTATTGTTTATTTTACCCAACAGTCAACAATTTCGCTCTTCAATAAAATCCTTCTATTTTTGATATACAGAACCAAACGCGACGCCAAGCGTTAAGCATTGATGAAAAATCGATAATTTTCTTTTTGTAGAACGAACAAAAGCTCAAACGAAAAATATATACAAGATGGAATAGTTAATGAATTGAATGCATTTTTTTCTCAAGACCTTAAGATACTTTATTATGTTTTGCTTACTTCTAAATATTTCTAATAAACATGATAAAAACATAAAATACAAAATTTTGTTCAACAAATAATTTAGATTGGGGTTGGGGCGTTGAGGGTAACTAAGGAACAATAATAAGTGGGAAAATTTAATAGCTTGCCAAAAAAATCCAGACTAGACCAATTATTTTGTGTAGAATAATACTTCTTATGTTTCTAATTTTATATAATTTGTTACACTCTTATGAATTACTGTTAATTTGTGTTGAAAACCACTAAAAGGCGCTGGCTGCTGCAACTCATGCTTCAGATACACTTGCACTCGGCTAGTAACCTTTCAGGCGATCAGCCAGAGGCGGTTTGTCGATTTTGGGTGCACTCGCTCTAGCCAAACGCATTCGCTCTGCAGCCTTGGCTAACCTTTTAACCCGCTCCTCAGGTGTTTCGCTTGCCCTTCTTAGCCGCTGTCTAGCTGCATTTTTCATCAGTCTTAGGGCTCTTTGTACTTCGTTCTCATTTTGACGTCGGACACGATTAGCTTCTGCATTTTTCGCCAAACGGGCTTTATATTCATCGTCGCTCTCTTTCGAGCGTTTGTCTCTCATCCTGGCTGCGTTTCTGGCTAAGCGTCGTTCTCTAGCTTCAGGCGATTCATTCCATCTGGTTCGTGTTTTAACGTTCTGATAAGTATCCAAGTTAAGTAGTGTTGACGAATAGTTGTAGTCGAAGCGTGAATTATGGAAAGCCTGAGGATTGTGCTGCAGATTATGCTGATGAGATTCAATATCAGTGGCGTATTCGGCCTTCACAAGCTCCGTCGAATGTCCGTGCGGTGTAGTTGCAGGATTTATAATGACAATATGGTGTTCTACGCCACCACCTCCACCTGACATCTGAGAAAAAATTTTCCCCACAAGAACAAAAAAAGTAAAAGTCCCCAATCACTTAAATCTTTCCACTTCGCCCAAAGTGCACCGTTTACGTGAGTTTACCATTGAAACTTTATTAATTAAAAAAAAAATCTTTCGACTATAATAATAATAATTACGGATTGAAAAACGAGAAGACAAATTCTTACTTTTGGTGGCAAAATTAAGAAAACGATTTTTGTTTTTTTTTTCTCTCTCAACCCTTTTTGTTGGTGGCGATACACACAAGCGCACACGTACGAATTAAGCGAAATTTGACAGTTTTATTGGATGGGTGTTTTTGAAAAGCTGTTGTAAGGGGTTTTTGGGGGTAGTTCGGATATTTTTGAATGAGAAGTTTTTGGGAGATCTTTTAATTGAAGGCTATTAGATAAATAGTAATAAATGTAGCTTACCCTTTACTGGAATTGCTTGGAGACTGCGATTTTAAGAAAAAAATGCAATCGTCGAACTTGCAACACTCGCGTGCGAATAAAAATAAAAACATAACAAATACCGACAGATTCGGTTTTAAAATGACATTTGAACATAAATACGATCTTACGATGTAATTGCAGTTAAGGGTATACTTTCATTGCATATACTTAAAAATTTAATGTAGTAATACTTTAAATAACTGTATTCAGAAGGATAACAGGCTTTTCAAATTTCAATCGACAAAGAAATATGTAGACAAAGGTTAGCTTGTTATAACAATTCAATTAAAAGAAAACTATATAGCTAAATATTTTATGTAGATACGTACTTGCACTTTTTGAGAACTTGAAATGTTGGCAAGCAATGATGAGATTTAAACAACATTTCAAATTTTATGATATACTCCGAAATGAACTAAAGGATCTGAAAATGCAAGATACAAACTTTAGAAAGTACTGAATATTACGAAAAGAATAGCTATTTTCATTCCTATTAAAGTATGATGTTAAATAATAAACATTGATATACTTATGTACAGACTATAATTTGTACTTGCCTATATTTTGTTCTGAGATTGTGCATTTTGATTTTGATTTCTTCTGAAGTGTATTGGACAAGCCGTTTTCAAATGCGACCGACAACTCTTCAAATACATGGCCAATTTTTTCTGCTGTCACGAAGTTCCGGCTCCCTTTTGGCCCAGAATTCCAGCAGTACTCTTCATCTTGGCTCCCCCATAGATTTATTTTTTATTTTTTTCTCTGCCGTTTTATGTTAAAAATTATTCTTATTATCTGTATAAATAATATTACTTACCACTACCAAATTGATTTAAGGAGTGAAATATTACTCTTGAGTTTTGACAGTAGCCATCAGCTGTTATATATACTGAGCGTTGAATTTTTCAAAACATTTTTTTGATTTGTTCAACTTTGAGTTGCTACTAGTTTTCGAGTGGTTTTATGTAAAACTCGTAGTTTACGAAAATTTGTTGCTTACAAACAATGTATGGGATAGTTTAAGTTATTTTCGATTTTTATTTTTTTCTTCAATTGAGTTACACAGTACAAAAGTACAGCACCTATCTGACTTAACATTTTCCAAAAACATATTGAAAGACCAATAATCTTCAAATCCATCATAGATTTTTGAGCAAAATGTTTGATAGATTGTTTGTAAAACTTTATTTTTGCTCAGGATTTTGTGCTTGTACTATTCTTGCACTTACAGACAGACTTAAATTATATAAAAGCTTTTTTATTAATTTCCAGCCAGCTAAAATTGTAACTCTAAATGCAGTTTTTACAAATATGATTGAATTAGTTTTATTCAAACTTTATGAAAAACTATTCTGCCAAGTCTGTTATTCTGCTATGAATCTTTTGTAGTTCAGGGCGGATCTGAACAAAAACTTGTGTTTCTCTTTTACCTCTGAACGTCCAGAGCATCAAATTTGTGTTTCTTTTTAGTTCTGAACATGTGAGTTACATAAGAAAACCGCCTTATAAGGCAGAGAACTGAGCTGTCAAAAAAGATCTGTGTTTCTTTTTTAGTTCTGATACATCAGAGTCCTCAGGTTGTGTTTCTTTTTTCAATCGGAGCGGAGCGCGCTCTAAGAGTTCTAAATAAAATGACCGAGCGAATGGAGTAAAAGATGAGCGCTACTAATTCACTTTTTTTTCATGTGGTATGACAGAGACAGACTGTTTTTGGAAGTTCAGTACTTAAGAGTTTTTCATAGATACATCGGAGAGCTCTGATCAAACTCTGCTCAGAGCATACTCGACATGCGCAGGCTCTGCTCAGTGCTCTGCTCAGAGCTAAAAAAAACGCCTATGAAAGATCTTTTATAATTCGTATTCAGGAGTTTGAAATTTGATTAAAGTCTGTTAGGAACATTCGAAAACGAGAGGAATAAGGAACCAGAACTAAAAATCTGTTATCAAAATTAAACTGTTTTGCTATGATGTAAATATTTGAGTACGGAAATGATTCAATTTAAAAATAGTGATAACCTGGAATACGACTTATCACCTACTTATGTTTCAAGAAATACCATATCAACTACCATTATATTATAGCCAATACCGCATTTAAAATTCTAGGATCCTTTGTTAAGTGTGTTACACAATATGGTACGTACTGTCATGGAATTTACTGGAACATGCATGAAAGGTAATTTAGTATACCTATCATTGTATGTCCGGGCATCAGTAGTTAAGACTTATTTCTGCTTGATGATAAATATAGTCAAACTTAAAAATCAACAATTTCAGAAAGAAACGAAGACGTTATCGTCGTCTTCTCGATGAGCAAAAAAATGCACTATTAGATTTTTGAGAAAATTCACAAAAGAAAACATTATGATGCGTCTGTCCAAGAGTTTCGTCAGTCTCTTGGAGCACTTGTATTTGAAATACAATGGTCGTAAATCGTAATAGTAACTGTGTAAATTAGATTGACTAATGTAGTCGTAGAGCTACACACGTACCCTTAGAATCTAAGACTACGTTTACATTTTCAAATATCATTGCCTTTGCAGATCTGCTGAATGTCTGAATCTGATTAAGAAAACCATTCTTCCCCGTCTAATTGGAAAAAATGCTCACAAAACTAGTTCTCGTGTGACATTTGAATGGAAATGGATGTCAAAATGCATCTATTTGCATTTTATAATTTCATTTAATTTTAAATTAACTCAGATATTTATTTCATACATCGGATTTACAACGAGAAAATAATTATTTCATTTATTTTATTATAATTTATAGTGTTAAGTGCTAGTGTTTCATTGTGTTTCGTTAATTTTATTCTTATATCTTGTAAAAATAGGTGCGGAATATACAAATAAATTTGATTGTATAACAAAGAGAACGAAAATAAAAAATAAAAAACGAATGATATTTCAAAGTGCACAAGTACAAGAAACTTTTTTTTTATTACAAAAAGTACAATTTTTTGTTTCTTGGTCTTGCTGCTGCGACGACGGCCGAAGGCGATGCTTTCCCACCGTTTTCGTTTCATATTTCGTTTCTTTCATTTTCTTCGTGTCGTTCGTCGTGTTCCACGATATATAGAGTATTAAAATCATTAAAAATTCTATTGTTGTACAAGTACATACCTCTAGCTACATTGGTTTGATTTTTTGTAGACGTTCGTCGTCCGTCGTCGTTCTCGTTGTCGTCGACAATCCATTCCAATCCAATCACCACTTTTGGTTTTGGCTCGTAATTGACTAAAAAAGAAGGAAAATTACAATCATATCTATTTTATCCCCACATTTTTAAGTGTTTTCCGTTTAGCAATAAAACTGTGTTTTAATGAATTGTTTTACATTCAACGAGTATAAAAGACGAAAATAAATAAAAACTCGTTTGCCCGGAAAAGTCAACAACTTGTAGAGCAGCTACATACCTAAAAGTACATAGCATAGAGCATAACGTTTCGTTTGCTGATCCCAGAGGTTCAACCATAATTATTATTATCTTTGGGATTTTGCAGTACCCCTACCTATGAAGGTAATTGTATTGCAGATTGTTATTTTTGCTGGCAAAAAATAAACGTATAAACTCTCAAGCAAATGAAGAAAAATGGATGAAAATATGCAATTGTGTCGAATTTGCATATCAAATTCGGAATGTGCGACCATGATTCCGATATTCGGCGAAGATCTTTTGTGGAAGAAAATTACAATGCTGGCTGATGTAAAGGTACGTACGTTACTTGTTACTTGTTACTCTTTCTTTGCCCTCTCGCCAACTGCGGCTCTAAAAACATTGGATTTGTGGATTTTTCTTTCACTATAATCTTTCGTGCGCCTCTCGATTGCCTCGAATTCACTCGAGTTGAGTTGAGATTGAAATTGAACGTCAATCACAAGCACCCACTTTTATTCATATTCGTAAATTAACAGTTATTAGTTATTACTTACCTATTAGTTCTTCTTGTTTGTGTTTTATTTCAAATTCAAATGAAATATTTATTATGTGGCATATTTTCTGAATACTAATGAAATGAGTATATTTTTTGTTAGATTGAAAAAGGTGATACACTGCCGCAACAGGTGTGCATGGTGTGTGCAAAATCAGCGATCAGTGCGTGCATGTTCAAAAAGAAATGCGAAGATGCAGACAACTTCTTTCGCCATCATTTGCAAATGATGCGTAAAATGGAGCAATTCCAAAGGGGCGGCGTTGCTGACGTGATAACAATTTCTGAAGGCTCGGACAATGATCGCCATGATGATACTATGAATTTAGCTTATAGAAATGCAATGACCGGCAACAATACTAGCCTCCAGCTAATGAATGGAAATAATTCCAGCAATAGTGTCGGTGGCAGCACCGCAGCTTCTCTTGAACAGCAAATTGACAGCAAAAACAATTATGAAATGAATTCGGTTCGTTTAATGATGAATAGCTTCTTGTTGGAACAACAATCTAAAGAAGCTGATGCAATGTCAGCTGTAAATGGCTACCACAGTGAAGAAGGATTCGCACCTCCTTGTGATGCTTCCATGGACGACGATCATTTGCCTTTGATTCCGGAAATTGAACTTATCACACCAAACGATGATGGTGGAACGGTGATGGATAGGCAACAAATCAATAGTCAGCAACAAGGCTATCAGTGCAGCATATGTTATCAGCTATTTGTTAGGAAGTTTTTATTAAAAGATCACATGCAGAGCTGCCATGGTAGATCGCCGCCGGTTTATGAATGTACAAATTGTAAGAAGAGTTATTTGTATAAACGTTTTCTGGAAAAGCACATTCGTCGAGGACGGTGTGTTAAAAAGCGAAGGAATCAAACGTAAGTAGTCCAAAAACTAGTAACGGTTCTTAAGTTTCTAGTTTAAATTTCGAAATAAAAAAATATAATTAAAAAAATTAATATATTAAAATAAGCTTAACAATAACAAGTACACATTTTCGATTGGTTTATTAGTTACTAGAGGACTTGGCGAACTTCGTCCCGCCCCAATTTAAATTATCCAAATTTCAATGTGATTTATTATAAGCTCAAAAGTGAGCTGCTAACAGCTCAGTTCACTTAAAATTTTTTATTATTACGATTAATACATAAAGAATCTCAAAAAAATTCTCTACTTGACTTCTGAATTAAAAAACTCCATTCATAAGTCAATGGCTAGTTTTTACCGCATTGATATTTTTAAGTAGGCTTTCATAGAAGGTTAAATATTATTTTGTTGTACTAATAGTTTATTATCCTGGAAAATTACGAAATTTTTCCAAAGATTGGCCTTGCAATTATTTGATTACCATCGCAAAAACCAATAGTAAAATATAAACGCTGCTATTTCGATTTTCCTTGCAATTTTTTTATAATTTCTATATGACCCGATATACATAATTATGTACAATGTACATACTACTTTCCAGATCTAAAAAATTGGCAACACAAAATGTCATCAAATGTCTTTGAAAAGATAACTTTATTCTAATAGATATTTGAAAAGCAAAATAGTTTTAAGCAATGTAAATGTTTTTATTGGAAACATTGAATTGAGCGGCAGGACAACCGAAGGTCTTAGTTGTTGTAACTATCTGTTACGTTGCCAAACAATACGCATGCAATGGGGCTAAAATACAGTAAATCAATTAATATTAAACGAAAAATTCGTTACTTCATTAGAGTCATTAAACTGGGACGGAGCGAAAAATTTCCAGATTTAAATATAACCCCCTAAGAGTTAAATGTAGAAATGACGAAGGGAGAGCCTACCATTACCACTGGTTAGTCTTGGCTATTAGATCAACCGATCAAAATTTTTATTGCTCTCGGAACTTAAAAATTTAATTTAACTTCGTTCTTCTTTTCCTTGGCATTTTAAGACCAGTAAATCACATACACAAACAAAGTGGGGTTCACATTGTCAAATATGTATGACAAACTTGTTTGATTGACTCGAATTTAAGAATGTGAACTTTACATTTCGGTGGTTTGACAAACATATTGGATAATGTGCACATGCTTGTCAAACCAGAAGTAAATTTATTTTTTTGCCCTCGTTTTTCTTCTCGTTCATCAATTGAATGCTGCTGCTTGTACGTGCGCCAAGTCTAAAATTATAAAGAGAAATGATGTTTGACGAATGTGAACGCTAAGGCTCCAAACCATCAAATTATCAGCAAATTTGTCATTTATATTTGATAGTGTGAACCTCCTAAAGCTATGTTAATTGATTTTAATAACTGTATAATCCCTGGACCACGACAAACATTTCAAAAGTAAAATTAGCCAAATCGAGTTTTAACGGTACAAACCAACAGATTCACAGTCCTCCAAAACCTGAGAGAGAGTGCGGTGAAGAATGTGTTGTATAAAACTAAGCAACGATTTTTTTTAAAAGTTCGTTTAAATAAAATTGTGTTCTGTAACATTTATATAAATTAATAATCATAAATTGAATTTTTGCAATTATTTCCAAAACCTTGAACAATCCAATAACTTGAACAGCCCTTGTTTCGTACGTGTTCAAGTTAGCGAGATTCCAATGATAAACAAAATAATGTACAATAGATACATGATAGATTATAGACAAATATTTATAGGTACATAGTTTTATTTTGTTGTGAAAAAGTAGTAGAACTATTTGAATTTAGCCTATCCCTACTATAATATAATAATAATATTATAATAATATATCATAATAATATAATATTATAAATGCGAAAGTCCGGATGTTTGTTACACTACTTAACCGATCATCATGAAAATTTGTACACATACTTTTGGAGGTATCAGGATGGTTATAGGATACTTTTTATTTAATAAAAAATTATTTTTTAAATAAAATAAAGAAATGTTTTAGTCAATAATACCTCTGAATCTGGCTACTTTAGCGCCATCTACCATTCCTGCAATGAAGCTCAAGCCTAAGTACTATAGTAACATCACACTGTATTACCGACATCCACGTCAACATCAAATAAAATTAACTATACTATGGAGACTATAATCTATACTTCCATAGACTATACTTTCACCCATTTTGAAGTCTTCTCCATTTTACTTCATTGTTATTTCTTCTGTCACTGTCATAGTGCATATGCGTATGGGTGCCACTTGATTATTTTAGATATTCTTTAAAAATGCCTCGAAAGCGGAAATCTGCGCTGTCATGACATATTTCGGTGACCCGTAGAGCTAAAGTTGCACGAAATCAAGAATCTGAAGTTCACCATGTCGGGTGTACCATCACATAAGCTTCAATTGAAACTAAATGTACCAGTAATGCTTATGCCAAATTTAAATGTTCCTCTGCTATGTAACGGAACACGACTTCGGATAACAAAATTGAGACAAAATATACTTGGTGCTACTATTTTAACAGGTGTCGGTAAAGGAAAAAGTGTGATCATACCTCGGATTCCAATTATTCCCACTGACCTTCCATTCCAATTTAAAAGAGTTCAGTTTTCCGTCAAGCTTAGCTTTGCCGTAACTATAAACAAAGCACAAGGGCAGACATTGCAGGTGGCAGGAGTGCAAAAGTCATGATTTTCTCATGGTCAACTATATGTAGCCTGTTCGCGCGTGTCTAATGCCCGGAATTTACACATATTTGCACCCAACGAAAAAACGTATAATATAGTTTATAGAAATGTCCTAGATTAAAAATCTGTATTTTATATTTTTAATTGTTACAATTCAGAATTATTTATTTTCTTCATAGTGAAATATATTTTATTATTTGTTTAATTGATTCATTAAAGCATATTTTAAAATTTAAAACTTCATTGCATGTAGTATTTTTTTCAAATAGATAATCCCAGCCAAACAATGAAATATACATTCTTTCTCTTGATCCGTTTCTACTATAATGATTTCTATAATACTTATTTGATGGATTCAACGCGGTTAAAGTCGCGGGTTAAAGCTAGTTTACCATATATAAACAGATATAATTACTAATTTATAAAAAAGGGAACAGTTTTGTTATTATTTTTCTCTTGGATCTTTTGGGTTATCTTAAAAGGTGTCTACAATGGAAGATACTGATTATACACATCAATAATTTGACGTACTTTTTAATGTTGCAGTATGGCTGGCCGTCATAACGTTCAGTAATTAATTTCCAGAAATTGTTCTAACTGATACCCCTCGATTAGAGTGCTGCTTTCCTTTTTTTTGTGAGAGCCTAGTTTCTTGCTAAACAAAAGACATTTCATCAGTCTTTCATATCAGTAACAAACTTGTAACGTTGCAAATTTAAATTTAACTTTAAAACAAATATTGTTACCCCCTAAATTAGCAAAATTACCGCTGTGCAACGGATTTTAAAGCATTTTAAGCTCATTTGACTTCAGGGCAGTTTCTATAGATATGTCAAGCTACCCCAAACTTCGGTGAGTCATATGGATGTATACATAATATGTATACAATAATAAAAAAAAATATGTTTCAAAAAATACCTCGAAATTAAGGTAATATCGCTACTTAACTTTTCTTTGCATGTTAATTTAGCATCAAAAGTCTTTATACTTTCAGTTAGTTAGTGTTTAATGAAATTGTAATATTTCTTACTTCTACGTTTGAACTCGAATGTTTAACATTTTAATACATTTAAAGCCGTCCTATGGAATGCATGGATTGTCATGTTCTTTTCCCAACTGGACATCATCTTGGATGGCATAAACGAACTGGTTGTCCGTCTCGTGCTTCAAAAGTGTAAGCTATATAAAAAAAATCCTCTTTTCTATCATTATAATTAGAAACTAATGGATTTTTTTAAACAATATAGGCCCTTACAACAGTTACTTAAACAAAATATCGTCCAGTATAATAATTTCCCGAAACCTGTTATTCCACCACGAAAACCAGATAATGCCTTATATATGCAAAACAGAAGGTGAAACGAACAATTTTTTCCAATATGATTTATTTTATTAACGGTGTGTTTAATTACATTATTAGAATTCTACCGAATACTTCTAAGCGCAAAGGGCGAACTCGAATAAAGCTAGACGCACAAAAGATCGCTTTGGCTAAAATTTTAATACTAAAAGAGGCTACAACTACTCAAATCGCGCAAGAGCTCGACATATCGCGTACTTTCGCGTGGCGTTTACGAAAGAATTTAGTTAACGGTGTTAGTCTTCATGAACGTTTCATAGATCCACCTGCAGAAGAAAAACAAGATGGTATGCATCAGGAGGTAGCAATATTACCTGAGTTGCCTAATGCCCCAGTTGAAAAAGTCAACCTTGACGTCAAAATTGAACAAAATGAAGAAAAAGATCAGACAAATGTTGAAAACACTGTGGAAATAAAACAAGAGGTTCAAGATGAAGAAGAAGACGATGACGAAAATGATGATGATGATGATGATAGTGAAGACGACGACGACGATGATGATTCTGATAGTGATAGTGACAGCGACAGTGACAGCGATAGCGACGATGATGACGATGACGACGATGATGACCAAGAGGAAGATCAAAACAAGAATTCCACTGAACAAATTACTACACAATCCGATGAGCAATTCGCAAGACACGAGCAAAATTACCACAGCAGCTATACTAATGGTGGGAGCAACCATAAGCAACAAATAGAGCAGTCGAATTACAATGGGGTACCGCAAACTGCATCAAATCAATCGAACATGGACAATGAGAATGCAGAATCTGATTCTGAAGATGAAGACGGAGAAGACAATGACGAGGATGATGAAGAGGACGAAGAGGAGGAGGACTCAGAGGAAGAAGGAGAAGCAGATGAAGCCGAAAATAAAGAAGGGCAGTTGCAAAGATACAAACAGCATTTGATGCAAAGTCTACCTTCGGTATTTCATATTCCACAGTAAGTTATACGAACATTTTTGTATTGCTTTTATGAATTGTAAAACGAATTATGTCATCACTCTTTATTTTGCAGGCCAGGTTTTCCACAACCAGTTAATTTGTCAATCAAGTCAATGCAGCCTCAAAGCTCCAATTTAACGTAAGTAACTATTTTGAAAACAGTAAAATTCATAAAATATGATTAATCCATAGACCAACTACAAAGAAGCCCCGAAAACCGAATGTATTCATTGATGACGAGAAGTATGCGACAGCTAAGGTCCTCGTATCACAAAACTCTTCCACAATGGAAATCGCCCGACAATTAAACGTTTCACAGATGACAGCTTGGAAACTTCGTGACGCCATCGTAAAAGGTATACCCCTTTCGTATCGCAGTAAACGCGAAACGCGCCCAAAACCGGATAAACTGCAAAATCCGGACGCATCGAGTACTATGAAAGAGAAGTTGCCCCGCCGGCGACTCAAAGCAGCTGAACGCGAATTACGTGATAGAGAAATCACTCGGGAGATACTCGAAATGATTAAAGAAGACAGTAACATTCAGTATTGGAAAGTTTCTGCAAAACTTGCTGAAAAAGGTTTCGCAATATCACCCTCCTCTGTATGTCAGAAACTTAAGGCCTTGGGAATACATCGCCGATGGAAGCCTGGTGATAAGCCGCCATTACTCCATATGGACAGCTTAAAAAACAATAGCAGTGGCGGTGGTGGAGTTATTGGTGGCAATAGCGGCGGTGGGTTCGGAGGAAGAACCTCAACTGACAGTTTTGAGTTCAACAATGAACATCAATTCGAATTGGGTGGCGCACACTTTTTAAGTGCCTTTACGCATTAGATCGAGTGAAATTGCTCATCGTCTATGAGGGTTTTTATTTATTTTAATTCTCTTCAAGAGAAGTGGGCCTGTGAACAATTTCATTTTTTAAATATTACTTTAGAGCTACATTACGTATATGTATATTTAAATTTTGCAACTTAAGTATTTTCATTTACAACAAGTACACCCACCCCAACCCAATCCAATTCAAAACAAATAGACTATTTTTGCAGTTGATTCTGCTGATCACGAAAACTTTTAACAGAGTAGATACAATTATTCTTCTAAGTTAAAGTTTTTCTGTTAAGTTCTAAAGTATTTTATTTTATAAGCAAAAAACTACATTCAAATATATTTAATATTTTCGTTTTCCATACATGTTGAAATTGTATGAACTGTTTAAGTTAAATTTACGCTAAAAGAACTGATCAAAACAAAAAAGAGAAGTACGTAAAAAAATCTATGATGTACTCTGAAATCTTAAGTACTTTTTCTTATCGTATGTCTTGTTTCATCAAGATTTTTCATTAATCAATTTTAAATTTGTTTTAATTATCCATTTTTCTTATAACTAATCGACTGAATCAAATTAAAACTCAACAAACATTACAATCACCGAAACTTCATCTCGTTGTATTAAAAAATTCCATATATTACTCAATAAAAAATAAGTTAAGTTATATTCTTAAAGGTATTACATAAAGTACAAAGCATTGAAACAAAACAACAACAATAACAACAAAAAACATAAACTTGAGCATATTATCTGTTCAGCAGATACGTACCTTTTTCCATTTACCTTTTTTTTTAATTGATTTAAGTAAAATTCAACTTACGTACATATAAAAAACTAAAGTGCAATCAATGAAGCGCGCGAAAATACGACATTGAAATTATAATTGAATTGTTGTACTTCGTGCTCTTTAATTTTTCTAAAAAAATCAATCTTATTTTAGAGAGAATTTATTTGTAGAATGTTTATTAAAGTATCAATTCTACTGCAATTATAGAATCTTCTCCTTGGCATCAAATGAATTTAAATAAATTACAAAAATAAAGAAATAAATACATTTGCTAAATCAACTAAAAAACATTAACGAATGCGTATTTTGTACCAATATACATTTACTTAGGAAATTAGGAACAATCGCTAATTATCTTGCTGGCAACTGTCATATAAAAAAATGAAACTGAACTGGCATTTACTAAGCAGCTTGTGAAGGAGAAGATTCACAATGTAGCTTTAAAAAAAATTGATTGCGAAATATGTGCATATACATACATACATACATATAACCTAAAAAAGAAAATAATTACAAATTTGTAATTATATATTTTATTTAGAAAAGAATTGTCTATAAATATCTTTAAGAAAACTCGTTATCGATTGCTAAAAATTTATTTATAGTTGTGGTGTTTGTTACTAAGCAGGTTGTAAAAATTTAAATTCTATTTAATTTTAGATATTTCTAAAAATGATTTTTATTTTAAATTGAAGTTCTGTTTTCGCATTGTTTCCCATCATTTAATAATATTATCAATTTATGCAGATTGTGTTCATTGTTCGTTGTATTAATTATTTTTTTTTAATTAGTTCGAAACGTTGAATATTTAATTTACTTGAAAATCAAACGTTAGGGCAATTACATATTATAATTTAATTAAATATCTTGATATGTGAATTATCATTCAAAAGTTATGCCTGTAAATCTTAACTACTTATTTGATGGTATCAACTACTAAATTGAGCCTCAATCACCTAGCCATAAGTAAGTGAAGACTTCGAAATTTTTTCTCTATAACGATTTACGGCAGTGTAAGAGCGAGATCAAAATCGTAAAAGCTTATGATTGTGTTTCCACATTTTATTTAAGAAGTCAGTACATCATGCAAGAAATGAAATGAAACTCCCAAAAGCTGAGAAAAAGATTTGTTTTGTATCATTATTACTATAAATCCTCAAAGTATCATTTTAATTGCACAACTACTCTCAAAGTTTGATAGTCCTGCCACACCTTTTTAACGTTTTTCAACTTTGACCTTCATTCAATTAGCATCACGAACGAACATCACACATAAAAGTACTTTAAAAGCATATACTTATGTATATAAAAGCTGTTAATAAATTTAAGAATGTATTTTATTGACTTTATTCTTTTCTAAATAAAACAAAACCATAAAGTATTTTTCCTCAAAAAACGTACATTATTCTCTTTTGCTTATAATTTAATTCTTTCATTAATTTACTCATTTATGAAAATGAAATTAAAAAAAACAACAACAAGCAACTATGTATACCACATGTATTACAAAACAAACACGCGTATTATAGTAGTTAACATTATATTCAAAAAAATTAGTAGTTATTATATACAATATTTAAATGTTTAAAACAAACAAATTTAAGGCTAAAATATATATAATATATTTTATAATTAATGTTACTAACACGCTCATATGCAATACACTCCATTTTGTAGACAGAAATATACAAAAAAATATACATATATATATATATTATACATTATATACTCGAAAGGATTTACTGAGAACAAAATATAAAAAATATAACAAATAAAAGAAAAATTTATTTTGAAGAAAATGAAGTGAAACAAAACATATTTTAGCTTTAAGCCACTGCAATCAAAAAGTATCAATTAGAAAAAGTAGTTCATAGCTTTAATTTAAGGAATGAGTTTTTATTAGTTTTATTAAAACACAAAAATGCAATATTTTGCTTGAAGTGAACAGAAAACTCATAAACACATAAAAGACATATACCTACCACTTACATAAATATTTAAAAAAAAAATATGCTTAAATTCGTTTGAATTACATATATAATTTATGTTTTAAACATTTCCATTTGCCGACATTCTACGTACATACAAAAGTGTTAGTATTGTTTAGATAAATATTTATTTTTTTAATACGCAACTATGATGAATTTTGCATAGTGTATGATAATGTTAAATTTTGTTTTTCTTCTTCGTAAAATAAATTTTGCTTTAAGTTTCGTTTTAACAGAAATTGATGATGGAAATTCTAAAAAAATAGATAATAAATAAAACATTGAGAATTTTATAAAATATGTGTTTATTGATTTGCACCCATACAAAAATCAATATTATTGCAGCTGTATACATATTATGTATGTATGTGCATGTTTATGTACTCAGTATATAGAAAATGTGGTAAGATTCTCTAATATCCGCTTAGAATATGGCTCGTCTGAATCAACGCAATAATAAATTGGGTGGACTTAGGCGCGAATGCTTTACCATTTGCTGTTTTATCAGAGAACGAAATTATTGAGTTTTTTTTTAATTCTATTTTCTCGAAAACTATTAGACATAAATACATATACTTTTGAGTTTCTGATTAGGAATTGCCTAGAGTAACGCGTTCTTAGTCAACTAAATTTTACTATGAATTTTTTGTACTTGATTTAAAAACAGACTGATAGATTAGACCGATTAGAGTGTTGGCTTTAAAAAACGTATAATATAATAATAATATAATACCGCCAAAATGGATGAGATAGACCCCCTCCTATTAAAAAAATGTTTGTTTTTGACCTTTTTACAAAAAAACAGTTAACAAATCTTGGCGCCCAGTTATCGTATTCGTGCCAATTTGTTGATTTTTTTTTATTTACGATAAGTTAGTGTTCTATTTTACGTACAGATATATACAAATTAATTTGTTTACAATAGTACGAGGTGGGGGCGATTACTAAAAATTGATTTAAATAATTAAATTTAATAACCCTATGAATTTGTTAATAAATTTTATTAAAAATATTTTTTCTTAAAATTCAATCTTTTAGCTTTTAAATAAAAGAAAAAAACAAGTATGTAGCTTAATTAAAGCCGGATAGTTATAAATTCTTAAAAATTCTTAATTCTTAAAAATGAGTCTCAAAACCAAAAAAAAAACTCGCTATCCTTCAATTTGCAATGACCTTTATGATAGCAAATAAGTGAAAGAAAAAAATCCTCGGGCACGTTTCTCTTATTTTTCGATAAAATATCCAAAAATGTCAGCCAAATCGGAGATGTGTCGGTCAAAAAGTGTGTGTTCGGTTTGTAAAAGAATTACCTTTGTATATGCAAACCAAAGTAGTCTCATGAGCGAGATTTTTTAGCTCTACAGTTTGCCGACTTGGCGATAGTGTCGCAGAGTGGAGAAATCCATTTGTGCTAAAATCAATGACTGAGAGGTGAATATTATTACTATTCCATAAGGAACTAGTGGAGTAAAGGAGATAAATAGTTTATCTGTAAAAATAACAAAAAACAAAAATTCTCCCATCGTCTTTGGAGCCATACGAAATTCAAGATAAAGATATTTTTTTGTGATGTTTATTTATATGATATTTTTGTATACTAACAGAAAAGAAACCCGAAAGTGATGCTTGCGTCGTCGCCGCGCCGCCGCCGCCGTCGTCAGCGGCTTAGCTTCTTCGACCGATTTTTTTTTGTTTTTTACGAAGGAAGTTTTTTCTTGATAAGTAGCTTTGGAATTGAATTTTTTGAAGGTATGAATTTGTGAATGGAATTTTAAAGATTTCTGAAATATTTTACTTTATATTTATAGCTTATTAAAACAACGTTGCTAGGTATCTAGGTAAGGATTAAATTATAAACTTAGGTAATTAAATTTCGGTTTGTATAGGTAAATGGGAATCCCTACCTAATTATTAAGTACATACATATGTACATGTAGTTATGTATGTACCTACAGTTGTGTTCATAAAAATAGCAGTGCTGGTTACACTTTATTACTTTGTCAATAATTTCAAACACGCAGGATGCTTACAAAAAAAAATGTGCAACGGTAGTCTATTTATACAAGGAAGGAGAAAAATACATGCAGATGCAGATGTAATGTGAAGGATTTTGGGTTTTCAGAATTAAGTTCTCGATGAGTTTTTTGTTGATGGTGTAGAATAGACAAACAGGTGAAAAAGACATTCAAGTGAATTTTGCGTATTCTGTATATTTTGATCTTTCATGAATTTTGTGTTGTTTATGATCAGAGGGATATGAAATCTAGTTTGGTCTTGCTAGGTATGAAAATATAATACAGCCACTGAAGCTGCTGAAGATGAAGACGACTAAAAAATGTCATAAACTCATAACAAATATTGTTTGTTTTTAAGTTTGAACACTTTTTTTTTAATTAAAACATTTTATTTTCCGCTACATTTCTCTTTTTTCAATTTTAAATTTTCAGTTTAAAGAAGGAAATAAATACCCGCTTTTTAAGAAGGTATATCTGACTACAAGGAACAGATAGGAACAAAATTTCTTTTGCATAATTATGATCCAAATCATAGTGCTCTTTAAATCATCTATAGGTCAAAAATCCAGGAAATGAAAATTATAGAAGATACGTATTAAGTTTTTTTCGTCTCCTGAAAAATAAGGTCGAATGGATTTGTTCCCTTCTTTAAATTGGTGGTTAAATTATGTCTTAAGCCAGAGCGTTAAGGAAAAAATGAAGATTTTAGATATTCTTATTATTTGTTGTCTTTTTATTACTTGCCATTAAACAACCTTTAAAAAAATGTATATCTACATTTGTCTTATTAAAATAACAAGAATTTTGAAGATTTATTAGAATGGATTTTCCTACTTTTCAACTTATTTTGCATTTTTAATTCTTTTGAAGGTGAAGTACCTAGGTAGGTATATCGACTTCGACATTTAAAAAAAAAGAAACTTGGTAGGTTAGGTTTAGAGACCATCTAATCTGTAATTTTAGACAAGAGTTCTTAGATTAATGTCAATGACTTTTGTTTAATTAAAATTTTTCTCATGTTATTAGAAATTTTCTTCAGAAAAAAGTCAAAGACCATGACTATTTACGTAAACTTATCTTTGCCATTAAAAAAAGTCTTAAGATCATTTTTCATTCATTGTAGTAAATGTAATAACTATGTAGGTACCTATGCCGCTTAAATTTTCATTTCAAATCCAATTTAAATTTTGAGGATTTAGATTTTTTCCAAATTCCCAATTCCATCAATTTGAAGATAAAAAAGGTGCGACCCACACTGATAACTTCTCCTTATGCATAGGTATTTTGAAAACTTGGCATTTGGTGAAGTTTGTTAATTCAAGTGAATATGTTAATTTTTGTAAAAACTGTGTAATCGATTTATTCTTAACATTAATCGATTAACTCTTTATGTTGATTGATAACAATCTTAAAATTATCAGACTTACATAATTTTATTAGATATTGTAACGGAAAAACAATATTTAACAATTTTGGGGAGAGTACGATAACTTTGTCGCCAAAATTTGATAACGGGATCTTGTATAGGGGTTCAAAATAAGTACTTTTTACTATGGAAGGGGGGTTCCATTTACACCCGTTTAGGCAGTAGGGGCAATTTAAAATAAAAATGCTTTAAACGAACAAAAGTGTTGTCAAAAAATAACGGTAATACTTCCAATAAGTACGATACATTTTGTTAAAGCGTATATTCTATTCTCTCAGCCTCTTGTTAAATCAAGTGCAGTTTTCACAGTTTTCGAGAAAACTAATTTTAAAACCAAAATTTGCCAAAAAAATTGCTTAAAAATAATTTTGAAGAGTAATTTTTCAATTTTTTCATGAAATATAAAGATTTTGATTTACAATTCGTTACTGTAATTAATTCTTAATCAAAAAATTTAATCAATTATTGATAACAATTTGATGAATAAATATTTGTTTTATCAGACTTAAAAAATGCTAAATGTAGTGGAAAAACAATACATATTTACTAATTTTTTCAAAACCTTTTATAATTTTGTATTTATTGTAAAAAATGTCAATTTGATAATCGTCACGTTTATCATATCATAGCTTTTTGTGATATTTAAAACGAAAATTAATTTTTGACACTTTTCGGTAAATTTCAGTTTTAGTTTTTTTTTTATTTATCGTAAAAAAATTGTCAATTCAATATGTGTCAAAATTGTATAATATGTTAAAAATTGTATTATGCAAAAAATAAAATAAATTTTAAGTAAAAATGATTTGCCACTCTCGACATATTCAAGTCGAAAAACTACTTTTAACATTTTTGTGTTAATATTAGTTTAAGTTTTTTATTTTAAAGCAGTTACTTCGATATTTGTAAAAATTGTAGCATATATTAATAATTGTATTTTGTATAAACTTAAATAAAATCGAAGTCAATATCGTTGCCATTTCCCAAGATATCCAAGTCAAAAAACATTTTTTTTAAACTTACAGAATTTTTGTTTTTCGTAAAAAATCTGTCGATTGAACTTTTTCCAAAGTTTTACCAGATGTCAAAGACGTCATTTCACATTGTAGAAAATTACTTTGAACATCATATCATTTGTCCTTAATTGTATATTTTAGCGCCAACAATTTTTTAGTTTTTCAATTTAAAAAAAAATAATGGTATGTTGAACTTTTTCCAAATTTATACCAATTGTGTATCATATCACATTGTACATAATAAAATGTATTTGGAGTCAAAAGCATTATCCGTTCCTGAGATACCTATTTGTGACAGACCAAAAATTTAATATTTTTTAGAAAAACTGCTTCCTATAGTGAAAATACCACCTGTCGAAAAAATTTAGTTGGAATCGATATCTTAACCCGTTTTTGAGATACCGACATAGACATCTCTCTAGAAATGACGGAAGTTAGAAACCAAAACGTCCAGATTTGTCAAAAATTTCAATTTTACAAATCGGACCGTTTCCCTATGGGAAGTTAAAATTATTTCTAGTCGTGCATAGGTACCTATAGGTATATACCTACCTTACCTACATACATACCTATTTAGATTTTTTTAGGAAGTAGGTATGCATGTTGTGTTTTACTTTAAAGTCACCTTATTAAAAAAAAATACTTTTTACTTGGATCACATGAATTTGTTAAATACCGACCTACGAAAAAATACATCTAAGCAGAAAAATACCTAAAGTCCTAGTATCCAAACACTGAAATAATTTTATCAAACACCTTACTCCATATTGAAGGTCTTGTCATTTTTTATTAATCTTTTTTTTTCTAGCCAATATTGCAATTTTTACGAATTAATTGTTAAACTTATTATGTTTACCAAATTTCTTTATTTTTAATTTTTTAAAGATAATGAAATTAGAAAAAAATGTTCCTTTCATTTATGTAAATATACCTAATCCCTACCCACCTACCTACCTACATGCCTATCTATTTTTGATAAATTAAAAATATATAATAAAACATCATAGGTATCCACCCAAAAAATCTCAAAATAAAATTCAACCCATTAAATCATACAAAAATCCTACAAAAGCCAAAAGAAACCTGACATCCAAATCTTACAAGAAAATTTTAAATCGAATAAGAAAAAACAGAAAACCTACCCCCGAGAGTATACGAATTTAGAGCTACACACTTAGGTACACACAACCCATGCCGGCCCATTCTTCCTCACACATACCACGAAGAAAAGATCCTTCCATAAGTATAAAGGCAGACTATCGAAACGCAAAACAATAACAAAATCTGATAGAAGTGAACTAAAGCAGGTGACTGGTATACATACATAAGTATATCTCCTGCTGTATTTTTCTTATTTACCCTTCTGTATAAAAGATCATTTCCTTTTCCAACAAAAAACCTACCCCGAAATGAAATATACGAATTCAAACTCAAAGCTATATGCGCGCGCATAGGTATGCACATATACTTTTCTTCCTCGCATGAGCCATGAAGCGTGACAAAAAATGCTTGCGTGACGTTAGAGGCAGACTACCCAAACGAAAAACAAAAACAAAATCTGACAAAGTGAAAAAGTTCACAACATCACAGCCATCTTCTCCTGTATTTTTCTTATTTACTTACTTTTACACAAGAAAACAAAAACAACACGGCAAACGTCCTTCAATACTTCAATTTAAAGTCTGTTCACTGACTTTTAGAGTAGGATAGAACAGAGTAGAACAGCGTAGGATAGGATAGAACAGAACAATAAACGTCAGACAACTTAGAACAGTCAAATATCTGGCATCTGAAATTGAAAACAAAAAATAGTTTTGCTTTGACTCACGTTTAATGAAAATTTATTACCAATTTTGGATAAATAAACCAATTATTTAGTTTCCGACATAAAAATCAATTAAAACTGTTCCAAATATAATATTTTGTTTACTTTATTTTCACACAAAACAAGTATAAAGGCCCAACTATAATAGGCATAAGCAAACATAAGCTTATGTCAAAAACCAAACGAAAATTCACTTATGTTTGTGAAATTACGGCGCAATACCCATAATGAAATTTTGCTCACGTATCTACATGTCAAAATAATATTCGCAGCTGTGTAATTTGGTTGGTTTTTTGATTCAAGGTAACTTTATTTTTGTTTAAAAAAAAAATGGAGTCAATACCAAATTAATTTGTTTTATTTTGATTCTTTTTTCTTTTATTAACTATTTAATTTTGTTTTAAGCAAGAACTCGTCACAACAATCACAATACACAATATAATCAGAAACAAATAATAAATTCACATGTACACTGTCTCTTTGTGTGCTAACCCCACAGGAGATTTTTCTCTCCAACTAAGTGTGAGATATCTGATATATTTGATATCAGAAGATTTTGTCTTTTTTTCTATGGGCATAGTTGGATATTTTCTGTCTTGACAAAAATTCTGAGAGAAATTATCTCCAGTGGAGTTGTTGGGCCTTAAAGCACAACAGACGAAATGAAAACCAATCACAAATTACGGACAGATGATTTTGACACTTTTCACAATTCTGTTCTACCTAAAAAGCAAGTGTAGAAAATGCTGTTCTAAAGTGTTCCAAACTGTTCTAGATTGCCTCATTGAACAGCAAACTAGAACACTTTCGAACAGCAAAAACCTCATTGAACAGCAAAAAGCTGTTCTAATCTGTTCTAAACTGTTCCAAACTGTTCGGAACAGCTTCATTGAACAGACTTTTAGTATGACACCGAAGAGAATAAGAGACATTATTTTATATTTTTTGAAAGATTTACTATTTATCTCCCTTCTTCCACTAGTTGCTTATGGAATAGTGATAATATTCCCCTCTCACTCATTCAATTCCACTCGGAAACACTAGCGCAAAGTCGGCATATTTGCACAAAAATAATTCATGCCCATGAGAGTACTATAGTTTTAATATACAAAGTACCCATATAGAAGATTATTGTAGGTATTGTGTTATTGAAAATCTCAAAATCGTATAATGTATTGCAGCTTTTAGGAGTTAATGAAGTATGGAATAAATCGCAGTCTAGAATGAAAATTTGAAAACTAAATTTTTAGTTGAAAAAATATCTATTAAAAAAAAACGCATCAAAATCCGTTGCATAGTTTTAAAGACTAAACATACACGGGGACAGATAGACAGCTTTAAACGGCTTTGTAGAAAATATAGCATAAGGGAAATCTATGCCAAAAAATTACACATTCTCTGGTGGAGTATTTTTACACGAAGTTTGACTCCAATTTAATTACTTTACCCATTTGTTTTTGAATGCTTAAACAAAAAACAAACAGTTTTGCTTTTTAAGCGTTGTTTTACTTTTATTCAAATATATATATATGTAGGTAGCTTAATTACTTATAAGGGATACTTTTTAAGGAAATGTCTTACATTATATTTGGATCTACTATTATTCATAAAATTGTATAACAGTTTATTTAGACCGCGAGTATTTTCATTCAAATGAACCCGAATGATCGTTTTTCATCATTTTTTCCTGGCTCTCTGTCCAAGCTTTGGCAATCATTTGTTTGGTCTGGGCATCTCCGCTCTGGAACATTCTCTTCATAAGGTTCACTATAGCGTCATCACCCTTCATGTCACTTTTCATGTCTGCATCTTGCTTGTCTTTCAGCCGTTTTTCTATGAGGGTCAAATGTGACCAGTTTATGGATTCCTCTGTTTTCTTCATGTAAATAGCCACCATGCCTGTTTTTATTTTGCGATAGCTTTTAACTACATCGATTGGGTGCAATAAGTTATTTATTGTAAGACTGTAATCCTTGTTGTGAAGATTCTGCACGTGCAAAACCATTGATTTGTCTGTGAAGGTGACATTCACATCGGCTTCGCTTAGATTTTGAACACCATCCAATGTAACGAACATTTTGACAAATTTATCACTTTGATCCCAAGCATACTCATTTAACTCGACAAGATATCTAAAAAGAAATGATAACTATCATTCACACAACTATCTTTAACTACATTTTAATTTACTTTTTCGGTAAGGGTCCACCATGTGAAATAGTTGACTCGTTGCCGGCGACGTTGTTTTGTTTTACGGGTTTTTCAATAGCAGCCTTGGCCTTGATTTCGATGTTTACAATTTCAGTCTCTATGCGGTGTTTTTCAATCATAAGAACATTTTTAATGCGTTGCCTGGTAGATTGTGCCAAGAATGTAGTGATTTCTTCGACATCTAATTTCAACTGCGTTTCACGTGAGAAAAGTAATAAGCAATTTAGACCAAACTATTAAATTAAAATCTTACCTCCTCCAAAGACATATTTTATTTCGATGGTATTTTAAGTTTTAAGGCAATATTTTTACCGATGATTAAATTGATCAATAATTTGGCTTAAAATTGAACAGCAATTTTACCAATAAGACAACAAAGTTAGCACACCGCTTTCCAGAATACTCTATGGCATGTCACTTACACTTTGACTTTAGAGTTTCAAGAAAATTTGATGACAGAATCAGAACCAGAAATGCATTACGTTACGATTACTGTGGACATAGAGACCCATTCACAATGGAGTTTCAAATGTCAATTTATTTGACGAAGGTGTGTTTGTTTCTGTTATGTACAGTTCTCTGTAAATAAGTCAAAATAAATATTTAGCTCTGTTCAACCACAGAATTTCTAGTGTAGAGTAGTGTAGTGCAGTGTAGATTCATAAAAAATAGCAAGTCCAATCGAAAACATCATAAGTCAGATGCTAAATTCAGTGCAATTAAAATGGTAGGGATAGTAATAATTTACTCAAAAAAAAAAAAAAAAAAAATAGTTACCAAGCAAAATGTTCACAAAATATTTTTTCTGTGCGTAATTTGAACTAAAAAAAAATCCGTATTAAATATATACTCAATTTCTTATTACTAATCTAAATAATAATAACAATTAAAAAACTAGATCACAATTGTTTTATTTTATTAAAGGCAAACAACTTTGTGGGTACTATTTTTTTTTTTGAGTAGTATAGAATAATGACATTAGCTGATTTTGACAGTTTTCACCAACCTTGCACTAGCTCAAAAGGTAGTGCAGAATATTCTGCATTAATGTACAACAGTTCACCTCATTGAACGCTAAATCAGTGCAAGGCTGAAATTCGCAGGGTGGGAATTTTTTTGCTCTCTCTTCTGTGAAAAACTACGAAAAATGTGTTACTTGGAACAGCTTTTCACAGTTTTTCGGCGAATTTCAAACACTTGGAACAGACCTAACATTTCGTGTTCCAACATGTTAGAACAAAATGGAAGGCACTTTACCCAGTGAGGGAAAACCCCAAGTAAAAAACCTACAACTATCTAATCTTTTGAATGCTGAAGATAAAGAAGTAGATAGTTTTCATCTCCCCCAGGATGAAATCCAGCTAACGGGACATAAAATTTCAAATAAAGGGTTTTTCAATAAGAGCGCTACAAAAGTTTTTTTTTTAAATAAAACAAAAACCGTTTTGGATATCAATGAAATTCTTTATTCCTGTGAAAGTACTTTCGATGCCATTATGTATGGAACTCGATTTCTTTTACATGGCCACCACGAAAGTCCAGACGCTGAACCCGATACTGCTGCAATTTCACGTTCGATATTCGTACGAACTTCATCAATCGTCGCTGGCTTGTTGGCATAGACCATAGACTTGACGTAGCTCCACAGGAAATAGTCTAACGGCGTCAAATCGCACGACCAAGGAGTATAATAATAATAAAACACAACAAATACATCAATGCAACAGACTAAAAATTTGGCAACAACGAATCAGTTTTTACAGAAATTAAAAAATCTATTCAAAACGAATTTGAAATAGCAAAATGCGTACAATGGCTACAGCCAAATGTATAGCACACATGTCTCCGTCACTAGGCAGCGAGAAACAAAATCTGAAAGCAATCGTTCGTTTTTGCCTTCTTATTGTGGCGGGAAACAACCAACCCTGTCGCACTCCCTATTTCTTATGACAGAAAATAAAATACTCCTTTCATTCGCACATCGTTCTCTTAATGCAAGAAATTTCTGTACAGCTAGCGCCCCCAATACAGCGTCCTGGGTAACACAAAATTCTGTTCCATGAGAATACTATATTATTATGTATACAAAGCCGATACTTAGAAAAAATTAATTTTATTATGTCAGTAAAACTCATAAGAATTTTTTTTTTAAATTAACAAACATTTTTCTCGGCCTCCTCTATCATTTTGGTTCGAAATGTATGTTTACCTTACCATGAGAATATGAATACACATATTTTCAATTTCCACAATTCCATTTCGGTCTAAACGGCTTAGGCCATTTTGGCATCGTTATTTTTTTTTTTTTAATTCGCATAGAGAAAAATGAGTTTTTCGTAGAACATAATTATAAACTATACAATTTTTTTAAGTTAAAATGCATTCATAGTTGCTAAATAAAGCAAATCACTAAATCAGTTTCTTTGTAGTTCGCATATAACAAAAAATTGTTTCATGCTTTCAAATGTATAACAGATTTTATTTGCTAATGTGAATGTTGTAAAAAAAGCATTTTCTAAAAAGTTACCTACGTATACAAAAAAATGCTTTTTATAGTAATAATATTTATTTTTGATATTAAATTGAGCTTTTTATTGAAAACATAACATTATATACACATAAAATATTTACTGTTAACAAAGTCAACAAAAAGGGACACGAAGCATTATATGAACCATTTTGCATTGGAATGTGTTACTTTTCCACTATCCTTAATACATATTTATACTTTCTGATTATATGTTATATTCTATACAATTTTAATTTTATATTCTATTCTTCAGGTTATAATGGCGAAGCTTCTTTTATAACACCTTGTATTGAGTTAGAATTTAAACATTTTAGTTTTTACTTAAAACAAACTTCTTAAAGATGAAAGCAGTTGTAATTCCAATAACTATGGCCCCAACAGCGAGTCCAATTTCCCTTGAAGTAAAACAGCTTATTGTAAACATTGTATTTTAGTCATTTATTTGTATATAAAACATCAAATAGCAAACTAAACTATGCTAAATATATACAAATGAAGTTAATTAAGAAATTGTTTTACTAATGAAAATGCAATTGTTTTAGAGAAAAGTTATTTGAAACTCTTGTGTAATGGATTACTAAAAAATATAAATACGCCACTTTATTAAGACAGTAAGCAACATTGTTTCTCATTATCTGATCTGTGGAATAGTTGAAATTAAAATATATTTTAAATTGGTAGCGACCAAGTCTCCTTGTGAATTACTTTTCCCATAAATGTGTGTGTTAGTCGTGCAGAGTGCAGACATATGTATTTGTCATATGTATAGGGTGTTCAAGTATTCGACTTACAGTTAATTGAATGGTATGATTTCTAAAAAGTATCTGGAGCCTTATTTTATAAGTTATGTAGTTTTCAATTGGCAATACGAAATTGAAATTAGAAGCAGAATCCCAACTGAACAGTTTTTCTGATTTCTGAAAAATTTGAAGTTTGGTGTGACTGTATTGGTAGTTTTGCAATCTTAGCTTTTTGGAAAACAGCAAGAGAAAATTAACTGCATCACTTGCATCGTCATCACTTGATGAAGAAGATGAGGAAGACGACTCCAACAATGTTTCTAACAAAGTAGGAACAATTGTTAAGATATTTTCATTTTTTTATATTTTAACTTTAATTTCAAGCAATCACTTCACAGTTCGCACAATTTTTTAATTCAAAAAATATGACATTTATCAAGTGTGACATTTAAAATATTTGAATGTGTGAGTGATTCTGTTTTTGCTTCTGATTTCAAATCCAGAAGAGAAATCTCTTTTTTTTCAGAATCAGAACTGCCACTTTTGCCCAATTTAACGCTTTCAGAATGCTCTAGATTGCCATACGTGAGCATACATAATATACATATTACCATACGCCGTGTTTTATTGGAGAGTCAATACGCAACATCGCAAAACTTTACAAGGAAAACAACAACACCTGATTAGTGAACAAAAAAAGTAAGAAACATTATGTAAATGTTGGCAAACATTAGGGTGTATTCGGTGTTCAAACTAAACATTTTTTTGGTTGAAATTATCAAAACAAAAGTATGTACCTATTTCGTAAGTTAATTTACTAAAATCAATTTGTCAAAATATTGGTAAGACTGTTATAGGATCAATTCCTATGATATGAAATGATATTCATTACAAACCTGACAAAGTAATATGAATATTGTATTGAGTAGAACAAGTTTTTAATTATGATTCTGCAGACAACTTAAAGTAACTTCTCGAAATGTTAACTTATTATTTCTTCATAAGTTCGTGTTGACTTTTGTTGCAGGAAACTAAGTTGCATAGTTTTCGCTCTTCCATATAAGCCAATGAAATTGAACAGGGAGCTGTTCAGGTGGTTATCTTTAAGCTGTTGCTGGTAAGTCTAACAAAAAACTAAATATATTTTCAAAGTTTTCATTTCTATGCAAACTTCGCCACTATCATTTTGCACCTCCACCCAACAATCTACAGCTGCTTTTTTTTTTTTTTTTGTTATCAAACTCAAATTGAACTCAAATTAGACTAACAATAAAACACGACTATAGTCAGTTGAAGAGTAAATGGAAGACATAATAGAAAGCATTTGCTATCAGACCATGATTAAAACATTTCGGGCTTCTTTATGGTAATTCAAAAATGTGGGTCCTCACAGTCGCTAACGAGCAAAATCTGATGACTTTAATTAAATGAATGGACAATATGTTAAAATTAGCTCTTAATTTTGAGACTTAAATCGTATTATGAACTTAAAAGAACACGCTTTTCAACTCACAATGACACTTATACCTAGATTATCTTCACAATACCTACATGAAATCTTTTGACACTACGCATCTTAAAATAAAGCTTAAAACAAATTATGTAATTTTTTTGAATCCATATATAATTATGTACATGCATACATTTATGTAACTTTGTTTAATAAAGTGAATATAAATTTGTATTAAAATTAGAAAATCTTTTATGACTGATAATGAACAAAGTTTTTTTAAATAGTATTTAATGTGTGAAAAAAATAAAAATGTTTAATTATTTGTTTGGATGGAATATGTTAGTTTAAAATTCTTACCATTGGCTTATGCTAACCATAAACCTGAACATAAACACAAATAAAGCAAAACATAAATTAGACATTTGTGAAATAATTCATATAAATATGTATGTACATAAGCATATTTTGAATATTTTTCATCAGTAGGTACATATACATAAATGTACAATATATGTACTATAATAATGCCGCCTAGAAGGCATGCGTTTTGTGTACGGTCCCTGTGAGTCCAGTCTTAAAAACATTTGTAGACAAGGGTCACAGAAACAGGAAAAACAACAACTTACATACATATGTATGTATATAAAAAATCGCAATATGAAAATATTTAAATAACTTGATACCATTGCCGATTGAAACTCAATAGCGATATTTACTGCACTTTCAGTCAGTCTTCCAATTCAAGAATTTGAATAAGTTTTTGCAAAGAAAATAATATGTACCTATCAACAATATGCCACTTCCACTGAACATGCACGATTTCCAACATCATAAACAAATCTAAACAATATTAGTATGGATATATACCTATATATACATATGTATGTACCTACTAACTATGTAGGTATGTATGAACATATCGCTGCTTTGGCATATGGATTTTTGTGGACATGTTAGTTTCAATAACATACAAAATAACGAATACAAATACTTCTGACATGCAAAATATAACAAATTAACAATTATTTAATAGCTTACCGTATTGGTAAAGGCTTTTTCCTTTCTGAAGCAGGAAGTTCCCCAATTAAGTACTTTTTCATCATCGTTCTGTTTTGTAAAATAAAAATTAATCACATGCAGTAATTTATTGCACGAAATAAACATGATACCTTGCTTCACTACTATGGCCTGCATCGATAAAATCTTTTGTTGCATCCCTTCCAGCGGAATCATCCAGTGTTTCTTCGCCTCCAGGATGCTAAAATATAAAGCAAATAATAATTTAAACCCAAAAATTATAGCCTATTGCTAGGTACGTACATATTTGGTACATGGATACTAACCTCTAAGCGAAATTTAGTTAAATCATAGACTTTGTCCTCAATAACCAACCATAAATCATCTGGTTTATTATGTTGCTTCACAACTTCAAAAGGGATTTCTTTGACCACTGACATTTTTTAATGATTTTTTTTTGGTTATTAAATCAATTTTAAAGAGATTAAGATGCACGAGAATTACTTTTCTAGTAATCTAATATTTTATTTGGGATGTTATCTATAATACCTTCTCGCCTTTGACTTGACAATTGAAAAAAGACAACTTGTTGTCCCATGGGAAACTCAATATTCAATTTAGAAACTTGACTATCAGCGCTGCTGCTTGAGTATCTAGGTACATTTTGTTCTTTTAAATTATAAATTAATGAACATGTAGTATTATAGGTATTTATAATTATTTAAAATTCACGAAATTGTTTAATTTTTCGATATAAAAAACTTTTAGTAACATTTACAAAACATGTCAATTTCTAATGTGTAGGTAAAGTAAGAGTATTTTGTTGAAATGAATTGAACATTAATCAACCGATTATTGGCCGATGCAAGTATACATGTTATAAAGATTTTACGGCAATCGTTATCATATATGAAAATTTTCCTACATTTAAACATAAATGTTTTACGAAACTTTCTAACTTCAAACTCTTACTACGACACCTCTGGTGAGTAATAAAAATTATAACAGCTGTTTTTCCAACCATGCTTTTACAAAATTTATTCACGTACAATAACTATTCAAAATACAAAATAGAGAATTAAATTCAAGCAATATGCTGCAAAACACCTTGTCGAATGAGAGACTCAACCTGCGATCTCGGCAGATAATGTTGGCTGTTTTTGCGCAAAAGGATGACTTCCCCATCCTCTAACTCAAATTTGCCATAATCTTCTATACAACGCACCTCGATGTATAGTGATTTTGGCGGTCTCAAGTCTCCTGTGAGGTCTAAGCCCTGCCCATCTCCAATTGATCGCATATAAGTGGCAAGTGATTTTGAATAGGAATTAAAGAAATTTATCTCTGGTTCACAAAGGTTTTCTTTGATGTCAGCAGGTATCAAAGGGCCGAACTCCCATCGCAAAGCTTTAATCTTTTGTAGTCTTTGATAGAGATACGCAAGCAAACACCGTTTGTTGCGTTGCAGCGCCGCATGACGATAATTTAACAAGGGCCAAAGAGTTCGATCACCAGTTGTTGAGTAATTAGCGCTGAGTTAGTTGAGGAAATTGCATTTAAAAGTTCATACAATAAATTTAAAACTTACGCTTGGGTGCAATTTTCTTCAAAAATTGCTTTTATTTCCTCCAGCACTTGTCGCACTCCATCATCCTTTAAACAATTCAAACTCGACTTTAAATTATTTACTTATGTATGTATGTATATGAAATTGACTTACATTAAAGGGGGGGATCGTTTGTGATGCTCTTTCTAATTCTTTAACCAATTCAAACGCTTTGTCGGTAAACATTGCAAATTTAGAATTTATTTGTGAAAAAAAATAAAGAAAACGTAAACAAAAAATAACTTAAAAAAAAAAACAACGAAAAGTCCGCTTTTTTCTTTCTTCGTCTAGCTTTGGTATACACTAGCAACTTTCCTATTCCGGAGACAACGGTTCAACACAGCAACAATCATCAATACTCTGTTTATGAACATGAAGGGTTCGGTCTTATCTAGTTATTGTGTTTGATATTTGACTAGCCCTGAGGTCCCAGAGAATCAAATCAAATAAAGTACTGAGTTATTAAAGCCGATATTTTATAGCGGCACAAAATGTCAATTACTCAGTGTCAGTATATACATATCGTTGCTGTTTAAGAAAACCGGCATAAGTAAAAAAAACCTGATTCTTCAGAAAACCAGTTAAAAGTTCGTGAGTCATACGAATTTTCATATTATTATCCAATGTTACATTTGGAAAAAATTCCATAAAGCGGAATTAAAAAGAGCTACAGTTATGCCAGATTGACAGAGATATAGAGAATTTGTTTGAGTTATGCAATATTTGATGTTACTTATCTGATATTGTGCAGGTAAATCTATTTCGATAACATATGTCAAACTGTTCAAATGACAATGCTTTACCTACACGCTAATCTACTTACCTCTGTTGAAAATCATTTACATTACCGAAATTAAATTTCTGCAAATTGTGCAACTGACCATTCGTAATTCGCAGCTACATGATAGAACATAGAACTTTAAAAGAGATCGTTAATATTCTTTATCTTACCATTACCTTTATTATATTGGGTGGATTTACATATTCCCATTGTTCCATTATTTAAGGGTTGGGTAATAAAAGGGAATCTTAATGAAAGTGTCATGCTATCAAACAGACATTAAAATTGACGTTTCTTTTTGTTTAATCAAAAAAACGCGGTATTTAGTCTTGCACAAAAGTATAGTTTAAATTTTTGTTTACCAATTTGTTTGCTCTCGTATTTTATTTTAACTTTGCAAATAATTACATATTCATTTATGCTTATAAACAAAAATGCCAGAATACATTATAAACAACATTCCTGTGAAGTTCCCTTTTGAACCGTATGATGTCCAAAAGGCTTTCATGGAAAAGGTTATTGAATCTCTAAAGACGAGCACAAATGCAGTCTTGGAATCTCCGACTGGAACTGGTAAAACCCTTAGCTTGTTATGTTCGTCACTAGCATGGGTTGTGTCTACAAAAGAAGAGGTATATTCTCTTTGAGTTTACTTGTGGCTAACAATTGTATTTATTACAAAACTTCATAGATAAGAACTCAAATGCAAACACAAAAACTTCAACAGCAACCTGATTCACAATCCACATCTGAAGTGACCGTTGAAGCGATCCTTGCCAAAATAAACGACCATAAAGGCCAAAAACGTAATGGCTGGGGTGTGCCTAAAATTATTTATGCTTCGCGTACACATTCTCAGTTAACACAGGCAATGAAGGAACTTAAGCAAACATCTTATGCCTTCATGCGAGCTGTAGTTCTAGGTTCCCGTGATCAGTTGTGTATTCATCCAGAAGTCATGCGAGAGCAAGGAAACTCTAATAAAGTACAAATGTGTAAGGTGCGGGTGCAAACCAGATCGTGCAGCTTCTTTTCAAAAGTAGAATCGAAAAAAGACAGCCCAGAGTTTCGAATGCAGCCTGTTATGGATGTTGAAGATCTTGTGACGATCGGTAAAAAGCTAAAAATGTGCCCGTACTATTCGTCAAAGGAGCTCGTCGACGACGCAGATATAACATTTATGCCCTATAATTATTTGCTCGATCCCAAAGCGCGAAAGGCCAACAAAGTTAACTTAGATAATACTATTGTGATTCTGGACGAAGCCCATAACGTAGAGAATTTATGCGAAGAGTCTGCATCAGTTACGATTAAATCATCAGACATTGCCTTGGCCATTGATGATGTCACACACATAATGAAGGCAATGAGCGAAGACCTCCTTGGGGAAGTGACTGATGAGCCTAAGGACTTTACATTAGACGATTTGGCGTTGTTAAAAGAAATGCTTCTATCCCTTGAAAAAGAAGTCGATGAAATTGAAGTACCGAACAAAGTCGATGGGGCAACTTTTCCCGCTTCGTACATGTTTGAAATTCTCGAGAAAGGAAATGTAAGTGCCCTAGAGTGTTTTTATTATCAACGTTAACTAAGGTCTATTTTTAATGTTTGCAGATTACAACAGGAAGTGCAAATATGATTGTTTCGCTGTTGGAAAAGTTATTGCAGTTCCTAGCGATGGCTTCCCAAAATACAATGTTTCGAAAAGGTGCCGGATTTGAAGTTTTAAAAGATCTCATAACCTTAGTGTACTTCAACAAAGATGAGAACCAGGGCAAAATTCATAAAAGTTTTAAAGTCCATGTCCAAATGGAAGAAATTAAACAACAGAAATATGGTCCAGGTAAAGCTGGTAAGGGTGATGGGTGGTTAACGACGAAGGCTCCCGTAGGTACTAAGAACGCTAAGATAATCAATTATTGGTGCTTTAATCCTGGCTTTGGGTAAGATTATCTGTTTCTGTATTTATTTAAGGTTCACTCAAATGTACATATATACAAGAACAGTAACTTTTCCTTGAACATAAACTAGGATTCATTCGAAAAAGTTTAATCGTTTGTTTTTTTCATGACCAGTGCCAAATCTTCTACTTGTAAGTCAAACTAAATGTCGGTTTATAAAGTGAAAAAAAAAAGAAAAAGAAGTATTTAACGTTCGTTAATTATATCATTGTAATCCATAGACAAAAACAAAATATATGTAGGTCAAAAGCTCGAAACAGATTCCAACAACATTCAAATTAAAAATATTTAATATTATTTTAAATTCAATTCAATTAATTGAGTTTAATGCAATCTGTTTTTATTGCAAGAGCTTGATGGAAATGCGTATTTCCATATTTACATACATAATTTGGTTCATTGAGTAATTTACGTTGGGTTTTTATATCCAATCAAGTGTTCAGTATCTAAACATGTTTGTTTCTGGTTTTCATTTTCAATCCATAACAAAAATTGTGATTGACAGCATTTTTTTAATATAAAACAGAATGGAACAATTGTTGAATAAAAACGTCCGAAGTATCATTCTCACAAGTGGAACACTAGCTCCTTTAAAACCATTGATAGCTGAGTTAGCTATACCGATAGCACAGAGACTCGAAAATCCGCACATCGTTGGAAAATCTCAAGTATGTGTAAAAATAGTCTCGCATGGACCAGATAAGGAACTTTTAATATCAAACTACCAAAATAGGTAAGCTTTTATTTGAGTAACTATTTAAATGGTTCCCATCAAAATTCTTTCTGATATTTTCAGAGACAATCCAAAGTATGTTAACTCACTAGGACGTACGATTCTCTCGTTTTGTCCGATTATTCCTGATGGTCTATTAGTGTTCTTCCCATCTTATCCACTTATGAACAAATGTGTTGATAGTTGGCAGGCAAGTGGTATTTGGTCACAAATTGCTCGTCATAAGCCGATTTTTGTTGAACCGCGCAGCAAAGATGCATTTAACCAAGCAATGATAGAATTTTATGAAAATATTCAAAATCCTTCAACTAAAGGGGCAATATTTATGGCTGTTTGTCGTGGCAAGGTCTCCGAAGGTTTAGATTTTGCTGATACAAACGGTCGTGCGGTTATCATAACAGGTCTGCCATTTCCTCCTCTAAAAGATCCTCGTGTTGTTCTTAAGAAAAAGTACTTGGACGAAAACCGAACGAATGAAAATGAAGTATGTGAAAGTTTGAGACTAACAGTTTATTAGCAACAAATATACATATACATATATATAACTTTACAGCTTCTGACTGGAAATTCATGGTATTCCTTAGAAGCAACCCGAGCTGTAAACCAAGCCATTGGGCGTGTGATTCGACATCGAAATGACTACGGTGCTATTTTATTGTGTGATGCACGTTTCAATCAGCCTGGGCAAATAAATCAGCTCTCAGCCTGGATCCGGGAACATTTGAAGGGCTCTCCTCAGCATCAAAATTTTGGTCCTGTCATAGGTGAGCTATCAAGATTCTTTCGAAATGCCGAGAAGACAGTGAGTTAAGTTTGATTTTTCAGAGATGCTGGTAAACAATGCTTGTTTTTTTTTCAGCTTCCCAAAGCATGCGTTAGATCTGTTGAATCAATAGTAAGTGAGACTATGGATACTCCAATTGTTAAAGAAAAGCAATTTGCAGATCCAGTGTTACTCCTAGAGTCGAAGAATAAATTCAAAAGTGCCCACTTCGAAGCAATGTATTAGTAAAATAACATTAAATAAGCGAATGGTTGTTTTATATTTTAAATCATTATTTAGAAAAATAGAAAACACCAACACAATCACAGGCTGGAGCCCGGAAGACTATTCGAAAGCTATTGGAAAGCCTCGATCATCAACTACTCCGTCTGCAAGTGATTTTATAAGTCGCTTAGATTCTAATATATCTGTATGTTTTGAATGTCAACATTTATTTACATGTATTAAAATTAATTTTGTTTATTTTAGACCATTGACTTTAACGCAACAAATTCACAATTGGACAATACAAATTTAGTAACAATTCATAAACGTGAACGGACATCTCCAACTCAATCGCAAAGTAGTAATGATTCAAAGAAAAAACGACTTAAAATGATTCCAAATAATCCTTTGTCGGGCACATCCAATTCGAGTTTTTCTAATCCTGACTTGCTTTCGCAGTATACTTTTAACAAACCTTCAGTACTGAAGTCTGAGAAGAAGAGCCAAGAACTACCAACACAACACGTTGATCTTTTGAGATTGGTAATGTAAAAAATAATTACAAAATTCAAGTATGTTCATATTATTATTATTATTATTATAATATTATATTTGATGTAGATTAAAGGTTCCCTGAGTTCGGAAAACTATTCCAAATTTGTCAAAGCATTGATGTCGTATAAAAAAGACAGCAGCATAACGGATTTGCTGTCTGTGTTAACCGACGTTTTTGGACACCCGACAATGCATTATTTACTAAAAGGCATGCGAAGATTTGTTAAGGAACAAGATAAAAGCAAATTTGATAGTACTGTAGGAGGAATTGTTGAATAAATTTTGTTGATAAAAAATGTATTCGTGCAAAAGTATTTGCCCTACTGTTTCTTTTTGTAAATTAAATTTGTTTATTAGTTAAAATCTTTTGTTTTCTTTTATGTTTTATAATTTCTAAGGTGAACAAATGCCTCGTAAAGCATAAGTGCTGTTCTTTGAACAATTATCTTTCCAAGGCGTGTTCTCCACACATTTTAAATCGACTAACGTCCCTTTTCCATTTAATGATACCACCTTATTTTGGGTCTTTATATTCCTAAGTATTGGTTCCTATTTGATCAGTTCTTACATTTCTACAGGGCTATAAATCATTATAAAATTGTTAATAAGGGTTAGCCCACAACATTAAAAAATAATAAAATAAGTATATTATAAAAGAACATTTAAATCTTTCAAAGCAGATTCAATGTCACAAAAAAACAAACAGCGATTGTCTGAATATATGTTTTTCGTCCTATTTCATTGACCATCAGAATTTTTTTTGCAGTCACATGATATTGCTTACGTATATATGTATGTACATATGTACATATTTATTTATTTCATTTTAATTTTATATGTTGTTTCAGTTTAAGATTTACATTTTTTTACTACCCTTAAGATAGGAACAAGGCAATAAGCTCATATCGCTGAAATACATTCTCTCATCTATTTAAAATAATATGAAAGGAAACATTATTGAAAGTAAAAGTCTCAGTGAGAACAGCCTCCAAATAAGTCATCAAAGAGATAATAAAAGTAAGAAATGCTATATTTTGAAAATATATTTTCGTTGTAATTTATTTGTTATTATTTTGGTATTTTTTTCACATTTAAACTTAAAAAAAAATTAAAAAAATATTTTTTTTTATAAATCTATACAGTTAAATAATAAATTAAAAAAAAATTATAGTTAGAAAATAATCATATGAATAATAATTCAAAACTATTTCTTCTATTCACAAGTGCTTCCGGAATTTCTTTACTTTATCAACATGACCGAAGACGATAACGATGACGATTTACCTGAAAGGCATTACAAACTATTCAAATCACAACATGTCTAATGCAAGCCATTCGTAACTTTATTATTATTTGAAAAATCGATGCATGCTCCCGACGTGAGGTCGATTTCTTCTGAATCGGAGCCATCAGAATCAGAGCAATTGCTCAGACTGCCGGAGCGTGCCTCACAGCCCATTCCATTCATGTTGTGGTTTCGCAACGCATCGAGAGATGCATGACCGTTTTGGTCTTTATACATTTTCAATTCTGTGTAGGTTTTTTCGCAATTGTTAAATTCTCCTATGACACCACCGTCGCCTCCTCCGGCTCCAGAACCCTCTGGATTTCGGTCTATTGTTCTGCTCTGATTCTGGAAGGCGGGATGCATCATGGTAAAGTGATGCTGTTGTTGTGCATCTGCAGAGCCACCATTATCTGGGGGCCCTGTGGAATTATTTGGCTGTGTTTGCGGGGGTAGATTTGTTTTTTCCGAACTAGATAAATTTTCTGGTATTTGTTGTTGGCTGGCACTTGTTGATTCGTTAGAATTGTTATTGGCGCCACGACCACCTTGGGGGTAAAGTTTTTTTTTTTTGAATATATGTATTCTTACATTTTAGAAGACAAATAAACATTAAAGTACCTCCAACTATAACTGGTGGTGAACCCAGGCTAAGGCAACGCATCCTCCATGCATCTTGTAACAATTGAAGACGAGCTTGCTTCCGCCACTTGGCTCTTCTATTCTGAAACCAAACCTGTGAATGAAGCAACTTAATTTATTTAATACAGAAAAATGAATTAAAAGAAAAATTTTGTATTTATTTCTATAATCATTATAACCATTGAGGTACGTCCGCATACAAATTAAGAAAATAGTAAAACACGTTTAGGTGATACTAGTTAATTTAAAATTTTTGTATACACTTCGATTAAGAGTTTTTGAAAAGACAAAAAGATATGTTTTTATTACTGTATGTAGATAATTTTTACATGTCTTAAGGAAAGTGGGGGACATTTTTTAAAGTAGTGTAAAATAATCGATTTTAAGACATTGTAGAACCTGGAAGTTTCTTGAAGGAAGTGTACCGTAGCACTTCGGATAATTTTGATTCTAAAATATGGTTATGATCGATCCCTTCAGCTGTAAATTTTGCAATTTCAAAAATTATGTTGGTTAATTTATACTTTCTTATAAATAAAGAATGTTATTATTATGTAGGAGACGTAATTTTTTGTTGCTAATGAAGGATTTTATAATTTTTGAAAATGTTGTGTGCGATATACGACTATCCTGAATCAGTATAATAATTCTCAAAACTCGATTATTTTATTTACGGCAATTTGATAGTAGCGCCGAAACTTGTCAATATGTCAATCTTCACAACAAATTATTCACCTTTTCTTCGTCTAAAATCCTCAAATCATTTAATTATATGCAAAATTTCGTATTTTGTTTTAGTTTTTCAATATACTTTTCTACTTTTCTATTCTTTAAAAATTTTATCAAAATTCTCGGTTTTTTCGGAACATTGTTTTTTTTTTTATAAAAAACTTCTGATTATTACTCACAACTAAAAACAAACATCTAATAGGCTCAGAAGGATTTTATAATTTTTGAAAATGTTGTGTGCGATATATGACTATCCTGAATCAATATAATAATTCTCAAAACTCGATTATTTTATTTGTAGCAATTTGATAGTAGCGCCGAAACTTGTCAATCTTCACAACAAATTATCCACCTTTTCTTCGTCTAAAATCCTCAAATCATTTAATTATATGCAAAATTTCGTATTTTGTTTTAGTTTTTCAATATACTTTTCTACTTTTCTATTCTTTAAAAATTTTATCAAAATTCTCGGTTTTTTCGGAACATTGTTTTTTTTTTTATAAACAACTTCTGATTATTACTCACAACTAAAAACAAACATCTAATAGGCTCAGCCGTTCTTAGTTAATGAATAACTATCCCTGGATTTCTGAACACACAAAAAGGGAAATTTTTGAACGAACAGGCAACAGTTTGTACTGAAACATATAATTGTTGCTATTTCGATTTTCCATAATTTCTGAACGTTTAAACCTGCCACAAATATTTTAAAACCAAAATTACCCATATCGAGCAAGCCGTTTTCGAGTTTTAGCGAGACAAATGTGTATAGATTTAATTTTTTTTTTATTTTGTAAACAAATATCTGTTCAAATGTTACTTTTTTATATAAATGGTGTTCCAAAATTAACGCACGATTTAAATTTACCACTAACTATGCAGTAAAGTGTTGACATAATATGTATGCAAAGCCGTTGGTTCCATTTGTCCGATGTGTTATTAGATTAATAACCCTATCTTAATGTACTTTACAAAAAAATTACAATAAAAAGACTTAAACCTGTATTTTCTATTTAAATAAAATCTTGCGTTTTGGGACACCCTTTAAAACGATCTACAGACAATATTCTACAAAATACCAAAAAACATAATTGAAATCGGTACATACATGAATACGTGCGTTACACACACATTTTGTAAACTTTTTTATATATAAACTAGCTGACCTTGCAAACTTCGTCTTGCCCAATTTAACACCTTAACATAAACTCAAGAGTGATTATAAAACTTAGATACATAGTTCAAATTTCAATGTGATTTATTTGAACGGAATCGAAATAAGAAGAGTGCGATATGTTACGTAAAGTTTTCCAATTAGTTTTTTTGGTTCAAAAACAACAAATCTTGCTAATCGGTTTATTAGAATCTCTGGCGTTGTCATCAAAGCACAATCGTAGGTTTGTGCTAAAAATATATATCTATCTTAACTCGCCTCCTCCGCTCTGTCTCGGTCGTTCATATTGTGGACAATTTTACAGAAGACGTTAGTGACCAATTTTTTTCATGGGGATTCAAGATTAATTGAACGGACTTCTCACGGTTGGGATTGCTAAAAGAACACCTGTCAAATTGCACACAGTCTAATGTCGTTTTCAATTGGCAATCCGGAATGAGAAGTATAAGCAAAATCCCAATTGAACACTCTTTTGTGAATTCTAAAAAATTTGAAGTTTGGTGTGACTGTATTGGTAGTTTTGCAATCTTGGCTTTTTGGAAAACTCCTGCAATAGAAAATTAACTGCATCCTTTGCATCGTCATCACTTGATGAAGAAGATGAGGAAGACGACTCCAACAATGTTTCTAACAAATTAGGAACAATTGCTAAGATATTGTCAATATTATTGTCCATTTTTTCATAGTTTAGGTTTAATTTCAAGCAATCGCACAATTTGTTACCTAATTTAAAAATGTGACATTTGTCAAGTGTGACATTTAAAATCTTTGAATGTGTGAGTGATTCTGTTTTTGCTTCTGACTTCAAATCCAGAAAAGAAATCTCTTGGTTTTCAGAATTAGAACTGTCACTTTTGCCCATTGAACGCTTTTGCAGGGGTTAAAAAAACAATATCTTTTATAACATTTGAAGAGTCAACTTTTCCTAAGTTCATTTTTTACTTTTTCTTCAATTTTTTCAGCTAAGTCAAGAGATGTGCAACTTCTTAAATAATCAGAAAACTGCTTTCCTGAAACATAAAATGAAAAAAGATTGCGATTCTGTGTAAAAATTAAAAAGCTCAAATAAAAAAAAAATGCCTCTTCTTAACATCTTTAAGAGCAATTATTTAAAAAAGTCGCAAAACATTTTAACTGTTTCTCATTGAGGAAGTTGAATCCTACATTTTAAGACTAATTTCACTGCTTTGCGACCAAAATGAATCAAACTTTTATATTGCTAAATATTATTTTTCGTTTTTTTTTGTACTAAAAAATACACTTTTTTTTACTATCTTCAAAAATAGGTATATATATTGTTATTATATTGCATAACAATCAATTTCGAATTTACATACCACTAGCAACAGAATCCATAATAAATTTTATAACAAAGCGCCAAAACAAAATTTAGAAAAATAAAACAAAACAACCTCTTATCACAGATCAAATTTGCAACTGCACTTGTCAACAAAAAGTTTGCACTTTAAAAGCATCGTATGATAAAACCGTTACAATGTGTGTTGTATGATTAATGAGGTTTGAAGCTAACGTATGTATGGTATATTGGTTACAATTGTGCATCAAAAAATATTGTTAAATTGCAATTTTTTTTTTTTTGATGTTTTGGCCATGTTTTTGGGAAAATTTACCAGTGTGCAACGGTTCAAATTGTTTTTTTGCCAAACACTTGGATTATATATGCCCACGGCTTTGCTCGCGTTAAATTCGCGGTAACATGGTTCCCTTTTCCTGATTTAGAACAAAGAAGAGAACTCGGAACAGAATATTATTTTAAACTGGAACGGGAAATCTGTGGGAATTATTGGGATTCGTGTGATCATTAAATTTTCACCCTTTCCTACGCCGCCGCGCCGCCGCACCGGTTAAGATAGTGGTGCTAATGATATTGCGTCGAAGATAATCTTGGGGCATCCAAATTTCACATAAACATGACTGGGATGCCTTGTTTTTATAGGTATATATTTACTTTGAACCAAAAATAACAAAACCAATTCACGAAGCAAAATTAAATCCAAAAAAAATCTCATTCCTTAAAAGTCGAGGAATATTATATAAATGTAAACTAAACGAATAAATCCAATCCGAAAAACAACAACGGTAAAATACAATCCGAAACCGAGTTTGTTTTCGGAAAACCAAACCAAGACAAGAATACAAAATCGTAAAGCTAAACAGAATAAATAGCCAAAAATCGAATGCAGTAAATCAATGTTAATCCAACACAGTGTGTGCGGTTGGGGCAGATTTCCAAAAAAAATGATGCATTATTCTTTGTTGGTCACAAATAGTCCGCGTACAGATTTTTAGGTTTCTACCTTGAAAATTGCGGAATGCTCCATACAAACTTCGACCACCCCCCCATTTTAGGGAAGTGAGGGTTAGAAAGAGACAGAAAGTAGCCTATGTCACTCTTCACGAATTCAATTATATCCACTTAAAAAATCACGTCAATTGGTGGCTCCGTTTTGCCGTAAAAAACGGACAAACAAACACACACACTTTTTCATTTATAATTTAAGTAATAATTTATGTAATAAAGAGAAGAGAGATAACCCGGTGAACTTTGTCCCGCTCCAATTAAGTTCTAACAGCACGCCTGGCTGTTAAATTGGTCGATATGCCATCAACTGATCACAATTTTCATTACTCTCCGAACTTCCGAAAAAAGTTTATCTATTCCTAATAAAATTATTTGAATTGTATTGATGTTGAAGTTCATCCTTTCCTTTGAATTTTAAGGGCAGTAAATTTCAGGCACTGACAACTGTTGATTTTTACTACTGTATAATTGTGACAGAATGACGGGCAATTTTAAAACAGACAGACGACTGAGATATAAAAATTTGACAACCAACTAAACAATTGTGTGGGAAAATTAAGTTGTTTCTTTCACAATCTCCTCGCAATTTTCCATATTTTCTCACTTTTTAAACCTTACCTGGACTACGAAAAACATTTCAAAACCAAAATCAGCCAAAACGGCCAAACCGTTCTCGAGTAACAGATTATTGTACCGCCTTGAAGTATAGTATGCATTACACATCACAACTGTAGTATAATGTATTGCAGATTTTTAGGAGTAAATTAATGGAATGAAATATAGTCTAAATGTAATTTAAAAACTAATTTTTTTATTTATAAACAACATTATCTACATATTTATACTATACATATAAACCTTTCTCTTGAATCACTCTATCTATAAAAAAAAACGCATCAAAATCCGTTGCGTAGTTTTAAAGATTTAAGCATACATAGGGATATAGGGACAGAGAAAGCGACTTTGTCTTATAATATGTAGTGATGATAATATATTTATAATATTATTACAGTATAAGTATGCATTAGTATATCTATATGTATTGTGTGTATAAGATGAATATCATAAAATCCTTGAAAATAAATTTTATCTACCTGATTTTCTATTTCTGCTGTTTCCGTTTTTATCAAAAACTTAAGATGTTTTTAGATTTCGGTTCTTGAGTTAAATTAAAAATTGATAGAGCACTGATTATATTGATAAACTCAAAAAAAACATCTTATCACATATTCTTTTATATTTTTTTATGGGAAAAGTAAATAAAACACAAAACTTAAAATGAATAGACAACAAACTTAAAGAAATCGATTTTTTGGCAACAAAATTTCATAACTTTTCAAATTCAATAACTTTCTGGTATCATCCTCTGAAGGTCTTTAATGAAAAATTAAAAAATATTCAAAATCGATTGATTTAAAAGTGAATGAATTATTTAAATAGATAGTATTATTATTAAAGTCTTTATTTAATTTAATATCTATTAAATAAATGTATTGATATTAATTTCTTTCAAAAGAATGAAATACGTAATATAATATTTTTTTAAGTTTTTCCATAAGTTCGTACAAAAATTTGCCACTCTAGAACAAAAAGCTATTGATAATGAATGTGTGATCAAAATCTATAAAAGAATACTTTATACATACATATATATAGAAGCTGATTTAAAGGCTTTGTACGTTTGTATACATTTTCTCAAATTTTTACAACTGGTCAATGAAATGCACAGGAGAAACGTTATGTGCCAATAGTAAAAATTTTGAGCCAAAATTCATAAGAAAAAAATATCTTCAATAAAAATTTAAAACATAATCGAATCTTTAAGCTCTTCATTTTTAATAAACTTTTAAGATGAAGTTAAAGTATATTGATTTTTTCAACAAATATGATGAATGGATATTATTTTCATAAACGTTAAGAGTACTGTGCATTATTTCTTAAATACATATATTCTAAACTAAACAAGATTAACAAATTTTCAAAGCCCTTGAATACACATTGGTGAAGCTCCTGTTTAAATTTTGTAAATCCAGTTTTGTGTGCTCTTGACTTTAAAAATAGACAAATTTAGTTAATGATAAGAACATTCTTGAAACTCCGAATGTAAGATCCAAATTTAAGTATGTCATGAATAAATAATATGCTCAATTTACAAAAAAAAAGTTTCAAACCGTTAATTTATGAATATTCAAATATCAATAGTTTGAGTTAAAATCTCCAAAACGACTTTCAATATTATGGAAACGGATAGTGGGATCAATTTTTAGAGAATAACTGACAATTAGCAACAAAGTTTGTAAAGAGTTTCAATTTTTTGGCCTGCTTTTTAATTTAATTTAATTATTATCGGCGTTTTTGTTATATTTTATAAATGTGTTCATTCTTAGGTTTCAAAACAGAATTTATTAATTGAGTTTAGTTAAAATAGAATGCGTTTGATTTTCTACGATACCTTCCAAAATGCATTTAAACTTGTTCTAATGGCTAAATTTCAAAAGTTGAAATAAAAACAAAAAAAATTAAAATCTACATTGTGGTTTATGCAGTGCGAATTTTGAAAAGCATTACTATTATAACTAAACAATTTAAAATAAAACATGGCAATAATTCGATAATTCTATCGAAATAAATTTTAAAAATAAAAATAAAAAAATAAGGCATAAGAAATTGTTTTTATTTTCTTACAAAAAATTGAATTTTTATGAACAAAGATATGACACATTTATTTTAAAATTCTTAAGATTTAGTCAATTGAGAAATGATAAAACCAGAATGTCATCACGCTCAAAATATATTTTCTGTTACATAATATAATCATATTAATAGCACTTCAAAGCTTCAAACCTCACATGCCTTATTTCAAGAACTGCAACGACGACATTGAGTGGCCATCTGTCAGTTTTTGCGTAACTCTCGTATTTATTCCTAGAAACAATATTTGACTACATTGAAATTGTCTATAAAACAATTTACATTGTTCCTCCTTTCATTTTTCATTTTTCATATTTTTGACCTTCTTTGTCGAACAATTCCAATTCTAAAAACCTTACTTTTAGAATGACTCCGGTGATTTATGTATATTAATGATTGTTTTGTTTCACTACACCAAATAATTGAATAAACAAAAAAAACATCAAATTCAAATATTTTGTTTTTAATTTTTATGGTGAATGTTTATAAAATTAAATGTAGAATTTATATTATTAACAATCTTATGAATCGTGCCGTTGAGGCAAAATGAAATTTCTCTGGGTGTACCTACATATAAAACAATTCAAAAATTATTATTATTTTTAAAGCTTAAGACTTAATTGAATTGTTTAAGAATTATTTTAAAATCAAATTTAAAAGTTTTAATAAATGCATTGCATGTGTTCTACATCTGATAGGAAACAAATTTACCAAATCCTTCAATATCGGTTACTAACAAATAGTACATCTATACGAAAAAAATCAATGTAAAGTTAAGAATTCATTATATTGTACATATGATTTCATAACGATCAATCATGTGGAAAATTGGACATCATTTTAATGTTGTCAGTTTAGAATCTTTGAAAGCTAAAACCAAGAATAAATAAGCAATCTCAGGTACCTAATCATATAAATAAATGACAAATATATATTTTGAAATTGCTTTAATTAAAAACAAGTTAAAATTCTTTGCTATTAATATACCTAGACTTTGTTCCTGATAATTTGATAATTCGCAAGAGTTGATTGAGCAATACAATTTAAAAATGGTTTATTATATTTTTCTGAATATAAATTTCTACTCAATCTAATAATCGTATCGCTGAGTGAGTGGTTTTGAAAAGAAACACACAATTATTACCTGAACTCGAGCTTCACTAAGACTTATTCTAAGTGCAACTTCCTCACGCAAAAACACATCCGGATAGTGTGTCTTTTGAAAGAGTGCTTCCAATTCCTGAAGTTGTTGGGGTGTAAAAGTTGTGCGATTCCTCCTTTGGCGCCTTCTTCCAAACATGTACTCAGTTAATAAATCCCCGGGTAAAGGCGACAGAAATGGTCCAGCCATTTAAAATTTAAAATTGCAATTTATATTTTTCGAAAGTTGATTTTTTGTTAAAATAAATTAAAAAACACTCAATTTAGCAAATATTTGTGATTCTATAAATGTTGGTCGTATAAAATAATCCGCAATTTGTTGCAAGTTAATTCTAAAGAAAAACGATGTTATTGGATTCGCGTCCGAATGAGAACTGTTCTTTGGATTCAACACAATGTATTTTAACTGGCCGTTTCTGGTGAAATTTTATATCCTTCCACACAACACCGCCATGCAAATGCAACTAAAACTTGCAAAAACCAACAGCGAAAACGAAAAGCTATTGTATACGAGTCGTCCTTATAACAAACGAAATAATATTACTCGATGAAAATTTTCCCACTTGAAGTGTGTTGTTGTTGCTGCTCTTTTCACTTGCTATGGCGGCTTCAGCTTCGGCTGTTGGCATCCTGAAGTATCTTTGCCATGAGGCCGTGTGCGCTCTTTCTTCACCACTCAGTGGCAAATCAAAATTTAAACGTTTTCATCCCCAGGACCTACTCCCCCATTATTCATTATAAAAAAAAAGCACCTGATATATGAACAAGGATTTGCAACGTAACTATGCCATTCTGAGTGTTACGATGCGATGGTGAGAGTGCTTGTGTGTGTTGGTTTGGTATGATTTCAGCCAGTCATTGACGGAACATAATTTGTTTACAATTTTATGACACATACAAAAACACTTTAGAGGCGCATGAGAGTTGCCAGCTTTGAAAAATTGTACAGGAAAGTAAAAATGTTTGGCACTTGATTTCAAGTTCTTCATTATTTAATAATTGTACCGTTAGATCGAGGTATTGAAATTTTGTCTACCACATTTTAAGAAAAAGACTATGATGTGTGACTGTGATTGATTGGTGTTTTATAAAATGGTTATTTCTTTCTTTGAAATAAAATATTGTATAAGATTTGGATTTAATCTGTGAACGTGGAACGTGATACTTTTTTAGTCAAAAAGGGCCTTATGATATTTAGAATGTTGATATGGAAGAATATACTAAAGAGATGAATGGTGATCAATATTTTTTATGGAAAAAGTACATAGTATGTATATGCACTTATTTAATAAAAATAAAAGCTTTTAGTTTGACGTACAAATTTGACATAAGATTTCTGTAAAATATGTACTCTTGGTAAAAAATTATCTGACAATAATGAAATAAATAGTGAGCAGATGGTCTTAAATGAGTTGAAAGATAAGTGAAACAAAAAGATTACACACAAAACTTTTATAGACATTCTTCAAAAAAGAATTGTTCTTATTAAGGGAAGCTATTGAACCTCTGTTAACTCAAATTAATCGCCAAGCAAGTACATTTATGTAGTTTCAAAAATACATAAAATTATTTTTAAAAAAGGTCTTTTAAGAAAAAAAAAATCGTACCGGAAAGTGGTCCATCTCCCTTCTTCTGGAAAGCCAGAAATATCTTCTAAGTGGAGTTTTTTTTTAACAAATTTTATGTAATTGATCCGAAAATTCAATGCTCTTATATATATGTTGTTTTTTTTTACTGTTTTCAGAAGTCAATACTCTAGTTTTATTCTTCTTTTAATATAAAATAATCATAGGTAAATATAAATGTGGAGAACTACAGTTTTTCCTTAAAAGCAAAGTCTGTCACTGACACTGACAGATTCGTATAATGCCGCCAACATACAAATAAAATGGTTTGGAATTAAACTAATACAAAAGTATTCTACTGGTAACTCTGTTTTTGCCAGCAATACGGTTTCTTCATCAGGAAACCCACAAAGTAACACTGCCTCTTCCATAAACACCCATCACAGCGTTGGGAGCTGTTGGACGATGTCTTCTGCTTAAAACTAAACAACACAATTTTTACCTTGTGTAGCATAATAGGAATGTACATATGTATGTATGTACATACTTGAGGGAGAAAAAGACCCATGTTATTATGATCTATATGTTTTATCTCGTTAAAATTACTGCACACAATAGCAACCCATCCCCTTCGTTCTCTGAAACGGAACAAGCACAACATTCATAACCGCCAACTTACACAGATGCATTTACGACCCTTATGATATAAAACAATATTCGCATCCTCTCGCAATACAATAAAGATACGGGAACGAGTACGAGTACAAGTATATGAGTGTATGCAATGTTATTAGATTTTTGCACCACTCTAGTCCTTATTTTAATATGGTGTCTGTCTATTCTTCTTAGTAATACAACGGCGCGAGGATATGATAAACAAATGGGGGATGAAAGCAAAAAGGCTCTGCTGTTAATGGAGCCGTTGTTCTTGTTTATACTTCCGCGAAAGATTAATATGCAATGCACACACATTCCGTTATTAATAATGGCGCCTGCGCTTAAAATTAAATTTATCCTGTTACAACAAGGGAGGCGGGGCATTCGAAGCCAATCATAATGCATCCCCTTATGAAATATGAGTTATTGTTCTCCGCATCAAGTTTTTGTGTTGCGTAAATAAGTTTTCCATAAAAATAATAATAAATTAAAATCAAAACAATGGTTGTTGCAGCAAATTCTTTAGGACACGTGAGAACGGTGATGGCAATGGCTTGTCATGGATTTATGCACTTGCAGTGGCAGGGCGAGACGCCGACAGCGACAGCGGCATTGCTGCATGCTCTATGATGCTAGATGCAGGCAAAGGATCACAAAGTTTCTGCCAGATTGCTGCGTAAGGAAAGACGAATGTTGTGACGGAATGATAATAATAAGCAGATGTGGCTTGGAGAAGGGTTGTGTTCGTATAATTCATAACCGACAGGTAGATGCACTTGTATATTTGCACGCTACGCTTGTGGATGGTGTCATTGTACTGGGATAACAATGGAGTCGTAAAGTGTAGGTAAATCATTTACAAGTATTAATTAGGTAATCAACAAGAAGCTCCTTTTTGCTTTTGATAGAAATGCAATTAGGTACCTACTTGATGACGTTTAGAGATTTGAAGAAGAGAGGAAAAAATGTTTTGTTTAGGGAATTGGGTATGTACCTATTCATATCTGCTTAGTTCAGTCAAAAAGGAAATGGTAGATCAGTAGGCTTGGAATAATTGGTTGAAATAAAAAAAAAACTTAATTGAAATTTGCTACCTATAGTTATAACTTTTGAATAAGATTCACCATTTTACGTTGAACCCTTGTTATCAGACATGACGTACCTATAAACTTTATTTTTGCTGTTAATCAATTGCGTTAAAACTTAGGTACCTAAGATTTGTTATAATAGAAATCGTATTCGTTTTATATAATAATTTCCTTACATATGTACATTTGTATGGTTATTTTTATAATATGGTACTACAAACACCGTATGTAGAAACCATTCTCACAATTTCGATATGTGTACATATTGTAATAAATTAAGTACAAGTATCAATGAAGTCGGAGAACTTCAATTCAATAGGATATCAACTTCTTAATATTAATGATTTCTGAGATGAAAAGTTCCAAGATAAGTAAGTAATTTGTACGAAAGGATTCAGCGTGAGTTTATTTCCTAGAGGGAAGCATTGTGATTCTTGCATACAAATTTAAGAAGTTTTTTCTAAACTTTGAAGGCAATTGAAATAAGTTTTAATTATGGGTACATATTTTTGGAATAGTTTTCAATATTTGCCTGCATGTTTTAACTCCTAAAAAAAACCACGAAATTTAATTATTGACTCTTTGTTTCACACTCCACTTAAGACTTACTTAAAATCTAAAAGCTATCCAACATTAAACCTAAAGATGAACCCTGATTCCCTGATGCTTCGGTACTCCTCCAGTTGAATGAATGAATGAACGAATGAAGCTGGGTTTTATGCACTGCGACCTAAACGATCAATTAGGTACCCCCTTTTAGAACTGGGTGAGGTTCTCACTTTACAGGTCTTTCTCTAATTTAATTCCTTTTAGGAAATTAATTATTAAGGTTACAGTCAGAGAGGAAAGGTTTATTTCTTCTACTTGGTACTTGGTAGTGTCCCAAGTGTTTCCTTCTTTGGTGCATGAGTACTGCACAATATCTCAAATTTTGGTCTAGTGTTTTTTCATGATTGTTACAAAACCTGCAGTAGGCATTGTCTGTTAGGCTAAGGATGTTAAGGTGTCTATTCAGTTTACAGTGATCAGTGAGTAAGCTTGTCACTATTCTTAGGTTATTCCTACTTAATTTCATGCAGTTTGTGAAACGGTTTTGTTATAATTTCCAAGTAAAGTTTTTGCCTGCCTCATTTTTGGAAGTTCCTTCCAGCCAAATATTCATTTAGGGTCTTTTTAACTTCCCTCTTCATTTCCCCTGAAGAGGCAGACCCAATGGAGTGTGACAGTGTTTTACCTTATCGAGTTTATTCAGTGTGTAAATAAAGTCACATACTATTTTTGAACTAAACAGTGTAGGAGGTAAGCGCTTTGAGTGCAGCTTGACTATCTGACACGATGGCCATGTTGAGATCGGAACCTGTGAATGAAATACCAACTAAAAGACGGAAAACATCTAATTCCATAGGATCGCTTCAGTGTTTACAATCCTCCAAATCATTCTATTAGTAATGATAATGAGCAATGAAATTCAGATCAACAAATTTAGATCAAATCTTGGAATACATTTCGAAGGTATTGGAACTTGGAACAGTAAAAATAGCAACAAGTGAAAAGAACTTCATTATTCATTAGAACTTAAATCCATTATTAGAAGAATAAAAAGCATTTGAAAACGGAACACTGACTTTGAATCACTTGTGTCAACAAATGCAGCAACGAAGTACCTGTATATGCATCAGCACATTAAAACAATTTCAACACATTCAACACGAACTGAAATCGGAGAATTACATCTTCCCAATAAAAAGAACTGAGAAGCAGCAAATTCACTTTTTGGAACATTGGACTCGGAGTATGCTAATCAAATCATTTACTTCATCTATTAAGAAACTAAACTATAGTCATAGATCATCAATCATAGGCGCGACCAATACATTCCAATACAATCATCTGATATGGAATCTTGCATTTATCTGAGATCAGACCAATTCTTATATGTATTTCAATTTACAAGCGAGATACAGCATAGGAGTAGAAGTCTGCTCTTTTGCGAGTTGGGTCTTTTTAACAACGAAACAAGACGTACATACGTGTTCCTCAAAGAAGTCAGAAACAAATTCAACTTGCATTCAAATGCAACACAAGAATCAGTGGCTATATTTCACAAAGAGCCCATCTCAACTCACTGCAATTTGCGGAAGAAGAAATCTACAAATGAACTAAGAGGGCTCCGGATTATTAACACTAAAGTCAGGGTACATGTTAAAGGAAAACCACATCGTCTTTCTTATTTGGAAACAAAAATCAAGAAGATCATCAAGAAGATTTGAAACCAAATCCTAAACCTCGACAAACAATAAATGAGTCCGATTTTATTGTCACAGTTACTTAGAATAGTTGAACCATCATCGTTCAACGCGGGAGAGAATGTTAAGGTCAACAATATTCAGCGGCGACGATAGAGCTACTAAATATAATAATGTCACCTATCAAATTGCTGACGGTGTTTCATTCTTGAACATTAATTGCTCCTGATACACTGCCAATCACTAGGATGAGGCCACATATTTTTTAATCGATTTTCGTTCTTTATACCTGCTGGAAATTTCGTACCCATAAAAATTTACTAAATTTGAGTAGGTAGATATTTTCTTTAAAAAAAGTAATAAAATTAAGGGGTTAAATAGAAAAAACTGTTGGAATTTCCCTACATTAATTAAAGAGCTACTTAAAAACAGTATGAAAAAATGCGTCACTTGGATGAGGCCACATGAAAAATCTTTTAAAATATCAAAAAAATGAAAGAAATGTTAACAGTTTTTGGTTTTCAAACATTTATTTATTAAGTTTATCTCCATTAATAATGAGTATGCCCCCCATTTTTCGATATAACCTCTATTAGACGGTTTGGAATGGAATCATAAAGTTTTTTTTAAATAGTCAAGTGAAATCTCGTCCCAGGCATCACGGATAGCTTCAATTAAGGAGCTCTTGTCTTCAAATTGTCTACCGCCTTCATAAACTTTTCGAGATAGCCCTGCCCATACGTTTTCGATTGTGTTCAAGTCCGGTGAATAGGGTGGCCATGGCAAAAGCTTTACGTATTCTGATAAAATCCAGCTTTTGACAACCCTGGAAGTGTGGATGGGGGCATTGTCTTGTTGGAAAATCCAAGGCAGAGGTCCAAAAATATTTTTCATCTTCGGAAATTACCGTTCCAACAAGCATTTGTAACTGTTTCCGTTCATTGTTGGAGAAAGAAATTCCAACTCATTCATTCGCAGCTCCTTGTGTACTTGCTTTAGAACAGGTTTCTTTTGAAGGTTTCTTCTCTGGATAGTACCATCTTTTCTTATTATCCTTCGGACTGTCGAAATACTGGCTGATACTCCGCTTTTGGACCTTATTTTAGTAGCTGATTGAGTAGAATTTGAAGCAATACGTAAAATTAACCGCTTTTCTCGGGATGTTGTTGCTTGGGCTGTGCGTCCTTTTTGGTTTTTTCCATAGTTTTGAGGATCAGCAAGATAGTTGTTTACAACTGTCTTACTTCTGTTCAGCTTCCTTGCTAATTCTCGGCTTGAGAGTCCCATTTCCTTGAAAGCATCGATTTGTCCTCTTTCTGCCACTGTCAACGTCTTTCCGGAACCCATTTGTAATTGAAATTTAATAAAAAGAGTTATTTGTAAAACGTTCTTAAATATTGCAAGCAAAATTTTCAAAAAAATTGCTGATGTGAACTTCTATAACGAAATATTCGCAATGGCCTCATCCTAGTGACACACTTTTTTTATATCCTTTTTAGGTAGCTCATTCATTAATGTAGGGAAATTCCAACGGTCTTTTCTAATTAACTTATAATTGTATCACTTTGTTTTAAGAAAATATGTACCTACTCTCATGTAGTAAAATTTTCCGGGTTAACCAAATTCCAACAGGTATACAGACCGAAAATCGGTTGAAAAATATGTGGCCTCATCCTAGTGATTTTTTTGCAGTGTATTTTGTTTATACTTAGTTGCAATAACTGTTCCAGATAATTGTATTTTAATATAGTACCTAATAATTTATTGTGTTATTAAATGTGTAGCATAAGCAAAATACATAATAGAATAGTAAATAAGGTATAAAAGACTTATGAATGAATTAATAAAGTATCAGTATAAGCATATCAACTAAAGTCTTTTGGTGTTGTTTCTGTTGTTCAGCTTGGTTTTGCACTATTAAATTTTGAACAAGGTTCAAATCAAACAGATTATCAAGTTTAAGTGCTTGATAAATCATTTCATTGCCATTATCAATGACATTTACTTATGCTTGGAAAATACTTGTGTAAAAGATCTTGCAGGTTCAAACTAAATTTCATGGCTCATCAAATGTCGACTGGCCATTGACATAGGCGTCGCGTCGTCGTCGTCGTCGTCTTCGTGTTAACTTTATATTAGGTCCACTAGCTCGTAAACTCACTTTTCCAATGTTATTTTTTGCTTTCATTCTAGTAATCAAATTTATTCACATTTTAGAAACGTGAAAAACTTTAAATAAGTAATGTAATAGTAAATAATTATAATTAATACACATTGATAAGTGAGAATAAAATATGAAACTTGAACAATGAAAACACTTTAAAAAAAAAAACAACTTTGACAGACATTAGGCGTTACTGGTGTTTTATTTATATCAAACTAGCTGACCCAGCATACGTTGTTCTGCCCTGTTTTTTTTTTCAAATTGTGTGAGAAGTTGCTTTAAATTTTCATATCCAGGTTCTTATAAAGTTTTGGCATTCATAACTTAACCAATGAGCGCAATTTTTAACCTCATTTCGATTAACGACTTTTGAAAATCTGGAAACGCCATTAATTTCTTGTTTGCAAAATATATATTCTGCTTCTTTCCATATCCAATTTTTCAACAATATTATAGCCTATGTTACTCACAAATTACGTATTTAGCTTATTTCTATTGGTAAAAGAATTTTAAAAATCGGTTCAGTAGATCTAGAGATTACCCAATAGTCTTAAAAATTTTATAAACTCTTTCGAGAAACGACGGATTTGGGTACTGTGGCCGTTTTGTCAAAAATTCAATTCGACCATTCTAAACTTCAATCTTCAATGTTATGACTGTTTTGTAAACAATGCTATTTGCAAGTCTAAATTATTTCAATAAAGAAATTCAGATTTGAAAAGTGGCAACCGTTTGTCTTGATCATACTTCCAGGAGGATACTTTTTGTATTTTCTTATCGATAATAATAAATATTGATGTTTAATCTCAATACTATCTATTGAGATTAAACATCAATATTTAATAGTGCAGAGACAAAAATGAGCCATAGTGTGTTAATTTTCATTGTTTTTAAGGTGTATTCTTCTATTCGGGGTGGAGACAAATCCAACGAATCAATAACCATGAAAATTGGTTCAGCAGATCTCGAGTTATAAGTGTTGTAACAAACCCGTCTTTATTTTATATATATAGTGCCTGGTTACACGAGCGCAAAAAACAATTAATTCACGAAAGAGAAAGGACGATTTTTGGAAAGAAGAAAGGGGATGGAAAAAAAATCTATCCTTTTCCTTCTTTCTAAAAATAATCCTCTCTCTTTCGAGAATTGATTCTTTTTTACGCTCGTGTAACCAGGCACATAGATTATAAGTTTTATAAAAATATAATTAATAACGTGATTTTTTTTTTATTTTTCTGTAAAACTTAAACTAAAAATTGAAGAATCGTTTTTTTTTTTCTTAAATTTTTTACAAATTTAAATATAAATACATAAATTAAGTGTAAGGCAATCTAAATAAATTAATTGTTATTTCTTCTTAAATATGTTAAAAATAATTCGGTTTTTTGTAGTTTCATGGTTTCATGTATAACTTGGTGATGGAAGTTATGATATTTCTGATTTCTTAATTCAATTTTACTAATATGTAGATACGTTTTAAGATTCATTATATGTAACCGAAATAATGCAAAATAACAATCATTTTATGTCATATCCGATAAAAGGCTACCAAAGATTGTTTCAATAAAACTATATTGATTTTGTGGGTAGAGGTTGATAGGTGATTATCTTTTTATGCATTAATTTTTCAAGTAATTTTGAAGTAAAAGGCAATATTTAGATCGGTCTGAATTCCTTTTCGTTTGGTTCTTAGGAAGTAGTATAACTTTGGAAACTTTCCATTGAGAAGGAAGGAAAAATACTTTTTGTCTGTATATTAAATAAAATCCTTATTTTAAGGCCAAATTAAACATACATAGTATACATATCTACATAATGTATGCATGTGACTAACTGACAACAACTTTCCTCACGTTTAATTGCAACTGCAAAAAAAGCCAATGATGGGATTTTGGAGGGATTTAGATACATACATAATAGAGGATTGAACTCTTTGTCGATTCCAATCACAACACTCCATAAATATTAATTAATTATTTAAATATTATGCCATATTAAATAAAAATTAAAATGTATGTATGTATGTATACATATGTACATACATCTACATAATATATTGGGGAATATATACATTATGTAGTTCTTTAATAAGTTCTGATTTCATCTTTGCTACACTCCAGTTTATGTTATTCATAAAAAAATTAAACCCATTTTTAAACAAGAACTTCTGGAATCCAACTACAGAGTGATGTACATTTGTGCATAAATGTAGCTTTTTTAGCTGAAATCATGCGAACATCATTATTTCTTTTATCTTTGACAACTATTAAATGTGTTCCCAAATGAACTCCCGAAGAATTTATTTTTCACATTTTTATCAATTTTGTTCCCTTAAAAAAAAAAAAACAACAAACATTTCCTAGCTTTTGAGGTTAGATTTGATCATTGAATGAAAAAACGACAAATGAGAATACCGAGAAAATGGAATGCTTTCATTAGAACGATTTTGATCCAAATCATAAGATCATTGAAAACGATTTCACCATTGAACAAGTATTAAATGAATTTACACAAAAATTTTGGATGAAAATAAATATTTATTTTTTGTTAAAAAAAATTCTCCAACTTATTACCTTTATTTTGATACTATATATAAAAAAACTTAACTTTCTCTATCACTTTTAAATCTCGAAATAAAATTTTCAATTATGAAAACGAATATGATAGCTATAACAGGCGCATAACTTTAGACTCCGGTTCAGTTAGACTTTGGTTAAAGATACGAGATACGACTATGAATATCTATGCCCCACGTAATTATTAAAGCAAAAAACCAAGAATTATGCAAGACCACTAAGTTTTTTAAAAATTGGAAGTTGTCAACTTTAATATAGGAAACGTGGTTTTCCGTCTCAGCTGACTGCGCTAATAATCTACATAATATTATACATACATACATACAAATGTGCGAGCGGGCCAACCTGGCCGATGGTCTTGAACGTTTTTAGTATTCAATAAAGATAATTTTGTATAGTTTCATTTTTGTTTTTTCAACCTGGTTTTGCAAACAGCGTAAAACATATGCTTTGACATAAATTGAAACACTTAGTTAATTAGCCCCGATGAATGCAGTTAGATGATATGCTCTTGCAGCTGGATGCCGAAATTAAAAATTCCCATAATGCTAATTGCATGGTCCCAATGTCACATTTAAAATTATGAATAATTTCTCTCTTTTCCTCCAAAATCTCATCATCACCTACATTAGCACATGAATGAGAAGAAAAGCCTGCAAAAAATATAAAATTATTTTGCCTGCATTTCCAACAAGAGTTCTGTCATGTGCAAGTGAACACATATGTATACTTAGTAGTCATAGGTGGTACCACACCTACCACCTACATACTGATTCCGATGTTAAAAACAGCAAAAGTCTAGGAAGAATACTCGTACATGGCCTGTGCCTGAGGCTGAGGCTGAGCCTGAGCTAGAGCCTGGGCCTGGTCCTCCAATCTCTCACACGAACACTGAACAGTGCCGAGTACAAGCAGCTCTGACAATGTAAAATTAAAACATATTTCGTAATTAAACTCTTGACGCCATTGTTACAGTGAGCCGGATCTCCCCGGGCTCCTTGGTCCTTTGTCCTATGTAAGCAATCGTATACTCGTATGTGTACAATCCACATATATATATGTATGCATGTTCAATACATACATATACCCGTGTAAAAGTGTCGCTTCATATAATTTTTTCATTAAATTTTCCCATAATGTATGTAAAATTCATGTTGGTGGTGGTGAATGGTGAGGTTCTTTTGAACCACCAGGTACAACTGCAAGCTGGGTGCTGTCGCATGATGCATGCTGCTGCTCTTGAATGTCTCGGAGTCGGAGTCGGAGTCGGAGCTCGAAGCTCGGAGGAAGGCTGACATATAAGGTTTACACGTTGCTCCTTGCCTTCAGATTATGACGATGATGACTGCGAGACTGATGCTATTCATGCTATTCATTTGTTTGTCCTTTGTTGCAATGAAGGATGTGGATGGTGTTGCTGTATGTTATGTACCAATGTGCCCATAGAAAAAGTTCCTTGTTCCTCGCAGCATATTTCATTATTGTTATACACTGTTTTATATGATGTTATTATGATGTTTAATATTTTTTTCTGTCCAGATCCACCTTCGACGACAAGCCAGATCTTCCTTTCTTATCCTCGCTGCAGGAGGAATTCTCCTTTTCCCCAACTCTTTCCTTGTTGTTGTATTATACAAGACTACATAACGAGTACCTATCTACATAGTCGTTCTGTGATTTCATTTTACTCGGAAAACAAAAAAGCAAGCTCGTCCTTACTTTATTATTATGATTATGATTATTTTCCTTTATGCAATGTTTTGATTAATTTTTGCCTTCATGATCCTTCATAATGCCTGGCTGTGTTGTATCTCGTTTTCCGGATAGAGAAAGGAGACCTAGTGCTAGTAGGTTTGGGCTTTGGGTGCTATAGCTGTACTAGCATGTACACAAGTTATGGGGGTTGCTGAAAATTTGTTTGCTTATTGTTATATGATTTCAGTGATTTCATTTCTTGTTGCTCATATATTTTTTTTTTTCTGTATTTTTTTCTTTTTTCATGATTTTGTTTTAATATTTTGTGTTGGTAGTTTCTGTCCTACACTTTGTATTGTTGTGCAATAAGTATTAAAGAATAACAAACCATAACGTACATATGTAGGTAGCCTTTACTCCATAAGATTTGATTTGATCTGATGTTTATCCTTAATTGTATTTTGAAGGGTGTTCTTACGGAAGGTACAGAATTTAAAAATTAAATACTAATTTTGTATCAAATATGTACATATACTGTTACTGCGTTGTTCTAATAAAGCTCTGGTAATGGCACTGACAATACCTAAACTATGTACTAACCAAATGAAACAAATTATTGACAAACTCCTAAACGTTGCGGTTGACGAATAATTCACAACAAATTATACATCTTATCACTTGACACTTACATATGTTTGTATAGGAATTTTTTTTTTTAATTTTAAAATTAAGGTTCTGGTCAAATCAGACACAGTCCTACTAAACCAAAGGCGCTAGGCTCCGTCTTGTGCGAGAACGTTTCGACTATACATGCGGTAACCTATCTACAGTTCTACGGCCGACACGACGACGTGGTAAATTCGCGCAACCACTTCTCTTTCCTGTATTAGCCCTTGACTGTCTAAATAGAGGAAAGCGGAATAAAGCCGCTTAACTGCACATCGCTTTGAATATCCCACACTTACGAGTTTTCCAAAAGTAGCCTTGAATGTATGTATGTATGTAACTAAAAAAAAAAAAAAAAAAAAAAAAAAAAAAAATTTGTTTTTGTAATCGTATGTAGGTACGAGTACCTACATCTTAATTCATTCATTCTAAGGGTGCGATATAAAAGCGAAAATAATGGTATTCAAATAATTTTATCTCTGTCAGTTTTTTTCTGTGTAATTCAAGGCAGCGTCAAAGGCACTGCCTCATAAACACACGAACATTTTTCATTTGAGATGAAGAAACGTTGAACCATACCGGGCACTCGTTCGTCATTGTCATGTATAGCAAATCACTTTCACCTTGCTGTCAAGCCGGCTGCTATAAAACAACTTTTTCGTTAGGGCAAAAACTCCCCTGACCCTGGTCAGCGCAGCAATTACCTATTGTTTGTCGAAATACAAGTATCTACTGATCGAACCTGATTGCAAGGTACATATCAGATCGCTGGTGATAGAATCGAGAAATTAACCACGCCCGGCTGAAAACCATTTTTAAAACACTTATGCTAGCTTCTAACATGACTTCTTTAAAATCGATTTTGACCCACTTTAAACAAACAGATTTAATTAAAGCTTTCTACACATATCAAGAACCGGTAACAATACAATTACAATAAGTCCATAAATTTATCTCATTATCCTTATCGGGATGACCAGGATTAAATTATTTTCTCCCACAGCTTCCGTGTCTATTCAGCGTAATATTCAAAAGTATGGTCGTGAAGTAAAAGTAAAAAAATGTCTATTGCTTCGTGTGGTAAATGACTAAATAAAACCAAGGTTCTCAGATCACCCTAATCGTCCTTAATGCCGTCCCGAAGGTATAAGTGGTGAAGCAGAGCTCTGTTTTCTAAGTCCCTCATAGCCTCCACTTCCTCCCGAGGATCTTCCATGATGGATCTTCTGGATCTATGTATTTTGTATATTCTATGTAATATTCATGTACCTACTTAACTTTTAATTGCTCGCTATACTACAAAAAATGTTATAGCATTATTCAAAAAAAGAGAAAGTGTTTGCGATAAAAAGTTCAAGACATCCTTCGTTTTGATGACAAATGTTTTATAATATTTCACGTGCAAACTATAAAAAAAATGCTTTCAGGATCAATTTTATATCAGGGACCAAGCTTGATGAATAAGGAAAGAAAACGTATTTTTTCAAACACTTAAAAAATTGGAATTAATACAAAAATACAAAAAGAGGCTGGGTGTGACCCACACTGATAACTTCCCATTATGCATAATTTGAAAACTTGGCGTTGCTGATATTAATCGATTTACTTTTGATGCTGATTGTTAACAATTTTACTAACAAAAAAATTGTCAGAGATATTTAAGCGGAAAAACAATATTAACTAATTTTTCTTAACTTTTTGTAGTTTTGTATTTGTTCTAAGAAATGTCAATTTGGTATTCGTCAATATTTTATCATTGTTTAGGTATTGACAAATGCATTATGTTAAAAATAAAATACATTTGAAGTTAATAGCATTGCTTGTTGGGATGATATCTAAGCAGAAAAACAATTTTTGACACTTTTCGGTAAATTTCAGTTTTGGTTTTTTATTTTTCGTAAAAAGACTTTCAATTTGATATTTGTCAAAATTGAAGCATATATTAATAATTGTATTTTGTATAAACATAAATATGTTTGAAGTCAATATCGGTGCTCATTCTCGAGATATTCAAGTCAAAAAACACTTTTTACCAACTTTTGGTAAAATTTTTTGTACTTTTTTATTTTTTGTAAAAAACTGTCAATTGAATTTTTTTCAAACTTTCACCAGATGTAAAGAACACCGTTTCAGATAATAGAAAATAGTTTTGAAGAGAATATCATTTTTCCTTCATTGTATATTTTCGCGCCAAATTTTTTTTTTTTAGTTTTTCAATTTTTAAAAAACAACGGTAAGTTGAAAATTTTTTAAATTTATATCAAATCTGTATCACATTACAATGTATACAATAAAATTTATTTGAAGTCAATGGCACTATTTATTCCTGAGATATTTGCTTCCAACCAAAATTTTCACTTTTTTTAAAAACTGCTATAGTGAAAAAATCGCTTGACCAATTTTTATGAAAGCCCTTTCTGCATCTTTCGAAGTTATAACCAGTCGAACAAAATTTAATTGGAGTCGATATCTTTACGCGTTCTTGAGATACTGTTGACGAAAAAGGGTATCTCGAACGTACGAACGTACAAACGAACAAACGTACGAACGTACCAACGTAAGAACGTACGAACGTACGTACACACGCACACACAGACATCTCTCTACAAATGACGGATCTAGATTCTAGGAACCTTGAAACGTCCAAAATTGTTAAAAATTTCAATTTGACAAATCGGACCGATTACAATAACTCCCTATGGGAAGTCAATAAACATTTTCAAAAATATGTATGTGTTTAGGTTTGGATTGATTATTTGATCTTATGGCTCAAGCTTTTAAACTTTTTTTTTGTACAACATCGTTTATGAAAAAATAAAGATATGTTACATAATATTAATAATAATAATATTGGATCTTACTTTGGAACATTTTTTCAGGCTGACAATTTTAAGGGGCACTCTATGATCTGATGAACTATAGATAATGAGATTAAAAATAAAATTTAAAAAAATTAAATATTTCACATTCAAATCAATCTTATAGCCTTAGCTGCTGTGTGAATGATAAAGTATTTCTTTCTGAAAAGTTTTCCACATGAGTGTTGAACGCTTTTTCGTTTGGAAATGGACATACATCTGTAACCTATATATCCATTCATACATTCCGTATTAATTACAAAAGTATTACTCTAACACGTTTCTATTTCTGCCGAAAATAGTTACCAAGTTATAGATGGTAATATAAGCTCACATAACCACACATTTTCTCTCTTTTTATGTGTCCAACATTAACATTACAAATTGGGTCCCTACCCAAAAGAGAAGTTAATCATGAGCCATGACAGGAGCCATATTGTCAAAGCCTATGCGCTGTGCATATATGGATAATATCCAGGCGTTAATCCATTATCCTTGCAGCAATGTTGTCCTCTCTGTACAAACTCTTTTGTATGTGCAATTCACACAAAAGTAGCTATTAGTTAAAAATAAAATAAAAGTATAAAAATGAAGAGAATCCTCTTCAAACACAGTATCCTGCCTACATAACATCACATTCACAACGAATTTCAAAATAATGGGTGGTTGAAGAGCAGCAGCTGTAGATTTGAATGCATCAGGAAATGGTTGGTAATTTACCAGCTTATATACCGTAATAACATAAAACAATATAACACGAAACACCATCATCATCATCATCATCAACTGGAACAACATTAGTATAAACCTGCAGCATCACTGGATGCTGAAGCATCCGAAGCACACTCTTCCTTCATCGCCTCAGGGAGGATGGGTCGGAACAATGTTTTTATGTAGGAACCTACTTGTTTTTTTTTTTCATGTTATTGTTGTTGTTGTTTTTAATATAAATAAACCAAAGTATAATAATATATGGAGGTATATAATGTATAAATGTGTACAATAAAGCTGAGGATAAATTAAAAATTTTAATTATCCTCAAACAAAAAGCATCAGCAGTAGCACACAGTAGCAACAGAAGCACAGAGGAGACGGACAGACGAACAGACGAACAGACGAACAAATAACAACGACTTCAAGGAGTGAAATAAAATTCTCTTTGTGTTATCATCATCTTTATCCCTTCTTCCCCCCTCTCTTACCCGCCTATTTTGTTCCTACCCATTAATGTTGCTGCATTATGTACAGTATGTATATCATTATTTATGATTATTGTTATTATTATTTTGTAAACGACAATGAAGACGAAAGCAAAATAACAGCTCCTTCGAAATGACAAATTCTTCGTCATCCTTTCTAACTTAATTTCAAGTCTCCGATTTATTATTAATATTTTGTTCAAAACCGAGATGAGACATCGCCGGTCGTCTTTGGCGGAGAGCCTGAAGCTGGGTGGGGACCCAGACCATATAATCCATCATCGCCTATATCCCAAGGAAAATTTATTTTCCCAAGTCCATCGTCGTCGTCGTCGTCGTCGTCGTCGTCGTCGTCTTTTAAGAAAGCTTTTTTGTTTCCCTATTCCAATTTTGTAATCAACAAAGGAAAATGGAAATCAAAATTACATCAGAGACAAAAATAGGACTTCCTCACTTAAACAACAACAAATAAAACATGATACAAAACAAAGTTTTTTATGATTTCTTGGAGCGGCGAACAAAATCACTTCACCATCACCACCGCTGCGCCGCCGCCGCCATCGCTAAAACAACGACCATCAATTTTTACAACCAACCAAAGTATGGCACATCGCCATTCTTCCATTCAGCCAACTCCCCACAGCCTACAGCCCATACCCACAACCCAAACAGCTAACATCCCCCACAACATTGTTATAGTGTATTACAATAAACAGCCCTATCCAATCCACCCATTCACCCACCATACCGTCCGTCGCGGCAGCGGAGGCAGGGACCGAAAATTTCATAAAAATATAAATTTGTGAAGTAGGTAAGCCATTGTTTCCGAAATTCGAATGAGGGATGAATGCGGATGAAATTGAGATACATCTAAGTCCTGGGATCCGGTATGCAACCAAAACGACAACAATCCCTTTTGGTGGTGTTCTACAGCTTCAGGGGGTGGTTATCCAATCAGAAACGAATGGTTTCGTTAGGAAGAAGTACGGGAACGGGTATGCAAGGGCATGATGCTGGAGCAATCCTGTATATGTATTTCTGCACTGAATACAATTATTGTTAAGTATTGTTTCTGCACACACAAATATTCTAGCAGGAGCAGGTTAGTATGTCTACTTGCCCATATGCATTGACAGGACTAATGAATAAATCTATACAATAAAATATATGTACATACATAAGTTCCTTTGAATACTTGTAGTTTAATTAATTAATTTAGTTTATAGAAAATCGGACAGATAAGTAGAACTCCCGCTCCTGGTTCGCATATCGCTCTCGGCGTTTTCCAGTTCACAGATCAGGTTATTCTCCAAGTCTGTTTTTTCCGTCTGTGAAGCCGTTTTTCTGTTCTTTTGAGCTCATTGTATTCTTCTTCCCATGCTCGCATTCTTAAGTTCAGTCGTTCGATTGCATTCATAATCAAACCAGTCGCTCCGATCTGTGCGACCGCTGTCTACGATGGAGTTGGCGTGTCCACTACTCCTTCTCATTTACGCTCGGCATACTGGTCCCAGGGCTTACTCTCCCTTCCTCAAGATCTTCGAGGCATTATGAAAGGTGTTACTGGTACTCTCGTTGCTTAGGGCAGCCGTGTTGTTTCGAACCTGATCGGTGGCGGATGCAATACGTCTTCGTAAGGCAATCCGCCTTCGGAATACCATACCAACAAGATAGTGATCCGAGTCGATATTGGCACCTCGGTACGTTTATACCTTCATCAGGATTGAGTAGTGGCAACGGTCTATAAATAGGTGGTCAATTTGGTTGCGATTGATTCCATCTGCCCAAGTGGCACAGCTAGTAGCAATTGAATCACAACGACTCTTGTGACTGATGGAATATATCAAAGTGATGATAAATGAGTCATTATGACTGCTTTGTTACCAAAACAGCGAGAAAATTCTCCAGTTTTGTTACAGTAACAATACTGTAACCATATTACAAAAAACATTGAAAAACACATTCACGCAAGTAATTTTTTGTTACTTAATTGAAACAAAAATTTAAAGGTTTTATTATTTTCTTGTTACAAAAGAATAACAAAACTTATAATGGAAACTATTTCAGTTTTCTCTTTACATCGAATTTCGGTCATGTGGAAACTTTATTTTCAAAACGCTTGCAGTTATATCACAAAATATGACTTTTTACCCCCCATAAAATTCAAGCGCTTTCAAAATAACTTAGAAATATTTTCTTTAAAATATTATTAATATGTTTTATTTTGCTTTGAATTAGTTTATGTGTTACATGATAGTTACTTTTTTGTGACTTTAAATCAGGGTTCAAACATAAGTTTACATTTTTCAATGGATGAAAGTAACAAAGTGGTTTCAATTCAGTAACATAAGGTAAATGTCAAATTGATAACAATGAAACTAGTGTGCTACTTCCTTGTTACCTAAGTTCTGGTTTGTGAAATGGGAAAAAATGGAAGTAATAAAGTAGTTGCAAATGAGTATATTGTAAGTAAATGTTAAAATTAGTGTTACTTCTTTATTATGTTCAAATTTTAGTAGCAAAACATTTGTATTTAAACCTATGTACGTGTTACTAAAATTTTTGATTTTGTTCGCAAATAGTCTTTTGAAACTATAGTGTTATCTTAATGTTACCCTTTTAGTAAGATTGATTGATACCAACTGTACATTAAGATTCACTTATAATTTGTACAGTATATAATCATTTTTTTTTTATAATAGTCCAAGATTAAAAGATAAAAATAGAAAAAAAAAATACAATTTAATTACAATACAACGTAAAATTTACAATTATTTTATTAATATTGAATGGTAAATAAAAATAAAAACAGTTTTGTAACAAATTGAAAATATAGTTAAAAATAAAAACAAATAGATGTGAAATTGGAAAAAATTAAGCCTCAGTTCAAATTCGCAAAATGTTCAAAGCATTGTGTATGAAACTTTCTGTGTTCGATTCCAGATCTCAAATGACTGGGAAGATCATTCCACAGTCTGACAGCATAAACGAAAAATTGTCTGCGTGATGGACGAACGCAATAAGAAATTTCGATTAGAATTGCAAAAATTTAGTGTGGTAAACAGATAGCTGGGAGTCTTATTAACAATTATTTTGAGTGTTACACGTATTAGTCTATCATTGAAAATTATACATAGGTTTTTTGCATGAGTTACATATTCAATTGGGAAAGAATTTAAAAGGATGGGGTAAAATTTTGAAGGCAGATTTGTGTTTAGATATGAGAATAGCTTTGGTTTTTTCTGGATTTACAGCCTTATTACGGTTGTCAAAGATCAATTAATTGATAATTGAAATATTTTGTCAATCAATTGATACCTACATCGGTATTATGAACCCGAGTTGATCATTTTTTGATCCATTGTGAACAAAGATCAAAAATCTATTGTGAATAGTGCCTATTTACTTAAGACAGCTGCAAATTTTAGTATGTTTGGGATGGATTTTTGCCTTTTCGTTGGCATTAACTTGTCGTTGATATCTAAAAATACATTAAGGAAGGCTTCTTTCGAAAATCTAAAGTTTTGAATGAATCTAGAAGCGAGCCAAATTAGTTTTTGTAATGTAATTAAAAAAGATCTTTTATCTACATACATATGTTCAGCCAAATTCATGCTTCACATCGCGTAATTTTCTTCGAATCTTTGCTTGCTCCAAAGTATTTTATTCTTCAATTTCATTTTCACCGAAAAATAGTCCTATAGTAGACATGCTTTTGGCTTTCGCGATCCGTAAAATATTTTATCAACAAGGAATTTGTGATTGACTGAAAACTTGATAATCAACAAACATTTTGACAACCATAATACCAAGACTGTCAATTTAAATCATTCACAATAGATCTAATTTCTGAAGAGGTTCACAGTTTATCAAAAATTTTGATTTTTGACAACGATAATACCGATTCATTAATTTTATTGATAAATATCAAATATCGTATTGATCTTTGACAACCGTAATAAGGGTGTTAGTCTAAGCCCATTGCGAGAAGACCAGTGTATGTTGAGCTTAAATCCGAATTCATTTTGACTATAGCATCTTCAACCATTCCTATGGGAAAACTATAATATACAACTGATGAACATCATCTGCGTATATATGTAATTGACAGTAAGATAAAACATTTGGCAAATCATTTATGAATATAGAAAACATTAAAGGTCCAAGGGTGAGGATTGATTCCTGAGGAACACCAGTATTAACAGGAAGGAACGAAGAAAGCTTACCATTACAAGATACAGCTTGCATGCGATAAGTCAAGTATGCATTAGATTTTAGTTGTATCACAGAAATTTAAGTAATTTATCAGTTTATGACGCAGTCAAACGCTTTGGAAAAGTCAAGTAAAGTTATCACAGTTGTATAATTATTGTCTAAAGATTGTCTTATATCGTCAGAAACTTTAATAAGAACTGCGACACGTTTCCAGCGACGGTATGTTATATCTCGTGTTTTTATTGCACTTAGAATTTCAGAAGAAAATCATAGAAAGCTTCGTGATCTCAGGGTTCGAGTTTTTAGTAGAACATTATTGTTAAATAAATAAATAAATGATTAATTGCTGAAGTGAGGCATTTAACTTAGTTATTCACCTTTATTGTTGTGTAAATTGAACGCAAGTCAATGGATAAACAATCTCTAAATAAATATTCACCATTAATATTACGAAAATAACGATATTGACAATCAAAATTTAAGTCAAAAGTATCAAATATGAAATCATGATATGAAAACACTGGGACAGATAATTTACTTAAACATTTAACAAGCAGTAAAGAGGTTGAAATCAGGAATAAAATGAGTTGGTTCTATATGATTCACAACAGAGATCCTGGCACGAGTAGGATAAAAAAATATTTAAAAATAACGGCAATATTTACATTAACAAATTATACCTTTTTTAAAAGCCAGAGTTCTACACTTTATAATACATTTTAAATTAAGTTGTTTTCATTAATAGTTTTTGAAATAATTGACTTTAAAGTCAAAATTTACACAAAAAAAAATTAAAAAAATTACTTTGAATATTTTTTTCTCATGATTATAAATACAAATAAAAAAAATAAATGATCTAGTTAGTTGCTCTAATTAATTCTTAATCAAAAACTGAAAACTATATGAATTTATGTCAAATAGTTTTCGAGAAAATTGAAAATTGCTAAAATTACTATTTTTAGTTTTTTTTTTCTTTTTCTTACTTACATACATATAAATACTTGACGTTTGAAAATAAATCAACGACAACTCCCAATATTGTGGTGTATAAAAAGTGAGATGCCTAAGGGGGCATGCTACCCCCCTGCAACCCCCCTGCTTGCACACTATAGGAATTGGGATGGGTGCGAGGCTGAGTGTATGCAATATTTCTGTGTTAAAAAAAAATTATTTATCCTATACCTATTGTATTTTCATCTAATTAAATTAATTACATTTAAAAAAAATATTTATTTTAAACCATTATCATAATCTTTTGGCCAGAGTTATCATGCTCTACCCTAAAACAAAAATCGCATTACCTATGTACATATATGTCAACAACACAACGGTACCAAATTCTCATAATTTCTTAATATGCACATAAATATATTTTTGTCATAAATAAATATGTAGGCATATAATGCAGGCATATAATAGAAAGTGAAGCTTACACATTCGTAATTGTAGCGTTTTTTTAAATGCAAGTTTGATGAAGGTTATTGTTTACCAAGGCTATTCTTAATTCAACGTTTGGAAGAGTAAAGTGTTTCTTTTTTAAGAATATCAGCTAAGCATCCACTTCTTCACCCAAAATTAAATAATTTTTCAATTTTTTGTTCGTTTGGAGATTTAGTGTCAACAAACGAAAAAAGTATCGAGTTTTTAGAAGAAATCGGTTTAATTCCCACTAAAACGTCTAGTCCCCCTCAGTGTTGTAATGCTTTAATGACGATTGAAAATTCAAAAAGTGTTAAGTTCGGTTGATTTTGGCGGTGTTCAAAAAAGAGCTCAAAAAAGAAAGGTGACAAAACGTGCAGAAACACAATTAACCCATCAATGGGAACATTTTTTCATGGGCCTCAATGTCGGCTAAATTTACGCGATGTGCTTGCTATTATTATCTCTTTCGTGATTAAAATGCCTGTAAACACGGTTTTCCAGGTAGTTAATCAAATAATAAGATGTAATTTAAGTATTTTGTTTTAAATATTTTTGTAAATTTTCAAATTAGCATTTAATCGCTTGGCGGAATCACGACAAAAAAAAATACATTAAGTAAATCTACCATCATAGATTACTTCAATTATTGTCGGGAAATAGCCGTAATAATATCATCCCATATTGATTTTAATATTGGCGGTGAAGGAAAAACGGTTCAAATCGATGAAATGTTTTTAAAAAAAAGAAAATACCACCGAGGCCGTGTCACTGAACAAATGACAATAGTAGTGTTGGGGCTATATTGCAAAGAAGATAAGGTCGGACGCTTCTTTAAAGTGAATTCCAAATGTAAAGAAGATTTGTGGCCTTATGTCCATAAATATGTAAACCCCAACACTAGTCGAATCTGCACCGACAGCGCAAGACAGTACATAGGTGTTGAAAAAATGTTTTCCAGTTCTACGAGTCATGATGTAACGAACCACAGCAAATGCGAATATGTTGACAAAACCAATGCATCACACCATAAACGATCTTGAGAATCAGAACAAACTTCTGAAAAAAACAATTTTATGTCGCAAAACAACACTGCGCATCCATCAATACCATGGATAAAATACTGCCTTGAAAAATATAAGGACGACTTCGGGTCTCAAATCATGGAATTTTTACTAGATGTAAAAAAAGTACCTATACCCATGTTTGATTGATGGGAAAGATGGGTCTGCAACTAAAGGAGAAGACATTTCTTCTATAATTGGCGTCATAAGTCGAGAACTTGCCACGCGTGGTGGCATATACATACATATGTATATGGTACCTTTGCTACATTTATTGTCACCTTCAAATATATCAATAAATAATAATAGCCGTACTCTACAGAACCGTTAGAACATTTGACATGACAAGACCGGATGTGGTTCTTGAGATATACCTACATATGTATAGCAACACCTCCTCCTATAGAATGAGTAGTATCAGCGCGGTAAGGCTTTTTAAATCCACTATGAGAAAAAAAGACTACTATTCAAACCTGGGTTGAACCAGGTCTCAGACACGCAAACTACATCAACTAAGCTGTCTTCAAATATCATCCTAAACTCATCAAACTTGTTAACAAAACTCTGAGCATTAATGTGGCAAACAATCAAACCATTATGATTTTTAAAAAGGGTGTTAACTAAGAATTTATTTTTTTCGTTTATGGTGTTAAAGCCTGCATCCTGATTGTTGCTGCCCATTTAAGCAACATGAGTCTAAACAGAAACCGGAATCGAAAACAGAAAGATTATAAACATTAGTTTAACAAAAAAAAGGGAAGTTAACAAAATAGAGTATAGAAACAAATTGAACTGAAACGACTTGTACATATCTTAATATATATAAATCTCGTGTCACAATGTTTGTCCTCAATGGACTCCTAAACCACTTAACCGATTATAATAAAATTCGCACACCATGTGGAGTTCGATCCAACTTGAGAGATAGGATAGTTTAAATCTCAAATTATGGTCGCAATTTTAATTTATTGCTAATTATTTGTCTGTTATTGTTTGACAGTCACAATTATATGTTAGCTCCAAACGATTTTATCAGATAGCGACATCTGTGCACTGGATTGAGTAAGTTAAGAATTCAATAGATGGCGCTATGTCAAACGTCCAAACGTTTAATAGATGGCTCTATTTCAGAAATATAGTATAAGTTCACAAACGTCAAATTTTGCTGCAGTGAATCGGCATTACTGCTGTTTTGCGATGCTGATGCTAATGCAGCTGTTGCTGATGCGATGCCGACTAATCACGCTGTCGTAGTGATGCTTTTTTGTTTAGTTTTTGCGCATCAGTTTAGGAAACTTTGCAATAATGAACAGTTGACGAGAAAAGTGATGCCAGAATCTGGGTTTGTGAACGTTTGACTTTGAACATTTGGGCATCATTACTGCAGTAATGCGTTTGTGAACTTACACATAGGTTAAATTTATTTTGTAGTGAAACGGAATACAGCCAATTTTATTTTTCCAATTTTTGGTGTTAGCGTTACGTATTATGAAATAGTTATATTGGAAATATAATATAGAATGAAATTTGGCACAGAGATAGATTATAGCCTTATAAAGCACGTAGACTAATTTTTACCCCGGTAAAATGTATTTTTTAGGATTAAACATTGACCACGTTGTACATAAAAATTGAAGTAATCTGCGGTTACAACGAAACCGATATTCTCAACAACTTTGGTTGTCCTGCCAATCGATCCATTAAACTTACGAAATTCACCCGGCCATTTGAAAAAAAAAATTATGGGAAATCAAATAAGCAACAACAATATTTTTCCATAGCTTGAGTTTCTGCATTTAATTGGGGCAAGACGAAGTTTGCCGGGCCCTCTAGTATAAATAAAATTTAGACAACAAATATGCGTTGCAACATAAAAATAAAATTTGAAAATAAAAATAACATTTCTTAATCTTAAATGTGTCTATACATCGAAGATATTTATATGTCGTTTTCAATTGGCAATCTGGAATCAGAAAAAAGCATTCTCAAAGCGTTCAACTGGGCAAAAGTGACAGTTTTAATTCTGAAAAAGAAGAGATTTCTCTTCTGGATTTGAAGTCAGAAGCAAAAACAGAATCACTCACACATTCAAAGATTTTACATTTCACACTTGACAAATGTCATATTTTTGAATTAACAAATTGTGCGAACTGTGAAGTGATTGCTTGAAATTAAACTAAACTATAAAAAATGGACAATAATATTGACAATATCTTAGCAATTGTTCCTAATTTGTTAGAAACATTGTTGGAGTCGTCTTCCTCATCTTCTTCATCAAGTGATGACGATGCAAAGGATGCAGTTAATTTTCTATTGCAGGAGTTTTCCAAAAAGCCAAAATTGCAAAACTACCAATACAGTCACATCAAACTTCAAATTTTTCAGGATTCAGAAAAACTGTTCAATTGGGATTCTGCTTCTACTTCTCATTCTGGATTGCCAATTGAAAACGACATTATAGTTTGAGGTTTAGAAACTTGACTGTACCTTTCACGGGAGGAATCTTTCGTCTTCAAAATTCACTTTTAAGTGAAGAATTAAAAGTAAACTACTCCCAAAAGAACCGTTACAAAAATTTAATGTTACTAAGATATTAAAAAATGTAACGACGAAATAAAGGGGAAAAAGTAAAAAAATCCAATAAGAAATAAAGCGTTCATCTTTTCAAGTACCCAGGTTTTAACCCCCGTTCATCTTTGGGAATACTGCAATGGCGAGAAAAAAGCGTTCATGTTTCTGAATTGTTCATGTTGTAGAACCGGTCATGATGTCGAGATTCAACTGTATGTTCAAAAAACTCAAAATTGTATATGTGGTTTGAAAAACTTCATTAAAAAAATACAATTGGACTAACTTCAGATTTTTGTACCACAATCTAAGTTCATTCTTACGTGAAATATCAGATCAGTCACGTGGAACACCATTCGTGGTATAAAATGAATTAAACTCTTCATTGCTTTACCAAAAATGTTATCTGTTTAAGCTTCAGGGATAATTCAAACAAATTCAAAAGGCATTTCGCATAGATTTCAAATTGTAAAATGACTATAAAATACAAAGTTCGACTTAATTCAAATGGACCATGCGAAAATTCGTCGAATTCAATGGAACTCCCAATCCAATCAACCCTTTTTGAACTGTTTACCCCAATCTCAACCCACCGTATGTCGCGTCGTCGGCGGTCATCGTGCGTCGTCCATAACAGCGCAGCGTTAAGTAATGAAGATAAATTTATAAATAAATTTATTAGGAATTAAATTGTTGAAATTTTATTCAAAGTGCCATATATACATACAATATAAGTAGGTAGGTACTCCACTCAACCCATTCTTAAAAATGATGGCTGCAATTTCATAAATTGATTCCTACTCTTTGAGTTTAAAATAATTCGTCATGATGAATGGAGCGCATATTCGCAAAATTTCCAATGGAATTTCAAAAAAGCTTTCGCTATTAAAATATGCAAACAAAATGCACGGCTTTTTGTGGTCAATCGAGGAGCCACTGAGTTACGCCACGCCATCATCGCCATCGCCATCATGAATGCACATATACGACTATAACGATGAGCGGCAAGGGGAATTATCATTAATTTGGGAAATCATTGCATTTGTGCATGGATGACTTCCCACCGTTCATAAATCAAATTGGTTTCCAAAAACTAAAAATAAAATTGTATATTTTGAAATGCCATCCATGCATTATATATATACTATACATATATCATATGTATGTATATATACAATAAATGTACTTATATGTAAATACTAGCTGACCCCGCAGACGTTGTTCTGCCCTGTTTTTCAAATTGTGTGAAAGAAATTGCTTTAAATCTTCATATCCAGGTTCTAATATAGTTATGGCATTCATAACTTAACCAATGAGCGAAATTTTTAATCTCAATTCGATTAATGACTTTTGAAATTCTGGAAACGCCATTAATTTTTTGTTTGCAAAATAAAAGCGTCTCCTAGATCTTTTCTCTTCACATACAGGACCACATCATAGGACCATGAACAATAGCAAATTAAATGATTAGATTTTATTTTGCAAATACCAGCTTCAATCCCGCATAAAAACCTGTAAATGGACCTTACATATATTTTGTTCACTGTTTCCCTTGTATTTCTCTTAAATCTTGAGGCACTATTTTCTGCTTCTTTCCATATCCAATTCATCACAAATATATGTAGCTATAGCTAGCTTTCTATTGGTAAAAGAATTTAAAAAATCGGTTCAGTAGATCTAGAAATTACCTAATACAGTCTTAAAAATGTTACCAACTTTTTCGAGAAACGATGGATTTAGGTACTGTGGCCGTTTTGTCAAAAATTCAATTCGACCATTCTAAACTTCAATCTTCAATGTTATGACTGTTTTGTAAACCGTGCTATTTGGCAGGTCTAAATTATTTTAATAAAGAAATTCAGATTTGAAAAGTGACAACCGTTTGTCTTGATCATACTTCCAGGAGGACACTTTTTGTATTTTCTTATCGATAATAACAAATATTGATGTTTAATGTCAACTGTGACTATTAACTGTCAATTAATTAGTTCAAAAACACGGCGGTGGTTTAAAATATGTGTTTAAATTCGACACCATTCATCAAATCTTGTAAGACTTTTAATTTCGTAAGCAATTTAATTTAAAATATTGAAAGAAAAAACATTTTTTTAATATATTATTTCGCATAGTACAGTGTTCAATAGTGCAGAGACAAAAATGAGCCATAGTGTGTTAATTTTCATTGTTTTTAAGGTGTATTCTGCTATTCGGGGTGGAGACAAATCCAACGAATCAATAACCATGAAAATTGGTTCAGCAGATCTCGCGTTATAAGTTTTGTAACAAACCCGTCTTTGTTTTATATATATAGATAATATGTATGTATATATTCATATATTGCATAAGTGCTTCCTAGTTTTTGTACAGGAAGGGAATATCATAGACACACTCAAACAATTTTAGATAACGCCAAACAATGCGGTTAGTGTTCGTTGGGCACTTTTATTGCAAGGGTTTGCATTGACCGGATAAATAGAATGATATTACCAAATTACATGCAATTCAAAACTCTCAAATATTACCTGAAATCTACATTAATTATTACTAAACGAACACTACAATATATCTTTTCTTACACCTACATTCATAATATGTACACTAGTTATATGTAAATACACTATATATATATATCTATATAAAACTGAATCGCTTAACGATTTCGCTAATTATTTTTTTAGAATATTCCTTTAAGTACGACGAGGATGGTTCTTATGAGAGAAACATTTTTAAAATTGCCTAAAAAAGTGTAAAAAATTAACACTTTTATTCAATCCCATACAATCGATTCCAAATAAAATTTAAAAGTCAACTTGAATATTAAATAAATATAAATATTACTGTCAATATTTATACGATGGTCACATTACTCAAAAAGAAATTGTCTACTTCACTTGAAATGTTAACGTCTCTTTGCTTATTAATTCTAAAAGCCACAAATTTCTTTAAAATTATAAAAGTGTTTGTGAATCATTTATTCTTAATATCCCTCCGATAAGGCAGCGGACAAATTAACACCCTTATTACGGTTGTCAAAGATCAATACGATACCTATTTGATATTTATCAATAAAATTAATGAATCGGTATTATCGTTGTCAAAAATCAAAATTTTTGATAAACTGTGAACCATCTTCAGAAATTAGATCTATTGTGACAGTCTCGGTATTATGGTTGTCAAAATGTTTGTTGATTATCAAATTTTCAGTCAATCACAAATTCCTTGTTGATAAAATATTTTACGGATCGCGAAAGCCAAAAGCACGTCTACTATAGAACTATTTTTCGGTGAAAATGAAATTGAAGAAGAAAATACTTTGGAGTAAGCAAAGATTCGAAGAAAATTACTCGATGTGAAGCATGAATTTGGCTGAACATATGTATGTAGATAAAAGATCTTTTTAATTACATTACAAAAACTAATTTGGGTCGCTTCTAGATTCGTTCAAAACTTTAGACTTTCGAAAGAAGCCTTCCTTAATGTATTTTTAGATATCAACGACAAGTTAAAGCCAACGAAAAGGCAACAATCCATCCCAAATATAATACAATTTGCAGCTGTGTTAAGTAAATAGCCACTATTCACAATAGATTTTTGATCTTTGTTCACAATGGATCAAAAAATGATCAACTCGGGTTCATAATACCGATGTAGGTATCAATTGATTGACAAAATGTTTCAATTGTAAATTAATTGATCTTTGACAACCGTAATAAGGCTGTAAGACAGAAAAACCCGAAATGCAACGAATCAAAGTTATTGAATAAAAGTGGGAACAAAGTATTTGTAATGTCAATGGCTAGTTTTCGAATCAAAGAAAATGCTTTTATCTGTCAATAAGGGCAATAAAAATAATGCATATCAAAAAAGGGCCCTTTAATGATTTGGACAAAACTTTTGGAAATTTTAAATACATTTCGACACATTATAAATCATGAACAATTATTTATTTATCTATAGTATACAAGTATAATATAAGAAAGTCGTGTTAGTTACAGTATTTATAACTCAAGAACGGCTGAAAATTGGCACAGAGATAGATTATAGTCTGGAATCCATATCCATACTAATATTATAAATGCGAAAGTAACTCTGTCTGTCTGTCTGTCTGTTGCTCTTTCACGCCTAAACGGCTGAACGGATTTTGTTGAAATTTGGTATGGTGATAGATGATAGCCTAGAAATGGCCATAGGCTATAAATAATCACGCCATCGTTCTTAGGGGGTAGGCAGTGGGCAGGTAACTAAATTGAGTTAGTGATTTTTAGTCGTTTTTGTTGGGACTTTTGCTCTTCCACGTCTAAACGGCTGAACGGATTTTGATGAAATTTAGTAAGGTAATAGATTGTTACCTAAAAACGGATATAAGATCAAAATGATCACGTCATCGTACCTACTTAAGGGGTAGAAAGTAGGCAGAAAACTAATTAAGTTAGTGATTTTTAATCGTTTGTTTTAAAAGTTTACCTCATTCACGCCTTGACGTCTGAAAGGATTTTTATAAGACTTGGTTAATTTAAAGATAGGATCCTAGGCACGGACATAGGCTACTTTTTACAGCGGGAAAATACCTCATTCCCGTGGAAATCTAGCGTAATCGTGTCAGGTTGATTAGGTTGCTTTTGAACAAATTTTGATGTGAAGTTGAGGACTGGAACACGATAGTGGGACATTGTTGCAGGGGGACTTACAGCCGGGAAAAAACAAAAATCTTATGCGGACGAAGTCGCGGGTAAAAGCTAGTAGACTATATATAGTTATATACCCTAAAAAAATTAATTAGTAAAATGTCTACGAATGATATTCGTAGGCAAATTTATTCGTGCATTGTACTAATGCATTCGTTAACCAAAATTAAAAGGTTGTTATAAGTGCATTGTACGAATTATGTCATACATATTACGACAAATTTTTTTCGTGAGATGAAGTACGAATTATTAGTAGAATGTACGAATTACTTTTTTTTCAATTTGACTTACGAATACATTCGTATTTTCATCCACGGCAATAGTAGGTACTATTTACTCTGTGAAACTTTGGTAGAATATATTACATATTAGTAAAAACACGAATTATTCGTAAAATACACCAATTACTAGTGAAAATAAAAATAAAAAAAACTGCAAACAAGCAGGAACCAGTCATGTATTTCAGTGTGTTAAGTTTTTCAATTTGTTTGAATGTTTTTCGAATACAATTATTTTAAAAGTCAGAAAGTAAAGGTAACACATCTAATAGTGTGGACCTAACCCCAAGTCCAGAGGAATAAAAAAACTATGCTAAATATATTTAGTGAAGTCTTATTATTCTTTATTAATTTTTTTTGTTTAAATTCTTTCTGTAGATAAACGTAAAAGTGGTCAATTAATATTTTGTTAAATTACGATATGATTTAAATATGAGGATTGGATAACTTAACTAACTGCTTCTTGCCAACATTCCCAGTTGAGTACTGAGTACCTTATATTTTTTGTGATTTTCATTTTTGTCGATCTTAAATTTATTTTTATTGGCGCAAGGAAATTTCAACAACTTGCATGAGTAAATATATATACATATGTATATGTAATATGTACATATACTATGTACAAATGTGTAAAATTAATTTGAAAACAAAAAAATAAGTTTCTTTGCTTATTAACAACAATACGAGTATTACCTCTGTTATTATTTACATATGTATATCTAAATTAAATTTCAGGTACTTTCGTAGAATAATCGAATGGTGCCGTAAATTGTACTAATAAAAAGTAAGTCATTAGTAAATACTACAAATGCACTCACACAATGTACGAATGCATTCGTACAATGTGTTCCTGCAATGTGTTTTGAGTGTAGGTTACTTTTTATCCCGGTAAAATGTATGGTTCCAGCTGGATATATTTCTTTTAATTATGATTATGAAATAATCTGGAAAAAAAATTGGCACATAGATAGATTATAGTCTGGAAAAGCACATGGGCTAAATTTTATCCCGGGAGAATGTATTTTATTAGGATTAAACATTGACCACGTTTAACAAAAAAATTGAAACAATCTGCGGTTATTGTTTTACATTCAACACAACGAAACAGATGGTTTCAACAACTAGGACATGAACTTTGGTTGTCCTGCCGCTCGATCCACTTTTTAATAAATTTACAAATTACACCGGGTCATCTAGAAACTATAAAAAAAATTGCATGGAAAATCGAATAAGCAACAATAATATTTTTCCTAAGCTTGAGTTTCTGCATTAAGTTGGGACGAGACGAGGTTTGCCGGGCCCTCTAGTAAGTTAATATAAATATTAATTTTCAAATTTTGTTTGTTCAAAATTTATTACATAGTTTTTTCTCAATTAAACTTATCTTCTATATATATAAAAGAAAGTCTGTTTTTTTGTGTTGGTTAAATAACCAGCCAAACCGGTTGACCGATTTTCTTAATTTTTTTTTACATTAAAGAAGAATAAGGGTAGAAGGTCTAGGGCGCAAACAAAAATTATAAAAAAGTATGGAAAATAGGTTAAAAAGAAATTAAATTTTTGTCACTTATTTTAACAATATTTAGGAATTTGCGCACATCTAAATCAGTAGAGTTCGTGGTATACTGGTAAGATGTCGGCTCTGCTCTGGGACTTTTTAATTTTCTAACAAAATAAACATAATAAAAAAAAAATGTTCATAGGCCGAAAGGCATTAGTTTAAGTATTCATGAATTTCTTAGAGCGCCCGTTTAGGGCCAGTAAGTTATGTTTAAGTATTATTAAGTAGACTAGCTTTCTGAATTTAGTCTAGTACGTATAGTTATAAGTCTAACTAAATAAATTTTGAATTAAAAAAAAAAGATCTCCACTCTGAACGTGAGGAGTCTTAAGTTCGATTCCTGTCACCGCGGTGCACCAGCAACTTTTTCTTTTTTAATAAAAATGCATGGCCTGAACCAAAGTTTTGGTAAGGAAACGACAAACAATGAATTATATTTGTTTATACTTTTTTTTATATTTTCTATCCAATTATAGCAACAAAATAGTTATTTCAATTACTGTTTTTTATTTTTGAAATTTTTTTTTTTTTGCATTTTTAAGCTAAAAATATCCACTCTTAGTTTTTTAGTGTTTTCATTATTTTTTTGTAACAGCATTGGTCGAGTATGGGCCATTTCTTATAAGATTAATAATGATGAAACCAAAGATATTTTTGTTTATAAAAAGGCATTGGTATGAAGAAATATCAAACAAATAAGAAAGAGGCTCGGTGCGACCCACACTGATAACTTTCCATTTACTTTGAAAATTTGGCAGTTATTAATTGAAGATTTTGCAAACAAAAGTTGTAAATATACACTCACTTGTTAAAGAAATTTCTGGCTAACATCTTTACATTTTAGTTAAAAACTCAATTTGAGTTTTAAATCAAAATAAACAACAGCTGTTCTACATTGGGCGCGTTCGAAGAATGTACAATTGTGTAAATTATTGGGTCGAGTTGAGTTGGTTGAGTTGAAGTTTGCATGGAAATGCACACCGAGTTGGTTTCGAATGTGTTTTACTTATATTTATAGTAAAACTTTGAAAATATATTGATTTTCTTGTTATATTTATCACCCACAGATTAAAGTTCACCATTTTATCAACTCCCTGTTCAATTCGATTGGTTTATATGGAAGAACGAAAAATATGGAACTAAGTTTCTGGCGACTTTAAAGACCAGTTGAATAATCGTGGTTCACTATTTTCCTTAAATTATTATAGACCATTTATTTGGATAGTAAACATTCTTTTATTCTTTTCATTTAATAAATAAGATATGTAGGATGACTACATTTCATAACTAAATAAACATCATAAATTAAAACCAAACATGTAAAATGTACACTATTTAAATTCATATAACATTCCAAATCATTCCATTCAAATATTCATAATTAACGAACTAACTATAGTACCTATAGATATAAAACTTAACGTAATAAGCAGGCATTCTGAAAAGTAAAGTCAAGCAAAGTAAAAGTAAAGTCAAGTTAAGAAGGTCAAAGAAAGTTAAGTCAATGTCAAATTAAAGTCAAATTCAATCATTCTATTTTCAATATTTTTTTTATAATTCAAATATTTAAATTTTATTCAATTTAATTTAGATCATAAAATTAAAAAGCAATTGAAGTGAATTAAAAACTATATAAACTTAAACAAACAATTTTTTTTATTCCCTTTCCCTCCCCCTACAATTGGTGTCAGAAGTGTTGCTGGACAAGTGCCGCGAAAAGTGTACTAGTTGTCTTTAAACTATAAAATTACATTATAATAACCTATAGTGTTAAAATCCTAAGTTATTAAATACTGAAAACGAAAAGTTAAAAAGTTATTAGTGACAAGAAGTAACAAAGTGATAAGATAGAAAAGAAAAGATTAAAAGCTAAGAATTAAATTAAAAAATAAAATCTGAAAGTTCATTCGAAATAATAAGTGCATAAAAAGAATAATAATTGTGCGATACATATTAGTGCATAGAAAAAAAAAAAAAAAGCAAATAATTTAACGCGATCAGTGAGTGCAAAAAAAAAAAAAAATTATACATATATAAAAGGAGAACAAAAAAAAAAAAGAGAACAAAATATAAGAGAAAAAGACAATCATTAATATGATACAAAATTGGTGAGATCGTTTCATTTTCTTTTCTCTTACATTTAAATATTTAATTTATTATACTGCACAAGATCGATTTGCTTGTAAAGCGCCAAGTCAGGCATAAATTGAGTGCAATTTGTTTTTACGATCTTGTATCATAGGCTTAAGCTTAGTTATCGCATGCAACGAATACTTGACATTTGGCTAATAAAATAAGAGCTTTTTTATCGCATGTAATTTCATGCTTATTGTTTATTTTTTTTTCAAATTAAAATCAAAACAAAAGAAAAGAACTTTCAAGACGAGTTATATTTTTTTGCTATGATCGTAAGAGTGTTATGATGGGGAGGAATGTTTAAATTTCCGAATGGAAGATTTAAATAAATTAACAACAAAACAGTTACAAACAATTTTAAAAGAAAAGAAATTATCATATAGATATAATTTAAAAACAGACTTAGTAGAAAGATTACTAAATGCAATTTTGAATGAAGGAAAGTCAGTAGGTAGTTTTATGGAAGAAATTAATAAAGAGGAAACGGAAAAAGATAACAATTTAGTTGAAAATATTGAAGCTGCTGATTGTGATAAAGAGAAAGTTAACGAAAAATTAAGAGAGATGTCGGAAACCAATCATTTTGTTTTTAGGGATGTAGAAGAATCTTTAGATAAATTTTCTGGTGAATCTGGAAAAAATGTAGTTGTGTGGTTGAAGGATTTTGAGGACATAGCTACAGTGTGTAAATGGAATCCCATACAAAAATATTTGTACGCGAGGCGTTTACTAAAAGGAGCTGCCAAACTGGCAATTGAATCGAAAAGCGGTATTTGCAGTTGGGATGATTTGAAGCAGTTTCTACTGGGCGAGTTTAATAATGCACCCTCTTGTATAAGTCTTCACAATGAGCTTCAGTCTAGGAAGAAAAAGTATGATGAATCTTTCTTAGAATACATGTATTCAATGAAGCAAATTGCTATGAAGGGAAATTTTGATGACGCATCCTTAATAGCCTATGTTATTCAAGGTATTTCAGATAGCCCTTTGAATAAAACGGTTTTGTATGAAGCAACGACTCTAGATGAGCTTAAAAAGAAGTTTTTGGTTTATGAAAAGAAAAATCGAAGAGGTTATAACCGAAAGAGAAAAGCTGCTACGCAATACAAATTGGGCGATCTGGTTGCGATAAAGAAAACTCAATTTGCACCAGGAACTAAATTGTACCCGTTATACTTAGGGCCATATGAAGTTGTTAAAGTCAAGCGAAACGACCGATATGAAGTTCACAAAGTGGGAGTTCACGAGGGACCAAATTCTACCTCGTCCTCCGCTGACTTTATGAAGCCCTGGCGAAATGAAGATGATAGTGAAAGTGATGAAAATGATTCCGAAGGCAATGATGAAGATGAAGATGTTACAAAGGTTTAGCGATGTAAAAACCTTACCAAAGATGACTGTTCGTCTGAGGCAGCCGACAAGAAGGATGGCCGAATGTAGGATGACTACATTTCATAACTAAATAAACATCATAAATTAAAACCAAACATGTAAAATGTACACTATTTAAATTCATATAACATTCCAAATCATTCCATTCAAATATTCATAATTAACGAACTAACTATAGTACCTATAGATATAAAACTTAACGTAATAAGCAGGCATTCTGAAAAGTAAAGTCAAGCAAAGTAAAAGTAAAGTCAAGTTAAGAAGGTCAAAGAAAGTTAAGTCAATGTCAAATTAAAGTCAAATTCAATCATTCTATTTTCAATATTTTTTTTATAATTCAAATATTTAAATTTTATTCAATTTAATTTAGATCATAAAATTAAAAAGCAATTGAAGTGAATTAAAAACTATATAAACTTAAACAAACAATTTTTTTTATTCCCTTTCCCTCCCCCTACAGATATTAGAAACAAAAGTCAGCACGAAATTATGAAGAAATAATTAATAAAAACTATGAGAAGTTACTTCAAGTTGCCTGTAGAGTCAAAATTACCATTTTATTCTACTCAATACCATCTACATATAACTTTGGGTGTTTTATAAATGCATGCATTGTTTAGATGCGATCAATTGCAATGATATGAAAGTCAAAAAAAAAAAACATGTATGCTTTTCACTTTTTATAGTTTCACATTTTCTCAACAAATATTTGAGTTTTGCTTTTAAAAAAATCGGACATTTAACATGTGTATTTAAAAAAGGTATGCATTCTTCAGACTTTCACAACCATGCATTTATGGAAGCAACCTTTGTCAGCTTTTTAATGAGAACAAGCATATTTCAATAAATTTTCCACAATATGTGATGGTAAAATACACTAATCCTAAAGAAAATTATTTTATCTCTTATGAATTGTTCCTAAAAGTTTTAAAAATTTTGTAAAGTATTGATTTTAATAATTTTTTTAACGAAATAATTACATTTTTATAATTTCAACCCAAATAAATGTTTGGTTTGAAATTTGTGGATCGCTTGCACTTTTCAATGCAGGCGAAGTGTATTTGTTACCGAACACACCCTCATGTTGCCAACATTTGCATATTTTTTGCACTTCTTGACTGCCCCTACATTTAACTAGATGAAACTCTATCTTCACTAAATTACTAGCTTATTTTTGTTCACTTTTGAGGTGTTTTTGTTTTCCATGTAAAATTTTACTAGCTAGTATTTTCAATTACCAATAAAACACGGCTTTTATAAGGTCAATAACACGCTAAAGTGGGAAAAGTAAAGGAAAACCAACAATATAACCAAAGAAGAGGACAGTCTGTGCTGATCTCATTTGCATTGCAATTGTTTTTGTTTTTGCCAAAGAACAATAAATCCCCTCTCTATTGCCACAAAAACATCAAGATCAAATATAAAAAAAACAAAACGATTATGACTTCTGCTACGTCTACAAAGTAAAGGGTGCAAGAAGTAGGTAGATAAACCACACACGGTATTGTTCTGCATACTTCCCACCACGCGAATTGGTCGTACACTTGGACACTTGCTCTAGTAAACTCATTGCCAAAAAAAAAACTGGTTTGTCCTTACATATTCCTCAAATTCCAATAACCGGTTTTTCTATTGCATTTTCTGTTCTTGATACAAAAAGGAAGAAATAACTAGCAATATGTAAACCAACAACAAAAATATTTGGGAGCGGGTGGGCGAGGCTCATTTCTTTTCCAAATGAAAAATATTCTCTCGAAGCGCTATTTTCGCAGTGGAATTACTGGGAACTGAAACTTCTATGTGTGTGTGTAAAAAGGAAATTTCAAAGGGAAAACACCAATTTAGACACTTTTTGAAAAATTTATTTAAAAAAAACCATCACCGCAATTAGAATTTTTGAATTGAAGAATAATAGAAAAAAAATACTGAAGAAAAATAAAAAAAATAAGAAAAATATGCACAAGCATTATTTTCTCTGAAAAGCTAATTGTTATTTGGGCTTTTTCAATGAACATTTAAAGTGTTAATAATTTTTTTTCGAAAAAATCCATCCGTCAATCCTGTGGTAATTAATTAAGCTATTCAATAAAATAAAGAAAATAAATATAGTTCAAAAGGCTAAATAAAGAATGAGGGATATTTAAAAGTCCTAAAAAAACGTGTTTTGAGTTTTTTTTAGGTTTTTTAATTTTTTTTTAAAGTTTAAAAGTGAATTATTAAAAAAAAATTGTACTCGTAATAAAAATATTATTGACTGGCTTTACAATACTTTTTGTTTTGATGAAATATGTTGTGGATTAAAAAAGTTATACCTGTTCAAACACGCCAAACCCATTAAAAATTGCATAAGATTAGACTAAGTTTTTGCCCATAAAAAAAATTAAATAAATTAAAGTCAATCGGTCACTCCCTTAATTAACTCAATTTCTTTTGAAAACACCAAGAAAATTAAATAAAAATCTTAGTTATACCAAAAATAAGTGGTGCATTTTAAATTACTATCAAAATAACGACAAAATTGTAGTTTGTTTCACTCTCAGAATTACTATATTATACATTTAAAAATTATAAAACGTCCTAAAATAGACCCTTGTGGAACTTCAAATTCAAGACAGTTTACTTCACTTAATAAATTTAAAATGTTCACTTGCATTTTTCTATATGATACCAATATTTCCGAGATTTGCAAAGCATTTCAAAAGTCTTTTTTTTTGATTTTGTTATGCTAAAATATTGAAGCATTCTAAGTTAGACCTTAGAACTGATTTGATACAACATGTTGAAACATGTTGAAATATCATCTTTAAAACCGTTATATGTTTTGTATGAGAACAAAATAATATGAAATTGACTTCATGATTAAATATTTACTCAGATTCTCTATATAAAAATGTATAAATGTAATTTTATTTATATTTATGTAAGAGATTTCGAAAACAAGAGCTGTAACCATTTTAGATACCACAAGTACTAAAATTGATTAAATTTACTATTTCTGGTTTCGATTTTGGTACAACAAACGAATACTTTAATATAGCAGGCAAAATTAGATTTCGATGTTTTGAAACGCAACTGTCTTTTTAAGTTTCTCAACGAGTAGATCTAAAAGTAAATGTAAATTCAGCGCTATAGAAAAAATTAAAAAACTCAATTTTTATATGTGTTTAAATATTCAATGCATTTTAACTGCAATGATAAACATGTAATGAAAGATTTATATAGAAAAGAAGACGAGTAGGTGAATGCGACCCAGATATACCATGTATTTCAATTGCCCGTAGAAAAGCCTATGTAGAAGTAGATACATTTACATTATATTTATGTATCTCACAAAGCCCGCCAGAAAAAAGCAAAACGAAAACGTTAATTCAATACAAATGCATTTTAAAAATTCATTAAAATATCACGTTAATTATATATAAAAGCTATAGCATCTCTGATGGGTGCCAGGAAATAACCTGATGGGATGTAGATGATGGAAAAAGGTAAGGGTGGTGGGGGCGAAATGTGGTCGCAATTTTTCTTTTATTGAATTTAATTCATTAATGCACTAGAAAGGCCGCACATCAATGCAATATACACATATACTCATATACACCAACAAAATCATAATAAAAACACAAAATACTTTTTTATCCTTTCGTATATAGAAGAGTGGCCCGAGTCCGACGAGCTGAGCTTCAGCGCTGTGGATGAGAATGAGGAGTACCATTTACTACCATTCCACAATCTAGATCTGCATAGAGCAACAATGGCACACAACCATCATCATCATCATCATCGTCATCCAGCAGAAACAGCATCAACAGCCGACTGTAATTAAAAATTTTAATTTACTTTGATAAACAGAGTTGTGGTAGCTGATTTATCAACTTTTTTCTGCTTCCACTTCTATAGGTATCCGTAGGATAAACCAGCAGTTGCAACTTGAAACCCTCTTGATGCTTGCTACTCCCAACAACGCCAACGACACAATCCCAACCCTGTCAAAGTCAAAGTTAAAAAATATAGCAGCAGGTACCTTCTCATTTTTTTTATTGAGAGTCGGTTTTATTGTTGTTATTCTTCCCTTCGTTCTAATCATTATTCTATTATTTGTATATTTTTTTATTCGACGAACTTATACCGACGCGGTGGCTGCGCAGGGCAGATTGATTGGTGTATCCTTGTTCTTTAGGACGTCCTTTAACTCTTGGTGTATTTCTAGACAAATACATATGACAAAATCTCGAAGACCATCTTTGATCAGAAGCTACTCAAATTGTGAACAATATTACAAGTGAAAATATGATTTACAAAATATACATACGAGTACATACATATATTGGAGGAAAAGACTTATGCCTAACTTTATGTAGACTAAAACGGTCATTACCGGCCAAAAAAGAGCATTTTAATTTAAGTGCAGTCCACTGAGTTATAATAAGACTGTTTGTACGTTTCTTAAAGTAGAGGAGTATCTCTTTTGTTCACATTATCTGTTCGGGTTTGAAATAAAAGTAGTTGTTGAGGTTGAAGGTAATAAGTTAACAGGCCCATGAGGTGCCACCATTTTTACCCTTGATTGATTTCCATTTAACAATATTTATTTACATATTTATTTAATTCATCAATTTGAGAAAACATCAACTACATCTATATCTATGTATATTTAAATTAATAATTCTTAACTTTAATATAAATATTAAAAAAAAAAGGCAAACTTAAACAATGGTACAAAAAAATATATAATGGACTGTGGAATATTACCAATATTGACATATGGACTGCAAACACTCTGTTTGACAATTGTTTTATGTTAAAAATTTTGAATATGTTGAACGAAAATTCAGAGAAAAATTCTTAAAATAATGTCGTTTTCAATTGGCAATCGGGAATGGGAAGTAGAAGCAGAATCCCAATTGAACACTCTTTTGTGAATTCTGAAAAATTTGAAGTATGGTGTGACTGTATTGGTAGTTTTGCAATCTTGGCTTTTTGAAAAACTCCTGCAAGAGAAAGTTAACTGCATCACTTGCATCGTCATCACTTTATGAAGAAGATGAGGAAGACGACTCCAACAATGTTTCTAACAAATTAGGAACAATTGCTAAGATATTGTCAATATTACTATCCATTTTTTGTATAGTTTAATTTTAATTTTAAGCAATCACTTCATAGTTCGCACAATTTGAAAATTCAAAAATATGACATTTTTCAAGTGTGACATTTAAAATCTTCGAATGTGTGAGTGATTCTGTTTTTGCTTCTGACTTCAAATCCAGAAAAGAAATCTCTTCTTTTTCAAAATTAGAACTGACACTTTTGCCCAGTTGAACGCTTTGAGAATTATAAAATTCGGCAAGAGCTGCCAAAAAAATCGCGGGTATAAAATTGCATACAAATTGTAAAAATTAATAAAAAATATTTACAAATTAAAAAAAATTAATAAAAAATCTTAACCCGTGTCGAATCTTTCGCCTCATCTCCCTCTTCATACGAATGCAACGAAATCGTTGGCTTATGAAAAAAGAGAGGAGATAATAGAAGGAACTTGAATAAAAACAACAACAATTACTTGTATATGCTTAGAAAAAATGCTAATCGGTTTAGTATAGTTCAATAGAACAAAAAAAAAACCTGTAATTGGCTTACAACTTTCATGTGGGTGCGGTGACGTAGTGCGTAGTGCACTAGCTCCTCACACGCTAGATCGCTTGTTCAAGCCCAGCTCGGGCAAAAATTTCTTCAAATTAAATTGAACATACAAAAAGCGATTAAGCACCACTAAAAAGGAGTCTGATGATCGGGTTGGTCCCCGTGAAATAGCTATAACTCCAGCCTATGAACTTGGTGTTAGCACACACAAGTTGTTGTTGTTTCAATTCTAAAAAAAAAAAAAAAATTTTCAATTATAAAATTCGGCAAGAGCTGCCAAAAAAATCGCGGGTATAAAATTGCATACAAATTGTAAAAATTAATAAAAAATATTTACAAATTAAAAAAAATTAATAAAAAAGCTTTGAGAATGCTTTTTTCTGATTCCAGATTGCCAATTGAAAACGACAAACTGAGTCAAAGAATACGAAATGAAAATATTAGAGAAAGAACAAAAATTATTGTTTTATTGGCAGAAACGAAGACTCAAATGGAGCTGGACAGGACATATATCCAGACTACAAGAATAAAGATGGACAAAGATTGTAAACTAATGGAACTCAGACGACAAAAGACCAGTTGGAAGACCTAAGAAGAGGTGGGCGGATGACCACGAAGCTAAGGACAGAGAAATATAGACAATGTTGCGGGAGGCTTATGTCAGATTTTAAAACTTGATTTGAAAAAAAGAAAAAAAAGTGGAAACAACCTAAAAGTTATATTTTGTAACTATAACTACATAAAGTCGCTATTTAAGAAAACCGGCATTACTTAAAAAAAACTTGATTCTTCAGAAAACGAGTTTAAAGTTTTTTAGTCAAACGATTTTTCATAATATTTTTTTTTTAATATGTACTAAGATTTTTTTTTATTTTTTTAAATAAATTAGATAAGCTACTTCTATATTTTATTTATTTAAATTCAGCAAAAAAAATTAAAAAATGTGGGACGAAGTTAAAAAAAAAATTCCCAGACCCACTCCGAATTATGCCATTTTTCCGGAAAAAAAATATGATATTCAAATAAGTTTTTTTTTATTTTGGACTTATTTCGTTACATACATAGTTAGTAAAATGGCATAATTTGATAAAAGAAAAGAAAAAAGGCATAAGTGTGAAAAATTTCACTGCAAAACTATGTTTTTTTTTTTAATTTATCAGGAAAAGTGGGACGATAAAACTGCCACAACACAAGTTAGTTCGTTTTTGCACTACCGACAAATCCATGGCACAAAACGAACTAATGCCACTGTTTCACAAATTAAATGGATCCAATGACCTCAAGCAACTGGCAGATATTAAATTATGTCTATGTTGATCATGAACAAACAATGGAAAAGAACATTGTGACATTTGGAACCAGTTTGACAGAAAGATTTTTTTTATTCGGTTAACATCATTAACTCAAAAATTCCGGTTTTCTTAAATTTAAATGGCAATTAAAATTTATTATTACAATAGTTTTAATAATAATGATTTAAAAACAATATGTTTATATACATACATCACCATTGTATATAAAACTTATGAACAATGTAATTACTAAAAAAAATTACTAACAACAATTCTATCACTATCTATTGAGGTTCTCACTTCCAGAAATTCAATACCATTTTGAAAAAATATACTCAACACATGTATAACATGTGCTTTGAGTTAGAACGCCATTGTTAAACTAATTTATTTTTAAGTAGAGATGGCCAGAGTTAATTTGCATCTTTTTGCTCATTTTCAGCAGTTTTATGATTGAAAACAAAAAAACGCATTGTAGGTACTTCAAACCTATGCCTCTGCTCGTACTTAAGGTATGGATGATGAGCAAAGGTATCTTGGACGTGCGGACAACCGTCTTGAAGGAAACATCTCATATACATTTATAACGATGGTTTAAGATGTGATGTTGATACAAGAATAAGTTACAAATCTATACAAGCATTTTAATGCGAGGTGCCCTTTTATTACTTTTTACTTACATACATACACTACACAATATACATGAACAATATGTATGATCACGTGTACATAATACATATGATCGATGCTGCCTAAAAAGTTTATTTCGATATTCACAAGTGGAAAGGTTTTGTTCGCAACCAACCAAAGAAACAACAACAACCTTAGATATATAAGGGTATCGTTTAAAAAACGATTTAATTTTTGTTCCAATGATTCGTCATCCTTTTCATTGAATCGTAGATATCAAATTTAGTCAAATATGTCAATGATAATTATGACTGTCATGCTCTAATTTATAATAAGGATTATAAACATAAGAGGGTGCACTTTGACATGCATAAGCATTTGCTTTGTTAAAAAAAATCAAAATCACAAAACAATTATGATTCCTTAAGTTTTGTTGTTAAAAAGGATTTGTTTTCATTTAGAAACATTTTTTAAGTGCTATTGTTTAGGGATTATTTTAATGGAAACATTTCCATTAAAAAATAAGTTGAAATGGGCTTACTATAAGTTACCAAACGTAGGTTTGGAAGATATTTCAACCAGACTGGAAGAAATAAGTTTCTTAAGGAAGAATTTTATATTTTGTTCGAATTGTGGCGTAGGTTGAAGAACTTTCTCAAAAGTACGCATACCTTATTGTTGTAAAACGATAAATTTTAAAAACACTAAAATATAAGTGGAATTTTTGAATAGGGCCTAATTTGAGTTAGTTTAATAGCTTATACCCAGGACATTTGGAAAAATAATGTTCACAAAAATGCAAAAGTTTTTTTGACATTTTGTTTGGGGTACAATTTGTAATTTGTATTTATTTTTTTTTTTAATTAGAAAATTATCTCCCTGTAAGTTTCATTTGTAATTTTGAAGGACAGTAATAAAATGTGAACTAATAAAAAGTTATAATAAATATAGTGTCCCATAACTAACGCAAGATTTAAATTTACTATCAAAAAAAAATCTAAAGCTGCCAGTTTAGGATAAGTCAAAATATGGTAGAGCGTTAAGCGTTAGAACAACGATACTACTTCATGATTCAATTGGAAAATAAAAAGATTAAAAAATTTCTATTTAATTACAATCTAGCGTTAATTTTAGGACATTATTTATTATGGAGCACAGGAAAATGATTGAACCATTGCGAAACGAATTATGGCAATATAAACAAAGTTTTTAGAAGTAACATAGATTAAATTGTATTCCGAAGTTAGATATGTAGATAACATAGCTTAAACAGAAATAAATGGGAGGATGAGGTTAGTTTCTTCTTATAAATTGATATTCAATAAATTAATCAAAGGGCAACATGCGTATTTAGTACCGAGACAAATTCCTTTAAATATTTAAATGTTTTAGCTTACTATACATTTTACATACAAGTAGCTACATTATACATACATTTGTACATATGTTTGTATCTAATCTATATATCATTCCCTATACTAATTGATAAGTTTTTAATTGGTGGACCATAAAACTCGCAGTTATAATAATAATATTCGCTTTTTTATTCATGAAAGACAAATTAAATACATTCAAGCTTTAAAATAAAAAAAAAGCAAGTGATATCCTAGTCATGGTTATTTGAAGCATATGATTATTATATTCTCATGCACATGTTATTGTCTAAATCTCTACAATATAAGTATACCTATGCAGAATCATGGTTTGGTTCCAATCCAAGCTCACCAAATCAATTGCAAAACCGTTTTTGCATTGAAGGAGTCGAACCTATATAATACAATATTTTATATACTCATACATATACATAGTAGTACAGCTGAGTGAATGAATAGAGATTTTTTGTAATGGAAAACCTATTCTCTGGTGGAATGAAAATTTTAATTGAAATATGTGATGAATATAAAACGCCTCCCACATAGCCACCCGCCGCCCCCTACCGCACCCCGATGGCGATATATGTTGTATGTGATGTGATGAACCGAAACTAAATCAGAATCACCCAAGCCAAGATTAATTCACATCTACATTGTGCACCACCCAATGAAACACAGTAGGGTTCCTTGAATTAGAACTTAGACTAAAGATCAAGAATTAAACATATATAATGTGTACAATACGATTAGGTATGTACAATGCACCAGAAACGTCGTCGTATCTTCGCTGACTGAGTCCTTGACATGCATCAAACCTTTTTGTGTGCTTTCTATGTACTGTATGAGTGTATATAATTAAAATTTATATTTATCTTCATTTTATCTTAAAAAAATGTGTAAGTTGAATAGACAAAATTCTTTATTTGTGCGTTGATTTTTTAATATGTGTCATACTTTTATTATTGAAGTGCAGTTATGAAAAACGTCATTGGTTATTCCCTGTCTGGAACTGCCTTGAAGTTTTATGTTTACGGTTTGCGATTATATTTGAAAGGCACCATCTTATCACATTTGGTGAAAAAATTTATAAAAATGTAGGCCAAGTTGAAGTAGGTATAAATAAAAATTCAGACTGAGTTTTTTTTTCTCAAAATTTGTAGTATGACTTTGGTCCTGGTTCAACTTTTACAGTCTTGAACTTTATTTTTTGAATAGAAGTGTTTAAGTTTACAAGATCCGGCTTATTATAAAGCATCGTTTTAACCTCCAAATTGATGAATACATCATCTTTATCAAATTTACATTTTGTAGTGCAGCCGAAGTATAAGAAAAATAAATATCAACCCCAAAGGTCAAAACTTGGTCCGGTTCTTTTTATACTTTTTACTGATGCACTACTACTTGTTTTTTAAAAAAAGCACAGCTTTTGCATATTCAGATGACATAGCTACGAGTATTGTTGTTAGACACATGTGTCTTGAAACCGCGATTTCTACGGAGTTTGACGAAGTCACTCGATGGTGCCACGAAAATTAGCCATATTCGTGCACCAAACAAACAAAAGGAGTCTACTCGTATTAATATTTTCTTTCAAAATTCTTCAAGAAAAAGTGATGCCATTGAATTAGTAAAATCAATCAAATACCTTGGAGTAACAATAGATGAACACTTTCTGTGGCACGAGCATATTAATAACGTCAGGCTAAGCGTGAGGACTGCTATGTTTGCTTTAATTCATCTGGAAAGATATTCAACAAAAGATGTTCAAAAACAGGTTTACTATTCAGTTGTTCAATGTCGATTAAGATATGGAGTATTACCTTGAGGCAATGCTTCGAAAACGCCTACAGATTAACTTGTTAATCTATGTAAAGAGTAAAATTCTTAAAATTTTAATAAAAAACATCTTCATTTGAATTTCTTGAATGTGGAAAATATATTTAGGATGACAGCAGTTCTTGAATACTACGACGATTTAAGATTCCAGCAACCTATTTCACATAGTGTGAACACTAAAAGTCGAGCGCAATTGAAATTCCCATGATGTACATGTACAACAACTACGGAAAACGAAAACTTATCTATATCTATATCTTTATCTATATATATCTATATCTATATCTATATCTATATCTATATCTATATCTATATCTATATCTATATCTATATCTATATCTATATCTATATCTATATCTATATCTATATCTATATCTATATCTATATCTATATCTATATCTATATCTATATCTATATCTATATCTATATCTATATCTATATCTATATCTATATCTATATCTATATCTATATCTATATCTATATCTATATCTATATCTATATCTATATCTATATCTATATCTATATCTATATCTATATCTATATCTATATCTATATCTATATCTATATCTATATCTATATCTATATCTATATCTATATCTATATCTATATCTATATCTATATCTATATCTATATCTATATCTATATCTATATCTATATCTATATCTATATCTATATCTATATCTATATCTATATCTATATCTATATCTATATCTATATCTATATCTATATCTATATCTATATCTATATCTATATCTATATCTATATCTATATCTATATCTATATCTATATCTATATCTATATATCTATAGTTTCTATTTCACTGATTTAGATTTAAAGAAGAAGAAGCTTACACAATATATGTATGTACATGTACATATTGTACACCTTACCAATACACCTAATATACAATGAGGTTGTACTAAATTCATTAAACTCGTCGAAAAAGGTAAAGTCGCATTCCTATAAAATTCTACCGCACATATGTACATTACATATGTGAACTTCCTTATAAATGAAGAAATTATTTTAGAAAACAACAGCAGCGTTATTGCCAACTTTGTGGCAAACCTTATCCCACTGTACCATCCCACAAAAGGACGATGATGTGTGTGATTTTTACAATCAACATGGTGATGTGTTTGAAAACAATGGGATTTCTGAATTAATATTTGTATATTTATTACTTTTTCAAATCTAGTACTAACATACATAACGTGTCATGTCCAAGAAAAAACAGGGATCTTTACGTTCCTATTCGGATAGCTCGTCGTGCGTCGTCGGCTTCCCAGTGATCCATCGTTTAGCATTCAACAATTTTTTTTTAATAATATCCCATATCCATGCAGCGCAGTGGTGCAAACAAATAAACTCTACAACAAAACAGAAAAAACTGACTTTTGTTCGATGACAATAGAACTTTATTTTACAACATTTGGTGTTCGGTCTTTTTACCACCTAACTTTACCACAGTGAGGGTGCCATCGCATCGGTCGGGTGTAGTTGGGTAATGCATATTTATGGTTAAACGTTGAATGTTGGTTCTGTTTTTTGTTGCTTTGTTTTTTATACGTATCTACATAAGTATGTATGTATTTACGTATGTATGTTGTATGCATAGTATATCTACCTACAAATAGTAATGAAAATGATGATGTTAACGTGCGCTTAGATACTACGGAGGAGAAATGAAGGCAATGGGAGTGAGGAGACATTCAAAAGTTGAAGTTGATTAAATTCGAAAGTTGTAAGGGATCGATGATTAAATCAGCGGAAACAGACAAAAAAGCGACACAAAACGACGAAACGACGTTATTTATTTTGATTGTGTTAGCCCTGTTTTTGTTGTAATTTTTTGTTTATGGAGGCAACAAAAAATGGCTTTGCCGTATGAGTACTGCACACAAATTGAAAAATAATGACGGAGAATGGGTGTAAAGGTTGAGTGGGCGTGTGTAATGGGAAAGGCACATTTCGTCGAACAGTTAACAATGATTTTTTTCCAAATAAAACTGGAGAGGAATATACTATACACAGTACATTGGGTGATTGCAAATTAATTAAATAAATACATTAAAGGGTTTCTGGTCCAAATGTGATCCGGGGGTAATATAATGGTTGGATTATGCCTGGTGGATGGACGGTGATGTGGATGATTAGGTTGGTAATATTGTGTGTTTTAAAAGACGAAAATATTATAAACACAGTAAGGTTGTATATACATATATATTGAATATATGTAGTAAAGTTGTATTTGAGAATTGAAAGTACAAATGCGAGTATTGTTGTGAGTATTTTAGTTTCTACAAGAGATGTTTTGTTTATTGTTTAAGAAACAAATATTTATTAAATTAAAAATTTAATATATGTACATATTTCAAGGCTAGTTTAGTAGTTTAGAATATTGTATACATACATATGTATATTAATGTTTTGAAATGGCCGATAAAGAATCAGTGGAATGACTGAAACTTATGGGCAAATTGCAAACATCAGTAACAACTAATATGCAGCCACAATAGAACGGTGTAAAAAAGTTTTCCAAGAGTTTGAGTGAGTTTATTAAAAAAAAATTTGGTTGGTAGCAAATATCTCAAAAATGGATAGTGCCATTTTATTATATACATTGCAATGTGATACAGATTTGGTATAAATTTTGAAAATTTGCAACTTACCTTTAGTTTTTTTTTAAATAGAAAAACTAATAAAAAAAATTTTGGCGCGAAAATATACAATGAAGCAAAAATGATATTATCTTCCAATTTTCTATTATGTGAAACAATTTTTTACATCTGGTGAAAGTTTGAAAAAAATCAATTGACAGTTTTTTACAAAAAATTCTTCCAAAAGTTGGTAAAAGTGTTTTTTGACATGAATATTCGAGAATGAGCACTGATATTGACATCAAACTTATTTATGTTTATACAAAATACAATTATTAATAAAATGATACAATTTTGACAAATATCGTTTTACAAAAATTTAAAACTTAATTGAAAATTTACGAAAAAATGTCAAAAGTAGTTTCTTGACTTGAATATTTCAAGAGTGGTTAATCATTTTAACTTCCAATTTATTTTATTTTTTGCATAATAGAATTTTGAACATACGGTTCTTTTTTGACAAATATCGAATTGACAGTTTTTTATACGAGAAATAAAAAACCAAACCTGAAATTTACCGAAAAGTGTCAAAAATTGTTTTTCGGCTAAAATATCTCTGACAATTTTTTTGTTAGTAAAATTGTTATTAATCAGTAAATCGATTAATGTCAGCAACGCCAAGTTTTCAAATTATGAATAATGGGAAGTTATCAGTGTGGGACGCACCCAGCCTCTTTTTATTTTTATTAAAGATTTGCCTCACAAACAATTTTGTTCACCAGGTCAACAGTAAGTCCATAGGTAGGTAAGTATTAGTTAAATAAAAACTTAGCGAAACATAATTGTAACTGGAAAATTTACCATAAATGTGCTCTATTCAAATGTTTCTTACTTGATAAAATCTAATTAAATCTTAATAATAGAGTAATAGATGAAATTGTATCACAATCACAATTGCTAAAAAAACATCAATGTTTAAAGTTATACATTTAAGACTTTATTCTAAAACAGCTTGGAGGTAACATCATACGCCAAAAAAAAAACAGTGGCAAATGGCGTAATTTGCAATTGTGACACTGGATTTTTCTGTTTTTTATTTATAGTAGTATAATTTTTCACCAATTAATTTTTTTTGTATTTTTTATAAGAATAACTTAAAACAATAAAGAAAAAAGAATCATTAAAAAGTCTTAGATTAAAGGGAGACGTAGGATGGTTTTAAGATGATTTCAGATATGCCACAATTTTAACAATATTTTTATTAAGTACAGAGATTATTCCTTAAGCAGACTAATGCCTTACCCAGCTCAATGTCTTAACTTTTAAAAATTTGACAGTTTTAGACAAAAAGTACTCACAAAATTTTAAACTATAAATGTAGAGACCTATGTATAAGAAAAAGTCGCTGAAGTAAAGAAAAGCAAATTTATTTCTAGTGTCTTTAAATATTATAAATGAATTCTTAAACGAGTAATTATACATGAAAATTATTTTATTTTAAATTCTAGTCTTTGTCCTTTTATCTAGCGAACTCAGAATGTTTTGAGGTCTCTAAAAAGTTTTATTGTTGGTTTGACTTGTATCAAACTCATCGCAAGCCTTGTTAGACACTTTAATGGACCATTTAAAAGACCTCTAAGCTTTCTGATCTATTTTTTTTTTTCTGATTTTGATGTTTATTCTTCATCTAATAACAGTTACCCTCACGAAGAACACACCACTTAGGTGTTACTGCATCCGGCCTCACACCCCTTGCAATCAACCTATCCCTATAGCGATAGAATCTTGGTTCAACCAGCATGGCTGATATCTTTGGATTTGACCAAAGTCTCTCCGCTGCTGCTCCAGCACGGGGCCATACACGACTATCTATGAAAAGCAGAGTCAATTCATAAAAATACTTTTATAATTTAATGATTCCCATACCTAAGGAATTTTCGTCAACATATTCACTCCACATGCACACCTCTCCACCCAGCATATTCGGCTCTCGAATCAGTTGATTGCCATACACTTTCTGCCAGTTATAATAGTTTGTTTTGCCCCAGAATCCATGATCTAAGTACCAAGCATCTTTGGTCGAGACAATAATACGATAGCCCATGGATAGAAGATCCTTGTTTAATGTCGTCGATGAGTCAACCCAAGTTTGGATGACATATCTTTCTTTTGGTAAAAATCCGGCTATAAGCGAAGGATCTGTTAAGTGACTTGACCATATTATTACCGATTTGGGGACTTGAAGATTTGGATGCTGCCTCTGATTAACATCATCCCAAGATTCAAGATTTTTCGCATGAAATTCAGCCCATAACCTCAAGAAGCTCAGTTCACTTCTATCGTAGCCGGTTTTGAGCATTTTTTCGACGATTTCTTCGGTTGCATTCCAACATGGAATAAACACTTCATCCCCGCCCATATGAATGGTTTCTTCTGGCGAGCTGAACTCGACTATATCTTCAAAAACTTCTTTCAGCAGACCATATATGTTGTCATTGACTGGGTTAAGTTGACCACAGGGTGGTTGATAGCAATATGAACGCCATGGCTGTTTGTTCATGCAGACTGTCAAGTTACCCAACCCCGCCATGGGACCCCACTGCCAGCCCATGCCGGCATGTGATGGCCCATCAATTTCGACAAGGACTCGGATTCCTCGGATTTTGGCATATTTTATAAGGTTTTGCGTATCGGTGCGGCTATAAACGTGTTCGGGTGTATAGGCTCCGAACCTGCCAATTATAGTAAATGATGAAACCGTTTAATATCTAACATTTACCAATGAGTAATTAAGTAGTTAGTTAAGATTTTTAAAGTTTGGATCTTAAAGTCAGTTTCAGTTTATTTACTGACCAATTTTAAGATTGAAAGCAATTTAAATGTCAAAATATGGTATTTACACTTACCTTTGCAGCTCCGGAATTCTTGTGATCTCCAATGGGAAACTCTGGGAGTCTGCTACATGCCAATGGAAGACATTGAGCTTAGATGCAGCCATTGCGTCTAAAGTCGTTTTTATAAATCGCATAGGAATATAGTTTCTTGAGCAATCTAGCAATAAGCCACGATGTGGAAACATTGGTCGGTCACGAATTCGAGCTCCGGCAACCATTATTAAACCGTTCCTATAAAAATACATACATAGATGTATTTGTCAGTTAAAAGTACGAGTATTTGTTTAGTTTTATTAATTTCGAAATATTATAATTTACTAGGCAGGTATCATGACCAAAACAATTCTTTAAAGAATTTGTTTTTTAATACTATGTGGATTTAAGTCTTTTTTTTAGAATTTTTCGCAATGGGGAGATTGAGCTCTACGATCAAATTGAACAGAATTTCTTAAGAGATCATGAAGTGTAGATAAGCATACAATGTTCTTCTTGATCGATATTTATTCAATGTTACTGTATATGCAGCACGCATGCATATCATCTGGATGTTTTAAGGTTCCAAGAATCTAAATCCGTCATATCGGCTCCAATTCAATTTTGTTTGGCAGGTTAAAGCTTAAAAAGATGCAGAAAAGACTTGATTTGGTTGATCGCAAATTTCTCAGGAACGGATAATGCTATTGACTTCAAATAAATTTGAATATGTTAATTGTGATGCAAAACAGTTTTTGTATAAATTTGAAAAAAGTTCAAAATACCGTTATTTTTTTTTAAATAGAAAAACTAAAAAAAATGTTACACTCAAATATACAAACGTAAGAAATTGTCTTAATAACAATTGTCTTAAAAACAATTTTCTACTATGTAACGTACCATAAAATTACGTTCTTGATTTTGAAAAAAAAAAAAATCAATTGAAAGTTTTTTTTTTACAAAAAAATCTGACAAAAATTGGTAAACAATGATTATTCACTCGAATATCTCGAGAGCGGCAAACGATAGTGACTGCAAATTTATTTTTGTTTATACATACATACATACATACATACATACATACATACATATGTACATACAAACATAATACAACTATTAATATATGCTAAGATTTTGCAAGTAATGAACTGACAGTTTTTTTTTTTTTTAAAATTGACAACTAAAACCAAAATTGTCAAAAGTTGTTTTTTGATTTGAATATGCCGAGAGTGGTCAATCATTTTAACTTTGATTTTTTTTTTTTTTTGATTTTCTTACATAATACATTTACAGTTTTTCGACTCAAATATCTTCACAAAATGCATTACATACATACATATATTGACTTCAAATGTATTTTAATTTCACCATTGTCAATACCTATGTTAATTATAAAATGTTGACAATTCAATGTACAATTGAAATTTTTTTCAAAAAATAAAAAAACTATTAAAAGTTCTACCAGGAATTGGTAAATACATAGTTTTTACGAAAATTAAAAAAATCACAAGAATTGGCGCAAAATTATATTTTGTTTGAAGGCTGCAAAAGAGCATTTGATACTTTTCCTTTGACTGGCAATATATTGGAACACAAAAACTTCAATAAATGCAAAGTTGGCGCACCAAGTCTCTTTTTTTAATTTTATTGTAAGTTTGTACTTTGGTTGCAATTTTTGGGTATTGAAATGTTCACATAAATGTTTGGAATATTAATGTCATCTTGTTTCTTTTCACGCTCATTGCTCATAGACTAACCAATTAACACTTACACTTGCTCTGGTCGAAACTTTTTCTTTTCGTTTCAAGATTAAGAAGCAGAAACGAAGTAAAAAACTAATAACCAAACATTATTTTGGTAAAATTTAATAAAGAAGACCAATTTAAGACTGTCTTATTAAATTGGTCGTGGTTAAGTAATTTAATCGGATGCCTCTCTCATGCGGATCTTAAAAATCCCTTGAGTTTCTGATTATAAAACCAAGCTCTGGAAATGATGTATAATCAATGTGAGAATTAATTTAAGCGCAGTATCAAAAATAACCCGGAAATCTTTTTCTAAATACAACCTTTTAATACTATTGTTGGAAGTACTATAATCAAATATTATTGGTGTTTTAATTCGATGAAAAGTCATAACATTTGTACATTTATTAACTTAAATGCAAGCAATGCTTGCTACACCATTCGCGTTGGAGTTGAATAAAATCATGCAAGGTTCTTGCATCCGATTAAAATTTTAAAATCATCGGCAAATAATAGTTCTTCAGCTTTCAAGATAACAGAAGGCAAGTTATTTATATAAATTAAAAATAAGAGTGGACCAAGATGGCTCCCTTGGTGCACTCCGGAATAATTAATTATATAGTTTAAGATGAAACACAATCTATTTTCACGGATTGAGTACGATTTATAGATAGCTTTTTAACAATTTTAAAACATTAGAATGAAAACCCATGTTTAGTCATTTACACGTAAGAACGTTATGTTGAACACGGTCGAAAGCTCTAGCATGATCCGTGTAAATAATATCCACTTGATTTTTATTTTAAATTGATTGAAGGCTCATAGAGTTTTTATCACCAAGGTAAGAGTTCAGACAAAAAATTCAGTTGTTAATGTAAGTTCTAAACATTAATTTTTAAGCTTTTGAGTCTTAGAACAAATCTTTTAATTTGTTTTACGGTTTATATGAATTTCTTTGTACAATTGCGCAAGTTCAACTTGCTTGAAAAAAATATTTACCCTAATCCACCTGTTATTAGATTGCTCAATGTCTCTAAACCATGTCGTGCTCCAAAAACAGTCCTTGCCCTGATATCAACGAAAGTTGCCATTTCTAAAAAATAAATTAAAAAAAAAAATATTGTGCAGGTAATACATTTTTGTAGGTAAACATTATTTGAATCAACAACCTGTAGTTCTCAAGTTGAGAGCATAAGATTCATCTGTGTCCCAGTCTAAATCTAAACTTGTAGAATTAACGGTAGATTTAACCAAAATTTCTTTACTTTGAGCCAATGTGCAGTTGCGAATGCACTCTTTGAGTGAATTGCTAACGAATATTCGATTTGCTTCCCGAATGAACTGCGATGTTTGTGCATTGGGAGCAACTACATTAAATCTATATACAAATAAAGAACAAATAAATAAAAATTAAATGACATTACTATCCGATCATATCGAAACGAAACCATACCTCACTTTCAATGGATCGAAATATACTCGCTCGTGGGCAATGGTGCATTCTTGAGTTGGCATTGGCCAAACTGCACCATATCGTCCGCACGACATTCTGCAATCCTTTTGGCTCTCAAAACTCGGAGTATTTGACTCATCGCTCATGGGGTCTAGTTGGCAGAGATTGGAATGATTGCACTTCCATGGCTTTTCAACAGCTGTGCATTGGTTTAGTAAAAATAAAAGCGATATCGTCCACAAGAATTCCGAGAAATTTGAATTCATGTTGAGATCCCTTTTTTAGTTTTAATCTGTAAATAAATTGCTGTTGATTATTTCTTTTTGACAAAGAAACTAACAAATAGACGAGGTTATTGCCCTAGTTATGGTATTTGGCATTCTTTCTTTACGAACTTGAATTGAGACCGAGAGATAAAATTAATTACCCCATTTGTTTGCTTTTTTATACCTTAGGGGTAAGTCGTAAAGTAATATAGAAACTGTACAAGCTCAATTGCAGAAAAAGAAATTCAAATTATGTAGTTTGCAAGTTTTTATCTTTGAAGTAAATTTGAGTAATTTCCTATCGCCAAAACACATGAAGGTACATACTTACATACATATATCATCAAATATTAAAATGTTATTCGCCCAATTGTTATGATAATATAATAATTACGAAAAAAAATGACAAGCGTTCATATGGGCAAAAGTGGCAGTTCTGATTCTGAGAAAGGAGAGATTTTTCTTCAAACAAATTGTGCGAACTGTGAAGTGATTGCTTAAAATTAAAATTAAGATATAAAAAAATGGAAAATAATACTGAAAATATCTTAACAAATATTCCTAATTTGTCTGAAACATTGTTATGGTCGTCTTCCTCATCTTCTTCATCAAGTGATGATGATGCAAGTGATGCAGTTAATTTTCTCTTGCAGGAGTTTTCCAAAATACATAAATTGACACATGTCACACTTTACCAATACAGTCACACCAAACTTCAAATTTTTCAGAATTCAGAAAAACTGTTCAATTTGGATTCTGCTCCTAAATCCAATTCCCGATTGCCAATTAAAAACGACATTAATTAGGCAACAAAATGGTTTGAGTGTCTTAATCTAACTGCACTCTATGAAGTGTTAGGTTTTGCATGAAATTTTATAGTGGTAGGAAAGAAATAATTATACGATCAAAAATGATTTACATTGCATTAGAAAGCACTATAACAGAATATAACTGATGACAGTGGTGATCAATAGTGTTCGGTCATATATTACACTATACTTAAGGGGGTGTATATTGTGGTGATTTGATTATTAAGGTGCTTTTATATGCAGATGACCTTGTCATACTTACTGATAATCCGGTAACTCTAACCTTAATGGTGAAAGCATAGAAGTAGTTAAACCTAAAATACTTAGGTTTAACAATAACACAAAATTTAAACATAGGACCTCATATATAAAAGATAAAACATCTGTTGCGAAATCAGCCATTAATTGCATCTGGTCAAGTTTTTTTAATAACAAATGTATCGAACCGATGGTAAAATTCAAAGTATTTGATGCAACAATTAAAAGTTCACTCTGTTATGCTAATGAAGTGTATGGTTACGAAGAATGTGAAGACTTGGATTATCCAGAGGTATTTCTTCAAACGTGTATTTAAGGTCCCTTTAAACACACCTAACTATGCAATATGTGTCGAATCTGGACTACCACCAATTTTCTTAAAAAACCTTAAGGCAAATGCGGACTATATTGTCAAAGTTTTAAAGAGATCTGATAATAATTTTCAAAGAAAAGCGCTGTTACACGCCGTTCAGAGATTGGCAAGAATTGGCTGCTAAATATAATACGACATTGAATTTAGCCTTGAAAAACTTTGGGTCATGGAAGGACGAATTCTATGACTGCATCTCAGCAATTGACGAAAAAATATTTCAAAATTCTCTGAACCGTGCTAAAGAGTCCATATCAAGAACGATAAACAGCAAACTGAATCATTGTTTGGCGGAATCTAACTATTTTCGAAAAGAATTCACAGTTAACGAGATGAGCTTAATATTTAAGATCCGAACTGAAATGCTAGAGCTAAATTACAGACCTCATAGGGTTGATATAAATCATAATTATTGTAATCTTTGCAACCTTAATCAAATCGAAAACGTTAATCACTTCCTAGCAAGATATTTAATACTCCAAGAAATTCGACGTTTATACTTTAGGAAAAGCTTTCTTTCTACAGAAGAGAGTTACACAATTCTAAATGGTGAGTGTGGTTGGTATGTTCTTATCCGGTTTGTTACTGAAGCTATCGCTTACAGAAATACTTATGTATGTAAATCTCTTTTAGAATCAATCTATTATTTTTGTTTTAGCTAAACTAAAAGCCAACCCTTCAGTTAATATTGAATCCCTTTGATTAATTCATCAATCTTTTAAATTTAAATATACTAGTTTATTTTTTTCATTTTTTAAAAAATGTAACTTTTGTAACATATTTATATTAGTTTCTATTAGTTTTAAGTAGATCTGATTAAAATAAAATCTTAAACTCTAATGATATTTTGTCTAGTCTAGTTTTGTCTAGGTTAACTGGCAAAATTATATTTAATGCTAAAATACTCTACACTTTTTCATTTTCAATTTTCTTGATGTGTTTAAAATTTGTAAATGTAAATTTTAACGTAATAATTTTAGATATAATCGGCAGACGGCTTTTAAGCCATGCTCGTAAATCTTTTATATTAAAACAATTGTACTTTATATGTTGAAAAAATAAAGATAATAATAATAATATAATAATAATAATAATAATTACACTACTTAACAACGTGATGGAACATACAAATCTGGAGGACGTCGAGAATGCTGTGACTGCATGCCGTTGAGTTGCTTCAGTAGATTCTGAGATTGAATCTTCGGTACGTTCAGAAAATGCATCAGTTGATGGAGAAGAAAATCTTGGAGATTCAGATGATGCACAATGAGGCTGAGGAAATTGGAGGTAACTGGGTTGACTCGTCGATTGCAACATCATCATCCAAATCATCAGGCTTGTAATCGACGAAAAAGGTCTTACATCTTCATTCCATTTAATGTATCGGCTGCGAATTTGATCGAGATGTCTTTTTAGGAGTCTTGAGTCTTTAAGGCGCATCTTGTACGATACAAGCCCTGTTTGATCCTCCACAACTGCCTCAATCCATTTGGGTACAGAAGCATATTTCCTTATCCAAATGGGAATGTTCTGTTTACTTTGGGCTCGTCTTTCTTAGTGGATAATGGTTAATTTTGTCGTAGTAAGTTTTAAGTTCACGATTTAACATTAACTCTGCCGAGGAACGGCGGCGTTATGTCTTGATAAAATATGAAACGAGTAATTTTGAAGTTCCAGTCGGTGTTAGCTTGTGTCTTCTTAAGGTAGTCTTTTGTTACTTGGACCATCACCTCAGCCCGAACATTTGTTGAGGGATGGAATGGAGAACATCTAATACGGCGTATAAGATTAATTTGAAGAAATGTGCTGAATTTTTGAGAAGTAAAAGCTGTCCCATTATCTGTGACTAAACGATCAGGCAGTCAGGCAGAGATCGCAGAGGATGGATGGCGGACTTAAAAGACACATAACTAACGATAAATACCTACAGCCACTTCGAATAAGGGTCAACGACAATGAAATGAAGAATAGTTTTCCTAGAAAAGGTCCCGCAAAGTCAGCATGAAGCCGAGATCCAGGAAGTTTTGTTGATTCCCATAGATTAATAGGAGCTTAAGTTTGCTCATGTCGGGTTTCTTGACATGGAAAACGTATTGCTTGACAACGCGTTCAATCTCTGATTTCATATCAGGCCACGAAATGTAGCTTCTAGCAAGTGCCTTTATTTTTACTATTCCAGGGTGCCTAGTGTGTAACGCTGTCGGAATAAATATGTAGTTGGAACTTCGGTGGAATGATTGTAAGATTTCCCCATAAAAGGCAGCCTTTTAATGTTGAGTTCTTGGAATGGCATGTATAGAAAGATAAATGTTTGTTTTAATGCTTAAGGGTCTTGAGCCATCCCCTTAACGCCTAGCTTAGCATGATAGCCACGTTTGGATTTTTCGCGGTTTCTGTTGCAATTTCCTTAGCGCCTCCGTTAGGTCTTCTCTTGAGGTCGCTGTTAATTGTTCGGAAGTGCTTGAAAAACGACTAAGGAAATCAGCGTTTCCCATCTTACTCCCAGCCTGATAAACAATATCAAAATCGTACGCATGGAGAAAGAAACGTCGTCGAAGCATTTCATTAGATATTATTGTTGGAATTGGCTTTGTTGAGCTGAATATACCAAGGAGAGGATGATGGTCGGTCACAAGTTCGAATTTTCTTCCATTTAGGCACTTCGTCAACTTTTTTACACCTGCAACTAAAGCTACAGCCTCTCTCTCAATTTTGGCGTAATCTCGCTCTGCTTTTGATAAGGTACGCGAATAGAATTCGATCGGCTTTTTTTATAGTTCCGTTGAAGAACAGACGGTTTGTTGATAGGGGCATTGTGATCGTTGGTGTTGCGCACCATAACCGTAGCATGATTTAATTCCCCCCTTGCTCGTTTATTTCTTGTTACGGTTCTGACTTAAATTATTTTCTCCTTTCGTAATGAAATGGACTTGGTCTGGATGGCGAATTTGTAAAGCGTTATTTTCAGCAGTTTCAGCCGTGATGGTTCGATCAATTACAGTTTGTAAAGTAAGTGCACTTTCGGCAAGAAGATTTCACAGATGTAATGCGTCACGGATTTCGCAGACCAAACGGTCGCGAAGCATGCGGCCTAGATCATTGAAGTGGCAACCAATCGATTTTCGACGGGGTAGGATTAGTGATTAGTCAAAGAATCATTTAATTCTTTAAGAGTAAGATCACTAATCTTTTTTGACGATACAAATGACGACAGGAGGTCGTAGACTGCAGCTTGAGCCAAAGTCAAAAACAAGGCTTTCTGACGAGTTTTCCCCATGCAAACTTTGGCTATCAATTACAGCTCGAAACGTGCATGATATGATTTACAATTTCTCGGAATGACTGAGATCAAAAGACTCCAAAATGCCTACGTTCGAAATTATGCGTTGAATTTGTGTATTTTCTGCCATTGTCGCCGGGGTAGATGTCTAATCTTTCATTGATTTTTTTCTCAGAATTAGGAGGCATAGATCTTGCGAATTACTTAATATACATATTTACGTAAATTATTTTTTTTTTTTTTGTGGGAGAACGACTGCGCAAATTTAATAAACTCGCACAAATTTAATTAAATTTCATTTATTATAGATAATTCATAGGTCTTAAAATAATCAATTACAAATCTTAATTAGGCAACAAAATGATCTGTTAGGTTTTTAATGAAATCTTTTTATATAGGTAAGCGATCAATTTACGATCAACAATACATAATAATTAACATTACATTAGAAAGAACAGACAAAAAATATTACAACTTAATAAAGTTTTTTTTTCATTACTTGCTAATAAAAAACAAAAAAAATTCTTTGAAAAAATAGTTTTGATTTATTTTTAAATTTCTTAAGAACTAAGATTAAGCATCTCGTTTTCTGTTTTTATCAAGAATTAATAAGAGGTTTCAACTTTAAAAAAAATATACTTAATTACATAAATTAAAACAATATTGTAAATATTATGACAATTTCTTTAAATTTTGAAAATTATTTTTTTAGATTTAAAATTAAAGAAGAAATTTCAAAAAAGGCCTTTTTTTTAATAATTTTTTTTATGTTTCAAGCCATTTTTTTATAAAATCTCGCATAAACGGTGGCATTGCAAATCACCCTGTAACAGTGTACATGTGTTGTTTTTCTTTTTTTTAATTAAGATAGGGATACCTGGAAAGATGCAGGTAGATAGGGAAGCAGAAAATCAGGAACAATGATTTCTATTATTTTGTAAATTGAAGTTTACATACATAAGCACAAACTTTTTTAAAGAATTTCTTCTACGAAAAGTCTAAAGATGATTTTATGGCATTCTGTTAAATGGTCATTTTTAAAATTAATTTTACTGTAGGTATGTGTTTTAAAAAGTAAAATGGGAGAGAACGGTTTTTTAAAAAATTCTTATGTGTTAAGGAAAAAATGAAAATATTTGTCTGCTTATTTTGGTGTTATACATGCTTCTCATAAAGTCTACATACTTATTTTGAAGGTTAAATGTTTTTTAGATGCTTGTATTTGGTTTTCTTTTTAAAAATATAAATAAAAAGGGACTTAAACTTTTGGCCTACAGTGTACAAGTACCTACTCGTACAATAAAAATTAAAATTCTTGACATAGAGCGGTCAAAGAACCAAGTCCCAACATCTTCAGAATTCAATTTTAAGTGAGAAATTGTGTGTTAGGTTCAGGAGTTAAAATCTGTTCAAAAGAAATACTTAATTAAAATTATAATTTCGAAAAATGTCTATTCGTTCCGATATATCATACCAAACACTATTTTATTCTTAAGTTTTCACCACCACTACTATGTAAATAATTAATCATAAATTGTTTAATAAAAAGAATGTAGCAATGGAGATTAGAGTTCATTAATCTCTCTTTATAAAACAAGAATACAAATTAGAATGCACTATCATTAACACCAACTAGTGTAAAATGGCAATTCATGTAGAAGTTCATATGAGTGCAAAAATAATTATCAAGTTCAAAATCAGAATTTAAATCCATTTTCCATCCAGAGTTCAGTGGGGCCGATATGTGAAAGAGGAAAAAAAGTGATATTTAATAAAGTTATTAAGTGACTTGTGTGTTTTAGAACAGACTTTGATAAATTTATTCTTATCAACAGAAAATGTTTCAATATCCATTTAAATAAATAAACAACAATATAAATGAGTTGATTAAAACTTTGGGCCAGTAGGTATATATTGCAAGATACATTTATAATTTATACATTTGCAAAAAAATAATTCACATTACAAGATTAATTTTTAATCTCCATTTGTAAGCAAAAAAAGAAATCCTTTCAGATTTGAAGAAGGTAAAAGATGAAATATATTAAATATTAGTTTAAAGATTACTCGTAGATAGCAACCTGAAGCATTTTGAAAATGCAAATTGAAAGGACCTGATATCATTATAAGGTTTCTAAATTCGATAAAAAAGATTCTTGTGTGTTGCTTACGAAAATTATATTCTTTGAGTATATCTATGAAGCTTGTCAAAATTGTATTTTCTCATTGATAAGGATAACACCTTTTTTAAGCAAAAATGTATTGTTTCACAACAATTTTAAAAATAGAAGAAAAAAATGACAAAATAAGTTTATTTTGAGGAAGGTAAATTAAACGAAAAAACTAATCAAGGGAATCCTCGATCGTTCGTAAAACTAACATGGATTAAATCCATGAGATTATATCCTTAAATATAGAATTTTAAAATTCATTTTTTAGTTTTCCCAATTTTTTTTCACCTCTAATATTATATTATATTGCAAAATGCAATACACTTAGTATCTATGGGTGAAAATACAAATCCTCACTTGGACTCCACTGTACCTCGGTCAAGTGTGAAACAAATCGTGATTTGCACACAAAATGTTTCGAAGAGTCTAGCATACATTGCATCGAGTGAAACTCTATCCCAAATATGAAATGTTTGTTCTAGTAAACCAGCACAGACAAATTAGACAAATTAAAAACAAAAGATTTAATTTCTGTTGATCATTTATATGATGTTGATGACTAATTTTATTTTGCTTTTAATTAGCTTACTCAACGCTATCGGACTTTCAGCTGCAGGATGTTCGTAAGCATTTGAGTTGGTTTCTTGCACAAAAAATAAAAACAGCAGTAGATTGCAATCTCAAAAACGTGGCGGTTGATTTGAATTTTAATAAAAAATTTATTCGAGTACACGCACAGCACACAGCACTTTTGGTATGGTAAACAATTTCAGGTCGCTTTAATTGGATTTTCAAAAACAATTATTATTTTTGTGTCCGTTCGCGTCGACTCACAACCGCCAACTGACTGCCAGACTTGTGTGCTTTTGTGTTCGTGGAGCTCTGACTTAGAAAGTTCCCTTTCCCAGTAGTTCTAATTCTAGATAATGAAGTACCTAACCTACAACAATGCAATGTTGTGTGGTGAATTTAATTTATTGTTGTTTTTGTTTCCACGGTTTTGATCTAAGAGAAAAACATAAATAAATAAATGCAAAAATACATGCAGCTCAACAGTAAACAAATGTTAAAACACTATTTACAAAAAGGGGTACACAGAAGATTTATCAGCATCAGCACACTTAAGGTGGATTTTCATGGAATTATAATAGAATAATTTAAAAGTAGCTAATAATAGAAAGTAAAGAAAACACATTTAGAATAGAAAATTAATTTTGCGAGAAGAAAATATAGTGTTACCGCATTAAATATGAACTTTGATTTGGTTTTTAAATTACACATATTAAAAGTGGCAGTTTTTTTAGTAGTTATTTTATTTGCATTCTGTTAATTTAACAAAGTTGGTGTGTATTGAAATAATAGTATACAAAATTTTATATATAAAATTCTCGTGTCACAATGTTTGTTCCCATACTCCTCCGAAACGGCTTGAACGATTCGTATGAAATTTTATATGCATATTCAGTAGGCCTGAGAATCGGCTACTATCTATTTTTCATACCCCTAGGTGGTGAGGGTTCTCCATGTCCACCACTAAAATTTTTTTTGACATTTTTTTGTATTTTTTTATAATGTGGCATTAAAAAATGCATGACCCATAAATTTGCACCCTTCTATCACCGACCTTTAATTTAATTTTAATTTATTTTCTTAATTTTGTATTAAAAAATAAGTTTTAAAAATTACGAATATATGTATATTGATATACATATGTATTGTATGTATGTATACGTATACATACATATGTACATCATACATATATTCTCAAGTAACTTTATTATACATTTATTCTTCAGGGGTTGTATTTAAACCTGGAAAACTTTCTCCATCCTAAATAGATGACATTATTGAAGTCACGAACTGTTCGTGTGATGTTAATTTGTGCTTCAATTCCTTTTTCTGTTTAGCAATATAAATCATTTTTATTTGGAACAAAGATTAACCCAAAAATTATTGAAATAATATCCTGTTATTGTTTTACGCTCAGCACAACGGAACAGAATGTAACAACAACTAGGACTGAACTTCGGTTGTCCTCGATCCACTTTTTTCAGGCGGTAATATTACATGAAAATAGTCGAAAACCTCAGTTTTCCCATTTAACGTGCAAACTTATATCAATCAACTCTCTTAAAAAATAATTAAAAAGTTAACTCTGCTAAAAATAACATAGCTATAATAGCATATTCTGGAAGGTTTTATGATTATGTGATAATCTTTCGGTAAAACGCGATCTCTACAATATTTTTTTTTATTTGGAATGAGTTATTTCAGATTATATCGTAAGATTATTATGGAAGTTACATAACATATATTATTCTTAAAAAACAGTGTATATTTTACTGTCCTGTTTCTTTTTAACAAATAAGAAAATGAATACTTAACTTCCTTAATAAAAAACGGCTTGTTTATAACGAACAGTTACCAGAAAGTAATATTTTTGTCCTTGTTCAGCTTCTACTTTTATTAATTGCAATTTAATTAATAATATTAAAATTATGTCAACTTAATACTAAAAATAGTTTGTATTAAATTTTGCTTGTGCAAAAATATGAACTTTCCTTGACTTTGAATAGAGTTCGTTATTCTATTCAAATAACTTGTTTTGATTTATAAAATTCTTCTTATGTTCTAATTTTAAATTCCAAACATCAACTCTTAACACCATCTATTTGGTGTGTCGTTACCTTGCACTAGCTATAAATAAAATTATTAAATAATCATGTTTATCTTATGCATCATATAATGATGGGGACATCACTATTATCAATGACTAGCCCGGTAAACTCAGTCTTGCCCCAATTAAAAGCCTTAACATGAACTCTAGACTAGAGTGATAATAAAGCACAGATACTTTAAATTTCAATATAATCGAGAGTAGAGATTTTTAAATTTTTTTACTAACAATGATATTCTATTACCTGTGCAATTTTTATTTTATTCCCTTGGCTTTCGATTTATTAATTATCATCACAAAAGCCAATCAAACTGAGAACTGAACCCGATTTAATTTGAATTTAGCAGTTATGAAATGATAGAAAGTCCATCGATGATCGTCACACCGTTGCACAATTTTCGGATAATTCCAACTTCAGCTGTAAGCCTTGTAAGTTCAAAAATTCTGTCGGTTACTTTTTACTCGTCCTCCACGCTGCGCTGTCAAATATCCAATCAAGATTTTTATAATTTTGCACAATGATCGCAATATTTGTACTGTTTGACATACATACATATGTATGTACGCTTAGTCGGAAATCGGAATCAACTAATATGCAAAACTTTTACAATTACATAATGTATGTATGTACATACATATGTACATATGTACATACATATATATATGTATCTATAGGTACATAATATGAAATTCGCAAACTGTTGTGGCATTTTCAAAAACCAAATTTAAATGAAAATTAAAAAATTGCAGCACATGATCCTTCAAATATGTAAATTGTCATACGACTGACAGTTATGTATCAAACGCGATAAGGTTAGATCAGAAAAGTTTGTATTCCCTGTAAAAACCTTATGTATACAAAGTATTAGAAAAATTATAAAAAAACATGAATGAAATCAGTAGTTTGTCTCAAGTCATGGGCATGACCAAATGAAATAGAGATTCATTTTTATAACATATTTATACTATAATAGCTGACCCCGCAGACGTTGTTCTGTCCTGTTTTTCAAATTGTGTGAAAGAAATTGCTTTAAATCTTCATATCCAGGTTCTAATATAGTTATGGCATTCATAACTTAACCAATGAGCGAAATTTTTAATCTCAATTCGATTAATGACTTTTGAAATTCTGGAAACGCCATTAATTTTTTGTTTGCAAAATAAAAGCGTCTCCTAGATCTTTTCTCTTCACATACAGGACCACATCATAGGACCATGAACAATAGCAACTTACATATATGATTAGATTTTAAGATTCAAAAAGCCTTTACAGAATAGATGGCATGAAAATACCAGCTCCAATCCAGCATAAGAACCTATAAATTGACCTTATATTTTGTTCACTATGTTTCCCTTGTATTTCTCTTAAACACAATCTTGAGGCACTATTTTCTGCTTCTTTTCATATCCAGTTTATCACAAATATATATGTATGTATGTATGTAGCTAGCTTTTTATTGGTAAAAGAATTTTAAAAATCGGTTCAGTAGATCTAGAGATTACCTAATATACAGTCTTAAAAATGTTACCAACTCTTTCGAGAAACGATGGATTTAGGTACTGTGGCCGTTTTGTCAAAAATTCAATTCGACCATTCTAAACTTCAATCTTCAATGTTATGACTGTTTTGTTAACAGTGCTATTTGGCAAGTCTAAATTATTTCAATAAAGAAATTCAGATGTGAAAAGTGGCAACTGTTTGTCTTGATCATACTTCCAGGAGGACACTTTTTGTATTTTCTTATCGATAATAATAAATATTGATGTTTAATCTCAATAGATAGTACAGTGTTCAATAACGCAGAGACAAAAATGAGCCATAGTGTGTTAATTTTCATTGTTTTAAGGTGTATTCTGCTATTCGGGGTGGAGACAAATCCAACGAATCAATTACCATGAAAATTGGTTCAGCAGATCTCGAGTTATAAGTGTTGTAACAAACCCGTCTTTGTTTTATATATTTAGAGCTTATAGCAATTTCATGGGCCTTTAACCCTCCAAATGAGCCAAGTCCATAATGGCAAGCAATGCACGAATTTGATTTGGGCGTAATGTGTAACATTTGATTAATTGAAAGGAATTATAGGTATTTTATTTTTTCTATTTTTGTTTATTTATATTTTTTGACAAAACAAAAAAACTAAGAATTTATTTTTTGATAAGTAAAGGTGCTATAACCCTTATATTGCAGTAAAGGTAGTGTTGTGTTTAAGTATAAGGTATTATTTTTGTTTAAAGTATATATAAACACTCACGGACTTGAATTCAATGTTCTGTCAAAATTTGAAAGCAATTGCTTAAGAACTTTCTGAGATTAGCGATTAGGAACAAACATACATTTACATTTTTATTAATATAGAATGTACATATACATACATTCCTATATGTATATAGACATAATATATTAGATACATACGTATATATTAAAATTTTCCCTTTTTTATGTGACTTAAATAATTCTGGTTTAGTTTCTGGGTACGGACAGATTAAGGAATTTTATTTAAAGTGTATACTTTAATTTAAAAGCGCTTCCAGAAATCTGAAACCCATACTTATAAGCATATCATAAATTTTGATATATTATTCGAATTTTGTTTCTTATATTTAATTTATGGTTTCATTATGTTTGGCATATTTAAAATCAGACTCAATAAAGTTAAGCACTGTCATAAGCTATTAACAAAAGAATCTGATGAAATGAAAAAGAAACGAGTTCATTATTAAAACAATTAATAATTTTAAATATCAAGTGTATTTGCTCAAGTATCTTTTTATACTTATAAATAATACAATATCACTACGGCTTCTATAAAAGTAAGGTTGGAGTGCAGTAAAAACACGAGTTACTATCATTAAATATATTCCTGATCAATAGCATGTTTAAACATATCTGCTATTCTCTGCCTCTTTGATTCTTCTTTGAAAGGAGTTATATTCCAAACGTCCGTGAGTATGGAAGTTTCTTTAATTGCATCTAAATCTGCAACCTCGTCTTCCTCAATCAATGACATTGGCAACGATTCAATTCCCATACCACAGCCAAATCGTCCAAATAATTTTAACTCTGCTAGTAAATCTTCAAAGGAAAGAACTTTCTTAGGATCGGATCCAAGATCTTTGATTAAATCACAAGCACTATCGTGATAGTCCTGAAAACAAAATCTTAAAATAATTTGATGTTTCCCTGATGGTTTTAAAGGAACCAACCTTTAATAACGTTAAATAATGTTCTTCTCTTAGCTTCTGGCTAGTGCACGAGTAAATGAAAAATGAAATGTCTAACGCAATAGAAGCACATCTTATATGATTTTGGGAGTAAAAATTATTTATCAGTCATATAAATATCGTTAAATATTTACCTAGTTAGTTGATAATCGATAACTTTGACAGCTTCGGGAAATCCATTTCCATTGTACTTTGTAAGGAAATTCGGAGTCCAGCAATCTCCGTGACAAATAGTTGAGAATTTACCTTTAAAAAAGTATGTTTACCTATAAAACTACATAACAAGGTTGCGCAATCTTTTATAACATTATGTAGGTTAGACTGAATTTCTAGTTGATCTTAGTTTTTGAGTGAAAGTAATAATGCAAGAAAAAGGTATACAAAAATTTGCCTCCTTAGAGGCGTAAAAAGAGTTACAATTTTCTTTTTTTAAATAAAAATTTTTCTTATTTAGCAACTAATTTTTGTATGAGTTATGGCTGCATTTCTTACCCCTTGTGTTCACAATCTGAATTTGATCTGAGTATAGTGTATCCTGCAGGTATTTGCTAGCAATTTTTTCGTACTTGGTGCCTGGATATGTTTTCGAAACCGCATCCTTAGCAACATTCATTGCAAGGCGCAAGAATTCCATATACCAACTGCGTAATTCATCAGAGTAGTAGGTTTTTTCTAGTTTTCCAATAGTCTCTTCGAATGCTTTGGGTTCTTGGTCCAAAAATGCCAAACCAATACCATGAAGTCGTCCTATGGTTCGCATTGTCATACGACATTCATCAACGGAAATATAATCTTGCCTGTTTAAAAAAGCATAAGCTTTTAATGAAGAGAATAATAATAATTATTGAATATAATTTACCTATTAGGACATCCATAACCGAGAAAATTAACATCTTCTAATGCTATAAAGTCGTTTTCTCCATCACAATGGCATAAAAAGCATTTTGGGTACTCGATGAAGGGTTTCGTGGGCTTTTTGCTTTCTTGGAACTTTTCTATTGCTGGAATTACTTTAGTGTAGTAGTATATCTCATTTCGGAAAAAATCTGCTGATCGAAATAGTTTTCTCCAACCCAGATTGTCTGGCATGGATTTTATAATTAAATTAACCTCTTGTTTGGTCCTAGAATGTGATTTGTTTTTCTCATTAAATAAGGGAAAGTACAAAAAATATAGTAAACATACTCCAAAGTTTTATTTTCTCCATAAACACACAACCGGAAAACTTTGCTCAAATAAGAGTCTCCTTTTTTGAATCCCTTGCCAAACTTGAATGAAGTGTGGTTTGTACCACCAGCCTTCACAATTATCTCATCGAGAGACTTTTCAGTGAAAAATTTGGATATTTCCGATAGACTCATCACTTTAACGATCTTTTTGATGCTTATACTTTTGCAATACTAAAAATCCACTCTGGACGGATGCTAATTTAAATAGTGTAGAATCTTCAAATATTATCAAAGTAAACAATACAAACGCTGGACAAGAAAACAGGCGACGCGATGACAGATCTCAAGCTTTGATTCGCCACGCTACAAGTTGCAACATATCATTGGCCAGTTGCCACTCAAACCCAATTGAAAAATAACAAGTGTTGTATATTCTACTACCCAAAAAAACAAAACAATAACAGCAAAAGCAACCAGCTATTCAATAATTTAATGTCAAACTGAAGTTCTATTAAACAGGGACAAAATTGTTGTCGTTGGTGCTATTAAGGCGCAACCTGCAGTTCGTAGTCAAAACCAGATGGAAATGAGATGCCATTGTTTCGTTTCATTAAGTTGAGTCCATTTTATATTTTCGTTGTGTTAAACTGTCATTTGATTAAAACTCTACAAAATACATAGAAAAGATAATAATCTACTCAAAACAAAATAGTGCCAATACAAAATTTTCACAGAATGTTTTTTGTGTGTAGTTTGAATAAAAAATGCGTTTTAATTATGTGTACTCAATTTCTTATTTCTTATCTAAATTATAATTACAATTAAGAAATTTTATCACAACTTTTTCTTACAATAAAGCCAGAAAACTTAGTAGGCCCTATTTTGTTTTGAGTGGTATAGAATACTAATAACATCATAATGACATCAGATGATTTGACAGTTTATTTTATACCAACCTTCATTAGCTCAAATAACTCAAAAGGTAGTACAGAATTATTTCTCAATGAGCTCTAAATCAGTGCAAACATTTTATCACTGAACTGTGAGTTCAAGTTCTAGGCAAAATTTTTTTCTATTTTCTCCAGTTTTTACTGAATCTACCAAATTCATTTTTCCTATTTTTCTTCATAGTCACAAAGGTCATTTAAAGGGTAAATCAATAAACCTTAAGTGCCAGTAAATTATTAAACAAAAATAGAAACTCAAAAATGGATCCTTTTCCTAATTTCATGTCACTTTACTTCCATTAACATAGATGGCGAGATAATTATAAAACTTAATTAAACCAAAAAAAAGCCATACTTTATACTAACTTCCACCAAAACCAATACATCCCTGTCCAAACTCTGACATTTAAAAGTTCTGTTTATCAACTGGGAACATCACTACGTATTCACCATTCCCTAAAACGAGTTTTACACCAACTCAAAACGGGGTTTTCAGCTAAAAATTTTGGAAAACTCGTAAACTGTTCACACCGCACATTTACACTTTTTTTTAACATTTCAATTATTTTGACAACAACTGTCAAATTAAACATTGATGCAATTTTTGTGTTACAAATTTGCAACTCATATCATACTTTTTTAAATAAAATGAATTCTACAGAATTAAAACGGATTTATTTGCAACAAGAGAAAAATAAAGAATACATAAAGATTTTGTTCAATATGTTCTTTAGATCTCAAGCCTCTATCTTGAGGAGAAGACGGGGATTTATTTTACAAATCCTTCAACTCCAAAAGAAAAGAAGAGATTTAGTGAGAACAAACCATAGGGGTATTCACGATCCATTAAATCTGTTCTTATTTGAAAATTAAAAAAATACTAAATATTGCAACTACCATCCTGCAAACTAAAAACTCACTTCTGCCCTCCAAAACAAAAATAAACACACAACAAAAAACAACTTATTTTCACACTTTTAATTTATTTATTGTGGATTTGAATTCAAATTTAAAAAGAAATTGTTGAATCTTTTTGTTTCCTCTACAAACTCTTGCAGCAGTGCCACTTTTTTTTCTTCTAATTTTAAGTTTTTTGCATCTGCATCATTGCATTTTTCCATAAATTGTTCAATTTTTTTATGAATTGACTCAACTTTGTCTTCACCCGTTTTCCTTTTTCTTTCAGCACGTGGCCTCGAGGAACTTGGAAGCGAACAATTGGAGAATTCCATCGATGGGGTGTCAATGCCGAGGTCTTCGTCCTGGGAGGTCGAATATCTGGACCTGGAGCTCGACTCACCACCAGCCGTAAATGTACCCATATCAAATGCTGCGGACATCTCCATGTAGATGTGGGTATTTTTTCGGCTTCCACGAAGTGCTGACTCCTTTTCAGCCCATAACTCGAGTTCCTCATCGTCACTCCATCACATTTTGCGCTTTTTTTTCGCTTTTCTTTCTTGCACGGACATTTTCTATAAATAAAAATATTAGTATTTATTTTTTTAGGGATATTTATTTACAAAAATAACTTACCACAGAGAAAAACAAATGTGTTTTGAACTAAAATTAATTTTTTTTGTTGACAGCATTTTGCCGTCAGCTGTTTTTTTTTTGACGTTTGATTGTGCGCTGAATGTTTCATTAGGTTTGTTTTTAAGTTCATCTTTTCTTGTTTTCGCGAAAAAATCGGTTTTGGATGAAAACATATACCGAAAACACAAGTTTTCCCATACATTTTTTCTAAACCAAAGTTTTGATAAACCACAAGTTTTAAATAAAACATGTCAAAAACATGTTGGATTTAAAACTTGTGGTTTATCAAAACTTTTGGTTTAAAAAAAATGTATGGGAAAACTTGTGTTTTCGGTATATGTTTTCAGCCAAAACCGATTTTTTCGCGAAAACCAAGTTTTCGGTTTGGTGTGAAAGACCTATTTATAGATAAATTTAGGTAGACTTGTAATAAATCTCCTCTAAATTCTGAAGATTTACCATACAAATATACATACATTTCCTCAAATAAAATTTAGAATAAATATCCTCTAAATCTAGTTGGACACCATTCGCTGAATGCTTTCAGTGAACTTTAACACCTATTTGTATGCAACGGACACCTAATTTTAAGCAACGAATTCATTAAAACGTCATTTTGTTTGTTTTGAAACACAGCTGTACGTAATTAAGTGAACAATTTTTCAAGGTTACAATTGCAAATAATTCTAAAATCGACTTGCACTAAAATAATGAATTAAAAAAGCATAGATTATATAGGTATTATGGAGCAGATAGATTATAGTCCAGAAAAGCACATAGGTAATATTTTATTAGGATTAAACATTAATCACGTTTTATACAAAAATTGAAGCAAACGGTTAGATGGCTTCAACAACTAGGACATGAACTTCCGTTGTTCTGCCGCTCTATTTTTAAATAAACTTATGAAGTATACCGGGCTTGAGGCTCTGCATTATACTGCGGTGAGACGAAGTTTGCCGGGCCGGATAGTTTTTAAATAAATGATTTTTTTTTATAATGGCACATGAATTTTTATTATTTTGATAAAAAGCCCTAAAACTTTCCAAATTAATTAACAAAATACATATCGCTTAAATCTGGCTTTGAATCAGGATTCCATAAATTTATTGATCAAAAATTAAAGCAGTCAAAAATATTCAAAAATATTTCTTACATTTTTTTCACAAGCAAATGGCATCAATCTTTTTACGTTGAAAAGATCACAAATATCGAACCCAAACCATAAAATTGCATACATCCAATTAAAAAAATCTTTTGAAAATATTGTGAAAATATATTTATAGAAATATTTCGAAGATGTAAACCATGAATAAGAATATAAAAAAATTTATAAAAACATTAAACTTTTTTTTTAATTTGTGATTATTCACTATCCTTGCGCAGGGGCCATGCTAATCTTCTCTGTATCGTTCCAATTTTAGCAAATGTTCTGCCCAAGTAAAAACTTTTTTATACATATATTGTTATTATTTATTGAAAATTTTAAAGATTCAATTCACCGACGAAGAAATGTCAGTGTTTCTCATTGATAAAGCAGTCACATCATTTAGTAATTCAGTTATCTGACCTACATGCGACTGCTCTCGGTAAAGTTTGTACAAATTCTGCGATTCGTTGCTTTTTGCCTTTTTAAACATAGTTGTTCTTAAGCTATCCTTTCGGCGAATGCTCCTGACGGCCGCCTCTTGCCTCTTGATATGTTGCTTTTGTTGTCCATTGTTAGGAATAGAAATGTTTATTTTTGAAAAATTTGGATTCAACGAAGTACTTTGTTTGAAAGGACTGACATCACTTCGATAGAGGATGCCACTTGTTGAAGGTGATATACCGACAGATTCAAAGAGTCTCTCTGACTCACAGATATCGTCAGATGTAATGAACACATCAGAGATTGGGTTTTTCTTCGAAGACTTTTTGGAGTCGGTAAAAGAATTTCTCAACTTACCCAAAATAGAACGCAGAATCTTGAAGCGCTTGAGGACTCTCTGTGGGTCGACTTGGTTAAAGCAAGCAAGGATAGCTTGACACTCTTCCAACATCAAAATAAACTTCTCGTATTTTACTCTTTTATCTTCGTCCTCCTGAAGTTGCAAATACTTGTAGTTTAGATGAAGATGGTCCTTGAGGATGACGCCCATTTCAAGCAAGTCTGAAAGCTGTTCTTTGTCCAATTGCTTACTATTTGCTGTGATAACTTCAGACATAATTTCCAGATAAGATGTACAGAAAGCGTTGCTATCGATAATTTCCTGAATAGCCACCTTAAATTTTTCTACCTCTTCGTTGAAATGCTGCTCGAGTATTTCGGAGTAAATGTCTGAGTTTGACTGTAACGACGGGATTATGCACGAATCAAGGGACTCCAGGGAGGCCAGACAACTACGGACTGCCGTCTTGACCCTAACATTTGGAGCAAAAGCGATAGCAAAAACTCCGATTTGAGTAGTTCTGTCGATGTTTACATCAAAATCAGCAATCACTTCGTCGAGGAGAGAATCGTCGATATTTGTCTGCATAGCTTCGCGCAATTTCTGAACCGAGAATTTAGAGTAATCTAGAAACGTGTGAAAGACGAGTCGTAGAAGGCTCTCATTGATGAAGTCTTCAAGTTGGTAAAGCGTGTTCTCTAAGGACATTGCTTTAAGTTTCCGATCGCTTTCATTAATGTTTGTTTTCGCGTCAGAAAGCGAACACTCCTCTTGGAAAGACATACAGTCGCGGATGGTTTTTTGGCACAGAATACTGATGATCTTTTTGTCGTTCTTTAGCGCTACATTTGCGAAAGCCAGGGTGTGACTCAAGATCTGATCAACTGTTGATCGGATCTCTTTGCTGGCGAACATAGCTTCGGCACTTTCTTCGGCCTTATTCGAGCAAATGGTTCCTTCGAGAAATGAACTGAAAGGAGCTATATTTTCGAGTACTTTGTCCATCAATGTAACAAAATTCGATTCTTCAACCATCTGCGACATACAAGCCACTGAATTGATTGTGGTTTTAATGCGATCCAAACACCACACGATTCGATCGAGAAAATGCTGCCGTGAAGCTGAGATGGCTCGTCCACCAGACTCCTCCGATTTAATAGTTAGCTCCATGTGCCGAATGCAGGTGTTGATTTGTGTCAGACAAAGGAACACCGTTTCAATGACTTCATCGTTTTTGCAACATTCAAATATGAGAAATTTGTGTAAAGTATTCGCGAACTTTTCAAACTCCGCACAGAAATTATTTAGCCAGCTAATACCACTTGTGTTGGTACTAGTATAGCCGTTGTAGATAATGCTGCGACATTGCAGAAGTTTGTTTTGAAGGATTTGTGCTGTTGTATCCATTACTTTGATTGTGAGTTAACTTGAAAATTAATACAAATTAAATTGTAATAGGTAAAATGAAATTTACTTTCTCTATTTCGTCAAGATAACTTGATTTTGATTATTAATTCTTTTTTAAAGAAAAACTATTTTGACAACTGACGTTTTTAAATACAAATATTTTTGAGACTCGAATAAAATGAAAAAGGTATCGATGTACAGCGGCTTCGATAGCGTACAGATTAAATCAAAAGTTTTGAAACATACTATATTTTTAAAGAAAATTAATTGTACGATAGTTGATAGAACATTTATTTCCAAAGAATAAAAACATTACTATACATTTGTAATCTACATCATTGTGAAACACTAACAAAAGGCAATTGATAAATGTTAAAATTCCCGACAATTGTTCGAAGTTTCCTAGTGGTTGATGGAAATCGACTCACAATATTTTATAAGTTTCATAAAAGGGAGTAATGTCTGTGTATTATATAGGTGTCATCGAACATTAATACAAACGTAAATGTAACTATCAAATCTCATAAATTTCGTTTAATTTGAAACTATGCTTTCTGAATTCTAATAAAATTAAAATGTTTTCCAAAATCTAACTAACTACACATGTAGTGCTAAATCGAGTTAGAAGGTCAAAAAATAAAATCCCCGACATAGTACTGCTTTTTTACGGTGGTTTAGTTGATAGACACTTTTTGGTATGGTTTATTCAAATTCCATATTATACTTTAGAACCAGTTGCAAAAATGTATTCGTTATTTTGAGCCAAAAAGTAGAAGGGAAAGATGAACTTAAATAGCTTGCATTTGATATCTCTCTCAAACCAAAACGATTATAAGAGGAGTGAAACATACCTTTGAATGATTTAAAGAGAAATATAAACAGAAAACTATAAATTAGAGAACCACCTTTCAAATTTAAATGTTTGTATATGTATGCAAATTTGATACGAGTGCCATTTACCAGTAAGCTCTTAAGACAATTGTATTTATTTTAATTCGCTTTTGGGTGAATTGTATAAATGGGCAGTTTAAGCGTTTTTTAAGTCTCTATTCAATATACATATGTACATGTAAATAACTTTTCGGCTTTCATAGGAATTTAAGTTTCGTTCCACTGTATACAGCGTTTATAAATACTCCCTGACATTGAACTGCTAAAGTACGTTTTTAATTTTATTGTTTACTACAGTTCTAAAATCTAAAATAAATAAACGAACTAATGTTATTTCCTTCACACTGAATGTGTCCATTTTTATGTCGTAAAAACACATCTCGTTTCTCATGAGAGCTGTCATCATAGCAAACCACCACTCTATCACAGATTGTCAGTTTTGCCGCAAAATTTGTTTGTTTTTGTTTATTTTCCTTTCCTACAGTGCGCAACAAGTTCAACAAACTATTTAATTAAATTGTTAATATAAATAAGCAAAAACCCTCCTCAATGAATCGCTATACAGTAAGCTCATTGATTGGTGAAGGTTCCTTTGGTCGTGTGTACAAAGCAACTCGCAAGACCGATGACCAAATTGTTGCATTGAAAATAATTTCAAAGGTATGTATGTAAATAAATTGTCAATAAAAATTTGCAAAATTTACTATATATGAAAATCATTTTTAATAACAAGCGAGGGCGATCGAACAAAGAATTGAAAAACCTCCGACGAGAATGTGATATCCAAGCTAAGCTGAAGCATCCAAATGTCATCGAAATGTTCGAGTCCTTTGAGACAAAAAACGATTTGGTTGTGGTGACTGACTTCGCCCAAATCGATTTACATCGATATTTGGCCAAAAACGGTGCAATTTCAGAGGAAAAAGCTCAAAAACTCATTTGTCATTTAGTATCGGCGCTTTATTATCTGCATTCCAATCGGATACTACATCGTGACTTGAAACCACAAAATGTCCTGCTTAACGACGATTTGCATGCTAAGCTTTGTGATTTTGGACTAGCACGGAATATGACCATGGGCACACATGTGCTTACGTCAATTAAAGGGACCCCACTTTACATGGCCCCTGAATTGCTGGCGGAAAGACCTTATGATCATCAAGCTGATCTATGGTCACTTGGGTGTATTTCCTATGAGACTATGGCAGGACAGCCACCGTTCTGTACAACTTCCATATTGCATTTGGTAAAACTAATCAAACACGAAGAAGTGAAATGGCCCAGTTTCTTGTCCAGTGATTGTCGTTCATTTTTGCAAGTATGTACCAAGAAATTAGTAAATCAATCCTTTACATATTTGGTTATTTCTTTTAAGGGCTTACTTGAAAAAGATCCATCATTACGAATAACGTGGGCGCAGATATTGTGCCATCCTTTCGTCGATGGGAAGCTTTTTATAACTGGTATTGTTGCTGAAAACTCACCTTTCATAAACCCCAAAAAGAATTATAAAGCAAACAAGCAGAGCACTGCAAAATCTTCTCAAGACGGGTAAATTTCTATTAAATGCATATGAAACTTTACTAGATAAATGTATAATAATTATACAGGTCGAAAGAAGAAGAACATGGCCACCTGAGTAAAAATTTGGCCTCACTTAGTCTGGATGGTGGTTCCCAATGCACTGATAACCTAACTTCATCGCGGGACAGTGTCAATGCCATCCTCCAGAGCGACATAGAGAATTTGGAAACTGATGTCGAAGATGTCGGCAGTAGAGTAGCAGTTCCCTTTTCTGACAGACCATTCAAAATTGCATCATCGTCTGTAAAATCGAGCGATCTTCTCAAATCCACTCAACAACGCACAAATCCAACATGTTCAAAAGTTTGTTTCGTAACGGATAACTCAAATCTGATAGTAAATTATCTAAATGATAATTTCAAGCCCGATCAACCCTGCAATGATAATCTTCCTAAATCAAAGGGGAGTCTTTCATTGAATATAAAAAAGGCCACTCTGCAAAGTAGTCCCGAAAAGGCGACTTCACGCAATAAAGATTTGGAGAAGAGAAAACTCAGTCAGAATTTGGATAATTTTTCTCTAAGATTAGGAACAAGTCTAGATGTAGGGGAAAACGGTAGAAAAGCTGGAGAGAGAAAAGATAAATTATTGAAGGCCGGCACTCAGTCGACAGCGGAAGAAAAACAAAATGAGTATGAAGAGAAATACGATTGTTTTGTCTGTGGAATATGTTTTATGATTTAAATACATTTTTAGAAACACACCACCCTGTCTGCTGCCAGGATGGGACTCGTGTGATGAATCACAAAGTCCAGTAATTGAGAATGAAGAATGGTTGGCGTTTCTACATAGATCAATTCAAGAGGTTCTCGATGGTGAATTGGATTCTTTGCAACAACAAAACTTGGTAAGAAGTTAACGAAAGTCAGAGTATGTATTTTTAGTAAGTTTTCTTTTTGAAACAGGTCAGTATCATTGTTGCACCTCTGCGAAATACAAACGCAACGCCAAAAGTTGTGGAGGGTGTAGCTCAACTTCTTAGCCTACCTCTAGTTCTTGGTGGTCCACCCAGTGTAATCGATCTCATTAAAACGGTAAGCCAAATAAATAAATATGAAATACCAATTTTCCAAAAGATATAAAGCAAAATGTATTGAAATAAAAAAAATACTTTTAGGTCTACGCAGAAGTTAAATTAGTTCCTAATCTGATGTTTGCTTCAAAACTACTCTTGAGTACAAAATCCATCAATGACTCCAATTCTTCACTGCCTGTCTACTTGAATTCCAGAAACTCAATTCGATCCGTTGGAGAACTTACAAAGGAGGAAATTATTACCGCATCTCGTCTTTATGAATTAATTTGTCATTTGGTTCATCTAAAAGAGCAATTTCTTTCGCAATTTTGTGATGCAGTTGTTATATTATCTGCTGATGAACTTTTGATAAGTTTTTTAAGTCATGGTAAGCTTTTCAAATAGAAATGAATATTGAGAATGTTTTTCAATATACATACATACATATGTTCATATAATTTTTTTTTTTAGATTTCAAAAACAAACACACTATTAGAATAACAAACTGCGTGATAGCTCTGTTGTGCTGTGTGCTGCGAGAACTACCAGAAAATGCCGATCTAGTTGAAAAAATAATCTTTAGTCCCAAATTGGATTTAATAAATCTTATAAAACACGAAGATCAACTTCTTCGAATGCGATTGTGCATGCTTTTTCGGTTACTAAGTAGATTTAGCTTGAGAGGTCTTCAAAGTATTTGGTCATCTGAAGTAAGAAAGATTATTGAATCGTTTATCGATGACAAAAGTGAAGACGTTCGAATGGTAAAATAGATAATTTATTTTGAAAAACTTGGGTGCACTTTGACTGACGGATTAATTTTTTTTTAGGAAGCACAATGCATGTTGGATGAGCTAAAACATTTTTCCTTTTATGCTTAAGTACATTATTTCGATTGTTGTATTCAAAAATAAATAACAAGCCATAACCTACATATAATAATATGTATAATCATAAGAAAACTAAAAATTAAGAAAGTCAATAAATTCGAAATAGGTCGCTTATGCTTAAGGCTGTGAAAAATAATAAAGTCAACAGTCTATAAAGTTATAAATATTTGTTGATTTTTTTTTATTAAATTTTTCAATTATTAAACAAGTCAATGAACAAATGCACTACCATACAGACATCTACGGGAAACATATGACAAACCCTCCGCTTTTGGACTTCTTAGACTTAAATAGAATTTTATTAGACAGAGGTTTAATACACTATTTTATTTTCCTAGAAATTGTTGAAAGAACTTTATCAACTCTTGTAGAAAATCGAAGTTTTCTTCTGATGATTCGTCATCGCATTCATCATCGTACATTTCGCTCAGTTTTTCAATATCCTTTGGAGAAAGACCCTTACGCTGACCTATTTTAACTCCACTTCTCTTAAATAAAACCCATGAAAACTATAAGTTATTAATTACTTTAATTCTATGAAACTTACCAATGGCACTATCGTAGGGTTTCCATTTTTTGAAAATGCCTTTTCACTGTAGTGCATTATACTTCCGAAATCATATCCAACATCGAAATCCGTAATTCGATCGGCATCGTATTTGTTAAAATTGTGTTGATGTTTTTCTAGAATATTCTCCCACTGAATTTTAACATACTTATCACGATCTGTAGCACTTTGTTGGTGATAGAATCCAACTGCATGAAGAAGCTCATGTATAACAATACCGTGTGTAACACATTTTGGTGTGTTTAAATTTAAAACCTTTACATTCAAAACAATTAAAATAAATACAATAAAATAAAATTGGTCGTACTTGTAAGTACTCACCTGTCCGCCTTTGCGCATTCCAACGCTAGACCAACATCCCGAATAGTTTCCTTTAAATACGATAAAATTAGAATCTCCTTCTTGATATGGTCGAAATCGAATACATGTTTTTTTGTGATATTCTTCGAATGCACGTAATATTGTTCCAATTTGAATGCCATCTTCGTGAAATCATCAAATGAAAGAAATGAAAATACACATTTAAGTTTTTTGTTTGCATTTTCCTTGCTTACTTAAGAGAGATACTTATATGTATGTATAGAAATTTATTTATGGTTTACCATTTTAACCTTTTGTTTGAGAATTATTTTTCATCTGCTTTTAAAGGTTCAGGATCAACAGACCGACGAAAATTTAAATTTCTTGGAATAAAAACTCAACTTCTTTTTCCATTAATTCCCAATAAATTTCAAGCGTTCTTTGAAATTAAACAGGATTCAGACCGATTTATGGCCTTACATAAACTTGTTAACAAATTGAAAAATAATAATAATTATTATTATTATTTTATTATTCTTACATTAATGAACAGAATAATACTTAAGATACAGCTTGAGCATCTTAGGCTTTCAGCTGAAATTTTATATAAATTTTTGTTTATTATAAGTTTATAAGTTATCTTAAAGATATATACAATACATTACATACTATTATGGATAATATAATATTAAACTTAATAAACTTAAAGGTATCAATGTGGTTAAAATAATTTAAGATTAAGAAAAGAATAGGTATAAATTTGTGACTTGAAGAAAAAAATTGTAAACAAAAATTGTAGGGGGGTGATCGAAGATGCACAGAAAACAGTAATAAATATCTCGATATGCAACCAACTAGTTCCAGTATTTCAAGAATTTTGTATACATTTTTAATGTTTGGTTCAGAAGGAACTGAAAGTAGGCCTGATAACTTATTATTACATAGTGACAGAGAAATATTGTTAATTTAACTACAACCTGAAGTTAGATGGACGATAGACAGAATCTCATTTGATTGACAAAAGTGGCATATTGGAGGTGGATCCTTGCTGATTAAATGTCTGTGGGTTAGATTTGTGTGCCCAAGGCGAAGCCTTGAGAAACATTTGTTCATCTTTGTGTTGGTGGTGGTAGAATAAAGAGCTTGGGAACCTTCTGGATTGATAGAAGAATAGTGATGGGTGTATTGAGTCCATGTTTCTGCTTGTTTATTTTTTTGTCAGTTTTAAATCAGTTTTTGAGGGACGATATTGTTTGATCTCGGCTTCAGAGTTAGAGGCAATCGCCTTTGCTTAAATGTCTGCTTTTTCGTTACCCTTTATCCCAATGTGAGCTGGAACCCAAACTAGAGTTAATCTATCACCAAGGTGGATTATGTTGTCACGGATGTTATTTATAACAGGCGCACGGTGTTTTATGTTGGAAATGGCTTTAAGTGAGGAAAGGCTGTCTGTACATATTAAGGTGTTTTTGTTTGACTTGACTGCGAGTTGTGTAGCTTTTAGGATCGTCAAGGCTTCTATTGAAAAAATGGAAAAATTTGGTGAAATTTTTTCAGCGCATTTTAGAACAACATTTTCATTGACTATAGCCATGCCCGCTCCATTGTGTGTAGGGAATTCATTCAAAAACTCGTTGAAGGATTGGATGTAAACTTCATTAGGAGTGTCTTGTTTTGAGTGTTTGGATAGGCTGATGTTGATAGCTTCAGGAGGTAAGAGCCAAGAAGGGAATTTTTCGATGGATATGCTCTTTACATTTGGGATGAGTTCAAAATGATTGGTAAAAGATAAAGCATTGAACAAGGTCGAGGGCTGTTTAGGAATTTTTTTTCTTTTCAGTATTTTGGCGGCGTCATTATGAATTGGAGAACAAAATGATCCACACATTTTGGGAATCAGCAGTGATGTTAAGATGTCTATTCGTTCATCGATTATTGAGAAGCCTCCTTCAGTCATCAGGTTTTTAATAGGTGTTGTTTTGAAAGCTCTTAAAGATGCTCTTACAGCTGCGTTGTACGATGGTTGCAGAAGTTTGATGTTCGATTTTGCACACTTGCCAAATATAACCAATCCATAGTCAATCTTAGATACTAAAATAAGCTTATAGTTATGTGTATAAGAGTATTAGTGTGTACATAGCTGTATTTAGATAACAAATATCTTATTATGTTTAGTCTAGATACAAGTTTTTTTTTTTAATTCTAGGCAATGATTTTTAAAAGTAAATTTGGTATCGAATATTACTCCTAGGATATTTAAATTAGTGACATTTTGGATAACGATGTTGTTTAAATTTATACTGAAACTAGAACAATTTATTTTCCTGCAATTATGAAGGTGTTTGTTTATAGAGCACCTGATTGTATACTCCAATTGTATATATCATTTAATACTTCATTTAATTGATTTTGAGATCAATTAAAATCGTTACATTTTGATAATAAATATAAATCATCCGCGTAAAGTGAGTGATCAATATTTTTAAATTTTGTGATAATTCACTTATTTGATGGTTCATATGCAATAATAAATAGGAATACTGAAAGTGGTGATCCTTGAGGTATACCGTTTTTTAAGTTATGGATCTTAGAAAATGAATTATTTACTTTTGATCTAAATTTTCTATTGGATAGAAAAGAGTTGATAAAATTATACATTTTTGGACCAATGTCCCATTTAAGTAATTTGTTCAAAATAAAATGAATGCCAATGCGTTCGAAAGCTTGCTCGAAATCTATAGAGACTATGGACACATGATTTTTACTTGAAAGTGCTGTAGCGATAAATTCATCGATATGAAGGAGGGGCTCTATGGTGCTGCGACCATGTTTAAATGCTACTTGGTGTAAGTCGATAAAATTTTGTTTTTCTACATACCAAAGTAGTCTTTTTGAAATTATCTTTTCTTTTCAGTTTGCTTATGCAGGGTAGTAATGAAATAGGTCTATATAGCCATTGGAGTCTGTTAACTGTTTATTAGGTTTGGGGATTGGGATTATAGTGGCTTTATTGTGGGATTATTGCTAACTTTTCCAATATCTAAATTGTATCCTGCAGGAAATAGTATTTATAAAAATTGAACATTTATTTTGAATTTGAATTTTATTTTGTTTACTCTAATAATAAATTATTTTTCTTAATAACAATAATGTAGGGGAAAAGGTGCCAGTATTGGCCCAAAACGTTATTATCCAGGACTATGGAAGCAGCCTGAAAAGGTATTTTTTTATTCGATACCATATCTGTGAATTTAAAATGATCTCAATGTGATTTTTGTTACCTATGTTTTAAACTTTAACTTTTTTAGTTTTATTGTTTTTTGTTTCTTTTTTTGAAGAAATGTTTTTACGTTTTACTATATTTCATTAATAAAATATTTTCAAATTACCTTAATATTAAAGGTTTTTTTTTATTATTATATGTTTTTCTTGTTCCGTCTATTACTGTCTCATTGATCGTTCTGCCCGCGAACAGTGAGACAGTTTGACTTTTTCTTTGTTTCAATTTTTTGTGATGCTTTAATGAGTTCTTTCACTGAAATTTGTTTTACAACATTGAGACAAAATATGCCTTAAAATATATACTCAAAGTTTCGATAAGGTGGCTTGGAAACATTCAAATGTACTTACAGCAATTTTAAAGAAATGTGCCTCACTGATAGCACCTTTCCCCTACCTTTTTATTTAAGACTCGCGTCCAAAAGTTATTTCATTAATGAAGAAAAGGTACTTAAAAATAAAAGATAAAGAGATAGCCCAGAGCTTTTGTTTATGTAAAAGATAAGATCACTTTTTTAAAATAAAGAAAGTATCTTATTATATATGTATGTACATATGTACATATGTATTTCATTGAGTGAATACAATGTTACTTTGCTTCTAAAGTTATCAGTTGATACAACCGAAGAGGAAGACATTTATTGATTATCCCTTTGCCTACAAAACTAAAGAAATACATGGTAATAGCCCATTGCGATTGGGTTCCCCATAATACCAATTTCTCTCTACTCCTAGTTTCTAAGATTTTGAAAAGATCTTAACTTCTATAGAATTAAACTGAAAAGTTTAACAATAATAGATTGTATTTTTTAAATCCAAAGTCTCAAAGTGAAGTCACGAAAACAATCTTTCAATTGAATTCAGTAAATTATTTTCACAGACAACCCACACATTCAATAGGGAATGTCTGATTATAAAGAACCTTTTATGCTGTAATCAAAATTTGATTACAATTTCCACTGATGATGTTGATATTTGTAGTAGAAAGGCAAAACATATTATTTTTTTTATTAGCATGATAAACATAATTAAATGCCTCAAGACTAACTATCTACAATACAATGCAACCTAGGGTGACCATGGGAATAGTCTTTTAGAAATTAGAACTAAAGAAAAAGACTAAAGTTAAACTACTTACCGAAATCCTTGCTATCTATGTAGAATGGTATAACTGCCTTTGGCCAATAGTAGCTTTCATTAAGTAAGCCATTTCTTCGGCTATCATTATATAGCATTATATCGCCTTCGAATAGTCCACAATGCTCCCAAAGATTAGACCCACATTCATCATGCCAATCGATAAACTCTGGACCTGGAATATCAAAGAACATACACTTTACACTCCTTAAAATGTTTGTAATCATCTATTACAAACCTCTGCTGGAGCTGGATACGTCTCCACCTACTTACTGTTCTTCAGTTTCAACATCTTTGTATTGGGACCATATCGAGGCACTGGAGGAATCACAGGATTCCAACTCTGCATAGACGCACACAGCATAATCGGCAAGGCAATTACGCTCAAAATATATCCGCAAATGACATGCATCTCCTTAAATGTCACAACGTCAATGTTGATTCCGATGCCGCTTCCTCAGTGATAGACCTCTTTCCAAATAAACACCACCCGCGCACTTGGGAATAATAAATACCTCCGTCATTAGGCAGGGTCTTTTATAGCCTCGGGACAAACGGGCGCGATTACCTATTTTTATGTCAATGATATTCAAAAAACGAAAAAAAAAAAAACGATTTGTGGGGATCATTGGCAGACAGCTTATCAATATCCAAATCGAAGAGAATTGGAAGAGAGGCATACATCGTAGCAATTGTAGTCGTCGTTGCCGTCGTCTTTGCCATCGTCGTCGTCGTCGACGATGAAGGAATTTGGGTTAGAACACGGTCTGCATACGAACCGAAGTTCATTTGAATCGGGTAATATTCTGTTGTGGAACACCCTAATCGTTCGTGGTTGCAGATAGAAAGCTCAGATAGCACAAAAACCTTCGGCTCTAAACAATGTATCTACTTATTCTAAACAACGAATGATTCATCGGGCAAACAACAACCAGCGGAGGAAGATATACAGCTCCACTGTCATCATCAACTTACCTTCACCTACTTCCTGAAACGCTGTATCAGCATTCAGCAATGGCAATGGCAACCGATGCCGCGCCACCATCATCGAGTGTCTTTAACCTTTTGCTACCACTCTCCAAGCAGTCACCGCCACTGCGACTGCGACTGCGACTGCTCCGCTTGGAACATTAAATTTCTTCTTGCTTTTGATGTTGCTGATGCTATGCTGCTATATATACTTTTATACTGCTGGCCTAGCCTGGCCGACTGGTGTTATTTCACTAACCTACATTGGCGCCCTCGAAAATTCGCCTGCATGCATACAATTCGACATCCGCTTTCGTATTTTTTTGAGCCAAGCCGGTCCAAGTGGTCCATGCAGATTGTAAGAGTTGCTGGAAGCTGGATGATGCTGGGCTTCCCCCGTTCCGCTACTTGTTGTTGTTTGCGGATTCAATAAAATTGCACCAACTAAAAAAGACCGCATTTGTGAAATTTGGACCGTTGCACTCTAGTAACTTATAGTGGTGGCTCAGGCTTTGATGGTGGGAGTCGGAGATGGAGTTAGAGATGGTGATGGTCTTTCTTTGGGCCGAAAATAGAAACCATCCATCTTGAGTATGTATCACTTTCCCCGACCAATCTAGAAATTCTAGGAAATTCAAGTGGCACTTTGAACACTATTATGGCAAAACAAAAAAGCCAAAGAAAAAATGAATGTGCGCTATTAATTGATTCCGGAAGGAAACTCATCTTTCTAGTTTCCGTACGCGCGGCAAATCATTGAAGCGCATGCTTCCAACACCTGATGTCTATGAGCTTCTCAATCTCAACTTTCGCGTATTTTCTACTTTTGGCATTACAAGAGTTTTGCTTTTGGCATTGCCGCATCTCATAGTTCGCGTTCAGGTGTTGTATGGCGTTAAACTGGGTAAATATTTGTACATACGCGTTTTTCTTGACAAATAGATGAATAGTTGGATGGATGGATGCAAGTCTAATTCTTTGGACTGGTAATATCTATCTACATATACTACATATACGCGATGTAATTATGTTTGACTTTCTTTTGTTCGTTGAACGAATACCATGATTTTGCCTAACAAAAAAAAAAACAAGCTTTAACATTATTATGGTTAGTTATAGTCTAAAAGATAGTATCGGACTATGTTTGAAATGAGTGAGAACAATGAGAATATTTACATGCATTCATTTTGTTTTTGATAATAAGATTTATACCTTGAAAGTCAACGGTGGCGTATGTGGAACATTTTATCATTAGTTAGTTACTATTTTGTAGATAAAGTTTTCTATTTTCTGCAATTTGTTTATTGAAACAATGTATGGTTAGAATTTCGATTTGATAGTTCAACGTTTTGTATTGAAAGATTTTGTTGTGATATATTTTATATATCGTTTTGGCCGATTTTGAAAAATATACATAAATGTTATGTAAGAAGCTGTGGCCGAAATAATTGGATCACAATTCCATTTTAAGTAATAATTTCAATTGCAGTTGAGTTGAGTCAAGTATTTCTTTATCCTTTTTTAGTTAAGTAATATTTCACAGGTCGTTTGGTAAGGGTTCTCAATAGCAACAGTTAGACATAAAATAAATCTTTCTATATTCGATAATAGCAAGTAACCAAAAAACTATGTACGAAAGAATTTATTTCTCTTTAAATTGTCTAAAAAATATCTGCCATAGTATGTCTATCTTTTAAAATTGACCCACTTTAACATTTTTTAAGGTAATGAAAAGAGTTTTTTTTCAAACATAGAATAATATTAATCCATCCCTGTTCCAAACTTCATCCAGATCCGTTGAGTCATTCTTGCGGGATTGGAAAAATTAAAAAAAAATCCATCCAACGGGAACCATACATTTTACCTTGATAAAAAGTATCCTATGTGCTATAAATTTTCCTTTAAAGTTACTTTTAATAGGAGATGGGAAAGTACCTCATGTTGAAAATACAATTGAAATTGATCGCGATTTAGGAGAAAGAGTGACTAGCATTTTTCGTCGAAATAGAAAATATACATAGATATTATCAATGGATGTGTCAAAGGGCAATATTGGCGTGAAGAAACAGTAGCGATAAAATTAACGACCTTATTTTAAGTAAACTTCCAGAAAATTCAGTTACCTACACATATGTACACATATATTGATAAATGTAATGGATCAAGAAAATGCTGGCCATTACCAACAGGAGTTTCTTAATTCACATTCCCTCAAGTTACCTAATGATAGGTGCCCTAATAACTTGAATTAGAAATCTTTAACTACGAAATTAATGTAACGAAGGAAGGTCTTTTATGAAAATAATTGGTCAAGCGGTTTTTTCACTATAGCAGTTTAAAAAAGTTAAAATTTTGGTTGGTAGCAAATATTTCAGGAACGAATAATGCCATTGACTTCAAATAATATGGTATGTACGTTTTTGACAAATTTCGAAGGGACTTTTTTTCACGAAAAATAAAAATCTATTTGTCAATACCTAAATACTAAAGTGTTGACGAATGAAAATTGACATTTTTACAACAAATAAAAACTACAAAAAGCTCTAACAAAAATGTTGTTGTTAATTAAATTGTTATCAATCAACATCAAAAGTAAATCGAAAGGAACACCCAGCCTCATTTTAAAAACGTATGCATAAAATCTTAATTGCGATCATAATAACCGAAATTAAAGCGGACGAAGTCGCCGGCAACAGCTAGTTAATCTATAAATCTATCTAAATTAATAAAAATGTAAATGTATGTTTGTTCCTAATCGCTAATATCAGAAAGTTCCTAACCGATTGCTTTCAAATTTTGACAGAAGATTGAATTCAAGTCCGTGAGTGTTTATATATACTTAAAAAAAATACCTTATTCTTAAACACAACACTACCGTTTCTGCAATATAAATGTTATAGCACCTTTACGTATCAAAAAACTTATTCTTGTTTTTTTTTTGTTTTGTCAAAAAATTTAAATCAGCAAAAAAACAGGAAAAATAAAATATAAATTATTTCAATTAATGACAACTTTAAGACATCACGCCGAAAACAAATTTGTGCATTGCTTGCCATAATGGACTTTTGGCTCATTTGGGTGGGTTTAAAGCCCATGAATTTGCTTTGAGTTTAAAAAAAAATCATAGAAAAATTCTTGCCTATCGTCTATCGATTTTTGGTCCAGAAAAAAGTGAGTTGAATTTTATACATTTTTAAGAGTGTTAGTCAGATAAATAAGTACATACATATACAAATACACACTTCAACGTTTACGTTTAAATCTGAACTTACATAATTATATTTTTTTTAAATAGGGATCCTTACTAAAACATGATTCAATGATTTTGGCAAAGGTGGAAAATTCATTGTGAAGTTCTGAAAATTTCGGATGATTGTTAAATTTGAAAAATCAAGGTTTTATTATTACTCTGGAGCTTATTTTAGGGCATTAAATTGGGACGAGGTGAAGTTCGCCAAGTCAGCTAGTTATATGTAGGTATATATTTTTAAGAAGGATTGTGTCTTAACTAAGTCTTGAGCTCAACCGAAAGGTTCTAAATAAGAATCAAGCCGAGTGATTGACAAGTCTACTCTTAAAAAGAAAAAACAAGGGCTTTGCTGCCATTATGGTGTATACGTCATGAGTTTTATGGAGCAAATTTAAGTGGATGACATTTAGCACACACAATTTTTCTTGTATGGGTGATTTTTTATGGCAGGACACGACGAACCCTTCAATAGCTGACTTCTATGTTAAAATCTCGGTGTTGATATTTTGATTGTGTAGAAAGTGTAACTTATAATTTTTCTAATTATATTTATTCGGATTCTAATAGCTACTTTACAGTTTCTTCAGATTTTTTTGATATTTTAAGTATTAATTTGCTTGGAGAGGGTAGTTAGAACTACTTTAGCTACCTCCTTATGACCTACATTTTTTAAGATATGCAAAAATGATTTCACGTAAGTTTTTTTCGAATTTTTGAGAAAACCTGCACCTTTGAAAGAAGGTATCTCGAACGTACGAACGTACAAACGTACATATGCACTCACAAGCATCTCTCTACAAATGACGCATCTAGATTCTTGGGACTTTGAAACGTCAAATCGGACCGATAACAATAACTCCCTATTAATAATGGATCGGTTCGCTTGACGCATCGCCCAGCACAGTCGGTAATTCAAAAACCATAGATTGGTTTAGCACCAAATCGCTCTTTATGGAAGACTTTACGGAAGGATCATGGTTTGCGGGCATACAAAATCAACACGTGCGAGAATTGAAGCCGAACGACCAGAAAGCGCGTGCCACGTTCGGCCACCGATTCCGATTTTTCCAAGAAAAATTTCGTTCAGCGATAAAGTTCATTTTCGATTGAAACGTTACGTTAATAAGCAAAATTTTCGTATTTGAATCGATCATAATCCGCAAGTCATTGTTAAGACGCCCGTTACATCCTCAAAAATTCACTGTTTGGTCTGCAGATATGAGCAGAGGGAGCTCATTGGTCTATAATTTTTCAAAAATGAAGCCAGCCATGATTAATGTCTTTTTCGTGACTGAATTAGAAGATGTTGATGGACGAACTTTGGTTCGAACAAGATGGCGCTACACGCCATACAGCCATATTGAAGGAATCTTTTGGTGAGCTCATTATTTCGCGTCGTGGACCTGTGGCGTGGCCTCCAAAATCATGCGTTTTAACACAACTGGACTATTTTTTGGGGATTGATGTGAATTGTATACATACCCGAGATGATTGATGCCTTCGAAGAGAATATTCGGCGCATTGTTGTTGACTTACAGCCCCAATTGCTGCAAAAAGTGGTCAAAATAATTTTTAAAACATAATGGCAAAGCCTTATTTTTAGAATAAAGCTAAATTCTTCGCCATAACATTAAAATATATGCGTTTTATTGGTTCTTGAAAACCACACGTCTTAAAAATCACCCGTTAGGTATAAAGTGTATAAATATAAAAACGGATTTGGCGATATTAAAAGGATAGTCGGGATTTTAAAATTTGGGATTAAAAAAGCAGTATTTTAGAAGACAGGATTTTAAATTTTTTTTTTACTGAATTTTTGAAAAAAACGGGATTTCGAAAATAAGAATTCTCTCTCTCATGTGTTCAAGTTCACCAAGGAAAATAAAATATAGATACCTATCTACTAATTTTGAGAAGTATTTTTATTGTTTGTTAGAAACTAAGTTATTGTGTTAGTTTCCAAATTAACCAATTTTCATCGACATAAAATAAAATAGTGCAAGTTTAAAATATCGTCATTAATTGTAAATAAATTAGTGCAGTAATATATTTTTTTACAGTTCAGGTGTGGTGAAAGTTTTTAATAAAGTCGATAGCAATTCCTGTTCCAGGAAAATTTGACCTGAACTAATAAAATTTCCCAAATATTTATCGGATATCTCATTTACTAAGTATAGGTTAGGGCTAGATTGAAAATAAAAATTTGTAATCAGTCGTTGCTTAAGTTGATCACATCAATAAGAGTCATTCACCAGACTTTCTGATACTTTATTTCGCTTTTTGATTCTTTCTACCTAATTCTTCAAGTAAACCCTTTGTTCATGGGTATCTATACCTATAAAAATATTTCAAGAAGGTAAAGTAAAACAATTTACTTTTTTGATTTATGCATTTTATTTTAACTAAAACTAAAAAGAGAAAGTTAAAGACGGAGAAACATAAAAGGAGAGCTACGATCAATTATTATTATTCCCAAAACTGTTCTATCTTAAGCAACAAAATTGACATATTCTTCTTTCAGTGTCTTTATTCAAGGAAACTATTTTCTCACACGACATCTTCCACAAAGTAAATATGTAAATAAATAAATTCTCATCACTTCAATGATTTAAATCCACACTATGCTTTCTTCTTCAGCTGTACATGAACTGTGAATGTCTACTCCTCCCTCGCCTTGCAAGCGGACATGCAACAATTACTTCCACTTTGCAGTCACTGCCCTCTATTGAGGAACGCAAACATAAACATGGCGTAGAAATGCAAACAAGAGCCCACGCGACTACGCACGGTACACAGTACACGCTACACCAACAACACATAATCCCATACATGTACTTTTATTTTGCACTTCCGAAGACCGTGATACCATCACCATACCGTGTCGTCGTCGTCTGTGTAAATACAAAAAACAAATACATACGCTTACAATACAGCAACCGCACCAATCGATCTTGTCATAAGCTCAACTACAAACGCACTTCTTTCGCCAATACTATCAAAGAAGGCCTGCGATCAGCTGTCACCCAGTGTTCCACTTTCATAATATATGGGTCAAATGGTGGGGCATTGATTGGAGGTTCAACGACCGTTGAACGTAATCAAATCGTGTTGTTGTTTTTTTATTTCTTCTTTCTGTTTCACTACTTCTTTTTATTTTCTGTTCATGGATGATGTTGATGCCGCCGCGCCGTTGCGATCAAACACACACACACAATTGCACGTGCTTTCCTCCGCGTTCAAGTAGCACTCTTGCATTATGGTGTGCAGTTGCATTGTGAAGAGGAATTTCTCTTTACAATTTCACAATTTCACTTTGCGCTGGCTGGCAGCGGCGTTTAAAAAAATGCAGTTTACTTCATTTACTCTTTATGATGGTAATTTACTCTTTTGGAGGGGTAGTATATGGTAGCTTTGTAATAGTGGATTGGGGGGGGGGGGGAGTAAAAAAGGGGTGGTGTTTTGTATCTTTCCTAAGTAAGATTTCTGTCATTTAACAGCATATTATTTACACAAATGTGAATTTTAGACTATGGAGTATTACAAACCCATGTCCCACAGGACATCAAGGACGCAATTGAGAGCCTGTTAAAATTGAGCCTTGTGTTTACACATGTCTGCATTTTGAATCTCTTAAGATTTCGTTATTTTATTTAATATTTAAAACAGTTTAAGAAAAAGGTATATGCATTTACTTTTTTTTCCAGTTACCACCTGACAGATCGGTGATTTTTTAGGTTTGATTCGTTTTTTACTTCTGCATTACAGAGATCTGTTTAAAATTATTTTCTAAAGAATTAAGATGATAATATTAAATATTTCTTATATCATTAATTTTAATTAGAATTAGATAATGTAACAGATGTAAATGTAACAGATATCAAAAATATCAATACTTCATCAAATTTTTATTTTGTTTTCAAAATTTTGAGTTTGAAAATTAATTTTTCGAAAACTATTCACAAACTCAAATTAAGCTATCTAGCCATATTTTATGTATATAAAACAAAGACGGGTTTGTTACAACACTTATAACTCGAGATCTGCTGAACCAATTTTCATGGTTATTGATTCGTTGGATTTGTCTCCACCCCGAATAGCAGAATACACCTTAAAAACAATGAAAATTAACACACTATGGCTCATTTTTGTCTCTGCGTTATTGAACACTGTACTATCTATTGAGATTAAACATCAATATTTATTATTATCGATAAGAAAATACAAAAAGTGTCCTCCTGGAAGCATGATCAAGACAAACGGTTGTCACTTTTCAAATCTGAATTTCTTTATTGAAATAATTTAGACCTGCCAAATAGCACGGTTTACAAAACATTCATAACATTGAAGATTGAAGTTTAGAATGGTCGAATTGATTTTTTGACAAAACGGCCACAGTACCTAAATCCATCGTTTCTCGAAAGAGTTGGTAACATTTTTAAGATTGTATTAGGTAATTTCTAGATCTACTGAACAACTGAACCGATTTTTTAAATTCTTTTACCAATAGAAAGCTAGCTATAGCTATATTTGTGATGCATTGGATATGGAAAGAAGCAGAAAATAGTGCCTCAAGATTGTGTTAAAGAGAAATACAAGGGAAACAGTGAACAAAATATAAGGTCCATTTACAGGTTTTTATGCGGGATTGGAGCTGGTATTTTCATGGCATCTATTCTGTAAAGGCATTTTGAATCTTAAAATCATGGTCCTATGATGTGGTCCTGTATGTGAAGAGAAAAGATCTAGGAGACGCTTTTATTTTGCAAACAAAAAATTAATGGCGTTTCCAGAATTTCAAAAGTCATTAATCGAATTGAGATTAAAAATTTCGCTCATTGGTTAAGTTATGAATGCCATAACTATATTAGAACCTGGATATGAAGATTTAAAGCAATTTCTTTCACACAATTTGAAAAACAGGGCAGAATATAAATATTAAATTAAATATTTTTTATGTTTTAAGTCGTTTTTTTGTTGTAAAATTGCCCCTCTCTCTTAAACGGAGGGAGATAGAACTTTTTTTTGTAAATCACACTGTATTAATGACCTTCTACGTACTTAAGTATATATACGATTCACGAATTCACAAAATAAACTTATAATTCTTCTATTCTTAAAAGTGTATGTTAAGTCTAAAGGTAAGAAGGCTCGTGGAATGCTGTGATTTGGCACTTTGAAACATTCTGAAATAGATTATATTCCTGGAGCACTGACCAATTATTTACGATTGTGTAACTTGGAATAGCTTTTCACAGTTTTTCTGTGATTTTCGGCGAATTTCACACACTTGTAACAGACCTATTACTTACATAATATGTACATTATAGTATATGTTTATGTGAAGGCAATCAATACAAATAATAACATCAATGGACCTTGCACAACCGTACAATACCTACGCCAGTGACTTCCCATCACGTCCAACTGTCAATTGGGTCCGAGAGTCCTTTATCAATTCTGCAATCACCTCCATGTTATACGAAAAAACTTTCCTAAAGTCACAAATACCATAGGTATTTTCATTGTTTTATAAGTATGCAAAAAGAATTTGGGTCACCACCATTTCAAATAAATAAACGAACAAATTCTTATTTTGAAACATGATTCTGCAAAACAGCATGAGGTCAACCATTTTATCCGTTTAAGGAATATTCCTGCTGTTACAGCACAATGGTACTCTTCACATATAGACATGCAGCCTTTTGACTTTATTAAATCGAATTATACCTAAATAATCATCAAAGTTTATCAATGTGCTTTATTTATTTATTTATTATTTTTTTTTTTTTGAGAAACATTGCAGTTTTATTCACTGGTTCCTGTGACAAGGCCACGAGACGTTGCCTACAGCTATAATGTACTTATCTATATAAAAAAACGCATAAATCGTTATTATTATTGTATAAGAACATTTCGATGCAATCTTCTTAAATTTTCGATCTGAGAATCATTTCATTTTGTTTGTAAACAAAAACGAAAAGGTACGAGTATTTATTTACTTGTTTAACTCTGGTGTATTTTTAAGCACGAACGTAGTCTAAGGGAGGGACTTGTGAATGGAAAATGAATGTTCTGTATGAAAAGCTTATTTGGCTTCACTCCAGTTATTTTTGAAACTCGTATGTGTTTTATCTATTTGGGAACTTACTTCAGACGATCAAGTATTAAAATTTTCAACCTCACAGTGTACGACCCTGACTTCCATAGGTACTTGTTGACCTACTGAGTAATCGCTGTCACCCGTTCATTTTTACAAAAACCGTTTAATAAGAAAATAAATATTTTTTTGATAAGCTTGCGAAATACTCAATTGATAATGTTAATTATATTTATGTTTTAACAATGTTTTTTTTTTTTTAATTTCATATCGGAAATGTACAAGAAATAATTGATTTATTATTCAATATGAATTCAATTATTTATTTATTACATTAAATTGAATTTAAACTATAACTGTAATTTAATAAGTTTTGATACAGTACCTTGTAAGAGTACTTCTACATCAATATTGGAAAGGGACTGACTGATTAAAATAACTAAAAAGAGTCACAAACATAATGCAAGATTTGAACTTGCATCTATATACGGGTATGTACATTACATATTTAATTAAGTGTTGACAAAACTTAAAAAAAAAAAACATTTACTAGCAGGCAGTTTCCATCTTTATCTTATTTAAAAAGGATTCAATTAAATGCTAAAGCCATTTTACAATATTATATTTTTTAATTTGCTAAATCCAAATAACATCTGTCATTTTCTTTGGCAAAAAATTGGCCAGTTTTACTTAAAAGAGTTGATCTTATAAATCGTGAGCTACAATGATATTGATCTCTTTGTTTTTTTATTAATAAAATATTTTCGGAAGACGAGGGTTTTTAAACATTTAAAGGCTTTTTGCAAAAAAGTGCGATGTTAAAAGTCCCAGGCAAATCCCTTCAAAGACCTAGAACTAGAAGATGTAGAATTTCCCGTGTTCAGAACATGCGTTTTCAATGAAAGGGAATTAGTATTTTAATAAATATTTATAAAATGATAACCCCTGAACAAAAAATTATTTAAAATTCTGCAACATTGTTTTTATCTGGATATGAAATGATATTTATATTGTATCTGCTAGAACGTTTAACATTTTCACTCGACGAAGTAGTATTAGATTGGAAGTTTTATAAAAAGTTATTTACAAATTCTAATCAAAGCTAAATTTGTATTTCACTAAAACTTTGTCTGTAATGAAATAAAGATTTTCCTTTTTTTGTTTTTTTAATATAGATGAGTTTCTTCGTCATATCGACGAAGAATACTCTTCTATAATTAAGGGCTTGTTTGATAGTAAACACTAAAGGCTAAATACATAGTTAGAATTAAAGTCTGCCTCCTATACATATATTGGCACTTAAGCGACATCATATTACTAAATAGCCTATTCACACCAAACCGAAAACCCGGTTTTCTCGCAATTATCAATTTTGGCCGAAAACCTACCCGAAAACTCAAGTTTTCCCATATATTATTTGTGAGCTATTTGTTTTTGTAAATTACAGGGTTTACCTACATAAAACCTTGTGGTTTGTGCAGCTGGTGGCTGCTGTCAGAAGAAATATTTCACTTTTTAAATCAATTTGGTCGTGGTTAATAATATTATATATATTGACAGAAAATGGAAGAAAATATAATCACCAAAAAAAAAAAAGAAAACTATGGAGAAGAAAAGGAGTCGGAACTGCTTGGCAACAGAAAGAATGGCCATGTATGTATATAAAGAGTTGTCGGCCGCATTTGAGGGTAGCCGCCCCTCAATTGCAGTACAATTCAGAGGCAGTGGAAGTAAAAATATAAAACATGAGAACAAAATACAGGTAAGTGCATATAGTCAACATGTGTATTTTGATATTAATTATTATTTAATATTATTACATTCTTATTATCCTTTTATAAGAATGAAAAAAAACATTGGCCCTTCCAGAGGTTCGACCAGAAAATATTGGAACTGGAGCAGCAAAACATTTCAATTCTAAAACAGATTTTGTCAAAGACACAAAAGGCTTTAATATAAACATTGTAAAAATATAAGAAAAAAAAAAATGGTGTGTAACTGAAATGTTTGATTGGTGTTATTTGTGTTATTTGTATATAAAATGTTTATGAAGTAATTAAAAAAAGTAAGTAATGTATTGAGCAGATTATTCCAGTGTATATTTTGCAATGGTTATTCTTTTTTGTAATGTTAAACACTTTCTAAAGTTTGTTTCTTGCATTTCCAGATCCTTTAGTTCATTGCGGAATATTTCAAAAGTTCTCAAAAACTGTTTGTATATTTTAATTCTTCAAGTACGTATCTATTTTTATTTTTTTATTTTTATATTTTTATTGTAGCAAAATTTACATTGTTTTAAACAATAGGGTTGAATTGCACAATTTACATAGATTTGGTTAAAGACTACCTTACTAATGACAATTAACATTTTGTTTTCTCAAATAAGCTTAAATTGAAATTTGTTCGGAGGAAAAACCTTCATTCAAAATAATAATAATATATGCATATTTAACAATAAAAAAAACTAATCGTCTTGGAAGAGATGAGAGAAGGGATGAAGTGAGATTCATAAATCATTTAATCTCAATGTAGATATATGTACCAATAGATATCTTTAACAATAATTAGAATGTTACTTAATAATATTTAAATCAGTCTTAATGTCATCTAAGGTATAATATCACAGTTAAAGTCACTTAAAACTAAATAAATAAGTTAAATAAATAAATAAATTAATAAACAAATAAATAAATAAATAAGTAAATAAATAATAAACAGTAAATTAATAAATGTATAATAAATAAATAAACAGTAATTAAATAAATAATGAAATAAACAAGTAAATAAACTAACAGATAAGGTAATAAATAAGTATACAAATGAGTGAATCTTTAAATAAATAAATAGCTGTATAGATATCAAAAATTAACAATACATTTTTTAATAACAGATAGTTGATTTGTAATCAATACTAATACATACATATACAACGGCTATGAAATCAAATTTGAAATAAGTGAATTATCTGAAGATTCACAAGACCATTTATAATTTTCAAATAACACAGGTCAACACAATTTTTGTTTCTGGGTTCTTGGTATGATTTTCTTGTTCCTCCTACATTACTAATTAATTATAAAAAAACTTTTACCTGAAAATGTTTGTTTTTATAGCTACAAAATTGTTATTATGGATTTAAAATTAGTACCAAATTTGTATGGAACATGATATAATTTTCAAGAAATCAAAAATTATCCAAATATTTATTTATCATTGTAACTGGTGAAAAAACAAAGTTAAAAAAAACAATTATGTATTTTTCAATACAAAGATTGAGAAAATCGCGATTTGAAAATAGAAACAAAAAAAAAATATTTTTTTTTTTGTTGACCTGTGTAATCTATTACATATTCAATGTTTGTTATGGCGTGCAATTCATCAGTAGAATAATACCACGGCAGACTTAACATCATCTTTAATATTTTGTTTTGGCTGGTGGCCCATAAAACATAATAGCTTCAAATATCGATTTGAAAATAATGAGTTCATTTTTGGTGTTAAGTTTTGACCGTGCGTCGATTAATGAATGGGTAAAGAATCTGTATAGTTACATTAACTTTTTTAATTACTTGTTGAATATGTAACCCAAATGTAAGTTTAAGGTAAGGTAAGAACCACCCCAAGATATTTAGCACTTTTTTCCCAATTTACCATAGAACCACCAATTTGTAAATTGTGGCTTGGTAAGAGGCATGCTTTCCTTTTTCGTGTAAAAAAAAAATGCTTGCGTCTTAGAAGCATTTAATTTTATCTTCCAAACATTGAAGTATTCTTATAATGTATTTAAATCAAATTGAAGGTTGGTTTCTATTGCAGAACCAACTGAATCTGATGCATAAATATTGTAGGTGTCATCTGCAAAAATTCCCTTTTCACAATATCTTAAACTGGGAAAATAGTTTGTCGATTATGAATTTCAATTGCATCAATTAAGGCTTTTCTTTTCTTTCGAAGTTCCAGGATTTGCAAAAGAGAACGACGTTTTTTTAATAATAGAGGCTTGAGATAATGAAAAAATTACGTTTAACAATACAAAATTTGATAGTCGGAAAACAAATATGTAAATGTTCGGTGTGAACGGTGTTCGTGTTATGAAAACTTTTTGCCGAAAACTCGGTTTTTGGTTTGGTGTGAAAAGGTTATAAGACTCTAAATTGAGGCTGATAAAGTCTTTTTTAGAATAAACCCAAAATGGTATTGAAGAACTTCAAACTGTTCATGTATGCATGTTCCTGGTAAACATGAGCATATTATTGTATTCTTTAAATACATTCAGCGTATGCTTCTGTATTTCAAGTCTCCTGCTCGAAAACCATTGAAAAATAATTTTCTAGAAATTATATTTAATTACAATATTATTCGCTCTTCATGATGGACTGCTACTTTTTGATTTTTTTTCGCCAATCCGTTGGTAGTAGCTTTGATCCCACGTATGTACGACTACGAGGTAAAAACTTACTAGTGATATTTAATTTAGCCAACGCAAAGGTTCTATAAATTATTTCAATTGGCCATCTCTCCCCTATGATATTTCTTATTTCTTGACGAACCGCGAGAATACTTTATAAGTAAGACTCGGAAGAAGTGAAAGCCTAAGAATAAAGAGGTGGACTTTTACTGCAATATAATATTTTCGTTTGTGCCAAAAGGTAGGTCATGTTTTCGTAGATGAGGAGAAAAATGATATGAATGATGAACACACAAACACCAGCCGTTTAATTTTAGCCCAGCTATATGTAGATAGCTTTGCTGTAAAATATTATTTCTTTATACATAATACCTATGTATGTATGTCTTCAATGAAGATCGTATATAGTTGGTGAATTAATGTTCATTTTATGAATACACAATGTATAATTTTTAACTATTGCTTTAATTCGAAATTTTAAAATTATTTTAAAATTTTATACCTAATTGTTTGCAAAATTAAAAAAATGTCAAAATTGGGAACCAAGTTTTTAGTGGTGAGTGAAAGAAATCATTGTTAACTAACCTTACCTATTATGTTTATCGTTAGAAAATCCCTGTGAAATAGACATTTCAAAAATTTTAAACGATTTAGCAAATTGTTAAACCCATTTTTAGCAATTTGCTAAGCTAAAAAGATGGTTTTGCTAATTTTAAATGATTTTAACATGTTAATCTCTCTTAACATATTGTTAAAGTTAAAATCCCAAAAACCCCAGTTTAACTTTTAGCAATTTGCTAAATCCATATGATATCTGTCATTTTACTTCAAAGTGTTGATTCGTGTGTTTTTCATAATTCGGGAATTAAAAACTGTTTTTAATTAATAAAATGTTATCGGAATACGAAGATTTCGAAATATTTGAAGACTTTGTGCAGAAAAATGCTTTTATTGTTAGAAATCTACATCAGGATGATGGAATACGAGAATAAACCTGTGTTCAGGTGTATTTTAATCTTATGGGATTGCATGGGATTGTCCAGTTTATAGTTGCGACATTTCCAACTAAGTTCTAAGGGTCCGTTTAAGTATGTTTGCTTTGCTAATTCTCACGAACTGTTACTATTTGGACATGTTCGGATGCCCGCTTTTTAATAAAAAGGAGTAAGCTATTTACTAGTTAGCAAAACGAAAAAAAGGGTTTACAATTTTGGAGTAGTTAGTAAATTGTTAAATAGTTAGCAAATTGCTAGTTAGTTAAATGTTAAGTCCTTAACAATAGGTTTATTAAAAATGGGAAATTTCTATGGTCGGTGGTAGTTTTGAAAGATTTTTGACAACTAGGTATGAGCCAAAACAAGTTTTCCAAAAGCTAAACCTATAATTTATTTTAGAAAGCAATGAAACATAGAAACATTATCTTCAAAGATTTAACCGTGGTTTTTTTAACTGTAAGTAGGTAATTGGTTGCAACATTACCGCCCTAACTGTAAAAGAAGGAAAGCCACATTGCATCCACAATAATTATTTTTGACTAGGCCAGCGAGTCTTCAATATCGTAAAGATGAACTTGCACTTTGGGCCATTAGGGCGTTTATAAATAAGAATTTATTTATAAAACTTTGCAAACCATTTTTGTGGAGCCCATTGCACCGCTTAAATAAGCAGTCTTTATCATCAACTCAAGCTTTAACATATGCATGTAGGTACATACATACATTACGTATGTATGTATATATGTATGTATGTTTATACAAAATACCTACTTAAGCGTGACTCTTAGCGGAAGAATGAATTCAATGCCATGGCCCGTGGGGTCTCTCGTGTCGGGCAGTAGGCCATGAGAATTAGTAGATAAATTAAATGGTTCATTGAATTGGATGGGGGCCCTATCTTTTGGTTTTGATGTTGTCAGATTTATATAGGGAAATCTCTCGCACTGTGCCTTCACTTCTTCAAACATTGACTTTTGTAACACTTTAGAAAGTTATACATATATATTTTTTTATATTAGTTGTTCGGTTATTTGAATGCTTTTTCTCTCGTTTTTGGGTTGTTGTTGTTGTAAGCAAAACATAGATTTGAATTAAGTGTTAAATAATTTGAGGTCGACGACTTATGGTGAACTTTCAGGTTGGTGCATAATCTGCAGATTTCTGTGTTATGTTGAGGTCGTAGAACAAGCTTTTAAAGCCGGATTCGTTGGATAATGTCGTAGTTGGTAGTTGGTAGTTTGTATTTTGTTTTTATTATATGATGTGTTGAGATTTGACTGTGACAAGTTGGTCAACTCTGAATACCTACTGAAAAAGAAGGTTGTTGCTATAGGTAGGTATCTAGTATTTGATAAGAAGACCTTAACAAAAACTCTTCTAGAACCGGAAGAATCAGTGTATACATATGTACATACATATGTGTTTATCTTTATATTTCCGTTTTGCTTTGGTAAGAAATTTAAAATTAGGTTTAGAAAACATTTTCAAGCAAACGAAAATTTAATCAGTTTTTCTCTTCATATGTATGTGCTCAAGGGCAAAACTTCATTGTCAAACGTAAATGAATGATTATGTATGTGGTCCAAAATTTTCGTTACATTAAGGTCTTTTGGAAGCTCTCATATGTAAAACGTTAAACTTTAAAGTTGAATCTGGCCCACTGATATTTGTTAGAAAAAAAACATTCGATAGCATGAGAATTACGCAAGAGAATAATGCGTTTTTATTTTTCACCAATATTTAAATAAATAAAGTTTAAAGAAAACTAATAATACACGCTTAGCAGATAAAACTAAAAAGAAAATTAAAAATAATTTTTAAATTGAGTTGAAAACAATAATGATCGTAAAATAGTAGTGTTATTGTGAAAAAAGCGTTGGGCGCATATTTTTCGTATATCGAGCGCTTTTTTCACAATAACACTACTACATACTTTACGATCATTATTGTTTTCAGCTCAATTTAAAAATTATTTTTAATTTTTTTTAGTTTGATGTGCTAAGCGTGTATTATTAGTTTTTTTAAACTATATTTATTTTTCATTTTTTAGTTCGATGTGTTGTCAAAAAAATTATTTTTTAAGTTTTCGTAATTTTATTTAAAAAAAAATGATAAGCCATGGTTGGGATTTGAACCCACAAACATAAACAAGATTTTTCTATACATAAGCTTAATGTTTTATATAATTTGACAAAGACATTCGTTGCAAGAAATTGAGGAATAAATAATGAATTTATAAGAGCACTGAAAGAATTGAAGGACTTACAGTTTTTCAAATATCGGTTTTTAAAAATGAGCAATTTTTATTGTAAGTACCTAATTCTGTTTTATGAAAACCATTCTGTCAACAGAGTTAATTATGGGCTTAAATGAAATAAAATTAATTCAGAGCCTAAGGTTAAAAACTTGAATTATTTATAAGATAACGGCTCCGAGTAAAAATGGGATTTGAGGAAAAATTACCTTTTTAACTGAATGAACAAAAAGTGTTTTAGACTTAGCTGTTTCCAGTTTTATCAAAAACTATAATATAGTTTCAGGTGTATACTCTGCCGAGTTTTATGAGCAAGCAATAGTAGCATTGACAATTGAAAAAGAAAATAATATCTACTAATTAAGCACAAATTTGGGAAAACAAAATTGTTTCTTGCATTAAAATTCTTTTTTTTTTATTCAAAAAGGATATTTATGAATGGATTTTTGACTAAGACGAGTTACAGCACAATTTTGGTGTTACCAATAGTTTGCCAATACATCATAATAAGCACTTTTTATAGGTAGTAGGTACGTATGCAGATCATAAATTATACCTGTGTTAATTAAGGCTATCTCAAAATTTAGCTGTGTTTAAAGTTTTTCCCAAACCCCTAACAAACATTATCTTACAGCTGCCCGCTCTTAGGATTTTCTTCCTCTTTTCAAGAACAGACTCATAAAATTTTCAAACCGTTTTATCTTCAAAAGCAAACAGGCAACAACTTTAGGCTCATTTTATCTCGTATAGTGTTTTTTTTTTTGAAAAATCGTTAAGCCATCAAAAATATTGAAATCTTAAAGTGTAGATACCTATTTGTATTTTCTTTATAATATTAAGGACAGATACGGCCAAGATTAGTTGCTTAGAAGAATTCTACACATGATTATGATTTATGACAAACTCAAAACAGACTTGTTAATTAATTTTAAAAATAAAATAAGTATTATTTTAAGAGAAAGTAAAAAAAGACAATTTTTTATGTTATCATGAGATCAAGTTAAGTAATTTTTTTATTGGTAAATTGATTCAATTTAAATTTTGAAGTTTAGGACAGTTTCTAGATATATGTATATATATGTAACTCTTTTTTTCGAGCCAAAAAAAAAAATATATGTGATCTCAGCATCAACATTAAAGCTTTTAATGTTTTCTGAATATAAAATGTCTTCATCTCATTAATTAACTAATTAATTGACCTATAAATAAGTAAAAATTACTTCAACATATTTATGATCTCAAATCGAAGTTTAATTAATCTAAAAATTAAGAAATGGCACAAGTTCAGCTATTGCCCAAGGCTTTTGAAACAGCTCTACCTACATATACATACATAACTTCTTAAAATACGCGTAGATACCGCTTTCACACGAAACCACTATAATAGGCTTATATTATATTTAAATTGCTAGTTTCAAAAGAAAAAAAAAAGACTAGATACATAGGTGAAGCTACATAGATACATACATTATACAAGTTAATCATACTGATTTTTTGTTTCTATTTTGGCAAATATATGTTTACAAGTACAGACAGTCAGAAGTTGAATGAACCCCAAAATATCGAGACTTTCTCCAGTCATCAGCTGAAGAAAACGAGGTTCACTACCCGATGTCGTCGGCGCTCACACAATAACACACATTCAAACAGTTGGTGAAGACACTGCGAGATCTAAAAATAGTTAAAACTTTTTTTGGCCCTCTAGCCCAACCCAATCTCAGTATGTAGTCAGCAAATTTGGTAACACTTTTTAAGCTGAAAATCTTATTGGAAGTCTTGTACTATGAACAACTTTGGCATACTGATTTTTTTGAACGACTCACATCACATAACTTGTAGGGGACTGTCGACGTCGACGTCGATGTCGCGTCGTCGTCGTCGTTGTCCGCCACCGCAGCTGCCGCTCCACCTCAGCCGCTCTGTTGGACTTTGCCATGTAACCATGGCCATGCAACACAAATTTCTACATACTACATAGCCACGCAGAGCCCTGACCAAGAGATCATTGATCTGCAACCACAAAGCCAGACTTCGGTGAAGAAATTTGGAAATTTCGGGCAGCAGCGGCACTGACCATTCTTTTAGAGAAGTATAATGATGACGATCACTTTATGCACCAATCCCAAAAATGAAGGGGTATGGTGGGGCTAGAGGGTGGCGATATGCGGTATGTGTTTTTCTGCTATGTTATGAAGCTATATATAGTATAATGCCTTTCGTCGTAGGAATTCCCAGTCCGATTTTGAGTTTCTTATCTTTGATTATGCACGAGATTTGAATAATACGAAATGAAATTTCAATTAATTGACACATAGGCCTATCATCATTTGAGGTGTCAGCTTTTAAGACTTTTTCTAATCGAAGAGAAGTCGCACAATTTGCATAGCGGCCAATGATTAATCGTGAACTTTTGCATTTGTTGGCATAGAAACACTTGATTTGCATCTTTCATCGTTTATTTTTGGTTTTGGTTTACGAAAGAAGACAATGAACCGGTCATTTGCATGGTTTGATGGCTTAGTATAACGTATACTTTAATGGCGTTTCGATTAATTTATTAAAATTTTAAGACCATTAGATATTTTTTTGTTGAATCTTTTCATATTGAATGTGACCTTTTTGGGAATTCATGTATGCATTTCACCGTGCTGTGCTGTCTGTCTGAAGTTGCTAAAAAAGCTAATCGAATTCAGAGTGCCTTAAATCGTAGCTACCTATACACTTTCTATAAACTAATTTAAAATCAATCAACAAAAACATTCAATGGTAAAAGATACTCTTTGACTATATAAACATCAGTAATAATTTCAAATAATACAATTAATATTCATCCAAATCCAATAATAGTTTTCAATGTTTTTTAAATGAATTTGGATACTTAATATACCTATCTACCAGAAAAAAGACTTGGTTTCCATTATGAATCTTACAAACTCGAGGGAATATTTGATTGTTTTAAAAACAATACATATCTAATTTAGATTTGATAGGTTAACGAAGCGGCTTTAAATAATAATCCATCGTCAAGATTTAAACAGAGCCAAAGATTACTGTAAAACTTGCTTGTGTAGGAAATCGAACCCACTAAAGGCTCAAACCTAGATCCTTGAAACGATTTTGTCAATATCAACTCTGTATAACGTCATAGTGCAACCAACTTTCTATCTTAAATTTGAGGTATTTTTTGTTTTTGTATCGTTCAGATTTATTCATGGACGATTTAAAAAAAAAGTCTTAATTTTTGTTCTTGTTTATTGAATTAAGTGTTTGAAAATGACTTTTCTGGATTATACTGCAACTTAAATACAGTAAGTAGGTAAGTATTGAAACAGAGAAAATTGTACACAACCTTGGACGTCATAAAACGAAAAGTAATCATTTTATTACTAAAGCCGTGTTTTATTGGTAAGTTAATACGTTACCGAGTAAAATTTTACAAGAAAAACAACAACACCTCATTAGTGAACAAAAATAAGCTAGTAATCAGCAAAAGTAATTTAAGTGAAGATAGAGTTTCGTCTAGTCAAACGTAGTACGTAGGAGGCAGTCAAGTGGTGCAAGAAATATATAAATGTTGGCAAACATGGGGGTGTGTTCGGAAGTAAATAAAATTCTTTTAAACTTCGCCTGCATTGGAAAGTGCAAGCGTTCCACATATTCCAAACCAAACATTTTTTGGTTGAAATTATCAAAACAAAATTATTTCGCAAGTAAACTTAGGTAATTAAATCAATTCTTCACAAAATTGGTAAGGCTTATAGGATCAATTCCTAATTTTCTTTAGGATTTGTGCATTTAAATATAACATATTATGGAAACATTATTGAAATATGCTTGTTTTCATTACAAAGATGACAAAGTAATATGAATATAACATTGAGTAGAATAAGTTGGTATTTATGACATTGCAGACAACTTACAGTAACAACTCGAAATTCTTACTTAGTATTTCTTCATAATTTCGTGCTGACTTTTGTTTCTAATATCTTATTTATTAAATGAAAAGAATAAAAGAATGTTTACTATCCAAAAAAACTGGTCTTTATAATTAATTGGATAATAATTTAAAGAAAATAGTGAACCATGATTATTCAACTGGTCTTTAAAGTTGCCGGAAACTTAGTTCCATATAAGCCAATGAAATTGGACAGGGTGTTGCTTGGTGTGCATTTTCAACTCAACTAGCATGCATAAAAATCATTTTGCAACTCAACAATTTACATAACTACACATTTTTCGAACGCACTCCATGTAGAACAGCTGTTGTTTTTTTGTTTTCAAACTCAAATTGATTATACTTAACTAAAATTTCTTAAACATATTTATACAAATTTTGTTTGCAATATGAATTTAATTTTGTCTATATTCATGTGCACATTTCTCTTTTATATTTTGTCCGTGACAGAAGATTTTGAAATTTTGACATCAATAATTTGGCATGTAATGTATAGGGATACCAACTTTGAGAGGTCAAATTAAGAGTGAGTTTAAAAGTGAATATAGCGTTTTATTGGTACTCGTAATACTATGTTAAATATAGATTACCAGTAAAACACGGCTTATAATGTAATATATTGTATGTACTTTTTCGTGCATTATTTGTATGAGTCCGACATTCACAACACCATTTCAGTTAAAAATATAGGTATTAATTTTTGTACGAATTATTTATAGGTATTACTAACTGTAACCTATAAAGTGTACTTATTTGATTCAATAGAACAGAGTTACACGTTTTGCATATATATTTTTTGAACTCAGCAAAACTTTACTGTTCCTCCAAACTTAACAAATGGAATCAGAAAAATCCACTACTTAAAGTGTAAAGTAGGTAGGACAACAGATGTTTCTATTGTTTTATCCTTAGCGGGAACCTCAAGCACAGCCACATTCGACAGAATTTTGACTTTATGTTTATATTGTTGTTGTCGATGTGTACGAGCAGGAGTTGGAGGTGAACATTACGCATTACAAGATTTCGGCTTGTCCGTCTGCCTGCTGTCGAACTGACGATCTGGTGTGTTGCTTTCTCCTCGGCTCAGACTGAAACTGTTCCCGAAGAAAAGGTTATTGTACTGCCCAATTCGAAGTGTGTACCAAAATTAATAACAGGGGATACCCCCTTTATGCACGGCTTTAATAACAATAACAATAACAAGAATAAAAAAAAAAACTGAACGATGCGGTGTATCTGTATAGAATTTTCGGAAGAAGGCAAGTGCATGGTCCGGTGTGGTTTTGCATCTGGCATTGCAAACGTAAACATAGTCATTGATTTTTGCTTTTTGTTCCTCGCCTGTTTCAAAATGCATTTAAAATAGAAATTAAATTGGTTCCATTTTTTTCCTTGTGGTAACACGCACGTTAAGTACGCATTTTAATAATTTCCCTACATTAATATTAAATAAATTAACTTAAATTGAGAGAGGTTTTGGTAATGCAATACAGATCAAGGAACAAAGACCAAGCCTTACGTTTTAAAAATATGTTAAAATAGAGAATAAATGAAAAATGCAGTTTTTACTGATGGGATCCTAAATAGAGATTGTTTTTTAATAATACGAGTATCAGACAAGTTGTAAAAGATGAAACTTTGACCTTTGAACCTGCATGCACATATTTAGCTCATGAGGTAGAAATATATTCCTCCAAGTATCAGTTGGGTTTGTAAAAATTATTAATAAAGCTCTGTCCAAGTAACCTAAGGACAGCAATATCATACCGGATAATCAGACACCATTTATTCCACTTATAAGTAATCTAAAAAGCAATGTACGGGTGCCTGTCTGGTTGACTTGGAGAAGGCCTTCGTGTTCAACACCTTATGGTTAGAAGGTCTCTATCTCAAGCTAATTACGTATATAGTGCTTGATATTAAAAATGTTCTTAAACAAGGAGCCGTTAACTCGCCAATTATATTCAGCATTTATACCAGCGATCTGCTAGGTAGTCTAACTCAGGCAAGTTGAAAATCGACTTCCAGAAATCGAAAACTATTCTGGTAAGGACTCCATTACCTGGAGCCTCAAAGGATACGAGAAAGAACTGGAGAAATCTAGTGATCGTAGGACCAAACCGACAACCACTGGCGGGCGAATACAAGTGTAGTAAAGTACCGTGGCATCTGGTTAGATCAGTTGGCTTGACAGCAGGGTGAAAGTGATTTGCTACATGTCCCTTTTTCGGTCGATGGTTGCCTATGAGTGCCCCATCTCAAATGGAAAAGATTCAGGTGTTTGAGAGGCACTGCCTTAAACGCTGCCTTGGATTACACAAAACCCCAGACACGAATTACAAACATTGCTATTCCAACTAGGTTTTATAAAATGGAGCCAATATAAACAGAATAGGGAGGGACTTTCCTATTAAAGCTGATTCGGGCCATCGGGGTCACTTTGCAAGAGCGATATCCTCGAGTAACAGTTTAATTTTTGTGGCCTGTTACGCAAATAATCAGTATTATGAAAATGTGCATTTAAGCGGCTATATTTCTCTTGATGATTTCATCTATTTAGAGGATACTGGATAAAGAGGCGGTACCGCTAATCTACCACGTCAGCCGTAGAACTATAGATAGGTGGCTGGTTTATGGTCGAGACGTCCTCGCATGTCCGATCGGTATTCCGTTTTATTTAAGTTTTATTTAGTTGTAAATTTTTAAAAAAAAAGTATTACAAATCCGATAGAAAAACCAAGTTTTTTGAAACTCTTTGTTTGTGATAAAAAAGATAGGTAGATAGATATCTAGAATTAAGTTAGTCCTTAGGCCGAAAGGCATTAGCATTAAGTTATTAGTTTAACTTAAAGTGTCCGCATAGGACCAGCAAGTTAGTTGTAAATTATAATTGATAATTATGCTAGTTTTTAAGAATTTTTGTGTAGCTTTAGGTTAGGATAGGTTTTAAGATTGAATTAAAATAAAAATTAATTTCAAAAAAAGGTAAAAAATTTTGAGGGCACTCAACTCAATTAGTTGATCTATATATCTGTGTATATACTATATACCCACATTGCGTTTTTAAAGGTTAAAATTTGTCTCAGTAGTTTGTTATAATAGGTGTGTTTTTTTTGGAATAATATCAGCAGGGAAGTAAGATCTTACACGTATTACAAATGCAACATCCTCACTGCCATAATAAATGTGGGAGTAGAAATTAACTGCGGATATAATTTTGACGTTTTCTCAAGTCTGGAATATATGTAAATATTGGTACAATTGAAAACTCTTGTGTACCTTGAAGGCATGTTCGTAGAGTACGATAAGTAGTTTGTTGTTTAGCATTTCTTTTTTACTCTTTTTACCGTTTCCTGCACTTTTTGAGATATCATGTTTTATCTGCAACCAAACTAACACAAAAGAAAAAACCAAAATTTAAAACGTTGTCAATAGAAAAACCGAGAAAACGCATATTTAGTTCAGTTTTTGTATTTTATCCAAATTAAGTGTTTCATATTTAAAAGAAAACTTATGATAAATAAAAATGCATACCGCCAAGGATCAATCAAAATGCACCAAAAATAGAAAGTTGTTATAATTCCAAGCTTCCAGAACTGAGGGCTCTACACTGCTACCAAAAATCTTTTCTACAATTTTACTCTAAAACAAGTGTAAAAATGCAATTATTTGCTGTTTCCGACTGAATCTCTTACCTTTGATGTGGGGAACTCAATATAAAAACAGGGGTATAATCGCGTAAGGCGATTATTTGATTATCAAAATATATGATTATGCTCCACGTAAGGTAATTATCATATTGACTATCACTCTTCTGGTATAGTTTTTTGATGACAGCTATTTAGGTGTTACTACTCACTTTCATACATTTTTCTTATTCTTAATTTTTGGAGAAAGATAAGTTGTGCTTTGCTTCAATTGAGGATGATTTTTGTAATAAAACACAATAGCTGATCGAAATGAAATTTACATATTGTTTGATAATTTAAAATTCGCACCTAGTTTCCCAAACTTGTGTAAGTGTTTGCGTTATATTTTTGTATCTTACCAAAACACACAAGAAAAATGTAGATTTTTAATAAATTAAGCTCCCAAAAACTATATTTTTTTTTCAATATAGGTAGACTGATATAGTTAATTACTTTTTACAATTTAAATCTTACAATAGTTTGTTACTGTAGGTACATTTTATAATTAAGTGATTTGATTCAATTTATCTTTCAACTAATTTTTTATAAAATGTTTTTGCAGTTAATACATATTTATTACTAGTAGTTAATACATTATTTCGTTTAAGTAAATTTCTTGAATTTACATAATGTACGATTGCATAAAGCATAAAACATAAAATAAAGGACCTACTCAAAATTATGCTTAATTTTGTATCTATCTTTTTATTTACATCAATTAGAGATCATAACATCTATGATTATCAATTATAAACAAAAAAGAAATAAATAGGTTGAACAATATAATATTTCGCAAATAGGTAAAACAATATAACATTAAATATTTAGTACATTTTCAAGTGACTGAGTTCCAAGAAGCTTGCATCTAGTTGGGTACTACGAGACGGAATTTCGATGTTCAAACATAATTTCTGGATTGTAAACCTTGTAAATTTTTCGATAATTTCTATTCTGTTTGGATAAATATTGTACTAAGGATTCCAAATCACCACAACAGTATTCTAAGTTTGACCTAACATAGGCATTATTGTTAAAGTTTAGTTTTGAATCAAAAAATACACCAAGGTCTTTTTTACCCAAAATACTTTCAAGAAAAAAGGTATCAACTTTGTAATTAAAATGAATATTTGAAAAATTGCGACGAAAGGAAACAAATTCACATTTATTAACATTCAAAGATAATTGGTTAGTTGTTCACCACTCAGTTAATTTTAGGAGATCATTTTGTAAAAGATTACAATCATTCACAATCATCAGCAAATAAAAGCCTACTAGAGTTCAAGACGATATCAGCCAAGTCATTTAAAAAGATCAAAAAAAGAAGTGGACCGAGATGGCTTCCTTGGGGGACACCCGAGGTAACCATAATTGCACATGACAGCACTTGATAAATACAAACGAACTTTATGCGGCCCCTTAGATAGGATTCCACCCATTTCAAAATATTTGAGTGGCACTATTCTACAATTATTGAACTCCACGTTTTATTTGATTGAGGAACCTGTTCGAGCTATATAACGCTATTTAATTATAAAAAAAATAAACTAAAAAAAAACATGGTAAAAGATTTATATTTATTATTAATTTATATATTATATGGTTTTTATTAACATATTTAGTTATTATGTTATTAATCAATGAATTTATTTATATATTAATTTATTTATTTATTCATTTTATTATATTATATTTAATTAACTTGTTAATTTGTTAATTAACTTATTCATTATTATTATATTGTAATATATTATGTTTATATACATACCTACGTCCTACATATGTACATGTACATATATTTATTTACTTACTGTTATTTTTATAATCTGTGTAATAACTTACTTCAGTAAGATATCTTTGTTTATTTTTTGTATAGCATGTTTGAGATTGGCACTTTTCGGTTCTTCCAAGCCTCCTTATGTCTCCAATCTTAGAAACCATGTTTCTGACAACTTAAAGAATTTATTTTGGTAGCTCTATGCTCGATTTGTGCTCATTATAATTACCTGTGGTAATTTATAAATTTATTTAAGAATCTTATCTTTTCAGAAGTAACGTAGCGTTGTACTAAATCTCTGTAAATTGTGCAATATATGTAGTTTAGTTTGGGTGTATTGGGTATTTTTTAATAATTAACAAAATATCGAACTAGGTATAAAACTTTTAAGTATTGACTTTGGTTTTAGCATGGCTAGCCTACTTATAGCCAAGGCAATTTACTGACTTTTTGAACCATAAGTTAGTTTTCCCTTCATAACAATGGAAAAGAAGTAAAATCAAATAAAGAAATGTTTTTCAATAAAACAAGCAAAATTAAAGTCATCAATAGACACATAATTATATTACTTCTTAAATTATAGCTCCTTTTCTTTGTAAACTACTGCTACATTAACATTGCTCATTTAACTAAGGTAATGAAAGCATGGGAGGGTGCGGTCTTATTATTTTCGAATATCATATCAGCTTTTACTTATTAAAGGGTTTTAAAGTTTTTATTACACTTAACGATATTAAATTAACGCAAACAAAATAGCCTCTGTGTCAAAGATTTCAACAATAAATTGACTGACATCGTTTCCTGAAAAGTCTCAACTGATGCTGTTGTGCGATGCCCAAAAGTCAATAATTAAATTTTTTATGTCGAATTTTAATTGAATACGCAACTGTACTCGAAACACTAACCTATCCCAGTTTCCACTGGTACTGTTGGCCTGGGCTTGGGCATGGGCATGGGCAATGGATTTCACCAGCAGCATCAGGACAATTTGATTGCTTGTATTCGTTCCCTGTCCCGTCAACTCCATACAATTTTTGACATTCCCGTAACTGTCTTCAACGAACACGCCTTAAGTAGCAACAGATGTGTAATTATGTCGAATGCGATGCAATAAAAAGACACTCATCCAAGCCTCGTAATGCTGCCAAAAATGCACCGCAAATGTAAACGAAGCATAAAGAAGATTGCATCCTCATTTTGGCGCTTTCATCTGTTATTGCCAAAAATACTTGAAAAAATGCAAAAAAAAAATATACCATATCACGAAACTGGAATACAGTCGAATTCGAAAATCTCCTGATTGGATGTGGTCCAAAGCATTGCATCAGATTTCACATACTTACAAGTGCACCAGCAGCGGCTCGGAGACAGCGTTACGATGCGTCCGGCATACAGTGGTCCTTTTGATGAATTATATAAGAAAAAAGAACTGGTTTTTACCATATACATATGTACATACATATGTTTTAAAAATGAGAAATATTAACAGCCTTATTTAATAGAATCCGCTAAACAGATGAATAGTAATGCAGTGTATAAGGATTTATGTAGGCTCTATTCAACGTTCTATAAATTCGTATTTATAAAACATTTTCCTACAAATTATAGTTATGAAGTTCTTATATCAAAAAAAGTACCAAAATGAAAAATCTATTCCATTTAGATGTCATAATTTAATCAACAACTGTTTTTTCTTTCAATAAAATAGGTAAATAAATAATAACAGCAATACAAAATGGAATCGAAAGGGAAGAGCATGCGTTCGTCAAATTGGGATTCGTCCGATAAGGTACATATAGCTATAACTTGGATATCTACGGGCTCCTCAATTGTCCCTGCTGAGGTCAGAACGGACAATTTCCATCATTCGTTTCATATTTTCTATCGAAAATCTTTATTTATTTTTAAATTCTTCATCGTCATGGTAACACGATTTAAATTACATAAATCATTTCAAAAGGAAGAAAATTGAAAAGGCTTTTTTTATTTTTTTCTAATTTCTATTATGGACACAAACCATGACATTTTGTCACTATAATTTCCTTATTCAGGCTCTATTCAACCTCAAAACGCGTTTAGCTTATTATGGCTCTATTCAACGTTGTATAAGTTTTATAAATAACATTTTCGAGTTAAGAGGTATTATAAAGAGTGTATTACTTTATGCAGGCTTTATGTGGGGATTATAAATAAGGCTGTTAAATGTACATAAATATAAAAATCAAAGGAGCATTCCATAGCTTAAGGAACTTAAGTATTATAATCCAACTCAGTTTACATTTATTAGGTATACATCTTTAAGGTGTCTGGCAAATCTACTCATATGCTTTGCCCCACTGTAACGCAATGCAACGCGACGACACTGAGTAACTCCAAAATACTTGACGCACCATCAAAATGCAGTTTAGTTTTATTTTGTGAATTTTATTTTAATTTTTTGAATGCATTCTCTGATTGTGGCACTTTAACTTGTAAATTATCGAAACTGAAAAAAGGAAATATTCATAACATTAATAACCTACTGCCCTGCCCAGCCCATGAGATTTCAGGCGGGCAGCTGCAATCGAATTTCGGTTTATTTAATTTTCTTATGGCATGTCAATCGATAAATAATTTTTGCAAATTCAATGTGAGAATAATATTCATGGATCAATGATTTTGAAAAAATTAAACCATGTATAGCTAAGCTACATACATACATACATATGTATGTATATTTAAAACAAAGTAGAATTAGTTAACTATGTATGCATACATACCTATTACGAGAACGGCTGGGTGTTCTTATAATTTTTAGTTTGTTGGATTTATCTTCTCTCGAATGGCAGATAAGTATTAAAATATTGAAAAGATAATAACAACTGAAATACCTAGTCATTAATAGTTAGATTTTTACAACTTTTCGAATCGATATATCGCAAAAACGGTGGCTCGTAGGAAAAATGTATTAATATATTTTTTGTAAATAATTTTATGATCTACAATTTTTGTGTAAGGTATCTTATGATAAAACTTACGGTTTCGTGAAAAATAAATTTGTTGACCTTTGACCTTGGATAACAAATTTTCTATACAGGGGAAAGATGCGGAACATTAAAATTTTATTTTTAATTATATTTTAAACAATTTTACTGATTTTCAACATGGTGGGAATTTATGTAGCTAACTTCGAATGTCTTAATTGACCTGACTATTGTTATTTTCTTTGTTTTCACGGACTGTCAGTATTTGGACGCATGTTCGAATGGCCGTTTTCATAAGTAAGCAATTTCCTAGTAAGAGAAACAAATTTTTTTTTTTACAATTTTCGAGTCGCTAGTAAATTGCTTAATATTTAACAAATTTTTAATTAATACGAGTACAATTTTTATCCCTTTACAATAGGTTTTTATAATTTTGCGCCAATTTTTTTTAATGTAAAAGTAAGTATAGAAGACCTTACTTTAAAAACCAGTTAGCGCATCTAAACTTTATTTATAATCGTTGAATTTTATAATTGCTCAATCAAGAGCTACATTAACCACATTTAAACATGTAAAAAAAACTTTGTTACATGAATTGATAAAAATTCGTGTTCCCCGCCTCTTTTGTACCTTTTCAAGCGTTGCGGGTAATGATTAAGATTTTCATTGGATTTTTTTGTAAATATTTTTTTTTTTTACATAATTCTTAACCTTCCATAAGAATTAAAAGATTTTGAATACATGTCAAACCAAAATTAAAATGAAAAGTAATATAAGATATATGTGTCAAAACGAACAAATGCAAAATAAATTAAATATTTCTATTAATACACCGAGTTGATGTCATTCATCAGTTCCAAAATGACAAACCGTGGACACAAAAAAAATTTCTTTTCTTATATAAGAACTCTCTAAAGATACCCATCTAATGTGAAGCCGTTTCGAGAGCCCAAGACAAAACACAGGCTTAGGATGATCCTACTAACAAAACTACTGCCGAGATGTGCTTCAGACAAAATTTCACCAAAATTATTATCAAAGATTGTAAAAAAAACGGTGATATTTGCATAATAGAAGTTGTACTCTTTTATATACCTTACCTATGGCCTATAATACTGCTCATATAACCGTTTAATAACTCTTGAGCCTAACGTATCAGTATTTCTTAAGACTACCTGAGCTCATAGAGCCAGATAGGTAAGGTACCTACATGTAACTAATGTAGACACATCTATGGAGTGTGGACTTGTGGTGATTTTGACACCATAAACACGTGTGGTTAGGTTCGTGATGCGTGTTAATTAAATGCAGATTGAAGGCGTCTTCGGCTCCACCAAATGATATGGTTAAGTGGAAACTCTGCATTTGGAAACCATAACCTTTATTATGGGCTATTTTATGACGTAATATACTGTGGTAATGTTTCGAGTACCTACCAACTGTTTAGTAATAGTTCAGCAAGTAATGTTTTCTTTTTTTTGCTTAAGAATACGAGTAGGTAAGGTAGGTACTTCCTACGAGCTACATTTTAAGACCAAAAAATTGCTAACACAAAATACTTGCTCCTCTCGCTCATCACCTAGTGTCGCGTCAGGTAAGTGAGTGAGGAGTGAGCAATAAACAGTAAAAACTAATACAATATAATAACATACAAAGTTTACTGGTCCTTGTGTATTTTCAAGTTTCAAGGTTGTTGTTCTTCCTATGTACATTGTACAAATGTAAAAGACTCATGAATGCCATAATTATTATAAACTTATATGTAAGTAGGACTTCTGTATGTATATAACAAAGTAATTTAATAAATCGGGTGCTTATTATGATTTGACGAAGATATACATACATACATACATATGTATGATATCATTATAATCTTCAGGGGATCAATTCTCGAACTGTAAAATAATGAACTGATAAAAAAATATCATTTCAGTTTCAACAGGGATTTTTCATTTAATTTTTTCATAAACTCGCAGTAAGCGAGGTCCTTTTAATACTTCCTCCATTTAACTCCATCCTTAATGACGACCGCGACGCCACACCACGCCTAAGCCGCTATTTATCCCAAAAATGCAAAAATGAGCACCGCCAAGCCTATGAATCTGTGAATTGAAATATTTGTATGTATTACTATTTTATTCACTCGTATTTAAAATATTTACATGAATTTATTTCTATGTCAATGATACATACATACATATCTACTTATAACATATCCGATCTTTCTTCCAAACATTCAATTAGATATATTTTTTGACATTCCGTAGCTTTTGCTCCACGTTTTAATTTTGTTTCCATACTAATTTATTTGTCTTTACAGAATGATTTCTTGGTGGTATTAAATTTGTGATTTAGGTAAAATAATTTCAAATTGAATTTTTCTCTTATAAAAAATTGGAATCACCGTTAAGATATTTACAAAATTTATCACTTCAAAACTTCACACATCGAGAATTGACCCCCAGACCATGATAACCCCTTTAAAACGAAGCATATAATGTTTTGCATATACTGTACAAATTCTAATCTAATTCAGTCGTTACGTTTTTGTGGCACTAAGGCGACGATTAGCAAGCGACCACTGGGAGCTTTTATACTTTTAAAAACGATGGCGCAAATTTTTAAACGATTTAGCAAACCCATTTTTAGCAATTTGCTAATCTAAAAATATGGTTTTGCTAATTTTAAACGACTTTAATATTTTACTATCTCTTAACATATTGCTAAAGTTAAAATCCCGAAAACCCTACTTTAACTTTTAGCAATTTGCTAAATCCAAATTATGATATCTGTCATTATCCTAGAGAAAATTCTTTCCAATTTTACTTCTAAGTGTTGATTCGTGTGTTTTTCATAATTTGGGAACTAAAAATTGTTTTTAAGCAATAAAATGTTATCGGAAGACGAAGATTTTGAGTCTTTGTGAAGATAAATGCTTTTTTGAGGAAATCAACATGAGGATGATGGAATACGAGAATAAACCTGTGTTCATGTGTATTTTATGCAGTTTTTAATTGGCGGCAATTCGGAATTAGAAGTAGAACAATTGAACAGTTTTTCTGAATTCTGAAAAATTTGAATTTTGGTGTATGTATGTATTTATGTACGGAACAATTATTGTTAAGATATTTTCAATATTATTTTCCATTTTTTTATATTTTAATTTTGATTTCAAGCAATCACTTCAAAGTTCGCACAATTTGTTATTTCAAAAAATATGACATTTATCATTTGACATGTGACATTTAAAATCTTTGAATGAATCCTTTTTTTGCTTCTGATTTCAAATCCAGAAGATAAATCTTTCCTTTTTCAGAATCAGAACTGGCATTTTTGCCCAATTGAACGCTTCCAGATTGCCAATTGAAAACGCCATTAATCTTATTAGATTGAATGGGATTGTCCAGTTTACAGTTGGGACATTTCCAACTAATGGGTTCGTTTAAATATGTTTGCTTTGCTAATTTTCACGAACTGTCACTATTTGGACATGTTCGGATGCCCGTTTTTTAATAAACAGGAGTTAGTAAAACGAAAAGAGCGTTGAAAATTTTGGAGTCGTTAGTAAATTGTTAAATATTTAGCAAATTGCTAGTAGATTAAATGTTAAGTTAAGCAAAGTCTAAAATGTTGCTAGAGGTTACATCATTCATTGCTAGAAAAAAGGGTAGTGGCCTAAATTGGTAACACTGAGGAACTCCAAATTTGGCGATGAAAAAATTGGAGACATAATTTCTGGATTTGTTTTTGAAGATAAGAAATAGTTCATGTCGTGAATTAAGGAGGAAACCGAAATGCCCTTAGCTTAAACACGATATCATGAGAAAGCTAGTCAAAATCTTAGTATAGTGTGTGTATGTACAGTCGTTCAGTTCATAAAAAAATGCATCGAAAACATCCGGAGTTACCTAAGTCACCATATTTTTTAAAGTAACGATACATTTATTTGTAACAACTTCCTCTCATAAGAATCCTGATTATAGATTTTGTTTATGCAACCCTACCTCGAGGACTATTAATATTTACTTACACTCTTATATCCGGATTTTATTTGTGGATGCATGGATCAATATAGACGGATTGTGTGATTTTATTTTCGGTTGTTAACTGCTGGTAAATGTTAAGTTACCGTTGTGTGATAATGGAATTTTTTTCATGTGTAGTACTTGCATAACTTTAAGAAATTGGTATAGGGAATAAGACGATTTATTTGGATACCTATAAGTACCTACTTGTACGAAAGTAAAGTTTGTTTTGTAAAAAGACAAGATAATGTTATTAATAAGGGCAAAATAATGTTTTGGTTGCTGTATGCGCATTTATGGATGCTTAACGAAGGCTATATAATTTTTTGGAAAGTTTTCTGGTTTACCTGCATACCCTACCCAGGCATTGGTACTTAAAAATACAATTTAGTTGGATGTACATAATAGTAAACTTAAAAGGTTTGAAATTTAGATTGTCAATTGAAGATTTTAAATTAGTTGTGTCGCTATCAAGAACTTTTTGGTTTTCAGTTTTCTCGTCATCGATTTTTTACTATTCAGATCATTTCATAGTAGGTAGGTACTATTTTTTTTTAATAATATGTGTACAATGCACATACATATTTATTTGAACGATGCATCGCGATGGTGGTTAGAGTAACTCCCTGTTTCCTCAGAACCGGAACATATAAGATGAATGGACTTCTGAGAAGTTTTACATATCATTGCAACCAGTGTTGCATTTTTTTTTTACTTTTTATCTCCCCAGTTTAATGCAGAAACTCAAACTATTGAGAAATATTGTTGTTGCTTTTTTTTCATAGTGGAAAAGAAATGGATCGAGCGGCAGGACAACCGAAGTTCATGTCCTAGTTGTTGAAACCATCAGCCTATTGCTTTTCCAGACAATAAACTGTCACTGTGCCAAATTTCAACCAATTCGGTTCAGCCGTTCTTGAGTTATAAATTATAATAACACGACTTTCTTTTATATATCAAAAATATTGACATCTTCATCGACCTCTAGATGCCATTTCCTCAACTAAGTCAAAATTGGTTAATCGTTGCTAAAAATTACTATGTTCATGCAAACAAATATCTTACGTTGTGTCCCAAGATATTTATACTGACGGGAATGCGTATAAACTGACCAAAAACTTGATTTAGTTTGGTTTTGGGAAATCAAGAAAAACCGGAAATTTTCTTGAAAGGAATCACTTGGAACTTTTTTGGCAATTAAAAGTATCATGAAATTGTCCCAAAATTCACGATAGCTCAAGGCAGACTCATAACCTAAAAACTTTCACAAAATTTCTTCCTAACAATCCAAAACGTTATCATATCCTTTTAGAGTGATTTTCAACTTAGCTAAAATCTCCGTTAAAAGTTAATAAAATTTGACATTCGACTTACAAAATTAAGTGAATAACAAATTCCCTGGAAAAGCGATGATAGCGATTCATTAGTCGGTTTATCAAGATTTCTGGACATTCTTATTATTTCCTATTGCATATATATGTATGTACATATTAGCTTTAAAACTAAATGTTATTTAAAAACTAAAATTTGACAGCTCTGGCAAATTTTTCTATTATTATTTATTTTAAATAAATTTTTCGATATATCAAACTACAGTTATTTCAAACTTTAAAAAAAAGTTTAAAATAGGGCATCAACTTATTTAGTTTTTTTTTTTTTAATTTTCTTAGTTTCTGTGCACTTTTCTTTATTTTTTTTTTTATTGACAAACTTTCTACGAAACATTAGAAAACATATAAAAGAAAGGTGAACGAAATCGGTTTAGCAGTTCTCAAGATACCTAAGTAGGAATCATAAAAGCTAAGAATATGCACGTACAAATGTTCATATTTATGAATATTGAATATTATGTTTTAGCCATTTTTAATGTTAATGTTTTATTGGTACATAAGGAAATCCTTAAACTTGTATGTTCTTCTGACGTCTTTTGCTGCTATCATTTTTGTTCTGTTCGATTCTGAACTTCCTTCTTAAGTTATGACTTGATTTTGTTCAACGACCACAAAATGTCATGGAAATGTACCATAGATGACACTTCTAATTGGAAACTTCTATAAATTTAATTCTCCTCTTTCGGTTCATCAATTCATTTCATATACCAACTTCTTATGGAGTGGTTCTCAGATTGAATTCGAAAAAGAGAAGGAACAGTTCCAAGTGCACCAATACCAAAACATTCGTGGTCGTATTCGTATAGTCAGTCGGTGATCGTATAAAAAGAGAAAGAAACATGTAGGGAAGTGCGGCAGCATAATTGTGAACTTCTATGGCTGTGTTGGCGGCACAACTTATAACTTACCATCAACAGCAACCGGTATAGCCTTTAAAAATGCGAACTCCATACCAACACGCGTGGACCGTGGAGTAGCAAGTCAAGCCGCAATAATAACTGTAGTTTTCGTAGCACTCCATTCAGTCATCAATTATATATGCATGAGACTGCGATATGAGTTGACTTTGGTTGTATATGTAGGTCTACGTCCGATAATACTTTCACTTTCAAAAGGTTTACGAACTTAGTGGTTCTGGTGTTTACATGCGGTGGGATGCGGGAATCGTGCTAATGGAATCAGCACTTCAGCACTTTAAGATCGGTCGATGGTGCGCCACACCGACACTGCCGCCGTACGTCGCGTCGCGCCTGCGCAATGTTAACCGAAGGTCTTTGTGCTTTTTATTATGTTCTATAGGTTCTTCTTTGTTCATCTTTTTATTTATTTATGTAGATGTTGATTCGAAGTTAAACATACTTTGTAGGTACGAGTATGTATGAGTTTGTATATCAGTGATGGTATAGGTACGAGAAATCAGATGAGAATTCATGATTTTTAATTGCAGATACCTTCTAGCTGTGAAGTAAATTTTGCATTCGATCAAAGAAATAGAAATGGTAATAATTAATTTTACCAGAAACTCTTACTAACGGCACTTCCTACAGAACCGTTTTTATTTATTTGTTTTTAATAATTTCATTAATTATGATAAAATGTTTATAAATATAAGTAAGACGTTTTGAAAAGATTAATACTTATATATGTAGGACGTAGGTGTTATATATGTAAACATATATTTATACACTAAAAAAGCATTAAACATATAAAAAGATTATTTTTTATATCAATTACGAAAAGATAATCGAGCGATTAGACATAACATTTAAAAAAAATTTGTACATACATATACCTATGCATTTATGGATGACTGTTGAGCATAAGAATTTTCTGATTTTTTATTTCATGGCTTAAAGGCATCTGCAGTCTGGTTGGCAAGTAAATTTAATTTTTTTAATAATTTACTGACAATCAAGATGTTATGAATACCCTTTAAATGACCTGTACCTACAATCATGTGTAAGTTATGTAGAATTAGAAGTAAAAAAAGGAAGAAAACTGGAGGAAGTTGAAAATGCTGCTTAGAGCTTGGCTCGAACTCAGCCTCTAGTCTAAAGTATAGCAGTCGAGCCCTACATGCACTCATTGAGGGTCAAGTAAAAGACCAAACGATGTTTATCAAGGAGTAGTTTATTAGAGACTAACATATTAATTGTTATATATAAATGTGCTATATTGTATCTTATAGTAGGGATGAGCATTGATAAGAAGATAAAAAACAAGATAAATAATTAATAATTCATTATTTAGGCCTATTCACAATATGTACATATTTAACATTAAGTTTTATTTTTTTTTGTTATACATTTTTCAGAACAGAAACAGTTTTCCTTTACAATTATCTGCTTCTGAAAGAAAAGACTCGGCCCAATTTTGCTCTTTAGAAAATCCTCTGAATAAACTTCCCTTATGTTTTTCCTCCTCAAGCTCCTCCTTTTCATAAAAGATTGCGACTCACGGAGAGGAAGATATCATCTCTCGTATTTGTGTTACACATCAGCGTTCCAAAACTAGGGAGATGATCTTCACGACACGACAAGTAGTTAAGCGTAAAAAGTCCCCCATAATTTTGAATGGTTCAATAACCTCTAATAATTTTGATGTAAAGGAGAATTCAACTGATCACTTTTGATCCTTTACAAAGGAACATGAATAAGTATATGATATCTTCTTCTATTCATGTCAATGTAGTCTGAACATGTATATAAGATACTATCCAATTATTTTTATAGGTGGTACAAAAATAATAATAGACATTGAGTTTCTGTATAACTAGAGGGCCCGTCAAACTTTGTGTCGCCCCAATTTAATGCAAAATCTCAAGCTATGGAAAAATAATGTTTTTGCTTATTCGATTTTCCATGCAATTTTTTCATAGTTTCTAGTTTCTAACTTCGCAAGTGGGGTGAATGCACCTTAAATGTATCTGAATGTTGTGATACTTGTCAGATGTCAAACGATCATTCGTTTTTGACTTACACTATCTTCTATTTTAACCAGCTTATATTAGCTTCACTTGTATGTATGTATGTATGTATAGTATATATTGTAAATGTATGCAACCGAATTTTTTAAACTCGATTGACCCATTTTACACGAACCGATTTAATTTAAATTTTGTACACATATCAAGAACCCGTGACAATACAATAATTTCATAAGTTTATCTCATTATCGTTAGGATTAAATATTTTCCTGTATCTGTTTCTATCTCTCGAGCACTCAGTTTATTAGTATCTATTCATAAACTACTGTGATCCTAAATAGTCAGGTGGGAGAGTGGGCTAAGGCGCAAGTCCGGTCCGCCAACGGCCGTAGGTTTGATTCCCAACCATGGCTAAACATTTCTTTTTTATAAAATTACGAGAACTTACAAATTAACATCGAGATAAAAAGTGAAAAATAAATACAGTACTAGTATAGTTTAAGAAAACTAATAAGAAATACTAGTGTTATTGTGAAAAAGTATTTTTTGTTCATTATTGTTTTTATCTTAATTAAATAATTATTTATTTTTCATTTTTAAGTTTGATGTTCTAAGCGTGTCCCATTAGTTTTTTTTTTAACTATATTTATTTGATTCAGTATCGCTGTTAGATAGATGTTAGGATGGAAATGTTGGAGACCTGCTTACTTATTTAAGTAACCGAAAATATTTGAATAAATCAATCAATTTTTAAAATTAGTCACTGCCAAGTGAATTTCATACTTTTGACAAAACTAAATATGTATGTTCTTCAACTATAATAAAAAATAAAATAATCATTATGATCTAATCAAGCTTGAGTTCCTTCAAGTAATGGCTTTTGGCAGCTAACCAACTTTAAAACAGACACTCTAATTGGCAGTAAACTGATATAATAAATAAATTAAAACCCCATTAGAAGAAAACCACCGCGAACAAAAGTTCCCAAATCGACACACTGCAGGTAAAGTGCTGCCAACTAACACGCCATAAATTCACCAAAATAACTCGTATCAAATAACAAACTCAACAGTGTCATTTATGAAATAATTAATGGCGCCCGCAACATCGATTAAAAAAAACTTAAATAGATGTCAAGAAAAAGCGCTCCTTGCCCTAACCAGCTAACCAGTGATGGGGGCGTATGAGTATTGTTTTACATCTGTAAAAGCGATTGCTTGCGAGGCTAAGCTCACTCCATCTAGTGTTGAATGGATCAACCCGCCAGCCGTCAACCGCCAATTTACCACCACACTAAAGCAAATTGCACTGACATACACCATACACGAAGAAGGAGTTTCAATGCAGTTGTGTGCGCGTTGATGTAGATTCTGATGCCGATGCCGCTGCTGTTTAACTGCTACCAACATAGTGTTGGTCGGTCATTGGCCGCACCTTGTGTGCCAACATTGAGCCGTATTACATGTGCAACCCGATTTGTATTCAATGAAATTTCAAGAATTTGTATTCCATTAGAGGAACCCCCTTTGACAGTCAAAAATCTGACTTTTCAATTTGTACGTTTATAAGCAAAACATTTTAATGTACATACATAACTTTGTGCGCCTTCGTCGCTTTGCGTTGACGACTGCAGCAGTGCAAAGCGAATCCGAGCAGCAGCAGGAGCACGTATTAGCCGCTCGTCTTTAGCCCCACCACAAGACTGCGTCAGAAACCACAATACCTAGCAATAGTGGTTATGTAATCAAATGGAATTTGCGCTCTTTTCTTCGGGTTTTGTGTTACAATGAACTCGAGCGACATCTGTAATGACACCATGAAATGAGTGAAGTAGAAGTTGTGTCCAGTTTTCCGTCTTACGTCTGCCTCAGTCAAAATGCGTGTGTGAATCGTGAATGTTGGTTGCACGGGTTTGGGGGCGAGTGAATAAAAAGTGACAGGTGAAATTAAACAGGCGTTCTTCAAAATGCTCAAAATTCAAATTTTTGCAGGGTAAACCCCAAACACTAACACACCAAAGATATCACAATCTGAGGGGAGTACAAATTTTAAATTGTGTGTGACTGTCGCATGTCGCATGTCGCATGTCGCATAACAAATGAAATCACTCAAGAGAGTGTGGTTGCTCTCGTGTGCTGCTCAGTCCACCACACCACACCACACTTTGCTATGCTTATTTGTTTTAAAGTAATGTCTGCTGCACGGCCGTGACGGGGGGAGTAGATCAGGCCTACATGCGAGGAGTCAATGAACTTAGAGAACGAGTCAAACGGCATCGGCATATAGCTGCCTCCGTTTATTTATTTATTTATTTGTATTTATATTTTCGGGGAATGTAGGTAACCCAGTGCAAGAAAATGCACCAATGTGTATGAGTGAGACGTATCTATGTACATTGTACATACATACATATGTATGTGTAGAGAGAAAAAATCTATAAAGAAGGTGTTGTATCTTGTATAGTAGTGTACACGCAAGGTAAAAGCGGAGACTTCGTGGCTTTTTGTGGGCTTGACTTGGGCATGTGAATGACAGCGAACTATGGCATCTTGCTGCACAAGAGAAAAATATTGGCACAGTGGCCTGGTGATGATTACTCGGGTTCTGCTACCGAAACCGTCCGTCGCCGCCCGTCTACTTTCCTATATTATTCGACACCTCATCACTCATCAGTTATGATTGAATATTTTTTTTTAATTTGATTCAGTTTGATGCGTTTGACTATGAATGTCAATTTATAATAGGTAGGTAGCTTTGTTTGTAAGAGTAAAGTGCCCCAGTGAACACAATTAGTTTAGCCTGGAAACTGGGCTCTCATCACGTAACTTTTCTGACGACAATCGTCTAAACGATAGCCGAAAACGATATCGTCAGAAGTTTACTTCACTTAGCACTACTGCTCTCGTATCGTCTATCGTTCTTGCTGAATTATATTAACAGACGCTGAATAAACAACCAAGTTTGATAAATGAAAATTTTCATCCAGTTTTACGAAATTGTTTTTTTTTTTTTATGAAACAATATTATCGAAAACTATATTGACATCCTTACGTGATGAGGGCCCTGGAACCTACTTGTATGATTATTGAAATGAAAAATTAATATGTCGGAAGTATATCAAAGTGACTTACCATACACTCAGATGAAAATACTAATCGCCGGTAAACACCATGACAAATTGTCATATGTACATGCATACAACATCTGCCGAGTTCAGTTGACGTTTTTTACAACTGATTTAAGTACAAAACATTTTCAAAATTTCAATTTTTGACAGTAGTACAACTTTAGTTAAATAACTTTGTAGATAATACACTGAGTTACAAAAAAAGTGGCGCACCTTGAAATTTTGCTATAATTTCAGAAAAGATGGACAAAAAAATATTTTTTTAATGCAATTTTGTTTTTTGAGGTAAAAATAAGTAATTCACATAAAAAAAGGAAAAAAAAAAAGTTAATAACCTACGAATGAAGAATAAATTAACAAAAATAAGCAAAAACTTCATAAGTTAACATTTTAAATTTTTATTTTTATTTTTTTTTAACGAGTCTTGTTTCCTTTCTAGTAGTGGGTATTTCAACCCCAAACATCTAACAAATCTTTAATTCGCCTGGGAGTACCTTGGATTAGGTTCCTTAAGATAGTGTCGTCCAAATTGTCCCATTCTTCGATTAGAGCAGATCTCAGCCCACTAAGTGTCTCGGGAAGGGCAGGTCGCCTCCTAATCATTCGTCCCAGCATGTCCCATACATGTTCGATGGGATTCATGCCCGGGCTCATCACAGGCCAAGCCATCACGTCAAATTCGACTTCTTGCAAGTAATCAGTAACACACCTGGCAACATTTGGTCTAGAATTTTCCTGCATCAGAAGGAAGTTTTCGCCAATAAATGGTGTGAATGGAACCACATATTCATCCCAATTGTTAGTGATGTAATATTTGGAGTTCACCGACCTCTCCACTAACTATAGCTCGGTTTTTCCTTGCATGGAAATACCTGCTCACACCATGACGGAACCTCTCAAGCTGGACAATTGTTACCGAAGAGTATCTCTCACCTGATCGCCTCCACACTCTGCTAAGTGCATCTGGTGACCGCAGACAAAACCTGGACTCATAAGTAATAAGAACTCTGATCGAGTCAACCTCGGTTCATTTTTAGTAAAGGCGAGCAAATTCCATTCGCTGGCGCTTGTGCTATATCGTTGGTCTTGGTACACGAAATGGCCTTCTTGCTCTTAGGCCACTCTCCACTAATCACCGCCTCACTGTTTTTGCATTCCCAGCCCTCACTCCAACGGATCTAATACTGTGAGACAGCTCAACCTCTGTTGGATGACGATCTCGAAGGGTTTGAAATACCCAATATCGATCGATCTTGCATCAGGTGTAGCTCTGGTGTGACCTCAACCTTGACACCGGGCTACGCCTGAACCTTTTAATGGTTCTTCTAGCGTCGTCTCCGGTTTTCTATTCATAATAGCGGCATACCGCACACTACGTCCATCCTCAGCCAAAGCCAACCCCCCCTGGCGAGTTTTTCTGCCGTTATTTTGCATATTTTTTTTCACAAAATTATTAAAAAACTAATAAATCAACCAATTAAAATAATCCTAAAACATTTAACTTATTTAAAAATTTACTGGGTCACGGAAGCCAAAATCCGTACATCTTGCATGTGGTATGAAGAAATTATTATGTTGGGGTTTTTCCCAAATGAAATTACGTATAACAAGAAAAATGGAAAAATACACAAATATACCACTTAACTAAAACAAAAATAAGCTTTGAAAAAACATAGCGGTATATTGTCAAAATGATAACAAAACATCAACAAGTATGACTGCGCCACTTTTTTTGTAACTCAGTGTATAATGCCTTGATCAGCGCATAAGGTTGCTTTGCTTAAGTGTAGCCCAGGGATGGAATCGCGTAAGGCGATAGTTGATTGTTGATTAGGTTAGATGATTATCAAATTGAGTATCGCTTTTCTAGTATAGTTTTTTGGTGACAGCTATTTAGGTGTCCCTACTCACTCTCATAAATTTTGCTTAGTTTTTTGAGAAAGAAAATTGAAAAATAAAGTAAGAAAGTTAAAAATATATCAAATGTAAAATAAAAAAATGTGAATAATCCATAATGTAAAAATCAATGCATATATTTTATGAGAGGAACTCGGCAAGAAATTACCATAAAAAAAAGGAATAAACCTAATATTTTGGAACTTCCAAAACGAATGTACATATGTACATATGTATGTACATAGGTATTTATTTATGAGACTTTCTATGAAAATGTATTAGCACGTTATTTCCAACACATAAATTATACATTTCAGATTCTTTCCACTGAATAAAGAAACGTTTGTGTATGTTTTACGAACCACCATGAATAAATAGAAGCATTTACTGTATGTTTTGTATATTGAGAACAATTTCCATAATAAAACACAACAGCTGACCGACATGACATTTTTTCCTGTTTGATAATTTAAAAATCGAACTAAGATTCCCAAACTTGTGTAAGTGCTACCAAGCAATCTTAAATTTTTAGAGCGATCACTTTACACAGAGCAAAGAGAAGTTGATAATCAAAATTGACTTTGACTATCAAAACAGTGACAATCACCTATCGCCTAACACGATTCCACTGCAGCTTAAAGTTTTTAATAAAATAAAATAAAATAAAATAAAATAAAATAAAATAAAATAAACGTGACTACATCACCCAATTTTAAATAAATAATTTTTTTAAGGAAATTTCAACAAATTTCACCCAAATAATGCCATAATAACAATTCACACTTTGTTCGTATTTAAGGACACACTTTATAGCACATTATACGCACTTGCATACATTTATTTGAATATTAACAATTTGTATTCGTTGACAAATTCCGAAACAAATTGTAAATATGTATTTTTTTCTAAACATGTATGTATGTATGTACTTAACCAAATTGATGTATTATAGAAAAACGTCAACAAATTTCTGTATATTTAGCACTAGCTTAATGCTTTAATTTTTTTATATTCTGAATAAAAAAATTCCATATTTTTTCTAATGCTGGCCGATGACCTTTACAAATTATAATTCCATATTATTTCTTTTGCACAATGCACAGATTTGTATGCTGGTCTATACTAAGTAGGTTTCCATGATGCCTATTTCCTTTTCCACTTTTTTGTTGTCAATCGCTGGGATATTGAGTTACAACCATGTGAATTGCTTACGATTTCGATTTTCAAGTTTCAACTATTAATTTCCATTGAAGATCCCAAAAGCTTTTCGATTATAACGTATATATAAGAAAATAACAGAAAACCACGCCCTTTTCATTCGAGGTTGTTTAGCGAATTCTTTAAACCACAATATAAAATACTCAGTTTCAATAATTCTTAAATGACTTTTTTGTTGATGGTATTAACAAAAATGTTTTTTTTTTCATATACTCCACTTCGACACCATTGTTTTGTGCTGTGTTAGAATTAGAAATATGCAATGCATTTTATTTTCATTGACAAAAAAAAAAATAAAAAAATAAACAAAACACAATCCTTGAATAGTTTGTATTAATATCACAGACAAGTCCTTGGAATAAGTGCAAGTACATCTAATGAAATCTTGTAATGTAAATCCACTGACTGCAACTTCAACTGACCGACTAGGTAACCACAAACTATCGAATCAAATTACAGTTTGAGTGCCGACAGAAAATGTTTTGTTAAATATCTTCTACATGCTATAAAATCCCTCAATAGAAGGACAAAAGTATCTGAGTTCGCTGGAGAAGAAAAAATTCATTATCTAACCCATAAGATTGTTAATGACAATGAATAAAATATTGCAAAATAAATATACATGCATACTCGTACGACTATATTGCAAAATTCAGCAGTACGTATACCTACTTGTTTCTTTTTGAATTTAAAGTTAAACTAAAAGATATTCTAAGTTTGAGAACTATTTCGGGCTGCAACTATAGGTATACATTCAACATCAGCAGCAGCGGCAGCAGCAGACAACAACAACAAAATCATAGCAATTTTAATTCTGAAGCACTCTCATGCCAAATACCACTCACTCCAGCAACACTGCCTTGCTTGATGCGAGGTTAACGAACTTAGTGTTTATAACTCTTATTAAAAAAGTATGTTGGCCATAATGCGTTTCATTTGGCGGTGTGCGGTGCAAGCCTCCAATCATTCGACTGCCATATACTGTAGCAGGTAAAAGTACTTTTTGTGGCAAGTCTTAAGACAGCCTGCATCTGCATACCGGGCTTTGTTGTTGTCGTTTTAGCTGCTTTTTCGTTATTCGCTAAACTTAAAGTTGCAGTAGCAGACAAACGAGAACACTGAATATTTTATTATACTCCTCCAGCGTTATGTTGTTGGCTGGCTGATAAATTCTCAATAGATTGAGTTTTGGACTATAGGAGATTAATGATCTGCTATAATCAATGAGACATTTACATTTTTATAATTTAAAAATAAAAATAATAATTATTCTGAGGCCAGATTCTATAAAAAAAAACGAAAACGAACGTTTGTTTTTCAAAAACGAAAATAATTGTGAAGCAAACATTTCGTTCGTTTTTGAAAAAACAAATGTTCTTTTTCGTTTTTTTTGAATTGAAACTTCTATAGGCGTGTTGGGCACTTTTTGGTAGAGGTAAATCTTATGAGTTCGCGCCACCGAAATGCTCAAAGCTGAATGGATAAAATCTCTTTTGCGCCTCGATGAAAAATTGGTGAAAACATTAATGAATTCTTCTAGTCCAGTCATTGAGCTAACATATTGTGACACGTTAGTGCTGTGTAGGTGTATCGTATAAGTGACATTAAATGGATAGTGAAAAGTTAAATGTGTATAGAGTGTAAGCATATGTACCCACTGTGCATTGTTTGAAATAGTGTTTTTAGATTATTATTTGAATTGTTTAATAATAGAATCATTGTACAATACAATAGTGAGTATTTTTAAATAAAAGCATTAATAACAGAATTAATTATTTAAGTTCTTGAAAGCATTATTATACACATTATTTAAATAATTTTAAATTTTCGTATTTATTTTGGCGTTTGATAATTTTATTTCTAATATCTAATAATTTATTTTCTAATATCTATAACCTCTGCAATGCATCACGCAATTAGTACTTATTTCACAGAGGCATTTATTTTTCCGTAATTTTTTCTTTGTATTTTTTTCTAATAATTGAAAGTACAAAAAGTATACGCATTGTATAAGAATTATGACAATAAAAAATAATAAAAATAATTAATGCTCGGAGCGCCAATTGATGTGAAAATCAGATTGATTTTGATAATTTTAAAAAACCTTATAAAATTTTAAATTTTAATACTAAAAGTCCTTCACTGCCAATTTTTTTTTAATAGAATCTGGCGCCTGTGCTCAGAGCGAATGGAGAATAAATATTAGTATTTGTATGTATTTTGTACTAAGTAACTATATGCACCTATATTTTTGATGACTGTAAGTGGTTATTGAGTAGGAGTTAAGGCTTCATATTTTCAAATCATTATCAAATATTATGAAAGAATCTCAAGAAAAGGCTTTTAGTGATGATTAACTTGGAATAATACCCTGAGATAGTTGATGCTGCAATAAAATTAAACCCGACTAACATAGCTCGAAAGCAATTTAACCTCCTTAAATTTATTTTTACTCTTACTCCTTATTTTCAAATATCTTAATATCTATTTAAGTCCCTATCAGAATTGAAATGACAGCTTGAATTGACAATTTTTCATAAGACGTTTTTCTTTTTCAATCCTGAGCAGAGCACTAAGCAGAGATTGATCGTTGTTCTCCGAATTATGTATAAAACATACTCTATAGTACTGTACTATCAAAAGCAATCTGTCTCTGTCATATCAGACGAAAAATATGAAGTTAGCCATTTTACGTCATTGTATTCGGAGCTCATGTAGCGCGCTCTCTTTATATAGACTATTTATTACCAAATTTAAAGATGAGTTAAACCAAACTCCAAAAAGCTTTTGGAAATTTTGGGAATAAGTAAGAGATTTCTTGATGTCTACCCTAATTCCATGTCGTATAAAAACAGAACCAGACAAGACTCCGAACAAAGTTCAAACTTGTTTTCAAATTTCTTCAAGATGCTTTTGAAGTTCCTATTTCTTCTCAAAATTCAGATCTGTTGAAGATATCCGTCTCAAAATTTGTCTTATCGAAACTCACTTAATATTACTGTTAGTGAAGATTTAATTGTTCGTAGCGTTTATTATTTATTATTATTTATTATTATTTATTAATTTACACATCAATGTACAAAATTAATACTTAAAAAACTAAACAGCTCTAGCGACAAGGCTTTCGGCTGGTTGTTCGTAGCGTTTAAAATTTGTTTCACTATTAAATTAATCAATGGATCAATAAAGACGGTTGCATTTACATATGTCCTATATTCCGCCGAACAAACTATGATGTGAATAAATCAATTGGTATCAGTCTTCATTTCTTCAATAATTTATTATAATTTGTTTACTTCTATAAATGACAATTTCAAAAGTCAAAAAGAGGCTGGGTGCGACCCACACTGATAACTTCCCATTATGCATAATTTGAAAACTTGGCGTTCCTGATTATAATTGATTAACTTTGGATGGTAGTTGATAACAATTTTATGAAAATACAAAATATCAGAGATATTGAATATTTGTAGTTTTTAATTTATTGTGAGAATTTCAAATTGATATTCGTCAATATTTTACTATTTTTTAGGTCTTGAAACATGCATTACGAGTAGGTTGAAAATAAAATACATTTGAAGTCAATATCATTGTTTGTAGTGATGATATTTAAGCCGAAAAACAATTTATGAAACTTTTCTGTAAATTTCAGTTTTAGTTTTTTATTTTAGTAAATAAACTGTCATTTCGATATTTGTCATAAATGTATCATAAGTTGACAATTCTATTATGCAAAAATTAAATAAAATCCAAAGTTAAAATGATTTACCACTCTGGACATATTCAAGTCAATTAACTACTTTTGACATTTTTGGGCTAATTTTTGTTAAAGTTTTTTTTTTATTTTTTGTGAAAAAACTGTCAGTTCTATATTTGTCAAAATTGTAGCGTATATTAATAATTGTATTTTGTTTAAGCTAAAATAAATTTGAAGTCAATATCGTTGCCCATTCTCTTGATATTCAAGTCAAAACACATTTTTACCAATTCAATTTTTTCAAAAATTTTACCAGATGTCAAAGACTACTTTTCACATAGTAAAAAAATGTTCTGCAGATGATTTCATTTTTCCTTCATTGTATATTTGAGTGCCAAACATTTTTTTTTTAGTTTTTACTTAAAAAAAAAAATAACGGTACGTTAAATTATTTTCAAATTTACACCAAACCAGTGACATATTGCAATCTACCCAATAAAATTTATTTGAAGTCAATAGCATTATTCGTTCCTGAGATATTTGCGACAAACTAAAATTTTCACTTCTTTTAAAAACTGCTATAGTGGAAAAACCGTTAGAAATTTTTTTATAAAAGTCCTTTCAGCTTCTTTTGAAGTTATAGCCTATCGAACAAAATTTAATTGGAATCGATATCTCTACTGGTTCTTGAGATATCGTTAACGAAAAAGGGTATCTCGAACGTACAAACGTACGAACGTATGAACGTACGAACGTAAGATCGTACGAACGTACGTACTCACACACACACAGACATCTCTCTAAAAATGACGAATTTAGATTCTAGGAACCATAAAACGTCCAGATTTGTCAAAAAAATTCAATTTGACAAATCGGACCGATTACAATAACTCCCTATATGAAGTTAACAATTTAAAGACATTTTTTGTCAACATATTGTTGTTATATTATAATATTGTGCAAAATTATATTTTCTACAATTTTTTATAAAAATAAGACAACAACAAAAAAAAAGATGCAAATCTATCAACAAGCGTTCAAAAGACCAAATCCTTGCATAAACAACTGAACGAACTAATATAAAAAGTGTCAATACAGGCATGCCAACGAACTTGGAGCAAATAAAGGACTCGTTATAACAGGACAAAGTCTTTCTAACAACTGTTGGTTAAATATTATTTTCATTAAAGCCTTTGGTTCCTGGCATCGATCGTCCCTTTTGATGGCGACTATGTGCAGTTAGCTCAATGTATAACCCACAAAATGCACCTTGTTAACAAATTTACAACTTGTAAACGTTTCTTTAACAAGAACAGAACTGTACAACTCAAGAAGTCTTAAAACTTAATCCGTGGTTATCCTTTTCTGATTACGGTGTGAATTCTTAAAGAATGACACGTTTAAGACTTTAGAAGTAGGTTAACTTAAAAGAGGCTTTTCTCAATGTCAAAATTATTTTATTATAAACTATTGTGATTGGCAATGAACTTAAAAAGTAAGCTTTAGGCATAGTTAAATAATTCAAAAACTGCTGGATTACTTAAATTAGTAGGTACTTAAGAATTAAGATAAATAATTTGAGCATAACACAATTGTAACAAGACGTTGTTTTTGTATGTGTATTTCTGCGTAAATAGTTGGGCTTAGAATATTTAAATGTGGCAAATCACAAGGCACATGTACATACATACCTACATTACATATGTATGTACATAAATAACATTGGTTTTTTGATCGAGCATATAACAACGTCCGAAGTTGACTTTTTCCGATGCAGTTTTAAAGCAACAACATTTTGCGTACGGTCAATGAACGCTGGCGCTGTCCCACTATAGCGATGACGATGTCGATGGCATGGCGATGGCGGCGCGGCGGTGTTCTTGTTGTTTGGGTATAATCTTTTACTTAAGGCAGGTGGTCGGTGCGGCGGCGGCGGTGGTGGCCGCGCGGGTTAGCGCAGCGGTGTGCGCAATAATTTTGTTTGCAAGTTTTTCGAGAGTAGATACCTACAAACAACAACAAAAACTCGGTGGTCTGTGGTGTTACACTACACGTTTTTGTGGCGCGTCGCAATTGCAATTTAACCATTCAACTTTTTTAAGGCCAATTTTGTGAGTGCAATTTGCAGCTGGATGGTGGCAGTGGGACAACATCTACGAGTACTCGTGCTACTTGAGGCTATTGATCTTTACTTCAACTTTTTTCTTCCTTAATAGACATAGATTTGTGGCTTGATGTTTTCGAATAAAACAAAAACAAAAAATATATAAATATGCTCCATGTGTTGTGCACATAAATACACTAGGTATTGTATTAAATTTTATATTATCGAATTTTTAGTTGATTTTATTTGAGGTACCTACTTAGGGAAATTACATGCTTTCTATCCGATAAGTGCTTATAACTATGTAATTCTTAAAGAAAGGGGAAACAGGATATTAGAGCAGGAAAAGTTTTTTGTTTCAGTAAGGTATATATAGCATCAATTAACATATTTTCAGTTTTTTGAGTCATGCTTTGAGTCTTTTGATAATTTTGGAACGTTTTAGTATTATCCCGACTTGGATCGCAATGAACTTGATTTAGGTAAGTTACTGTTATTAGGAATAGAAAAATGTAATGCAAAGCATTTACCTAAACATTTTATTCAAGTTTTTTGCAAACAGTTTTAAGTTACAACAGTTTTAAGATAAAATTTAAAATTTCCTTTTTTTTAAACAAAGACTAATTTCCTTTTGCACAAGATGTACCTATGTATATTTAATTAATTGATAAAAAATAAGTAATATCAAAAAAAAAAAAATTAAAAGTTTAGTTATTACGGAATTCACACAGGGTTACGTTTTGATACGAAAATTTTCCGTAATCCTTAAAAGGTAGTTTTGTTTTTAAGTCCATCGTTTTATTTTTGTTTAAAGTATACAAAAAACACTCATGTATACTTGAGTGGATTGTTCTGTCAAAATTTGAAAGCAATCGGTGGAGAACTTTCTGAGATTAGCTATTAGGAACAAACGTACATTTACATTTTTATTAATATAGAAGATAGAAAGATTGCAAGCATTTTAAAATACAATATCTTATGAACTAATACAAGCATGGTTACGTTAATTGATTAAGGAAAATTGATCAAATACAAAATTTAATTAAGAATATTAGCTTCATATCAAAAAAAAAAATATGTTGGTAATAGTATATTTTTTGTTTATCTTTACAGAGTTATATTTACTTAGTAAGAAACTATATTACAATTTAGATACTTGAAAAATTCATGATGGCATATTTTTAGGTTAAAAAGGGAAAACAGGCAAGGCAAATAACATTTTCGTTTACTATTTTATCTACATAGCACATACATACATATACAATATACATATAGGTATAATGTATATGTATAATTACAAAAATCAATTTTTGTTTGTTTGTCTCGCTAAAACTCAAGAACGGCTTGACCGATGACTCCGATAAGTCTGGGTGCATCAGAACACATGTCATGTTATGCTCCTGGTTTATCTTCACCATTTCTGCTTCTAACTCGTCGTAGGTTTTATTTAAATATGGAAAATTTTCTCTATCCCAGATTGCTGACTTTAATGAAGTGATAAATTTTTGGTGTTTAATAGTATAGTCCATAAATGCGTTTGGTTGGGATTAAGCATATTGACCAAATTTAACACAATCATATTCAGCACAATCTTAGAAATAGTTACAACAGCTAAAAAATGAAGTTCGGTTGGCCTGCCACTCGAATTGCTTTTTACAAAACAGTCATTTTAAAACTATTTTGATGATATTAGATGACATTTTGTGTTGAAAATTTTGTAGATCTGCAAAATAGTAAATTTTGAGTCACCTTATTTGTTGACATAAGAGTTTGGAATATTATAATTATAACTTCAAAAGTCGTTGCGAGAAATAAGACTTTAATTTAATTTATTTACGCTTAGTACAAGCAGATCTTCACTAATACAATATTGTTTCTTATAATATTATATACATATTTACATAAGTTAATTAAAAATAAATAAATAAAACATACAAAATAAATACATTAAACTTAAGGCAGATGGGATAGGTTTGAGAGAAGGGTATTGCGGAGGAGTGATTTGGATATGTGGAAGTCAAAAACGTTAGAGGAATTGTTGGCACTACGGAGCATTCTAGACATGGGATTAAAGAAGGAATAGTTAGTACGGTGAGAAGGGATGCGGAACAGGGGTACAGCCCTTATATTACGGGGGTTAGTGTTAATGGATATATAACGGAGTAGAGCCGGGCAGTCAATGTTAGCAGAAAGCAGGTCATAAATAAAAGTTATATCAGCGACATCGCGTCGTATTTCTAAAGACTGTAGGTTGATGAGTCGCAATCGATCGACATAAGGAGGGAGATGGTAATTATCACCCCAATGAAGACTACGCAGTGCAAACCTTATAAATCTACGTTGGACAGCTTCAATGCGTTTGATTTGGGTAACTTGATACGGTGACCAAACTTGAGATGCATATTCTAGAATAGGTCTGACAAAAGTTACATAGAGTACCTTAGCTACATATGGGTCCTGGAATTCTTTGGACCAACGTTTTATAAAACCTAGCATGGAATTAGCCTTATTAATGACATTATCAATATGGCTGTGAGAGTTAAGTTCTCTATCACAAATTACTCCCAAGTCAAGAGAGGAAGTAACATAAGGGACAGTCTCACCATGTATAAAATAGTTTCGAACAGGTCCTGGTAGGCGCTTCCTTGAGAATGTTATACTATTGCATTTGGTTACGTTTAATTCGAGCAGGTTTTTTTGTCACCAAAGAGAAAATCTATCCAGGTTACATTGCAGATTGTACGAGTCACTAAGTGATGTTATACAGCGGAAGATTTTCATATCGTCAGCATAAACCAGAAGATTACAATCCAAGATACAAGCGACATCGTACAGTATAATTTCTTTTACTCAAATAAGAATCAATCCATGAAATGAAATTAACAGGAAAGCCGTAGGTTTTTAATTTGTAAATTATAATTTTGTGAGATATTTTATCGAAAGCTTTGCTAAAATCCGTAGATATAACATCAACTTCATGGCCTTTCTCCAAAGTGCATAACGTTTGTGATACAAATTCCACAAGATTTGTTGTTGTTGACCTCCCAGCTAAGAAACCGTGCTGGGCAACTGACAGAATAGGTTTACAATAAAAGACTAGTGTATCATAGATAATGCTCTCGAAGATTTTTGGAATTAAAGATAACTTGGCTATTGGGCGGTAATTGGACACATTATTTTTTGGACCTTTCTTATGGATTGGAACAATAAACGACATTTTCCAGGATTGGGGAAAGACACACTGAGTAAGAGATAAATTAAAGAGAGAGGTTAGTGGCTTCATCAGGACACGAGCACATTTTTTGAGGACAGCTGCCGGTATACCGTCAGGCCCAGAAGAATAGTCTTCTTTAGCCTTATCAATTTTAGCATTAACCATGGCTGGGAGAATATTGATGGATGATAAAGAGGTTTGTGAAGATTGTTTTAAATACTCGAAGTATATTTCATCAGGCGCGGTTTTACAATCTGAGAAAGATTGTTTAAAATGGTTAGCAAAGAAATTAGCAATTGTCGTAGGGTCCGTTGAAGTATCATTCCTGTAGGTAAGAGAATTTGGGTAGCCATCAGATTTTCTTTTTACATTTATAAATTCGTAGAAACTTTTAGGATTTAATTTTATCGATGATTGCATGCTTAAAATGTATGCATTATAGAGTTGTTCGGAGAGAATAGAGAAATAGAGAGACGATCTTGCCAGCCTGAAAGTGCTTTTAATAAAAAAAAACTCAGGAACTTTTAAGGTAAGAAATGTTTTTTGACTATAATATCTCGAAAGTGGGAAACGGTATTGATTTTAAATTTATTTATTTTTATATTAACATAAATATGGTACAATTTTGACAAATATCGAATTTACATACAGTTTTCTCTTACAAAATATAGAAAACTAAAACAAAAATTAACCAAAAAATTATACAACTTGTTTCTTAACTTGAATATGTCGAGAGTGGTCAATCATTTTAATTTCGAATTTATTTGTTTTTACATAGCACAACTGTGAACACATAGTATGTTTTCGATACATATTGAATTTGCAAAAAAAATAAAAACTTAAATTTACCAAAAAGTGTCTTTTGACACAAATATCTTCACAAAAAGCAACCTTTATATAACACATAGTTCAATTTTAGAAATTTAAACTTGAAAAAGTTGACCTTTAGGCAACCTGCTAAGTAAATTTAAGTAATTCATGAAAACTTCCTAGATATAAATTTGTGTCGTTTTCAATAGAGAAGAGAAAAAAGTGAAGAGTTATTAGAGAGGGTGGTCTTTAATAGAAGATAAGACCTGTTCGTTCATCAAAAATTACTTTCTGGACGCATTGTCCTGTAAATGAAGCCTTTTAATACATCTATTTGAACCAAGAGAGCATACTCGCTAATATTCCTATGGCGAAGGGTTTCCATTGAGACTCACAATTTAGTCTCAGATTAACAACAGCAGTGACATACTACATAAATAGGTCAATGAAATATATTTCTTTTCAATGTGAATTACTGCACGGTGCGGTGGTCAATGAGTTCCAGGCCTGCTTCAATTCATTACCAATTTTCAAGGAAAGAAATTTGATTTTATTTTTACCAGACGTCAATAATAAATATATAAAATATTTATGTTTAAATGTTTTTCTTAATTAGTTCCCAAGCAAATCAAAGCTTTCCACTCACTTAAGTTCCAAAGATGGTTTCGAATGATAAGTCAACACAGCAACCTCAAAGAAACAATAAACATATTCTTGATATTACAGTCTAAGGTGTTATGGAAAACTTAACTGAATATATTTAAAACTAAATTTAAGTTTGAGAGTCTTGTGAAACACAAGAGTCTTATTTTTTTTCTTTAAACTTTAAAATTTGTTTTAGTGTAACTGGTGTTTGTTAATTTAGCAAGATGTTATTTTCTTACTTGGTTTGTCGTCTTCTATCTATTTTTACAAAAAAGTGGCTATTTTCTTCCCAAAAACCAGTAAGTGATTAGAACGAACAATCCCCAAAGATATCTTTATGAGGATTAGTTTCAAAAAAAGATGGTGAAGGTTTAAATTCAAACAAAGATTTTCTGAAAATAAATAACATACATAATCCCAATTGAAAGTTTGAAGAGTATTATTAGAATTATTTAAGCCAACTCAGTCGTTTACAATAAATATAAAATCTCAAAACTGCATTTGCTTAGTTAGTGAAACCAGAGAGCAAACCTCAAAATATAAATATTTGATCAAAAAAATTATAACACAATTATTTGAATTCAATCTATATCTATAGCTATTCTATGAAAAAAAAGAAGTTAATTATATGGCTTACCAATTAAAATCTGGTAAAATGTATGCACCTACTAAAGGAATACAATTTTAAGTTTTACCATTACCATAACTTCCTTCGACATCCTTAACAGACAATTTAATGTGACCAAGAAATGATCTATGTATCGGTGTATTATTACAACTGTTCATGAGCACTTGTTTAAATTTAGTAAATTGGGCACTTAGGAAGAAATCAATATCTACTACCATAATTTCATAATTCGGTTAAGTGTTGAATTCTAATGTTTATATTTATTGCATAGCATTAATTTATTTAAAATCCATCTCTGAAATACCATACAAAAAGATTCGACAGGCCTTATCAGGTGTTATTTAAAAGGCCACCATCTATAATTCGGCACTAAAAAATGCCCTTCTTGGTGTGTTTTTTTAGAAGGTATTCTAGGGCAAAAACCATCTATAATCAGCATAATGTCCAACGAAAATTGTTTACATTTTTTAAAAGGTCAAAATAAGACAAAACTGAAAGAAATATGTATACGAGTATATTATGCATTCGAAGGTACAATTTTGACTGGCCTCTTGGAGCTCATTCACCTGTTTAATCGACTTCGAATCTAAAAATAATCAATCTCATCTATGTATGTACTATCACTATGTATGTATGTATGCTCAAATCAAATTTTGTATGATGTGATATAAATTAGGGCCAACGTTCATGAACTCGTTTATTCAAAATTTAAACTTGTTTTTGTTTGATAGAATGTCTTCAAGTCCATCAAAGTTATCTCGCAACTAATTTGACCCACAAATTTTAAATACATACATACATACATAATTCCACCATGCAAACATATATGTATTTGTAGATAGTGCCCTTATTATTTTGTATTTCTATTATATTTTAGTTAATTATCGTAAACATTTCGAAACGAAACACAATATGCATTGTGCACATAATATACAATGTAAATATTTATATTTTAATTTATTAGCATTCAATGGCTAATGCAGGAAAATGCATATAACGCTAACTTAACTTTAATTGATCTTTGCAAGGACTTCATTTAGTAAAAACTACATGTTTTTTTGATTTATTCATGTTATGGTTTTTATTGTTTTATCATTATTTATTTGTAAGCATTTCCAATCTTTTGGATATTAAATAATACATTTAAATGTGTGAAGAAGTGAAGGATTTAAGGATGTTGCTATATGTCTTAAGTAAGTAGAATTCAATGTATATATATGTACATACTAGTATTATACAAACATATGTATATGTATGTATTTAATTTCAAATAATACAATACCATACTATTAAAACTGGCTTTCCGCTTAGGTAATGTTTTGGTAATTCCATTTGCGTAAATATGATTTTTACAATTTTACTGTATCAACTTCTATAATTTCTTTCAATTTTGTCTACACTTTTTGACTTTTACAAAACCAATAGAAAGAACATTTTTCCTTGAAATATTTTCTTCCATATTCGGTTGCCACACAACATTGGTTGTTCATTTCAACAATAAATACATATAAGAACACTTTAGACGCAACCTTTAATTTATTATTATTTAAAAAATAAACGTGTTTCTGTTAGTAAAATAAATGATCATTTTTTATCTTCCACTTAATGCAAGCTTAGTTAGAATAGCTTGTTCAGAAAGTATACATACATATGACACTATTTTCGAAACCAAAATTAACAAATTGCTTAGCCACAACACAGAAGACTGAAAAATTATAAAATAATCGTTTTAAAAGCGTTTCCGATTGTATATCAAGCCTAGTTTTTCATCTCTGAGTCAATTTCTGAAGTAGTTTTCATTACAGGATTAGTTAATTAATAAGTGATTTTTAATTTGGTATCACTGCAACAAATCGATATACTGACTTTGAAAGGCGAAAACGATCTCTTTCTCTGAATAACTGGAAATGATTATGGTCGTGATCTGAAGAGTCTTTTTCTTCTTAATATAGGTAAATTTAATATTTCAAATAAAACTGAGTGGTTGCAACAATTTATTAGGATATTTTCAGAAAAAGGATTACAAACTTTTTTGATTACTATTTCAACTTCTGTCAGATATTGTTGTTGGTTTAATCCCGAGTTAACTCACCAAACGTTCAGGATTAACTCTGGGTGAACTCCAAGATTAATTCTAATTTAACTGAAAAACAAAGATGATCTCCCACTAAAAAACGGGGCAACAGTTAATGTCACTTCTCATCAAATCGCAATGCGTTTTGCACCCAGGAGTCTTTTATGGATAATAAAACATGTTCATATTTCAGTTCTCATCAGTGACGGCGAAAAAGTTTTTGCAATTAATAGGATCATTAATAGCCTATTATATGTAAAGTGTACCTGTATACCAGAACAAGGATTCCGGTCATCGGATATGTCTATGTCTATATTTTTAATTTATGTATACATACATACATATACAATACATACATTTATGTATAGATATAAAATAAATTATTATCTGAAGAAGAGTTTATTGCTCTCGAATTTATTGTGCCGTTCACACCTTTAAGAACAAAATCCTGGAGCTAGGGCGTCAGGGCTCATGGTTTAATATGAAAATCGCCCAAAGTGATAAAATTCGTTTCTACAACTACAACAACAGCTGCAGCTAAGCCGTAACCAAGATACCTAAACGCATCTACCCGCATGAACATTTGTAATTGACATCCTGCAGATAGTTATTTTTAAACCATCTGCAAAGCCAAATTCACAAAATAATATACTCCTAGCATCTGAGGTATGCACAAGAATCGGTAGTGTTTTTTTTTTTTTTTTACTCTGCAGTGAGTCCCCAAAGATCACCCCTGTATCGCAGGGTTTGCGTCATAATGGAAGCAGCTTATTTGCGCAAGTGCCATTTTAGCCATCATCGTCATCATCCACACTGATGGCGGTGGGGTGGCGCGGCGTGTCGTCGGCGGGGTGTTAAAACTTCGCGGTCGCTTTAAAAACCTTATACATATACCGTAGACAATCGTCGTCCGTCATTGATGCCAGCGAACTCGCTGTCCCTGTCAAAAAGTTCGAAGAACTGTACGGAATGGAACCACTGGATTTTTGAACCCGAGTAGTGGGCTTAGCTGCCACTGGCTCCGACTCCGACTCTGACTCCTTCTCTTTCTTAGCAGCTAAATGCAAAGTTGTCTAGAGTCTACTGGTATACTGGGCACGGGCTCTATACGACAAAGATTAAGTCAAACATTCGCTGTCGTGGACGCTGCAGTCAGAGCACGCGGTTCTCAGTTTCGTTTTCGTTTTCATTTATTTGTATGCATTTGTGAGCTACTGGCTGAATGACGGTGGAAGGGGAGCACGCAACAGGGGAGCTAGATTTTCCTTGATAGTTTCTTAACCTGAACTTTAAGAAGCAATAAAATTCGATCTTGCCGCACGATTGTTGTACGTTGTACCTCTAGTTGCCTTTATTCTTCACATTTTTTGCATTCATCCGGGCCTTTGAACTGTAACAGCAGATCCAGATAGACTTTCTGATTGGGCAACTATTCAAGTGTTGTTCCGCGATTTTGTACGTTTTCCCATAAACGAAGCAATTTGTTCGCTTTGCTTTTGAGTTGTGGGCAATGCGATATGCGACATCGACATCGATATCAACATCTGACTACTGCAGTTCATTGACTCAAGTCAGGCGCAAGGTTCTTTTACCTAGTCTGTTGCAGCGGTGGTTGACTTCTTTCGGACTCGGGCAGCTCTCTGGTCAATGTAGGCAGTTTTTTCTGTTTCGAACCTATTAAAAGCCATTGAACTTAATGGCTGTGTGATGGTGACTGGTGAATTGCAGCACCAAGTGACCAAGCTAGCTTGCATTTATGGGAGAGCAGGTAGGTATGTGAATATTGGTGAGCTGCATTTATCATATTCTGCACAAGGTGTCAAGGAATTTGTGAGTTTAATTTATCATATTTAAATGTGCATTCATTTTTTCTGAAGTGGTTTACATTTTTTACTGAATGAGCGAGTTAGATTATGTAAGCTTTCTGATGTAGAAATCAAGTATACGCACTTAGAAATTGGAGTATTGAAATAAATTAATAAAGCTTTGAAATTTCTATTACAACAATTTCATCCAATTTTTGAATTTGAAATCTATGGCTAGGCAATGCTGTCAGCTAGGGCCACCCTATTCCACAAAACAACTCAGATATCAACATTTCACTTTGCACTTTTCAAATTTTTCGTCAATTTGCAAAACATTCTGCTCCACAAAGCTATACAATCTAATAAGTGAAAAGACGAAAATGTAAAGTCTTTGCAATTTTTATATTCACTTTGAAATTTCTGTTCCACGTACACAGAGCGAAAAAAGACTACATAAAATTAATAAGATTGCCTTATTGTGCTACTTTGCTTAGAAATCTTATTAAAAGTAAAGAATAATAAGATATTTACATAGAGAAAACTTATTGATTTTATGAAGAAAATCATTTTGAAGTTCAGAACAGATTTTAGAATAAGCAAACCTTATTACCTATCAGTTTTAAGAAGTGAATCTTATTAACTTGTTACTTTTGTATAGACTAATAAGGAAATCTTCTTAAATCGATAAGTATTGTCTTATAAAAATGTAAAAATCCCGTTGTTTTTCCATGCCGCGTCTGCAAGAGTGATAAACAATAAGAAAACCTTATTTCTTTTCGGTTGTAAAAAGATTAACTTATTAAAAATGTCTGTCCATTTACGTTTATTAAAAAATCTTCTTTAATTAAAAAGAATTCCTTTTTAAAAGCATAAGTTATCTCATATTTTGTAAACTTATACGTGAAACGCAGCTTGGCTTTCCAAAACGCATTATTTTCTTCCAGTCTAGTGTCTAGAGACGTCTACGTGCGACAATTTTAAGAAAAAAAATTTAATTGTAGATACAAATTTATTTAAAATGGAGGAAAATGTTGAAAAAATTGAAAATGTGATCGCGAGTGAAAGTGAAAGTGGAATAGTTAGTGAAGCAATAAATGTTCCATGTTTAATATGGAACACTGAACAAATTGAGGAGACCCAGCAACATTTTTCTCGCCTGGGGGCTTAGTAGTTCGGTGTCTGCATTACTCAAAATTTATGGAGTAAACTCCATTGATGTCCTGGATAAAATGGAGTTGGAAGACCTCGACAAATTCTTTTGCAACTTCGACAGTTTCGGAATTTATGAGTGGAATTTATTTATTTTTATTCATAGTTATATTTATTATTATTTTCTATTTATTTACTTGAAAACGTCTTCCTGTTTTTTTAAAATGAATCTTGAATTTAATTACCAAATATTATGCATATATGTTACCTTTCGTAAAAAAAAAACATTAAATTGTTTGAAAAAAGTTATGTATCTTGTCTTTTCTTTAAATGAATTTAGCAGAAATTTTGTATAAATTTATTTTAAATTTTCATATTTTTCTAAATGATTGTCAAATGAACCCTTAATACATAAGTTCGTCTCATTTTTTCTAAGAGAATGTCACACTTTCCCATTGTTTCTAAAAGATTTTTACAGGCTTTTAATAAGTTCTTCTCTTTGATTCTAAGCGTTTTTCATTTTCTTCCAATAAGATCTTCTTATTGTTACTAAAAGATTTTCAAACGCTTTCTATAAGTTCTTCATATTGATTGAAAGCGTATTCCACATTATTTCAATAAGATCATCTTATTGCTTCTAAGAGATTTTCACATATTAACAATAAGGTCTTCTTATTGTTTCTAAAAGATTGACTTATACTTATCAATAAGATTTCTTATTATTTTAAGAAGCACTCATATTGAAACACAATAAGATATCTTCTTAAAAATATGTGGAAATCCTATAAAATGGGCATCAAGATTTTAATAAGATTTTCTCTATGGTTTTAATAAGACTTTCTTCTTGGATGAAAACCATAGAGAAATCTTATTGTTTTTCTTCTATTTTATGTGGTACTTTTTTCTCTGTGTACGTTCTTTTGTGCAAAGTGCAATTATAACTTTAATTGAAAAGTGTAATTTGTAAGGACTATGCTGTTTCGTTCCACAAAAACTTAAAAAAAAAACAATCGCTTTGCAAATGCATATTACCAGTGAAGCTTTCAAGATTAAGGTTTTTAATTTGACTATGGTGAAGACACGCGTGTAACAAGAAATTATAAAGACTGAAATATAATTTTCGGGACTGCAAAATTGGAGAAAATAATGTTCTGGGCAGAAATAATAAATCTTATAAAATAAAACTTAATAAATAAAATGTCTTTTTTTCCTTAATCAAACACAACACCGCAATTTTTTTCAATATTGATTTTGCAAAGTAATGCAAAGTGAAAAGTGACGAGACAAAAGTGAAACGTGCAAAATGCTTTGTGGAACACTTTGCACTATTACTTTGCAGAAGAGAGCAAAGACTTTGCATAGAGTTTAAAGTCTTTGCTTAGTGCAAAGAACTATGTGGAACAGAAACACTTATCACGTTGCCAAAACAATCAATTTGATAAGTGCAAAGTGAAAAGTTTTTTGTGGAATAGGGCCCAGGTTGACAAGCAAATCTAAACTAATATATATAAAGCTGAAGAGTTTGTTTGTTTGAAAGCGCTAATCTCAGGAACTACTGCTTCGAATTGAAAAATTCTGTTTGTGTTGGAAAGTCCATTTGTCGAGAAAGACTTTAAGCTATATAAAATTACGCAACGACCAATAGGAGTGAAGCATCAGGAAAAAATGTTGCAAAAACAGGAAAAATTATTCATATTTGAGGACTTCCGTAGCGTGCGATCCTTAAACGGTTCAAGTTATCAAAAAAAAAAATGTTTGAAAAAATGTATTCCTCTTTAATTGTGTAAAAAATGTCGATCAATTGTGTAAAATGGACCCACTTTAACCTTTTTTTAAGGTAATGCATTATTGCCAATTCTTCGCCAAAGAGTTTTTTCAACATAAAAGAATATTAATCCATCCCTGTTCCAAACTTCATCCAGATCCGTTGAGTCATTCTGGCGGGATTGGAAAAATGAAAAAAAATCTATCGAACGGGAACCATACATTTTAGCGGGATAAAAAGTAGCCTATGTGCTATAAATTTTCCTTTAAAGTTACTTTTAATAGGAAACGGGAAAGTATCTCATGTTGAAAATAAAATTGAAATTGATCGCGATTTAGGAGCAAGAGTGACTAGCATTGAGGATTTAATATCGAAAGTTTAGATATCGTCGAGATATCAATGGATGTGTCAAAAGGCAATATTGGCGTGAAGAAACAGTAGCGTTGATAAAATTAACGACCTTACTTTAACTAAACTTCCAGGAAATTTAGTTACCTACACACACACATCTTTTGATAAATGTAATGGATCAAGTAAAAATTGTTCAAGCGGTTTTTTCATTATTTAAAAAAAAAGTTAAAAATTTGATTGGTAGCAAATACTGAGATAATGCCATTGACTTCAAATAAATTTTATTGTGTACAATGTTATGTGGTAAAGATTTCGTATAAGTTTGAAAAAAAAATTCAGCATACCGTTATATGTCTACATATGAAATACAATGTGAAATAACGTTTTTGAAATCTGGTTAAATTTTGTAAAAAAAAATAAATGGACAGTTTTTTTTTACAAAAAATAAAAAAAACTAAAACTAAATTTTACCAAAAAATGTCAAAAATTGTTTCTTGACTTGAATGTGTCGAGTGTGGTTAATCATTTTAACTTAAATTTTTCTTTTTTTTTGCATAATACAACTGTCAACATATGGTACGTTTTTGACAAATATCGAAGGGACTTTTTTTTCACGAAAAATAAAAACATACCTATTTGACAATACCTAAATACTAAAATGTTGACGAATGAAAATTGACATTTTTACAACAAATAAAAACTACAAAAAGCTCCAACAAAAATGTTGTTGTGAATAAAATTATTATCAATCAACATCAAAAGTAAATCGAAAGGAACACCAAGTTTTCAAATTATGAATAGTGGGAAGTTATCAGTGTGTGTGAGGCCCCAGCCTCTTTTTAAAAACGTAATTTTAATTGCTATCATAATAACCGAAACTGAAGTCGGACGAAGTCGCGGGCAACAGCTAGTCTTAAATAAATTTTGATTGCATTTTTGACAATGTATAGGGATACTAGATAATAGAGAAAAAATGTGAAATATTTACATAAATCAACATTTTTGAATTAAGTACAGTATCCTGTTGTTAATAATAAATCTATACTCGCTTATACTTAAGTTTAAACTTCAGTTTAGCAAAACCTTAAACAAAATTCAAGTTTATTAGTTAAACTTGTCGGGTTTCAGAATTGACACCTTCGGAATCTAAATTTACCTTTTTAAAAGAGAAAAAGAAATAGGAAATTTGAAATATAAAAACTGAATTATTTAAAACCTTTTATAAAAAACTGTTGACGGAACTTGTTGCACTTGTTATCAAGTTTCATAAACAAAAATTTAATTTATGAAATATGAAATACAGAGTTCAAAAAACATTAACCTGCACTTTGGACATTTTGAGCTGGCTGTACGACAGTAAAGTTTTGCTTGGTAAAGATTTGGCTTGAGGAAAATTTTGACAACCTAGGATTCAAATTTAATTTAAAAAACAATAAAAAGATACAAAAATAAAACTTATAATTTTATACACTATGTATCTACATAACATACATGTATATTTTGTATATAGATATCAAGAAAATGGTTACTTTTATAATTAACATTTAATTTTATAATTTTTTTTATGAAACTTTGAACTTACTGAGGCATACAAAGAACATAGTACAATCATAGTTTTTTATTTTTAAGGTCCAGAGGGGCTGTTGTGCGTACCTACTCGTTTATTTAAAATACAATCACAATAATTATTTCTACAATTTTGTTTAGGTATTCCATCAATGATTTTCTTATAAATTTCATTTTCTAATACCTTAAAACTTATCGCTCCAAAACCCAGGTCAATATCTATAGATATCCACAAGACACAAAAATTGAAATAAAATTATTTCAATGAATTATTCAACCTAGCATGGCTGCGCAATGTTCAGGTAAGAGAGGGCGACAACAACGGTTCAGGCAAAATAAAGGTTGCGATAAGAACGAGGAACACCATCGCCAGGAATATATCTTTTCTTAAGTTGCGTTCACTTTGCTGTGAACTGTGATTAAGCGTTCCGATCCGAGTCTTATTTTCGTTATTTAAGGCTCTCTGTTGATGTTCTCTGGTTTAGTATCCAGCAGACTGTGTTGCAGGCAGTTCCGCGAAAGATTTTCTCCGATTTGTTCTTCCTTTTCGTTTTTTATCATTCTCATTATATCCGGAAAATTAATTATAACTTATACATACCTACATCGAGTGCATTTAAGCTGACATAAACTACAAAATGCTTGTAGCAGTGGTAAGTAAATATTTAAATACATAACACCCAAATTATAATGCAAAATACTAATCAGAGTCGAAAATTTATTATTCGAAAAAAATCCTATATGTACATGTACAAGATCAATTGGCTTCCCCTGGTTAGCGAACAAAGCTGGAAATGTACCTATGTAAAATGATGATAAGCCAAGAATACTGAATTCGAGACGATCATCGCGTCGTCGGTCGTCGGTCGTCGTCTGCGGCGTCGTGTGGGTCGACAGAAATACACATCGCAAAAGATTGTTTGTGTTTTTAAATTTATTTAGGTGCTGTATCTATAGATATGATTAAAACATTCTATGGTCATACCCGTGTTATTTTGTTATTTTTGAGGGATTTTCGAATCAATTCAAATGTCGTTTGCATGATCCATACACACGGTTAAATACACATGGTGATGTATGTATACATAATTTTTCAATCAAAAAAAAAAAAAAAAACAGACAAGCAAGAATATAATAAATTGTGTTGTTGGTAGATTCATACATTTGTGGGGTACCTACTTTCGGGAATGTTTAAATGTTTTTTAAAAAAAAAAACAAAATGTTCTTGAGACTTAGTATTTGTTTACTTTAAAATGTATCTAGATTAACAAAACTGTTTATTACACAGATTCATTTAAAGAAGGGTAAGTGCAACCTACCTACCTTGCCATTATAACTATTATTATTATTATTATTATTATTATTATTATTATTATTATTATTATTATTATTATTATTATTATTATTATTATTATTATTATTATTATTATTATTATTATTATTATTATTATTATTATTATTATTATTATTATTATTATTATTATTATTATTATTATTATTATTATTATTATTATTATTATTATTATTATTATTATTATTATTATTATTATTATTATTATTATTATTATTATTATTATTATTATTATTATTATTATTATTATTATTATTATTATTATTATTATTATTATTATTATTATTATTATCATTATTATTATTATTATTATTATTATTATTATTATTATAATAATAATAATAATAATATTAATAATAATAATATTATTATTATTATTATTATTATTATTATTATTATTATTATTATTATTATTATTATTATTATTATTATTATTTTTATTATTATTATTATTCTTCTTATTATTATTATTCTTATTATTATTATTACTATTATTGATAAAAGAATTTATAAACATATTTAATTCAAAAATTTATAGTCCGGTTTTAATTTAAAAATTCTTGTTTTTAAATCTAAGTCTGTGTTTCTTTAATATAAGTAGGTATTTCGTTATTGTTTTTTTATACTTATACTTATACTTATACTTATACTTATACTTATACTTATACTTATACTTATACTTATACTTATACTTATACTTATACTTATACTTATACTTATACTTATACTTATACTTATACTTATACTTATACTACTTATACTTATACTTATACTTATACTTATACTTATACTTATACTTA